>CM060433.1:99845408-101154868 GCA_030545235.1 Helianthus tuberosus | reverse complement strand
CATGTCTATTGATTTGTTCAAATTAAACAAACAAACACAATCATGAGAGCCTCCGATCCTAACAGTCTGGGTTTAAGGGATTGGGTGCTGGTACTCTAGGTATCTCTGCTGGGTCAAAATCATGCATTGGGATTTGGTTTTCTGGGTTGGCTTCAATTTCCATAGGTTTTGTGGGAAATAGTGGTAATGGTTGAGGTGCTATGAGTTGCTCTAGATTAGGGTCTTCAGCTATAGTTGCTAAGATATGAAAATTTGCTAGACTCCTATTGAGCATATCCTGAGTGTGGGCATCTGTTTCTCTCTTAACGGCTGCTAAAGCTCACTGCTGTTAAAGTTTTCTCATCCTTTTCCTACGTTCATGAGCTCCTCTGCTGAACCATCCTTTCTTCTTAGGAGGGAATGGCTCTTCAGATTGTGCCTTGAACACGAAAATCCCATCTTCATTGTCAGCTGAATACCCTGAGAGGGTAGGCTGTGAAGAGGTGCCTTCGTCCCTAGGTGAGCTGGACAACTGACGGTAAGCGTCTGAAGGTCCTTGGTCGCTCATACTGTAAACTAACAAATAGTCAAATAACACACAACGATAATACAGATATGCACGCATTTCCGTAGAAAATTTCCTAACATTTTGAATAATATCTTGGTGTCAGCTGAACACTTCTGTGGCTGAATCAGTGGCTTAGCTCTGATACCACCTTCTGTCGCAACCCCTGTCCCCGATTAACCCGGGAACGGGGCTGCGGCCACTTTCAGTGGTATCGGTGTTTATCAGTTTGGTAGCGGAAACTACATCAGGACCGTAGTTAGAAAATATTTTAACAGAGTAAAATACCACACTTTTATAATATTAAACACGTGGGAAAATCCCAAGTTTTCAGTACACACATTTTCATAAGGATAAACCGTATTTTATTTAAATAAAAACATCTCTTTATTTTAGGAAACTTTATAGCCACTTTTCCAAGTCTTCAGTACTGTCCAGCTGGCTTCTATTTGGCTTTCACATTTTGTTACCTGAAACGCGTTTAAAAATATTTTGTCAGTGGGAAATACTGGTGAGTGAATCGCAGTTTAATCAATATTAGTTAAACCGTTTTACAGTATTGAGGACGGTCGCGCAATTACATTTGTTTCCGTCTACTTTAATTACCACCCACGGTACTGTCAACCCGACTTGTGGTCATGTTACTACTCACAGTGTAGTAACAAATTTTGTATACAAAACCCCAACATACCGACGATAATTGTAGAATACAAATACTAAATAACTGTTGAATATAATGTTAAGCATTTGAGGTTTTGTAAAAACAGTTTGTAAAAAGGAGATTACTCACGTTGCTATCTTAGGGTTTTCCTTTGTGATTTCCTGGTGATTATCTATTAATTACACAAATGAACACGCGTTAGTATAATAACCCAATATTTACATTAGTAATACCCTCACCGAGACAGAATTCCAACAACTTCGTCAGGCGGAACCTCGACAGCCGTTACGGAATCCTAAATCAATCGGGCAGCGTATCTAATACGTAACCGGGGGTTATGATACTTACAACGAGGCAGAACTTCGTGATTTATGGGGGTATAATGCCCTGGTATAGTGCCTACACTATAGAAATAGAGAGAGAATCGAAGGAATTGAACGAATTGCAACTGAAGCCTCTCGTCCCCTTTTATAGGGCTGGTCAGCCATGGCGTCGTGCCCCGCGGCGCTCCAGGGCTAAGCCTTCGCGGGCCGCCACCCCCTCCCTAGCTAGCCTAGGCTTGACGAATCAGCACGTAGACCCCACACGCGTCGGACACGTGGCGCGCTCTGGTGCAGCCTTGTAGCCAGGCCGTCGCGCCCTGCGTAGCCTTGTGCCTACTTCGTCGCGGGCCGCGAGGCCCTATAATTATTTATTTTATTAAATTTTTGATAAAATTAAGGTATTGGGGGGGGCGTTTTTCTCATACGGGGTGTATTTTAGGACATATTGGGGTGTTCTAAATATATTAAGGGTGTCAGAGATATTTTGGAGGGTTTTTATAAATTAACCGTATTCCAAACTAGGAATAGTAAGCAATTCCAAACCTGGGAAAGTGTTGTTTGTTTCGTTTCCCAACCACTGGGAACACATGCTTTTAAAGTGTGTGAACTCACCTTGGTTTGCTCGGCAAGTAATTTACTTGTTTTAATAGTTGGTCAACCACGTCCTAATATAATTACTGAATTTAATCAGATTCGTACACAAGTATTCGCGTATTCATGCACATAATTCTAGCAAGTAACACAGATACAGATCTCATACAGTATCATATAATCAGCCCAACAGTTAAACAACAATTTAGCAGCCCAACATATAACTTGTATTGTGCGGCCCAAACAGTTTACAGTCCATTATAAGAGTGTGCGGTTCATATATTATATAGTCCACATACGTACGTGTGTGCGACCCAATGAATTATTGGCCCAAAAGAGAGTGTGTGGCCCACCAGCAAGTGTTCGCCCACTTGCTAATGTGCGGTCATGCAATAAAGTGTTGTATAACGTGCATCAATACATTGTACGACAAAAGTGTGTGGTTTCCTTTGTATACGATCATGCAGATAATCATTGTACCATGTGCTTCAGATGTTTGTACCCAAGGAGTGTGCGGTCTTTAAGGGTGTACGGTCCCGCATTGCTTGGTTGTACCATGTGCACCACAGATTGTACAGTGTGCGGCACACATGGCGTTGCAAGTGTGCGGCACACATGGCGTTGCAAGTGTGCGGCACACATGGCAAATGCGACCGTGTCCTAGATATCCTCGGCTCATTTAATTGAAAATGGCCACGACTTAAGCACGAGGTGTAGGCATGCACCCGACAGATGCTAATGCTGCAATAAAACATTTTCTTACCTATATTGGGGATACCCTTTATGGGTTAAAGTGACGTGTCGGTTAATCATTTTATCGGTCATTTTATAATACAATGATGTCAAGGATATCCGGGACATGGTCGTATTATAAAATGGCCACGCCTTAAGCACGGGGTGTAGGCATACACTGAAAGTTGCTTAAAGGGAAACGGTATCTCACTCTCTTGTGGGCTTATACTTGTGGCGTGTCTGTTAATCTTGACTCGGTTTCTACATCGGGCCCTGAACGTACAACGAACATGTAAATCTGTATACAAAATTATAAATATAATTGTCCCAAGTTATAAAAGATTAATTTTGCCTTGTGCATTTTAATCAAAGTGTCAAAATATTTTGTGCCTGGTGCATCTAAATTAATTTTCTTAAACTCTTTTCAAATGAGTCGGTTGAGTGTATTTACCAGTGTAAACTGACGTATTTTCCAAAAAGGTTAAGTGACAGGTACTGAACGTAATTGGCTGGAAGCTCAGGGCATTAATAAGGAATCTTGCAAGTTCTAGGCGTCTAAAGTCTGTTGAACAATGTTTATGTTTTAAGATCCGCCTGTGGATCCTTTACTTTCCGTTGTAATACTGGATATTACTTTATATTCGGATTGTAATATATTTATCTTTTGCTTCCGCTGTGCATTTACATACTGTGTTGTTTGACTATGATGATATCAACTACGTCACGATACTCCCCTACCGGGCCCACCGGTCAAACGTGGAAATATCAGGGTGTGACTGGTTGGTATCAGAGCCAACACTGAGTGAATTAAACGCTAACCTTTGTGTTTAATCTCAGTTACACAGTTGCACATTCTTGAGTCTAGACAAGAACTTAGGACTATTCCTAATTCGTTTTATTTTGTCCTTATTTGGTTCCTTTGTTATTTTCTGATTAGCCCTTGCATGGGCAAGTCATTTTCTGCTAGAAGTCCCGTTTAGGGCAACCATATACTTGTTTAAATTTTAATGGAATGATTATATTTAAAATATCATTCCTATATTATAAGATCTACCATTATAATAAAATGGAAAAAATTTAAAGAGGACAAGACCTAGCCATATGTCACCTTAAGACAGGGCCAAGATGGTAGTTCCACAATTAGATTCAGATCCTTGTTAACATTTCAATTTAGGATTGTTCTGCCTTAAATATTAAAGGAGTCTTAAAGGTAAAACCTAGCCTAAATGTCATTGTAGACATGGCCAAGACGGTAAAACTTATCTAAAGGATTCCAATCCCTGTTAACATCTGTAAGTATGTTAACATTTTTGGCAAACTGTGAATCGTTAAAGTCACACAGGCCATCTTTAAAAAGGGGGTTAATCTAAATTCCCTTATTTGAAATAATCATCCCTTAAGGATGAAGTGCCTATGGGCTATAATTAACGTCCTCTGAGACTAAAGACAGTAATAGTCTTTGACTCTCTGTCCAGAAAAGGTAATGAAATATGTTCAAACCTTAATGCCTCGATTCTCTGAAATCATGGCTTGTAAATTTAAAAAAAAACTGTCTTTGTGACTAGGCCTTTGCGCCACCTTAATATCCTTAATGTTTTATAACTAGGATAAATTATAATGAAAATGCTGATTAAATATAACAAACAAATTAACCAATATGGTTTATATTACCATAGTTGATGAATCGTCAAAAATGTTGATTCCATAATAACCTCTGAATGAATCATCGTCGATATTTATGTAGCCATCAAACTACATGGCTGGATCGGATGAGGTCAACAGCCACCAAAGAGAGAATAATGATGCTACCAGAGTTAATATAACTGGTGCGGAACTGCAGGCATTAATAGATAATGCCGTTACACGAGCTCTCGACAGACAGTATGATGAATCAAGTGATACACACTCTAGAACTCTATCTGCGGCTCGTAATAAGCCCCCTTCAAAATCACATGAGTCAAGGGAAGACGATGTTCATAACTCATCAAATCAGAGGAGTGTTCCGTCTGGACAGGTTGTGCTTAATCAAGAGCCAAATGTTAAAACCTTTTCGTATAAATATTTCGTCTCCTGCAAGCCCAGAGACTTCATAGGAGAAAAGGGAGCCATCGACTGCATGACGTGGCTCGATGAGATGGATACTGTTGTGGATATTAGCGGATGTGCAGAGCAAGATATTGTGAAGTTTGTTTCACAATCTTTTAAAGGAGAAGCTCTAGCTTGGTGGAGGTCACTGATCCAAGCTACAGGGAAGATCCCTTTATACAACATGACTTGGGAGCAGTTCGTTGCTCTTATCAAAGAAAATTACTGTCCTCAACATGAAGTTGAGAAAATTGAGACTGAATTCTTGACATTAGTCATGGGGAACTTAGATTGCCAAGCATACCTTACAAATTTCAATACCATGTCTCGATTGGTTCCATACTTGATCACACCGGTACCAAAGCGAATTGCTCGCTTTATTGGGGGGTCTAGCCCCAGAAATAAAGGCCAGTGTGAAAGCATCGAGACCTACTACATTCAGGTCAGCGGCAGATCTGTCTCTATCTCTCACACTCGATGTGGTCAGGAACAAGGCTGCCAAAGCCTCTGAAGATGGAAAGCGTAAAAAGGGAGGATGAAAATTCTCATCGCTCCGATAGGAAGGCGAAGAGGAACTCTGAGGATAAGAAGAGTTCCGGGTTTAAGGAAGACAGCTAGCAGTCGGGTGAGAAGACCAGGTGCAAAACCTGTCGGAAATACCACCTGGGGAAATGCAGATTTGAATCTCGGCCTCTACCTTGTGGGATTTGCAAGTCTAAGGAACATAAAACCTTGGATTGCAAGAAGTTGAAAGACGCAACCTGTTATGGTTGCAACGAGAATGGGTATATCAGGACCAACTGCCCTAGGAATCAGAAAAAGCCCGAAGAGGCCAAGAAAACAAACGCATGAGTCTTCTAGATGAACGCCCAGGAGATGGTGCAGAATGATAACTATATAGCAGGTACCTTTCCTTGTCAAGCAGTTTATGCAGAAATTATTTGATGCTGGCACATATGATTCTATAATGAGCGATAAATGTTGAGAACTGTTGTCTCCACCTGATTAGGACTCCGGTCATTTAATGCAAGGTAGAAATTGGCCGATGATACTATAGAAAATGCTCCAACAAATCCTAGATTGATATTTTATATCTATTAGGAATCACTCTTTTCTGATATCCCAATGTCAAGCTTTCAAGCTATCCAAAATCATCAATATGATCAAGACAGATGTGACAATTGATCCCCTGTCAACAAGGTGATGGACTAGGTCCAAACCTTAAATGCCATTAATGGTCTTCTATGGTCTAGGCTAAGTATAATTGATATATATATACATATCTACAGGACATTCATAGAGAATGTTCATACTATATTAGCCCGTATGGTATAACGATACCATGGTTAGTATATTAGGTCACCAGGATGACGAATAGCAGTTGTTGGATTGCAACTAAGAAATTGTTTATTGGTGTTAGGAACCAATATCGAGTATGGCAAACTCAGATAAGATAGCCGTTGATCGTGTTATAGATGATGCGGCCCATGTCAATGATGATACAATTGTGAACCTTAAAATTTCCAAAGATGTCCTTCAAACTATGATAGACGCAGCTGTTGGAAAAGCTGTGAAGAAGGCTGTGAAAAAGATCAAGGAACCCCATGCTACTCGCTCCAAATTTTATCTAGGACCACATCTCCTTACTCATAAGGGGGATCTTGTTCATTCCTCAAATGCAAAAGATGAGCTAAAAAGAAAAAGGGAGGAAGATAACTCCCAGAGCTCTAAGAAGAAGAACAAACAAAAGTCCATTTAGAAACCTGTATGCAAGACATGCAAGAAGCGCCATTATGGGAAGTGCAGGTTCGAATCAAAATCCCAGTCGCAGCCTAGGGCTTGTGGGATCTGCAAATCTAGAGAGCATAAAACATTGGAATGCCAGAAGATAGGAGATGCGACTTGTTACAACTGTAACGAGAAATGGCATATCAAATCCAATTGCCCAAAGTATGCGAAGAAGCTTAAAGGAGATGAGAAGACAAACGCTAAGGGCTCTCAGATGGAAGCAAAAGAGGTCATACAAGATGACAATATTATAACCGGTACGTCCTTATCCATGATGTGTATGCAGGGGTATCGTTTGATGCAGGTGCAGATAAGTCACTTGTGGAATAAATTTTGTAAGTTATTAAATCTGCCTATTAGAACCTTAAGCATAAAATACGAAGTAGAATGAACGCTAAGAGTTCTGCTTTGATTCGGATGCCAATCAATCCTTCATAAATTGAAAGTATAGTAGACTCTTAAAAATCTACCATAAGAACCCTAGATATTAAGTGTAAGGTAAAGCTTACAAATAGAAAATCATAGGAACCGTTTCTTCTATTCCTGTCAGAAATCTTCAGTCGTAAAATTCTAGTATACCCTTTCTCCAGATAAAGTACATCATCATATGAAATTGATATCTTTTTGTCTCTATTGATTACGAATACCAAATGGTATGACAAAAGCGCCATATGAGGATTGGTGTATCTTAATATGTTCCATAGATTGCTTCCATGCCTGATCAGTATGGAGGTTTAATGTATGGAACCACAAGGATATTCCAATGGTCATACGGTATTAAAGTCAGCTAATGGTATTCAAAGAAGATATCTAGAAGATAGAATTGTCCAAAATAAGTGTTCCCTAGTAAAGGAATCTGTGGACTCATAGCATAAATGTGTCACTTATTTGACACAAGCAAGGATGGAGGATATGGATCCTGGGATTTGGAAAATCTCTGTAACCTCCTTGTATCCTGATTATCTTCTCCTAAGATTACCCTGTTTATCTCCCGAAAGGCAAGTAGAATTTGGATTTATATCCCATTTAGGGCTGTATCATTATGAAATTCCCTAAACGGCTAGTACCATCATTGGAGGAATTGAACCCTCGATCAAGTAAGTTTTAAAATAGAGGATTCATAAAGCCTAACTCAATATTCCGAGAGTTTGATATTGTTAAATAAGAAAGAAGGTTCATCTTGCTTATGCATTGATTACCGCAACCCTATTTAGGCAACAATTAAGAATTCACCATCAGCTGCCCAGGATCGTCGATTTGTTCAACTAACGAAAAGGATTAGCTATTCCTTAAAAAAAATTTAATTAAGCAGTGGTTGGAATAACCATCTCACCTTAAGATGAGCTTTTCTATAATAGTTGATATATAAGCATCAGGGCTGCTCCTTTGGAGACCTTGTATTGGTGGAATGTTAAGCATCTATTATTAGGACAATAGACTGGTAAGTCCAATTATCAGGATCTAAAAGTTGCATTGGAAACAACAAATAAGATCACACAAATCCCTAATCATCTATAAGTTGCCAGTATTCGGCAGAAAAAAATCAAGAATTAATGAAAGTAGCAACCCTCCTAAATTCTTGGTAAGGAATAAGGTTCAACAAAAGATATCACCCAGGAAGGGTGTGCCAAATTGTTAAATTATCAGGCTAGTTAAGCTCTGAATATATAGAATCATTCGGGGGAAATCGAATGTATCAAGATCAAGTAGCTCATAAGCTAAAACCTATTTAAGGAGCTTGGCGGAGCTCGCAGTACATTGCACACTAGTGACAGAAGGATGTGTTTCACCAATAAATCAAGGAGCACTATCACATAATGATATGTAGATTTATGATATGATGAACATCCTGTATCGATTAAGGATCGACAGGTTAATAAGCTCCAAAAGGATACATGCACCTAATATAGGGGTCACTTTGGGAGCTTAGAAGGACTCCAGATATGTTATAGAAGTTAAGTCCATTATGCGACAAAAAGTACTTCCAGCATTTTAACAAATCTCGAGGTCGAGATTTCTTTTAAGGGGGTGAGGATGTAACACCTCGAAAATTCACGTCCTATAATGTATTGACACGTGTCATAAGCTTTGAACGTGTGAAAGAATACTCTAGAAGGACTAAAGTTGACAAACATGGAAAATATGCGAATATAAGGGTTCAAAATGTCAAAAATGGATAAATATACCCTACAATATCCCTACATGATGTTTATACCCTTAAACGAATGATTCATGGATCATACGAAGCTAATTGTGAAAGAAAGTGAGAGATTACAAACTACAGGGGTTAAATGTGTCAGCATGTTTAAAGTATACCTCTGAGTGACCTTTTAGCAAACCCGAAGCTTTGTAATGATCAATTATGCTCACTAGAATACATGATAAAAATTTCACCAAGTTTCGCTATCATATGAGAAAGTTATGACAATATTCGTATACGAGGGGTTAAAAGCGTCAACGTTGAAATTTATGACTTTTCGGGTAACCACAAAGTTACCCAAGGACTTAAAAAAGTTTGGTTATGTCTTAAGGCCCTTAAAAGTCAAGTTAGAGGGCTCAAAGTACAAGAAATCATGTTAAGATCAAGTGTAGAAGGATCAGGGACTAAAAGCGTCAAAAAGTGCATAAGTTTGCATTTTCGCGCATAACATACGTTCTGAATACATCCGGATATCCAAAAAAAAATTATGTAAGCACTAAAATATTTTATTTTAGTGTTTGGCATAAGAAAAATCCATTCGTCACACAATTTGGATCGTTTTTCGCGTTTATGCGCATTCAGTCGTAATTAACCGAACATCGCGATCGTACGACCAAACGAACGCTGGTGACCAACCAGATAATATTTAAATCCCACAAATATTTTGTTCTGATTAAAATCTTATTTTAATCAGGTCCGTGTTGAAAAATAAATTAAAACGCCTAAAAACGTTATTTTTCAATGTTTAAGCGCGTACCGTGTGTTTCTGCGCAACACAGTGCTTCTACTGCAAAACGCAGACAACGCAGCCAGTCCTGGCAACTGAAATTTATTTCAGTAATATCTTGGTGAGTTTATTTTTATAGAGTAAAAAAAAATTAAGAACGCCATAAACCGGGATTTAAACGCTAGATAAAATACCCGGTACCAAGTTAAATACCCGTTTTAGCCATATGCCAGGAATATGCTAAGGTATATGCTAAGGAATATGCCAGAAATATGCTTGGAATAGGCTAGGAATATGCTAGGAATATGCTTGGAATATGCTAGGAATATGCTAGGAATATGCTTGGAATATGCTAGGAATATGCTTGGAATATGCTAGGAATATGCTTGGAATATGCTAAGAATATTCTATATGGAAGATCCTATAAATACCCAACCCATTCACTTACAAAACCCACAAATCTGATCTAAGAATGCTCTAAGTTGAAGCCATTGCTTCATACCTGAGTTACTTGGATCAAGATTGGCTTTCGGGGACCCTTTGTAAGTGTTCGTTCGTTCTTTTATTCGTTTTAGTGTTAAAGTCAAACTTTGTTTGACTTTCTGCATTGACCAGTTTATGGTCAATGCGAAGTTCGTTTGAACTTCATAACGTGAGCGTAATCACGATGGTTATAGTCCCTAGTGACTATACCTACTGATTACCACGTTATCTAGGCTCAGTGACGAGTCGTAGTTTCGGCCAAAATGCGTATTCTTGCGTATTTTGTAACCAAACTACTCTTAGGTATCAAAACCGTTGTTTTGATACCAAACCTGTTTTCTAAACTTATTTAAGCATGTTTTAACATGCTTAGCTCGTCACTTTTAGTTTAGTGCTTATATAGGGTCGTAAGGTAAGCGATCTAAACAATCGCTTATACTTTCGAACCCAACCCGTTTGGTCGATCATTAGGATCCGACCAAACACATTAGGTGACCATAGTATATAGGGAATAATCTTCCGAGGTTATACCTTATGGTCACGACGTTTAGTTAGTTGTATGACAGGTAGTATATATGCCTTAGGTAAATGACCAAAATACCCTTCGGGGCTTATATTGAGATTAAACTCGTTTTGGGCATATTGGAAGGTATCCTACTGATATCACAACATATTTAAGGCATATTAACTTAGGAAACCTGTATATGACTCTTATGGTTACTCGTTACGCGCTTGTCGCGTTCGGATCGGCTTATGTGACTAGTTTGCATAAATTAGCCGAAACTGGTCAAACCATATCTTTTTGGTCTCAAAATCCAGAATGTGTTTAAGTTACCCATATTAAACAAGCATACAAGCTTGCTGGGTCGAAACCACATTCTAAACCGGTCTTCGCCTTATCATGCGTTTGAACCGTATCTTCCTCTTTAAAACTAACCGGTCTAAGCATAGGCTTAATTAAAGACCCGTTAGAAATCTAATAGGTTACTAAAAACCTTCGTTCCAGATTAAGAGCCCCAGTAGAAGTACTTGTGCTTGCTGAATTGATATACGGCTGGGATTGAATTTATATTTAGCTCAGGTAAATACTCTTAACTTATTTTCCCTATACTGGCTTGGGATACGGTACTATAATAATACCGCTTGGTCGGGTATTGAATGTTTAGTCGTATTGTGATTAAATTATTGAGGTAACCCGCTTTAATCTGTATTGTTTGAAATAAAAGCCTTTGGGCGTTAATGATTATGTCCCGGATATCCTTGACATCATTGTATTATAAAATGGCCACGCCTTAAGCACGGGGTGTAGGCATACACTGAAAGTTGCTTAAAGGGAAACGGTATCTCACTCTCTTGTGGGCTTATACTTGTGGCGTGTCTGTTAATCTTGACTCGGTTTCTACATCGGGCCCAGAACGTACAACGAACATGTAAATATGTATACAAGATTATAAATATAATTGTCCCAAGTTATAAAAGATTAATTTTGCCTTGTGCATTTTAATCAAAGTGTCAAAATATTTGTGCCTGGTGCATCTAAATTAATTATCTTAAACTCTTTTCAAATGAGTCGGTTGAGTGTATTTACCTGTGTAAACGGACGCATTTTCCAAAAAGGTTAAGTAACAGGTACTGAACGTAATTGGCTGGAAGCTCAGGGTGTTAATAAGGAATCTTGCAAGTTCTAGGCGTCTAAAGTCTGTTGAACAATGTTTATGTTTTAAGATCCGCCTGTGGATCCTTTACTTTCCGTTGTAATACTGGATATTACTTTATATTCGGATTGTAATATATTTATCTTTTGCTTCCGCTGTGCATTTATATATTGTGTTGTTTGACTATGATGATATCAACTACGTCACGATACTCCCCTACTGGGCCCAACGGTCAAACGTGGAAATATCGGGGTGTGACATAAGTACTGAATACAAGAGACATATTTTATGCCAAGTTATTTATGAAAATACATGTGCCTAGTGCACTTCAAATGATTTTGAAAGATTTTCAAAATGTGTCGGTTATTTGTATTTACCAGTGAAAACTAACGTATCTTCAAAAGATTAAGCGCAGGTTGCAAGGATACGTAAATAGGCTGGAAGTTGCCCGGTAAATACTTAAGTGAAATTTGCAACTCCACACATTGTGTTGGGATTGAACCCTACCAGAGGAACAGAAAATGAAAGCCAAAACTGGTTCACACAGTGGATTCGAAATAAGCAGCTGTTTACACTAAGTCTTCTCCCTTGAAAGTAATTATAACATCTGATGGTCTTATATCCACTGCCCGGATACAACTACTGCTGTTCTTCAAAACTACTGATTAAGCCAAGAAGACTGCTGAGAACTAAGCACTGCTGGTACAATCTACTGATGACAAAGCACTGCCTAGTCAAGGACTGATCAACCTTGAGGAAAGCACTGATGTGAAGAGAGAGCAGTAGTTTAGTATGTCATCTATTTTATGTACAGTCAGTGGTTTAGATTAGCAGTGTTTGTATAAGAACAGTAGATACAGGTTGTTAGGCTGTTAGACGTCGCTTTCATGGTGACGTTAGCTGAGATGCCTCAGTGGTTTGGATTGTCTATAAATGGAACAGTACTCTGTACTGTTACATTTGATCGTCTTGAGTGAGTTCTTCTCCTCAATACAATCCTTTCATCTTGTGCAACCAACCATGAGGTATCAGGCTGAGGGGGAGTTTAGTTTGTAAGCTTGCATTGTAATCTTTTGCTTTATATTGTAATCTTTCGACTCTATGAAAGGCAAATGTTTATCTAACTATATTCTCCTTTGATTGTGTTTACAAAGTTTGTTTTCATTTCCGCTGCACTTAAAATCTGTTCATCTCTGTTGATTTACTCAATTTATTACAAACAAACACAATCATGAGAGCCTCAGATCCTAACAATTGGTATCAGAGCTTGGACAGTCAAATTCGATCTAACAATCAATTTGACATAACAGTTCGGCTCAAAATTCATTGATACTAAGGTTGGTTGTATTTAGTTGAAAAAACAGAGTAACGAGTGATGACGCTTAAAGTTGCTATTCAAATACTCTATAAAACAACCAAGATGTCATAAGACACACAAATCTCACACAACAAGTGATATCATGCACAAGACACTCATGGTTTTTAGATCTGAAAACATATCTATTAAACTATGGGATTATTTCTTATTTTCAAAATTGATTTCAACTGTTGTTATGAAACTTGTGATGTCACTATGTTAGATGCTAAAGTATGAACCTCAGATTAACAAAAGCCTATGTTCATAAAAACATTAGTGTTTTTGCTAACATAAAAAGAGGGAAATTAAAACTTTAGTCATAAGAACTTATGTGTTGAAAACAGGTTGAGATCCTCAAAAGGAACAAATCAACTCTGTTAAAATACACTAAGAAAACAAGATAGTCTGTATCATATGTAATGTGAGATTGGTCAAAAATTTGTACAATATGGCCAATCCTCTTAAAACATTACTGCAAAATGATTCTGGATTGAGTATTCCTTCAATAAAAACCTCCCAGTAAGTATTTCATTACTTATGAATGGGAAGGGAAAAAAGGGAAGAAGAAAATTCACAAAAACTCAGAAGTGTGTTTATCTCAAAACTTTTGAAGTCAGAAGAAAAGAGTATAAACATAAAACACTTAAGAGTCAAAGTTTGGGGTAACAGTGGTCATTAAGCAACTATGTGCAATCATTGGTTCAGGAAAGTTCAGGTAACAATAGTATTCCCAGTAAATGAATTTAAAAGAGGACTAGACAAATTTTCAGAATCTTCACATGGTAACAAAGTCAATAACAGGGTTTTCAAAACTCATGTGAACATGTGTCCTCATTTCTGTTGTCAATCAATCAACAAGAAAATGGTACCAAACAGTGGTCAAAGTTTACAATTTCATACCACAATAGTCAAACCACTGACCATTTTCATAAACGTGAGACTGATATGATTAGGTGCGTTAGTGGAAATTATACCAGATCTTTTTGGTGCTGTTTTCAGTAAAACCTTTATTTAAAAAAAAGGGTTTTCTCAAATAAAGCAGGATATATCATTCTTCGTTTTTTAAGAATAATACATTTTGAGCTTTTACTGGTTTTTGATAGTAAAAGTTTCAATCTCCTGTCAGGATATATAACCTTTATTTTTGTTGGTTATATTATCTTCAAGTGGATCAAAAGGAAATGGTACACATGTCAAAGTCATGTCAATCTCAAAGTTTGTTTTTACACTAAGCAAAAGATTGATTGTTAACAGATCTTAGAATATTTGGGTACTCATATTTTAATTTAAATATTTTAACAAAAATGAGTTGCCTGAGTAAAAAGTGTACATCATCTGGGGTACTAAACCACTGTCAGGAATTCGTAAGAACTTCAAAATGAAATTGACATGTGGCAAAACCTTGAATGAAAATTTCTTTAAAAAATTGCTGACAATGAACTTTCAAACCATTGCCATTACTTTAACCCTAACCACTGTTTTGTATAAACATCTGTTTTCTAAATATGGTCCACTGATGAAAGTCAGCCACTGATCCTTCATTTTGCTTGACAAGCACTGATGCTCAAAATCAGTGTCTTATCCACTGATATGCTATCCACTGATAGTAAAAATCATCCACTGTTATCACATTATTACCGTTGTAACCACTGATGCTTGTTTCATCAGTGGCTCTTAAAACAACTGTCCTCCACTCTTCATCCATATCATCAGAGGTTGGCACGTGGTCAGTTTTTAGCCCTCAGATCTTAATAACCGCTACCACATCAGCGATCATTTTTTTTAATAAAATCCTGATCAAAACCCCCAAACAGGGTTTTACACTGTTGAATTGAATTCTAAAATTCTCTTCTCAAAGCAGTTTTCAACCCCCCAACCCAAATCATTCTCTGATTCTTCTTCTTCTTTTTCAAAATGGCGAAATCAAAATCGAAATCAAAATCAAAACCAAAATCACCATCATCATCCAAAGAGGTCGATCAAACGGCCGCTGAATCCATTGAAATACCATACAAATCCCCTCACAACTATTTGGGTCTACTCACAAAACCCACAAACAACCACACCTTTGATTCCATCATCGACACATTATCTGAATCAAAGTACAAAACTTTGTTGATAGCAGATGCTCCCATTTACCAACAAACCCAGAGAGAGTTCTGGAAAAAGGCTATGCTTGAAGAACAAGACGATAAAGTCATAGCCATCAACTCCTCGATACAGGGTAAAGCGATTCAAATTACTCCGCAATCAATCTCAGAAGTCTTTAAACTCGACGATCAGAAAGGTAAAACTTCCTATGATAAAGCCGAGTTGAAACCTGATTTCTTAAAAAGGGGATATGCAGAACAACCAAAGAAGGATACCTTACAAAATGGTTTCTTTCCTTCTGCACCTAGGTTTTTATTCCACACACTTTTGATGTGTGTCTCAAATAAAACAACAGCTTTTAACGAAATACCATTGAAGATCCAATGTCTGGGTTATGCTATCTTAAATAACAAAGATTATAACTATTCCCAGGAGATTTTTGATGATTTGGTGAAAAATGTTGATAGCAAAGCATTTCTACTTTTTCCAAGGTTTCTAAGCTATTATTTTAAACAAAAATTTGAAAAAGAAAATGAAAATTTGCTCAAACAGGGTGTCTATTTTCAAATAAAAGGGTTAACACCTGAAACATTTTCTAGAATGATGGCACCAATAAAAACAAAAGCAGAGGTGCCTGAGCAGATTTTAGCAATTACCACTGCTCCGCAGACATCTGCTGCTGAGCCCACTGCTCCAGGTGATCATAGCAGCACAACCACTGCTTTGAAACCCACACCTGCCACTACCAAAAAGACCAAAAAGAAAACATCCAGAAAACCCACCGAACCCAAAACAAAGGCAACTCTGGAAGATGAGATCCCAGAGCAACTGCCAGTGACAAAACAAATGTCACCACAAACCACCGCTGCTACTTCCTCACAGCAGTTGGTAGAAAGATCTCCACCATTGCCTCAAACTCCTCCTGCATCCTCACAAAAGGATCAGGTTGTAAGCACAGGGACCCCACATTATGAAGCTCTGGACCCAATCGGATCCATCTTCCTCAGTCCTGATCCCAAGGACATGTCTCTTTCAACACCCATACCCTCACCAATCATAATGCCACAATCAATAATACCTTTGTTGCATGCAGTTGCTATAGCTCAGACACAAACCAGGTCCTCTCTATCACCTGTCACTGAAAGTATACTCCCACAAGTGACTGGGTCTGATGCTACTACACCTGCTATCCCAGCAACAATTGAGGAGGTTACACTGCAGGAGTTACAAGTAACTCTTGTCAGTAGTTCAAGTGGAGCAGCAACTACAAATGTTGGATCAACAGATCTACATTTGGACAGTTGTTTCATTAGTCAGACTCCCTTGAAGGCAATTTCTTCTATAGCACCTCCGGTAACCACTAGTGAAACTATTTTGACCACTGGTACAATCAAAGGGTTATCAAGTGCTGAAGAGAGAAGACCCCAGAACCAAGAACAAGGGGCATCAATGGGTGATTTTTGGGACTCAGTTCCTAAATCACACATTGGTACAACCGCTGCTGGTGGGGAATCAGATGATCCTACTAACGTGGGTGATGATTTAAAATATCAGGAATTGACGGGCAGAGTTGAAAAACTTGAAACATCAGTTGCTGAAATAAAGGATATGGTGCAACAGCTGTTAAAAGCTCAAAAAGCACAATCCACTGCTGTTCCAGCTCAAGCTCCTGTACAACCTGCACTTGCTCTATCACAAGCACTTGATGCAAATGAGCTCTGGAATCTTTTTCAACCCTTGCTTGAAAAACAAAAACAAATGGCTGATCAGCAGCATGAAATACATGTAAAAATGCTGACAAACATGGTGGAGTCAAGATTTAAAGATACTCAAGCAGACATCAAAGCTATCAAGGCTCATATCCAAAGCAACACTGGAAAAGTTCCCTCCACTATACTCTTCATGGATAACCCCCTTCCAGATAATGCCAAAAAGGGGGATAAAATCAAGTTGAAGAAGAAGGGAATAGAAGATGGCCTGTATATTGAACCAGAACAAGAAAAACAGACATCTAAACCACTCCCAAAAGGTTCCAAACCTCAAACCACAAAATCTCATATTTCCATCCAAACAGTTGATACAACAGTGGTTTCAAAAACTGCTAGCCAAACAGCTGTCATCTCATCAACACATACAACTTCACCATACACCACCAAAACCACTGCCCTACCACCATCATCATCTAAAATCACATCATCACCATCGCCTCCTGCCAAAAAGCAAAAGACAACAGATGTTACAACATCTGCTGTAATGACAACAGTGGTTGAAGCACCAGTTGTTTCAACAGCTGTTAGTCAATCACAAACCACTGCCACTCAAACCACCACCACTGGTCCACCCAAAACATCAACCCCTGCTCAAAAGCAGAAGACATCTACTGACAAATCAGTAGTTGTAATGACAACAGAGGTTGAAACACCAGTTGTTTCAACAGCTGTTTGTCAACCATCCACCACTGCTCTCATTATTCCTACATCACAACCAAAATTTCCTCCAAAGCTTCACAAAAGAAAAAGAGAAACAACTCAGGCTACTGATGAAAAGTATGATCCTGTTGCTGCTAAACATCCACTGGAACTAGAAGCTGTGAAAAATGAGATGAAATAATTTTACACTGAGGATGATCCTTCAAAAAGAAGATTTCCTTCTCTCATAGGCTTCATAGTCCCAGAAGACATGGATGATTATCTCGAGATGAAAGCAAGGCAAGCAAAGATTAGAGCTAAACTCGAATGTAAGGATCAAGGTGATGAAGCCATTTCTGAAAAATTGGAGTTTTTGCTCACAAAAGTCAAGCTGATGGAAAACTATGCACAATATTTGAGCAAAGAAAAGGCAGATCAACGAAAAGAAATGAGAAAAAGTTATCTTGCATACATCATGAAAGAAAAATTCTATCAAGCTGAAGAACACCAATTTGAAGAATGGCCAATGGGTGCCTTAAAGCATGAGGCAAACAGGATTGAAAGGATTAAAAATGATCCAAGAAAGCAGAAGACAACTCCAAATTGGAACAAATACAAAAATCTTATTGCTGATCTTACATCTGAGTATAAAAGAAAGAAGCAAGAGCTGATAGATGCTAAGGTGGATATTGCTGAAGCCATAGCAAAATGGACAAAGCAGTATACCGATGAGGCTTATAAACGGCTGAAGAAAAGAAGGATAACAGTCTCAGACACTTCTAAAAGGCCAGACTACAACAAGATGGAACAACAGCTGGATGCTCTTAAAACACTGCTCACATCAGCAGATAACCCTATCCTTGTGGAAAACCAAGAAAAAGGAAAACTGCTGACCAGTGAAGAAGAAAAAGAAAAGGAAGCTGAGTACTTCACAGAAGCCATCAAGAAAATGGGTCTAAAAGAAGATAGTTCAGTGAGCCTTCAAAACCTTTTCAAAAAGGTATTAACCAAACCTGCAGCATCACAAACACTGAACTTGAACAAAGAAAAAGGCAAGAGCTGATTGAACAAGAAGCTGCAGAAGACATAGCTGCAGCAAATGAAGTCATAGAAGAGGCTTTTAAACGAATGTCTGAAGTTCAAGATACTGCGTTACAATTTTTCTCAAGGCCAAAATCTCCAAGCTCATCTGAAAATAAATCTCTCCCAAGAAACCCATTGGGTTCAAAAGTACTAAAGTGGCTCTCTGATCAAAAGACCCATGTATTGACCCTGGTCAGATCCAATGGTGAAATGAAGTACATATCAAGGAAAGAAGCACTAGGCCTTAGTGTTGAAGATTTGCAGGATCTCCTTCAACTTTCATTGTGCCGGGATGAGGATGACACAAGTTCCAAAGAATTTGAAGAAGAATTTAAAAGACAAGAAAGGGAACTTCTGATGAGGAATAAAGATCCAAAATAATGAAGTGTTTTGGCATTATCTGTTCCAGGGGGAGATTGTTGGGATTGAACCCTACCAGAGGAACAGATAATGAAAGCCAAAACTGGTTCACATAGTGGATTCGAAATAAGCAGTTGTTTACACTAAGTCTTCTCCCTTGAAAGTAATTATAACATCTGATGGTCTTATATCCACTGCCCGGATACAACTACTGCTGTTCTTCAAAACTACTGATTAAGCCAAGAAGACTGCTGAGAACTAAGCACTACTTGTACAATCTACTGATGACAAAGCACTGCCTAATCAAGGACTGATCAACCTTGAGGAAAGCACTGATGTGAAGAGAGAGCAGTAGTTTAGTATGTCATCTGTTTTATGTACAGTCAGTGGTTTAGATTAGCAGTGTTTGTATAAGAACAGTAGATACAGGTTGTTAGGCTGTTAGACATCGCTTTCATGGTGACGTCAGCTGAGATGCCTCAGTGGTTTAGATTGTCTATAAATGGAACAGTACTCTGTACTGTTACATTTGATCGTCTTGAGTGAGTTCTTCTCCTCAATTCAATCCTTTCATCTTGTGCAACCAACCATGAGGTATCAGGCTGAGGGGGAGTTTAGTTTGTAAGCTTGCATTGTAATCTTTTGCTTTATATTGTAATCTTTCGACTCTATGAAAGGCAAATGTTTATCTAACTATATTCTCCTTTGATTGTGTTTACAAAGTTTTTTTTCATTGCCGCTGCACTTAAAATCTGTTCATCTCTGTTGATTTGCTTAATTTATTACAAACAAACACAATCATGAGAGCCTCAGATCCTAACACATTGAAGCCTAGTATTTTGTTTACACAGTCATTTTGCTATCTCGATCCGCCTGTGGATCTTTTATATACTTCCGTCTGTATATTATTTTTGAACATTCGCACACTTTTAATTTGTAATTATATTTTAAGTCCCAAGACTTCCGTTGTGTTATTTGTGTATCTGTATCAATTTGTCATGTACCCCAAGTCCGGGCCCTGACGTGCTTGTCGTGGTACACGCAAATTTAATCCAAATAACAACTAATAGATAGTGGTAAATGGGTATCGAACTTAGGGAGTATGTGGAAATGTGTTGATTCTATAGCTTTGCAATTTAACTACAATTAACCTAATATGCAGAAAATAAAGATCAATGATTTGGATTATTTGTTTTAGAGAACTAAATTATCAATTACTTACTAATCAAGATTGGATTTTTAATTCAGATAATGAGAACAATGACCATCCTAGGATTCAGTTTCTTTTAACACTTGTGCGAAATTCCAACTAGAAAGAGTTACATAGACATAACTCGTGTATAATCAATTGTTGTGATAAAAGGGAACAAAGTACTCGGATTATATGAATGCGAGGTTGTTTCCCGATGATCAATCAATCATTATCCAACCCTAACCCTTCCCGTGATATCTCGATTGCCAACGGCACCAAGAACGTACGATTTAGACTAGAATTGCAATACCAATTAACAAGCTACAATCAATTACTCATACACCATGATAATCAAAGCAAACACAATGTTATCATTCTAGAAATAAAGGAACAGACACACAAGAGTTTAAGAAAACCTTCACCTAAGATGATCACCACAAGTTTAGCCGGACATTGTTCGGTTGATCATCATAACATTAAAGTTCAAGTTCATAGGAATCAAAAACCAAAACCTAATGTTTAGAAATGTTTGGAACCAACAAGAACCAGCCAAAATCGGCCCTAATCTTCAGAGAAAATGTCCAATGATGAATAATGTGAAAAGACACATCCAAAAACGGTTTTAATGAGCAGTTACGATTTTTTCCGTCGCCTCCACCGTAAATTACGGTACCACCGTAAATTACGGTGGACTTCAAAGTGTTACGGTGTGTTGCTTCTGAGGTACGGTGGAAGATTGTGGATTTCAGGGCCACCGTAATTTACGGTGGCCACCGTAAATTACGGTGGAGCCCTGAATGTTTTGTTTCTTCTCTTCTTTCCTTCCATGCATGACCCGTTCCACCCCAATCCGTCCAAAGCAGCGTTTTATCCATTTTTACCTCCCGAACTGTACCTGAAACATAAGCAACCGTAGTTATCTAATTCAAGATAATTACGTGATCGAGTGAGGGATAAACTCGTCTTTTAACATCATTAAGGGTTATCCTATGGACCACCCGTCACATCCCCACACTTAACCATTGCTTGTCCCAAGCAACTCATCAAACCATTTTCAAAACAAACGATCAACATAAACCAAGCATAAACATGTAGTCCTTTTACTAACCCTTTCTTAACCCCCGAAATAGCACACCCCTCGCTATATCTCTCCTCTCGGCTACAAGTAAGCACTCGCAACTATGAGCTAGACACACAAAATGCAAACAGGCGGTTGCACAACTATAGGCTTGTACCTAAATCGATCCTTCTCCTAACAAGTGCCAAACATGAATGCAAATCAAAGGGACTTCAAGGTTGTAACGTGGCTAGGTGTACGGGTAAGAAATGGAATATATATGTAGTAGCGAAAACTTAACCCGGTCTTTTTATTACACAATAAAATAAACAAACAACTACCAAACTTAACTACTATATACAAGATAACTTAACATCACTTTTTTTCATTTTTTTTTCTTTCTTTTCTTTTCTCTCTCTCTCTTTTTTTTAACAACTTAAAGCAAACATTCAACATAACATCAAAAATATCTACATACTACTAAAACAACCACTAACACTATAAGACCGGGTCAAGTCAGGTAAATTTTTGGAAACTAGCTAAGGGGGAAACAAATGATAGGCTTTAGGCACAATAATGGGCAACTAAATGTCCAAACCCCCACCCCTCTCGCAACCATGCTCATATATATAATTAATGAGGTCCAACCCCCCAAATCCCACACTCGCACACACTAATGACGAAGCTACCTAAATGCCCTTATCCTTTTCGCATTCATATCCAACTAAGGACTCAAACCGTATCAAGGCACAACTTCTAATGCACCCTCACCCGTTGCCACTCTCATCCTTGACAAGTATTATTAATTTACATGTGTGGCTTCAACTCTCACCAAGAATAAAGGGTATTAAGGGTTGCCGGTGCATCATTTGGGGTTAATCCAAGGTGTTCAAATTCTCACATTGTTTCGCTTGATTTAAAAGTTTTTCAAAAACTTCAAAAATTTCACCCCATCCCCACACTTGGGATACATTGACCCCAATGTATGGTTTTAGGAGGATTTGATCGCTAAACTCTTTAACACCAACTAAAAGCTCAACACTCAAACCACAAATTTCTTTTTTGGTATTTTTCATTATATATATATATATATATATTTTAAGACATAACACCACCAACTCTTCCAACCCAAAACATAACATCTCAAACTAACATGTTGGTGCACAAATGTCTGTTAACTTCGTCTTTATAGAGTCTTGTATCTAGATAGGATAAACCAGTGCTCAGCAGGTTAGAAATTAGGGTTTGTATGTCAAAGGGGTATTTCGCACGAAATAGCAAGAGCTATTTCGTACGAAATAACACAGAGGTATTTCGCACGAAATAGCTATGGCTATTTCGTATGAAATCATAACCCCTATAAATACCTGAGCAGCTGAGTCATTTGGTACGAAATAACTTTCCGATTTCAGAGCCGAGGTGTTGCCGAATTGTCAAACGATCTGTAAAAGCTGTAAAATCAATAAAAAGAAGATAATTAGGGAAAATCAAGCTGTATCAAGTTAGAATCATTGATTCCGCCTTTGATTCTGACTCAAAACTCTTCTGAACGACTCATTCGGGTCACACAACGATCCAACATAACACCACCCAACCACCCGACCATAAACATAATAAACCAACAAATATTCACAAAATGTACAAGAAAGAGCACGACCTGACTAATAGTAGCGCGGTTGAGGCGGTCCGAAAATGGAAGACATCATCTCATTCCATTCTCCGAACGCGAATGCACTGCTACCACTTCCACTATGTTGGGATGCTCCTTGTTGTTGACACGGGTCTAACCATTGTGAATGATGGAGCGGCGGGGTCGGATACGATATACTACCATCGTATTGTGGTAGAGACGCATAATCCACCGGAGGTGGATCCACAACCACGGGCCGCCCGGCATGCCAATCCGCATGCATTCTTCGTGCTTGATCATCTTCATACCTGTTATTCATCTCTAGCTCATGGGAGTAAGCATGTGCACGATTCCATGATTCTTGACGATCGAAATTATGCTTTAAGGCCCGCTCCATACTAGCACTCATCATTGTTTGTTGATCAAATAAAGTACGCTCTGAACCTGACCATGACTCAAAAATGGGTGCTGGAGGACGTTGGTTCTTAATAACCTCTTGCATAGTGCCATTGTAAGCCCAATTCAGTTTGTAGGAACGCTCCGTGTAATCATAGAAAGCACCACCATATCCTCTACCTAGGCCCCCTTGGCCCACATTCACATTCTCACTACCATGAGGCTCATCCGCATAGTCATCATCCCCACTCGGGGCTTCCGCCTCACTCTTCGGTTCATCCTCTTCACCCGGTAGAAGATCCCTTGCACCCACTTTCAATGCTCGCCATCTTTGACCCTCCGATTTGAGCTTATGATACCTTTCCGATTGCGTGTAGGTCCATCCAATACCCATCTTTTGTAAACTAAAAGGATGATGCATTTTTGCCGCCCCCCTTATCCTCTGACGTGATCGCCTTAAACTGCTTCATCAATCCCGTGATAATTCGGCAATACGAGATAATGCTCCTCCCCAACTTGTTTTGGCAAATCCAAAGATGGTTCATGATCAAATACCGGATTGGAAAACGAGGAGACCCATTGAGTAACGAATAGTGGACGGGTACTTCCGGGTACCTCACTTGCTCCTTATCTCCTCTTCGTGGAATGACATTCAAAATGCAAATCGCTAGAAACAATTTTGCATCTATCTTCAAATTCCTCTGGTACAAAATGCCACTATAGGTACCAGGCAAAAACAACGCCGCTAACATGTCATTCCACCTCAGATGTTTCTCCGGTTTAAGCAACAAATCATCAAGGCTAGGGAATACATAATCACGAGCAGGAAGATTGTCATATTTCCCCAATTTCTTTAGTGTGTCAAATGACATTTCCACCTTTATCCCATTTACCTCACCCGTCAACTTCATCTGTGATGGCCTATCATACTTGTTGCGCGTCAACGTTGCCATCCATTCTTGAATCTTGGTCATAAACATATTCTTGTTGTCTTTATCGTAACAACTAAGCGCCGCCTCCCATCCTAAGGCGCGAAACTGGGCAAACACATTGAATGGTCCAAACTCAACCTCTCGAACTACCCTCTCACAAATAAACGCGGCAGCCTTGTATTTTAAACGGTTCATTAAAACTGATAGAAACAAGAAAAGATGTTAAAAGTCAATAGATTGTAATGTCAAATTCTTGAGAAGCAGGTAGCAGGATCCCCATGGCAAAGTTTGTGTGAAGATTGAACCAGAATTCAAGCTCCAGCTTATTGAGAGGGGGAGTCTACATTCTGGATCAACATATAAAGGGGAGTTTGAAGATAGAGATTAATGGATGCTTACAGTATCAGACATTTTAGGCAGAGTGAGAAGATAGATAAAGACTAAAGACTGAAGATTTGATGCTAAAGACTTCGTCAACATCTAAGGGGGAGTCTGTTGGTGCACAAATGTCTGTTAACTTCGTCTTTATAGAGTCTTGTATCTAGATAGGATAAACCAGTGCTCAGCAGGTTAGAAATTAGGGTTTGTATGTCAAAGGGGTATTTCGCACGAAATAGCAAGAGCTATTTCGTACGAAATAACACAGAGGTATTTCGCACGAAATAGCTATGGCTATTTCGTATGAAATCATAACCCCTATAAATACCTGAGCAGCTGAGTCATTTGGTACGAAATAACTTTCCGATTTCAGAGCCGAGGTGCTTCCGAATTGTCAAACGATCTATAAAAGCTGTGAAATCAATAAAAAGAAGATAATTAGGGAAAATCAAGCTGTATCAAGTTAGAATCATTGATTCCGCCTTTGATTCTGACTCAAAACTCTTCTGAACGACTCATTCGGGTCACACAACGATCCAACAAGTGGTATCAGAGCTCAGGAAGAAGAGTTCATACCAATTCAGCTTGTTTTTATCAAAATCTCCTACTTCTACTAATTCTTTTCAAAATTAAACGAGATTTAATGGACAAAATGGATTGAATTTCATATATATCACGTAAAACACTGTTTTAATGAATCCTTGAAAGAATTGGACCAAAATTCGAAGAAAAACTGGATCAATTTGACAAAATGGTGGCCGATATGCTGATGTCATCATCATTTCGCACGAAGTAGTCAGCATCTATTTCGCACGAAATCAATTCTGTGAAACCTATTTCGTACGAAATCAAGTTATTTCGCATGAAATCAGCATATTGTTTCTTATTTCGCACGAAATCAACATCTGGAAAGTTATTTCGCACGGAATCAAAAGTTTGGACCTTATTTCGTACGAAATACACATTCATTTCGTACGAAAGTCGCTATTTCCCACAAAAACTGCTATTTCGCTTGAAGAGGGTGATTTCGTTTGGCTATTCCGCACGAAATAGTCATTTTGTGTGAAAGCCTATTTCGTGTGAAAAAAAATCATCTCGCGTGAACCATTTCGCTTGAAATTGTTTAAAATCCAAAAATTTTTCTAGGTGTTTGTTAATTGTTCCAGGTACTAGAAGATGGATGATTTTCTGAATCCGTTCAGTGACGCCTTTGCTTTCACAGGAAGTACAGGAGATGATACAACAAACAATACAAATGAAAATGCACCAACAAATCCGAGTGCAAAGAAAACTCTTTCTGATGCTTTGAGTGTAGAGAGTGCCTATGGCACATACAACAAACCGCCCAAGCTGATGGCAATTGAAGAATACAATAGATGGGCTAAAAGGTTTGAAGAATGGCTTAAAGCTTTTGCATATCTCAGTTGGAAGAGCATGAAGAATGGTTTTGATATGGGAAGATCGGATTATGAAAATATAGCAGATAATGAAGTAGAAAGTTTCGTTGCAGAACAAAAATGCATTGCTTTACTTCATCAGTCCGTAAGGGATGACATAATATCATTGATTGAATATACAAATTCGAAAGATCTATGGGAGAAACTAAGAGTGAAATGTGTGGGTAGTGCCGAGATTGTTAAAAACAAAAAGAAGTTGTTAAGAAAAGAATTTGATTTGTTTGGATGTTTGAAAAACGAATCAGTGTCAAAGATGATTGAAAGATTCGGGCATTTGAAGATGGAACTTGCAAGACACGGAATTATGTACACTCAAGAAGAATTGGTTGACAAACTGTTTGACTCGCTGCCTGATGAAAAAGACTGGCAGTACTTTGCTTTGACGCTGAAGAACACAGTAAAGTTGGAGGATCTGACGGTTGATCTGTTAATTGAAAGATTGGAGAGTCATGAATTAGAGATCAAGAAATCAAACAAAGTTAATAACTCTTCATATCAGCAGAATGTTGAGCTGTATTATCGAGGAAGTATGATCCCGAAGACTGTGTCTCCTAAGACAGCTTTCTCAGCTGAAAGTTCTAACACGTCAAATCAAGAAAGTTCAAGCAGTGGTTATCATGGAGGTTCATCGTCAACTACTCCAAGTCAATCAGTTCCAAAGAATCTGTTTCAATGTAACATTGTTGTGGATCTAAAGAATGCTCAAAACTTCAGTGAGGAATCCGCAAAATAACAAATGGTGTTTTTAGCATCTGTCCTAGAATCATACGAGAGCCTTGTTGCGGGCAAGATTGGAAACACTAACCTCACCAAGGAGGACTATGATCAGATCGACCCAGAAGAGATGGATTTGATCGATATCAGATGGTGTATGGCTAGTGCGGTCAGGAGAGCTCAAAGATTCATGGAGATTACAGGCAGACATTCTATTGGCGGACCTTCCACAAAACTTGGTTTTGATAAATCAAAAGTCACGTGCTTTAAATGTAAACAAAAGGGACATTTTAAACGTGAATGTCGAAATGCATATACTGATGATACGGCAAATCTATTCTGTGAAGATTATTACCATCTATCATCAAAACAAATCTGAATCCCCCAGAATGAAGAAGATAGAAGAAAATCCCAAAGAAAAATCCAGAGCACTTGCTGTTATCCATGACGATGAGGGATATGATTGGAGTGAAGTGTTACCAGAAGAAGACGCAGTGGGCTATGCTTTCATGACCAAGATTGTTCCTTTCAAAGATAGTAGAATAGAAGAAGTGAAATACATCAACAGAAAGATGCAAGCTCAGTACATGAAAAGTAAAATTTATCATACATGGAAAGAAGCAAAAAAGGCGAATAGATGGGATGCTGATAGAGAATGTTACTTAGATCCCAATGGAAACATTGCTGTTGATCCAGATTCGGTCAGTGTTGAAACTCTCACTGAGCAAATTGCTGAAGAAGAAGAAGAAGAAGCAAGACAAAGAATGTGGTGGGGAGGAGGAGAAGCTGAAGCAAAAGAAAAAGAGAAAGAATCGCAGCCAAAGAAAGTTGATGACGGGATTATTGACACATCAAAAGAATTCACCGTAGAAAACCTGAAGCAAATGGCTGACAAAGTGCTTGTAGCGAAAGAGCTAGAGGTAGTTTCTGGTTCTGGAACTGAGTTTAAAAGCAAGGTCAGTCAGAATGATGCAATAAATGAATCAGGTAAGAAAGAAAAAATTGAGAGTGACTGCAAAAATTGCATGAAAGACAGCAAGGTTTGTAGTACACTTGCTTACCTCAGCGGTAAGAAGATTGAAGAACTGACCGGAACAGTCAGAGATGTAGAAGATCAGATCTTAAACCGTGACAAAATGTTAAAAGCTTCAAATGAACAATTAAAAGAATTAACTGAGAAAATCGAAAATGATAAAATTAATGTAGAACGAATCAGGAAAGAAAACGAAAAGTTAATTCATGAAAATCGTCAACTTTCAGAAAATTTTGAGAAGCTAAAACGAACGGTAAAAGATTCTGATGAAAGAAATGGTAAAACAAACAAAGAAAATCTTCAACTGACAGGAGTTCTTAGGGTAAAAGAAGAGCAAATCAACCAACAGTTGGATGAGATTGCTAAGCTGAAGCTTCAGTTTCAAGAAGCTAAGATTGAAAATGAACGCATCAATCTGAAACTGAACAGTTACAACTCTGCAAGTTTTGTTCTTCAACATATCGTTCCTAAACCAATTGAGAAGAACAAAGCCGCCGAAGATGTATATTCGGACGGAACTGGGGTTGGGTATCATCAGGTTCCCCGCCAGTATTAAATAATTTTTCAAAGAAAAGTCCGGGTTGGTTAATGATAATGAAACAAATGAGGTTAATCTTCCAGAATCAATCGACGTCACATTCACTTCATCATCTGATGAAGATAGTGTACACTCTGAAGTTGTTAAAAGTATGGTTGAAAATGTTTTAAAATCTGAAAGTGACACAACTGAGGATGATGAATGCTTTTTGGACAAATATATTTCGAAATCAACATCTAAAAACAACTTAAGTGAAGAACCTAATCTTGTAATGTACAAGATGTCGGGATCGGATAAGTTGTACTCGGATCTTGAATTTCCTTTGGAGAATGTGAATGTTGACAAATTGAAAAATGTGTTTAAGTTGATTGAAATTGATGTTTGTGAAATCGAAGGTTTGAAACGTTCCACGAGACAATTGAACTTTGAAAAAGATAAATCATACTATAAAAAACCTTTTGTACCACCACGTTTTTCTAACAACAATCAAAACATATGGTCGGGTGGTTATCAGGGTGGTAAGAACAATCAAATAAGGAACTTTCAAAATAAAAAGTTTGTTGAGAAAAAGGTATTTGTCAAAAGCTCGAGTTCTCATTCTGAGCAGGAATTTGAATTTTTTTCAAAATCAAATGAAGAATTTTTTGAAGAAAAGGCCTCACAGCCTCAGACCGAAGGCACAAGTCGGGTAGCTGATACTCGTACATGCTTTAAGTGCAACAAAGTTGGACACATTGCAAGAAAGTGCACCAACTTAAAGCCTAAGTCTGAAGTTATTGAGAGTCAGAAAAAGAAAGCTAATGCAAAAGGTAAAGCTCCAATGGTTGTTGAGAAGAAAGTTTTGAAAAATGAAAACACCAAGTTCAAAACTGAATCCGTAAAGAATGTGGTAACTAAAACTGACAAATTTTACAAACGGGTTGCTTCGCCTCAACAAGCATGGAAACCAAAATCAGTTGAAGAGAAACCAAATTCTCCAAAACCAAATATTTATGAGAAAGAAAAACAATTGTCTTCTACCACTCCTGTAAAGATGAATGTTCCTCTGGATTACTATGAGAAACTTGAAAAACATGAGTCTATCACTTCTGAGAAGAAAGATGTTTCAAAGAAAGACCAATCATCTGGTCAACCTCCTAAAAATGATTTCTTTTTATACAAAAAGGTTGAGATTGCGTCTGAAGAGAGCTTAAAGATGAATGACAAGAATTTTCCGCCACTTTACATTGCAAAAACTCACCTCAATGTCAACCTACCTGAGTCAAAAGAGGCTTGGGTGGCATCTAAATCTAACTAAGTATTTGTGATATGTGCAGGAGCTTCCAAGATCCGTTTCACGTTGGATTATGGATAGTGGAGCTTCTCGGCACATGACGGGGAAGAAGACCCTTCTGTACGATGTTAGAGGGTTTAATGGAGGTTATGTGGGATTTGCAGGTAATCAAGGTGGTCGAATAGTTGGTGAAGGAACTTTATCAAATGGAATCGTCACGTTTGAAAGAGTAAACTACATCGCCGAGCTTGAAAACAATCTTCTAAGCATTTCTCAGATTTGTGATCGTATGTATACAACGCACTTTACGGATAAGGAATGTTTGATATTGAAACCAGGATTTGTTGTTCCCGAAGAATGGGTTATCATGAGAGCACCTAGAGTGAATGATCTGTACGTGTTGGACATGAGTGTAGCAACTACTACCACGGGTCAGGCTCACTGTTTTATGTCAAGAGCAACAGAAAAAGAGTCACAGTTTTGGCATCGAAAGATGGGTCATATTCACCTGAGAAAAATGAATCACCTGGTGCATAATGACTTAGTAACTGGTGTTCATGTGAAAGGTTTTCATCTTGAGGTGGAGTGCATTAGCTGCATCAAAGGCAAGCAAAAGAAGAAATCACATCCTCAAAAGAAAGTTAACTCAGTCTCAAGACCGTTAGAGAGGCTTCATATGGATCTTTTTGGTCCAGTGAACGACAAAAGTATAACTGGTGATCTCTACTGTCTAGTAGTAATAGATGACTACTCGAGATTTTCATGGGTATCATTTCTAAAAACAAAAGATAAGACATTTGAAAGTTTGATGACGTTGTTCAGAAAAATTGAAAACTTGTACCAAACTCGAATCAGAAGAATCAGGAGTGATAATGGTACTGAGTTTAAGAACAACAAGATGGAAGAGTATTGTGATGAGAGATGTATATTGCAACAATTTAGTGCTCCTTACACTCCGCAACAAAATGGAGTAGCTGAAAGAAAGAACACGACGCTAATTGAAACGGCCAGAACAATGCTTGCTAATTCGTAATTACCAGTCAATTTGTGGGCAGAAGCAGTGTCAGCCGCTTGCTATACACTCAACCGGGTTCTTACAGTGAAGAAATTCAACAAGACATGTTTCGAGATGATTAACAACCGCAAACCGAACCTGAAGTATCTTGAACCGTTTGGGTCTCCCTGTACTGTTCTAGAGCCTTTTGGAAAGTTTGGTCCAAAGAGCATCGAAGGAATTTTCGTGGGTTATGCAAGTCCATTGAAAAGAGTCTTTGCTCCAAGCTTGAAGCGGATAATCGAAGCACAAAATGTTGAGTGTCAAGGTTATGCCATGCCACCTCAGAATCCAGGCGACTCATGGCGTTTTAATTATGATACTTTGTGGGATTCGTTTGACATTGAAGAAGAACCAGATTTCTTTGACGAGTTGGATATTTTGAGAGAATTTGAAGAATCGCATGAAAGATTCCCAGCAGAACCTTACAGTCGTCAACGACAAGCTTCAAATGATGATGAAGCAGGTCCTAGTAATGCTGGTGAACATGATGATATTCAGCAATCTCTTGACAATCAGACGGCAGTCAACGATAATCTAGAATCTGATGATAGACCAATATTTGATCATGGTGATTCAGATTCTGAGGGGGAGCAGATCCAAATTTCAAGTCAAACAATTCCAGTCAGTGAACAAGGTGCAAATCAGAATGTCACAAATTTGGAAGGCGAGGTAGATGTTCCAGGTGAGGTGATGCCAAGAACTCTTTCGTACCATCCAGAAGAGCTGATAATTGGAGAATTACAATCAGGCGTTCGCACAAGACGACAAATTGACCAAGGCCTCACTTGTTTTTATTCTACAGTTGCTCCGTTACAAACTGAGTTTTCACTTAGTTTTTTATTTCACAGATTGAACCGCGAACATATAAGGAAGCACTAACTGAAGATTCTTGGGTCAACGCGATGCAAGAGGAGCTGAGTCAGTTTGAGAAGTTAGGAGTGTGGAAATTGGTAGACTTGCCTGATGGTCACAGGAAGATAAACACCAAGTGGGTGTTCAAGTGCAAGAGAGACGATCGAGGGGTTATTATTCGTAACAAAACTCGACTGGTAGTCCAGGGCTTTAGTCAGCAGGAGGGTATAGATTTCACTGAAGTGTATGCTCCAGTTGCTAGACTTGAAGCGATCAGAATCTTCCTAGCATTTGCATCTTGGAAAGGTTTTAAAGTTTATCAGCTAGATGTTAAATCAGCATTTCTCTATGGGAAGGTAAAAGAGGAGGTTTATGTCGGACAGCCACCGGGCTTCACCGATCCAATCCACAAAGACAAGGTCTATTTACTGGATAAAGCACTGTATGGTTTACACCAGGCCCCGATAGCTTGATACGAGACATTGTCTCAACATTTGCTAGCCAACAGCTTCATCCGTGGAAAAGTGGATGCCACTCTCTTCACCAAAGAAGTCGACGGACATCTTCTGATAGTTCAGATATACGTGGACGACATCATATTTGGGTCAACAAATAAAAATCTGTGCAAAGATTTTGAAAGAGTTATGAAGCACAAATTTGAAATGTCATCGATGGGTGAGATGAAACTCTTCTTGGGACTTCAGGTTGATCAACTACCTGAGGGAATATTCATACATCAGACGAAGTACGTTCATGATATCTTAGAGAAATTTGGGATGTCAGGATCTACTCCAGCTTCCACCCCATTAGCGACGAACCATGGGATAAACCCTGATCTCACCGGAGAGAAGGTAGATGAAACGATGTATCGTTCCATGATCAGATCGCTGATGTACTTGACAGCTTCTAGACCCGATATTATGTATCCAACCTGCCTCGCAGCGCGGTTTCAGTCAAACCCAAGAGCTTCGCATATGGTGATTGTAAAACGGATATTACGCTACGTGAAAGGAACTCCATCACTGGGGTTGTGGTATCCAAGAGAAGGCCATTTTACGCTCGAAGGATATTCTGATTCTGATTTCGGATGCTGCAAAGTTAACGCTAAATCAACAACAGCGGGGTGCCAGTTTTTCGGACCATGATTGGTCACATGGCAATGCAAGAAGCAGACCTCTGTAGCTTTATCCACATGTGAAGCTGAATATGTATCTGCTAGCAGTTGCTGCTCTCAGATCTTGTGGATCCAGCAACAGATGCGAGACTACGGTTTGCAATTTCTTAACACCCTTATCTTTGTTGATAATGAGGCAGCGATAAACATAACAAAAAATCCTGTTCATCACGCTAAAACGAAACACATAGAAATTCGTCATCACTTCATCCAAGATTGTTTCGAGAAGAAGTTGATACGAATTGAGAAAATCCACACTGACGAACAAAAAGCTGATTTACATACCAAAGCATTTGATAAAACTCGTTTTCAATATCTTTTAAATCTAAATGATATGAAGCTTTTATCGGTGTCGGAGGAGATTCTTGGCGTAGATGAAGGTACCACTGTAGATGATGTTGAAAAGCAATCTGCAATGGTTTGTCGATTTTTTACTTGTTTTGGTATTTAGGGGGAGGTAGGTTATATTTTTTTGAAAATACAAAAACAGTAAAAAAAATTCAAAAATCCAAAAACATGAGATATTTCAAAATCCAAAAACAATAGAAAACCGAAAAAGAGCTTGTGTAAAAAGGGAAAATGATAGTACATCAACTTGAAAGTTATGGTATGCTAAAGATATGTAAAGTTTTAAAGTTTTAAACAGTCTCGCTGATGATATGCGGATAGGGTTTTACACATTTAGTAGGTTTGTTCGGGATATAAACCTAAATCATTACTTGCTTATTTCGTGGGGAACACTACTTGGATATATAGGTAACCCCTGAAATCTTGTTTGAAAGATCTCTCTTTCTGAAATACTAGGTCTTTATACTCAGTGATATCTGGGGTATTATCCCGGGACTTCTGATTTTGCGGAAGCAATGGCCTAGTCCCCGTATAATACTTTTCTCTTTGCTTGAAAAATACCAACTCCCTCAGCATAAAAAATGATGAAACATTGCAAAATGATAATCATGTGCTGTTGAAGAAATGATCCTCTAAAGGGGACACACGTAAAGTCGAAGCCATCATCTCTCTGATTTTGCGGAAGCAATAGCCTGAGCTCTCATGGCCCTCGCATTTAACCCCTTACAGATATCATCTGTGGTATACTTACCTGTAAGACTGAATACTGGGATCTGGATACGGGAGTATATTCAAGAGGTGGGATACATGAATGAGTTTAAGTTCTTAATACACCTAATTCCTATCCTAGACAGATTGAAATTTGTGTGAGAATTTAAGTGGATCAGTATATCGACAATCTAAGCGAATTGTTTAAATCTGAGTATGTAATTAAAGCTTAACGGTACTTGTGATTTGTCGACAGCTGATATGATTCCCTAACACGCTCACCAAAAATATGTTTGTAAATAGTTTATATTTACTGCATTTTATTTCTGTTTAGCATTCTAGTAAAGAAACTTTATTCGAAATCCAAAAAGATTTTACATTTCTACTTTATTTTCTGACAAACCAAAGTGGAAAGCTGATCTTCAGATTCGCAGTTTGAAGAAGATGCAGGAATGTCACACCCCGATATTTCCACGTTTCACCGGTGGGCCCGGTAGGGGAGTATCGTGACGTAGTTGATATCATCATAGTCAAACAACACAATATTTAAATGCACAGCGGAAGCAAAAGATAAATATATTACAATCCGAATATAAAGTAATATCAAGTATTACAACGGAAAGTAAAGGATCCACAGGCGGATCGAAAATAAAATGAAACACTGTTCAACAGACTTTGACATCTAGATCTTGCGAAACTTGAGTAATGATGCCTGGAGTAGCCAGCCTATTACGTGTAGTACCTGCACTTAGCCTTTTTGGAAAATACGTCAGTTTACACCGGTAAATACAACTTAACTGACTCATTTTGAAAAGAGTTTGAAAATTGATTTGAATGCACTTCGGCAAAAATATCTTTTATAACTTGGGACAATTATTTGTATATAATCTTGTATACAATTTTACTTATTTGTCGTCCATCAGGGCCGGTTTGTAGGGCCGGACAAGATTAACTGACACGCCACAGGTATAATGCCCACAAGGATTATATTCCTCCAAGTGGATTACCAGTTTTTACATAATGCATCTGTCAGGTGTACGCCTACACCCCGTGCTTAGGTCGTGGCCATTTCTTTGAATGATGCCAAGGATATCCGGGACATGGTCATTTAACTCCCAAAGGCCATACACCAAATAATACATATTAAACGGGTCATGCAATTACATTAATCACAATCCGATTTAAATAACTACACACCCGACCAAGCGGTACTTTTATAGTACCGTATCCCAAGCCCGTATAGGGAAAATAAGTTAAGAGTATTTACCTGAGCAAAGTATAAATCAAATACAGCAAGTGCACGCAGCTTTTACTGGGCTCCTAATCTGGAATGAAGGTTTTTAATAACCTATTAGAATACTAACGGGTCTTTATTTAAGCTTAGACTTAGACCGGTTAGTTTTCAAAAGGAAGACTCGGATCAAACGCATGATAAAGCGAAGACCGGTTTAGAATGTGGTTTCGACCCGACAAGCTTGTATGCTTGTTTAATATGGGTAACTTGAACACATTCTGGATTTTGAGACAAAGATGATATGGTTTGACCCGTTTCGGCTAATATATGCAAACTAGTTACATAAGCCAATCCGAACGCGCAAGAAGCGTAACGGGTAACCGTAAGGGTCATATACAGGTTTCCTAAGTTAATATGCTTTAAATAGGTTGTGATATCAGTAGGATATCTTCCATTACGCCCAAAACGAATCTAATATTAATTTAAGCCCCGTAGGGGTATTTTGGTCATTTTAAAGGTTATAAAAGAGATTAAATGAAATTCTGAGATTCGGGTCCGAATACATCAGTAAAATATCTTAATTTATCAGGTTATATCAGTTGGTGATAAGTCTTATATGACAAAATGGTTTTAAACCCAAACTATGCGTTTAATACGCTTAAAAACCATTTTAAGCGATTTCCGGGTTATACAGGAAATCTGAGTTTTCAGATCAGGTTATAAAGTTCAAAATAATTTATTTATTATATAAAATCAGTAGCAATTGGATTGGTGTCAAAATATTATGTAGAACTCATTTTATACATAAAAAGGGTATAATCGGTATTTACCGAATCAACGTCATAACCTTAGGTTATGAGCAGGTTAAAAATAATTAAAAATCTTTAAAAATCCCAAAATATTATATTACATCAGTGGGTAAAAGTTTTGGTGTCAAAAACTGGGTTTAGATAGGCTTTATGCTAATTGCGCCGTTTAATTAACAAAAAGCTTTTTAAGTGCGCTATTGAGCATAACTCCTAATCTAGACCTCTAACTGATATGAAATTTTAGGGACATGTTTATAAATTAGTAGCAAAGATTTTCGTCCTTTCATATTTCCAAAATTCTCGTTTTATGGTCAAAAGGGCATTATGGTCAACATTAAGCAATTAACTGAAACGTGTAAACGAATGGGGCGATCAACGAACCAATCATAGAGGGTTATACTAACATGTAGCCTGGTCCTAAGGAAGCTCTAAGGCATTTCCAAATCATACTAAATCGGGTCAGAACTGAAGTCAAAGCAAAAGTCAAAGTTTTGCGACTTTCGGTTCCGAACCGGGTCTAAACAGAAAATTGTCGGGTCGAACATGCTTAGACATGTTCTTACATTTATTACTAAGTTATATGAGTGATAAAATAGGTTTCATGCCTTCTACATTGTTAGTTATACGTTAATTCGAAGATTAGCATTCTGTTGACTTTTTCTAATCAACTTTGACCCGACAAATGGTCTAGTTAGAGTGGGAATCAGAGGGTACCCTTTTAAGGGTTTATTGCCCACATAATTACCAACTTATAACTACTTTTAATTCGAGATTTGACTGAACAAATACTGATTAATCTCGAAGTCAAACTCTAATTACGACGGTTTGACTTTTAGCTAATTAACTAAGCTAAACTCAATTAAGGAAGGTTTAGGAAGCTTACCCAAGTCCTATGCACGATTAGAGATGCTTAGGGTCTGCTCTTTTAACTCCCAAAAGCTCCAGAAATGCAGATGGAATGAATGATCACAATGTTGCAACATTGAGGGCCTTTTATAGTGTTCTTGATCCATTATGATGATGACAACTAAGTCTAAGGGGTGATCCTGATCAATAAAAAGTGCCCCTAAGTCTAAAAATCAGTAGGGGTCGCGCATGGAAGTAGGAAATATCATTCTAAGTCGGTTAAACGTTCATAACAGACAACTATCATTAATCTGGTCGCTGTGCATGCCTTATGGACCGTAAGGCTTGACCCTTACGGTCCGTAAGCCTTCTCCAGAGGGCAAAAATCTTTTGACCTTTCAGGCTTCGAACGGGTAACTAGTGTAATACGATTTTAGGCCATTATTTTCAGTATGGGGCCTCTTGAATGGGTCATGAACAGTTTACACCACCTTGGTATGATATAAAGTTTCCTTGGATCCTTTTGAAAGTGCCGTAAATGAAGGTTGTCGCGCACATCCTCGTAGGATCCCATTCTTGTGTAATTCGAATCAATCATTGTTAGCATTTACCGGATTTGAGTATATCAGATGTTTATAATATAGATTAGGGCCTTGGGATTTATAATGAGGTCGTTCAGAGGTGTTTAATTAACATGTCGATGCTTTAAATCCTACCATACATCCTTGACTAGATCCGGGTTTCTAACACTTTTGTCTTGTATGACACATGTCGTTATTTTATTGAACACTAATTTTCGAGGTGTTACATCCTCACCCCCTTAAAAGAAATCTCGACCTCGATATTTACTGAAATAAATGAGGGTACTTTTCTTTCATTGTGGACTCAACCTCCCACGTGTACTCGGGACCTCTATGGGCATCCCATTTAACCTTTACGATTGGCACATGCTTCCTTCGAAGCTTCTTAACCTGTCGATCCTCGATCGACACAGGTTTTTCAACAAACTTCAAGCTCTCTTCTATGTGCACATCTGTATGTGGTATGACTAGTGATTCATCAGCAAAACACTTCTTCAGATTGCAGATGTGGAATACGTTATGAATACCACTGAGCTCTTCAGGTGAGTTTAACTTATAAGCAACTGATCCGACACATTCGATGACCTCGAATGGTCCTATGTATCTCGGGCTTAACTTACCTTTCTTACCAAATCGCATCACTCCCTTCCAAGGTGATACCTTAAGCAACACTTTATCACCTACCTCGAATTTCAGAGGTTTACGCTTTAGATCCGCATAGCTTTTCTGCCTATCCCTGGCAGTTTTCAGGCGGTCACGAATCTGGACAATCTTGTCCGTCGTTTCAAAGACTATTTCAGGTCCTGACAATTGGACATCTCCAACTTCCGCCCAACAAACGGGCGTTCTGCATTTCCTACCATACAATGCCTCAAAAGGCGCAGCCTTAATGCTGGTATGATAGCTATTGTTATATGAGAACTCGATTAATGGCAGGTGGTTATCCCAACTACCACCTAAGTCAATCACACATGCTCGAAGCATGTCTTCCAAAGTCTGGATGGTACTCTCACTTTGCCCTTCCGTCTGGGGATGGTAAGCCGTACTAAAATTTAAGCGCGTGCCCAAGGATTGTTGGAAACTTTTCCAAAAATGTGACGTGTATCTTGTATCTCTTTCAGAGATAATTGACACAGGTACGCCATGTAGAGATACAATCTTATCTACGTACAATTGGGCTAACATGTCGGAGCTATAGGTCTCCTTGATGGGTAGGAAATGTGCTGACTTAGTCAGTCTATCTACTATCACCCATATCGTGTCATTTCCTTTCCTTGTCTTCGGCAACTTGGTGATGAAATCCATTGTCACCATTTCCCACTTCCATGTGGGAAGTTCAGGCTGTTGTAGCAAACCTGATGGCTTTTGATGTTCAGCTTTGACTTGCGCACACGTCAAACATTTAGCTACATAGGATAGACTTCTTCAAGCCTATCCACCAAAAATTTGCCTTTAGATCCTGGTACATCTTATTGGCTCCAGGATGAACGGAGTATTTAGAACTGTGGGCTTCCTGGAGGATAACATCTCGAAGTCCTCCATAAACTGGAACCCATATTCATCCATTTAACCTCAGAATTCCGTCCTTGCCATAGGATAACTGCTCCTCAGTTACTCCTAGCTTTTCATTAGGATAGTTAGCTTCCAACACAGCTTCCTTCTGTCCAGCTAACAACCTTTCATTCAAACTGTTCTTTACCTCAATGCTCTTGGCATTGATTCTTATGGGCTTCACCCTTTCCTTTCGACTTAAGGCATCGACGACTACATTCGCCTTGCCAGGATGGTATCTGATCTCACAGTCGTAATCATTTAAAGTTTCCATCCAACGTCGTTGCCTCATGTTCAAATCCTTTTGGTTAAATAGGTGCTGGAGGCTCTTGTGATCAGAATAGATCACACACTTGATACCATATAAATAGTGCCTCCATAGCTTCAGTGCAAATACAACGGCACCCAACTCCAAGTCATGGATGGTGTAATTCTTTTCATGCACTTTTAACTGACGTGAAGCATAGGAAATAACCTTGCCTTTCTGCATAAGCACACACCCCATGCCAGTGTGTGATGCGTCGCAGTAAACCACGAATTCTTCGGTACCTTCAGGCAATGTCAGTACAGGAGCGTTGCTCAACTTCTGTTTCAAAATATCGAAAGATTCTTGCTGCTTGGGTCCCCAGTTGAACTTAATATCCTTCCTAGTCAAGGAAGTTAGGGGTGCAGCAATCCTTGAAAAATTTTCAATAAAGCCCCTGTAGTATCCTGCCAATCCCAAGAAACTGCGAATTTCTGTGGGCGTCTTTGGCTCTTGCCAATTCATAACTGCTTCAACCTTAGCGGGATCTACTTGGATTCCGCATTCACTAACCACATGTCCAAGGAATTGGACTTCTCGAAGCCAAAATTCGCACTTCGAAAATTTAGCGTAGAGTTTCTCATGATGTAGAAGTGAAAGGATACATCGAAGATGTTTCTCATGGTCAGCTTGGTTCTTCGAGTAGATGAGAATGTCGTCGATGAAAACGATGACGAATTTGTCCAAGTAAGGCTTGCAGACGCGATTCATGAGGTCCGTGAATGCGGCAGGTGCATTAGTGAGCCCAAAAGGCATCACTAGGAACTCGTAATGACCATAACGAGTCCTAAATGCAGTCTTGTGTACGTCTTCATCTCTGACCTTCAGTTGGTGATAGCCTGACCTTAAGTCAATCTTAGAGAAGTAACTTTCCCCTTGCAATTGATCGAAAAGATCGTCGATCCTGGGCAATGGATACCTATTCTTGATAGTGACCTTATTAAGCTCACGGTAATCGATGTACAGACGCATCGATCCATCCTTCTTCTTGACAAACAAGATTGGTGCTCCCCAAGGAGACGAACTAGGCCTAATGAAACCCTTGGCTAGCAATTCATCTAATTGCGTCCTCAATTCCTTCATCTCTGTTGGTGCCAACCTATAAGGTGCTCTCGCAACAGGTGCTGCTCCGGGGATGATGTCAATTTTGAATTATACTTGCCTATCTGGTGGTAAAACAGGTAGTTCTTCAGGAAAAACTTCAGGGTATTCAGAAATGACGGGGATATCCTCAATCTTAGGCTTCGGCTCATCAATAGTCACTTGTGCCATGTAGATGACACAACCCTTCTTCAAACACCTAGAGGCCTTGAGCATAGACACTTGCTCAGGTAGACCATACTGGGTATCTCCCTGAATGGTAAGTGATTCACCAGACGGAGTCTTGATCACCACTTGCTTCTTATTGCAGACAATCTGGGCCTGGTTATGAGATAACCAGTCCATGCCTAGAACGATGTCGAAACTGGCTAACTTCAAAGGAAGTAAAGACAATGGAAATGAGTGGTTCTTAATGGATATGAAACATCCATCTAATATGGTTAAGGCGGTTTCTAAGGTGCCATCTGCTAATTCCACATCATACTTCACACTTAAGGTTTTAACAGGCAATTTCAACAGTTCACAAAACTTATTATCTACGAACGACTTATCAGCGCCTGAATCGAAAAGTAATCTTGCATAAACATCATTTATGAGGAAGGTACCTATGATCACATTGTCGTCCTGGACGGCTTCCTTTGCATCCATCCTGAAGACCCTTGCATTGGTCTTCTTGACTTCTTCAGGCTTCTTGGCGTACTTAGGGCAGTTGGTCTTTATATGCCCTTTCTCATTGCAATTGTAGCATGTTGCGTCTTTAATCTTCTTGCAATCAACAGTCTTGTGCTCCTTAGACTTGCATAACCCACATGCAGGTGATCCTGATTGAGACTTGGTCTCAAGCCTGCATTTTCCAAAGTGGCGTTTTTGGCAAGTCGTGCACTTTGGCTTTTCCTCTGTTCGCTGACTATTCTTTCCAGACCCAAACTTCTTACAATCAGTGTTTCCCTTGTGCTTCTTCTCTGACCCTCGTGAGTTATCATCCTCACGCTTCCTCTTACTTTCTTCAGAATTCTTTAGCGATCTCAACCTGACCGCATCTAAAGTAAGGGACAGAGAGAGATCAGCTGCTGACCTAAACGTAGCAGGTCTTGAAGCCTTAACACTGGCTTTGATTTCTGGGGCTAAACCCCCAATGAAGCGAGCAATTCTCTTGGGTTCTGGTGTTACTAGGTAAGGAACCAGTCTGGACAGGGTATTGAAACTGGTGAGGTAAGCTTGACAATCTAAGTTTGTCATAACCAACGATAAGAAATCTGACTCGATCCTCTCGACCTCGTGTTGAGGGCAGTAGTTCTCCATAATGAGAGCAACAAACTGCTCCCATGACATGTTGTATAGTGGGATCTTCCCAGTAGCTTGAATGAGAGACTTCCACCACGCTAATGCCTCTCCTTTGAACAATTGAGATACATACTTCACTACATCCCTTTCAGCACAACCGCTGATATCGACAACTGTGTCCATTTCATCCAACCATGTCATACAATCAATTGCCCCTTTCTCCCCAGTGAAATCCCGGGGTTTGCAGGAAACAAAGTATTTATAGGTACAGGACTTGGTACGTGGTTCATTATCGAACACTATCCTCTTGGATGGAACACTGTGTTGATTAGATGAATGTCGATCATCATCCTTCTTTGGTTCCTCTTTCTTAGAGGGTGGCTTGTTGTGAGCCTCTGAATGAGTTTTAGGGACAGATTTAGAGTGGGGTACAGATGAGGCTTTACTATGAGTCCCACTATACTCCCTGAATTGCTCCTCTACAGCTTTAGATACAGCTGTATCAATCAGTGTACGAAGTTCTCCTCTGGTTATATTAATCTTATCATCATCGTGGTTTTCCAGAGGATGACTGTTTATCTCATCAGAGTCAGCCATGTAGTTTTAATTGCTACAAAAAGAAAACAAGGGCAAGGTTTATTTAGAAGCCCATACAGTACTATCGTTTTAAACGATTTATTAACCATGTTTTTAATATACATTTTAGTTAATTTGCTAAATATATAATTGTTCAGGATCTTTATCATAATCCTAAATTATAAGTTAATAATAGCACAAAAGGCCTAGTCACGTAGACAAGTTTAATGTATAGGCCTTGATTTTACGGAATCGAGGCATTAAGGTTTGAATCAAAGTTCATTACGTTTTCTTGACAGGGAGTTGTAGGCTATCACTGTCTTTAGTCCAGAGGACGTTAATTATAGCCCGTGGGTACTTCATCCTTAAAGGATGATTATATAAATAAGGGAATTTTTGAATAACCCATTTAAGAATGACTGATGTGATTTTATCGCATCACATTTTGTCAAGCATGTTAATATGATTTCAGATGTTTAACAAGGATTTGAATCTTTTGAATAAGTTTTACCATCTTGGCCATGTCTATAATGACATTTAGGTTAGGTTTTACCCTTTAGACTCTTTTTAATATTTAACGCAGAACAATCCTAAATTGAAATGTTAACAAGGATCTGAATCTAATTGTAGAACCATCATCTTGGCCCTGTCTTAAGGTGACATATGGCTAGGTCTTGTCCTTTTTAGATATTGCCATTTTATTATAATGGTAGATCTTATAATATAGGAATGATATTTTAAATATAATCGTTCCATTAAAATTTAAACAAGTATATGGTTGCCCTAAACGGGACTTCTACAGAAAATGACTTGCCCATGCTAGGACTAATCAGAAAAATAACAAAGGAACCAAATAAGGACAAAATAAAACGAATTAGGATTAGTCCCAGGTTCTTATCTAGACTCAAGAATGTGCAACTATGTAACTGAGATTAAACACAAAAGGCTAGCGTTTAATTCACTCAGTGTTGGCTCTGATACCAACCTGTCACACCCCGATATTTCCACGTTTTACCGGTGGGCCCGGTAGGGGAGTATCGTGACGTAGTTGATATCATCATAGTCAAACAACACAATATTTAAATGCACAGCGGAAGCAAAAGATAAATATATTACAATCCGAATATAAAGTAATATCAACTATTACAACGGAAAGTAAAGGATCCACAGGCGGATCGAAAATAAAATGAAACACTGTTCAACAGACTTTGACATCTAGAGCTTGCGAAACTTGAGTAATGATGCCTGGAGTAGCCAGCCTATTACGTGTAGTACCTGCACTTAGCCTTTTTGGAAAATACGTCAGTTTACACTGGTAAATACAACTTAACTGACTCATTTTGAAAAGAGTTTGAAAATTGATTTGAATGCACTTCGGCAAAAATATCTTTTATAACTTGGGACAATTATTTGTATATAATCCTGTATACAGTTTTACTTATTTGTCGTCCATCAGGGCCGGTTTGTAGGGCCGGACAAGGTTAACTGACACGCCACAGGTATAATGCCCACAAGGATTGTATTCCTCTAAGTGGATTACCAGTTTTTACATAATGCATCTGTCAGGTGTATGCCTACACCCCGTGCTTAGGTCGTGGCCATTTCTTTGAATGATGCCAAGGATATCCGGGACATGGTCATTTAACTCCCAAAGGCCATACACCAAATAATACATATTAAACGGGTCATGCAATTACATTAATCACAATCCGATTTAAATAACTACACACCCGACCAAGTGGTTCTTTTATAGTGCCGTATCCCAAGCCCGTATAGGGAAAATAAGTTAAGAGTATTTACCTGAGCAAAGTATAAATCAAATACAACAAGTGCACGCAGCTTTTACTGGGATCCTAATCTAGAACGAAGGTTTTTAATAACCTATTAGAATCCTAACAGGCCTTTATTTAAGCTTAGACTTAGACCGGTTAGTTTTCAAAAGGAAGACTCGGATCAAACGCATGATAAAGGAAGGCCGGTTTAGAATGTGGTTTCGACCCGACAAGCTTGTATTCTTGTTTAATATGGGTAACTTGAACACATTCTGGATTTTGAGACAAAGATGATATGGTTTGACCCGTTTCGGCTAATATATGCAAACTAGTTACACAAGCCGATCCGAATGCGCAAGAAGCGTAACGGGTAACCATAAGGGTCATATACAGGTTTCCTAAGTTAATATGCTTTAAATAGGTTGTGATATCAGTAGGATATCTTCCATTTTGCCCAAAACGAGTTTAATCTTAATTTAAGCCCCGTAGGGGTATTTTGGTCATTTTAAAGGTTATAAAAGAGATTAAATGAAATTCTGAGATTCGGGTCCGAATACATCAGTAAAATAACTTAATTTATCAGGTTATATCAGTTGGTGATAAGTCTTATATGACAAAATGGTTTTAAACCCAAACTATGCGTTTAATACGCTTAAAAACCATTTTAAGCGATTTCCGGGTTATACAGGAAATCTGAGTTTTCTGATCAGGTTATAAAGTTCAAAATACTTTATTTATTATATAAAATCAGTAGCAATTGGATTGGTGTCAAAATATTATGTAGAACTCATTTTATACATAAAAAGGTTATAATCGGTATTTACCGAATCAACGCCATAACCTTAGGTTATGAGCAGGTTAAAAATAATTAAAAATCTTTAAAAATCCCAAAATATTATATTACATCAGTGGGTTAAAGTTTTGGTGTCAAAAATTGGGTTTAGATAGGCTTTATGCTAATTGCGCCGTTTAATTAACAAAAAGCTTTTTAAGTGCGCTATTGAGCATAACTCCTAATCTAGACCTCTAACTGATATGAAATTTTAGGGACATGTTTATAAATCAGTAGCAAAGATTTTTGTCCTTTCATATTTCCAAAATTCTCGTTTTATGGTCAAAAGGGCATTATGGTCAACATTAAGCAATTAACGGAAACGTGTAAACGAATGGGGCGATCAACGAACCAATCACAGAGGGTTATACTAACATGTAGCCTGGACCTAAGGAAGCTCTAAGGCATTTCCAAATCATAATAAATCGGGTCAGAACTGAAGTCAAAGCAAAAGTCAAAGTTTTGCGACTTTCGGTTTCAAACCGGGTCTAAACAGAAAATTGTCGGGTCGAACGTGCTTAGACATGTTCTTACATTTATTACTAAGTTATATGAGTGATAAAATAGGTTTCATGCCTTCTACATTGTTAGTTACGCGTTAATTCGAAGATTAGCATTATGTTGACTTTTTCTAATCAACTTTGACCCGACAAATGGTCTAGTTAGATTGGGAATCAGAGGGTGCCCTTTTAAGGGTTTATTGCCCACATAATTACCAACTTATAACTACTTTTAATTTGAGATTTGACTGAACAAATACTGATTAATCTCGAAGTCAAACTCTAATTAAGACGGTTTGACTTTTAGCTAATTAACTAAGCTAAACTCAATTAAGGAAGGTTTAGGAAGCTTACCCAAGTCCTATGCACGATTAGAGATGCTTAGGGTCTGCGCTTGAACTCCCAAAAGCTCCAGAAATGCAGATGGAATGAATGATCACAATGTTGCAACATTGAGGGCCTTTTATAGTGTTCTTGATCCATTATGATGATGACAACTAAGTCTAAGGGGTGATCCTGATCAATAACAAGTGCCCCTAAGTCTAAAAATCAGCAGGGGTCGCGCATGGAAGTGGGAAATATCATTCTAAGTCGGTTAAACGTTCATAACAGACAACTGTCATTAATCTGGTCGCTGTGCATGCCTTACGGACCATAAGGCTTGACCCTTACGGTCCGTAAGCCTTCTCCAGAGGGCAAAAATCTTTTGACCTTTCAGGCTTCGAACGGGTAACTAGTGTAATACGATTTTAGGCCATTATTTTCAGTATGGGGCCTCTTGAATGGGTCATGAACAGTTTACACCACCTTGGTATGATATAAAGTTTCCTTGGATCCTTTTGAAAGTACCATAAATGAAGGTTGTCGCGCACATCCTCGTAGGATCCCATTCTTGTGTAATTCGAATCAATCATTGTTAGCATTTACCGGATTTGAGTATATCGGATGTTTATAATATAGATTAGGGCCTTGGGATTTATAATGAGTTCGTTCAAAGGTGTTTAATTAACATGTCGACGCTTTAAATCCTACCATACATCCTTGACTAGATCTGGGTTTCTAACACTTTTGTCTTGTATGACACGTGTCGTTATTTTATTGAACACGAATTTTCGAGGTGTTACAAGGAAGTTTTTGAGCTGGACAGAAGAGTCGTGAGCTTATCATGTTATACCTGTTAATGAAAAATCAAAACAAGTTCATTAAGTTGAAACTTGTAATTTTCAAGATAATGTTTTGAACAAGTTTGAACAAAAGTCAGTTTTGTTTCGTTTCAGATCAACCAAGGTCATTAAGTTGGACTTGGTAGATAAATTAAGTTCCTAGGGTCATTAACTTGGACCTAGTTACTTAAGTGGATTATTAAAACTGATAGAAACAAGAAAAGATGTTAAAAGTCAATAGATTGTAATGTCAAATTCTTGAGAAGCAGGTAGCAGGATCCCCATGGCAAAGTTTGTGTGAAGATTGAACCAGAATTCAAGCTCCAGCTTATTGAGAGGGGGAGTCTACATTCTGGATCAACATATAAAGGGGAGTTTGAAGATAGAGATTAATGGATGCTTACAGTATCAGACATTTTAGGCAGAGTGAGAAGATAGATAAAGACTAAAGACTGAAGATTTGATGCTAAAGACTTCGTCAACATCTAAGGGGGAGTCTGTTGGTGCACAAATGTCTGCTAACTTCGTCTTTATAGAGTCTTGTATCTAGATAGGATAAACCAGTGCTCAGCAGGTTAGAAATTAGGGTTTGTATGTCAAAGGGGTATTTCGCACGAAATAGCAAGAGCTATTTCGTACGAAATAACACAGAGGTATTTCGCACGAAATAGCTATGGCTATTTCGTATGAAATCATAACCCCTATAAATACCTGAGCAGCTGAGTCATTTGGTACGAAATAACTTTCCGATTTCAGAGCCGAGGTGTTGCCGAATTGTCAAACGATCTGTAAAAGCTGTAAAATCAATAAAAAGAAGATAATTAGGGAAAATCAAGCTGTATCAAGTTAGAATCATTGATTCCGCCTTTGATTCTGACTCAAAACTCTTCTGAACGACTCATTCGGGTCACACAACGATCCAACATAACACCACCCAACCACCCGACCATAAACATAATAAACCAACAAATATTCACAAAATGTACAAGAAAGAGCACGACCTGACTAATAGTAGCGCGGTTGAGGCGGTCCGAAAATGGAAGACATCATCTCATTCCATTCTCCGAACGCGAATGCACTGCTACCACTTCCACTATGTTGGGATGCTCCTTGTTGTTGACACGGGTCTAACCATTGTGAATGATGGAGCGGCGGGGTCGGATACGATATACTACCACCGTATTGTGGTAGAGACGCATAATCCACCGGAGGTGGATCCACAACCACGGGCCGCCCGGCATGCCAATCCGCATGCATTCTTCGTGCTTGATCATCTTCATACCTGTTATTCATCTCTAGCTCATGGGAGTAAGCATGTGCACGATTCCATGATTCTTGACGATCGAAATTATGCTTTAAGGCCCGCTCCATACTAGCACTCATCATTGTTTGTTGATCAAATAAAGTACGCTCTGAACCTGACCATGACTCAAAAACGGGTGCTGGAGGACGTTGGTTCTTAATAACCTCTTGCATAGTGCCATTGTAAGCCCAATTCAGTTCGTAGGAACGCTCCGTGTAATCATAGAAAGCACCACCATATCCTCTACCTAGGCCCCCTTGGCCCACATTCACATTCTCACTACCATGAGGCTCATCCGCATAGTCATCATCCCCACTCGGGGCTTCCGCCTCACTCTTCGGTTCATCCTCTTCACCCGGTAGAAGATCCCTTGCACCCACTTTCAATGCTCGCCATCTTTGACCCTCCGATTTGAGCTTATGATACCTTTCCGATTGCGTGTAGGTCCATCCAATACCCATCTTTTGTAAACTAAAAGGATGATGCATTTTTGCCGCCCCCCTTATCCTCTGACGTGATCGCCTTAAACTGCTTCATCAATCCCATGATAATTCGGCAATACGAGATAATGCTCCTCCCCAACTTGTTTTGGCAAATCCAAAGATGGTTCATGATCAAATACCGGATTGGAAAACGAGGAGACCCATTGAGTAACGAATAGTGGACGGGTACTTCCGGGTACCTCACTTGCTCCTTATCTCCTCTTCGTGGAATGACATTCAAAATGCAAATCGCTAGCAACAATTTTGCATCTATCTTCAAATTCCTCTGGTACAAAATGCCACTATAGGTACCAGGCAAAAACAACACCGCTAACATGTCATTCCACCTCAGATGTTTCTCCGGTTTAAGCAACAAATCATCAAGGCTAGGGAATACATAATCACGAGCAGGAAGATTGTCATATTTCCCCAATTTCTTTAGTGTGTCAAATGACATTTCCACCTTTATCCCATTTACCTCACCCGTCAACTTCATCTGTGATGGCCTATCATACTTGTTGCGCGTCAACGTTGCCATCCATTCTTGAATCTTGGTCATAAACAGATTCTTGTTGTCTTTATCGTAACAACTAAGCGCCGCCTCCCATCCTAAGGCGCGAAACTGGGCAAACACATTGAATGGTCCAAACTCAACCTCTCGAACTACCCTCTCACAAATAAACGCGGCAGCCTTGTATTTTAAACGGTTCATACTGTCATGAAACAGTGTCGGCTGCCACACCTCCGGCTGATCATCTAAAGGACCCGATTCCCATCTTAGCTTATCAGCCGGGTCCAACTCTACCATCTCTTCATCCTCACTTTCACTTTCACTAACTCTACCCAAATATTTCCTCTTCTTTGGTTGTACTTCCGGCTGTTTGCCTTTGCCTTTAGACGAAGAAGACGAACTTGCTCCGGCTCTTTCCTTAGTCTTTACCATTTTCCTACACACATTGCAAAGCAAACAACATAACCAAACACAAAAAGTTAGCCCCTTTTTCATCAACAATCCCCACACTTGCTTGTTACTATGGTTGTAGATGCTAGTGAACATAAATTTTATAATTATTTTCTCAAAAATTAGGCATGGTGTCTCTACAATGTAGAGATTCCCAAAAGTTCACTACTTTAATCATCAAACCTACATCTACAAACCATAACAATGTTCAAGTAATCATTTTCATGACAAAATCTAAGAACAAGCAAGTGGGTATGAACAAATAACACAAATAACCTTCCTTTTCACAATGCATCATCAAAACATAACAAATAAACTTCCATACCTTTGTTTGAAGATGCTAGAACACAAGTGAAACAAGAACTTCAAAAAAACCCAAAATTTTCGGACATAGGGCTTGTGAATCGGACCAGAAAACGTCGTTTTCTTACAAATCTCTTCGCAAAATCAGCAAGTACGTTAAAAATTAGTCAAGATAGACCTAGATTTCACTTGATTTGGCTAAGAATTGAGAGAGATATGAAGGATTGAAGGTTGTAAGGTTATGGAGTTTGTAGAAGATCTTGTGGGGTAATTGAAAGTGATAGATGAGAATGTATGGAGGAGAAAGGTGAAAGAAAATGAGTGGATGGGGAGAGGTTCACGTGACTGACTTAGTATTATTTATTTTTTATGTAACTGTTGTACAAGAATCGACCCATTGAATCGACAGGGCTACCGTAATTTACGGTACACACCGTAAATTACGGTGAACCCTGACAAACAATTCCCACCGTACTTCAGTAGGTTCTCACCGTAAAGCCCAAAAACATTTTTAGTCCACCATAAATTACGGTACCACCATAAATTACGATGGTACCTGGGTATCCCCACTTCGCTTAAAAATGCAATTTTAAGTGTCTTGTTTTTTTTATTTTTTCAGTTTTTTCAATTTTTTTGTTTTTTAAAATTTTTCAAAAACATGTAAAAATTACCCTACCCCCTTTAAATTTTTCAACAAAATTTGACGTGCTTGTCGTGGTACATGCAAATTTAATCCAAATAACAACTAATAGATAGTGGTAAATGGGTATCGAACTCAGGGAGTATGTGGAAAATGTGTTGATTCTATAGCTTTGCAATTTAACTACAATTAACCTAATATGCAGAAAATAAAGATCAATTGGATTGTTTGTTTTAGAAAACTAAATTATCAATTACTTACTAATCAAGATTGGATTTTTAATTCAGATAATGAGAACAATGACCATCCTAGGATTCAGTTTCTTTTAACACTTGTGCGAAATTCCAACTAGAAAGAGTTACATAGACATAACTCGTGTATAATCAATTGTTGTGATAAAAGGGAACAAAGTAATCGGATTATATGAATGCGATGTTGTTTCCCGATGATCAATCAATCAATATCCAACCCTAACCCTTCAAAAGTCCCGTGTTGTCCTCAACACAATGTTAGAGCAATTCGTGACCCGAATGTCCCCACACTTGTTTCAAACACAAGCTTCAAGCGAGTACGGTAAATGTGCAACTATACAAAACAAACAAAACAAAATACTAACTATTTCCACTACCAAACCTGGGCCTCTTATGGTTGTTCATCGTCTACCGAGCGTAGAATGTAGCCCGCTTTGTCAAGCTCCAAGTTGTTGATGTCGTTCCCTTCCAAGTATGGCTTCAACCGATGACCATTCACCGTTTGTTGTTTATTTGTTTGCTCATCTTGGATATCTACATCACCAAACCTCCCAACTCGCCGAACGACATACGGACCCATCCATTTGCTTTTAAGCTTACCCGCAAACATCTTGAGCCTTGAATTGTACAACCAAACCTTTTGACCCACTTCAAAGGTTTTCTTCCTCAACTTTGCATCGTGTACCTTCTTGAGCTTGTCTTTGTAAGCCGATGCACACTCATACGCCTCATCTCTAATCTCTTCTATCTCGCTCAATTGCAACTTCCTCATCTTTCCCGCCTCATCATAATCCGCATTCACAGTCTTGATTACCCAATGTGCCCGATGATCTAACTCCATTGGCAAGTGACAACCCTTTCCATAAACTATCCGATAAGGTGTTGTGCCAATTGGAGTCTTGTAGACCGTTCGGTATGCCCACAACGCATCATCCAACTTGCTCGACCAATCCTTCCTATCCGTTCTAACAGTCTTTATGAGGATTTCTTTGATTTGACGGTTGGACACTTCAACTTGTCCACTAGTTTGCGGATGGTAAGGTGTGGCAATCCAGTGATTCACGCTATACCTCTTCAATAATTTCCCGAAATTAAAGTTCTTGAAATGCGAACCACCGTCACTTATAATAACTCTTGGAATGCCAAAACGGGCGAAGATGTTGGATTGAACAAATTTACAAACAACCGAATGGTCATTTGTTCGTGTTGTAAAAGCTTCAATCCACTTCGAGACATAATCCACCGCCACCAAAATATATAAAAACTCGTTGGAATTCGGAAAGGGACCCATAAAGTCAATGCCCCATCGAATATTTCCACAACCAAGATTGGTTGTAATGGCATCTCGTCCCTCTTTGAAATGCTTCCCATCCTTTGACAATTCACACAATTCCTTGCAAAACTCACACGCATCCTTGAAAATTGTGGGCCAATAAAACCCAAATGAGAGAACCCGGTAACCCGTTTTATGCCCACTAAAGTGACCTCCACAAGCGGATGAGTGGGCATGAGTCAAGATTTCCAACACCTCCGTTTCGGGCACACACCTCCTAATGACTTGATCCGGCCCGATCTTGAAAAGATCCGGTTTATCCCAAATATATTGCTTCACTTGGACCATAAATTGTTGTCTTCGCTTCTTGGTCCAATGATTTGGAATGGCACCCGTGGCTAAATAATTTACGTAGTGAGCGTACCACGGTGCAACAAAGGTAGATACAGTAAGTAGTTGCTCATCAGGAAACCTTTCATTTATCTCGCTAATATCGTCAATCCCTTCCACCGGAATCCGGGATAAGTGATCCGCCACTACGTTCTCACTTCCCTTTTTGTCTCGGATCTCTAAATCGAACTCTTGTAACAACAACACCCATCGAATTAAATGGGGCTTCGCGTCCTTTTTCTCCATCGAATACCGGACCGCGCTATGATCCGAATATACCACCACCTTGCTCCCCCAAATATACGAACGAAACTTATCCAAAGCATACACCACCGCTAATAACTCCTTTTCGGTTGTGGTGTAATTCAGTTGCGCTTTGGATAAAGTCTTGGTTGCATAGTAAATTACCACCGGCTTTTTGTCAACCCGTTGACCCAAAACTGCACCAATTGTAGTGTCGCTTGCATCACACATGATCTCGAACGGCTTTGACCAATCCGGCGGTTGCAAAATAGGAGCTTTCACCAAGTGTTCCTTCAAAACAGTAAATGCTTGCAAACATTCGTCAGTAAAGTCAAATGGAACATCTTTTAACAACAAATTACATAAAGGTTTCGTGATAACACTAAAAATTTTAATGAAACGTCTATAGAAGCCCGCATGTCCCAAAAATGACCTTACACCCTTAACATTTTTCGATGCTGGCAAAGATAATATTACCCTTATTTTTGCCTTATCCACCTCCATTCCCCTTTCCGATATTACATGACCTAACACAATGCCCTCTTGCACCATAAAATGACTTTTCTCCCAACTAAGCACTAAATTTTTCTCAACACATCGTTTTAAAACTTTTTGTAATTCATGGAGACACGATTCAAAACTAGTGCCAAAAATCGAGAAGTCATCCATAAACATTTCAAGCGACTCTCCAACCATGTCCGAGAAGATACTCATCATACCTCATTGGAAAGTTGCCGGTGCATTGCACAAGCCAAATGGCATTCGCCGAAAGGCAAAGGTGCCATATGGACAAGTGAAGGTGGTTTTGTGTTGGTCATCCGGGTGTATTGCTATTTGATTGTAACCCGAATACTCATCCAAAAAACAATAATACTTTTGACCCGACAGTTTTTCAATGATTTGGTCAATAAAAGGTAGCGGGAAATGGTCCTTAGAAGTGGCGGCATTCAATTTTCGGTAGTCAATACATACACGCCACCCGGTGACCGGTCGGGTGGCAACTTGTTCACCGTTTTCATCCTTGACTACTTGAATGTTGGCCTTCTTAGGCACAACTTGGGTAGGACTTACCCAATTCTATCCGAAATCAGATAGATAATTCCCGCATCCAACCATTTAATTACCTCTTTCTTTACTACCTCCCTTAGGTTCGGATTCAATCGCCTTTGAGCTTCTCTTGTCGGTTTTGCATCTTTGGTGGTAATAATCTTGTGCATGACGATTGATGGACTAATTCCTTTGAGATCGGCAATCGTCCATCCAATAGCTCCTTTGTTCTCTTTCAAGACTTCCAACAAGGCTTGTTCTTGCGCCATCTCTAAATTAGAGGCAATAATGACTGGTAAAGTGTCATTATCCCCTAGAAAAGCATACTTCAAATGGCTTGGCAAGTCTTTGAGCTCTAACTTCGGTGGTTCTTCTAGTGATGGCCTAGTACCCGAGTTTATTTCCACCGACAAGCTTTCAAATTGATGAGTCCATGGCGGTCGACCTTCCTTCAAAGCCATAGCATCCTGTTTTTCCTCTTCAACCCGTAGTGCACAAGCATGTACCTGTTCAGAAAAATCACATAAACAAACATCTATGCCATCCTCCTCATATTCATGCGGGTTGCATCCGTCGACTAAATCTGCCATAAAACACTCATCAACACCAACAGCATTAGAATTGTTAGTAAAAACATTCAAACGCATTTTTCGGTTTCCAAAAGTCATATCGACTGTACCAAATCTACAATCGATCACAGCATGCGCGGTGCTCAAAAATGGCCGACCCAAAATGACATTTTGTTGTTGTTTTGGGTCTGCAGATGAGTAGTATACTAAAAAGTCAACCGGGTAATAGAACTCATCAATTTTCACAATCACATTTTGAACCATCCTCCGAGGTAGCTTATGAGACAAATCGGCCAAAACAACCATTGTCTCCACCCTTGCTAACGGAGCAAAGTCGTATTGGTCATATAAGCCCCCTGGTAAAATGCTCACCCCGGCTCCAAGATCTAGTAACGCCTTTGCCATTTGAAAGTTACCAACTTGTATGTTAATTAATGGCGTGCCCAGATCTTGGAGCTTAGGAGGAAGCTCCCCATTCAAAACCACACTCACTTGCCTGGTTAAATCCACCCGCTTAGGCATTTTCTTCTTTTGTTGCCTTTTTGTGTACATAATTCCTTTAAAAATTTAGCGTATGCGGGTACTTGTTTTATTGCATCAAGTAGTGGAAGATTGATTTTTACTTGTTTTAATATGTCCCACAATTCTTCTTTGTGGGGACCTCTTGATGCAATAAAATTTTTCCGATGGAAACGGGACTTGACCCGGTTCACCCTCAACTTTTTCATTCTTTTCATTTTCACCCAACCCCGGTTTCTTAACATTTGATTCTTTAGTCACAACCGGTGAAACATCATCATCATCACTTTCATTACCCGTAACATCTTCAACTACCCCCTCGACCAAACCCGGTGACAAAATTGCTTTAAATTCTTTGCCACTTCTCAATACACTAACATGACTAATATTAACGTTGTTACCTCGTGACGAACCATGTGAAGGATTTACCTTGGTGTCGCTAGTAAGTTGACCCTTGCTTTTCTTCAACTCCACCACATCGGTTGCCAATTGACCCATTTGGCTTGTTAGTGATTGGATGCTCTTGTCACGAACCTCATCCTTTTGCATCCGGACTTCATCGAGTTGATTCCGTTTTTGCATGTCTTGTTGCATAGCCCGGAGCATATCCATGACTTCATTCCCGCTTGACGAAGTTTGACCCGAACCACTTTGACCCGTTTGTTGAAATTGCCCTTGGTAACCATAGTTGTTTCCACCCCGATAATTGCCTTGATTGTATTGTTGATGAGGTGCATAGTTACCTTGAGCTCCTTGAAAGTTTGGGTTAGCTTGGTTCGCCGCGTTCCCGTAGCGGAAATTAGGGTGGTTTCGTAACCCGGGATGGTAGGTGTTGGAGTTCATATTGAAATTTCGACCACCCCCTCCTTGAATTGCATTCACTTCCTCTACTTGCTCATCAACCACCCCCACTACACACACTTCCGCCGTGTGGCCTATTTCATTGCAATTAGTGCACATGTTGTACACTTGATTCGTAGTTTTCACGTTGCCACTCTCTACTCCATGCACTTGCGGCCTTTGAATCACATGCCTAGCCCGCTTTGAAGATTGGGCCTTCCTCTTGGAATTCACCGCCATTTGCTCTAAAAATGCCCAATCAACATGTTCATAATTTGTACCGAACGTACCATTAGTAATCGACATCAAATCACGTGCATCCTCCGAACTCAACCCTTCGTGAAATGCGTTCAACAACTCCCATAGTTGGATCCCATGATGAGGGCAATTCCGTAACATCGTATTAAACCTTTCGAAGGCTTCATGAAACATCTCCCCCGATTGTTGTTGGAAGCTTCTCAAACCTCTCCTTGCATCATTAGTCTTTTGAGAGGTGTAATATTCATCCAAGAATATTTGTTGCATATCGGCCCATGTAAAGATCGATGCGGAGGGTAGAGTGTGAAACCATCTCTTTGCTTTGTCTTCCAAAGAAAATTGGAAGAGAACCAACTTGACATCATCCGAAGAAAACCCTTGACCTCCAATAGTGTTGCAAATGGATTCGTATGTCTCCAAATGAAAATAGGGTTCTTCTGTTGCTAATCCCTTGAACTTTGGTAGACTTTGGAGGGCGGTTGTTGTAACTTCAAAAGTGCTTCCATCCGCATGATGAGGAATCACTATCGACGAAGGATTGTTAGTGATAATAGGCCGGAAGTGAGCTTCAATTCCCCGTACTACTTCCCTATGATGTCTTTGAGGGGCACCCAATGGTGCTCTTGGTTGACCCATTTGCCCTTGCATAGGCCCTTGAGGTGCAAAGGGTGGTTGAAATTGGTATTGTTGCATTTGTGGTTGTTGTGGAATCGGTCTTTGAAATTGTGGTTGCATATTTTGAGGACGCACTTGATGTAGCGGTGTAGGGCGTTGCAGTTGTGGCCCTTGCGGTCTAATGTGTTGCACCCCGACCGGTAGTCTACTCGTGTCTTGAAATTATTGAATCAGTTGACATTTTATTGATCCACTCCTCCTTGAGGTCCCAAATATCCTCCATCACCCCCATAATAAAATCCTTCCTCTTCATACCCCCTAAAATCCTCTTCATAGCCATCATCATATCCATCTCCTTGAATACCCGAGGATTGCCCGACTGGAATGGATGATTATTAAAACCCAATTGGTTCGATGGTCTAAATGTAGAAGTAGCATGGACAATGGTTGAATTTGGTGGTATTGAATAGTGGGAAGATGATTGACCCGTAGTTGGGGGAAAGAAGTGTGACAGTGGTGGAATGGTGGTAGAAGGACTAAAGGTAAGATTGGGTTCAACTTGAGTAGTGATCGGTTGTGTGGTGTTGGTTGGTGTAGTGTCATGAGGTGGAGTAAGAATTGTAGTGGTGTTTGGTATAGTGGTGTTTGGTGATGGTTGTGTGGAAGTAGGTATAAATGATGAGGTCGGTTGACCCGTTGCGGGTGGTATTTGGGATTCTTGCATGATGTTTCTTGGTGTGATGGGTGAGGTAAGTGAACCAATAATTCTGTTTTCTCGTACTAAAACTCTGTTCTGCCTTAACGTTCTTTCGATCTCCGGATCAAACGACAATGGTGACGACTTGTGAGAGCCTCTAGTATGCACGCACCTGTAGAACCTGCACACTAAACACACCAGTGTAAACCCGAAAATAACAAAGCAAAACTAACAAACTGACACACGTTGCGCACTACTCCGCGGCAACGGCGCCAAAATTTGATGTGCTTGTCGTGGTACACGCAAATTTAATCCAAATAACAACTAATAGATAGTGGTAAATGGGTATCGAACTCAGGGAGTATGTGGAAAATGTGTTGATTCTATAGCTTTGCAATTTAACTACAATTAACCTAATATGCAGAAAATAAAGATCAATGATTTGGATTGTTTGTTTTAGAAAACTAAATTATCAATTACTTACTAATCAAGATTGGATTTTTAATTCAGATAATGAGAACAATGACCATCCTAGGATTCAGTTTCTTTTAACACTTGTGCGAAATTCCAACTAGAAAGAGTTACATAGACATAACTCGTGTATAATCAATTGTTGTGATACAAGGGAACAAAGTACTCGGATTATATGAATGCGAGGTTGTTTCCCGATGATCAATCAATCAATATCCAACCCTAACCCTTCCCGTGATATCTCGATTGCCAACGGCACCAAGAACGTACGATTTAGACTAGAATTGCAATACCAATTAACAAGCTACAATCAATTACTCATACACCATGATAATCAAAGCAAACACAATGTTATCATTCTAGAAATAAAGGAACAGACACACAAGAGTTTAAGAAAACCTTCACCTAAGATGATCACCACAAGTTTAGCCGGACATTGTTCGGTTGATCATCATAACATCAAAGTTCAAGTTCATAGGAATCAAAAACCAAAACCAAATGTTTAGAAATGTTTGGAACCAACAAGAACCAGCCAAAATCGCCCCTAATCTTCAGAGAAAACGTCCAATGATGAATAATGTGAAAAGACACTTCCAAAAACGGTTTTAATAAGCAGTTACGATTTTTTTCGTCGCCTCCACCGTAAATTACGGTACCACCGTAAATTACGGTGGACTTCAAAGTGTTACGGTGTGTTGCTTCTGAGGTACGGTGGAAGATTGTGGATTTCAGTGCCACCGTAATTTACGGTGGCCACCGTAAATTACGGTGGAGCCCTGAATGTTTTGTTTCTTCTCTTCTTTCCTTCCATGCATGACCCGTTCCACCCCAATCCATCCAAAGCAGCGTTTTATCCATTTTTAGCTCCCGAACTGTACCTGAAACATAAGCAACCGTAGTCATTTAATTCAAGATAATTACACGATCAAGTGAGGGATAAACTCGTCTTTTAACATCATTAAGGGTTGTCCTATGGACCACCCGTCAGGCCCACTGTGAAAACAGGGTGTGACATGTATATGTCTCGGAAACTCTAAACTCTTGTGTATGGTCCCAGAATATTTGCCTTTCAGCAAGATCAAAACAAAGGACGATCCTACACAAGATCCAAGGAGGAAGATTTACAACCAACACTCGGTTGATACAAATAAATTACTCAAAGAAAGATCAAATAGAAGATGAAGACACACAATATGAAGACATATACATATGCAGGGAAAAGAGGAAACAATTTGGGGCAAAAATTAAAGGCAATTCAAACTATTGGGATTGTTGATTTATAACCACACCACAGTTGATTTAACCGAGCGAACAAGAAGATTGACATCACATCTGATCGGAATTAAACATTATGGGGAATTGTCGGATCAATCAAACAACCAAAAGTCACTAAAATCTGCAAACAAGAAGGGATCGACTGAGAACCATTGCATAAAACCTTGCAGATTTGATTATCAAGTCAGATATATTTTCTTTTACACATTCGCTCATTCGACAAGGGTCATGCTCCGACCCTTGAAATTACGATACACTATTTGTTGTTAGAGAAAGAGACGTGATATTAAAGAATACAAATGAACTAGAGGAACAAAGAGAGCAGACACTGCAGAGTACGGTGCAAAACCGCTACACGTTATTAAGGATTTGATTTATTTTCTAAATGAAGCTGAGTTATTCATGCTCCCATTTTTGGTGCACACTCACTCATACACCTGTGGGCTCAAAATAAAATACAATTGTGGGCATATGGCTGCACAGTTTCCTTTCGTGGGTAATCAAGGGACTATGAGAAGCCCAACTTGAAGCCCAACCCGAGGTGAACAAAATCGATTATTATTTTTTTTCAAAATCCAATTAAGATTAAAACTGGTTTCGTACATGTTCAATTTAATCAAATTCGGTTTGGATTAAACTGGTTTAGTTGGTTAGGGTCCGGTTGAAGCCGGGTTTAAGAAAACTGATTTTTATTATGAGCCATGGTCGTCTCCGAAAATGTTTGAAAATCTTTAGGCCCTGTGCGAACAGAAAATACGGGACCCTTAAATTTAATTTTTAAAAAGAATATATATATATATATATATATATATATATAGGGGAAGGATCCACTAAAAAGTGGATTTTGCCTAAGTAGCCTAAGAAGGAATCTTAACCATTCATTTTTTAAATCAATGGTTAAAATGAAAGGGTAGGAGAAAGGAGGAGTGCAAGGGTATCTTGGGAAAATCCTATTTATGGACTTTCTCTCTCCACATGCAAGTCACATGCATATTTCACCCTCATTTTTTAAACGTTCATAACTTTTTTATACGACATTATTTTTTCATAAAAATTTCACCTTAAAATCGAGCGTCTTTTTATCTTTAATTTGAGTACCATATTGCTATATAAAATATGAAGACTAAAAAAACCCACTTAAATGTGTTGTATTTCTATGTTATATAACATTTTTTTTGCTGAATTTTTGTACTATATTTTTGTGCTAAATTTTTTGTGCTGAATTTTTTTGTCTTAAATTTTTTTCCTCAATTTTTTTGTGCTCTATTTTTTTGTACTACATTTTTTGCTAAATTTTTTCGTGCTATATTTCTTTGTACTAGATTTTTTTGTGCTATATTTTTTTGTACTACATTTTTTGTGCTAGATTTTTTTGTGCTAGATTTTTTTGTACTAGATTTTTTTTGTTTATATTTTTTAAAAACAAAAGGGGTGTCACATGTCATTTTCACTCCTATTTATAAGGACCAAAATGCCCTTTATTCCTACTTATTAGGAGTGCCACATGTCATCATCACAATCCTTCTTAGGCTAATTAGGCAAAATCCACTTTTTAGTGGATCCTTCCCCTATATATATATATATATAAATTTAGTATATGAAAGTGAATCAATATCCTTTGAATCAACACCAATCATTTAATGTAACTTGACAAAATTAGACAATTAATATCATTTGTATTTAATAATTAGATAAGAAACAAAAAGAAAAACAAAACTGAGGATGTCGGGATTAGAACTCGTGTCTCCTTATTGTTAAAGTGACTTTCAAACCACCAAACCAAGTGCTTCAGGATGGTATATTTCCGATTCTTTACATATATATTCTAACTTTATAGTGTAAAACTAATAAAAATGGGCCCCTGATAGGTTCTGAGCGGTCGCCATCCCGCACACCCTTCGGACCGACCCTGTTAAGAGCATTAACAATCGAATCATCTTCTCTATCACTATAATTACACTAAAAATACTACTTTTTCTCTCTTATTTTCAATTAAATAATACTTTTTATACTTTTAACATTACTTTTTCTCTCTCATCCACTCACAACTATTTTCAAATAATATTAAAAAAAATAGAGGTGAACAGTATCTCCTACAAATGTACTGGTGAACAGTAACTTTTTCTCTTTTCTTCACTCACAATCATTTACACCTACTGTAAAAAAATATAGAGGTACATTCACACTAATACGAAGATCAATTGTGAATGCTTTAAGACATTCAAAAGCTTTATATTTTTAATAACTTATAATTATAAACAAGATTTTAAACATTATAGATTTCAAACATCTATACTTTCTATAAAAGGAGAAATCTAAGTGACATAAGAAAAGCTGAGGTGGCAGCCATAAGGCTTTTCTTATGTCATTATCGCATCATATCATAATCCTTAATATATAAAATCACTTTGATTTTCAAAGGTTTGGCCTACACTTAGAAAATCACTTTAAAATCAATTTAAACATCTACCCATATCTACAAATGGTCAGCTGTTTATAAAACCACTTCAAACCTCTGCCCATATTCAAAATTTAAAATCTTGGCTCCAAATTCAAAATTCAAACTACATATGAATCTAGGGATGGCAATCAAACCCGAACCCGCTGGGTAAACCCGAAACCCGACACATTTGGGACGGGTTTGGGGTCGGTTAATCGGGTTAGGAAAGGGTTTGGGAATAGTTTTTATTTTTTTCACGGGTTTGGGATTTAGTGATATACCCGTTTACCTGACCCAATTACCCGATAAAGTGTACCCGTTTACCCAATTGTATAGCCGATATAATTTCTTTTATATTATTAAATATGTATATATATATATATATATATATATATATATATATATATGATACATCCATTTTTTACACATATAGGTATTCTATTCCGTATACATTGTAGTTATTTGATATTATTTTTATAATGACAATACAAAATGTAAACGGTTAATAGTTACCCGATAGATACCCAATGGGTTTTGAGTTGAGTATACCCGGAAAGTAAACTTTTTAAATTAGCGGGTTTACCCGAAACCCGCGGATATACCCGATACCCGATGGGTATTTACCCGCTAGAAACCCGACGGGTTTTGGGACGGGTTTGGGACAAGCTTATCTAACTGGGTTTGGGATTACCTAAACCCGTCCCAAACCCGACCCATTGCCATCCCTATATGAATCTGGCTCCCTATAAATAACATATATGAATTTGGCTCCACATTCAAATTTCAATTTATCTCTCTCCTATATACTTGCGATCATATCTCTCTTACTCAAATGCATAGCTCTCATGATTGAGCCGGTTAATCTTCGATTACAGTTCTTTGTTCCAATATCATTGATCCAACATCGTTGTTTCATTTTAAGCTCTGTTTCACACACCAACGTTTGCATCTTCAGTCTGTTCATTTGCGATTACAGCTTTTTGTACTTCACGTAATTTTCCCAACATCATTGTTGCAACATCGTTGAGGTTATTTTTTTTCTCTAGTTTTGAATCTTAAAATTTGAACTGGTCTATTCTAATTCTCGCTTTATATTTCAGCCTAATCAGAGTTGTTTAAAATTCAAACGATCAATTGCGGGTTATTTTAGGTTTGTGAATTCTTTTAAACTGTTGATATATATTGATAATATTTATTTTAAGGTGTTGATATATTTCAGCTTTGTTTTTTTCTGAGCGAGCAGTGGGGAGTTCTTCTGCACTGTTTTTGAAGTCTGAAGTGCAGAAAGTGGAGTACTTCATGAAGCGCCGATGCTGTTCCAGGTTTTCTTGTATTTATTATCACTGATGATGTCTATTTTATATATTAGTTCTTCAATCAGCTTAATCATCAGCCTTTTATAGTGTTTAAAATGCATCTTTATGATAAATGAAGAAGTTAATGGTAATTATGAGATCCTGTCATCATACCCTTCTGTAGGTTCTTATGATTTAAAGTATCGCTTTATCAAGCAAGTTGAGGATCAAGTATATGAGGATAGGGCTACTGTTCAAGAGCTGAAGAGGTGTTTTGATGGACTGCATCTTGGTCTGTTTACGAGAGACCAAGTGTCCAGAAACCTGATGGTGATGTCTTTCTGCACTTCAGACTTCAAAAACAGTGTAGAAGCTTTTCATCACGTTTTAGTACCATTGTATCCTTATTTTGCATCAGACTTGAAGAAATATACAAGTTAAAAATGTCATCATACCCTTCTGTAGCTTCTTATGATTTAAAGTATCGCTTTATCAAGCAAGTTGAGGATCAAGTATATGAGGATAGGGCTATTGTTCAAGAGCTGAAGATTATTAAATTTCGTTGTTCAGTTCTCAATGTAATTGTTGATCTACCGTCATATGTGATATGTAAATTTTAATTCTATTAATCTTTGTAGAGTATTTTATTTTTACTAATTTGAGCATCAACAGTTGTTAGAGTTGATACCTGCTATTGTATATGTTGAGTTGCTACTGTTGTCAACATCTGTTATTTTCAACAGCAGTTTCCAAAGAATTATCAACCATTGACACAATATAAGTTCTGAACATTCTTAAAAAATAGGTATTTTGAAAAAATTTGACAAAAATCTTTAAAAGTCTGTTGAAAATAACTATTTTTAAAACAGCTGTTTGGCAAAAGATTCATCCACTGTTTAAAGGTATTGTCTGTTCTCATAATTTCTGGTTTTTGTAACGACTGTTGAGTTGCTACTGTTGCCAACATCTGTTATTCCTAACAGCAGTTTCCAAAGAATTGTCAACCATTGACACAATAGAAGTTCTGAACGTTCTTAAAAAATAGGTATTTTGAAAAAATTTGACAAAAATCTTTAAAAGTCAGTTGATAACAGCTGTTTTTAAAACATCTGTTTGGTAAAAGATTCATCCACTGTTTTAAGGTATTGTCTGTTCTCATAATTTCTGTTTTTTGTAACGACTGTTGAGTTGCTACTGTTGCCAACATCTGTTATTCACAACAGCAGTTTCCAAAGAATTGTCAACCATTAACACAATAGAAGTTCTGAACATTCTTAAAAAATAGGTCTTTTGAAAAAATTGACAAAAATCTTTAAAAGCCTGTTGAAAACAGTTGTTTTTAAAATTGGAGAACTCCATCAACAATGCTTTTTTTAGGTTATTATTGCATCATAATCATAAGTCTTAATATATAAAATCAATTTAAAACTGATTATCAGTGTTTTCATAGTATTTATTGATGTTTTGAATCAACTTCTGTTTGGATAAAAATTCATTCACTGCTGAAAGGTATTGTCTGTTTTAGTAAGTGCTGTTTATCCTAGCGACTGTTGATTTACCACTGTTTACAACATTTATGTCCGATTAAGTGGTAGTAGCCTTTGTTTTGCATATAGATTATTGTTGGTCTTTAAATGAAGAGGTTTTTTTTTAATTTTTTTATGGCATAGGTTTAAAATTTGTCCTTTCAGTTTCTTGATATTTAATTTTATAGTTTTCTCATGAAAAATTATTTTTAAATGTTTTGCATTAAATGGCTGCTAATATTTAATATCAATTTATTTGTTTATATTAAAACTCTGTTGAAAACAACTATTTTTCAAACATGTGTTTCACTAAGGACTGCTGACTTACTATTGTTGTATAAGATCTGTTGTTGTCCAACAGTGGTTTCCAAACATTGCTGAATGGTATTGTCTATTCTCATAGGTTCTGTTTAATCTAAGGACTGCTGAGTTACTAATGTTGCCTAACATCTGTTTTTGGCCAACAGTGGTTTTCAAACAACTGTCATCCATTATCAGAGCAGAGGTTCTGATGTGGACATATGTTAGCCATCAGATCTTTGTAACTTCTGACACGTCAGCATTTACTTTTTCACTTTATAAACCTCTGTTTCATCCCCAAACAGAGGTTTTACTTTCGTCTCGAGTTTAAAATTCATCAGAGCGGTTTCCACCTTCTTCTTCAACACTTCCTCGTCAACCTCTCGCAACTTTCAATTCCGATCATGGCTTTGATGATGAAAAATTCGCATAACTACCTGGGTATTCTTGAGAAAACCGAGAACAATACTCTCTATCATTCAATGATTGATGTTCTTACATTATCAAAATATAAGGTCATTCTTACCGCCGACGCACCCATTTACCAAGAGACGCTCAGCGATTTTTGGGCAAATGCGAATATTGAAGAACAAAACAATGTGGCCGTAAGTATAACTTCAAAAGTTGGAGGTGAATCGGTTGCTATTACCCCCAGTACCATATCAACAACATTTGAGGTAAACGAAACATAGTTGGAGGTGAATCGGTTGCTAACATCTGAAACATTTTACTCGCCTTATGGCTAAAGAATCAGATGTTTCCAGAACTGAAGCATAGGGGAATGAGCAAATTTTAGATGAGTCCACAACTGCTCCTGAAACTTCTGTTGCTGAGCCCACTGCTCTTGGTGATCACAGCACTAAAACCACTGCTGTGAAACCCCCACCAACAAAACTCAAAAAGACCAAAACAAAATCCAAAAAGCCCACCGAAACCAGCAAAACGGGTCCTCTGGAAGATGAGATCCTAGAGGTTAACCCTGTGATAACACAGATGTCACTACAAACCACTGTTGCTACTTCCTCACAACATGTGGAAAGATCTCAACCCATAAACCAAACTCCTCATGATTCCTCACAAAAGGAACATGTTGTATTCACAGGGACACCACAATATAATGTCATACCCTCATATGAGAGTATACTTAAAAGCCCTTCTCCCGGGGCAATGTCTCTTTCGACAGCAATCCTTTCATCTTCTATTCCACCAAAGTTTGTAACACTGTTTCAAGCTATTGACATTCATACCAATAGCAATCCTTCCCACGAACACTTTACTGAGAGTTTAACTTCAACAATAGCTATGTCTGAACCTTTTCAATTACCTAACCCATAAATAGTTGAGGAGACTACAGCTCTTGAATATCAGCAAATTCTTGATGGTATTTCAAGTGGAGCAGCTACTACAAATGTCAAATCCACTGATTTACATTTGGACAGTGGTTTCATCAGTCAGACTCCCTTAAAGGCAACCACTGTTGTGTCTATCAAGGTATCCACTGGTGAGTTCAAGTTAACCACGGGTGAGATCACTAAGGTAACCACTGATGCAGAGGGAAGTCCCCAGAACCAAGAACAAGGGGCATCTGCTAATGAAAATTTGGAGATACATCCTCTTTCAAAAGCAGATACAACCACCTCTGGTGGGAATTCAGATGATCCTATTAAGTTAGGTGAAGGATTAAAATACCAGGATTTGACGGAGAGGATATCTAACTTGGAAACAACTGTTGGTGATATGAAAGATCAATTGAAGCAGTTGGTGGATGCTTTCAAAAGTCGACCTTCTCATCAGCAGTTATGCCAAGAACTTTGGAATTCGGTACAACCCATTTTTGCAGCTCAAAGGGAACTTGCTGAGATTCAACTTAATTCCCACATGAAGCTAATTAGAGTTATGGTTGAAGCCAGATACAAAGACACACAGGCTGATATCAAGGGCATAAAAGAATGCATTGCAAAGTTAACTGGTACTACCCCTGCACCTGTGTTTGAAAAAGACGATGAAGATGATGCTGAAAAGAGGGAAAAGGATTCCATGAAAAACTTTGGCAAACCAACACTAAGGAATCAGCCAAAACAAAATCCAAAGCCTGTCAAGCAAACTTCTGCAAAATCTCCTGGAAAATCTGATACTGGTAAGAAAAAGGGAATTGATGATACCGTTAACAGACAGATAAGGAGATTGAACGAAAGCAGAAAAGGAAGCATACAAAAGAGGAAGATGAAGTGCTCAACATTGGAACTTCAAATAGAAGAAAATCACACAAACACAACGAAACTCCTATTGTCATATTTCCTAAACCAATATCATCACCAGAAAAACCAACCACTGCTGCGTAACATAAAACCACTGCTAAACCTAAGAAGTCAGATTCTGATACACCTAAAACAAAACTCTCACCAGAAAAACCATCTGTCAAAAAGCAGAATACAAAATCCTCATCACCACTGCCAACCTCCACTGAAACAATTGTTGATGCAACAAATGTTTCAGCATATGTTAAGACAACAGCGGTTGAGACACCAGTTGTTTCAATAGTTGTTAGTCAATCCACTGATTCTACCCAATTTCAATTCCTATCACAATCAACCCTTACACTCATAGCACCTTTTTCTTCCCTAACTCCTCCTGCTCCAAAATCTGTTTACACAAGAAAGAGAAAATTCATGGTGCATGAAGAAGAGAAGGAAGAAAAAGATATACCCGCACCAATTCCGTTATCAGCTACTCCATTCATTCAAACTTCACCCAAACCATTCGTCCCACCTCCATCAACAAAAATCAACCCATTGGCAGTAACTTTTCCTCTAGAACTACTTGCAGTTCAAGATGAAATGACTCAATTTTACACAGAGGATGATCCATCCAAAAGAACCTTCCCATCTCTTCAGGGATTTGAAACTCCAAAGAATATTTATGAATATCTGAAGCTAAAGGGCAAGCAAGCAGAAGATAAGGCAAATGAAGAGTATAAAGGGCTAGGAGACATTAAGTTATCAACATTGGCTTGGTGAAGTCAAGAAGTTGGAAGATTTTGCTAGAGACCTGAGTAAGAATATGTCAAATCTGTCACCAAATGCTGAGCTAGAAAAGACATTAAGGAATGATTTCTTGAACACTATCATGGAAACCAAGCCCTACGAAGCCTACAGGTCTGATTTCAAAGACTGGCCCCTTGAGGCTCTTAATGAGTAGGTTAATAGAATTGAAAAGATGAATAAAGATCCTCAAATGCCAAAATCTGCTCCCAACTGGAAACAATACAAAAAGGTTGAAGTGGATGAAGTGTTGAAGTATAAGAGAATGAAGGCCGAACTTGTAGCAGCTAAGGTTGGGACTGCTAGACAAATTGGAAAATGGACTAGGCAGTATATTGATCGAGCTTACAGTAAGTTAGAAGAGCGAAGAAAGACAGATCCATCCCTTCCTAAAAAGCCAGTATACAAAGATGAAACGACTGTTATACGTCGGCAAACCGTTACATTTAAAAAGCTGTTCTCATCAGCAGATGTATCCATCGCTACCTTGAACCAAAGAAAAAGATAACAACTGATGGATGAGGAAGTTGAAAATAGGTATGCTGGGTACAGAAAAGAGTCTATCAGAAATCAGTTACGATATGGATTGGATGATGCTTCGTTGCAACTACAAGCTCAATTTGCTCAAGCATTTCAGAAGTTGGCAAGCAGGCCTCAATCGCCAAACTCCTCTCAAATAAAACTTCTCCCAAGAAACCCATCAGATGCAAAAATAGTAAAGTTGAAGTCTAACAAACTGACCCATGAATTGACTTTGATCAAGTCTGATGGTAATGTTGAAAAGATATCAAGGGAGAATGCACTTGGTCTGAATCTAGTTGACCTCCAAGATCTTTTTAACCTTCAGCTTGATAGGAATGAAGATGATACTGATTCCTTGGATTTTGAGCTCCAATTCAAAGGGCAAATCCGGGAAATGTTGATGAGAGAATAAAGATCTGCTGATTTCTAAAATGTGCTGATTCCTTGATTTAGTTTTGCTGAAAGTTGTTGAGGCAGGTGATTGTGTGTTTGTAGTTAATGTTTGTTGAACATTAAGTTGTATTCAAATTCTATTAAGTACGTATGTCTATAAACAATTTATATTGTCTTTTTGGGTAAACAGTTAAATTGTATGTAACTGATATATTAACCGATAATCTATGTTTATAGTTGTCTTTTAGCTATAATAGATAACACGTTTTGGTATAATATCTAAGCACGTATCTATATGTGCTGTTAATATGTGTTATGCATGCTTGTCTAAGAAACGACCCGTGTTTACAGTTCTCATTTTTAATGAGAGTACTAAATTCTTTGTTAATAACATTATTCTCTTAACATCTGTTTACTAACCTTTGTAATTTCTGTTGACTGACCTTTTTAACATGGGTTGACTAACATGCATATCTGTTTACTATCTATCCATCTGGCAAGCTCTGTTAGAGATAATGGATAACAGTTTTTAGGAAAGTCTGTTGGAAAGCAACAGAGGTTTTTAACAGTTAATAGACAACAGTGGTTTGCTATCAATTTTATAAGTCTGCACTAATTATTTTTTTACTTTCTGTCAATATGTGCTATGCATGGGTTTTAAGAAACGACCCGTGTTTGCATACGTGTCTTACCGCTGGTATAATAATAATAATAATAATAGACATGCACCCATATGGACTCTCGCCACGTGGCCCAATCCCATTCTGAACGTTAAAGTCTGCCATGCAAAATGTATGGGTTTTTGTGACCCCTTCATCGCAAATAGCAATCAGATGAAGGCCCACCATTAAGAGGTGGGTCTATCCTGTTGGTTTTAACCGACCCAATAGTATGGTTTTGACATTATTGATAAGAAAAATATCAAAAGTGATTCATGCAACTCGTAATTTGTCGTCATTGGATACCTTCTAAATTTTAATAATCTTGTTTCTGAATATACTGTCGGTCATAAATTGCAGTAGTCAACTTGCACTTGTTAATATATCATTATCTCTAGCTTGCTCATAAAATGAACAATTTAACGTGATTGTGGTTAGAGCTAGAGCTAGAGCTGCAAACGAACTGAACGAACACGAATAAGGTTTTGTTTGTGTTCATTTGTTGTGAAATATATGTGTTCACCAATGTCGCCCTTGAGAATTTGTGTACCCTGTTCGAGCTCGCAAAAAAGTGCCTTATGCCTTAACGAAATATACAATATAAACTACTTTTTCATACAACCGTTGGGTATTGGGCTCAGTAAGAGTTTAAACCTAATTCAAATGGGCTAATAATTTTGTAAGTGAACCTATGTTGGTGTTTGTATGGGTATACCTTATTAATTTTTTTTACATGTACATATCGGGTTTTAATAAAAAAATAACATGCCTTTTGAAATATCGGGCCCGGGCCGGTGGTCCTCGCCGCCCACCTCCAGGGCCGCCCATGTGAACACTTACCGAATAAGATCTTATGTTCGTGAAGACAAATGAAAACAAACGAACACAAACAAATGTTCATGAATAAATAATATATTGTCACTTGTTAAGTATTTTGTTTGTGGAATTTTGAAGTATTAAAGTAAAATATAAAAACTTAAAACACTAATAAACTATAACACGTTACCAAACTTTGAACGTGACACCTGTTCATGTTCGTTCATTTAACTTTAACTAACAAACGAAAGTTCTTGTTCGTGTTCATTTGTTTAATAAACGAACGAATACAACCAAACTTCCCAACGAACAGTTCAGGAATTGTTCGCTAAACGTCTGTTTGTTTGCAGCCATAGTTAGACCATCATTATCTCTGCCTCAAAAATATTAATAATTGCACGTTACCATTTTATAATTACTCACTGGCTAGGCTACACAATATCATATGATCAGCTTCAATATATATAAAAAAAAATATGTGCAATGTTAGATATACACTAAATGGTTTGGATTTCATTTGGCAATATTGTTAAAAAATGACCTTATTCACCTCGTTTCCCATTCGATCATAATTTGAAAAAAATTCAATTGAGCAATTTGTTCGTTTATTAATTAAGCTTGATATATATTGATCACGCTAACAACTATATCGTATTATTGTAACAATATTAATTTAGAGCCATCTAGCAAACCATACATATAGAAACATACATATACTAGAGGTGACAAAATGTTTTTGTTATGTTAAACAAGTCGAACACAACAATACGTTTAGCACAAAATCTTTGATTACTAAAAGTGTTTTGTCCTTAAACACTAACAAAACATGTTTAATAAGTGGATTACACAATACGTTTAGCACGAATAAGATAACCTATTTAAAAGAAGTCCCGTGGTTAAACGATTACACTTATAACACGATTTCCCTTCTGCCATATTTGACTGGTTTTGACATTTCCTAGGGCGCGCTTACATACTGTATTATTGACAATATTCTCATTAAAATTTTGAGGACCTATAATGTAAATGTTCTCATTCGATCTATGTTAGTAATCCAGTGCCCTTCAATTCTCAATCAGTGTGTTCCTTCTACGTAGACTTCGAATTAAAAAAATGCACAAGTCAACTTGTATTGTTGGAATATCATTATCTTATCTTTTTAATAATTGCAAGTTACAATTCTATAAATAGCTAGGCTATCGATAATGTGCTCGGCTGCTTTGTCAGATGTTACTACATACATATATAATATTAATTGTTCGGCGTAGACTTACTTTAAAAATGAACATCAGCTAAATTGTAGTGTCATCATCTCCAACTCAAAACATATTGTTAATTGCAAGTTACGAGTTAGTAAAGAGTAAATTGCCATTTTAGTCCCTTAGGTTTGGTCTAAATTGCCATTTTAGTTAGTTTTTTTTTTCCGCTTGGTCCCTTACTTTTCTATTTTCTTGCCATTTTGATCACATTGCCTAACTCGATCAGTCTAAAAATAACCAGTGATATTTTTGGCATAACTGTTGTGTAGTGGTAAACAGATGTAGTTTACAACATAATTTATAAACCTCATAATAGTTTAATGCCAAAAATACCCATGATTATAACCTGGTTTTAGACTAAGTTAGGCAATGTGATCAAAATGGCAAGAAAAAGAAAAAGTAGAGACCCAGAGGAGAAAAAAAATATTTAGACTAAAATACCAATTTGGATTAAACTCAAGGACTAAAATAGCAATTTACTCATTTAGTAAATATTAATAGTGTTAGATGGGCTATGGAACATGTGCATTTATGATATGAACAAGTCAACTTGTAGTTTTTGGAACGATAATTGCAGATTACCATTTTTATATAGTTCCTCGGTTGGCTATCATGTGCGCAACTTCAATCTAAATTAAAATAATTAGATATGGCCTCAATGGATTAGGATCGTCTGTGCATGACGTAATTTTGTAATCGGGTTCCAGTTTCTTGTCGACTCGTTTTGCTTCTTTTCTATATTTTTATAGAAGTTAGGGGGTAAAAAAAAGTAAGCATCGTCTTAATCTTGAACTTAATTTTTCATCTCCTTTAATTCTCAAACGATCATATTTGACATTTTTTTTTAATCCAGCAATTCATTGGTTTATTAAAAACTGCACCAAACGGCTGGAAAAAAAATGTTATATTTATCCAAGATATATTAGTGTATTGTTTTACATTTTAGGTTATACTTATTTCGTTCTTTATCCCTTTATCTTTTGATCTTTTATATCGTTAATGAATTGAATTAATTGTTTTCATTAAGTTGCGTACGTATCCTTCCTTTATTTTGAACCATCAACGAATACTATACAAGTCTGGTTGGCGAAAGACCATCAACGCCCTACGTACGTACACAGACAGCGTTGGTGATCAGACACCATTACAGGGGAAACCCACCGACGAAGGCCCACTGTGGTAAAACCGTTGGCCCACCTGAAACAAATTGCAAGCAAATTGCACCAAGTGATCTACAATTTTTATATCTTTATTGGGCCATTGGCATTTGTATCCATTTTATCTTTATCTTAGTTAATCAATTTGAAGAAGTTAACTTGTAGTACGTAGTTGGGGTGTTATTAGTTATCTCCACCACAAAACATATTAACTACAGGTTACCGGTTTATATATATTCCAATGTATTAGACTAGACTATATATCATGGTTCAGCTTCGATATAAACATGCATATATTTGGTTAGACATAACGTACATGAATTAGGATCCAACGAGTAATTAGTTAGCATCGAACAACAATTACGGATGTGGTTTACCCATTTGTTTTACTGTTTAAGTCAATTCGCCACAAGTTAAAACATTGCAAGACCACTTGAAGGGGTTTGCCTTGGTCTGACTTGCTTGTTCTTGATCATATCCCTGAATCCGTGGTGACCCATTACAAATTATAATTATAACTTAATTACACCGGATCGTAAGATCGTAACACTTCAGTTTTCAGACTTCTTTTTAGGGGCAGTCTTCTTGAATAGGGACATGTTTAAAGTTGGAGCAACACATCACTTAGTTATGTAAGGATGAAAGCCTACTCTAGCCTTGTTGAGGAGCACAAATGATATGGAGTTAATTTATCCAAGAGTTGACATGCTTATTTGATTCTTGGTTTATATGAAAAGTTATATAATTAATCACACTAACAACTTCATCATTAATTTTTATATCATATTTACATATTCATAAGATAACTAATAACCAAATATATATACTATGAAGATGCTCATGTGCAGGTGTTCCTTGCCAGCTGTTAAAGTAGTGGGGAGGTACCATTTTTATTCAATTAGCTAAGATTATTTAATTAAAGGGAACAGAAATTTCAAGAAGAAATTCATGGATATCATTAGGGATATCATTAGGGATGTTCATCGGGTTTTTTCTTCGGGTTTTGGGTTTTTCGGGTCGGATTGTTCGTGTTTTTCTATGGGAAAAATTGACCCGATAACCAACCCATTTTAAAGTTCAGGTTAGTCGGGTTTGGGTTATTCGGGTTCGAGTTAGTTCGGGTCGGGTTATTTGGTTTTCGGGTTTAGATGTAAAATGAAAATAAATGGTAATTTTTAACAAAATATCATCAAAATTCATATTGTTACTTTAATAATATCATCAAAGTTCAAAGATATGTTGACAATATGCTATTATAATATTTAAAAGTCCCAAAACTTAGTGTTCCACCTATTAAAGACTCTAAATCTAAACACTTTTATAAGAAAAAGACAATAAAAGTTCGTGTTTTTTTCCGGGTTCTGTTTTACGGGTTTTTCGAGTCGGTTTGTTCGGGATTTTGGCCTGGAAAAAGTGACCCGATAACCGAACCATTTAAAGTTTAGGTTGGTCGGGTTCGGGTTTCTCGGGTTCGGGTTTTTCGGGTATTCGCTAATTCGGGTTCGGATTGTCACACCCCAACCGATGGCGGAAACATCGGGGCGCGGCACTAAGCGAATCAGATTGCTCAAGAGAATCCACAACACTATTTGTTTCGATAATGATTAATCAAATTTCATAATTAAGTCTAAAACATCAACCACAATTCACAACCATCAGAATGTACCAAAATGACATAACAATTCAAATATTGTTCAAAATTATCTAGTTAAGTAAGATGAGTTTCTAAACATTATCCTAGCTTGTTTTCTTGATTCTCAACTACTATTAACCTGCAACATGTATTAAAATATAATCAACAAAAATGTTGGCGAGCATACAAGTTTGAATACATAGCATAATAGTTTAAAAACTCATATCCAACACGAAAACATATAACAAGTTTCACCATGCTAGTTAACGCAGCCCAAGTGATAGCCCAAGTTTCCAACGCATTAAAATGCCTTTCCCAAAGACTAACAGGGGGCGGGCGTTACTCCTATAGCGCTATAATTGTTAAGGCGGAACTACACACAGGGATTAAACGTTCACGTAGCATAAAAGTTTCAAGTATCACAAGTATCAAGTTTCATGTTTAATGCGGATAGAGTATGTTTCAAATAAATTTCAAGTGTCAAGTGTCTTGATAATAGAATACATGTTGCATCCCAAAAGTGTTTAAAACAGAAAGGGATCGAGTATACTCACAGTGGATGCTTAGTACCAAACATTGTTAGATTGGAGAGAAGGAAGCGCTGGATCAGCCTACGTGCGGGGAACAGAGCATAAGTCCTCTAAGTGCTGACCCGGTCGGGAACAGAGTGTCGAATGGTGCGAAAATCGAGTAAAAGTGTCTGACAGAATACTTGAGCGGATGGTCATCCGGAAGGATGGTCATCCGGACGGGTGACCATTCGAACGGATGGCCATTCGAATAGTGGGTGTTTGTGAACTGTTAAAGTTTTCAATGTTTTGATCATTGTGTCATGTAAAACAAACAACAAGTGTCATCATAATCAGATCATCTGAACGAATGGTCATCCGATCGGATGGCCATTGGGACAAGTGGTCAGTGAGTGAGTTTCATGAAATTTTCTAAGTTTTGAGTTAGTGGAGACGGAGCAATGACGTGTCAAACAACGGAAACGTACCAAACCCAGCTTGTTCGGTCGGCTGGGAACCACCCCTTTTCGAACCGACGAGCTGTTTTTGATGATGTTTCATGTTTGGACCCGTCAATCGGACCGTTATCCGTTGGAATTCAGTCTTCAAGCCGGCTTTCGACTAAGGAACGAGCCAAAAGTTCGTTTGAGTCTGATTTCACCAATGTTTCGTATCAAATTTGAAGAAAAGTTCAAAAATCAGTTGTAAAACGTGATGTTCATCAGATTTGAGTCGGAAACATGTGAAATTCCGTAAGATCTAGTGTAAAAGTGTGAGATTTCTTTAGATTTTGCTCAAAAAGTTGTGAAAATCCTTTAGATCTGAGGCTGATCTTGGTTAAATGGTGCTGCACAACAGCTTGCGTAAGCAACTGAGTGGAAACCAGCTTCAAGAGGCCCAAAACAGTCGATTTTCGAGAAATTGTTGAAGTGTTCGTGTGATTTTGACGAAGAATATGGTGTAGAAGTGATAAATGATGAAAGTTGTACAAAGATTTAGGAGAAATACTTACGGAATGGGCTTGAATCTTGGTTAAAGTGACTGAGAGTGCATGTGGTTGAATGGCAGAGGCAAAAGTGTGAAATGAAGGGTGAACAGCCCAATTTATAGGTGATCTTGAAAGCTAAGTCGGTGTATGTGTGCAAGCGATCGAATGGCCATCCATCCGAGCGGATGGTCATCTGATCGGATGTCCATTCGGACAGCCGAGACCCGTTTGCTAGTTTTCCGACTTTGGTTCGTTTTGCGAGCTAGGTTAAGTGTTGCGTTGCGTATTATTGTGAGTAACCATTACATGGTATTGTTGTACAATCAACACAAAAGTTTTCGTGTTTCAAGTCTGTGTTTAAGCTAGTTTCTCGTTCAATAAGTATCGAGTTTCTCGTTCAACCAAGCATCAAAGTTTCTCGTTCAATAAGTATCAAGTGTCAAGTTTCTAGCGTAACAAGTATCAAGATTCAAAGTATCACGAAAGTCTAGATTTATGAGAGTCAAGATTCACAAGAGTTAAGATTCATATAGTTCATGTATTAAAGCATCACGAAATCAACACATAGAGTAAAAGTTTCACATAGTCTAACATGATTAAGATTCAAATTAAGCATCACAAGGGCGAGACTTGCCAAAGGATAAAAGTTTCAAAACGCAGGATGTTACAGTCTCCCCTCCTTTAGGAGATTTCGTCCCTAAAATCTAAGAGGAAGACTGCTCGAAGAGCTATGGATACTTGGTTTTCATTTCACTCTCGAGTTCCCAAGTGAATTCGGCGCCACGCTTTCCTTCCCATCGCACCTTAACTTTGGAAATTTTGTTGCGCCTCAGTCGCTTGGTACCTCGGTACATGATTTCGACCGGTTTTTCCACAAAATGAAGAGTCTAGTTTATTTGCAAGTCTTCGATGGGGACCTGAAGTTCCTCATCGGCTAAGCACTTCCTAAGATTAGATACGTGGAACGTCGGATGTACATTGGTAAGCTCTTGAGGCAAATCGAGTTGGTAAGCCACCTTGCCAATCCTTTCGAGTATCTTGAAAGGACCCACATAGCGAGGGGAAAGCTTTCCCTTTCTACCAAAATGTACCATTCCTTTCCAAGGGGATACTTTGAGCAGAACGTGATCTCCAACATTGAATTCCAGAGGCTTACGCCTTTTGTCAGCATAGCTCTTTTGTCTGTTCCTAGCCTTGATCAAGTTATCGCGGATTTGAAGAATCTTATCCGTCGTTTCTTGAATGATCTCAGGGCAGTAAGTTGCTTGTCACCAATCTCATGCCAACTGAGAGGAGATCGGCACTTGCGATCGTATAAAGCTTCGAACGGAGCCATCTGAATATTGGAATGATAGCTGTTGTTGTACGAGAACTCGATCAATGGTAAATGTACATCCTAATTACCACCAAAGTCGATGACACAAGAACGGAGCATATCCTCTAGGGTTTGAATAGTGCGTTCAGTCTATCCATCCATTTGAGGATGAAAGGCTGTACTAAGATTCAAGTGAGAACCCATAGCGGACTGAAAAGTTTGCCAAAGACGTGAAGTAAAACGACCATCACGGTCAGAGATTATGTCAATGGGTATACCATGACGACATATAATTTCATCAGTGTAAATTCGAGCAAGTTTCTCTACTTTGAAATCTTTACGAATAGGAAGAAAGTGGGCTGATTTGGTCAAACGGTCAATGATAACCCATATACTATCATGACCGGCTGGTGTACGAGGAAGTTTAGTGATAAAGTCCATGGCGATGCTATCCCATTTCAAAACAAGGATTTCGGGTTGTTCAAGAAGACCTGAAGGACGTTGATGTTCGGCTTTGACCTTTGAGCAAGTGAGGCATTTCGAGACGTACGCGACGATATCCTTCTTCATACCAGGCCACCAATAAGTCATACGCAAGTCATGGTACATCTTATCAGCACCAGGGTGAATAGAGTATCGGGATTTGTGAGCCTCATTCATAATGAGCTCACGAAGATTGTCGTGATCTGGCACCCAGATGCGATCGAGGTAGTATTGAAGTCCATCAGACTTTATTTCAAGTTGGTCGGCAGAAGCACCTCGTATTTCAACGATTAGACTACCTTCGTCGGCTGACGAGTATTGTGCTTCACAAATACAAGTATGAAGATTGCTAGTGATCTGAAAACAATGGATGCAACTAACATGAGTCTTACGACTAAGAGTGTCGGCCACGACATTCGCTTTGCCAGGATGGTAGCGAATCTTGCAGCCATAGTCGTTAAGTAACTCTACCCATCGTCGATGACAATATTCAGTTCCTTCTGGTTAAAGATGTGCTGTAGGTTCTTATGGTCAGTGAAAACCACACACTTAGTACCATATAGGTAGTGTCGCCAAATCTTTAATGCAAAAACAACTGCACCAAGATCCAAATCGTGGGTAGTATAGTTTTTCTCATGTATTTTTAGCTGTCGGGAGGCATAAGCAATTCCTCTTGTCCCGTTGCATGAGCACACAGGCAAGACCATGGTCCGAGGCATCGCAATATACCACGAAATCATCATTCCCATCAGGGAGAGCAAGTACGGGAGCATTACAAAGCAGGTTCTTAAGAGTTTGAAAGGATTCCTCTTGCTCAGGACCCCAAGTAAAAGGTTTCTCTTTCTGAGTCAACGAAGTGAGAGGGACAACGATCTTGGAAAAGTCCGAGATGAATCGACGGTAGTAACCCGCCAATCCTAAGAAGGAACGAATCTCAGATGTAGATTTAGGCGTACTCCAGTTCTGCACCCATTGTGAGCTTAGTATAGTGTTGGTAAGATACCGAGGTCGTCCAAGGACACAAGAGCTTTTAGTACCGGTTTATCCTCAACGTCTAATCAAATCATAAGTTTAGAAAAAGGTTTTAAACAAGAAAAATAAAACTAACTAAAATGCTGAAAAATAAAAATAAAAATAAAAACAGATAGACAAGATGAATCACTTGGATCCGACTCGTGTTTAGTGTAACCTTTGATTATTTTCGCACTTTTGCACTTTTTAAGAGATTATCTTAGTTATTGTAGTAGGGCCCTCTTTTGAAGGTGACGTTACCCTCAACCCAGTAGTTTGAGTCAGCAAGGATACAATCCTAAAGGGTTGGATTATTAAAAGATAATTAATTAAGTTATTAATGCATATTGTGGTAGGCCCCTCTTTTGAAGGTGACGTTACCCTCGGCTAAGTAGCCTGTGTCAGCAGGGATACAGTCCTAAGTAGCCGGGTTAAAGTATTAATAGTAGTTTACATATGAGGGGATCAAGGAGTTCGGACCCCCGCCATCCAATACCAGTGGGTATTGAAGGAGGTCCTACTAAAGTTGACCCAGGTCCTTGCAGGATCTATACACTGAACAAGGCAAGACTCTTACCAAACCGTTCCCTTAACCCCCGACCAAGTAGCCAACATACCTCCATATAGACCGTGGAGATATGAATGGTGAAAATCTTTTATTTTATATAGACAGTAAAATAATGCCAAAACACCACGGACAAACGATAAGGAAGACTCACCTTCAACATAAGAAACTAGTTATTAAAGTCATTAATACATAACCAAATAGAAAGTGCGAAAAGATTAAAAATAAAAAGTATTACACTAAACACTTGTCTTCACCAAGTGATGTAAGAGACTTAGGCAAACATGGCCTTTGATTGTCAAGAACTCTTACAATCAATCTTGGATATCGAGACTACTCACACACTCTATGATGGATGATGGTGGTGGATGTGGGTTGTGATGGTGGTGGTGGGTGGGTGAAGTGTGAGAGAGGTGGTTTGCAAATGAGCCAAGCACCCCTATTTATAGCCTGCACAGAAGCCCGGACACGGCCCCGTGTCCATTGGGCACGGCCCCGTGTCCACCCATATTCTCTTTCTTCATTAAATGCAGTTTGTCTGCATTAGTTGACCACGCCCCCGTGTCCGCTGGGCACGACCCCATGTGCAGAAGCGTAGCTGTACTATCAAGATTTTCCTAGATTCTGCGAATCTTAGAGTTGACCACGGCCCCGTGTCCGCTGGACACGCCCCCGTGGTGGGTTATAGAAGCTTCTACAACTTTTTCTTTTCTGCAGACACTTGGGCATGCCCCCATGCTCAGTGAGCACGGGGCGTGTTCAGCATTATGTTCTCTTGTTTTTGCTTTAGAGGATGCTGTCGAGGGGTCGGGCATGCCACGTTTATTCCTTTTCTTGTATTTATGCTGGATTTGGCTGCATTTTTGCTTCTTTTGTTCATTTAAGCTCTTTTAACCCTGAAAATACAAAAGGAAGACAAAAGCACACTTTTTTCAACATTAGTACTAAAAAAGGGTTAGTTTTATGCCTCATTTGATGTAATTTATATGTTGCATTTTTCACACATCAAATACCCCCACACTTGAATATTTCCTTGTCCTCAAGCAAAACTCTTTATAATGTGGCTTACACTCCCAAATGAATGGGTAGAAGAGAAGGTTTTGGGCTTGTCATAGAGTGTTGGGACTTCCAAGATTCTTTATTAGGTTTTATTTTTATTTTATTTACAATCCTATTCGTCATGATTTATTTAAAACTTTTCACAAGAGAAATTATTTATAGGGCATAACATGCCTATTTAGAATTCCATTTATATACAAGTTCACATATCTCACGGGGGATCACTCAACACTCGGCCGAAGATGTATTTTTGTGAAACACTCGAGAGCGGCATGGAACTTACTTCTACCATATGCTTGCCAAGCAATCAATCCTCCTCCTTTTTAACTATAAACCTTTGTAAATATCAAGAGGAGTTTTGGGGAAGGGTTAGGCTTGGGTTAAAGGTAGGTGGTTTGGTTAGTGGTTAGTAAAAAAGGGCGAAAGGCGTAAAAAGCATCGGTTTTCATAAGACTTTTTATTTTTATGACTTTTTTATTTTGATGAAGCAATTCTTCAAACAAAGTTCTTTTTGATAAACTTGTTTGTTTATTTCTTTTGGCTTCATCATCATTTTTTTAAGAAAGTCATAAGAGAAACCGAGCTTTGTTACTAAAATAAAGGGTTTAAAATGAAAAAGGGTTTTGGTGGGTAAAAGGGTGTTTGTTTTGGGTTAAGAAATGAAAAGGTTTAGGCTCAAAGGGGCTAACTAGGGGGATTTTTGGTAGGTGGTAAAAAAAAAGAAAAATAATGGTGTAGAAATAAAAAGGGTTAGTCCTAATGCCTCCATCATTTACTTACTCGGGTTTAAGTTGGTAAGGACCGGGAATGCATTGTCGTGGAAAGTTCTAGAGTTGTAAGAACCAAGCGGCTATTCACACAAGAAACGAAAAATGAGCATTTAGTTTAAAGATGTGTATTTGTATACTCAATAAAGGCTTAAAACTCACTTTTTGTGGGAATGAGTTTTTATGTGATCAAGTATATATAATCAAATTTTAACTAGATTTGTCATGCCGTTTCATAATTTTCTTATGTTGGTTCTTTTTATCACGATGCTATCGGTTGTAAATTTGTCAAAATATCACCTTTTTAGAACTTGTAATTCCCAATTTAAACCAAGACAAGTAAAAAAAAATTGAAAAATTTTTGAAAAAAAAAATTGGGGTGTTTAGCGGTTCCAATAGAGTTTTGTGTAAGGCTTGTAATTAGGACTTGCATGATTCAAGGTTTTAGCATCCCCTCCCCCACATTTAAATTACACATTGTCCTTAATATGTCCCAAAAAATAAGTTTTTAGGTTGATTGAATGTGTAAAAAGAGGTGAAAAAGCAAAAATTTATGTTACTGGGCGTCTGGACACGGCCCCATGGCATCCGGGCACGGCCCCGTGTTCAGATCGCCAGTGACAGAAAATAAAATAGAGTAAGAGAAGGCTGGACACGGGGGCGTGTTCAGTGAGCACGCCCCGTGTCCAGGTACCTGAACTGGGCATTTTTCTGCAGATGGTTGAGCACGGGGCGTGTTGGGTGGCTCTGTTTTTGTGCATGGGGTGCTGGTGCAAGTTTCCCCTGGTATCCTTCACCATCCCGAGTGTGTCTTACCCATTACATCATTATCCAAACACCAAATAATTAAAACCGCCATTCATTCAAATAGAGAAAGTTACATAATATTCCTAATAACTTAAAATTCTAGATAAATAGGTCAAAAGAAACACAAGGAGTCTAAACCAAGAAGTTCTAGCCTAAAATTTATTCTATTAGCAAAATTTCCGAAAAGATAATTTTCTCAGTTTGATGAGGCTCGAACAACTTCTTTCTTCGGATATGGGTTCCTTATACGTCGGCAAGCCATTCCTCTATCTCCCTTGGGAGAAGAAAGGCGGGCTCATTTGCATCAGTTTGAGGGGGTGCAACCTCCACCGAGAATTCTTGCAAATCTTCAAGCGAAGGCTCCATGGGGTTGTCATCCCATCCGGTGGGATTATTGACTCCAAGTGCTAGGTTCCAATCCTCTTGAGGGAGGATTGGCTCCATGGGAGGCGTCACAAGAATGTTCAACCTCTGGTGCAAGAGGTTGATTTCTTGAAAACTGTTTTCCAACCCCACCGTAAGATAGTTTATACGGTCTATAAGGACCTCCTCTACCGATGTCATCTCATCTAGAGCTTCACGTAATGCCATCACGTAGCGTACGAGAGTTCCTTTGATTGAGGACCTCCGATCTCTTCGACTGCTTCTAGAATGTGCCGATGAAGTTCCACTGTTTTGGCTTGACATTCTACGAAAACAAACTGAAAAGAGTTCATTTTAATGAAACAGTAACCTCGGACACAGCCCCATGCTCAATGAGCATGGCCCCGTGTTCACCTTTCTGCAGATTTTTGGCACAAGGAATCTTGGAGTTTCAAATTATTTTACCAACTTAAGAAGCGTTTTTTAGCAGAAATAACTTAAAACTATGTTGTAAAACTTATTTTTAACAAGATTCCTTGAACAAAAACCTAACAAACATCACAATAAAGTTTGGAACCATGGTGATCTCAAGCTCTGATGGAGGTGTTGAGGTGAAAAAATGAAGAAGAAGGGAATGGACAAGAGAGGAAAGGACAAGATGGTTGTTGAGAACCTTCTTTTAGAAAATACCTAGGATGGTATGTGTGAAGATCTCACCAAATCTTTGTCCCTGGAATGGTCCAAATGTGCAGGATTCTTGGCTGCATTTATAGAAAACGACAGCACGCTGCACACGGCTCTGTGTCGGCTGGACACGGCCCCGTGTGCAGGCAGGAACCTGACACATTTTGTCCGTATTCTAACAAAAAGTCAGAAAAGAATCTTTGGGTGGACACGGGGGCGTGCTGACCTGGACACGGCCCCGTGTCTAGAGGCTGTTTATGAAGTTTCGTCTATTTCTAAGGAACTTATCCGGATCGGGCGGTTCCTTACTAGATGGAACAACCCCAAAGTTCCTGAGATACCTTAGTTGCTCTAGAATAAGACGAGAATGCAAGAGGTTGTCGGTGAGGGTGATTCCTATGCTAAATGTAGGTGGACAAGTCCAACCCTTTCCCGGGCTCTCGTTAAAGAAGGTGTATGCCGAATCGCTCAGGTCTATGTATGCACCAAACGAAGTCGATGGGGAGTCCTTCACGGCACAATCGACACAGGGACGACTATCGCTCTAGTCCTCACTAGAGTTAGAGGTGATTTCGGGAACAATGAAGTTGTTTTTATTCGAATGTGCTCCCAATAATTCTTCTTGGGTATCTTCTTGAGGTGAATTAATGGAATCCATTTCAAGTTCCTTTACCCAATTAAGAATTAAATCCCCCATTTGAAATAGTTCTTCAAGAAGCATTTCTCCTAGAAGATTCGATTGGGAGCATTCGAGGGAGAGATATGGATTATTTTTACTTTCGCCCCTCTTAAGGCTACAGGAAAACAATGGGTATATATAATGGGGCTTATAATTTATAAAATAACATTCTAAATCTTTATGAGGGCCGCCACATATTTGACACCACGTACCATAAGAGTGCCCAAAGTAAAAAATATCATTATCTGTCATGTTTGTGTCAGAAATTACCAACCGTCGGGATCTTACGGTTCTGTTTTCAGTAACTGAAACTTGGGCACGGGGCATGTTGAGTGGGCACGGCCCCGTGTTCAGCTTACTGTCTGACTTAAAATATGATTGACAGTTCCAAAGATTGGCACGGGGCATGTTCAGCGGGCACGGCCCATGCTGAGTTCTGCAGGAGCTGAAATATTAAGAAAAATCCTAAAAAAATAGAAAAATAAGAAAAAAACGATTAGGCCGTTGATTCCTAACTTTCTTAAAATCCTTGTGTCCCCGGCAACGGCGCCAAAAACTTGATGTGCGTGAGTGTTATTAGTTTTTAATGTATATTTTTAAGCCCTTTAACAGTTTGTAGCCAAGTTTTAAATTTATAAAACACGATATTTACTAACACTAAACACACATATGGGCAAGTGCACCCATTGTGAGCGTAGTATAGTGTTGGTAAGATACCGAGGTCGTCCAAGGACACAAGAGCTTTTAGTACCGGTTTATCCTCAACGTCTAATCAAATCAAAAGTTTAGAAAAAGGTTTTAAACAAGAAAAATAAAACTAACTAAAATGCTGAAAAATAAAAATAAAAATAAAAACAGATAGACAAGATGAATCACTTGGATCCGACTCGTGTTTAGTGTAACCTTTGATTATTTCCGCACTTTTGCACTTTTTAAGAGATTATCTTAGTTATTGTAGTAGGCCCCTCTTTTGAAGGTGACGTTATCCTCCACCCAGTAGTTTGAGTCAGCAAGGATACAATCCTAAAGGGTTGGATTATTGAAAGATAATTAATTAAGTTATTAATGCATATTGTGGTAGGCCCCTCTTTTGAAGGTGACGTTACCCTCGGCTAAGTAGTCTAAGTCAGCAGGGATACAATCCTAATTAGCCGGGTTAAAGTATTAATAGTAGTTTACATATGAGGGGATCAAGGAGTTTGGACCCCCGCCATCCAATACCAGTGGGTATTGAAGGAGGTCCTACTAAAGTTGACCCAGGTCCTTGCAGGATCTATACACTGAACAAGGCAAGACTCTTACCAAACCGTTCCCTTAACCCCCGACCAGGTAGCCAACATACCTCCATATAGACCGTGGAGATATGAATGGTGAAAATCTTTTATTTTATATAGACAGTAAAATAATGCCAAGACACCACAGACAAACGTTAAGGAAGACTCACCTTCAACATAAGAAACTAGTTATTAAAGTTATTAATACATAACCAAATAGAAAGTGCGAAAAGATTAAAAATAAAAAGTATTACACTAAACACTTATCTTCACCAAGTGATGTAAGAGACTTAGGCAAACATGGCCTTTGATTGTCAAGAACTCTTACGATCAATCTTGGATCCCGAGACTACTCACACACTCTATGATGGATGATGGATGATGGTGGTGGATGTGGGTTGTGATGGTGGTGGTGGGTGGGTGAAGTGTGAGAGAGGTGGTTTGCCAAGGGATGGTTTGCAAATGAGCCAAGCACCCCTATTTATAGCCTGCACAGAAGCCCAGACACGGCCCCGTGTCCACCCATCTTCTCTTTCTTCATTAAATGCAGTTTGTCTGCAATAGTTGATCATGCCCCCGTGTCCGTTGGGCACGACCCCGTGTGCAGAAGCGTATCTATACTATCAAGATTTTCCTAGCTTCTGCGAATCTTAGAGTTGACCATGACCCCGTGTCTGCTGGACACGCCCCCGTGGTGGGTGATAGAAGCTTCTATAACTTTGTCTTTTCTGCAGACACTTGGGCATGCCCCCGTGCTCAGTGAGCACGGGGCGTGTTCAGCCTTCTGTTCTCTTATTTTTGCTTTAGAGGATGCTGTCGAGGGGTCGGGCATGCCACGTTTATTCCTTTTCTTGTATTTATGCTGGATTTAGCTGCATTTTTGCTTCTTTTGTTCATTTAAGCTCTTTTAACCCTGAAAATACAAAAGGAAGACAAAAGCACACTTTTTCCAACATTTGTACTAAAAAGGGGTTAGTTTTATGCCTCATTTGATGTAATTTATATGTTGCATTTTGCACACATCAGCGTTCATGATCAGCACGAGTTTTCGAATAAATAAGAATATCATCAATAAAGACTATCACAAAACAATCTAAATAAGGTTTACAAACACGATTCATAAGATCCATGAACACGGCGGGTGCGTTGTTATAACGCCCTGCGTCCTTGAACTTTTAGCGTTTGTCAATTTTAGTCCTTATACTATGTGAAACTTGACTCTTTGATACTTGAATCTTGAAACTTGGATGATACTTGAAACTTTGTGAATCTTAATACTGTGATTCTTGATACTTGATACTTGATTCTTGAGACTTGATTCTTGATACTTAATTCTAGATTCTTGACTCTTGATACTTGACTCTTGACTCTTGAGACTCGTGAAACTTGAGACTTGGTTGAATGAGAGACTAGAGGCTTGACACTTATGTAAACTTGGAAACTTTTGTGTTAATCAAATAATCTTGTGATGTGATAATGCTACACAATAATACGCAACGGTTAATCTAACTCGTAAAACGAACCAAAGACTGAAAATTTGCAAAACGGATTGGATTGTCCGAATGGACATCCGATCGGATGACCATCCGATCGAAGGGCCATTCGACCGAACAGCCATTCGATCCGTCAGTTGCGCACCTTACTTCTCCTCTGACACTATAAATAGGACTTGTCACATCATTCCTCACTGATGTAACAGAGCCCTTTGATCCAGACGCACGCACTCTCATTCGCAGGCACTTTTCTTCGATTCTAGGCCGATTCTTGTAAGTTTTCAACCTAATTCTTGTACAATTTCAATCTATACACAATCCTTCACATGAATCTCCCTCGAAATCACACTTTTCACCGTGAAATAACTAAGATCCGAGCTCCTGAAGGTGACGTCATCATGGAGGTTTGCATAACCAACTGTGTGATGTCATTTCCGTCAAGTGCTAGCTCAGATCTAAGGGATTTCCATGTATTTTATCTTGAATCTTTATTAAAATCTACACATTTTCAGCTAAACTTATGTTTTCTTAAGACTTTCTTAAACTTTTTACTTTAAACGGTGGAATCCGGACCCAAACGGGCTGTAGACTTAATGATTAGTCTGGAGTCGGCTTGGAAATGGATTATCGCCGGAGAAGATGTCCAAATTACGGATTCAGACATGAACACCGTCAAGAACAGACACCTGATTGGACGGGGTGATTCCCATCTGATCAGACAGGCTGAGTCTTGATGTGTTTTTCGTTGTCTCAATACGTACTATGTCGTCACCGTTAAACTCAAAACTTAGAAACTTTACAAGGTTGCAAAAGGAACATGATCATTTCAGTCGAATGGCTATCCGATCGGACTGCCGTCCGATCGAACGGCCATCCGACCGAATGACATGTGCCTTACAACCTTCAATACTTGAACTATTTTGAATCAGACCTTCAAACTTTGAAACTCGCACCCGAAGAGTCATTCGACCGAACGGTCATTCGACCGGATGACCATCCGATCGAATGACTTGTATTTATGCTACAATGAAAACTTCAAAAGTTAAACATTTTGGAAGCCCACATTTGGATCGAATGGTGATCCGTCAAATTCATGAGGTCATCCGACCGGATGACCACCCGTCCGGATGGCCATCCGATCGGGAGACTTGTCCGACACTTTGCATGATTCGTCATTCTGTTCGACGCTTACACTGTAAACTATAATCAGGCTAGTTCAGAGCTCCCTTTGATTGTCACTACCCCCAACCACGCCCTGGACGGGAGGCGCGAGCAGTCAAGTGGTACCGGTGGTTATTTTAAAAACATTGCAGCGGAAATATTCATCAGGACCATGAGTTAGGAAAAATATCAGTGTTTAGAAAACACCGGGTTTTTATTTATTAAATAGATGGGATAAAACCCATGTTTTACAGAGGTAGCTTTAATAAGGGATAAACCCGAATATATGAAATCATGTTTTCTTAATTTAATTCAATTGATAAAATAAGCCACTTCTTTAAGCCTTTCGGTGCCGTATCATCACTCTTGTTCCAATCTACTGTCATTACCTGAAACGCGTTTTAAAAAGGTTTGGTCAGCAGGAAATACTGGTGAGTTCATTCATTTTTGTACAAAACGACGCATAGTTATAAATTTACAGCATTAAGGGTTTTTATGTTTGCCCCTATCTTATAATTAGCTGGTTCAGCTGTCACTCGACCGAATCTATGACTGTGGACATATCACTAATTAGGCTAGCCCACCTAAAGTGATAAATCGTTAATAGTAATGTGCACAAAACCCCCACATACTGCCAGTAATTAAAGATTAGCAAAGACTTAATCACTGCAAAGCATAACTGGAAAACACTTAGGGTTTTGTAAAGCAATTTGATAAAAAGAGAATGACTCACCTTGTTAGCATATAGTCTTGATTAAACAAGCATCTTGATTCTAAGCATCTACTTTATAGTTCTGAATCTTCTGATGATTGAGCATCTATTTTGATTGTAAGTGTATAGTGCAGAATTTCGGGTAGTTAAACATTTAGTTTAACAGAGTGGAATACGTATTAGTGTAAAACCACATCAAACCTAACGACGGTCACGAGATCAGAATCTTAACGAAATTCACAAAGTATAGTCTTGTTTAGACAACACTTTGGCATTCGTTTCAGAACGAAATTCACAAAGTATAGTCTTGTTTAGACAGCACTTTGGCATTTGTTAGTTGGTTCCGAATCGATCGGACTGAACATCGCATCGGTGATTATTGGTTAGAACACCAACGTATAGAGAGAGGAATAGAAGAAATGAGCAAAGGAAAATGAATCCTAAGCTTCCTATTTATAGGTAAGAGGATAAGTCTTACTCCTATATAGAACTTCCCTAGATAAGCTTTTCCCCAGATAAAGCCTTACCCAGATAAAGCCTTCCCCAGATAAAGCCTTCTCTAGATAATATTTTCCTTAGATAATATCTACCCCATATATACCTATTTTCATGTATATCTATCTAGGTGTTTAATTTACTTAATTAATCTTGCTTAGCTTAATTAATCTTGCTTAGCTTAATTAATCTTACTTAACTGGTTGATTAATCTTACTTACCCGATTAATTAATCTTAACGGTTTAATTAAGTAATTTACTTAGCCGATTAATTAAATAACGTAACTAGCTGATTAATTAACTTACTTAGCTTACTTAACTGTTAAGTTTACTTAATTACTAAGTTTACTTAATCGCTAAGTTTTCTAGTTTAACAACTTCTTGATTATGAGTTCTAATGCTAGATACAATGGAACTCGTATTAGCGTATTAACCCAATTCAACTTTAACGATAATCACGAGATCAAAACTCACAACGAATGACAAAGCATAGCCAGATATTGGCAGCCTTAAACATTCATTGGATCAGTTTCAATCAATCGGATATAGTACCGTGTCCGTGATTAGAGTTATTACCCTGATAACGAGCAGAGTTTTAGGGTTTAGGGGTGTTGTGTAAAGAAACGGAGATATGAGAGAGTAAGTTAGTCAAAATTTGATCGAACTGGTGCACAGACTTCCGTCCTACTGCTGCCCTCTTATAGCTGATTTTTGGGTCCCCTCGTGTGGCGCGCCGGCCCCCTTGTCCCTGGCGCGTGGCGCGGGGATGGTTGGCCTGGCTTTGATCACCACGTGTCCCACGTAGATCTGACACGTGTCGCCTTCGCGTGACGCGTGTCCTTGGCCGCTTTTTCGTCCAATCGTGCGTTTTCCTTCGATTTTCGTGCTGATACTTATCGCGTATATTCGGGTCTTGATCCCAATTGGTTTGGTTTTTAATTGTGAATCTAATAAGACTATTTTTACGTGATTTGGTTTGTCGAATGCCAAGATTCCTTAACCGCTAAATTTTTCAGATTGAATATACAAGTTTCATCGAGCGTACTTCTGGTTTTCATCACATGTTGTCGTTGGAAGTATTTTTTAGGGTTGTTACATCCTCCCCACCTTGTTTTAAATCTCGTCCTTGAGATTTGCTAGAACAATTTATGATTACTTCCGTCTTATCTTCAATACCTAAGTATACTCTTGTCCATGTTTTAAATCCTACTTCACTTTGATCAGAACTAGTCTCATATGCTTTGGAATTTTCATATTTGGCTTGTATGAACATAGACTTTCATTTATCTCTATATCTTGAAGAGGTACTACTAAAGATTTATCAGCAAAGCATTTCCTTGAATCACTTACATGAAATATATCATGTATACCTACCATTTCTTTTGGAAATTTTAGTTGATAGGCTACTGGTCCACTTTGCTTAGTAACCTTAATGGTTTGACATTCCTCAGACTTAGCTTTCCTTTCTTACTGAATCAGACTATTCCTTTTCACAGAGAGATTTTCAGTAGTATTCTTTCTCTGATTTGAATTTCTAATGGTTTGCCGATCTCGTGGCCCGGTCGTTGCTTTTCTCATATTTCTGCTTGACATAATGGATGGTACCTTCATCCATAAAGTGTTTCAAACGGGCAACCCTAATACTTGTAAGTTAATTATTGAAAAAATCTTATGGGTGATAATCCTACTTTCACCAATATTTATTGCACATGTACTTAGCACATCTTTTATGTTTTGTAGTGTTCCTTCACACTACATCAAAATAGGTCGGGTTAAAATTTTCCTAGAAATGAGAAGTGAATGACTATCTTGATAGATAACAGGATTCTTTGTAATGAGACTATTTTGTCTCCACACAACTTAACTAAGTGTCTTATACTAAAGGGTTTCCTTCATTGGTAGGGATTGAACAGACTTGGTTAGTTGATCCACAATCACCCAGATTGTGTCGTTTCTTGTTTTGGGTAATTTGGTAACAATATCCATTATTATCAATCTCATTTCCATACTGATGTCATTGAGGTAAACCGAAAGGGTTCTAATGCTCAGCTTTAACTTGCTAATCGATTAAATACTTAGAGACATAACTTGCTACATCCTTTTTCATTTCTATTTATCAGTAATTCAAACCTCGATACCTCATATTACTTACACAATGTATCAAATACTTGGTTCTATGGGCTTCTTCGAGAATCCTTTCTTGCAGGTTTCCTTGAATAGGTACCCGAATTCTTTATGGAATCACTAATTTCCATTAGTTCCTTTTTTTGATTCATTCATTATTTATTTATAATCCTTCAGCATCACCCTTGATTGCTGTTTCTTGGGTACTCTTTAATTATTTCATTAAATCTATCCGCAATTTAATCTAAGAGCACGTACTTGATTCGGCTTCCTATGAAACTTATAACTTAAAGCATTAACTACTACATTAGTCTTAACTTTGTGATATAACAATCGGTGTTGTTCCTAGTCTCGGATGAATTCTAAGTTTCTTCTCACGATCGGGTGATAGTCTAAGTAGATCCTCTGGGAAACGTCGTTCGAAATTTCTTTCAGTTCCATGCCTCTAGTGTTAATGAACTTCGAGACCATATACGCTATGTCTTACTTCCGTGCATAACTCGCAGCTTTCCTCACAGAGACGAACTTTGTCGGCTAGTCTGTCTTGCCTCCTTGTGGTCACTTCTCCGGTTGGCTTGCAAACCCCCAGGAGTCATCGTTTCCATTTGTTCCTTTTTCTGAAGCAGACAGAATTTCCTTTCTGTCAGTTCTCTCCATTTCATGGCATATGTCTTGACCATGTGTTTTGAAGCTCGGGTCTCACTATCTAAATGTCTAAATTTTGAAGCATACATTACTTCATTTTTCTTAACATATATACTAATGGTTATGACATTTCAGTTCTTTAAGCCCATGTATTGTTGCAGCAATTCTTTTGTTACTGGTAATCTTAGTAGGATTATAGGTGAAGAGACTTTGTAAGTGCATCTAGTCGTGGTCACTATTATCTTCACAAGAGTTCTTAAAGAAAGTAGAATTATTCTCATTAGCGTAGGTTTTGAGACGTTTAGTGCCTAGCACAACTTTCGCTACAGGTTTTCTAATGCGTTAATAATCTAAGGTAACGCAAAGGGAATTTTTATACTTTCGATGGCATCCTAACATAAAGGGTTCATATACTTCTTGTCGCACGAGTTAAGAGACTGATGATCAAACGAAATAATGTTCGATATCGGAATTATAGATGTATACAAGAGATTCCTAATAAAGAAATCTAGAATTATCATTGACACACATGCTCGTGTTTTATTCCTATTGTTAATTCTTATGGTTCTTAGATTTCCTTATAGATATACATATCTATACAATCATATATTTCACATACTGTAATATACACACCATTCATAAAGTCAATGTATTTAAAAGATTCATATTTCAAAACAAGTCAGATATCAGGTCATGATACTATTTAGGGAATTCTGTCACTTGTTTGACATATCCTATGCCCCATCTTACCCGGTTCTCGCCGGAGAGGTAACCCCATCTTACCCGGACAAGCTGGAGAGTCTGCTACACCATGCCCAGTCTTGCTGGAGAGGTAATTTGTACTTCTCATAAATAGAATCTTCTCAATTCATGATTTAAAAATGAATCTTTTATTAAGGCTTTTATCAAAGAACAAAGAATTTAGTATTCACATGACGGATCATGTCACACCCCGATATTTTCACGTATTACCGGTGGGCCCGGTGGGGAGTATCGTGACGTAGTTGATATCATCATAGTCAAACAACACAATATATAAATGCACAGCGGAAGCAAAAGATATGAATCACATTATAAACCGAATAATTAGTAATATCAAAGTATCACGGCGGATTATAAAGGATCCACAGGCGGATCAAATAAACAGGAAACATTGTTCAACAGTTTTATGACATCCAAGCTTGCGAGATTTATTGTGGATGCTAGGAGAAAGCCAGCCTATTTTGAGTAGTACCTGCACTTAACCTTTTTGGGAAAATACGTCAGTTTACACTGGTAAATACAATTAACTGACTCATTTTGAAAGTTTAATAAAATTGATTTGAATGCACGTGGCACAAAGCTCTTTATAAATTGGGATAATTATTTGAATATAATACTTGTAAAAGAATTACATGTTTCTTATGCGTTCAGTAGCCCGGTTCGTGCCGGGTTAAAGATCAATAGACACACTACATTATTTATTTAGGCACTGACGGGTGTACGCCTACACCCCGTGCTTAGGTCGTGGCCATTTCGTAAAATGATGCCAAGGATATACGGGACATGGTCATTAACCCCCTAAAGGCTTTAAGCAAACAAAACAGTTTAAACGGGTCATCTCAATAAATTAACCTTCATATGATTAAAAATTCAATGCCTGTCCAAGCGGTATTTTATATACCGTACCCCAAGCCCGTATAAGGGAAAATAAGTTAAAAGTATTTACCTTTGCAAGTAATAATCACAACAAGCAAGTGCACGTAGCTTTTACCGGGTCTCCTATTCTGGAATGAAGGTTTATAATAACCTATTAGAATCCTAACGGGTCTTTAATTAAGCCTAAACTTAGACCGGTTAGTTTTAAAGGAAGATACGGTTCGAACGCATGATTAAGCGAAGACCGGAATAGAATGTGATTTACACCCGACAAGTTTGAAGGCTTGTATAATATGGGTAAACTAAACACATTCTGGATTTTGAGAAAAAAATGATAAGGTTCGACCCGTTTCGGCTAATTTATGCAAACTAGTTACATAAACCGAACCGAACGCGAATAACGCATAACGGGTAACCGGAAGAGTCAAGAACAGGTTTCCTAAGTTAATATGCCTTAAATATGTTGTGATATCAGTAGGATACCTTCCATTATTCCCAAAACGAGTTTAATCTCAATTTAAGCCCCGTAGGGGTAATTTGGTCATTTAAAAGATTATAAAAGAGATTAATTATAATTCTGAGATTCGGGTCTGAAATAATCAGTAAAACAACTTAATTTAATAGGTTATATCAGTTGGTAATAAGTCTTATATGACAAAATGGTTTTAAACCCATACTATGTGTTTAATACGCGTAAAAAGCCGTTTTAAACAATTTCCGGGTTAAACAGGAAATCTGAGTTTTCTGATCAGGTTATAAAGTTCAAAATACTTCATTTATTATATAAAATCAGTAGCAATTGAATTGGTGTCAAAATATTATGTAAAACTCATTTTACAAGCAAAAGGGTATAATCGGTAATTACTGAATTAAGGCAATAACCTTAGGTTATAATTAGTTTAAAAATAATTAAAAATCTTCAAAAATCCCAAAATATTATATTACATTAGTGAGTAAAATATTTGGTGTCAAAAATTGGGTTTAGATAGGCTTTATGCTAATTACGCCGTTTAATTAATAAAAAGCTTTCTAATTACGCTATTGAGCATAACTCCTAATCTAGACCTCCAACTGATGTGAAATTTTTGGGACATGTTTATAAATCAGTAACAAGGATTATTGTCCTCTCACATTTCCAAAATTCCCGTTTTAAGGTCAAATGGGCATATTGGTCAACATTAGGCATTTAACGGAGACATCGGACAATCAACGAGTTAAGTAGTATAAACGAAGAGGGTTATACTATCATACAAGCTGGTCCAAACAGATCTCTAAGGCATTTCTAAATCATACTAATATGGGTCAGAACTGAAGTCAAAACAAAAGTCAAAGTTTTGCGACTTTCGGTTCCGAACCTAGCCTAAACAGAAAATTGTCGGATCAAACAAGCTTAGACCAGTTCTTATACTAATTACCAAGTTATATGAGTGATAAAATAGGTTACACGTCTTCTACATTGCTAATTATGCGTTAATTTGAAAATTAAGATTCTGTTGACTTTTTATAAACAACTTTGACCCGACAAATGTCTTGGTTAGGACGGGAATCAGAGGGTGCCCTTTTAAGGGTTTAATGCCCACATAATTACCAACGTATAACTACTTTCAATTTGGCTAAACATCAGACCATTAGTGATTAATCGATAAGTCAAACCTTAATTACGATGGTTTGACTTTAAGCAAATTAACTAAGTAAAACACGATTTAAGTAAAGTTAAGGATACTTACCGAAGTTCTAATTACGACTAGAGATGCTTAGGGAAGGCTCTTGAGCTCCAGGAGGTTCCACAAATGAAGTTATGAATGAGTGATCAAAGTTGCACATTGTGGGTCTTTATATAGTGCTTTTGATTCATCATGATCATGACAAACAAGTCTACAATTGATCTTTGATGCATCCCAAGTGTCCCTAGTGCCTAAAAACATGCTAGTGCAGCCCATGGTATTGAAAACAAGTGTTGTAAGTCGGTTAAACGGGCTGGAAAGGCACCTGCCATATTTTTCTGCATCAGAGGACCCCTCGCGTGACGTGTAGGTCCCCTAAGGGTCCTACGGGTCCCGTGACGCCCCTTCTGACCGGATTTTCAACTTTCCAAGTTTGCTGTTTTGGTCCCTGGTCCATAAAATCTTTATTTAACTTTCATTTGTTGCGTTTTGGACCCTCTAATGTCGCAACCCCCGATCCCTGATTCCCGGGAACGGGGGGACGCGAGCTCAGAGTTTCGGTGGTATCAGGTTATTTAATCTTGCAGCGGAATTTACATCAGAACCGTAGTTAGAAAATGATTATCAGAGTAAAACTACCTCTTTAATATTAATAATCACATGGGTAAAACCCAAGTTTCTTAGTACAATACATTTATAGGGATAAACCCTATTTTATGGAATTTTGAAACATCGTTTATTTGGTAACTTTTATAGCCACATTTTCCCAAGCCTTCAGTGCTCTCCAGCTGGCTTTTTACTAATTGGCTGTCACATTGGGTTACCTGAAACGTGTTTTAAAAACATTTGTCAGTCGGAAATACTGGTGAGTGAATCCCAGTTTAATCAAGTTTAAATAAAAAGTCACAGTGAACAGTATTGAGAGCGATCACATTGTTTATGTCTACACAATTACTCCATTAATACTGTCAACCCTGACTTGTGGGTCATATTACCCATTGGCTAACTCATTGTCCAATGGTAACGTATTGTCATCCTCGACTTACTGCTCACAGTGTAGTACATTTTGTATACAAAACCCCAACATACCGGCAGTAATTGAAGAACTACAAAGACTCAATCACTGCTAAATTTCATAGTAAAACATTTAAGGTTTGGTAAAACATTACCAAAAAGGTTATCAAAAAGAGGATAAACTCACATTGCTATCTTAGACTTTGCGTAAGGGTTTCCTGGATATAATCTATAATTTATACAAATGTACATTGGTTAGTATCATAACCCTTTGAAAATATTAATGATACCCTCCCCGAGACGGTATTCCAACAACTACGTCGGGCAGAACCACGACAGTTGTTACGGAACCCTAAATCAATCGGGCAGCGTAACTATTATGAAACTGGGGTTATAATACTTACAACGGAGCAGAACCTCGCTAATTAGGGGGTATAATACCCCGCGTATTCTAACTCTACTACAGAAATTGTGATTTGAGAATTGAGAATGAGCGACGGAAAACGAAAACTGATGCGTTCGATTTATAGTGCTGAAATCTGGTTCCCAGGCGGCCCGCGTAAGGTAAGGCGAAGCCTTACGCGGCCCGTGTCAAAACGAGGGTCAACGCATAGCTTGTCCGGATCACCACTAGGCTTGACACGATGTCGACACGTGTCGGCATCTGGTGTCTCCGCGTTGTAGGTCTCTCGCGGCCCGCGTGCACTATCGTGAGCTCTTACGCAGCCCGCTTTAACTAAAGAAATCAAAGGAATCCGGTATCCACCTTGATACTGCCCGTGTAAAAGCATGGGGTGGGTCTACGAGGCCCACCTCAGCTTAATATTTCTTGTTTTTACTTTATTTTATAAACTATAACGTATTTTGGGATCGGTTTTCACATACGGGGTGTATTATAAGACATATTGGGACTTTTTACAATATACTAAGGCGTCGGAAATATTTATGAGGGCGATGGTTTTACCTAGGGTTGTTACATTCTCCCCACCTTATTTTAGAGCTCGTCCTCGAGATCTACTGAAACAAATGCGGATATTTCCTTTGCATTTCAGATTCAAGCTCCCATGGGTACTCAGGTCCTCTTTTGGATTCCCACTTCACTTTGACTAGAACTAGTCTTTTATGTTTGAAATTTTTGACTTTCCTGTCTTCAATCTGTAGAGGCCTTTCTACAAACTTGAGTTGTTCATTTACCTCTATATCCTTAAGAGGTACTATCAGTGATTCATCAGCTAAACACTTTTTGAGATTAGATACTTGAAACACATCATGTATTCCTACCATTTCCTCTGGCAGTTGTAGCTGATAGGCTACAGGTCCTATTCTTCTAATAATCTCAAAAGGTCCAATATACCTGGGACTTAGCTTTCCTCGTTTGATGAATCGTACTACTCCTTTCCAAGGAGAGACTTTCAATAATACTTTATCTCCTACTTGAAATTCCAACGGTTTGCGTCGGTTATTGGCATAGCTCTTCTGTCGATCACGTGCTGTTTTCAATCGTTCCTTGACTTGAATAATCTTATCAGTTGTTTCCTGCACTATCTCAGGTCCAGATAGTTGCTTTTCCCCAATTTCTGCCCAAAAGACTGGGGTTCGACACTTTCGTCCATAAAGTGCTTCGAATGGTGCAGCATTGATACTTGTGTGATAACTATTATTATAAGAAAATTCTATTAAAGGTAAGTGATCGTCCCAATTACCTCCAAAATCAATTACACAAGCTCTAAGCATGTCCTCCATCGTCTGAATTGTCCTTTCACTTTGTCCGTCCGTTTGAGGATGATAAGCTGTACTTAGCTTTAATTTAGTTCCCATTGCCTTTTGGAAACTTGACCAAAAATGAGAGGTAAATCGACTATCCCTATCAGAAACAATTGATAAAGGAATGCCATGTAAAGAAACAATTTCATTTACATACAATTTAGATAATTGTTCCATACTAATTGTTTCCTTTATTGGTAGAAAATGAGCTGACTTGGTTAGTCTATCTACAATCACCCAGATTGTATCATTACCTTTCCTTGTTTTGGGTAATTTAGTAACAAAATCAATTGTTATCAATTCCCATTTCCAAACTGGCATTTCTAATTGCTGTAACAAACCTGAGGGTTTCTGGTGTTCAGCTTTAACTTGTGAACAAGTTAAACATTTAGAAACATAGGCTGCTATGTCCTTTTTCATTCCTATCCACCAGAAGTTTTTCCTTAAATCCTGGTACATTTTATCACTTCCTGGATACATCGTATATTTAGACTTATGGGCTTCTTCTAGTATACGATGACGTAGATTTCCTAATTTAGGTATCCACATTCTCTTTTCATGGAATCTCCATATTCCATATGTTCCTTGTTCTAATTCTTTTAGCATACCTTTTAATTTTTCAGAATCATCCTTGATTACTGATTCTTGTGCTTCTCTTATCTGATCATTTAAATCTACTTGCAGATTTAATTTAAGAGAACGTACCCTTTTTGGCTTTTCATGATATTTTCGACTTAAAGCATCTGCCACTATATTTGCTTTTCCTTCATGATACTGAATATCACAATCATAGTCACTAAGCAATTCCATCCAGCGTCTTTGTCTCATATTCAATTCCTTTTGTTTGAAAATATACCTTAAACTCTTATGATCGGTGAATACAGTAAACTTACTACCATAAAGGTAATGTCTCCAAATCTTAAGAGCAAAAATTATAGCTCCTAACTCTAAATCATGGGTTGAATAATTTTCTTCATGATTCTTAAGTTGTCTAGATGCGTAAGCTATAACCTTTTGTCGTTGCATCAATACACATCCATAACCTAATCTAGAAGCATCACAATAGACTACAAAGTCTTCAGTTCCTTCTGGTAATGCTAGTATGGGTGTATGGGTTAATCTTTGCTTAAGGATTCTAAAGGCTTCTTCTTGTTTTAATCCCCATTCAAACTTAACAGATTTACAGGTTAGCTTAGTTAAGGGAATGGCTATTCTAGAGAAATCTTGAATAAATCTTCTATAATAACCGGCCAATCCTAAGAAACTTCTAACCTCGGTTGGTGATTCAGGGGTTTTCCATTTAGTAATCGCCTTGATTTTTGTTGGATCTACATGAATTCCTTCATGATTGACTAGGTGTCCGAGAAATTGTACCTGTTCTAACCAAAATTCGCACTTTGAAAACTTAGCATAAAGCTTTTCCTTTCTTAATAGACTTAAAAGTGCGTGCAAATGCTTTGCATGATCTTCTTTACTCTTAGAGTAAATGAGAATATCATCTATGAAAACAATTATGAATTTATCCAAATATGGCTTACATATTCGGTTCATCATGTCCATAAATGCAACTGGGGCATTGGTTAAACCAAATGGCATGACAGTAAACCCTATTTTATGGAATTTTAAAACATCGTTTATTTGGTAACTTTTATAGCCACATTTTCCCAAGCCTTCAGTGCTCTCCAGCTGGCTTTTTACTAATTAGCTGTCTCATTGGGTTACTTGAAACGTGTTTTAAAAACATTTGTTAGTCGGAAATACTGGTGAGTGAATCCCAGTTTAATCAAGTTTAAATAAAAAGTCACAGTGAACAGTATTGAGAGCGATCACATTGTTTATGTCTACACAATTACTCCATTAGTACTGTCAACCCTGACTTGTGGGTCATATTACCCATTGGCTAACTCATTGTCCAATGGTAACGTATTGTCATCCTCGACTTACTACTCACAGTGTAGTACATTTTGTATACAAAACCCCAACATACCGGCAGTAATTGAAGAACTACAAAGACTCAATCACTGCTAAATTTCATAGTAAAACATTTAAGGTTTGGTAAAACATTACCAAAAAGGTTATCAAAAAGAGGATAAACTCACATTGCTATCTTAGACTTCGCGTAAGGGTTTCCTGGATATAATCTATAATTTATACAAATATACATTGGTTAGTATCATAACCCTTTGAAAATATTAATGATACCCTCCCCGAGATGGTATTCCAACAACTACGTTGGGCAGAACCACGATAGTTGTTACGGAACCCTAAATCAATCGGGCAGCGTAACTATTACGAAATTGGGGTTATAATACTTACAACGGAGCAGAACCTCGCTAATTAGGGGGTATAATACCCGCGTATTATAACTCTACTACAGAAATTGTGATTTGAGAATTGAGAATGAGCGACGGAAAACGAAAACTGATGCGTTCTATTGATAGTGCTGAAATCTGGTTCCCAGGCGGCCCGCGTAAGGTAAGGCGAAGCCTTACGCGGCCCACGTCAAACCGAGGGTCAACGCATAGCTTGTTCGGATCACCACTAGGCTTTACATGATGTCGACACCTGTCGGCATCTGGTGTCTCCGCGTTGTAGGTCTCTCGCGACCCGCGTGCACTATCGAGAACTCTTACGCAGCCCGCTTTAACTAAAGAAATCAAAGGAATCCGGTATCCACCTTGATACTGCCCGCGTAAAAGCATGGGGTGGGTCTACGCGGCCCGCCTCAGCTTAATATTTCTTGTTTTTACTTTATTTTATAAACTATAACGTATTTTGGGCTCGGTTTTCACATACGGGGTGTATTATAAGACATATTGGGACTTTTTACAATATACTAAAGCGTCGGAAATATTTATGAGGGCGATGGTTCTACCGAGGGTTGTTACATCTAACTTGACTTTTAAGGGCTATAAGACATATACAAGCTTTGTCAAGTCCTTGGTTAACTTTGTGATCACCCGAAAAGTCATAAATTTCAACGTTGATGCTTTTAACCCCTCGTACAAGAATATTGCCATAACTTTCTCATACTTTATCGAAACCTTGTGAAATTTTTATCACATATTCTAGTGAGTATAATTTATCGTTACAAAGCTTCGGGTTTGCTAAAAGGTCACTCAGAGGTATACTTTAAACATGTCGACACATTTAACCCCTGTTGTTTGTAATCTCTCACTTTCTTCCACAATTAGCTTCGTATGATCCATGATTCATTCGTTTAAGGGTATAAACATCGTGTAGGGTTACAGTAAAGGATATTTATCCATTGTTGACACTTTGATCCCTTATTTTCATATACTTTCTTTGTTTGTCATCTTTAGTCCTTCTAAAGTAATCGTTTACACGTTTAAAGCTCATGACACGTGTCGATATTATATTGGACATGAAATTACGAGGTGTTACATCCTCACCCCCTTAAAAGAAATATCGACCTCGAGATTTACTGAAATAAATGAGGGCATTTTTCTTTCATTGTGGACTCTACCTCCCACGTGTACTCGGGACCTCTACGGGCATCCCATTTTACTTTTACGATCGGTACATGCTTCCTTCGAAGCTTCTTAACCTGTCGATCCTTGATCGACACAGGTTTTTCCACAAATTTCAAGCCCTCATCTATATGCACATCCGTATGTGGTATAACTAGCGATTCATCTGCCAGACATTTCTTCAGATTGCAGATGTGAAATACATTGTGAATACCACTGAGCTCTTCAGGTAAGTTTAACTTATAAGCCACTGTTCCCACACATTCGATGATCTCGAATGGACCTATATACCTTGGGCTTAACTTACCTTTCTTTACAAATCACATCACCCCCTTCCAGGGCGATACTTTAAGCAACACCTTGTCACCTACCTCGAATCGCAGAGGTTTACGCTTTAAATCCGCGTAGCTTTTCTGCCTATCCCTGGCAGCTTTGAGATGATCGCGTATCTGGACAATCTTGTCTGTCATTTCAAAGACTATTTCAGGTCCTGTTAGTTGGACATCTCCAACTTCCACCCAACAAACGGGCGTTCTGCACTTTCTACCGTACAAGGCCTCGAAAGGCGCAGCCTTAATGCTGGTATGGTAGCTATTGTTATAGGAGAATTCGATTAATGGCAGGTGGTTATCCCAACTACCACCTAAGTCAATCACACATGCAAAAAGTATGTCTTCCAAAGTTTGGATTGTATGCTCACTATGCCCGTCCGTCTGAGGATGGTAAGCCGTACTAAAATTTAAGCGCGTGCCCAAAGATTGTTGGAAACTTTTCCAAAAATGTGATGTGCATCTAGTATCTCTGTCAGAGATAATAGACACTGGTATGCCATGCATAGATACAATCTTATCTACGTACAATTGGGCTAACATGTCGGAGCTATAGGTCTCCTTAATGGGTAGGAAATGTGCTGACTTAGTCAGTCTATCTACTATCACCCAAATAGTATCATTTCCTTTCTTTGTCTTTGGAAACTTGGTGTTGAAATCCATTGTCACCATTTCCCACTTCCACGTGGGAAGTTCAGTCTGTTGTAGCAACCCTGACGGCTTCTGATGTTCAGCTTTGACTTGTACACACGTCAAACATTTAGCTACATAGGTAGCTATAGACTTCTTCAAGCCTATCCACCAAAAATTTGCTTTCAGATCCTGGTACATCTTGTCAGCTCCAGGATGAACGGAGTATTTAGAACTGTGGGCTTCCTGGAGAATAACATCTCGAAGTCCTCCATAAACTGGAACCCATATTCGTCCATTCAACCTCAAAATTCCGTCCTTGCCATAGGATAACTGTTCTTCGGTTACTCCTAGCTTTTCATCAGGATAGTTAGTTTCCAGCATAGCTTCCTTCTGCGCAGCTAACAACCTTTCATTCAAACTATTCTTTATCTCAATGCTCTTAGCATTGATTCTTATAGGCTTCACTCTTTCCTTTCTACTCAAGGCATCGGCGACTACATTCGCCTTGCCGGGATGGTATCTTATCTCACAGTCATAATCATTCAAAGTTTCCATCCAACGTCGTTGCCTCATGTTCAAGTCCTTTTGGTTAAACAGGCGCTGGAGGCTCTTGTGATCAGAATAGATCACACACTTGATACCATATAAATAGTGCCTCCATAGCTTCAGTGCAAATACAACGGCACCAACTCCAAGTCATGGGTGGTGTAATTCTTTTCATGCACCTTTAACTGTCGTGAAGCATAGGCAATAACTTTGCCTTTCTGCATAAGCACACATCCCATCCCGGTGTGTGATGCATCACAATATACCACAAACTCTTTTATTCCATCAGGCAATGTCAACACAGGTGCATTGCTTAGCTTCTGCTTAAGGATATCAAAGGATTCTTGTTGCTTCAGTCCCCAGTTGAACTTAATATTCTTCCTAGTCAAAGAAGTTAGGGGTGCAGCAATCCTTGAAAAATTCTCAATAAAACGCCTGTAATATCCTGCCAATCCCAAGAAACTACGAATCTCTGTCGGCGTCTTCGGCTCTTGCCAATTCATGACAGCTTCGATCTTAGCGGGATCTACCTGGATTCCGCGTTCACTAACCACATGTCCAAGAAATTGGACTTCACGAAGCAAAAATTCACACTTAGAGAATTTGGCGTAGAGCTTTTCTCGATGAAGCAGTTTCAGAATGCAATGGAGGTGCTTCTCATGGTCAGCTTGATTCTTCGAGTAAATAAGAATATCATCGACGAAGACAATGACAGATTTATCCATGTAGGGCTTGCAGACGCGGTTCATGAGGTCCATGAACGCGGCTGGTGCATTAGTGAGTCCAAAAGGCATCACTAAGAACTCGTAATGACCATAACGAGTCCTAAATGCAGTCTTATGTACATCTTCATCCTTGACTTTCAGTTGATGATATCCTGACCTTAAGTCGATCTTGGAAAAGTAACTCGCTCCTTGAAGCTGATCGAACAAGTCGTCGATCCTGGGTAATGGATATCGATTCTTAATAGTAACTTTGTAAAGTTCTCGATAATCGATGCACAGACGCATCGACCCATCCTTTTTCTTCACAAACAGGATTGGTGCTCCCCAAGGAGATGAGCTAGGTCTAATAAATTCCTTTGCCAACAAATCATCCAGTTGAGTTCTCAACTCTTTCATCTCTGTTGGCGCCAATCTGTAAGGTGCTCTTGCAACAGGTGCTGCACCAGGAATAATGTCAATCCTGAACTCCACTTGCCTATCTGGGGGTAAACCAGGTAGTTCTTCAGGGAATACTTCTGGATATTCAGAGATAATGGGTATGTCTTCGATCTTAGGCTTTGGTTCATCAATAGTTACTTGCGCCATGTAGATAACACAACCCTTCGTCAAACACCTTGATGCCTTGAGCATGGACACTTGCTCAGGCATCCCGTACTTAGTATCTCCTTGGATTGTCAAAGGCTCGCCATGAGGAGCTCTAACAACCACTTGCTTCTTAGCACAAACGATCTGGGCTTGGTTGCGAGACAACCAATCCATGCCTATTACTATGTCGAAACCGGCTAATTTCAAAGGAAGTAAAGACAATGGAAAAGAGTGGTCCCTAATGGATATAACACATCCATCTAACACGGTTGATGCGGTTTCTATGGTTCCATCAGCTAATTCCACCTCATATTTCACACTTAAGGTTTTAACAGGTAAATTCAGCAATTTACAAACTTATTATCTACGAATGACTTATCAGCTCCTGAATCGAATAGCACTCTTGCATAAACATCATTTATGAGGAAGGTACCTATGATCACATTGTCGTCCTGAATAGCTTCCTTTGCATCCATTCGGAAGACCCTTGCATTGGTCTTTTTCCCATCCGCAGTCTTCTTTGCAAGTTTTGGGCAGTTGGACTTGATATGCCCTTTTTCATTGCAGCTACAGCACTTAGCATCCTTCAACTTTTTGCAATCCAAGGTCTTGTGCTCAGAAGACTTGCAAATCCCACATGCCCTTGGCTGTGACTGGGATTTCTACTCATATCTGCATTTCCCGAAGTGTTGTTGCTTGCAGATCTTGCATTTGGGTTTATCACCCGACTGATGACCATCTTTCTTAGACCCAAAACTCTTTTTGAGGTCATTGTTTCCCCTATGTTTCTTATCCGATCGTCGTGAGTTATCATCCTCACGCTTCCTTTTCTCAGCATCAGTGCTTCTTAGTGATCTCTGTCTGACCGCGTCCAGAGTAAGAGATAATGCTATATCAGCTGCAGATCGGAAGGTTGCTGGTCTGGAGGCTTTCACACTGGCCTTAACCTCTGGGGCTAAGCCCCCGATGAAACGAGCTATCCTCTTGGGTTCTGGCATCACAAGGTAAGGAACCAACCTTGACATTGTATTGAAACTGGTAAGGTAGGCCTGACAGTCCAGGTTCTTCATAACCAAAGACAAGAAACCAGATTCAATCTTTTCAACCTCATGCTGAGGGCAGTAGTTTTCCTTAATCAACGTCACAAACTGATCCCATGACAGATTGTACAATGGGATTTTTCCGGTAGCTTGGATTAATGACCTCCACCAAGCTAATGCCTCGCCTTTGAATGACTGAGATACGAACTTTATCACATCCTTATCAGCGCACCCGCTGATATCAACCACGGTGTCCATCTCATCCAACCATGTCATGCAGTCTATAGCTCCTTTCTCCCCAGTGAAATCCCTGGGTTTGCATGAAACAAAATACTTGTAGGAGCAACCCTTATCACGGGGTCCTTGATTCAGTACGATCTTTTGAGATGGAACACTTTGCTAATTTGAAGAGTGACGATCGTCATCGTCTTTCTTTGGCTCTTCCTTCTTGGAGGGTGGCTTGCTGTGAGCCTCAGAATGAGTCTTAGGCTTGGAATGCGGTGCAGATAGGGTCCTACTTCGAGTCCCGCTATATTCATTATACTGCCGCTCTATTGCTTTTGTAACAGCATTGTCTATTAATGCTTGCAGTTCTGCACCCGCTATGTTAATTCCGGTATTATCATGATCCTCCCTTGGGTGACTGTTGATCTCATCCGAGTCAGCCATGTAGTTTGAACTGTTACATAAGATATTGACAATAATTTATTTGGGAGTTTATTATGGAATTGTCTTTTATGGCAATTCATTAACCATGGTAAACACAGACCATATTTGGTTAATTTGTTAGTCATATTTATTTAGGATTTTTATTATAATTTATCCTAATTATAAAACAATAACAGTATTATTAGTAGCACAAAAGGCTTAGTCACAGGGACATTTTAAATCATAAGTCATGATTTCAGAGAATCAAAGCATGAAGGTTTGAACATAGTTCTTTACCCTTTTTCTAACAGGGAGTCGTAGACTACTACTGTCTTTTGTCTTATATGACAATGAGTATGGCCCGTAGGCACTATATTACCAATGGATGGTCAACATATGATCATCTTAATTGATGATTTAAACCCATGATCTATTGATCATCCTGTCACACCCCGATACTTCCACGTATTACCGGTGGGCCCGGTGGGGAGTATCGTGACGTAGTTGATATCATCATAGTCAAACAATACAATATATAAATGCACAGCGGAAGCAAAAGATATGAATCACATTATAAACCGAATAATTAGTAATATCAAAGTATCACGACGGATTATAAAGGATCCACAGACGGATCAAATAAACAGGAAACATTGTTCAACAGTTTTATGACATCTAAGCTTGCGAGACTTATTGTGGATGCTAGGAGAAAGCCAGCCTATTTTGAGTAGTACCTGCACTTAACCTTTTTGGGAAAATACGTCAGTTTACACTGGTAAATACAATTAACTGACTCATTTTGAAAGTTTAATAAAATTGATTTGAATGCACGTGGCACAAAGCTCTTTATAACTTGGGATAATTATTTGAATATAATACTTGTAAAAGAATTACATGTTTCTTATACGTTCAGTAGCCCGATTTGTGCCGGGTTAAAGATCAATAGACACATCACATTATTTATTTAGGCACTGACGGGTGTACGCCTACACCCCGTGCTTAGGTCGTGGCCATTTCGTAAAATGATGCCAAGGATATCCGGGACTTGGTCATTAACCCCCAAAGGCTTTAAGCAAACAAAAGAGTTTAAACGGGTCATCTCAATAAATTAACCTTCATATGATTAAAAATTCAATGCCCGTCCAAGCGGTATTTTATATACCGTACCCCAAGCCCGTATAAGGGAAAATAAGTTAAAAGTATTTACCTTTGCAAGTAATAATCACAATAAGCAAGTGCACGTAGCTTTTACCGGGTCTCCTATTCTGGAATGAAGGTTTATAATAACCTATTAGAATCCTAACGGGTCTTTAATTAAGCCTAAACTTAGACCGTTTAGTTTTAAAAGAATATACGGTTCGAACGCATGATTAAGCGAAGCCCGGAATAGAATGTGATTTAGACCCGACAAGTTTGAAGGCTTGTATAATATGGGCAAACTAAACACATTCTGGATTTTAAGATAAAAATGATAAGGTTCGACCCGTTTCGGCTAATTTATGCAAACTAGTTACATAAACCGAACCGAACGCGAATAACGCATAACGGGTAACCGGAAGAGTCACGAATAGGTTTCCTAAGTTAATATGCCTTAAATATGTTGTGATATCAGTAGGATACCTTCCATTATGCCCAAAACGAGTTTAATCTCAATTTAAGCCCCGTAGGGGTAATTTGGTCATTTAAAAGATTATAAAAGAGATTAATTATAATTCTGAGATTCGGGTCTGAAATAATCAGTAAAACAACTTAATTTAATAGGTTATATCAGTTGGTGATAAGTCTTATATGACAAAATGGTTTTAAACCCATACTATGTGTTTAATACGCGTAAAAAGCCGTTTTAAGCGATTTCCGGGTTAAACAGGAAATCTGAGTTTTCTGATCAGGTTATAAAGTTCAAAATACTTCATTTATTATATAAAATCAGTAGCAATTGAATTGGTGTCAAAATATTATGTAAAACTCATTTTACAAGCAAAAGGGTATAATCGGTAATTACCGAATTAAGGCAATAACCTTTGGTTATGATTAGTTTAAAAATAATTAAAAATCTTCAAAAATCCCAAAATATTATATTACATTAGTGAGTAAAAGATTTGGTGTCAAAAATTGGGTTTAGATAGGCTTTATGCTAATTACGCCGTTTAATTAATAAAAAGCTTTCTAATTACGCTATTGAGCATAACTCCTAATCTAGACCTCCAACTGATGTGAAATTTTTGGGACATGTTTATAAATCAGTAACAAGGATTATTGTCCTCTCACATTTCCAAAATTCTCGTTTTAAGGTCAAATGGGCATATTGGTCAACATTAGGCATTTAACGGAGACATCGGACAATCAACGAGTTAAGTAGTATAAACGCAGAGGGTTATACTATCATACAACCTGGTCCTAACGGAGCTCTAAGGCATTTCTAAATCATACTAATATGGGTCAGAACTGAAGTCAAAACAAAAGTCAAAGTTTTGCGACTTTCGGTTCCGAACCTAGCCTAAACAGAAAATTGTCGGATCAAACAAGCTTAGACCAGTTCTTATACTAATTACCAAGTTATATGAGTGATAAAATAGGTTACACATCTTCTACATTGCTAATTATGCGTTAATTTGAAAATTAAGATTCTGTTGACTTTTTATAAACAACTTTGACCCGACAAATGTCTTGGTTAGGACGGGAATCAGAGGGTGCCCTTTTAAGGGTTTAATGCCCACATAATTACCAACTTATAACTACTTTCAATTTGGCTAAACATCAGACCATTAGTGATTAATCGATAAGTCAAACCTTAATTACGACGGTTTGACTTTAAGCTAATTAACTAAGTAAAACACGATTAAGGAAAGTTAAGGATACTTACCGAAGTTCTAATTACGACTAGAGATGCTTAGGGAAGGCTCTTGAGCTCCTGGAGGTTCCACAAATGAAGTTATGAATGAGTGATCAAAGTTGCACATTGTGGGTCTTTATATAGTGCTTTTGATTCATCATGATCATGACAAACAAGTCTACAATTGATCTTTGATGCACCCTAAGTGTCCCTAGTGCCTAAAAACATGCTAGTGCAGCCCATGGTATTGAAAACAAGTGTTGTAAGTCGGTTAAATGGGCTGGAAAGGCACCTGCCATATTTTTCTGCATCAGAGGACCCCTCGCGTGACGTGTAGGTCCCCTAAGGGTCCTACGCGTCCCGCGACGCCCCTTCTGACCGGATTTTCAACTTTCCAAGTTTGCTGTTTTGGTCCCTGGTCCATAAAATCTTTATTTAACTTTCATTTATTGCGTTTTGGACCCTCTAACTTGACTTTTAAGGGCTCTAAGACATATACAAGCTTTGTCAAGTCCTTGGTTAACTTTGTGATCACCCGAAACGTCATAAATTTCAACGTTGATGCTTTTAACCCCTCGTACACGAATATTGCCATAACTTTCTCATACTTTATCGAAACCTTGTGAAATTTTTATCACATATTCTAGTGAGTATAATTTATCGTTACAAAGCTTCGGGTTTGCTAAAAGGTCACTCAGAGGTATACTTTAAACATGTCGACACATTTAACCCCTGTAGTTTGTAATCTCTCACTTTCTTCCACAATTAGCTTCGTATGATCCATGATTCATTCGTTTAAGGGTATAAAAATCGTGTAAGGTTACAGTAAAGTATATTTATCCATTGTTGACCCTTTGAACCCTTATTTTCATATACTTTCTTTGTTTGTCATCTTTAGTCCTTCTAAAGTAATCGTTTACACGTTTAAAGCTCATGACACGTGTCGATATTATATTGGACATGAAATTACGAGGTGTTACAGATCATGTTCCAGAACCCTGTAGTTCCAATAAATAAGAAATAACAGTGGCCAGTTGCACTCCTAGTCTTTAAATGCTCAGGGCACTCACAGTTGATGAAGGTAACTTCTATGCTGTCGAACCACTCCAGCATTGTAGTTAGTCCATCAATGCCCGTGAAAGGCTTAGGGTTGCAAGAGACAAAGTGTTTGTAGTTGAAGCTCACAGGCTTAGGCTGGACCGCTTTAGAGTCAACAGAGGAGGGAGGTTTGTTTAATCCCTGGATTTCAGAGACAATCTTGGGAACAATGCGTGCAATCTGGTCGGCCATGAAACACATCATCTTCTTCTGGGTGTTGGCCTTTGACCTCTTGTGTAGGTTAGAAAGACGACTTGACGACATCTAAAGAGTCAGAATAAGGATCGGGTGAGACTCGATCATAGTTTAATCAACATAGTTTCGGTTTATTAACATAGTTTCACAAACACGTAGCATAGCATAAAGTTTCACATGACTGTATAAATGACTCAATTTGTTTCACACATCACAAAACGTTCAGCAAGTTTCACATAGCACAAAACGTTCAACATGTTTCACATGGTTTAATCAAGATTCCCATGTAGTATAATATAAATGAATAAAGCATCATAAATTTGGTTCGTTCTCGAGAGGTTATTATTAATGTTTTAGATTGCGGAGATAGTGCGATTCGTGTAAAAGTTTCGAAACGAACAAAGTGTCGAGTAAAAAACCATATGTAAATCGTGACAACATAAAAGATAGGCTCATAAAACATAGGATTGTTTCAGGTAGAGAAACGTCGACTAACCAAAGTAAATCGAGCCCCTTTCGAATTAAGGTATCGTGCTTTGGCCTACTTAGACAAATACGTTCATCGATGTTAGGCCTACGATATTTGTCCTTTCGGTCACTACTCGTCCTTAATTTATTGGAAAATTCAGGACTTTGGCGAGATTGAAAATCAAAGAGTGGGACTAGTTATCAAGATGTGAGTTTCACCTCTAACTTGGTAACATCATACCCTAATATTGTCGGCACTTATCAAGCGATAAGGCCTACTAGAGTATGAAATGGAAATTTCCTTTCAAGGTTTGGATGTCACTTCTGTCTTGAGGGTAAATCTCGTGCAAAATATGAACACAGCTGAGCGAAAGACGTCATCAAAGGTGGGAATCACCCTTGTTTTGATGAGTCGTTTCGAGAGTGTTTTCAAGCATCCAAGTGTATATTGTGTTAGCCTTAGGAAAGGCATGTAAGTTTAACAGGAGAGTATTGCTAGGAAGCATGTACGGTAGAATGCACAAGTTTTAAACAACAAATAAGAGTCAAAGTTTCCTAGAACTATAGACAAGGGCAAGTATTTCTACTTTTCCTAATTCCCTATAGTTATGGCTCTGATACCAATCTGTCACACCCCAACCGATGGCGGAAACATCGGGGCGCGACACTAAGCGAATCAGATTGCTCAAGAGAATCCACAACACTATTTGTTTCGATAATGATTAATCAAATTTCATAATTAAGTCTAAAACGTCATCCACAATTCAAAACCATCAGAATGTACCAAAATGACATAACAATTCAAATATTGTTCAAAATTGTCTAGTGAACTAAGATGAGTTTCTAAGCATCATCCTAACTTGTTTTTATGATTCCCAGCTAGTATCAACCGGCAACATGTATTAAAATATAATCAACAAAAATGTTGGTGAGCATACAAGTTTGAATACGTAGCATAATAGTTTAAAAACTCATATCCAACATGAAAACATATAACATGTTTCAACATGCTAGTTAACGCAGTCCAAGTGATAGCCTAAGTTTCCAATGCATTAAAGTGCCTTTCCCAAAGACAAACGGGAGTTTAATATGTCTCATCCTAACAATACCCCAAGACTCAAGGGGGCGGGCGTTACTCCTATAGCACTATAATTGTTAAGGCGGAACTACATACAGGGATTAAACGTTCACGTAGCATAAAAGTCTCAAGTATCACAAGTATCAAGTTTCATGTTTAATGCGGATAGAGTATGTTTCAAATAAGTTTCAAGTGTCAAGTGTCTTAATAATAGAATACATGTTGCATCCCAAAAGTGTTTAAAACAAAAAGGGATCGAGTATACTCACAGTGGGTGCTTAGTACCAAACACTATTAGATTGGATCGAAGGGAGCGCTGGATCAGTCTGCGTGTGGGGAACAGAGCATAAATCCTCTAAGTGCTGACCCGGTCGGGAACAGAGTGTCGAATGGTGCGAAAATCGAGTAAAAGTGTCTGACAGAATACCAGATCGGACGGTCATCCGGACGGGTGACCATTCGAACAGATGGGCTCCATCCGATCGGATGGTTATCCGGATGGATGACCATTCGAATGGATTACCATTCGAACAGTGGGTGTTTGTGAACTGTTAAAGTTTTCAATGTTTTGATCGTTGTGTCCTGTAAAACAAACAACAAGTGTCATCATAATCAGATCATCTGGACGAATGGTCATCCGATCAGATGGCCATTTGGACAGATAGTCAGTGAGTGAGTTTCGTGAAATTTTCTAAGTTTTGAGTTAACGGAGACGGCGCAACGCCGTGTTAAACAACAGAAAAGTACCAAGCCCAGCTTGTTCGGTCGGCTAGGAACCACCCCTTTTCGAACCGACGAGCTGTTTTTTATAATGTTTCATGTTTGGACCCGTCAATCGGCCCGTTATCTGGTGGAATTCAGTCTTCAAGCCGGCTTTCGACTAAGGAACGAGCCGAAAGCCCGTTTGAGTCTGATTTCATCAATGTTTTGTATCAAATTTGAAGAAAAGTTCGAAAATCAGTTGTAAAACGTGATGTTCATCAGATCTGAGTCGGAAACATGTGAAATTCCGTCAGATCTAGTGTAAAAGTGTGAGATTTCTTTAGTTTTTGCTCAAAAAGTTGTGAAAATCCTTTAGATCTAAGGCCGATCTTGGTTAAATGGTGCTCCACAACAGCTTGCGTAAGCAACTGAGTGGAAACCACCTTCAAGAGGCCCAAAGCAGTCGATTTTCGAGAAATTGTTGAAGGGTGAACATCCTTATTTATAGGTGATGTTGACAGCTAAGTCGGTGTATGTGTGCAAGCGATCGAATGGCTATTCCGTGTTTCAAGTCTGCGTTTAAGCTAGTTTCTCGTTCAATAAGTATCGAGTTTCTCGTTCAACCAAGTATCAAAGTTTCTCGTTCAATAAGTATCAAGTGTCAAGTTTCTAGCATAACAAGTATCAAGATTCAAAGTATAACGAAAGTCTAGATTTATAACAGTCAAGATTCACAAGAGTCAAGATTCATATCGTTCTTGTATTAAAGCATTACGAAATCAACACATACAGTAAAAGTTTCACGTAGTCTAACGTGATTAAGATTCAAATTAAGCATCACAAGGGTGAGACTTGCCAAAGGATAAAAGTTTCGAAACGCAGGGCGTTAAACGGATGGCTTTGAAATTCGGGTCGGGTTTCGGGATGCCTAGCAATGCTAGCTAACCCACACCATGCCAGTGTTGGCCACGGCGTTGGGCCGGGGAGGGGGGGTTCTGAGGTGGCTAACTTGGATTGGATGGTGGCATATGACCGTTTGGGGTAGTTGATTGCCATGGCCATTGGGGATGGCGGTTTTGAAGTAAAAAATCAAATTTAAAAAAAAAAATTACAATTTTTACCTCTAAATACCCATCCCAAACTTCATTTTTTCCACAAATATTTACAAATCTTCTTCAGCCAATCCCACACCAAATAACAAATCTTTTTCAACTAAACCCACATCAAAAAACCGAACATGGTGCATTAGATGGAGGAGGAGGAGATCGCACTAGTGACATCGATCGTCGATGCATAACGTACGCTACAACGGGTCAAACCGCGTATTGGGGGCAAGCGTTCCAGCAATACCAACAACACGTTGGGAACGCTTGTCACAATTTAAACGCCTGCCAACACAAGTGGTGTGAACTCAAACCGAATCTGGATCGGTTTAAAGTTTATTTCGACCGTGTCCATGCGGGCGACTTGAGCCACAACGATCGAGTGGAGATCGCGAAGATCGAGGGGAGGCACGATGGGGTTCGCCCGCCCACCCACAACTTGAGGTGGGTACTCCCTTGGTGACAAGTTTGAAAGATCAAAAAGTCAAATTACTTTTTTTTAAACTATCGGGGCAAAAATGTCAAAACGGTTAAATCGCATAAAGTAAAAATTCTTGAAAAAAAATCACAGCATATAACTCTACCATGATCTTTCTAGCAACCCACTAACCTCTTCATCATAAAAATTAGAGTAAATTACTGTTTTGGCCCCTGTGGTTTAGGCAGTTTAACCCTTTTAGCCGAAAAAGGAATATTTTAACATAACAGACCCCAAGGTTGCATTTTATAACGGTTTTATCCCCAAACACTAACTTTGTTATTTTTTTTGCATTTAAGTGTCAGGGTAATTAGGTAATTATATACCTTATGGGCTGTTTTTGATAATTACAAAGTTCTTTTAATATTTAAGAGATTATTAATGCAATAACTCAAGTTTTTTTTTTTATTATTTCGTTATTTTCGCGATTATTATTTAACAAAATACGTTTTAAATATACAAATAAATTTGTATTTTCATTAACTGTTTGTTTTTATAAATATCCTTTTAAAAATATTTTTTTAACAATTTTTTTAAATCGTCTATCGTTTTTAAAATTGTTTCTTTTTAAACCATTTGGTTTTCTTAAAATCTCTCTTTTTAAAGTCGTTTGTCTTTAAAGTTTATTTAAACACTTCATTTCATACCACTGTTTTTAAAATTATTTGTTTTTTAAACATGTTGAATCAACTCACGATTTTAAGTTGTTCGTTTTTTAAAATTTTACAAAACGACGTGTATAAAAAATAAAAGAAATGTAATATTTGAAAAAAGATGAAACATTCTAATAAAAAGTTTGCAGAAGATCGTTCATTTTTCAAACTTTTTTTAGAGTGGTTTGTTTCTTTTTCAAATCTTCCATTTCTTTGTACCGTTTGTTTATTCAAAATTCATTATTTTTTTAACCTTTCATTTATTAAATTCGTGTGGTTTTTAAAACCTTACACCTGTTAACTTATTTTTTAAGGTTTTGCTTTTTTTTTTTATAAACGTCTTTTTTTAATCTTCGTTTTTTAAACCACTCGTTTGTCTAAAATCGATTGTTTTTAAATTTCCTTCAATTTTTGAATCGTTCATTTTCTGAAGTTTATTTTTCCTAACAGCTATAAGTAAACTGAATACAAAAATGAACAATTTCAAAAACGGTTCTAAAAGGAAGGGTTTAAAAAGAAAAGCATTTAAAAATCAACAACTTGAAAAAAACGACTTGTTTAAAAAAGTTTAAAAAATGATTTTAAATAGAATGGTGTTAAATGAATTGTTTAAAAAAACTTTAAAAGACAAACAACTTAAAAAAATGATTTTAATAAACAAACGATCTAAAAAGGAATAATTTTAAAAACGATATACGGTTTTAGAAAGGGTTAAAAAAACAAATGATTTTAAAAAACAAATGCTTAATGAAAATACATATGTATTCGTATATATAAAACATATGTTATTAAATAATAATCGTGATAATATCGAAATAATAAAAAACAAACTTGAGTAATTACATCAATAATCTCCTAAATATTAAAAGAGCTTTAAAATTATAAAAAACAACCCCTAAGATATATAAAGACCCAATTACCCTTAAAATTAACTACAAAAAAGTAACAAAGTTAGTGTTAAGGGGCAAAACTGTTATAAAATGCAACATCAGGGTCTAACATGTTAAAACATTATTTTTTAGGCTGAAATAGTTAAACTGGCTAAACCACAGGGGGCAAAACAGTAATTTACTCTAAAAATTAAATATAAAAGTAATCACCGCCGATTACTTGATCTTCCCACCAACCCGCTAACTAACCTCTTCATCATAGCGCCCAGAGCACTGGATTTCTCTCGCAGATTCGTTGTTATGTGGTTATTGTTAAGGTTTTTGACGACGAGGATCCCCGCTTGGGCTCCTCGTCCGGGCCCATCGCCCTAGATTGGTGGCTGGGCTTGAGCCCACTTGTGCCTTTCTCGGTATGTTTAGTTGGTTTGAGTGGGCCATGTCCTGATAAGCCCACTCTTGGATCGGCCCATTAGGGCTATGGCCCAAATGTCTCACTATATAAAGAAGACTCCCTTCTCCAAGAAGGGACAGATGACATTTTCCCCACAAAATAAGAAGGTTACTTCTCTTCCTTCTCTCATACATCTGCTCCCTCTCCCTAGATTATATATTTTACTTGCACTTACAACATCTTTACCACACAAGATACTGACTTGAGCGTCGGAGTGCCCTCGGGGTGAACCCCCTCGGGCCCTCTAACTAGAGTTTCATGTGGATGCAGCCTGAGACCCGACACTCCGCAAAAGTAACCATCACTATGACAACGAGAGGACGAACCTGAACCGGAGACCACCGAATCTAAGGTTAGTACCGCCAAACCCTCCGAACCACTTCAGGGATTTGGGGATTCGACATTGGCGCCATCCGTGGGACCGAGTACAAGCGTGTCTCGGTCTCTTCATATGAACGGTCAGATCTGCTCTCCTCGTGTAGTTTACACGATATTTAGGTCTGCCTACACATCTCCGGTGAACACAGGTTCCAAATCTCGCACCCCCTTTTTACATCATAATGTGTTCTACGGATATCAACACACTTTTTAGATCTATACTACTCCTGGTCATATTATGAACTCAAAACACAGATCCATGTCTGTATTAATTAAGTAAATAAAAAGCAACTCTTTTTTACTAATGTGAAAACACATACGGGACTAAAAGGAAAGCAGAAACGATGTTTTACAGCAAATATCTCTCTTAAAAATTGAGGTTTAAAATGCTTATGCATGGGATACAGGCATATCCTACCCATTGAAATGAGATACATAAATCTCGATATAACATCTTCGATCTTTGTTTTTGGGGCAGCTTTATGCGTCCTCCAAACTTTATCATTTCCATGAATAAGGTTATGGATCTAAGAGATAAAGTCTCGCTCATGAACAATTTAAAAATCAAAGCCTTGCTCATGAAATAATGAAGTAGTGCTCCAGGAGAGTATCAATTTGGTTTTTACTTTATTTCCTCCGAATAGTATATGGTGACTTAGCCAATGTACAAAGTCAGAATGCTTTTGCTTTCCTTGGGAACAGGACACAGGCATAACTTTTATGTCATATCCATTACAAAAGGTTAAAAGACATACACTTGTTAGTGCATAAGTTACAACTATGTAAAGCATGGTGAAGTACAAGTCTCTAAGGCATATCCACATAGTAACTAAGGTTTAACCCCTTTTATTTAATTTGTGAACATGGAATACTGACATTAAGTGAAAGATGGTGAAAAGGTAATTTACCTTTTCAAAGTTTTCAAGTACAACACAGGGGCATAACCCCCTTTTCTTCTAAAAGAAAGATAAATTAATAAACAGGAAGTATTTTCTGTTAATAAATAAATGTGTTAAAGTGACACACATGCATTTCTGGCAAATGCGTGTTACTCCCATATTTCATAATCACATATATTCAAAAAGTTTACACATATTTGGGTACGTGGACACCCATATTTGTTTCTAATATAAAAAAAGGGGTGATGGAAAGAGAGTAAAAATTTAGTTCAAATACAACTAGATAAGATGTGGTCCAACTACTATCATTTACCTTTAAAGTACAAGCGCACATCAGCCTTCCTAAACGTGCTTTGGTACGTACATACGTATACACCAACTTACAGTACTTTTGTACTTTCGCACAAGACCTACCTTTTTGTTAAAAAAAATGGTAAAAGAAATTGACTATCTTTTTATTGTGAAAACAAAAAATATAAACGAATCATTAATCTGAAGCACAAATCCTTATGAGAAAGTTACAAGGATTTGTTACTTATGGCAAAAGGAAATAGTACAAACTAGTAATGCACAGGGCACATGTACAAAGTAAGTTTCTCTCTCTGTGGAAAATATACTCTTTTAACATGATGTGACCCTACTTTTTGAAAAAGAAAAAGAGTAATGATATCTCACTCTTACCAATATAATAAGATATTTTTATGAAAATAAAGTTACTTTGACTTTCTTATGAAAAATAATAATATCTTGCTAGTACCAGGTCCTTCCAACAGGTCCTTTCACGGGGCCTCTTCCCATGGCCCCTTCCTTAAGCCCTTCGGCCAAGGTCCTTCCCCAGGACCTTTCTCAGGCCCTTCGGCCAGGGTCCTTCCCCAGGACCTTTCTCAGGCCCTCCGGCCAGGGTCCTTCCCCAGGACCTTTCTCAGGCCCTCCGGCCAGGGTCCTTCCCCAGGACCTTTCTCAGGCCCTCCGGCCAGGGTCCTTCCCCAGGACCTTTCTCAGGCCCTTCGGCCAAGGTCCTTCCCCAAGACCTTTCTCAGGCCCTTTGGCCAAGGTCCTTCCCCAGAACCTTCCTCAGGTCCTTCCACAAGGTCCTTACCCAGGTCCTTCCTCAGGACCTTTCACCAGGCCCCTTGCCTTGGCCCTTTATTCAGGTTCTTCCACCAGGTCCTTCCTCAACTTCTTTCACATGGTACCTCCTTATTGTTCCCATTACAACATTGTTAGGGTACGTAGGCTACCCCCCCCCCCCCTTTATGATATGATGGAAACACGTCTTCACAAAATAAAACAGGGGGCACAGGTACTTGTACACACAACACAACATGTTTAACACATGAGTAAATTGATCTTTGGTATGGCTTACCTCGTTGAAAGTGTTTTCGTGGCAAGTGTCGAAGCATGGACATGAACAACACAAGAAGCTATTAGTCACGACCTACGGGATAGGTCGACGAAGGCTAATATTGGACTCGATGATGTGCGCCAGAGAAACAAGGCATGATCTTTAAAAAGGCACTGAAGAATAGCGATCACCTTAAACATCCTTAAACAAGGATATAGCTTCGGGTAGGAGGAAAGTAACACAACATTAGTAAAAGCAAGAAATACCTTTGTGCAACATTGAACTGGGGGACTAGTATGTCTAGGGGATATTGTGGGACAGAGTTTTTGCTAACCTCGGGCTACCTCATTCAACAAGGAATCATATGCTAATCTGCCGGATACATCTATCAGCTATATCCTTGCGTGCTATCGTATCTCGGATAAATACGCCACTCATTAGAAGTGATCATGATTTAGAAGACTTTCGATACTCATCAAAAGTAACTATATTCTTTATTCACAACCGATGGTCTAGACAGACGGGCTCAAGGACAGCCTATTTTATAAGATTCAGTATGACCAACTACGCTTGACAACACTGAACTGGGGAGCTAGCATGGTATAACACCATGGGATCCCACATTGAAGACTTCTCGAAAGGATCTTTATTTTTGTATTACCTCCTCCGAAAAGGATTAAGCCCCTCCATAAGTTCTCATGTTCGAAGATCTAAACAACAAAAAAAAAAGGAGGGAAGGGGCATGGACTGCCTTACAAATTCCTCCACTTGAAGAAAGGAAAAGTCTGGGCTGTGTGTTAGGCTCCTTCTCTGAAGGAAAAAGAATCCATGGACTACATTACTCATCCTCCACTGGAAGAAAGGAAAAGCCTGGGTTGTGTATTTGGCTCCTTCCCTGAAGAAAAAAAAAATCAGAGGATGACGTTATCAATCCTTCACTTGAAGAAATGAGGAGTCTGGGCTACGTAGTTGGCTCCCCCCCTGAAGGCGAAAGAATCGTCGGACTACGTTACTAGTCCTTAAGGAAAATCCAGACGCTCTCCTTGAAGATGGAAGGCTCCTTGGACTACGTTGTTAGTCCTTGAAGAAACCCCGGACGGTCCTTCCTGGAAAAAGGAAGAACCCTTGAGCTGCATTATTAGTTCCTCTCTTGAAGAAGGAAAGAACCTGAGCAGGACAATACGAAAGGTAAGTCCCCAACACTCATATTCTGTACTTTAGATGGAAACAAGCTCCATCCATCAGCTCCCATCTACAAAGATTCTACAGGGAAAAAGAAAGAGAGGAAAACCTTAATAAGAGCATTTTTGCTTTAAGGGAAAAGTGAAATCCTCCTACGGACTGTCGTGCTCAAGAAACCCTTATCTGCCAAAACAAAACGATATTCCCTCCTAAAGGATAAAGCATTTCGGAAGTCCCTTCCATCAACAAGAAAATCCCTTCTCTCGTGGATAAGGTGCCTCAGCAGTCGCTTGCAAGAACAGGAACGTATACTTTCCGTGGAATTACGCCCAGGAAAAGTTCCTTCCAAGAATATGACGTGAGAAAGTACAGGGGCCGTTCGGTCATTAATCAAAAGTTGAATTGAATGAAAATACAAGAGGAATGTGGGAAGTAATTAAAGTGGGAGTAAATGAGTTGGGGATCCAATGTGTCATTATTTGAAACTTAAATGTGGGAGATAATTAAAGTGGGAGTTTCACGATGGGGATTAGTAACTCTGAGGATTAAGTCTTGGAGGAGCCGCCTCCGAAAAAAGGATGATGTCCCCCCTATGTGATTAGGGGTCTCGTAAGTCTCTTCAACGAACAGGAACAAGTTTCTCCCAAGAAAAGGAGGGTATCTCCTCCCATGGGATTAAGTATCGCAAAGGTCTATTCAACGAACAGAAGTGCACCCGGCTACGGGATCAAGTATTGGTAAAGTTCCTTCTAAGAACGGGAAAGTACCTCCGTCCCTGGGATTTGATATATGAGAAAAATCCTCCTTGAGATTTCGCACCTAAACAACTTATTCAAAAAAAGGGGGGGAGCCCCCTTGACAAGGGACTTCGAATCTGAAGAATCCCTTCCTTGAAAAGAAAAGATCTCCGCCACAGGTCTGTGTTTTAGAAAGTACATCTCCAAAGAAGAGGAGCCCCATCCCGGGGTCGCATACGTTTGAAGAAGTCTCTCCAAAAGGAGAGGGTAGCACATTCCATGGGCACCAATTTTTAGAGAACTACAACATCTCTCCAGGGTAGGGAAGAGCCCTTAATAAGGACTCATGGGAAGGCTCCCTCTACATAACAAATGTTTCTAAAGGGCTCACAAAACCCCTCTAAAAGGAGAAGATGCCACCCCTTCTCGAAGAACAAAAACCTGAACGGTTTGAGGACCTTGCTAACGGGTCAAACAGGATCATCTAGGCAGACGTGCCGAACGATCTTACAATAAAATGAACATGTACATAGGCATACAGACATGCCGCCTTAATCAAAACAAGGCAAAGCCCGGCCGTGGGGCTAGGACTAAGTCGACTACGTCCAAAAAACGCCGAAGCAGGCATATGAAAGTCCAAGTGGCCCAAACGCCGTTGGACAACAGGCCCAACAGAAGCTTTAACAACTTAAACAAGTTACAAAGCGGGCCTAGGCAAAGCCTTTACAACTTGAACGAGTTACAAAGCAAACTTATATAAAGCCTTAACAACTCAAGCAGGTTACGAGGCAAACTTGTACAAAGTTTTAACAACCCAAGCAGGTTACGAAGCAAACTTGTACAAAGCTTTAACAACTCAAGCAAGTTACAAAGCAAACTTGTACAAAGCTTTAACAACTCAAGCAAGTTATGAAGCAAACTTATATAAAGCTTTAACAACTCAAACGAGTGACAAAGCAAACTTATATAAAGCTTTAACAACTTAAACGAGTGACAAAGCAAACTATAGAAAGCTTTAACAACCCAAGCAGGTTACAAAGCAAACTTGTACAAAGCTTTAACAACTCAAACCAGCAACAAAGCAAACTATAGAAAGCTTTAGCAACCCAAACACGTTACAAGGCAAACTCGTAGGAAAGTTTTAACAACTCAAACAAGCTACGAAGCAAACTTATACAAAGTTTCAAACGAGTCACAAAACGGGTCCATACAAAGCTTTAACAACTCAAAAAGTTACAAAGCGACCCATAGAAAGTCTTAACGGCTTAAACAGGGTACAAAGAAAACTCATAAGTTTTAACAGTTCAAGCAATACAAAAACCCTCATTAGAAGAACACAGTACAAAGAGTACAACACGGTAAATAAGGTATCCCGGTCGATGCCCTTTGGGAAATTACTCTCGAACGGGTACTTTGATTGAAATGCATCTAAGAAGTATATGCAAAGATAATCTAAATAGCATAAACGCTACAAAAAGCACTATCGAACAAGTGCATTGGAAAAAATGCCTTCAAGGAGGCATAAATTGAAGTGAGGTATTGGGCTACCCTACTTAAGGGGTCACCTGGCTATTTTAAGTACTAAATGCAAGGTCACCCCAAGGACAACAAAGCATATTGGTTTGGCATGACGTGCCTTAGGCTATGCTTACCCGACGGATAGAGGGAACGGCTGAAGGGCGGATAACAACCCGCCTAGATTGTCAGGGACTGGAACAAGTCCTGCGCCCATTCATGAGTAAATAGACTTGGACTAAGGATGACTTGATGACGAGGATCCCCGCTTGGGCTCCTCGTCCGGGCCCATCGCCCTAGATTGGTGGCTGGGCTTGAGCCCACTTGTGCCTTTCTTGGTATGTTTAGTTGGTTTGAGTGGGCCATGTCCTGATAAGCCCACTCTTGGATCGGCCCATTAGGGCTATGGCCCAAATGTCTCACTATATAAAGAAGACTCCCTTCTCCAAGAAGGGACAGGTGACATTTTCCCCACAAAATAAGAAGGTTACTTCTCTTCCTTCTCTCATACATCTGCTCCCTCTCCCTAAATTATATATTTTACTTGCACTTACAACATCTTTACCACACAAGATACTGACTTGAGCGTCGGAGTGCCCTCGGGGTGAACCCCCTCGGGCCCTCTAACTAGAGTTTCATGTGGATGCATGTAACACCCCGAAAATTTGCGTCCTATAATGTGTTGACACGTGTCATAGGTTTGAACGTGTGAAAGAATGTTCTTGAAGGACTAAAGTTGACAAACAATGAAACTGTGTAAATATAAGGGTTCAAAACGTCAACAATGGATAAATATACTTTACAATAACTCTACATGATATTTATAACCTTAAACGAATGGATTTTTGGATCATACGAAGCAAATTGTGAAGGAAAGTGAGAGATTACAAACTACAGGGGTTAAATGTGCCAACATGTTTAAGTTATACCTCTGAGTGACCTTTTGACAAACCCGAAGCTTTGTAACGATTAATTATGCTCACTAGAATGTACCACAAAAATTTCATGAAGTTTCGTTATCGTATGATCAAGTTGTGATAAAATTCGTGTGCAAGGGTTAGAACCGTCAACGTTGAAATTTAGGGCTTTTCGGTTAATCACAAAGTTACCCGAGGACTTGACAAAGTGGGTATAAGTATTAAAGCCCCTATATATAAATATCAAAGCCTTACAATGCAAGAAACATCTCGAAAACGACCTTTCGGGGGACTAGGGACCAAAATGCAATTAAAGGAAAACAAAAAATCAGGTTATCAAGTCTAAAGCGGCCCGCTTTAGAATTGGCCGTATCGGACGCGGGCCGCGTGCGGTCTGCAGATGCAGAAAACTGATCAGGTTCATGACAGGTGTCTGTTTTGGCCATCTAACCGACTTATGTTGGTCTTATCTTCACTTGTGAGTGTTCCTACATGCTTTATAGTCTGTAGAACACTTGTTGATGATCTAATAACACTCATAGATCTCATTTGACATCATTTTTCAAGAGATCAAAGTCACAAAGTTGCAACGTTCAAGAACATTTCATTTCTGATCAACTTCTGGAACTCCCAAGCTGATACAAGACTTCCATATCATCTATTAGACTTATGTAAGTGCCCTTGATCCTTCTAAGTTGTGTCTTGATTAGTTTATAGCCTAGTAATCAAACCGTCGTAACTACGGTTTGATTTATCGATAAATCACAATCGGTCCAGAGTATTGTCGAATCGAAAGTTGTTATAAGTTGGTATTTATATGGATAATAAACCCCTAAAAGGTCACTCACTGATTCGAATCCTAACTAGGTCGTTTGTCGAGTCAAAGGTTATCCGAAAAGTCAACAGAAACCTTAATCGCATATTTAACAACACGGAAGGCGTGTAACCTGTTTTATCAGCCATACAACATGAAAATAAGTATAATAATTTGTCTACGCTTGATTGATTCGACAACTTTCTATTAAGAACCGATTCGGAGCCGAAAGACGCAAAAGTTTGACTTTTGCTTTGACCTCAGTTCTGACCCGATTTATATAAGTTTAGACATGCCTTAAGGTTCCATTAGGACTTAGTTACATGTGTGTATAAGCCTCTGCGTTTATACCACTCGAATCCCTAATCGTCGGATGTTTCCGTTAATCGCCTAAATATTGACCGTAATGCCCTTATGATCATAAAACGAGATTTTTGGAGATATGAAAATAAAATAATCTTAGTTACTGATTATTAATCATGTCTGTAAATTTTCACGTCAATCGGGGGTCTAGATTAGGAGATATGTGCATTTGCGTAAATAATAAGCTTTTTATTAATTAATCGGCGCGATTAGCGCATAGCCTATCTAAACCCGATTTTCGGCACCAAAACTTTTCCCCACTGATGTTAAATAATATTTTGGGATTTTTGAAGATTTTTAATTATTTTTAAACTGATCGTAAGCTTGGATTAGCGCCTTAATTCGGTAAATACCGAATATGCCCTTTTCGGCCATAAAATGAGTTTTACAAGTCCAAATGGTGCCAATCCAATTGCTACTGATTTTAAAAGTTAAATAAAGTGTTTTGAGCCTGTTTATTTGATCAGAAAACTCAGAATCGTATTTTTAAACCGTACGTCGCTTAAAACGGCTTTATACGCGTAGTTTGAGTTTAAAACCATTTTGATTCATAAGACTTATAACCAAATGTTATAACCTGTTAAAATAAACCATTTTTCTGATTTAATCAGACCCGGTTCACAGAAACGTAATTTATCCTTTTTATAATCTTTAAAATGACCAAAATACCCCTACGGGGCTTATTATGTAATTAAACTCGTTTTGGGCATCATGGGTGATATCCTACTGATATCACAACTTATTTAAGGCGTGTTAACTTAGGAAACCTGTTTAGGACTCTTATGGTTACCCGTTACGCTTCATACGCGTTCGGTTCGGTTTGTGTAACTAGTTTACATAAACTAGCCGAAACGGGTCAAACCTTATCGGTCTTATCTCAAAATCCAGAATGTGGTTAGTTTACCCATATTATACAAGTCTCCAAACTTGTCGGGTATAAATCACATTCTATCCGGTCTTCGCTTAATCGTGCGTTTGAACCGTATCTTTCTGTAAGACTAACCGGTCTAAGCTTAAGCTTGATTAAATACCCGTTAGCATTCTAATTAGTTATTTATACCATCATTCCAGACTAGAGCTTTCCGGTAAATTGTACCTACGCTTGCTTAAGTGAATACGGCTGAGTTATAAATTTCTGCTATTTAAGACAGGAGCTAGCTCAGGTAAATACTCTTAACTTATTTTTCCTATTACGGGCTTGGGATACGGTAATATAAATACCGCATGTTCAGGTATGGGATTCGAAGACCAATGCGTCGGGAAATCCAAATAACCTGTTTTAATTCGTATTGCTTGACTGAAACATTGGGGATTAATGCGACCGTGTCCTGGATATCCTTGACTCATGATTTGCAATGGCCACGACCTAAGCACGGGGTGTAGGCATACACCTGACAGATGCCATATGTTTTTACCAATATGGAATTCCCAATAGGGGAATAGTGGTGTGTCGGTTAATCATGAACCGGCATAGTTCGGGCCCTACATGTAGAGCAAGTTATGTAAAACTGATAACATGAAATATAATTTGTCTCAAGTATAAAAGATTTATTTTGCCTCTGTGCATATTAATTATTGTGTCAAGAGATTATGTGCCGTTTGCACTCGAAATCAATTTTCTTAAACTCTTTTCAAATGAGTCTGTTGAGTGTATTTACCAGTGAAAACTGACGTATTTTCAAAAGTCTAAGTGGCAGGTACAAGTACGTAATAGGCTGGAAGCGGCTCAGGACGTTAATAAGGAATCTTGCAAGTTCTAGGCGTCTAAAGTCTGTTGAACAATGTTTAAGTTTTATGATCCGCCTGTGGATCCTTTACCTTCCGTTGTAATACTTGGATATTACTTTATATTCGGATTGTAATATATTATCTTTTGCTTCCGCTGTGCATTTAAATATTGTGTTGTTTGACTATGATGTTGCCAACCACGTCACGATACTCCCCACCGGGCCCACCGGTGACACGTGGAAATTTGGGGTGTGACAGGTTGGTATCAGAGCCAACACTGAGTGAATTAAACACTAGCCTTTTTGTGTTTAATCTCAGTTACACAGTTGCACACTCTTGAGTCTAGACGAGAACATAGGACAAATTCAAATTGTTTCATTTTGTCCTTATTTGATTCCTTTGTTAATTATACGATTAGCTCTTGTATGGCGAGTCATTTTCGGTAGAAGTCCCGATTAGGGCAACCATATACTTGTTTAGATTTTTAAAGGAACGATTATATTTAAAATATCATTCCTATATTATAAGATCTACCATTATAATAAAATGGCAAAATCTAAAAGGACAAGACCTAGCTATATGTCACATTAAGACAGGGCCAAGATGGTAAATCCATAATTAGATTCAGATCCTTGTTAACAGTTCAATTTAGGATTGTTCTGCGTTGAATATTAAAAAGAATCTTAAAGGTAAAACCTAGCCTAAATGTCAGCATTCAAGGTCAAGATGGTAGAACCTATTCAAGAGATTCAAATCTTTATTAAACATAAGAAAGCATATCAGCATGCTTGACAAAGTGTGATACGATAAAATCACATAAGTCATTTATATGAGATTATTCTAAATCCTTATTTATATAAGCATCCCATATGGATGAAGTGCCCACGGGCTATAATTAAGGTCCTCTGAGACTAAAAGACAATGGTAGCCTACAACTCCCTGTCAAGAAAAGGTAATGAACTTTAATACACACCTTAATGCCTCGATTCTCTGAAATCATGGCTTATAAATTAATCTGTCCATGTGACTAGGCTTTATGTGATAATAAAACTGTTATGGTTTTATAATCAGGATAAATTATATTAGAAATCCTAAATTAATGTGAGTAATAAATTAACCAAAGATGGTCTACGCTTACCACGGTTAATAAATTGCCATAAAAGACAATTCTATATTAAACTCACCAATAGACTATTGTCGATATGTTACAGTTCACGCAACATGGCAGACTCAAACGAGGTCAACAGTCACCCAGGGATAGTACCTGATAATGCCCATGTAAACGTAGCATGTGCAGAGTTACAAGCTATGATAGATAATGCGGTTAATAGAGCTATGGATAGACAGCACCATGGATCAAGTGGTACCCATACGAGGACCCATTCGGCATCACACACTAGAACGCCCTCCAGGACCCACACTGCCCACAACAGTAATTCTCACCACTCCTCGAATCAAAGGAGTAATCCATCCCAAAGAGTTCTACAGAACCAAGAACCTCGTAATAGGGGTTGCACCTATAAATACTTCGTGTCGTGCAAACCCAGAGACTTCAATGGAGAAAAAGGAGCTGTTGATTGCATGACATGGATGGACGAAATGGATACTGTGGTGGATATTAGTGGTTGTCATAATAGAGATATTGTGAAGTTTGTCTCACAGTCTTTCAAAGGAGAGGCATTAGCTTGGTGGAAATCTTTGATCCAAGCTACAGGGAAAGTCCCGTTATATAATATGACCTGGGAACAGTTCATGACGCTGATCAAAGAAAACTATTGCCCTCAACACGAGGTTGAGAAGATTGAGACTGAATTCTTGACTTTAGTCATGGAGAACTTAGATTGTCAAGCATACCTTACAAGTTTCAATACCAAGTCTCGATTGGTTCCTTATTTGGTCACACCGGAACCAAAGCGAATTGCTCGCTTCATTGGGGGTTTAGCCCCAGAAATAAAAGCAAGTGTGAAAGCATCGAGACCTACTACCTTCAGGTCAGCGGCAGAATTGTCGCTAGCTCTCACACTCGATGTGGTTAGAAACAAGGCTGCCAAGGCCTCTGAAGATGGGAAGCGTAAAAGGGAGGAGAATAATTCCCAGAATCCTAAGAAGAACAAATCCGAGTTCAACAGTGACCAACAGGATTCCGACAAGAAGCCTACCTGCAAAACTTGCAAAAGAAGACACTGGGGACAGTGTCGATCAAACCAAAAGATAAAGCAATGTGGCATCTGCAAAAGAACTGGCCACCAGTCCCACGAGTGTAGGGACATAAAGAATGCAAGCTGCTTCAGATGTGGTGAAAAGGGCCACATCAGTACTAATTGCCCGGAGGCTGCCCAGGGAGGAGCAGCTAAGTCTGGGATGGATAAGAAAGGAAACGCCTAAACTACCAGTTGAAGGCCAAAGACAGTACATATCAATAATAAGGTACGTCCTTACCTTTTAGCATCAATTGTATCTGCTAAGTATTTTACGTTAATGTAAGGGATAATAAACCTTGAAGTAAACCATAAGCTTAGCAAACTTTTGGTTACATTCATAAGAACATCAGATATTAAAAATGAGGCATAATTTACCAATGGAGCCTTTAATGACCCTCTCTCCCATCCTCGGAGAAAATCCTTCCATAAGAATCTGGAGTACTCTTCCCCAAAAAGAGTACGACAATATATATTATTTTATTTTATTTTCTCATTGTTTTTCTATCTTCTGCGAATGCCTAACTATGTTTGATAAAAGTGCCATATAAGGATTGGCGTATCTTAGTGTGTCCCATAGATTGCTTCCATGCCTGATCAGTATGGAGGTTTAATGCATGGAACCCCTGATATCCCAATGGTCGTATTGTGCTAAAGTCGACTAGTAGTATTCAAAGAAGATATCCAATATAAAATGTCCTTATAAGTATCCCTACTTAAGACATCTTTGCTATTGTAAAGAGAATGTGTCATGTATCTGACATCGACATCGATAGATGAATCAAAGCCTGAGAATAAAGACATCTCTGACATCTCTGTGTGTCATAATTATCTTCTTTATAAGAATTACCATGTTTACCTTTAGAGAGGCAAGAGGATGTTAGGACAAACATCCCGCTTAGGGCTGCAATAATTGTAAAAGCCTTATATCTGTTAGTATCAACAGAATAGGAAGAACTAAGAGCCAAATCGATAAGTTTTTAGAGAAGGTGTCATAAAGCCAACAGTCAAAGTTCTAAGAACTCCAATTTTTAGTAAATAAGAAAGACGGTTCATCTTGCTTATGCATTGATCACCGCAACCCTATTTAGGCAACAATTAAGAATCGCTATTACCTACCCAGGATCGTCGATCTGTTCGACTAACGGCAAGGATTAGCTATTCCCTAAACATTAGCTAAGCAGTGGTTGAAATAACCATCTCACCTTAAAAATAAGCTTTTCTATAATAATTGATATGTAAGTATAAAGGCTACTCCTTTGGAAACCTTGTATAGATGGAGTGTTAAATGTCTAGTTTTAGATAGAGAATTGGTAAGTCCAATTATCAAGATCTGAAAGTTTCCAGGGGGACAACAAATAAGATCATACAAATCCATAATCGCTTGTAGGTGTCAGTATACGGCAGGAAATCGAGGAGTTATGAAAATAGCAAACTTCCTAAGTTCTTGTTAAGGAATATGGTTTAACATAAGACATCACCCAGGAAGGGTGTACCAAATTTGTGAAATTATCAGACTAGTTAAGCTCTGAAAATATGGAAATCATTCGAAGGAAATTGAATGTATCAAGATCAAAGTAGCTGGTAAGCTAAAACCTACTTAAGGAGTTTGACGGAGCTCGCAATACATTGCACAATAGTGACTGAAGGATGTGTTCCGCCAATAAGTCAAGAAGCACTATCACATAATGATATGCAGAATTATGATGTGATGGGCGTCCTGTATCGATTGAGGAGCGAGAGGTCAAGAAGCTCCAAAAGGATACATACGCCTAATATAAGAGCCACTATGGGAGCTTGGAAAGACTCCAGATATGCTATGAAAGTTAAGTCCCTTATACGACAAAGAGTACTTCCAGCATTCTAACAAATCTCGAGGTCGAGATTTCTTTTAAGGGGGTGAGGATGTAACACCCCGAAAATTTGCGTCCTATAATGTGTTGACACGTGTCATAGGTTTGAACGTGTGAGAGAATGTTCTTGAAGGACTAAAGTTGACAAACAATGAAACTGTGTAAATATAAGGGTTCAAAACGTCAACAATGGATAAATATACTTTACAATAACTCTACATGATATTTATAACCTTAAACGAATGGATTTTTGGATCATACGAAGCAAATTGTGAAGGAAAGTGAGAGATTACAAACTACAGGGGTTAAATGTGCCAACATGTTTAAGTTATACCTTTGAGTGACCTTTTGACAAACCCGAAGCTTTGTAACGATTAATTATGCTCACTAGAATGTACCACAAAAATTTCATGAAGTTTCGTTATCGTATGATCAAGTTGTGATAAAATTCGTGTGCAAGGGTTAGAACCGTCAACGTTGAAATTTAGGGCTTTTCGGTTAATCACAAAGTTACCCGAGGACTTGACAAAGTGGGTATAAGTATTAAAGCCCCTATATATAAATATCAAAGCCTTACAATGCAAGAAACATCTCGAAAACGACCTTTCGGGGGACTAGGGACCAAAATGCAATTAAAGGAAAACAAAAAATCAGGTTATCAAGTCTAAAGCGGCCCGCTTTAGAATTGGCCGTATCGGACGCGGGCCGCGTGCGGTCTGCAGATGCAGAAAACTGATCAGGTTCATGACAGGTGTCTGTTTTGGCCATCTAACCGACTTATGTTGGTCTTATCTTCACTTGTGAGTGTTCCTACATGCTTTATAGTCTGTAGAACACTTGTTGATGATCTAATAACACTCATAGATCTCATTTGACATCATTTTTCAAGAGATCAAAGTCACAAAGTTGCAACGTTCAAGAACATTTCATTTCTGATCAACTTCTGGAACTCCCAAGCTGATACAAGACTTCCATATCATCTATTAGACTTATGTAAGTGCCCTTGATCCTTCTAAGTTGTGTCTTGATTAGTTTATAGCCTAGTAATCAAACCGTCGTAACTACGGTTTGATTTATCGATAAATCACAATCGGTCCAGAGTATTGTCGAATCGAAAGTTGTTATAAGTTGGTATTTATATGGATAATAAACCCCTAAAAGGTCACTCACTGATTCGAATCCTAACTAGGTCGTTTGTCGAGTCAAAGGTTATCCGAAAAGTCAACAGAAACCTTAATCGCATATTTAACAACACGGAAGGCGTGTAACCTGTTTTATCAGCCATACAACATGAAAATAAGTATAATAACTTGTCTACGCTTGATTGATTCGACAACTTTCTATTAAGAACCGATTCGGAGCCGAAAGACGCAAAAGTTTGACTTTTGCTTTGACCTCAGTTCTGACCCGATTTATATAAGTTTAGACATGCCTTAAGGTTCCATTAGGACTTAGTTACATGTGTGTATAAGCCTCTGCGTTTATACCACTCGAATCCCTAATCGTCGGATGTTTCCGTTAATCGCCTAAATATTGACCGTAATGCCCTTATGATCATAAAACGAGATTTTTGGAGATATGAAAATAAAATAATCTTAGTTACTGATTATTAATCATGTCTGTAAATTTTCACGTCAATCGGGGGTCTAGATTAGGAGATATGTGCATTTGCGTAAATAATAAGCTTTTTATTAATTAATCGGCGCGATTAGCGCATAGCCTATCTAAACCCGATTTTCGGCACCAAAACTTTTCCCCACTGATGTTAAATAATATTTTGGGATTTTTGAAGATTTTTAATTATTTTTAAACTGATCGTAAGCTTGGATTAGCGCCTTAATTCGGTAAATACCGAATATGCCCTTTTCGGCCATAAAATGAGTTTTACAAGTCCAAATGGTGCCAATCCAATTGCTACTGATTTTAAAAGTTAAATAAAGTGTTTTGAGCCTGTTTATTTGATCAGAAAACTCAGAATCGTATTTTTAAACCGTACGTCGCTTAAAACGGCTTTATACGCGTAGTTTGAGTTTAAAACCATTTTGATTCATAAGACTTATAACCAAATGTTATAACCTGTTAAAATAAACCATTTTTCTGATTTAATCAGACCCGGTTCACAGAAACGTAATTTATCCTTTTTATAATCTTTAAAATGACCAAAATACCCCTACGGGGCTTATTATGTAATTAAACTCGTTTTGGGCATCATGGGTGATATCCTACTGATATCACAACTTATTTAAGGCGTGTTAACTTAGGAAACCTGTTTAGGACTCTTATGGTTACCCGTTACGCTTCATACGCGTTCGGTTCGGTTTGTGTAACTAGTTTACATAAACTAGCCGAAACGGGTCAAACCTTATCGGTCTTATCTCAAAATCCAGAATGTGGTTAGTTTACCCATATTATACAAGTCTCCAAACTTGTCGGGTATAAATCACATTCTATCCGGTCTTCGCTTAATCGTGCGTTTGAACCGTATCTTTCTGTAAGACTAACCGGTCTAAGCTTAAGCTTGATTAAATACCCGTTAGCATTCTAATTAGTTATTTATACCATCATTCCAGACTAGAGCTTTCCGGTAAATTGTACCTACGCTTGCTTAAGTGAATACGGCTGAGTTATAAATTTCTGCTATTTAAGACAGGAGCTAGCTCAGGTAAATACTCTTAACTTATTTTTCCTATTACGGGCTTGGGATACGGTAATATAAATACCGCATGTTCAGGTATGGGATTCGAAGACCAATGCGTCGGGAAATCCAAATAACCTGTTTTAATTCGTATTGCTTGACTGAAACATTGGGGATTAATGCGACCGTGTCCTGGATATCCTTGACTCATGATTTGCAATGGCCACGACCTAAGCACGGGGTGTAGGCATACACCTGACAGATGCCATATGTTTTTACCAATATGGAATTCCCAATAGGGGAATAGTGGTGTGTCGGTTAATCATGAACCGGCATAGTTCGGGCCCTACATGTAGAGCAAGTTATGTAAAACTGATAACATGAAATATAATTTGTCTCAAGTATAAAAGATTTATTTTGCCTCTGTGCATATTAATTATTGTGTCAAGAGATTATGTGCCGTTTGCACTCGAAATCAATTTTCTTAAACTCTTTTCAAATGAGTCTGTTGAGTGTATTTACCAGTGAAAACTGACGTATTTTCAAAAGTCTAAGTGGCAGGTACAAGTACGTAATAGGCTGGAAGCGGCTCAGGACGTTAATAAGGAATCTTGCAAGTTCTAGGCGTCTAAAGTCTGTTGAACAATGTTTAAGTTTTATGATCCGCCTGTGGATCCTTTACCTTCCGTTGTAATACTTGGATATTACTTTATATTCGGATTGTAATATATTATCTTTTGCTTCCGCTGTGCATTTAAATATTGTGTTGTTTGACTATGATGTTGCCAACCACGTCACGATACTCCCCACCGGGCCCACCGGTGACACGTGGAAATTTGGGGTGTGACAGGTTGGTATCAGAGCCAACACTGAGTGAATTAAACACTAGCCTTTTTGTGTTTAATCTCAGTTACACAGTTGCACACTCTTGAGTCTAGACGAGAACATAGGACAAATTCAAATTGTTTCATTTTGTCCTTATTTGATTCCTTTGTTAATTATACGATTAGCTCTTGTATGGCGAGTCATTTTCGGTAGAAGTCCCGATTAGGGCAACCATATACTTGTTTAGATTTTTAAAGGAACGATTATATTTAAAATATCATTCCTATATTATAAGATCTACCATTATAATAAAATGGCAAAATCTAAAAGGACAAGACCTAGCTATATGTCACATTAAGACAGGGCCAAGATGGTAAATCCATAATTAGATTCAGATCCTTGTTAACAGTTCAATTTAGGATTGTTCTGCGTTGAATATTAAAAAGAATCTTAAAGGTAAAACCTAGCCTAAATGTCAGCATTCAAGGTCAAGATGGTAGAACCTATTCAAGAGATTCAAATCTTTATTAAACATAAGAAAGCATATCAGCATGCTTGACAAAGTGTGATACGATAAAATCACATAAGTCATTTATATGAGATTATTCTAAATCCTTATTTATATAAGCATCCCATATGGATGAAGTGCCCACGGGCTATAATTAAGGTCCTCTGAGACTAAAAGACAATGGTAGCCTACAACTCCCTGTCAAGAAAAGGTAATGAACTTTAATACACACCTTAATGCCTCGATTCTCTGAAATCATGGCTTATAAATTAATCTGTCCATGTGACTAGGCTTTATGTGATAATAAAACTGTTATGGTTTTATAATCAGGATAAATTATATTAGAAATCCTAAATTAATGTGAGTAATAAATTAACCAAAGATGGTCTACGCTTACCACGGTTAATAAATTGCCATAAAAGACAATTCTATATTAAACTCACCAATAGACTATTGTCGATATGTTACAGTTCAAGCAACATGGCAGACTCAAACGAGGTCAACAGTCACCCAGGGATAGTACCTGATAATGCCCATGTAAACGTAGCATGTGCAGAGTTACAAGCTATGATAGATAATGCGGTTAATAGAGCTATGGATAGACAGCACCATGGATCAAGTGGTACCCATACGAGGACCCATTCGGCATCACACACTAGAACGCCCTCCAGGACCCACACTGCCCACAACAGTAATTCTCACCACTCCTCGAATCAAAGGAGTAATCCATCCCAAAGAGTTCTACAGAACCAAGAACCTCGTAATAGGGGTTGCACCTATAAATACTTCGTGTCGTGCAAACCCAGAGACTTCAATGGAGAAAAAGGAGCTGTTGATTGCATGACATGGATGGACGAAATGGATACTGTGGTGGATATTAGTGGTTGTCATAATAGAGATATTGTGAAGTTTGTCTCACAGTCTTTCAAAGGAGAGGCATTAGCTTGGTGGAAATCTTTGATCCAAGCTACAGGGAAAGTCCCGTTATATAATATGACCTGGGAACAGTTCATGACGCTGATCAAAGAAAACTATTGCCCTCAACACGAGGTTGAGAAGATTGAGACTGAATTCTTGACTTTAGTCATGGAGAACTTAGATTGTCAAGCATACCTTACAAGTTTCAATACCAAGTCTCGATTGGTTCCTTATTTGGTCACACCGGAACCAAAGCGAATTGCTCGCTTCATTGGGGGTTTAGCCCCAGAAATAAAAGCAAGTGTGAAAGCATCGAGACCTACTACCTTCAGGTCAGCGGCAGAATTGTCGCTAGCTCTCACACTCGATGTGGTTAGAAACAAGGCTGCCAAGGCCTCTGAAGATGGGAAGCGTAAAAGGGAGGAGAATAATTCCCAGAATCCTAAGAAGAACAAATCCGAGTTCAACAGTGACCAACAGGATTCCGACAAGAAGCCTACCTGCAAAACTTGCAAAAGAAGACACTGGGGACAGTGTCGATCAAACCAAAAGATAAAGCAATGTGGCATCTGCAAAAGAACTGGCCACCAGTCCCACGAGTGTAGGGACATAAAGAATGCAAGCTGCTTCAGATGTGGTGAAAAGGGCCACATCAGTACTAATTGCCCGGAGGCTGCCCAGGGAGGAGCAGCTAAGTCTGGGATGGATAAGAAAGGAAACGCCTAAACTACCAGTTGAAGGCCAAAGACAGTACATATCAATAATAAGGTACGTCCTTACCTTTTAGCATCAATTGTATCTGCTAAGTATTTTACGTTAATGTAAGGGATAATAAACCTTGAAGTAAACCATAAGCTTAGCAAACTTTTGGTTACATTCATAAGAACATCAGATATTAAAAATGAGGCATAATTTACCAATGGAGCCTTTAATGACCCTCTCTCCCATCCTCGGAGAAAATCCTTCCATAAGAATCTGGAGTACTCTTCCCCAAAAAGAGTACGACAATATATATTATTTTATTTTATTTTCTCATTGTTTTTCTATCTTCTGCGAATGCCTAACTATGTTTGATAAAAGTGCCATATAAGGATTGGCGTATCTTAGTGTGTCCCATAGATTGCTTCCATGCCTGATCAGTATGGAGGTTTAATGCATGGAACCCCTGATATCCCAATGGTCGTATTGTGCTAAAGTCGACTAGTAGTATTCAAAGAAGATATCCAATATAAAATGTCCTTATAAGTATCCCTACTTAAGACATCTTTGCTATTGTAAAGAGAATGTGTCATGTATCTGACATCGACATCGATAGATGAATCAAAGCCTGAGAATAAAGACATCTCTGACATCTCTGTGTGTCATAATTATCTTCTTTATAAGAATTACCATGTTTACCTTTAGAGAGGCAAGAGGATGTTAGGACAAACATCCCGCTTAGGGCTGCAATAATTGTAAAAGCCTTATATCTGTTAGTATCAACAGAATAGGAAGAACTAAGAGCCAAATCGATAAGTTTTTAGAGAATGTGTCATAAAGCCAACAGTCAAAGTTCTAAGAACTCCAATTTTTAGTAAATAAGAAAGACGGTTCATCTTGCTTATGCATTGATCACCGCAACCCTATTTAGGCAACAATTAAGAATCGCTATTACCTACCCAGGATCGTCGATCTGTTCGACTAACGGCAAGGATTAGCTATTCCCTAAACATTAGCTAAGCAGTGGTTGAAATAACCATCTCACCTTAAAAATAAGCTTTTCTATAATAATTGATATGTAAGTATAAAGGCTACTCCTTTGGAAACCTTGTATAGATGGAGTGTTAAATGTCTAGTTTTAGATAGAGAATTGGTAAGTCCAATTATCAAGATCTGAAAGTTTCCAGGGGGACAACAAATAAGATCATACAAATCCATAATCGCTTGTAGGTGTCAGTATACGGCAGGAAATCGAGGAGTTATGAAAATAGCAAACTTCCTAAGTTCTTGTTAAGGAATATGGTTTAACATAAGACATCACCCAGGAAGGGTGTACCAAATTTGTGAAATTATCAGACTAGTTAAGCTCTGAAAATATGGAAATCATTCGAAGGAAATTGAATGTATCAAGATCAAAGTAGCTGGTAAGCTAAAACCTACTTAAGGAGTTTGACGGAGCTCGCAATACATTGCACAATAGTGACTGAAGGATGTGTTCCGCCAATAAGTCAAGAAGCACTATCACATAATGATATGCAGAATTATGATGTGATGGGCGTCCTGTATCGATTGAGGAGCGAGAGGTCAAGAAGCTCCAAAAGGATACATACGCCTAATATAAAAGCCACTATGGGAGCTTGGAAAGACTCCAGATATGCTATGAAAGTTAAGTCCCTTATACGACAAAGAGTACTTCCAGCATTCTAACAAATCTCGAGGTCGAGATTTCTTTTAAGGGGGTGAGGATGTAACACCCCGAAAATTTGCGTCCTATAATGTGTTGACACGTGTCATAGGTTTGAACGTGTGAAAGAATGTTCTTGAAGGACTAAAGTTGACAAACAATGAAACTGTGTAAATATAAGGGTTCAAAACGTCAACAATGGATAAATATACTTTACAATAACTCTACATGATATTTATAACCTTAAACGAATGGATTTTTGGATCATACGAAGCAAATTGTGAAGGAAAGTGAGAGATTACAAACTACAGGGGTTAAATGTGCCAACATGTTTAAGTTATACCTCTGAGTGACCTTTTGACAAACCCGAAGCTTTGTAACGATTAATTATGCTCACTAGAATGTACCACAAAAATTTCATGAAGTTTCGTTATCGTATGATCAAGTTGTGATAAAATTCGTGTGCAAGGGTTAGAACCGTCAACGTTGAAATTTAGGGCTTTTCGGTTAATCACAAAGTTACCCGAGGACTTGACAAAGTGGGTATAAGTATTAAAGCCCCTATATATAAATATCAAAGCCTTACAATGCAAGAAACATCTCGAAAACGACCTTTCGGGGGACTAGGGACCAAAATGCAATTAAAGGAAAACAAAAAATCAGGTTATCAAGTCTAAAGCGGCCCGCTTTAGAATTGGCCGTATCGGACGCGGGCCGCGTGCGGTCTGCAGATGCAGAAAACTGATCAGGTTCATGACAGGTGTCTGTTTTGGCCATCTAACCGACTTATGTTGGTCTTATCTTCACTTGTGAGTGTTCCTACATGCTTTATAGTCTGTAGAACACTTGTTGATGATCTAATAACACTCATAGATCTCATTTGACATCATTTTTCAAGAGATCAAAGTCACAAAGTTGCAACGTTCAAGAACATTTCATTTCTGATCAACTTCTGGAACTCCCAAGCTGATACAAGACTTCCATATCATCTATTAGACTTATGTAAGTGCCCTTGATCCTTCTAAGTTGTGTCTTGATTAGTTTATAGCCTAGTAATCAAACCGTCGTAACTACGGTTTGATTTATCGATAAATCACAATCGGTCCAGAGTATTGTCGAATCGAAAGTTGTTATAAGTTGGTATTTATATGGATAATAAACCCCTAAAAGGTCACTCACTGATTCGAATCCTAACTAGGTCGTTTGTCGAGTCAAAGGTTATCCGAAAAGTCAACAGAAACCTTAATCGCATATTTAACAACACGGAAGGCGTGTAACCTGTTTTATCAGCCATACAACATGAAAATAAGTATAATAACTTGTCTACGCTTGATTGATTCGACAACTTTCTATTAAGAACCGATTCGGAGCCGAAAGACGCAAAAGTTTGACTTTTGCTTTGACCTCAGTTCTGACCCGATTTATATAAGTTTAGACATGCCTTAAGGTTCCATTAGGACTTAGTTACATGTGTGTATAAGCCTCTGCGTTTATACCACTCGAATCCCTAATCGTCGGATGTTTCCGTTAATCGCCTAAATATTGACCGTAATGCCCTTATGATCATAAAACGAGATTTTTGGAGATATGAAAATAAAATAATCTTAGTTACTGATTATTAATCATGTCTGTAAATTTTCACGTCAATCGGGGGTCTAGATTAGGAGATATGTGCATTTGCGTAAATAATAAGCTTTTTATTAATTAATCGGCGCGATTAGCGCATAGCCTATCTAAACCCGATTTTCGGCACCAAAACTTTTCCCCACTGATGTTAAATAATATTTTGGGATTTTTGAAGATTTTTAATTATTTTTAAACTGATCGTAAGCTTGGATTAGCGCCTTAATTCGGTAAATACCGAATATGCCCTTTTCGGCCATAAAATGAGTTTTACAAGTCCAAATGGTGCCAATCCAATTGCTACTGATTTTAAAAGTTAAATAAAGTGTTTTGAGCCTGTTTATTTGATCAGAAAACTCAGAATCGTATTTTTAAACCGTACGTCGCTTAAAACGGCTTTATACGCGTAGTTTGAGTTTAAAACCATTTTGATTCATAAGACTTATAACCAAATGTTATAACCTGTTAAAATAAACCATTTTTCTGATTTAATCAGACCCGGTTCACAGAAACGTAATTTATCCTTTTTATAATCTTTAAAATGACCAAACTACCCCTACGGGGCTTATTATGTAATTAAACTCGTTTTGGGCATCATGGGTGATATCCTACTGATATCACAACTTATTTAAGGCGTGTTAACTTAGGAAACCTGTTTAGGACTCTTATGGTTACCCGTTACGCTTCATACGCGTTCGGTTCGGTTTGTGTAACTAGTTTACATAAACTAGCCGAAACGGGTCAAACCTTATCGGTCTTATCTCAAAATCCAGAATGTGGTTAGTTTACCCATATTATACAAGTCTCCAAACTTGTTGGGTATAAATCACATTCTATCCGGTCTTCGCTTAATCGTGCGTTTGAACCGTATCTTTCTGTAAGACTAACCGGTCTAAGCTTAAGCTTGATTAAAGACCCGTTAGCATTCTAATTAGTTATTTATACCATCATTCCAGACTAGAGCTTTCCGGTAAATTGTACCTACGCTTGCTTAAGTGAATACGGCTGAGTTATAAATTTCTGCTATTTAAGACAGGAGCTAGCTCAGGTAAATACTCTTAACTTATTTTTCCTATTACGGGCTTGGGATACGGTAATATAAATACCGCATGTTCAGGTATGGGATTCGAAGACCAATGCGTCGGGAAATCCAAATAACCTGTTTTAATTCGTATTGCTTGACTGAAACATTGGGGATTAATGCGACCGTGTCCTGGATATCCTTGACTCATGATTTGCAATGGCCACGACCTAAGCACGGGGTGTAGGCATACACCTGACAGATGCCATATGTTTTTACCAATATGGAATTCCCAATAGGGGAATAGTGGTGTGTCGGTTAATCATGAACCGGCATAGTTCGGGCCCTACATGTAGAGCAAGTTATGTAAAACTGATAACATGAAATATAATTTGTCTCAAGTATAAAAGATTTATTTTGCCTCTGTGCATATTAATTATTGTGTCAAGAGATTATGTGCCGTTTGCACTCGAAATCAATTTTCTTAAACTCTTTTCAAATGAGTCTGTTGAGTGTATTTACCAGTGAAAACTGACGTATTTTCAAAAGTCTAAGTGGCAGGTACAAGTACGTAATAGGCTGGAAGCGGCTCAGGACGTTAATAAGGAATCTTGCAAGTTCTAGGCGTCTAAAGTCTGTTGAACAATGTTTAAGTTTTATGATCCGCCTGTGGATCCTTTACCTTCCGTTGTAATACTTGGATATTACTTTATATTCGGATTGTAATATATTATCTTTTGCTTCCGCTGTGCATTTAAATATTGTGTTGTTTGACTATGATGTTGCCAACCACGTCACGATACTCCCCACCGGGCCCACCGGTGACACGTGGAAATTTGGGGTGTGACAGGTTGGTATCAGAGCCAACACTGAGTGAATTAAACACTAGCCTTTTTGTGTTTAATCTCAGTTACACAGTTGCACACTCTTGAGTCTAGACGAGAACATAGGACAAATTCAAATTGTTTCATTTTGTCCTTATTTGATTCCTTTGTTAATTATACGATTAGCTCTTGTATGGCGAGTCATTTTCGGTAGAAGTCCCGATTAGGGCAACCATATACTTGTTTAGATTTTTAAAGGAACGATTATATTTAAAATATCATTCCTATATTATAAGATCTACCATTATAATAAAATGGCAAAATCTAAAAGGACAAGACCTAGCTATATGTCACATTAAGATAGGGCCAAGATGGTAAATCCATAATTAGATTCAGATCCTTGTTAACAGTTCAATTTAGGATTGTTCTGCGTTGAATATTAAAAAGAATCTTAAAGGTAAAACCTAGCCTAAATGTCAGCATTCAAGGTCAAGATGGTAGAACCTATTCAAGAGATTCAAATCTTTATTAAACATAAGAAAGCATATCAGCATGCTTGACAAAGTGTGATACGATAAAATCACATAAGTCATTTATATGAGATTATTCTAAATCCTTATTTATATAAGCATCCCATATGGATGAAGTGCCCACGGGTTATAATTAAGGTCCTCTGAGACTAAAAGACAATGGTAGCCTACAACTCCCTGTCAAGAAAAGGTAATGAACTTTAATACACACCTTAATGCCTCGATTCTCTGAAATCATGGCTTATAAATTAATCTGTCCATGTGACTAGGCTTTATGTGATAATAAAACTGTTATGGTTTTATAATCAGGATAAATTATATTAGAAATCCTAAATTAATGTGAGTAATAAATTAACCAAAGATGGTCTACGCTTACCACGGTTAATAAATTGCCATAAAAGACAATTCTATATTAAACTCACCAATAGACTATTGTCGATATGTTACAGTTCAAGCAACATGGCAGACTCAAACGAGGTCAACAGTCACCCAGGGATAGTACCTGATAATGCCCATGTAAACGTAGCATGTGCAGAGTTACAAGCTATAATAGATAATGCGGTTAATAGAGCTATGGATAGACAGCACCATGGATCAAGTGGTACCCATACGAGGACCCATTCGGCATCACACACTAGAACGCCCTCCAGGACCCACACTGCCCACAACAGTAATTCTCACCACTCCTCGAATCAAAGGAGTAATCCATCCCAAAGAGTTCTACAGAACCAAGAACCTCGTAATAGGGGTTGCACCTATAAATACTTCGTGTCGTGCAAACCCAGAGACTTCAATGGAGAAAAAGGAGCTGTTGATTGCATGACATGGATGGACGAAATGGATACTGTGGTGGATATTAGTGGTTGTCATAATAGAGATATTGTGAAGTTTGTCTCACAGTCTTTCAAAGGAGAGGCATTAGCTTGGTGGAAATCTTTGATCCAAGCTACAGGGAAAGTCCCGTTATATAATATGACCTGGGAACAGTTCATGACGCTGATCAAAGAAAACTATTGCCCTCAACACGAGGTTGAGAAGATTGAGACTGAATTCTTGACTTTAGTCATGGAGAACTTAGATTGTCAAGCATACCTTACAAGTTTCAATACCAAGTCTCGATTGGTTCCTTATTTGGTCACACCGGAACCAAAGCGAATTGCTCGCTTCATTGGGGGTTTAGCCCCAGAAATAAAAGCAAGTGTGAAAGCATCGAGACCTACTACCTTCAGGTCAGCGGCAGAATTGTCGCTAGCTCTCACACTCGATGTGGTTAGAAACAAGGCTGCCAAGGCCTCTGAAGATGGGAAGCGTAAAAGGGAGGAGAATAATTCCCAGAATCCTAAGAAGAACAAATCCGAGTTCAACAGTGACCAACAGGATTCCGACAAGAAGCCTACCTGCAAAACTTGCAAAAGAAGACACTGGGGACAGTGTCGATCAAACCAAAAGATAAAGCAATGTGGCATCTGCAAAAGAACTGGCCACCAGTCCCACGAGTGTAGGGACATAAAGAATGCAAGCTGCTTCAGATGTGGTGAAAAGGGCCACATCAGTACTAATTGCCCGGAGGCTGCCCAGGGAGGAGCAGCTAAGTCTGGGATGGATAAGAAAGGAAACGCCTAAACTACCAGTTGAAGGCCAAAGACAGTACATATCAATAATAAGGTACGTCCTTACCTTTTAGCATCAATTGTATCTGCTAAGTATTTTACGTTAATGTAAGGGATAATAAACCTTGAAGTAAACCATAAGCTTAGCAAACTTTTGGTTACATTCATAAGAACATCAGATATTAAAAATGAGGCATAATTTACCAATGGAGCCTTTAATGACCCTCTCTCCCATCCTCGGAGAAAATCCTTCCATAAGAATCTGGAGTACTCTTCCCCAAAAAGAGTACGACAATATATATTATTTTATTTTATTTTCTCATTGTTTTTCTATCTTCTGCGAATGCCTAACTATGTTTGATAAAAGTGCCATATAAGGATTGGCGTATCTTAGTGTGTCCCATAGATTGCTTCCATGCCTGATCAGTATGGAGGTTTAATGCATGGAACCCCTGATATCCCAATGGTCGTATTGTGCTAAAGTCGACTAGTAGTATTCAAAGAAGATATCCAATATAAAATGTCCTTATAAGTATCCCTACTTAAGACATCTTTGCTATTGTAAAGAGAATGTGTCATGTATCTGACATCGACATCGATAGATGAATCAAAGCCTGAGAATAAAGACATCTCTGACATCTCTGTGTGTCATAATTATCTTCTTTATAAGAATTACCATGTTTACCTTTAGAGAGGCAAGAGGATGTTAGGACAAACATCCCGCTTAGGGCTGCAATAATTGTAAAAGCCTTATATCTGTTAGTATCAACAGAATAGGAAGAACTAAGAGCCAAATCGATAAGTTTTTAGAGAATGTGTCATAAAGCCAACAGTCAAAGTTCTAAGAACTCCAATTTTTAGTAAATAAGAAAGACGGTTCATCTTGCTTATGCATTGATCACCGCAACCCTATTTAGGCAACAATTAAGAATCGCTATTACCTACCCAGGATCGTCGATCTGTTCGACTAACGGCAAGGATTAGCTATTCCCTAAACATTAGCTAAGCAGTGGTTGAAATAACCATCTCACCTTAAAAATAAGCTTTTCTATAATAATTGATATGTAAGTATAAAGGCTACTCCTTTGGAAACCTTGTATAGATGGAGTGTTAAATGTCTAGTTTTAGATAGAGAATTGGTAAGTCCAATTATCAAGATCTGAAAGTTTCCAGGGGGACAACAAATAAGATCATACAAATCCATAATCGCTTGTAGGTGTCAGTATACGGCAGGAAATCGAGGAGTTATGAAAATAGCAAACTTCCTAAGTTCTTGTTAAGGAATATGGTTTAACATAAGACATCACCCAGGAAGGGTGTACCTAATTTGTGAAATTATCAGACTAGTTAAGCTCTGAAAATATGGAAATCATTCAAAGGAAATTGAATGTATCAAGATCAAAGTAGCTGGTAAGCTAAAACCTACTTAAGGAGTTTGACGGAGCTCGCAATACATTGCACAATAGTGACTGAAGGATGTGTTCCGCCAATAAGTCAAGAAGCACTATCACATAATGATATGCAGAATTATGATGTGATGGGCGTCCTGTATCGATTGAGGAGCGAGAGGTCAAGAAGCTCCAAAAGGATACATACGCCTAATATAAGAGCCACTATGGGAGCTTGGAAAGACTCCAGATATGCTATGAAAGTTAAGTCCCTTATACGACAAAGAGTACTTCCAGCATTAAAAGAGTACTTCCAGATATGCTATGAAAGTTAAGTCCCTTATACGAAAGACTCCTACATGTAGAGCAAGTTATGTAAAACTGATAACATGAAATATAATTTGTCTCAAGTATAAAAGATTTATTTTGCCTCTGTGCATATTAATTATTGTGTCAAGAGATTATGTGCCGTTTGCACTCGAAATCAATTTTCTTAAACTCTTTTCAAATGAGTCTGTTGAGTGTATTTACCAGTGAAAACTGACGTATTTTCAAAAGTCTAAGTGGCAGGTACAAGTACGTAATAGGCTGGAAGCGGCTCAGGACGTTAATAAGGAATCTTGCAAGTTCTAGGCGTCTAAAGTCTGTTGAACAATGTTTAAGTTTTATGATCCGCCTGTGGATCCTTTACCTTCCGTTGTAATACTTGGATATTACTTTATATTCGGATTGTAATATATTATCTTTTGCTTCCGCTGTGCATTTAAATATTGTGTTGTTTGACTATGATGTTGCCAACCACGTCACGATACTCCCCACCGGGCCCACCGGTGACACGTGGAAATTTGGGGTGTGACAGGTTGGTATCAGAGCCAACACTGAGTGAATTAAACACTAGCCTTTTTGTGTTTAATCTCAGTTACACAGTTGCACACTCTTGAGTCTAGACGAGAACATAGGACAAATTCAAATTGTTTCATTTTGTCCTTATTTGATTCCTTTGTTAATTATACGATTAGCTCTTGTATGGCGAGTCATTTTCGGTAGAAGTCCCGATTAGGGCAACCATATACTTGTTTAGATTTTTAAAGGAACGATTATATTTAAAATATCATTCCTATATTATAAGATCTACCATTATAATAAAATGGCAAAATCTAAAAGGACAAGACCTAGCTATATGTCACATTAAGACAGGGCCAAGATGGTAAATCCATAATTAGATTCAGATCCTTGTTAACAGTTCAATTTAGGATTGTTCTGCGTTGAATATTAAAAAGAATCTTAAAGGTAAAACCTAGCCTAAATGTCAGCATTCAAGGTCAAGATGGTAGAACCTATTCAAGAGATTCAAATCTTTATTAAACATAAGAAAGCATATCAGCATGCTTGACAAAGTGTGATACGATAAAATCACATAAGTCATTTATATGAGATTATTCTAAATCCTTATTTATATAAGCATCCCATATGGATGAAGTGCCCACGGGTTATAATTAAGGTCCTCTGAGACTAAAAGACAATGGTAGCCTACAACTCCCTGTCAAGAAAAGGTAATGAACTTTAATACACACCTTAATGCCTCGATTCTCTGAAATCATGGCTTATAAATTAATCTGTCCATGTGACTAGGCTTTATGTGATAATAAAACTGTTATGGTTTTATAATCAGGATAAATTATATTAGAAATCCTAAATTAATGTGAGTAATAAATTAACCAAAGATGGTCTACGCTTACCACGGTTAATAAATTGCCATAAAAGACAATTCTATATTAAACTCACCAATAGACTATTGTCGATATGTTACAGTTCAAGCAACATGGCAGACTCAAACGAGGTCAACAGTCACCCAGGGATAGTACCTGATAATGCCCATGTAAACGTAGCATGTGCAGAGTTACAAGCTATAATAGATAATGCGGTTAATAGAGCTATGGATAGACAGCACCATGGATCAAGTGGTACCCATACGAGGACCCATTCGGCATCACACACTAGAACGCCCTCCAGGACCCACACTGCCCACAACAGTAATTCTCACCACTCCTCGAATCAAAGGAGTAATCCATCCCAAAGAGTTCTACAGAACCAAGAACCTCGTAATAGGGGTTGCACCTATAAATACTTCGTGTCGTGCAAACCCAGAGACTTCAATGGAGAAAAAGGAGCTGTTGATTGCATGACATGGATGGACGAAATGGATACTGTGGTGGATATTAGTGGTTGTCATAATAGAGATATTGTGAAGTTTGTCTCACAGTCTTTCAAAGGAGAGGCATTAGCTTGGTGGAAATCTTTGATCCAAGCTACAGGGAAAGTCCCGTTATATAATATGACCTGGGAACAGTTCATGACGCTGATCAAAGAAAACTATTGCCCTCAACACGAGGTTGAGAAGATTGAGACTGAATTCTTGACTTTAGTCATGGAGAACTTAGATTGTCAAGCATACCTTACAAGTTTCAATACCAAGTCTCGATTGGTTCCTTATTTGGTCACACCGGAACCAAAGCGAATTGCTCGCTTCATTGGGGGTTTAGCCCCAGAAATAAAAGCAAGTGTGAAAGCATCGAGACCTACTACCTTCAGGTCAGCGGCAGAATTGTCGCTAGCTCTCACACTCGATGTGGTTAGAAACAAGGCTGCCAAGGCCTCTGAAGATGGGAAGCGTAAAAGGGAGGAGAATAATTCCCAGAATCCTAAGAAGAACAAATCCGAGTTCAACAGTGACCAACAGGATTCCGACAAGAAGCCTACCTGCAAAACTTGCAAAAGAAGACACTGGGGACAGTGTCGATCAAACCAAAAGATAAAGCAATGTGGCATCTGCAAAAGAACTGGCCACCAGTCCCACGAGTGTAGGGACATAAAGAATGCAAGCTGCTTCAGATGTGGTGAAAAGGGCCACATCAGTACTAATTGCCCGGAGGCTGCCCAGGGAGGAGCAGCTAAGTCTGGGATGGATAAGAAAGGAAACGCCTAAACTACCAGTTGAAGGCCAAAGACAGTACATATCAATAATAAGGTACGTCCTTACCTTTTAGCATCAATTGTATCTGCTAAGTATTTTACGTTAATGTAAGGGATAATAAACCTTGAAGTAAACCATAAGCTTAGCAAACTTTTGGTTACATTCATAAGAACATCAGATATTAAAAATGAGGCATAATTTACCAATGGAGCCTTTAATGACCCTCTCTCCCATCCTCGGAGAAAATCCTTCCATAAGAATCTGGAGTACTCTTCCCCAAAAAGAGTACGACAATATATATTATTTTATTTTATTTTCTCATTGTTTTTCTATCTTCTGCGAATGCCTAACTATGTTTGATAAAAGTGCCATATAAGGATTGGCGTATCTTAGTGTGTCCCATAGATTGCTTCCATGCCTGATCAGTATGGAGGTTTAATGCATGGAACCCCTGATATCCCAATGGTCGTATTGTGCTAAAGTCGACTAGTAGTATTCAAAGAAGATATCCAATATAAAATGTCCTTATAAGTATCCCTACTTAAGACATCTTTGCTATTGTAAAGAGAATGTGTCATGTATCTGACATCGACATCGATAGATGAATCAAAGCCTGAGAATAAAGACATCTCTGACATCTCTGTGTGTCATAATTATCTTCTTTATAAGAATTACCATGTTTACCTTTAGAGAGGCAAGAGGATGTTAGGACAAACATCCCGCTTAGGGCTGCAATAATTGTAAAAGCCTTATATCTGTTAGTATCAACAGAATAGGAAGAACTAAGAGCCAAATCGATAAGTTTTTAGAGAATGTGTCATAAAGCCAACAGTCAAAGTTCTAAGAACTCCAATTTTTAGTAAATAAGAAAGACGGTTCATCTTGCTTATGCATTGATCACCGCAACCCTATTTAGGCAACAATTAAGAATCGCTATTACCTACCCAGGATCGTCGATCTGTTCGACTAACGGCAAGGATTAGCTATTCCCTAAACATTAGCTAAGCAGTGGTTGAAATAACCATCTCACCTTAAAAATAAGCTTTTCTATAATAATTGATATGTAAGTATAAAGGCTACTCCTTTGGAAACCTTGTATAGATGGAGTGTTAAATGTCTAGTTTTAGATAGAGAATTGGTAAGTCCAATTATCAAGATCTGAAAGTTTCCAGGGGGACAACAAATAAGATCATACAAATCCATAATCGCTTGTAGGTGTCAGTATACGGCAGGAAATCGAGGAGTTATGAAAATAGCAAACTTCCTAAGTTCTTGTTAAGGAATATGGTTTAACATAAGACATCACCCAGGAAGGGTGTACCTAATTTGTGAAATTATCAGACTAGTTAAGCTCTGAAAATATGGAAATCATTCAAAGGAAATTGAATGTATCAAGATCAAAGTAGCTGGTAAGCTAAAACCTACTTAAGGAGTTTGACGGAGCTCGCAATACATTGCACAATAGTGACTGAAGGATGTGTTCCGCCAATAAGTCAAGAAGCACTATCACATAATGATATGCAGAATTATGATGTGATGGGCGTCCTGTATCGATTGAGGAGCGAGAGGTCAAGAAGCTCCAAAAGGATACATACGCCTAATATAAGAGCCACTATGGGAGCTTGGAAAGACTCCAGATATGCTATGAAAGTTAAGTCCCTTATACGACAAAGAGTACTTCCAGCATTAAAAGAGTACTTCCAGATATGCTATGAAAGTTAAGTCCCTTATACGAAAGACTCCTACATGTAGAGCAAGTTATGTAAAACTGATAACATGAAATATAATTTGTCTCAAGTATAAAAGATTTATTTTGCCTCTGTGCATATTAATTATTGTGTCAAGAGATTATGTGCCGTTTGCACTCGAAATCAATTTTCTTAAACTCTTTTCAAATGAGTCTGTTGAGTGTATTTACCAGTGAAAACTGACGTATTTTCAAAAGTCTAAGTGGCAGGTACAAGTACGTAATAGGCTGGAAGCGGCTCAGGACGTTAATAAGGAATCTTGCAAGTTCTAGGCGTCTAAAGTCTGTTGAACAATGTTTAAGTTTTATGATCCGCCTGTGGATCCTTTACCTTCCGTTGTAATACTTGGATATTACTTTATATTCGGATTGTAATATATTATCTTTTGCTTCCGCTGTGCATTTAAATATTGTGTTGTTTGACTATGATGTTGCCAACCACGTCACGATACTCCCCACCGGGCCCACCGGTGACACGTGGAAATTTGGGGTGTGACAATGCAGCCTGAGACCCGACACTCCGCAAAAGGAACCATCACTATGACAACGAGAGGACGAACCTGAACCGGAGACCACCGAATCTAAGGTTAGTACCGCCAAACCCTCCGAACCACTTCAGGGATTTGGGGATTCGACAATTTTATTAGATTAACTTTGGGGTTTTGTTAGAGACGAGAAATGGTCAGTCAGAGGAGGTGGAGTTTTCAGCGGCAATATATGCACCACTTACGGTGAACCTTATACGGGAGCGTATCGACATCTGGTATTTTTCAACACACACAACTCAACTCAACTATTTATTTATATTTATTGTTTCTTTTATGTATTTGATATGATACTCGAGGATTCTTGATCCAGTCATAGTTAGAAATAATGACTCTGCGTTTGATGAACGTAGTGGCGGATCCAGAATTTTTTTTCACCGGGTTTCTTTTGGTAGATTTTCACTAATTCTCACTATTTTTCTTTAAATCATATAAAATTTCCACTATTTTCTTTTTAATTTTTTTTTCCACTAATTTTTTTTTTTCCAAACCGAGGGGTTTCCGGGAACCCAAAACACCCCTGGATCCGCCACTGCGGCCAATTTTTCATAGCTAGATGAGGGTGGGTTGAAGTAAGTGCATCTCCAAAAACATCCAAGTTTGGAATCAAAACTTCAGATCCAAACCCACATCACCGTTAGAGGACTTTGACTATGGTTGTCCGGTTTGGTGTGCCAAACCCGTCCGGTCAGTTTGGTTTAGCGGGGATGACTTTTTATTATGTGTATAGGTGTGATGTAAAGGTTTAGAATGGTAAGGAAATCGGAGAGTACACACCAAATTTGAAACCAAAACTACAATATGGAACGCTGTTCTTGAATGGGGCAGCTGCATACCCTGTTTCATCAATTAAATTTGGGTCCATTTTAGTTTAAATAAATTACCCTTTTAACTTTTATGATAAATTGCCTAATTTAACACAAAAAAAGGCCTTGAAATTAATGGATTTTCAAATTAACTTTTTTTTTTTGAACGGCTAATTTCTTTAATTGCCTGTCGTCTGTGTGACTTGAACCAAGACCTTCCCCTTCCCAGGTGTTTTAAAAGCTTTGACTTTACCAATGGATCACCACCCAATTGGTTCAAATTTATTTTTTAAATTAATTTTTTATTAAACACAACTTTTATCACTAAAATGAATGAAGTAGTAGTGGGCTGTTCTGCCTGTTCAAAGTATATGTTTTTTTTTCCTGTTTCCTCTCTAATAAAACCCTGTTTTTCTTTTCTTTTCTTACATAAATACTTGTAAATAAATTATCTTTGATCGAACAAAACTCCTTGACGTGCAATAGAAAGAACATTTAGCAAATGCGGTCGCAGCCCGTTGAAAGTATTAATCACCCCAACTACTTTGAACAATTCTAAGGGGTTCATATTGTTAATGGATTAAGAGTTCAAAATTAACAATTGTCGAATACCCAACCCACGGATGACGTTTGATGGATCTTCGGTGACGTCAAGAGCTCTTATCCTCGCTTGCTACAAAAGAATAAACCGTTAGCCTCGTCACGGGGGACCCCGGGAGGGGGATCCGTGACCAAGCTCCGGCGTGAGAGTAAGTAAACTTGCCGGAAAAGAAAGGAGCTTCTTCCGATGAGTGCAGTCACCGGAATGTTTCCCTTATTGGTGTGAATCTTATGGGCGTATTATTAAATGAGATAGAATGATGGTCGGAAGTTAATGTGTGTGTGTGTGTGGAGTAAATGAGAGTGTAGTAAATGAGGGTGAACCCGAAGATCATACCTGCCTTTGCTCTTGTATGCCCTCTCTTATATAATAACCAGCCCTTATCTCATTACATATTTCCCACATGTGATCTAACGGTTTTTGGAGGTTCTCGGGGAGTGCAGACACGTGTCTGGCTCTTAGCGGCGAGATGTTTGCCTTCATTAATGTTCTAACCGGAGAAGTACGAGATTTCAGACGGGATCCCATTCTTATCGAGCATTAAATGAAGTCTGCTGCTTTTGCTAGCTGTTTTCCCGCCTATTTCCGAAGTGGAGAAACCTTAGTGAGCAAGGTTATTATGCTTGATGGGCTTTTTAAATAGTTGGGCTTCCAGATAAAAAGGCCCAAAGCGGGTAAAGTGGGTTTACCCACTGGCCCGTCGTCAAGTCATCTTTAGACCCTGGTTCTGAGACCCGAGGCTCATGATCCAGGGCTGAGCCATAACTGCTTTGAGAGTGGTTTTTTTCTAGTGGGTCCCTCTGGGATCGGTTGTAATGAACCATCTCCACTAATGATTACATCCCCGGTTTCATTATAGCGGGAGCTAGTCCCTAGGCAACACGTGTCCCTTATTTTGAATTTTGAAGAGACAACCGACGCGACGGTTACCTGCATGTCAGCCGTATCTCTTTAAATACCCCATTCCCCTTTTCCGATTCCTTACTCCAACATCTTTGAATCCCTTTTTTCTTTCTCTGTGATACTTCCTCTTCTCCGATCATGAGTCGTGGCGGACGCTCATCCATAAGGTCTGTATTGACTGCAAAGGACTTGAAATCCTTTGTTAAAACATATAACATCCCTGAGCGGTTTTCTCCTTCGTTGCCGGGACCTGACGATTCAGCAGAATGCACACCGGAAAGAATCCCAATCTATACCCTGGCCTTCTCTTCCTGTGGGGTACGGTACCCTCTTTCCCCTTTCAAGGTCTCTTTACTTCGTCATTTTGGTGTCCATTTTTCCCAGATTCATCCCTTAGGGTTTATGCGAGTGGTCCACTTTGAATTAGCTTGTGCGGCAGTCTCAGGGGAGCCTTCTATCCCCTTGTTCTGTATGTTCTATAGACTAATTTCGGACGGAGATTGGTTTACCTTTGCGAAACGGCCGAACGGTGTTTCAAGACCTTGCTATAGCTTTATGCCAACCTCTACCTACCCAAAAGACTGGAAGTGTAGATTCATATTTGTGTCTGCGGCTATGTTACCTGAGTCCCCTGTTCCAAAGGATCTTGATGCCGCTATTGAGGATGTTGTTCCTACCCTTTCTGCAAGTGAGACCGTCCAGTGGAAAAGAATGTGTGACAATCCAACGAGAGCTTTTACTTTCTCCGAGGGGATGCTTGCTATGGGAGGGTTAAGTCCTTCTTATTTAGTCCGCCCAAGGGCTTTCTTCGGCAAGAAAGGTACCTTTTTAGTCTTGTTTTCTTACATCCATTCTCTTTTTTATGTCTTTGGGGATCCTGTAGTCATCTTTAGTGTCCTCTTTTTGTATAGAGATGACATTGTGGGGGCTTCTTCAAGGTGACTCAAGGATGTAAAGTATGTGGTTGATAATGAGGTTGATCCCCGGTTGAATGTGGAAGCGCTGGCTGCAGGGGGATCCATCCAGGCAGGGGGCTCTGTTACCCTGGGTGGTGTTGAGGGGGATTCCTCCGATGAGGAGGAGAGTTCTCCCGACCTTCCTCCTCTTCATCCTTCTGGTCAAAGTGACGATGAAGAAGTGGAGATACAGCTAGTTCGTAAAAGGAGGTCTGCTAGCCCCCAGCCGGCTCCTGCACCTCGTAACATCCGTCAGAGGCTCCGTAGTGCTAGTGGCCAGAAGCTTCCTCCGTCTTCCAAGGCTGCCTCTGACCTTCCTCCCGCCGGGGTCAAGGGTTCCCTGTCCAAGCATCTAAAGTCCTCAAGCTTAGTGAGTGCCCCGTTACTGGTAAGTTATCCCTTTTCTTCTTCTTTCTTTCCGTGTCATTTCTGATTTATCCCCTTTTTTTTTTTTTAGGGGAGTTCCCGGGAGCCTATAGAAATTCAAACTGGCCCTTCTCCTCCCCGCATTCGGGACAAAGCCTCTGAGGTGGGGGTAGCTCGCTTCTCTTCAGCTTTCGAACTTTCTCCCCCACATGCTACCGGGACTAGCAGGCCTACTGCCCTTGAAGGCCCTGTTCATCGATCCCCTCTTGCTCCTTTGTTTGCTGATGCCCTCCCTTTTATTTATGTCCCTAAGTGGAAGGTGACTAATTCTTCCGTTATAGGGACCCCTGAAGCTGCCCGGGACTTTCTGAACCATGTTGTCCCTCCCTCACATAAATTCGTAAACTCCGCCCTGAGGGATGATCTTTTTGACGATCAATACAGTATGTCTTTGTGTGAGAGCTTCTTCAGGGGTGCTGGGATGTTGCAAAGAGTTGACGATCTGAGGAAGGCGAACGAAGGGCTTAAGGCTGAGCTTAAGGCTTCCCAGTCGGTTGTTGCTGGGCTTAGGAGCCGGGTGGTTGATGCTGAGAGGAAGTTGCAGGAGGAGAAGGTACATAGTCTTCTCCCCCCCCCCCTCTCTTTTTTTTTATTTTTTATTTTTACACATACTGACTGATTCTTTGTCTAGGGAGCTGGGGCTATGTTTGAGAGGAAGGAGCGGGCTTGGGAGCGAGAGATGGCATCGTTGGTTGAGGAGAAGGAGGAGCTTGCCGCTGAGCTGAGGCATTTGAAGGAGGTTGGCTCTGTTTCCCAGGAGCAGCTCAACACTGTATATGCAGATTACGGGATAACTTCAGATGATAATCAACGGTTGGCAGGGGAGAAGCACTGGTTGATTACTGAAGGTTTTGGGGCTTTTCTCGCTGCTGTCGCTCGGTCGGAGGACTTTAAAAGCGGTTTGGAGGAGGTTTATAGGGCTTATAGAGATGTTGGGTACCAGTCGGGATTGAAAGATGGCTACAAATACTCTGCTCAAGGCTTGGATAGGAAGGAGACTCCTTTGTATGATTCCAAGGTTAAGAAGAAGCTGTCCAAGCTGAATGAGGAGTTTGTGGGTAAGACCCCAGCTATCCTTGCTAAGATCCTTGAGCATCCCTTGATTTCAATTGATGAACTGAAGACCCTGTTCTCCTCCGCGGTTCCCTCGTCTCCGCCGTCCCTTTCCGGGGGTGATCCCCAGTGAATTCTGAACATTTGACAAATTTCGATGTGGTTGTAATAACTCTAACTTACTTTGGGATATTTGTATGTTTTGCTTGACTTTTTTGGATGGTCCTTTGTGTCGGGGGCCATCTTGATCGCTAATCGTATGGCCTATGGTTATGTATAGCTCCTCCTTTGCTTTGTTGCCTGCTCCCTGTCTTGTTTGTTTTTGTTTTGCAGGGATCTTTATCGAAGGCTGGCTTGGTAATTTCCTGGGGACTTTCAAGCTGCTTTAGCGAGGAGTCATGTTTTCATCTTGCCATGTTTGTAATCTCGTATATTGTTTGATTCTTGCCCAAGTTATTGGGGCTTGTTTTTGTATATGTATTTCGTGCTAAATAAAGCAGATTCCCCCTTCATAATTTTCTATATGCGGGTGTGTTTGCATTATTTGTTTTTTATTGTTTGCTTCGTTAAACGGTGATTGTCTGTTCGAGGCCAATCGGTGGACAAGTTTATAATGCGGTGTTATGTTTTTAACTTGCTTTTGTCCGTTTTAGGTTAGCTAGACCTTTATTAGCCCCACGTCCGGGCTTTGGGCATGCTTTGAATGCCTCATACACGTGTGTTTGTTTGCTTTAGTTTAGATGTAAAGGGTGTTCATAGGCACGTCTGCCCAGGTATGGCTACCCATAGTTTTCAAAATGGGACGTTTTCGTCCGTCTTTCATTTAATCTTAGGGGGCGTCTATACTCCCCGTCATAGACTGTTTACAAGAAGGTTTACATTCTGAGGGGGAAGTCCCCGTACACATAGTTTTCCTACTACAAAAGTGGCTCTTGGCCGTTTTTCCCCTGGGGGTGCGCCCCTTACATGTAATACTTCCTGAGTTGCATTTGGTTCCAGGTCCTGGGGACCTCTTTTCCCTCTAGCGTCTCCAACTTGCATGTTCCCCTACCGTTTGCCCATGTGACTCTGTATGGTCCTTCCCAGTTGGGGCCCAGCTTCCCGGTGTTTTCTTGCAGACTGGCCTCGTTGGCTCTGAGAACCAGGTCCCCTGGGACAATGTTGAGCTTCTTCATCCGGGTGTTGTAGTAACTTGCCAGGAGTTTCTTGTAGTGAGCTTCCTTCACTGCCGCTATCTCTCTTCTCTCCTCCAACAGGTTCAGGTTCATCCTTAAATCCTGCTCGTTCTCCTCATCCCTTAGCCTCATCCGGGCGGTTTGGGACCCGATCTCTGCAGGGATCATAGCCTCTGTCCCATAAGAAAGGCTGAACGGGGTTTCCCCATTGCAACTTTTGGGAGTGGTTCGGTATGCCCATAGCACGAATGGAAGTTCTTCCAGCCAGCCTTTCTGTTTTCTCCCAAGCCTACCCTTCATTCCTTTGATGACGCTTTGGTTGGCTCTCTCCACTAACCCGTTACTCTGGGCATAGGTAACGGAGGTAAACACTTGCTGGATCCGCATCTGCTCACACCATGGTTTGAAGGGTCTTCCAGCAAATTGGACCCCGTTGTCACTCACCAACTCCTTCGGGACCCCATACCTGCATATGATGTTATCCAGCACGAACCTTCTCATCTGGTCTCCGGTAATCTTTGCCAAGGGCTTTGCTTCAATCCATTTAGTAAAGTAGTCAATGGCCACCACCACGTATTTGACCCCTCCTGAGCCCTCCGGGAAGGGCCCAATTATGTCAATGGCCCATTTCTGGAATGGCCAAGATGTCGAGACCGGGACCATGGGGTGTTTGTGCTGGTGTGTCATTGGTGCATGTACTTGGCAGTTATCGCACTTCTTGATTTCCTCAGATGCCGTTTCATACATTCGCGGCCAATAGAACCCTGCGTTCATCACTCTTCTTACTACCGTTCTTGGTCCTGAGTGCATTCCACAGATCCCCTCGTGCATCTCCCTGAGCACATACTCGGCCTCTTCCATATCGATGCACTTTAAGGACGGACCCAGGTACGACCTTCGGTATAGCTCCCCCTCAATCAATTCGTATTGTAGGGCTTTAACTCTTATTTTTCTGGCTGCCCATTCCCCCTCGGGTAGAGTCCCGTCCCGGAGGAAGCTAATGATTGGGGTCATCCATGTTTCCTAGGGGCCTTCGACCGTGGCCACCTCCGTAGTGTCAAGGGAGGGGGATGTCAGGACTTCTACTTTGATCTCCTTCGCGAGATGGTCGAATGCCACTGAAGCTAACTTGCTGAGTGCATCAGACTTCCTGTTTTTCCCTCGAGGGATGTATTCTAGTTTGAAGGTTCTGAATGCTTTAGCTGTCTCCTTAACTTTCGCCACATATCGAGCCATGGTGCTATCCTTGGCTTCATATTCCCCTTGGTACTGCTTTACTACCAACTGTGAATCGGTACTAGCCTCCACGTGTTTTGCTCTCATCTTCTGTGCCAATCTCATCCCGGCTAAGAGGGCTTCATACTCGGCGGTGTTGTTGGTGTTCGCGAAATCCAGCCTTACAGCGTATGTCAGCTCTACCCCCTCGGGACTTATCAGTGTGATTCCGGCCCCGCTTCCCTCTTCGCTGGATGCTCCATCGGTAAGTAATTTCCATACCGCCTCATCTTCCTTCTCTCTTTCTTCTTCCTCTAAAGCTTTCCATTTCAGGAGTTCCCTTTCTTCGTCCTCGGGGACTTCTGCTAAGAAGTCGGCCAGTATCTGCCCCTTTATGGCTGTCCTGGGCTTAAATTCTAGAGAGTGTTCCCCTAATTCCACAGCCCACTTAGCTAGCCGTCCTGACAACTCTGGCCTCCTGAGTACTTTTTGAAGTGGTTGATCAGTCATTAAAGTGATCTTGTGCTCATGGAAATATCTCCTGAGTCTTCGGGACGCGAAGATAAGAGCTAACGCGAGCTTCTCCAGGGGCATGTATCGCTCTTCAGGCCCTTTAAGCGTTCTACTGATGAAATATATGGGGATCTGTTTCCCTTCCCGCTCTACCATCATGACCGCACTTATGGTCGTTTTTTAGGCGGATAGATATAGGAGCAGTGGGTCCCCGGGTACTGGGGTGGCTAGCATCGGGAGCTGACAGATGTATGCTTTCATTTCTTGGAAGGCTGTCTCAGCCTCCGCTGTCCATTTAAACTTGTTTGTTTGAAGGCAGTCTTTCAATACTTTCATAAAGGGAAGAGTCTTGTCAGCTACCTTTGACAAAAAACGGTTTAACGCTATTAGCCTTCCGTTTAGTTGCTGAATGTCCTTTAGGGACCTGGGGGATCGCATCTCGGCCACCGCCTGGGTTTTCTTCGGATTTGCCTTGATCCCGCCCTTGGTGACTACTACCCCCAGGAAATTCCCCTCCTCTACTCCAAAACAACACTTCCCAGGGTTTAACTTCATGTTTACGTCCTGCATAGTGTGGAGAGTCTCGGCGACATCGTTTATCAAGGCCGTCTCCGTTAAGCTTTTGATGACAATATCGTCAACGTACACCTCTAAGTTCCTTCCTCGTTGCTCCCTAAACAGACTGTTCATAAACCTCTAGTATGTGGCCCCAGCGTTCTTGAGGCCGAAGGGGATCTTGGTGTAGCAGAACGTCCCTTCGTCTGTGATGAAGGCGGTTTTCTCCTCGTCTTCTATTGAAATTTGAATTTGGTGGTACCCCTTGTAGGCGTCAAGGAAACATTTCAAGGGGTATTGGGACAAGGAGTCCACTTGGGTGTCTATCTCCGGAAGAGGATAACAGTCCTTGGGGCATGCTTTGTTGAGGTCTTGGAAATCGATGCACATCCTCCATCCCCCATCTTTTTTCTGAACCATTACAGGGTTAGCGACCCAGGACGGGTATTTGACTTCCCTGACTATCCCCGCTCTAAGCAGCTTCCGAGTCTCTTCACAGGCAGCCCTTCTTTTGTTGGGTCCCATACTCCGCTTCTTTTGTTTTACTGGTTTTGCCCATGTAAATGTGTTAAGTCGGTGCTCTGTTAGACTCCTTGGGACCCCCGTCATGTCTCCATGTTGAAATGCAAACACCTCTATGTTATGGAGGAGCAATTCCTTCAGGGCACTCTTGCATTTGTCACTCAAGTGACTCCCCACCTTGACTGTCTGTTCTGGAAACCTGTCACAGAGGACCCACTCTTCCACCTTCTTTCTTTGGGACTTCCCTGGCTCTTCCTCTTTGGATACGGAGGAGACTACCTCGTAGGCAGACTTAACCCATGCGAGACCTTTTGGCGTTTGGAATACCAAAGCTCCGTGGGGGGTGGAGGCCTGTGCCTGCAGATCACCAATTCCGGGTCTTCCCAAGATTGCATTGTATTTAGAGGGTGCCCTGACTACCGTAAAGGTCAGATCTATTGTCCGGACCCGATCCCCCACGCCGACTGTGAATGGGAGCCTGATTTTTCCCAGGGGATGTGACACACTGTTGTTGAATCCTACCAACGGGATTGAATCTTCCTCCAGCCTGTCCCTTATGTCTCTGTCGAACCTAAGGAAGCAGTGTTCGTATATTACCTCAACGCCTGACCCTCCGTCCACATGTATCCTGGACACCTTGTGTCCAGCTATCACAGCTGAGATGTTCAGCGGGAGTCGCTGTACCTCGCTTTCTTCTAAATATGGCATGAGGATGGGAGCTTCCATGCAGTTTGGGGAGCCTAGGATTCTGGCCTTTACACTTCGGGTGGTATCAAACTCATTTCTCCTTCTAATCATATCAACGTCTGCCCTCCCCGGCTCCCGTGCATCTTTCCCTTTGCGATCCCCTCCCCCTTCTTTGATTTCCCTGACCAAGTGGGCCAGTCTTCCCGTTCTTACTGTAGCCTCTATTTCTCTTTTTAAGTACATGCAGTCGTCGGTTTTGTGCCCGGGGCCTTTGTGGAATTCACAATATTCGTTTGGTTGTGCTTTCGGCCCAGGCTTTATGGGGGGTGGTCTTGGGAAGGAGTTCTTTATCCTTTCGGTGGCCAATATCTCACTTGGTGTCTTGATGAGAGGGGTGAAATTATCGGAATACAAAGGGGGACCCCTTCCTCGGGGTTTGTATGGGGAGTATGAGGGTCTCATTCTGTCATGCATCATTCTATCAAAAGCAGGTTTTCGAGAATAGGGTGTACCTTTGTCGGGGGGTTTTGTGACTGGGGCAATCCTCCGGGGTGCGACGTCTGTTTCCTTGGCTTTGCTGACTGTATCCTTCCCTCTGACAAAGGCCCTGACCCTGTCCATAAGGCTGTCGAATGAATGGGGAAACTCTTCCCCCAGTTTCTCACATAGCTGGGCATGCTTTAGCCCGTTTATGAAACTGCTAATCTTCATGACCTCCGGGACGTCTTTAATGTTCATGCTCTCCTTGATGAACCTTTCCATGTATTGATCTATTCGCTCGTTATCTCTTTGTCTGATATGGAGGATCTCATTTGGATTTTTAACCACCTTTCTCTGTTGGCCAAAATTCCTCAGGAACTTCTCGCTTAGCTCCTCGTAGCTATCTATGCTCCCCGGGGGAAGGCTGTCGAACCAAAGACGAGCTCCCTCCGTCAGGGTTTGCACAAACATGTGACACCATATCGGCATGGGCCATCGCCCCAGCTGTCCTGCTCCTCGGAAGGCATGCAAGTGATCCTCGGGATCCCTTGTCCCGTCATAGCGGTCGAAGCCTGGGGGTAACTTGGTCTTGGGAGGCATAGGTGCTTCCGAGATTCTTCTCGTGAACTTTGAGACCTCGGCTAGGTCTCGTGGTAAGTATGGCTGGTCCAAGCCACCGTCATCAAAGTTGTCTTTCTCCTTTTCCTTCCCCTTGGGTTTCTGGCCTGTGATCAGGTCCTCCCTTTCTTCAGGGGACATCTGCCTTAGGGCAGACATAAATGTTTCTAACTGGTCGCCACTGTTGTTCTTGTTCTGAAGGTTGGTTCCTTCCTGGCTGGAGGGTGTGTCAAAAGAGAGTCTGGCTCTGAGGCTGTCGAGTCTTTCCTGTCTCTTTAGGTCTTCGAGACATTTGGTTAGCCTTTCCCTGTGCATGGCCACAAAATCGGGAGTGATATGTTCCGTTTCCCTCAGATTTCCTCCCTGATTCTCATCATCTTCTTCATGAGTGATGTCCTCTATAGTGACTTTATCCAAGTCGTTTTGTGCCGCCTGAGTGACACGCGAGTTATGTGGGGTTGCCATGTTGTTTTTAACAGGATAAGCTGTTCTCTGGACGTCGAATGTTTGTGTGGGAACACCGGGCAGGCTGATGTCCCACGGATGGCGCCAATGTCGAATACCCAACCCACGGATGACGTTTGATGGATCTTCGGTGACGTCAAGAGCTCTTATCCTCGCTTGCTACAAAAGAATAAACCGTTAGCCTCGTCACGGGGGACCCCGGGAGGGGGATCCGTGACCAAGCTCCGGCGTGAGAGTAAGTAAACTTGCCGGAAAAGAAAGGAGCTTCTTCCGATGAGTGCAGTCACCGGAAGGTTTCCCTTATTGGTGTGAATCTTATGGGCGTATTATTAAATGAGATAGAATGATGGTCGGAAGTTAATGTGTGTGTGTGGAGTAAATGAGAGTGTAGTAAATGAGGGTGAACCCGGAGATCATACCTGCCTTTGCTCTTGTATGCCCTCTCTTATATAATAACCAGCCCTTATCTCATTAGATATTTCCCACATGTGATCTAACGGTTTTTGGAGGTTCTCGGGGAGTGCAGACACGTGTCTGGCTCTTAGCGGCGAGATGTTTGCCTTCATTAATGTTCTAACCGGAGAAGTACGAGATTTCAGACGGGATCCCATTCTTATCGAGCATTAAATGAAGTCTGCTGCTTTTGCTAGCTGTTTTCCCGCCTATTTCCGAAGTGGAGAAACCTTAGTGAGCAAGGTTATTATGCTTGATGGGCTTTTTAAATAGTTGGGCTTCCAGATAAAAAGGCCCAAAGCGGGTAAAGTGGGTTTACCCACTGGCCCGTCGTCAACAATCTTTTTTTAATCAACGATGCCTCAGCTCTTTGGTGACTTGTTATTGCGAACACATGACTTTTATGTGCACGGTACTTATGTCAATGTGTTTATCATTTATGGAATCGCTTATAATTGAATCAAAAGTATATATAAAACCATACTTGCTTATGCAGGACACGACAATAGTTCAGACGGAGCCACTACCACTTACAAACGACAGACAGGTACTACTGCCTTCATACCTTAAAATTTACAAAACTTGTAAACTACTTAATACCTTAAAATTTACAAAACTTGTAAACTACTTAAACTAGAAAACAAGAGGCTATGTTATCACTTTATATACAAACCGGTCAAAGCTGTACATTTTTTGAACGCATGTTCTGTATAAGAGAATTTATATATCCTCTTAACTACAATTGGTATGAATCCATGTGAATGTGAGAGTGTAAAATAGGCCCTTTTTCTAGCTATTATATATTCAGGTCAAATCTATCTACGATAATAAAAGAAACCAACGTTTGGACACGTGTCATTCATTGAAGGTATTCTCAAATCTATGTTTATCTTATATTAACTAAATAAATAAATAATAAATTAATATTAAATCTTATCATACTTTAATAAAATATTATCTTCAAATCTAAATTATTAATTTAATATATTTTTAAAACAAATACATCTCTTTCCTACTTATCTTATATTAAACTAGGTTAGAACCTCGTGTATTACACGGGTTGAATAAATATAATTTTATATACTAAGTAATAAAATAGTTACATCTTTTAAAAACTCGTGTATTGCACGATTTGAATAAACACATGTCTTACACGAATAATGTAATCCGTTAACACATTTAGTCATCAAGATGTGTTATCTAACAAAATGAACTTTGAGGTACTATTTACTTATTGTAACATCTCACTTTATTTATTTATGAGATCAGAGAGTTGTATATTACATGGTTTATAACATTTTACTTTGTTTATTTATTTATTATTAGGTTGGAAACTCACATATTACCTGTTGTTGGATAATCAACAGAAAAAAAAGAAAAGAAATATTTTAGTAAAAAATATTAAATACACAAGAGATAAACTGGATATTATGATTTAATATTATTATTTCATTGAAGTGTAAAACGGAATAATGGGATCCTTTATTAGAAGTAGGATTCTAAATATACCATATGTATAAAAAAATATATATGTTCTACATGTATTCAATAAGTCCTTTTAACGAAACAATTGATTAAAATAGTTATTTTTATTTTAATATGTGATTATTAGTTATCCTTGTACTTATCATCAAAATATAAAAACAATTAAAAATACCAATTAAATAAATTTTTATCTTTATAAATATTTGAAACGCTATTATATTTTTTTTAGATTTTAATAATTAATATATTATTTTCAGCTATCCTTGTCTTTATCATTTAAATCTCTTCTACAAATTTTAAATATAATATTATCAATAACTGATTTTCCATAATAAATATTTAAAAAATTATTAAGATCGCCTCATAGAGCGACATGTGTCCCTAACATGGTTTCTTTTATTATATAGTATAGATATATAAATAATAAATTAATATTAAATGTTATCTTAATTTATTAAAAGTATAACTTTTTTTATTATTTGGTATACAAAATTATATTTATTCAACTCGTGTAAACCGCGGGGTTTTTAAAAATTTAACTTTTGTTATTATTTACTATACAAAGTTACATTTATATAACTCGTGTAATACACGAAGTTTTTAAATATATAACTTTTATCATCTGCTATGTAAAATTAGATTTATTCAACACGTGTAATACACGAGGTTTTTAAGGATATAAATTTTTTTATTGTTTTATAGATTTTTCAACCCGACTATACATGGGTTTTTTTAAAGATACGTCATTTTTAGTATTTAATATACAAAATCACATTTATTTAATCTGTGTAATACACATGGTTTTTAAAGATATAACTCTTTTTTAGATCTATTCAACACGTGTAATATACGGGGTTTTTAAGGATGTAATTTTTTTATCATTTGGTAGATTTAATCAACCCGATTATACACGGGTTTTTTAACGATGCGACATTTTTAGTATTTAGTATACAAAATTACATTTATTTAATCTCTGTAATACACATGGTTTTTTAAAATATAATTTTTTTTATTATTGAATATATAAAATTACATTTATTCAACCCGTGTAATACACGGGGTTCTAGCCTAGTATCTTTTATATGACTTTACACCAATCCACGATCTGTTAACCTCTCCATCATAGTGCCGCCACACCACCAGATATCTCTCACAAATTCGTTGTGTGGTTTTGTTTCTTATTGTTTAGGTTTTATCTGATTAACTTTGGAGTTTTGTTAGACGAGAAATGGGACGGCGGACTCCTAGGCAGAAACTTCGAGACAAAATATATTTCGGTATACCTTATTCGAGAGGGCGTCGGAAAGAGGTATATTTCAACACGCACACTCGCCTTTATTTATGGACGTTAATATTCACATATCCCCCCCCCCCTTTTTTTGAATGACAAAGTTCTTTTATTTTTATTCCGTGCTGTCTATGGGACTTGAACCCAAGAAGTCCTCCCCCCAAAGTGTTTAAAAGCTTTGACTTTGCCAATTGACCACTATCGTCTATCCCCCTCTATCTCTTTATATATACATAGAACAAGCCTTATCTATGTACGCTAATTATTTTTGAATAATGTTGGTGTTATAATTATCGTTTCTTTTATATATTGGACATGATACTCGAGGATCCTTGATCCAGTCAGGGTGAAGGGAGTGGTTAAACAGGTGAAAGTGGCAAACTTTAAAATGGATCAATCAGAGAGTGCCACGTCAGAGAGGAGAAAACGTTTAAACTTTGCTGAAAAGTGTTGGCAATGGTTTAGACAGTTGAAAGTGGCAAACTTTTTTTTTTGTTTTTTTGTTTTTAAAAATTATGTGTTAAATAAAAACAATAAAGCATCAAATTAATTAAAAAAAAAACAATTACATTAAAATGAAACTTTAAAAAAAAAACTTAAAATTCATAAAAATGGAACGACACTAAAACAACGCAACCACTAAAAAAATTAAAAATTACACTACTCTTCGTCAGAATCAACCAACAGGTGGGGCAAATCTTGACTTGCGAGATGAACCGTGAGATCGTGTTTAAGTCTCCAATGCGTATCTTCATCCATTAGCTCGCCCAACACCCTATCATCAAACGCGGGCTCGACAGGAGGATCCCGAATGTGTACCGGTGCAATCGCGTTTCCGTCGTCTTTTAAAATCATGTTGTGTAAAATAATACACGTGTACACAACATTCCTAATTTTTTTAACCGTCCTTGCTCGCTTCGGCCGATTCAAGACACCCCATTTTGACTTCAAAACCCCAAAAGCCCTTTCGACGTCTTTTCTTGCCGCCTCGTGTTGCCTTTTGAACATCTTTTCGTCTACTTCTTGAGGGTATGGGATCGATTTCATAAACACGGACCATTTTGGGTAGATTCCATCCACGAACAAATAACCACGTTTGTAATAATGGTTGTTGACGTAAAATGGACATTTTGGCGCGGTTCCATTTCGTTCCGTTAAGAATAACGGCGATTGTCCTAGCACATTGATATCGTTCTGCGAACCCGGTGGACCGCAAAAAGCATGCCAAATCCATAAATCTTGAGACGCCACTGCTTCGAGCATAACAGTCGGGTATCGGTGATCTCCTCTCATATACTGCCCTCGAAGCTCGGTGGGACACATTCGCCAGACGAAATGGGTGCAATCAAGGCTACCGAACATACCTGGAAGGTGATGTTCTTCATGTGCGTCGTATAACAGTGTCATGTCGTGGCTTGTCGGCCTACGTAAGAACTTCGAACCATATATTCTGCAAACCGTTTCGCAAAAATATTCTAGGCACTCGCGGGAAGTTCTTGCGGCCATATGCAAGTACTCGTCTCCTTCGTCTGGAGGGTTACCGGTTGCGAGCTGTTTAATAGCTGATGTAACCTTTTGCAGCGGCGTAAAGCCCCTACGACCTCGCGCATCGTAGGACTCTTGAAAGTATTCGTCATTCGCTTCCACGGCGGTCACAATATTTAAAAACAACCGTTTCGACATACGGAACCTTTGCCGAAAAATTGCGTCGTTGTATTTCGGGTCTTCGACAAAATAATCCGCCATGAGGGTCTCGTGCCCAACCTCCCGCTGACGTTCAATGTATCTCCTTTGGTTTGATGTACCGGTGTCTTGTAGTTCGGCTTCTTCGAGTAGATTTTGGAAAAAAAGAATGCTATCATCGGACGAGTCGTCGCTACTATCGGGTGGAAACCACAACGGGAAATCATCCGCCATTTTGCGTGGCAATACTTGGGTTAGTGTTTTGTATTTTTTGGTTTGATTTGGGGGTGATTTTGTAGAATATATAGGATTAAAATGGGTTTGTTTTGAATATATAGGGTAAAAGTTGAAAATTTTTATTTTTTTTTATTTTCAACGGCATTATAGCCGTTAAAGTGGCAACGGTCAACATGCTTTGCATGTTTGTCGATCGGTGAGGGGTAGCCGACTTCCTTAGTTTGCCGCGCGGGATAAAGGGGTGGCGGCGGTGTTGCCGCTCGGCAATCGGCTTTGCCGATGACTTTGCCGCCCCACTCCCTTCACCCTCATAGTTAGAAAGTAAGATTCGGCGTTTGCTGAAAGCCCATTTTTTCATAGGGAGATGAGTGTGGGTTGAAGTAAGAACATCTCCAACAGTATCAAGTTTGGAATCCAAACTGTAGTTCCAAACCCACACGGCACCACTGTTGGAGGACTTTGACTTTGGTTGTCCGGTTTGGTGTGGTCAGGTTTGGCTTAGTGGGGACCACAAACATGACTTCTTTCGTTTTTCTTTTATAAAAGTGCGTGGTGATGTGAAGGTTTGTAATAGTTTAGTGTCGAAGAAAACTTAAATTTGCAATGATGTGGTGGGTTTTAGATTTTATACTTTAACCACCATTGAAAATGTTCTAGATCGTTTCAAATCTCAATAATTATAATAGTACTTTTAAAGGTTGAATATGTTCCACGTTTAAAAATATCATTTTCTTGGTGTGACCATTTAATATATAATACTTTACATAATTTCAAATACATCCATGGCTTAGTGGTCTAGTGAGAGTTAGTTTGCCCACTCTCCAAAAGCCTGAAATTGGAGGGAATGGATGTGTGCGCGTGCAAGCACGTCTGTGAATGCTTTTCATCAATTCAGTAAGGAGATCAAGGTGTACACCCCAAATTTGAAACCAAAAGTTCGACTCACATGAGACGTAATTCTTGAATGGGGCTGCACACCCTGTTTCATCAATTGAAGTTGGGTTGATTTAAGCACCGGCAAAGCATCCCTCGGCCCTCATCGATTTTTCTGCTCATAGTGTTAATTTTTAGAGTCCGGTCCCCACGGATTTTGATTATGAGAGCCTGACCCCAATGAGTTTTCGTTCAAAATCCGCTACCGGATTTTAAGTGAAAATTACCGTTTTAACTTTTATGATAAATTTGCTAAATTAAAAAAACGGCCTTGAAATTAATGGATTTTCAAATTAATTTTTTATTAAACATAACTTTTATCACTAAAATGAATGAAGTAGTTAGTAGTGGGTTGTTCTGCCTGTTCAAAGTAGATATTTTTTTTTCCTATTTCCTTCCTTCCTAATCTAATCCTGTTTTTCTTTTCTTTTCTTACATAAATACTTGTATATAAATTCTTTTTGATCAAACAAAACTCCTTGACGTGCAATAGAAAGAACATTTAGCAAACGCGGTCGTAGCCCGTTGAAAGTATTAATCACCCAAACTACTTTGAACAATTCTAAGGGGTTCATATTGTTAGAGGATTAAGAGTTCAAAATTCATAATCTCCTTTTAATCAACGATGCCTCCACCTTTTGGTGACTTGTTATTGCGAACACATGACTTTTATGTGCACGGTACTTATGTCAATGTGTGTATCATTTATGGAATGGCTTATAATTGAATCAAAAGTATATATAAAACCATCCTTGCTTATGCAGGACAAGACAACAGTTCAGAGGAAGCCACTACCACTTACAGACAACAGACAGGTACTACTACGTTCAATTAATCCTACCTTGAAATATACAAAACTTGTAAACTACTCACCTAAACTAGAAAACAAGAGGCCATATTATTTCTTTATTTACAAACCAGTCGAATGTATGAACGCACGTTTTGTATAAGAGAATTTATATATCCTCTTAACTACAATTGGTATGCTATGCAGTTAATATCGCCGATATATTATCGATAATTCGGTTACCTGGTACAATATGTTAATAGTTGGGACTGCAAGTGGTTGTTTTTTAAGTTGGGACTATTGGCGGCTAACGGCGAATAGTTGGGATTATTAAAATAAAATATTCCTTGTAAAAACCATATGTAACAAACTTTTTTTTTTCTAAAAACATTAGGGAAAGTAATATACATATTTCAATCATTTTGAGTTAAAAAGAAAAAAAAAGCAAAAAAGCAAAAAAAGCGCCGACTACTTTAAAAAAATCAATATTAGGTATTACGTTTTAGATTCTTTTTTACATTGTGTTTAAAAAAATCAATTTTAGGTATTATGAAAACAAAAAATATTCAATTTTGAGCCAAAACTCTTAAAAAGTGACAAGTCTATCTAGGCATTGTGTTTTAAATTTTAGGTATTATCTTTTAGATTCTTTTAGCATTGTATTGTATAGAAAAATATCAAATGTAACAATAAAATGTATTCTAGGTATTTAAAACACAGTAGTTAACTTTCTTTGCATTGTGTTTTATTTTTTATGCATAAAATACATCTCATTGTGTTTTAAATTGCTACGTGTTGTGTTTTATATGTAAAACCATGCCAAAAAAATCTAAAACACCATGCCTAATATTTAAAACGCAATACCTCTATAGACTTTTTACACTTTTTAGGAGTTTTGAACTGTGTGTATAGGGTTAGGTTCATTTGTGAACACCTCCCTTGCTTGTGAACCTAGTGAACACCACCCTTGCTTGTTATTAGACTAATAATCAGCCCTAACAATTAGCTGAGACTTATGATAATTAGAATAATGTTAGCCAAGATTTATGCTTAGCTTTAGAATAGAGATTTCCATATTTACCTGTAATCATCTCTATTTATACTCCTTATGTATTCTGCTAATTCATATCAATAAAACACAGAAATCTTTATGTTTAATATGGTATCAAGAGCCTGTCTCTGACCCTAGCTGCTGCCTCTTTTTTTTTTCCTGACCACCGCCGGACAGCAGCTGTTCAGCCATGAGTAATATCTCCGGCCATCTACTCAACAAACTCTCTCTTTGAACAGCAGCGACACCCATTCCAGTCTTCATTATGGCCACCCTTGCCCTCTTTACCACCCAAGAAAAGACCATTCACAACTCTCACAAGTTTGCCTTTACCCTCTCACCCTCAAATTATGGCTATTGGAAAGCAATGGTCGAACCATTCTTTGTCTCCAATTCCCTGTTTGGTTACATCGATGGTTCCATACCCTGCCCATCACCCAAAGTTTCCACTGATGCAGCCGCTGCTGATAACCCGAACTACACCCGGTGGATTGCAAACGACGCCCATGTCCGCATGCTTATCATCTCAACCGTGTCTGAAGCATCCTTCCAACATGTCCAGGGCACTACTTCTAGAGACGTTTGGCTGTCTCTGGAACGCGCCTACGCGCCTCAAACCGCCTCACATGAGTATACCTTGAAGACCCGACTCTTGAAAATAGCCATGAAAGGCGATGAGAAAGCTGTTGACTATTTAACTCGTGCTCAAGAATATGCAACAGCCTTAGCTAACATCGGGGAGCCCCAGAAAGACAAAGATGTGGTGATGCTTACTATTGCGGGCCTTCGGGAGGAGTACAATAGCTTAAAAGGTAATCTGCTGGCTCGTAATCCACCTGTTAAGTTTAACGAATTATATGGTTTATTGACCGACCATGATTACATGATTACTAAAAACCAAGAACCACAACCCTCCCTAATACCACAGGCTTACAACAGCACCACAAAACAACCTCCCACCATTAACAACATCCAATCTCAACTCCAAAATCTTCAACTGCTTGCTGCTCAACTTGGCTATCAACTACAGCCTGCTCCTAACACCAACCAGCCGTCCCCAACCTTCAGCCCACAACCCCAAGCTTACTTTGCCCCACGGTCTTACAACAACCGTGGCAATCGACGTGGTACTTATCGTGGCAACTCACGTGCAAATTCAAATTGGGGCCGTGACAATTCTGGTAACAATAGACAATTTTCTTGGGCTGCTACACAAAACACTGTTTTTGGCCATTGTAACAGGTGCGGGATCGGTCACTTACCAACTCAATGCCCCAATCAGGCTGGTACCTCTAGGCAGCCTTCTCAGGCCAACTTTGCTGCCTTTTTGGATACCAGCTCACAATATGATGTCATCTGGAAGCCCGACACTGGAGCCAATGATCATGCCTCCCCGGATTAAGCAAGTCTTGACAACTCTGAAGCTTATCAAGGTAATGATTCTCTCCACGTTGGCGACAGTACACCCCTTCCCATCTTTCATATCGGTTATTCCAAAATTTACACCCCACACAAAACCTTTAATATCTCTAATATTCTTCATGTTCCTGCCCTAAAACAAAATCTCCTTTCCTTTCAAAAATTTTGCTCAGATAATGATGTTTTCTTTGAGTTTCATGCTTCTTTTTTTTGTTGTGAAGGACGAGTCTACACGCACTATCCTTCTAACGGGACCAAGTGAGCAAGGCCTTTATTCCATCTGCCTTCCTACATTCAAGTCTCTTCCTAAAGTCGCCTTCACAGCAACAAAAGAGTCCTCCACCATTTGGCACCATCGTCTTGGACACCCGCATCTTCGTGTTTTTCAATCACTTATTTCTAGTTGTTCTTTACCTGTTTCCACCAAATTATCATCTTGCTTATGTACTTCATGTCAGTTGGGAAAATCATCCAAACTGTCTTTAAAACTTTCTACTTTTCGAAGCAATAATATTTTGTATTTAGTTTATTGTGATGTTTGGGGTCCCTCACCCACTTTGTCTCTTGATGGTTATCGTTTTTTCCTTTTATGTGTTGATCATCACTATCGCTATATGTGGTTTTATCCATTTGCACACAAGTCTGATGTTTACACAACTTTTAAACAATTTTACACATGGTCGAACATCAATTTAATACTAAACTAAAAAGTGTGCAAACTGATTGGGGTGGTGAATTTCGGAATCTAACTCCATTTTTTAACTCGCTTGGCATCATTCATCGTCGTTCATGCCCTCACACAAGCGAGCAAAACAGAATTGTTGAGCGTCGTCATCGTCATGTTGTGGAAACTGGGCTTGCATTGCTAGCCCACTCCAATCTTCCACTACGATTTTGGCGGATTGCTTTCGACACTGCTACCTATCTCATAAACCGCCTACCTTCTCGGGTGTCCTCTAACATGTCTCCCTATCAACATGTTTTCAAACATAAACCTGATTACTCCTTCCTTCGGGTTTTTGGTTGCCAATGTTTTCCATATCTTCGTCCTTACAATCGTCACAAAATTGACTTCCGCTCTACTCCATGCATCTTTCTTGGCTATAGCCAGACCATCATGGTTACCGGTGTTTTGACCCGGTCTCCGAACGTGTCTATGTCGCACGTCATGTTCGTTTTAATAAACATATTCTTCCATCTCGTACACCACCACCACCTGCCCCACCTCCTCCATCCTACACTTCCATCTTCCCGACCCCACCACCCAACCTGTCCAATTCCGAAAACAGCCCTACTTCCACATTTTCTAGCCCAAACACTAACCAGCCCCCTTCTGCTCCTATACCTATACCTCCCCAATCAGCTGACCCAGTCCAGCCCACACCCTTCGATTCCTCTTCTGAACCGGGTCCAACAGAACCGACCACATCAGCCCTGAATCCGCCTATTAATGCTACCCAATCTGCCCAACCTGACTCCCCCACTCGACCTCGCCCAGCTCATCTTCGTCCTAACCCAAAGCGTCCGAACCGCTATAACCCATCAGCCTATTACACCACCACTTCCCCTGATCAACTCACTGAACCCACTTCTTTTACCGTCGCTAACAAGTCTACGGAGTGGCGTCATGCCATGAACAAAGAGTTTCATGCACTTAATAAAAACGGGACGTGGTCATTAGTTCCTTATGTTGATAATTCTAATGTGGTTGATTGTAAGTGGGTGTACAGGTTAAAGAGGGATGCACAAGGCAAAGTGACTCGCTACAAAGCTCATCTTGTAGCCAAAGGGTTTCATCAACAGGCTGGGGTTGACTATCATGAGACTTTCAGTCCAGTAGTTAAGGCTACTACCATTCGAGTTGTTTTATCTCTGGCTGTCACTCACAAATGGGCCCTACGCCAATTGGATGTTCAGAATGCATTCCTCCATGGTGATCTTCAAGAAACGGTTTACATGAGACAGCCACATGGCTTTGTTGATCCCTCCAAGCCACATCATGTTTGTCTCCTTCATAAGTCTCTATACGGACTCAAACAAGCTCCTCGGGCCTGGTTCCATAGGCTATCCACTGCTCTTCAACAGCTTGGTTTTCATGGGTCCAAAACAGAACCATCTTTGTTCATTCTCAACTCACGAGGTACAATTATTTATGTTTTGGTCTATGTTGATGATATCATCATCACTGGGAACAACAACCAGGCCGTTGATCACATCATTCAGAGTCTAAGCTCTTCGTTCGCTGTAAAAGATTTGGGCTCTCTTCATTATTTTTTGGGCATTGAAGTCATTCGCCATGGTCTTGATCTTATCCTATCTCAAAAGAAATACATCTGGGATACTTTACAGCGTTCAGGGTTATCTGATTGCAAACCGGTCAATTCACCTATGAGTACATATCAGGTTCTTATGCCTGATGACAGTCCCTTGATGCCTGACCCAACCAAGTATCGTCAGGTTGTTGGAGCCTTGCAGTATGCTACTTTGACCCGTCCTGATATTGCCTTCTCTGTCAACAAAGTCTGGCAATTTATGCATGCACCCACTGAGAACCATTGGACAACAGTCAAACGAATCCTGAGATACCTAAAGGGTACCGCTGACTTGGGTTTACGTATTCGTCACGACTCGGGCTCTATTCTTCATGCCTTTACTGATGTTCACTGGACCAACTCGGTACAGGCATATTCTGACTCTGATTGGGCCGGGTGTCCCGTTGACCGTCGGTCCACGGGGGGATTTGCTATCTATCTTGGATCGAATCTTGTTTCCTGGATAGCCCGAAAACAACGCACTGTGTCTCGCTCATCTACTGAATCAGAATACAAAGCCCTTGCTGATACAGTTGCAGAGTTGATTTGGTTAAAGGCCCTTCTTCGTGAACTTGGTATTGCTAAAAATTACTCCCCCACTCTTTGGTGTGACAATTTAGGAGCCACCTACTTTTTGGCTAATCCAGTTTTTCATGCTCGCACAAAACATGTTGAAGTGGACTATCACTTTGTTTGTGAACAGGTGGCTCAGGGTAATCTGCATGTCAAATTCATAGCTACTAATGATCAGATCGCTGACGTCTTCACCAAGCCGTTATCTTCTCAGCGGTTCCAGTTCTTACGGTCCAAGTTGTAGGTCGTTCCCCGCCCTCAACTTGCGGGGGGATATTAGACTAATAATCAGCCCTAACAATCAGTTGAGACTTATGATAATTAGAATAATGTTAGCCAAGATTTATGCTTAGCTTTAGAATAGAGATTTCCATATTTACCTTCTAAGATATTCTAAGGTCTGCAAAGGGTTAAGCATCACCACGCACCACCACCGTCCACCACCCACCACCGTCCATCACCACTACCACCACCGTCCATCACCACCACCACCACCGTCCATCACCACCACCACCGTCTACCACAACCACCATCCACCACCACCACCCTCCGTCCACCACCCACCACCTCCGTCCACCACCACCGACCAGCACCGCCACCACCACCCATCACTATCGTCTGTACACTACCTTTCACCAATTTTTTAGAAGTGTACATACGTTAAAAACAAACAGCCTTCTTCTTGCAGACTGCAGAGGTTTGGTCCACCTCTTCTTCTACAGATGTCTGCAGATGTGGTCCGCAGACATTGCACCTCTTAAAAAACAAACAACACCTTAGTGTTGTTAAGATACAACAACTGCAATGGCAAAAACCACAGAAAACAATATTGTGCAACTATTATTACATAAATGTACATAACCATACATATCTATAATTGTTATTTATGCATAAGTGTATTAATGTTGTTACATATGTGTACAGTCCCTAAATATGTACAATACACATTGTATAAAGAATACATAAGTGTATAATGAAATGAAGACAACAACACATATTATACAATACACAAGTGTATAAATGAGCACTACACAATACATATGTGTATAATCGAATGAAGAAATAATAGAGTATTCTGTATTCATGTGTATGAACCCTAACATAAACCCATCCCCTTTCCCAAAATCGGACCAAATCATCTATGTACATATATTTATGAACCCTACCATAACCGGAACAAATATACCATAACAACCACAAATCAGATGTACTTCCAGCATCTTAATCTAACTTTATTGAACAAAGAAATGTCTTTATATGAACATTCAACTAAAACCCTAGCTTTTACATGAAAAAATCAATGAAAAAAACTTGAATATACATTATCGGCTAAAATAGATGAAAAAAGGGAATACACTTAGATTGTTACCTTGATTATCTAGCCAGAGAGGTTTAATCGTCGTGAAAATGGTGAAGAAGAATGTGTTGCAGGAAGAAGAGAAGGGGGACTTCATATTTAATTTCTAGAGAGAGAAAGGACAACTTTTAAGGGATTGCAAATTTGATTTGTGATTTGATATTCTATTAACTGATATTTGCAATGAAAATTACTAATTAGCCCTCATATCATTTAATTAAAAACTAAGTAACATATAAGAATACAAAAATGCCATTAATATAAAATCTCATCATCTTGCAAAATCAATGGACAAGATTTGTTCATTTTTGTTCACAAATACACCATTGTTCACTCATGAACCCTACCCTATATGTGTGTGTATATATATACACAGACACATAAGGAAGGGTTCATTGGGGAACACTAAAAAAGTGGAGGACCAGGAAACACTCTTAAAAATTCAATTTAACATGTTAAAATCATTTTTTTAAATTGGACGCCTTTTCTTATAAATACATGTAGAAGCATTTTTAATAAAAAAACTAAAAACATAAAAAAATGTTTAAAAACAGTTAAAAAAACTATATGTATGTATATAGGGGAATTATAGAGTGAAAACTCACTTGAGTTAAGAAAACTCAAGAAAACTTTATGTAACAATTTTTTTTCTAAAAAAATAGGAAATGTAAGCTAATGTTATCGAACGTTTTGTAACAAAAAAAAAAACAAAAGGTGTCGAGGGGATATATATATATATATCTATATCTATATCTATATCTATACTACTTTATAAAGCATATATGAAGGATAGAAATGGTCATTTGCCATTGTACAAGCATTTCAAGCACATTGTACAACCTTTAAAGCATGAAAGTGTTGAAAACTTCCTTTTAACATCATTGGAATCCCGCTCATCTCATTTGGGCGGCCAATGCTTTTGTCCAAAATTTGAATCCCGCTCATCCCCACTTCCCCATACTCATCTGTCTTTTCAAAATCAAATCTCGGAGACTTTCTCTCTCTCAAGAAACCCTACAAACTCCATCAAGGTGAAAAACGATCCAAGATCCAGATCTCTCATTTTCATCTCCCTTTTCATGAAACGATTTTAGATCTCTGTTGATCCTCTCTCATTTTCATCTCATCTCAGGTCCAGATCTCTCATTTTCATCTCCCTTTTCTGTTTCATCATCCATCCAAGATCTAGATCTCCCTTTGAACTGTTTATCTTATAAATATTGCTTTTTATTTCCAATATTACACGGAAAGATAATGCACCAGGTGGGTGTGGAAGATTTCACCGGATCAATTCCGATTTTGCTCTCATCAGCGGCTGTAAATGGTGGTTGTTTGGTTAAGCTAGCGATTCCGACCACTTGACAAACTCTAGGGTATGAATATTCAAGATCTGATTCAAGTTAACTGATTTCATATGGTTTTACAAGGGTCTTTTGCTAAATCTTGCTTCAGGTTCTGATGTAGGCTTAGATGTAGTGAAAGAAACCGTCCCAACTGAAGGATCAATCACACAGTTTTTATTAATCGATTGTGAGTAAGTTTTTCAGATTACATGTGCTTTATTTTCAATAGTATAATTTTTTTTGCTATTTTACACTCTATAGATCATTTGGGAAAAATAACATCTGAGTTTCATGTTAAATCTGGTGGTTGTGGTGGAGTTGCTTTTTGGTTGTTCGGTTCTTTATTGTCTACAAAGGTTAGGTAATTTCTTGAGCTATTGATTTTGCGGTAATTTCCCCTTATTTTGTAGACTAACGGTTGCTCATCCTCTTTCTCAGGTTGATTTTAATAGTTATTGTAAACTCATTTGTTGTGATTATTGTTTGATTAACGCTGCCAATTTGCTGAATAATTTATCGTTGGATCAATCGAAAACATTGGAAGCCTCAGAGCCTGCTAACAAGGTTGGTTTTTGTTGTTAGTTATTGTTATTACTAAAGCATGTTGGTTAGCTGTTAATTGGTATTAGCATTTTATTAATTGTGCTTGCAGCCCTCTGTTGACTCAGAGGTCAATGGGACTGGTCATTTTATATGCGAGCCACAAATCGTCAGCTTCATTTCCACTACTTTACCATATTGTCATTGAATATTTAATTTTTTGAAATTTGTTTCTATAGTTATAACCTTTATAAGTAACTAGAAATGTGGATCATTATTTGTAATTTGATGTTGCTGGTACAAGTTCTTGGGTTCGGATCGGGTAACATGTGCATTTTTGGAAGAAGCCGATTAGAGCTAGATACAGGTATGTCCAGTTGACTGATTAAACGGTCGATTCAATATCCTGTTCAGTCCTAAAAAGGTGCATGGTACCACACAATTCATCACACCACATAGAGTCATAACTATGGTCATTATGCCGTTTGGATAGACTAGATGTTTGGTACCTTTCGTGATCCTTTGGAAGACGAAGCCAAGAATACATAATAAACATTCCTTATGTTGGCGAACCGCTGATTTTGGAATTCTAATAACCGTTAAGTGATGGGTGTTAAAATGTCATCTCTGGCTGTTTTTGTTTGCAAATGACCGTGACGGTTTAATTGTTAAGATGGCAACTTCTATAAAAGGATGTTTGTTTGGCGTTTACTTTCCTTTTCTGCATGTAATCAAGATTATCTGTATAATGTATACAATTTTTGCATGTGTTTGAAACAAATGAAATCTAATTATGGTTTTGGCTTCTTTTGTAGGTTACATCACCTTATGGAAACGTTCTTCACCATAAAGAGAATGTGACACATGGTCAATTTGCATTCACATCAAGTGAGTCTGGTCAGTATATGACATGTTTCTGGCCGGACCGCCCTAATGAAGGTGGTGCCTTAAGTGTTAATATTGACTGGAAAATTGGAGTTGCAGCAAAGGATTGGGAGTCGGTTGCTAGAAAAGAAAAAAATCGAGGTGAGTTACAACTCTTGACATTATGTTAAAAATGTCAACAAAGCATAAACAAATAGATTTAAGATTGCAAAATGATTCAAAAGTTCATCTTTTCTCATAAGTGGAATATTATTTTCTCATTGTTAGTTACGGTGATTTGCTTCCAAATTTTCTGTATGAATCTATGATGCATTCTAATTAAAATCATTTGTCAAGTTAAACGTTCCGATTTTCACAGATGGGGGGATTATGTTATGTTCCACTTTTACTTTTCCTGATATTTTTGGTTGAATTTCGTCACAGGGTGTTGAGCTCGAGTTGAGAAAGCTTGAAGGAGCAGTGGAGGCCATTCATGATAATCTGTTATACCTCAAGAGCAGGTGAACTTTATTTCTTGCAATTCAACGTCAATGTTGTTAATCTACTGAGGTGGCAAGATGGGTGAGTTGAAACGTTTTAACTCGAAAGGGTCACCCAATAAGCTACTCTAATAATTAGGTGAGCTCTTAGAGATACTTATGCTTTTCATGATCATCACATTTCCTTTCCGAGCTCCCAAAAATATGATAGTTTTTAAGCCTTAAAATCATAAATATTATTTGGTATAGGGAACTGGGATCTTAAGCAACTTATTGGGTCCGGTAACATGCCAGCAACACCTTCTGCGACAGTCGCTGCTCATGCGGTTGTTGTTCGTTTACAAGATGGCCTTGGGGTTCAACCTCTGCAACTGCGGTCATTTTAGTTTGCATCGTATGATTGTTTTCCTATTAATCCTTCTTTTGATCATCTGTCATCGTTTAAAATGGATCTATCTGATAATGAAATTTTAGGCATTTATACGATTGCAGGCTAGGCACCAAGCAGAGGTTCGCTTATGTTAATGGGTACTGAAATTAACAGATTTTTTGCATTATACTAGATTTCTAAGTGTCGAATTACTTGTAAAATAGATCGAATTTCAAGCCTTCTTTTGTTAATAGTATCAGAATGTAACTTAGATTGCATATGGTAAGCTAACGTGGTTGCATTTTGCCCCAGCCACATTGCGCGATAACTGGCCAGGGAATTGTTTTTTCGGCCAATAAAGCCATACCGGTGACCACGACCAAACCGATGAGATTGAAAAGTGAACGATGCCAGCCGAGACATTCAACCTCATGCTGCAACAAGACAGATTTTCCCAGGTACTCTACACTTGTTTCAGTGGAGTATAAAAGATTAGAATTGAGAAGAACATAATTATCTTTTAATTTTTTTATATTTATTATCTTTATAGTCCACACCATAAAAAAAGTTTGGTTAGCTATGTATCACCATGTTCATGTGCCGAGTGGTGTGTGGGGTACGCCAGCGAACATCGTTTTTCCGGTCACAAGAATGAGAAAAGAGGGAAGGGTTCGATCGTTGTGCGGCGAAGAAATTGTGACGGTGTTCAGTGGTGATAGACATGTTTGTGGTGGTTTCCGGTTGTAACAGGTTAGTGCCTTAATCTCCGCCATGGAGCAAGGGGTAAAAATATTTGTAATAATATAAAGTATAAAGTTATATTAGAATATGCTTTATGAAAAATATATGTTGAATGTTTAAACAGGTTGAGAGCTTACTTGGTGACCAACCGTCCATGGTGGTGGATTTTAACTAGAAACTACCAAATAGGGATGAGATCGGTACGATACCGGTACCGTACCGGTACCGATACTGTAAATACCGTTACCGAAATTGAGGAAATGTGGATACCGATTACCGTACCGTATTTATAGATTCGGTACCGGTACGGTACCGGTATCGGTACCGGTATTTCGGTAATTTACCACATTGGTACCGCTTTGGTGTCATCCATTGTTTCACCTAAAAAATATCATGCGCAACCCATCCATCCATTGTTAATAAAATACATAACAACTAATCAATATTAATAAAATACATAACTTGTGAAAGCAGACATGACAACCAATTTTTTTTAGATTTTGACCACTAATCTTACAGTTTACATAAATGATAGTACTAAATAAAGATACAACTATACTGTATTGTAGCCTTATATGAAAGAAACCACATCAGCGAATCACAAGAAAACTTGAATTTTAAAAGTATATCTAGCTTTTCATATTCTTGTCATCCTAACAATTAGATCTTTTGAGAATATCAAATATCTCCTAATCTAAAGCTACTGTTACCCACAATTATCCATACGAGTTCATAGAAAAAAGAAGCAAACATGAATATTATACCTACTAACTACTAAGAACCTTGTGAGTGAGGTTTAATGTTTATTCTATGAACCTGTATGTGTTCCATTGAATTACAACATGAGTTGAATAGGCAAGGGTTTGTTATATATTAGTTTAGTACATTGTAGTAGTAGCTAGTAAGATTAGTTCGACTCTTCGTAATCCAACCTAAAAACCCCTTGGAATTCATTATTAAATTCAGTATTAATACCGGTATTTACCGTAAAATACCTTTACCGATACCGTTTTTTACCAATACCGAATTTCGAAAAATCTATTACCGATACCGGTACCGTTTATGATCGGTATGGTACAGCATCGGTACGGTACCGGTAAGGTACCGGTACGGTACCGGTATTTCGGTAAAAAATCTCATCCCCTACTACCAAACGAATGAGAAATGAGTTTTTAGCAACATGGGATGGACTCTAAGGTAACCAACATAAACACTCATTAGCTATTCAGTGAAGACCCTCAACGGCAACATGATAAAGTAAAGCATCGGTGATTAAAGTTGTTTTTGGTGCGCATTATCAACAATCATGGAGGCAAAGCATTGGTATGTTGTACATTAGTTAGTAAACGTGGTACATATGTATGTTGTAATCCAAAATTATCATGGAGGTTTGTCAATGTATTTGTAAAGTTTCTATGATGAAATTTAAAATTAATTTTTAATGTATTTATATACTAATATGCAAGATCTGTGAATGGTTCCATCTGCAAGGAATTGGGAGGGCAACAAGATGTTGGTGGCATCTTAGTTGGAGGAGCTTCTCTCAAGGTAAATTTGATCATTAACACCTTTTTCTTAGTTTATAGTTTTCATTTCGCATATGTAACTTGAATTCATTGATATTGTCACTTGATATCGTCTTAATCTTTCTACCACTTTGAGCGCAGCCGCAGCGAGCGCAGGCGCGGCGAGCGCAGCGGCAGCGGCGCGGCGAGCGCAGCCGCAGCGAACACAGCTGCATCGGTTAGAGGTGTTACAAGGAACCCAACATTTGTTAGGTATAAACTAATCTCAAGTTTGTTTGGTATATGCAGTGTCTTCTTTATGCTAAGGCTCAACCTAGAAAGCTTGAGGTTTCTGGTTATTGAAAGAATTGACGACATTGAGGATGCATTTAGCACGTGGCGGATGAATCGTCTGTGAAGCACCGGAAGCACCAGTACAAGGTTTCTGCCGGAATCCAGAGCCTCAAAGTTGAAGATCAATTCCTTTAGTTCTTACTGGTTTGGTTGTATTAGATGCCCGGGACTAGCCGTAACAGAGACATCTAACCCACAATTGTATGGTAACCCACAATTGTGTGTTCTATTATATTCTTTAGTATAATTATAAGGTTTATAAAAAGTTTTAAACATTATGACAATCTCTTATCTTGAAATTGAATTAGTATTTACATTAGACCTGCCAAAGTGCCAAGAAGCAGGACCACACAATCCGAATTGTTAAAATTCCCAAACATAGTACACAATTTTTGATGAAAAAAATAACAATTAAGCTCATGCAGACTCTATATTAATGTGTCTATGTTTTACCGTCAAAAGACGTTATTATGTATTAGTATTGTGTGTCGCATGGGACATAACGGTCTTAACAAACCATACTAAAGTGTTTATACGTCGTTGCTTACTTCTTCGATTCATGTTTTCGAAGGTTTGGTGTTGCTTTCATCAGTGACGCAAGTAGGACTTAACGAGATTAACGGAGCGAACTTAACGAGCTTAACAAACGAAACTAACCCGTATCCCTTTGATTCCGAGTTTGCAGATGAAACATTCGATGGCATCTACAATGATAGAAGCGAGAACAAACCTATGAGATTTTCAAGTTTTAGAGTATCACATTGTAAATTGTTGCCGCCGCCGCATCGCGCGGGTCCCTTCTAGTATATATATATGTATATGCTAAAATTAAATTTTCTTATAAAAAAATCCCCTCGATGCTTTTTTTTTGTTACAAAATGTTCGATAACATGTAACTTACATTCCATAATTTTTTTAGAAAAAAAATTGTTACATAAGGTTTTTCTTGAGTTTTCGTAAGTCAAGTGGGTTTTCTTTATATCCCTCCCCTGTGTGTGTGTGTGTATATATATAGGGTTGGGTGAATTTGGAACACTAAAAAAGTGGGTAACCGTAGGGATGAGCATATGGGACTTGGTACCGGTACCGATTCGGTACCCACTTTCTGGCTTTTTCGGTACCGGTATTTTCGGTTTGGTACCAGTATTTTACCGAATTTTACACATAAATATCGGTACCCATATTTGGCGATTTTCGGTACCATTATTTTCTTTACCGGTACTTCATATAAGTACATGTATAACAACAACCGTACCCAGTAAATCCCCCAAATAGCAAATCTATTGGTAGGGTCTAAGGAGGGTGAGATATGCACCTTGCCTCTATCTATAGGGATAGAGATGCTGCTTCAAGAGAGACCCCAAACACCAAAGACAAATAGTAGACAAGTGAGAAATCTAGAAATAGAGAGTTACTAAATTAAAAAAGAAGTGTTAGAGAGGTAACATAGTGAAATAGAACAAATATTTTAAATCATAAAACCCTACGTAAGCATATATGTAATAAACACAATCAATGCAAAATCCGCCTAGACCATAAGGGAAACTAAGCCTATACTCCAATGCTCAGACCTAAAGAACGTACTTCTAAAAGTCCTTAAGCTTAATCCTAGGTCTCCATAAACCCTTATCCTAGACCATATCCTCAGAGAGGTGTAACTCTAGCAAATCTTTCCTAATCCGCTCATCCCAATTCCCAAGTCATCTTGGGCCTACCTCGACTCCTCCCTTCCACAGTTAGGCATTCTACTGCTCTAATTGGCGCTGTCAAGTGCCTCCTCTTCACATTCCCAAACCATCTTAGTCTTCCCTCCTTTATATAAGTACATGTAGAAGTCTTTTTAATAAAAAAAATTCAAAAACTAAAAAAATGCTTAGAAAACAGTTAAAAGAGCTAAAAAATGAAAATTATTTTTTAGCATTTTAAACTGAATTTTTATTATCTATTTAACATGCTAAATGCTTTATTCCCTACTTCCCATTTTTTTAATGTTCCCCGTTAAACCTCATAATATGTATAGGAAAGAGTTCATTAAAAAACTTAAAAGATATTAGAAAACTTCAAGAAAACCACTTTTATACAAGTTTTTTTTTTCTTTTTTTTATATGTTACTATTATTCTTAAACATTAAAAAGAAAAAAAATTATATGTTGATCAACGGATTACATATATGTAGCGCATGAACTACATACATATACCTCATATGTGTACCTTCGAAAGATACATACATGTAGTTCGTCAATCTACATATATGTTTTAATTTTTATTTTTATTTCTACAATTTATAGCGGATTGCAATGGATAGCCTTTAACTTCAATAATTACAGTTACAGTCATTTATTTGGAAAACATGTTGCACGTTTTATCCTTTACCCAAAACCCAGTTAGAAAATTAAGTTAGTTCTGATCATATGTTGGCACGTGAGGGCATTTAAGTCCATTCACCTACCAACTACCCCACCATATAAATTCCTCCTTTTTCTCCTCCAAATCCCTCATTAGGGTTTTTTATCAAACCTGCAACTCCCATGTATTCTCTCCCTCTCTCCAGATGAAGCAGGCCACCTTCCCATGGATCAACTTCCAAAAACCACTAGTTGCCCACTTCCTTCACACTCTGCCTTGATAAATGACAAGAGGTCCTGAAGCTGCTGCAAGTCCGCCAACTCCATCTGTGATAATAAACTTTTCTTCCACATCAGATCCCAGCCCACACCCGTCATTTTGAAGAACCTCACGAAGTTATCGATTGCTTTGTTCTTCTTTCAGAAGCCTACTACTATTCTGCTATCCCTCCGACGTTGACAACCGCTAGACGACAGAGGATCTTAGACCTCCGTGATTTGTAATTATTATAGAAAACTCATCTCATATATGAGTTTAGTTTCATTAATTATTATGAATTCAGAGTCTTTTTTATTTGCTATTAGCACTATCTATATTGATACTCTATTACAAAATTGGATGTCAAAATCTGTTTAGGTTTCCAGATTTGTTTAAGGGTGGTTAGTGGTGGTTGCAGGTGGTGAGTTGGTGGTGGTTAGTCCAGTGGTGTGAGGGTGGTTAGTGGTAGTTGCAGGTGGTGGGTAAGGTAGGGAAAGAAAGATGAGGTGGATTAAGTGTTATATTAATTTTTTTTAATAAATAGGTAAAAGGACAATTATACCCTCATGTGCAATGCACATAACTATACTTAACCATGAAATGTAACTAGGTTAGGACAAAAGGACGTAAGATGTAACGGGTTTTACAAATAAAGGATTGTGACTGTAATTATTGAAGTTAAAGTTCATCCATTGCAACCCGCTACAAACATAAAGGACGAAAAGTGTAATTTACCCCTTAAAGAAAATAAAAAGTTAAAATAAAAATGGTAGTAGTTTGTTGAGTTTTCAAGTTTGGAGTGGTTTTCTAATGAACCTATATATATATATAATATGAAGTTTATTTGGCTAAGAAGACTATGAGGTAATCTTGACAATCCATTTAGTTAATCAATGGCTAAGATTAAATGAGGGAAATTGAAGGGAAAAAAAGAGGCGCGTGAGTTTGTTTAGGGGCATTCTGGTCAATCCAAGGCAATAGTTTATCTCTCCTCCAATTCTCCCCCATTTTTTAAACGTTAATAACTCTTTCATACGACATTATTTTTTTTTTATAAAAATTGCACCAAAAAAACGAGCGTTTTTTTATCTTTAAAACGAGTATACTATTGCTATATTTTCGGAAAAAAAAATTTAAAACCCAGTTGCGTAAAACGCAATGGAAAAAACCCAGTTGCGTAAAACGCAATGAAAAAAAAATCTTAAAAAATGACATTTTTCTAAAACGCAATGCACCAAAAACACAAAGAAATGTCTTATTTGTAAAACGCAAAGGCCAGAAAACACAAAGAAATGTCTTATTTCTAAAACGCAATAGACTAAAAACACAAAAGAAAGTGTACTTTCTAAAACGCAATGGACTGAAAACACATAAAAATGTGTTTTACCTAAAACGCAATGCACAAAAAACACAAAGAAATGTCTTATTTCTAAAATGCAATGGCTAGAAAACACTTAAAATGTCTGTTTTCTAAAACGCAATGGACTGAAAACACATAAAAATGTGTTTTACCTAAAACGCAATGCACCAAAAACACAAAGAAATGTCTTATTTATAAAACGCAATGGCCAGAAAACACTTAAAAATGTCTCCTTTCTAAAACGCAATGGCCTAAAAAAACAAAAGAAAGTGTTCTCTCTAAAACGCAATGGACTGAAAACACCTAAAAATGTGTTTTACCTAAAACGTAATGACTAAAAACACTTCAAAAATGTGATTTTCTAAAACGCAATAGCCAGAAAACACATAAAAATGTCTTAGTTCTAAAACGCAATGGCCTAAAAACACCAAAGAAAGTGTTTTCTCTCTAAAACGCATGTCCTAATCCTATTGCTTCCTACACTTCTTAGCCAAAATAAACTTCCTATTTGATCCCCACCCTATATATATATTTATATATATACATATATACTTATATACATATATATGCATATATATATATATACGCATAATATTAAAAGTTACAAATATCCCTCCAGTATCCTACCGCGATACCCGATATCAAAAACGGTTATTCTAAATGCACCATACTCTATTTTCCATCCCCACTCTATAGTATTAATTAGGTTATAATATATAACTAACCAATAAGAGTTCTTCCCTACTTAATAAGTTTGACTAGAATTTAAGTCTGTATTAATATCAACTTGGTTTCCTTAATTGCACTAAAAATCACTACTTATTCTCTCTCATTGTCAATTAACTAATAATTTTTATACCTTTATCATTACATTTTCTCTTTCTTCCATTCACAACCACTTTCAAAAATATTAAAATATTTGGGGATTTTGGATTTTAATAATCCCAACTATTCGTCGTTGGCCGCCAACAGTCCCAACTTAAAAAATAACCACTGGCAGTCCCAACTATTAACATATTGGCCTCCGATGGACCATGACTAACAGAACCTTAACGTCGTCAGTCTCCGGTCGCCAGAAAAACGTTTTTGGCCGGAAAACTTAACATTTCCATCCCAAACCTATTCGTAATCTTATTACGGACCTTTAGGAACCTTTTTCTAGTAAAGGCCCCAATTATTGAAGTCTCCGGAAAACTCCTTTTTCGTGGTAAACTTCTTTTTCCCTGGAAAACTCGACTTCTTGGCCAAAAAACTTTACATCTTCGCCCAAAACCTCTCTATAACCTTTAGATCGGACCTTTAGAAACCTTTTTCTTGCCAAAATCGGTTTTCCGGCGACCGGAGACTAACGATGTTATGGTTCTGTTAGTCAGGGTCCATTGGTGGCCAATATGTCAATTGTTGAGACTGCCAGTGGTTATTTTTGAAGTTGGGACTATTGGCAGCCAACGACGAATAGTTGAGATTATTAAAATCCAATATTCCAAACATTTATAAGGTGTGAACAGTGTTCCCGTATATTTACAGATGAACAATAACATTTTCTCTCTTCTCCACTCACAACCATTCCTTAAAATATAACCAACTCACACACATAAATATAAGAACTGTATTGTGAATGCTCTAATAGGTCCTTTTCTAGCAATTATGTATTCAGGTCAAATATCATACACTCTTTGTAATTGTATTAAACTAGTTTTTGCCCCGCCCGCGTTTCGGGGCAATAAGCCGAATATTTCTCTCGCATAACATGTATGTATGTATTTCGGTTACTTGTACATACTACTTATAACACGATCTAAAAAAAATTACATCGAGTCAACCAATTAAAACAAAAACACTACCATACTTTACTAAAAAAAATAAATTAAAACGATGGAAAGACTATAATTTTAAACTGGGAGCAAAATTGTAATTTTTTAGGACAAATGAGCATGCACCAGGCATGCATGGACGAATAAAAATTACACTTATTCACGCCCGCGTTACGGGGCGTTAAATTGAATATTTCTTAATTTCATAACATGTATGCATCTATTTAGTTCACTTTTACATACTATTTATAACACGATCTAAAAAAATACATCGAGACAACCAACTAAACCAAAACACTACCATGGTTTTGCTAAAAAAATTAAAACGATGACAGGTCTGTAATTTTGAGCTGGGGTAAAATACTAATTTGCGAGGACCAATGAGCGAGTGTTAGACAAGTGCTTGTCACAATAAAAGTTAAATTGAGTCAACCAAGCAAAATAAAACACTACTATAGTTTTGTAAAAAAAAGGTAAAATGATGGCAAGATGACAATGTTTAACTGGTGGAGAAATCGTAATTTTTGAAATGAAAACAAAATCATAACTTTGAACAGAGGGCAAAGTCGTAATTATATTTTGAACTCGGGGCGAAATCATAATTTTAAACTGAGGGCGAAATCATAATTTTGAGCTAGGGGAAAACATAATTTTATTTTGACATGTGGGCAAAAACGTAATTTTGAGCTAGGGGCAAAAACAGATTTTAATTTTAAACTGGGGGTAAAACCGTAATTTTAAACTGAGGGCGAAACCGTAATTTTAAACTGGGAATAAAATAAAAAATGGGTTTTTGAACTGAGGACAAAATCGTAATTTTGAGCTAGGGGCAAAATTATAATTTTATTTTTAACTGGGGGCAAAAACTTAATTTTAAACAAAGGACGAAACCGTAAATTTAAACTGGAAATAAAATTAAATTAAAAATGAGTTGGTCAAATAGGGAAGAGCCAGGCAAGCTGCCTGGCACTATTCCCTCAAGTCCTTTTTGTATATGTAGGATAATTGACATGTACTTTTTTGTTGCCGCTGAGATTAACATACTTTAAAAATAAATTTCGTAAAATATATATTTTCATAAACATCATTTGGGTACTCTGAGTGACCAGACCGATTAAAATTTTGGATTCTTTTAAGGGCAAATTAACATACTCAAATTTGAGATCTATCATAGAAAATTTTAATAGACAATTATAGTTGCACTGGTTGGCTAATTTATTGTTATTAAAACAATAAAAAGTAATTTATTGTTATTAAAACAATAAAAAGTAATTTATTGTTATTAAAACAATAAAAAGTATCATTTACCTTCTTCATATATATCCCTAATTTTGCTTTCCTCGCAATTATTTAGAGATTCAGGCTTCAAGAGATATTAGTTGCCACCGAAGATTTTTCTGATAAAAATCTCATTACGGAAGGTGCATTCTTGGTTTTAAAAAGCGAGAGGCGCACAAAAGCGACGAGATCTAAAACCGAGGCGCAAAGCGCGAAGCGCAAAAGCGGCGGGCTTTTCGTACCCGAGCCGCAAGCTAATTATATATATATTTTTATATATTTCCCAAAGGTTTCTAGTATCATTTACCTAAAATTGTGACACAAGTAACCTCTATATATGCTTTAATATTTAAATAACCCATATGTACAACCTAAGAAGCACAAAATCTCTACTGTACACTCAAAGTACAACTAACGAAGTTATATGTACAATCAATAAAACTCCATAAAAAGCAAAGAAAAGGAAAAAAAAACTAAGTTAGACAAAGTTTTGGGTTAGAAATTTAAAATAGTATAACATTAAGGATGAAAATTGTAATTTTGTGAAAACAAAAGATAAAAAGTAAAAAGGATGTAAACCCTAAAAAATTTCAGCCGTCACTCTCTATTTCATGTCTAGCTATCACTCTTACATCTCCTTCTCTCAAAAGCACTTCAAATCGTTAATTCTGACAATATTTCATCTCCATTTTTATGAATATCAGGTGTTTCATCTTCATAAGTATGGTTGTTTCTACATAGAATGTGTAATTTTCGTATAAGGTCCTTAAGAGCATTCACATTCTATCCATCAAAATATGTGAGGGGGAGTTTTTATATTATAAAGGGTATAAAAAGTGGTTGTGAGTGGAGGAGAGATAAAATGTTATTGTTCATCTGTATATTTGGGGGGACACTGTTCACCTAGTATAATTTTTTTAATATATATTGAAAGTGGTTGTGAGTGAAGGAGAGAGAAAAATGTGATGATAATATTATTTAATTGAAAAGGAGAGAGAAAAAGTATTTGCTTTTAGTGGAAATATATTGATAGAGAAAGTATAATGTACTTCAGGGCTTAACCTACATTAACATACATGACAAAAAATATAACGTGCGTTATTATCATAGAACGTGCGTGATTATAGTCCCATGCGTGATTATGTGGTCCCATGCGTGATTATGTGGTCCCATGCGTGATTATACCCCTGATCCAACGGTTACCATTGTCTCCTACGTGATGTATGATAAGACTTTTTGTATGTTAACCTTTCTCTATATTGATATATGAGTTGTTTTTTAGTGGAATGTATGTATAATTTGATGGTTTGGATGTGAATGCTCTAAAGCGCACACTTCAGTGCCTCATCGCCTTACAAAAAAAGCGCTGAAGCGCACTGCTTCTTGGGTTTCCTCTAGGCGCTAAGCAAAAAAGCGAGGGACCCTGAGCCTTGATGAGCCTCGCGCCTAGGCGCGCCTAAGGCACGCTTTTTAAAACCAAGGGTGCATTAGGAAAGGTGTACAAAGGTCAACTCTTCTGGAATGGGGATTGGATGAATTTTATGGTACGGAAGTTAGATTGTACGTATGGGCAAGGAGACGAGTTGCAGACGGAGTTTTCAACGGTCAAGAGTCTCAAACATAAAAATATCATTTCTATTTTGGGTTACAATGATGAGAATAATGAAAACATCATCGTTTACGAGCAAGCAGTTCTCGGAACTCTTGACCAACATCTAACTGATGGTAGTCTCACATGGGTCCAAAGACTTAAAATATGTTTAGGTGTTGCACGTGCACTGAGTCACATCCATTGTGACATCATACATTGTGACATCAATAGCTCTAAAATATTTTTAGATAAACATTGGGAACCCAAGATATATGGTTTTGAACTTTCCACAAAATATCCTCAAAGTTGGAGGCATCGCCTTCTCTACTCTCACTACTTCAACACCGATAACATGACACCTGAATTTGATGTTTACTCATTTGGTGTGTTATTGCTTGAAGTCCTTCATGGGAGGAAACGAATGATTACAAATGATGTTATTAAGGGAGTAATAGATGAGATAATCGATCCTCATTTAAGGAAACAAGCTAACGCACAGTCGTTGGCACTCTTCAAACACATAACTTATAATTGCTTGAATCGACAACTTGTGCATCGTCCAACTATGGATCAGATTGTTAAAGAACTTGAGGATGTGTTGGAACTTCAACAGAACTCAATCGCTCCACATGAAGGTGCATCATTCAACAACTTGAAGGTAATTACTTTCTTTTAATTAGTTTGAGGTGATTATGGTTAATAAACTTGATTTTTCACTACAATACATAGAACATAATCTAACTACATATTATTTTCTTTTAGTGTGTTTGAAGTTCATCTAATGTAAAGTTTTATAATTAAACGAAATTAATTAATTTTCTTTTAACAAAATAAAGGCCATTTACAATAAACCAAACTTGGAATAAACTTTTTGATTGATTTTTTTAAAGTCTATAAAGATACCCAATCCTAGTATATTTCTTATTAACTTGCACAAATGATGTACATGCTCCGATACCAACCCTTCTCACTTAACACATAATATTGTAGGTGGATTTTTTGAAGATCCCACTAATCGAAATAAAGCGAGCCACAAATAATTTCCATGAAGACTACTCTATTGGGTCTGGCGGGTATGGTATAGTGTACAAAGCTGAACTTGATGTTTTAGATATTCAAAGTTTGTCATCAATGGAAGGAAAGTGTAAAGGTGAGCTTCCCAAGATAAACAAAGTTGTAGCTATAAAACGTATTTTACGTAGAGAAGACGAGCAAGATAAACAAGGGTTTTTATCAGAAATTAAATTGCTTACTAGTTGTAAGCATCCGAATATAGTGTCTCTTCTTGGCTTTTCTAGAGAAGCCGATGAAATGATTCTTGTTTATGAGTATGCTTTTAAAGGAAGCCTTAGTGATTATTTAAGAAACAATAATCTTACTTGGGCACAAAGAATACAAATTTGCCTTGAAATTGCACATGCAATTGATTACATTCACACCGACATGGAGGGAAAACCTAGGATAATTCATCGAGACATAAAGAGTGAGAACATTTTATTACATGCAAATTTGCATGCAAAGGTTGCTGATTTTGGGCTCTCAACATTCCATCCTTTGATGCAGCAAGCTAGCACTATCTATACACAAAATATCGCTGGGACAATGGTTTATATGGATCCATAGTATTTGGAAACGGGTAAGTATAAAAGGGAATCTGATATTTACTCATTTGGAGTACTTTTATTTGAGGTCCTATCCGGGAGTATGGCCTATGACGCAATTTACCTTGCCAAAAATGAGACAGGCCTTGCACATATTGCAAGGCGGCGCTTCAACGAGGGAACATTAAAGGAATTGATGGATCCCAAAATGATTAAAGAAGATGTTGATTGTAATTTTACATTAAATAGAGGACCCAATCAAACTTCTTTCAACGCATTTTCTGAAGTTGCATATCGATGTTTGGCGGAAACTCAAGCCAAGCGTCCAACCATGGAAGTCGTCATCAAGGAACTTCAAAAGGCACTAGAATTGCAAGTAAGTCGATGATTGATAAAATTACAATAGTTTTCTTCATATTCTCGATTGGAGTTATCTCATTTTAGTCTAAGATTCATAAAGCACAAACTTGAATATCAAATGTCCAAAATCACACATAATATATGAATTTATATCTCATACCTTTAAACCATGAATTTACTTTGTTTATAGGATTGAGATTTTAATGACTATGATAACTATGTTGAAATATTTTTGAAAATAGAATTTTCATAAATGTATGAAATGAGTTTTTCCTAATTTTGGACTATAAGTATATATAGGAATATGAGTATATCATCCATTCATTACCAATTTCTAATTCTTTAACCATATTTTCATCATAATATTCTGTTACGCACATACACACATACATAGTGGGAGGCTTATATAAAGCAGGATCGCAACGTAAAAAATGTACAAATGATTTTCTTTTACTTAAACTGATTGCACAATTTTTAAATTTCATCATCATGATCGTCCTTACCCACATGTACAACTTTCTCATTCATTCTAACCCACAATGTTGCAGGGGGAAACCATGGTACTCTCAAGGTTTCAGCTCAGTGATATAGAGTTGGCTACCAAGAACTTTGCTGCAACATACTGTATTGGTTTAGACACAGATATGAAGGTGTACGAAGCTGAACTGGATCATTTTGGCAACAGTAATTCTTGCTCAACTGAAGGGAACAAGATATAGCTACAGTATTATGGTTTTTACTTGGCCCGGCAAAACAAGCAAGTTGGTTGGGTAACAGTTTAAACGGGTCAGTTAGAGAAATAAAAGTTTCAAATGACTAATATGATAATTATAGCAGTCATATCTAATAATTAGCTTCTTGTGCAGCCATTGCTTTCTTGCAAATTATATTTTACATCTCTGTTAGGTTTAAAATGCTTTCTCAACATTATATGCTACTAGTTACCGCTCTATACTTTTCTTGCCTTGTTGTGTCCCAAATTTGAGCCTTTATTGTCTTTCCTTTAACCAGTTTTTGAAATTTTGGTTTAGCAAACTTGAACTAGAGGTGGCAAAAAGAACGGGTCGGGTCGTTCGGGTCAGTATGTAACATTTTATTTTGTATCGGTTGAGATAGGTTGGCTTGATCCAAAACACTTATTATCTAAAATGTTTACCTTTTAATATAGAATCAGTGTTTCATACAGTTACTCAAGCTATAGTTTATCAAATAATAATAGTAAAATCATAATAAATAATAAATCTATGTTAACAAGTTGTTTTTCAGCTTGAGAAAGTTTCACTTTGATGGAAGTTGAACAAATATTTCAGTGAAAAAGTTTACAAATTGTTGTTTAAGGGACATTTTGCTTACACTAATCACATCAATCCATCTTATATATAGAACGCTAGTGGGCAACCCGCGCGTTGCAGCGGAGTCGACAATAAATTTCTATACAGCAAAATTTTGGATACCAACATAATAAGCCCACTAATCACATCAATCCATCTTATATATAGAACACTAATCACATCAATCCAGTTTTGTACAGTGTTTCTGGTTTAATTTTACAAAAATAAAGCTAGACAAAACGCCAAATGAGATCTCATATTTACGTCTTGTATACTTGTTTATATGTTTCTCAACTGAGGGGCGAAAATTCGTCATCACTGAAGCATCTTAGTGACTGACATAAGCCAAAAGAACAATGAAGTTGTTGACAATAGAGTGCTGATGTTGAAAGTAAGAGAGCAACGGTCAGCAGTGCTTCATATTTCACTTTTTAGTTTGTAACCTCGCACCTACTTATTTTCATTAGTAATTGCTACACGATACGAGACTTAGGGGAGGAGGGGTGGTTCACTAGTGATAGAATTCTATCACTCCCACTATCCAATCAAATCATGCCATGTCATCACCCAATATTCTATCACTAGTGATAGAAATGTAGAGGGGGGTGGTCACTAGTGATAGAATTTCATCACTCTACTAATTTTTTTAATTTTTTATTTTAATATCAGTTAAAACAATAAATCAATGTCTGAATATCAGTGGATTTGAGGGGCTATTTTTGCACTTTTCATCAAAGTGCTATAAATTCAATTGCAAAACGACAAAAGGAATCTTTGTTACAATTCATCTTCAACGCATTATATAAAGCACGCGTTATAGTTCAACGCGTTAATTTAACGGGCGGCGGCGGTGTTCCGTTATTCTTTCACGTGTGATGGGGGTCGTATAAGGTACCACCCCGTGTGCCCTTAGTGCGCAAGTAGGGGTGTAAACAAGTTGTGCCAAGCTCAACCTCAACTTGTTTAAGATAAGAGAGCTCGAGGTCAAGCTCGGTTCGTTTCAAGCTTTTAGAAACTCAAGCTTGTCTCTTAATTTTTAAATATATAATCTCGTTAAAAAGGTGGATTTGGTGAACCATCCAAGAAGCACAATACTGTAGCTATAAAATGCATCAATGGTTGGCACGGAAAACAAGCATTCTTTGAAGAACTTGAAATGCGTACCAGTTATAAGCATCCCAACATTGTCTCTCTTATCGGCTTTTGTTACCAAGTTCATAAAATGATCCTTGTCTACGAGCATGCTTCTAAGAGCAGCCTTGATGACTATTTGAAAAGCGTTGACAGCATGAAGAATTTTACATGGACCCAACATTTACACATGTGCCTTGAGATTGCACGTATATAGATCAACAACGTGCTTAACGAAGACATAGCGACTGAGTTTTCATTGGTTATTGACCACAAAGTATTGTCGCATGTTTAATGATGACTGGACCCTCATTATTCTCCGACCACAATTGCATTGTCTTACAAAACGTATCGCATCAAAAGGGACACAGGGCACCCTACCCTTGTCCAATAAGTATATCAGTGTATCAAAATTACGTAATCAGATGTGGTCTTCACAAGTCTCCACAATCTTGGCTTATCATTAGTGTCTTTACCCAAATGTAATGCAATCCGCATAATCCAGAAATCAACTATACTGGTGATTGAGGTGGAGGAGGTAAGAAAAGTAAACTGCTAACATGCGTGAACTCCTCCTCGAGTTTGTATATACGTCGAAGTAGTTAACTGATCTGCTGCCCGATAGTAAAGAAACGAGCCTCAAAAACCTGGGAAAGGTGTAATAGCAGCAGGCGAGCGTGCAAAAGGAACCTTCGGTGAATGTGGAGGATCAAAGTATACTGGTAATAGACAGGGTGGGGGACGTGGGGTTAGCTCAAACTCCAAAATTCTCCGAATCCAAAGCTTAACCGTAGCTGATGTTACAGGAGCAATTCATCCCGTGTGTAGCCTCCATAATGTAAGAATCTAATGTTAGCATAGTGTACGATAGGAACCATCGAAATGGCTCGTCCAGCGGTGTAAAGGTGAATGTAGCAAATGGTGCGGCCTGCGAGGTCGGGGAAAGTGCTGCTGTAGCAAAAGGATCGTCATGCGGGTGCTGACCTGGGGTACCTTTCCAGGGTGTGGGTAGGCCCTGAAAGAAAGCGATAGGCATGTCGGTGCAATGGACGTCGGTCTCCATCGGGGCAACATCAGCGGGTGCAGGTGCAGGAACAAACGTCCCAACAAAAGAGAAGATCAGCAGGTGCAGGTACTGGGTCAGGTATAAGGGGTGCAATGTCTGTTAAACCAAAAGAAATAGGGTCATGATCAAGCAAGGGTGCAGGATCAGAAGGTGTAACATCAAGCTGGCCCAAAGGAACAGGAGCTGGCTCAGGAGCAGGCTCTGGGTCGTGTAAAGGTGTGGCGTTGGAGAAAGTGATAGTGCAACAGTCATAGCGGTATCATCATCCGAATCAGTAGCAAAAGCGGTAACCTGACCGTTTGTAAAGCTGAAAATGTCGCAGACTCAAAGGAGTTTGAAATCGAGTGTATTCTTAGAATCAGAGGATAGCTTGTTAACAGGGGTCTCAAGAAGTGAAATTAGTAACAACGTTCTCGTTAAATTTTTCTATCATCATGGGTGTCAGCAGGAGGACCATCAATAAACATGTCAACGTCATCGTCAATTACTCATCGAGTAGCCAACCTTCGGAAGTAATGTCCATAGGAGGTGCATCGTCGAGGATCGGAGCCATGGTGTGCTAATCATCGGGATGACCAGTGATGAAATGGTCGTGGACTGAAACAAGAGTGACGGAAGGATTCTTATTTGAGAAACCATTAGCAAGGGTAACGTATCACCAAAATCTGGTAGCGCGGATTGTTGGAAGTCGTCCTCGTCCTTGGTCAGCATATCAGGATCACTCTCAGTGTCTGTCGCAAATACCTCCGGCGCAGGTGCAGTCTCCTTAACTGTGACGGCAGCCAAAGGGTCATCAATGTCTGACAACTCGCTTTCTAACCAAAGTGACATGTGTGCCGATACATAATAGTCATAGCTTGTATATCCATAGTAATCACTAACAATTAGTGCATGAAAAAAAAGGTAATTTATCATGTAGTCATGTATTATTGTCCATGAAACTTTCTATCCTTCCTAGTCTCTCAGACTAACCTTCTCAGTTTCCCATACTGTCCCAACTAGTCTCTCAGACTAACTACCCAGCCTCTCAGACTGAATCTCTCAGATTAAACTCCCAGTCTCTCAGACTGAATTTCCCCAATCTCTCAGACTCAATTTTTCCAGTCTCTAAGACTCAATTTTCCCAGTCTCTAAGACTCAATTTTTCCCAGTCTCTAAGACTCAATTTTCCCCAGTCTTTAAGACTCATTTTTTCCCAGTCTCTAAGACTGATCCTCCCTCAGTCTCTAAGACTGATCCTCCCTCAGCCTCTAAGACTGAACTCCCTCAGTCTCTAAGAATGAACTCCCTCAGTCTCTAAGACTGATCCTCTCTCAGTCTCTAAGACTGAACTCCCTTAGTCTCTAAGACTGAACTCCCTCAGTCTCTAAGACTGATCCTCCCTCAGTCTCTAAGACTGATCCTCTCTCAGACTCTAAGACTGGACTACCTCAGTCTCTAAGACTGAACTATAAACAGAAATTTTGAAATGTGTGTTTGTGCCTTTTGTTTGTAAAAATGTTTGTTCCCTGGATCTGGATGTTTGTATGCAACGTAAAAATGTTTGAAAACATTTTCGTGAGAGCCCTGATGATCATAGTCTAGACTCGAGAAAGAATCCTAGTTCGCCATGATCGAGGCTCTGATACCAAGCTGTCACACCCTGACTTTTGCGGAAGCGTGATTATAGTGTGACTTCTTTAATATCATTGCATTCAATCATAACATCAACTATATGATAAAACCATAGATTTGTCATCCATAAAATAAGTTTAAAACATAACAACCTTGTTTCAAAAGCGTAGACTTCAATTTCAAGTTTTACAATCTTACAAAATGTTTATGAGTTCACTAAGGACTCATCAAAAGATATTAAATAGCACCAAGGTTTGGAAGGCGTGTCTTGTCCAGGAAAGAGACACACTGACCAAACTCAAAGACCATGGATGACATCTTTATTCTTAACGCAGCATAAAAACTTCCAACGCCCGCCAGATCCACTTATAAATTCCCTGAAATACATGTAGTTTGAAAACATCAACAAAAGTTGAGCGAGTTCATGTGTTCGTTTGTGTGTATGTATAAACCTTTGAAAACGTCATAAGTATGTATGTAAGTCCCTGGTATGTAGCAATAACGAAAAAGAGATCACCACTGGATTGCAAAGCCAATGGTATGTGTGAAAAGGTGCAGGAAGTACTCAAACCTAGCAGATTTCGTCCATAAGACATAGTCACCTCATGGTCCACTCAGCGGACTCAGGAGTGGGTCTCGCTACACCCGAATAGATCTATCACTTATGTTCCTCGGTCCTACAACGAGGATTAATGGCCTTAAGTGTTGTGCCCACCCTTCACATGATCTAGTAGTAAACCCTCCTTAGGCTAACCATACCATGTATAAAATGTCTGTAATAATTGTAACATGTATTCCACCCCCGAACTATAAAACAGAAAACAGTTAAAAGAAAAGCGGGGACATTAACTCACTGTGTTGCGTCTTCGGTACTTGTAACTCAATCTCCTCAGCATACACGACTACCAACAATGTACTAAGGTCTATTAGACGAACGGGCCGTGCCTGGCCTTAGAGTTTAATGTTTTGAGTTGCGTTCCTTATGTTATTCCAAGTTATAATCTCTTGTTAAAATAAATTATTTTAACTTTATATTATATTTCGGTTTGGAATAAACGTTAAACAATATTTCTGTATTAATACTTCTCAAGTATATATTTCGTATTGCCTTCCCAAGGATGGGGGTAATTTATACATGTGTCTTGTAGTTCCGAAATAATATATTTTTAAGTCCCACTTAGAAAATATATATAACTTATTTGTCAAAAAAATAATGTATTCCCAAGAAAATATATAATTTTCCCAAAAATAATATATTTTCACTTCTTGTACCCAAAACAATATTTAACAAAAATATATTCGTAAAAGTGATTTCCGGAATATTTTGTAAGTGACGTTTTTGCGTTCGATTTCACAATACCAAGTGTGTAACTTAAATATTTATTCCGTGAGATTTTTGGTATTATTTTGGAGTTGTAATTCCATGGTATTTGTAAGTTATATTATTTTACCCTAAAATAATATAACTAGTTCACAAATCATGCAAATATTCACACAAACGTCTTAGTATAAAATATATATTCTAAATATATATTTATCCATTTTTATTTACAAAAACCAACCTCCGATACTTGTATTTTGTTACAAAAATTATGGTGAGGTCTACATTTTGAAAAACATAGTTTAAAATACACAAGTAAACTTTTTGTCTAGAAAATATTTTCTATGTGTTTGGATTTTTAGAAAATTTTGCCATAGTTTCCTTTGTAAATGGAGGTGTCCATGCTATTTAGCATATCATTTTCTTTTTCAAAAATTATTCAAACAATCAACAACAAATCACTAAACCATATTATGTTCACCAAGTGCAAAAACTATATGATTTTCATAACATCATGAACTTGATCCTTTACTAAAACGTGTAGTAACTTGGTAAAACGTTTAGTGGCCTTAGTTCCCTTCCAAAGTGTATTCACCCCTTTAAAAATCTCATTTTTAAAGAATCTCGGTGTTAACAACTTGTGAACAAATTTTACAAAAATTATTCTTTTGAACTCTTCTTGTAAATAAAGTGTTCTTACACTTATTTCATTTACAAAAATGGTGTAAGTGCAAGTAAAAGTCATGATCTTTTAATAATCGACTCTTGAACTTGGTTTGTTTAGAAAAATCACTTGTAAATCTCGGATCTACATGATCATCAACTTACTTTGTTTATTACTTTTCAAGAAGATCTTATTATTATCAAGTTTATATCTTTAGTAGAAGATGATTATTATATGTAGAAGTCTAATCATCTCCTAACTTGTTAAATCATGTTTTTAATCATAATCTAACAAGTTCATTATGATGATCAACATCATATTATCAAGAAATCAACAAATAACCATCAACATATCCAAAACAACATCATACTATCAATATTTCATCATGTTTCAACTTTAAGTAAACTTTATGTTCAAGCTTTTAGTTTATGTTCTTTAGTGTTCTTGTTATTTTCATCATACTACATCTTTTAACCATAAAAATAAAAGTAAACAAGAGTTATGAGAGATCTTACTACTAGCTTTAAGCTAGGGAAGAACACAAGAGCAAAAGATGATGAAAATGGTGTGTAAAAGCAAGTAAGAGAGCTCCTTGATGATCCACAAGCTTCAAGCTCCAAGAATCACCTTCTAACACTTGAATTAAGCTTGAAAATGGATTAATGGTGGTGGCAAGGTGATGGTGGTGGTGGTGGCGGCACTAGTAAGGGGAGAGAGAGAGAGAGAGGTTGAGGGAGTGGGGTGAAGATTGTGAAGATATGAAATGATCTCTTGAATCTAAGGCACCATACTTATAATGATCTTACACAATATTATGGCAAAGATATCAAGCAAGATATCAAATAAAATATAAAGGAAATCTAGTGAGTGGGATGTGGGGTCCTCTTGTGATCGTGAATGGTGGGGGGGTTAGTTGTAAATTGTAATGGTAAGTTGGTAAATATTTAGCAGGCTAAGTGTAATATCTAGTGTTATATATGTGTGGTACATTATATAATGTGTTGGGGTATTCGGGGACCATAACTAGTCCAAAAATAATAAAACAATGTCTTTGGCAAAAAATTGGTGTCTCGGGTAAAGTCCGGTTGTTCGGTTAGATACCGTTCCATTAAAGTGCTGAGTTATTCCGTATATTGTCTTTTATGTAACCTTTCGTGTCACCAGTAATTCCCAACACTTAGGACGGCATTCAGGACCATTTTGCCATATTTTTGCACAATACTAGTATGTTAAAAAGCTGAATTTTGCTGAAAAATGCAGAATTCTGCACTTTGAGTGGGTTTTAGGCACTTTCCGGCAGTTTAACTATCACCTAGTGACGCAGTTTTGTGGTCCTTACTTCCCTACACTCCATACTAGTGTAGTACCTTGTATCTGGCCCATACTGGGTGTTAAAACACTGTCTGTCTATGTACTGAACATTGTCAGCATTTTCTAAGTTATCCGCTCACTGTGCTAACCGTGCTTTGTGCATCGTTTATTTCACTAGAGTTTGTATGTAATAAATGGTGTGACAGTATGAAATGTGTTGCACATGTATGTATGATACAGAAATCAAAAAGCAGTTTAAGTCAATAATTGTAATGCAGCACAGTAACTAAGCACTAATCATTATTAATTAAATGTACGGATGCATGCAAATTTGACGGTTGTCACATTTATTCACCAAAAATAATATATTTTCCTCTTGTCAAAAATATGATATAACCTTGTAATAGTTTAAAAATCATATTTTTGTTTCATTGGTGTCCAAATTTTTATTTACCAAAATATACTTATGAATAATATTTCCGGAATATTTTGTAAGTTATATTCCTTAGTTCGGTTTCCCATTATTTTGTGTATAACTTGTATATTCATATTCTTGGAATTTTGGTAATATTTTGGATGGTAATTTTTGGTGTTTTAGTGAGTTATATTATTTCAAGTCCTAGAATAATATAACTAATACACATAATATACAAATAATCACACACATGGTGACTTCTAAATATATATTTTCCTAAATACATATTTAGTCACTTTTATTTATGAAAACCAACCTCCAATATTTATATTTTTGTAACAAAAATTATGCCAAAGTTTATGTAACAATTTATGGTTTAAAATACACTTGTAAATTATTTGTTTAGAAATATTTTTCTAAGTGTTTAATTTTTAGAAAAATTTTAACCTAGTTTCCCCTAAAAATGGAGGTTTCCATGCTTTCAAGCATATCATTTTCTTTTGTAAAAATTAACACAGTCAATCCACAATCAATAATAAACAACCTTTGCTTATCAATTTTTCCAAAAACAAGCATAATATACTACTTCATGAACTTGAAAAATTGTAAAAATTTGTAGTAACTTACTAGTGTTCTTAGTAAGCCTTGTTAACTTCTAAAGTGTGATTGATTTTTTAAAAACTTCATTTTTAAAGAATATAGATCTTTACAACTTATGATCATATTTTCTAAAAATGTTTCTTCATGGATTTTTCTTGTTACACATATACTTCTACACTTGTTTAACCTTCAAAAATAAGGTTTGTTTATGCAAGATCCAAGTTCAAGTAAACCTTGTGTTTTTAACTTGGTTCCTTTGAAAAACCATCCATGAATCTTTAGATCTACAAGTATTACAACTTAGTTTGATCTTTATTTTTCAAGAAAACCTCATATCTTTTCAAGTTCATGTTTCTAATGAGGATGATCTATGATCCCACAACACTTTCATCCTCTCATCTTGCTAGATTATGTTTTTAATCATGATCTAGCAAGATCATATGATGATCAACATCAAATATATGTATGAATAACAATCATCAAGCATAACAACTCATATTTATCAAGATTTCTTCATATTTTAAGCTTATGTTCAAGTTTACTTCTTGTGATTCTTAGTGTTCTTCATGATCAACATTATGTAACATCTTTTAACCAATTAAAATAGAAGTAAAATGGCAAGATCAAGGTTCTTACCACTAGCTCAAGGCTAGGGATGATCAAGTGAAGAAATCAAGCGGATAAAAGCAAATGAACAAGGTCCTTGAACTTCCGTAAGCTCCTAGCTTCTTTATGTAACCTCTAACACCTTTGTATATATTTGGAATGTATGAGAGATGATCGAAAATGGTGAGTATGTGTGTGTTGAGTTTCGGCCGAGAACACAAGGAGAGGAAGAAGAAAGATGTGTGTGTTTTGATGTGTGAAGTTATGAGACTATGATCTTCAAGTTCTACTTATAATCCATCTCAAGTGTTTCTCCATTGTGTAATGTGTTTAGGAAAGCATAAACAAGATCTATTAAAATATTTAAACAAATCTTGAGGTGGGCCATATGTTGGCCGATTTCATAGGGGGGGGGTATGTAGGCTAGGTTGAAACTAATTAAGTTAGATTTTGGTAAAAATGTAAGTATCTAGTTAGATACTTACTTAGTTGATATTTATGTAGTGTTATGATGTTCGGGGACCATAACTAGCTTGGTAATGTTAAAACAGTGCTTCTAGTGAAAATTTGGTGTTTCGGGTAGTGTCCGGTTGTTCGGTTGGTTACTGGTTCGTTAAGGAGCTAAACTTTGCAGTTTAGTGTGCTTTATGTACCCTTTTATGACAGTTTTGATTCCCGACACTTAGGAAAGCATTCAGGACCATTTAACCATATTTCTACATGATATTAGATTGTTTAAATGCTGAAAATTGCTAATTTTTGCTGAATTCAGCACTTTATGTGAGTTTTAGGCACTTAAACTCTCTCTAGGAAGGCAGTTTTATGATCCTTATTTTCCTACACACTATACTAGTGTAATACTTGGTCTCTGGCTCATTCTAGGTCTCAATACAACGTCTGTCTATTTACTGAACTTCGTCAGCATTTTCCTGATTTGTCTGATAACTGTGCTAACTGTATTTAATGCATCAAATAAAGTTCTCTTGCAATAATGATATGACATTAAGCAACATATGATGCACATGTATATATATGGCAATAATCAGTAAGGAATTCAAGTGATCAATTGTAATTCAGCACAGTCATTAATCACTAATCAAGGTTTAATAATTGTACGGATACCTGAAATTTTGACAGTTGTCACATTCTCCCCCTGTTAAAAAAATTTTTGTCCCGAAATTTTTTAACTTTACTACTAGCAGCAGGGGAGTTACGGAACAAATGCCGGTATTTAGCTTTCATGCGGTCTTCACGCTCCCAAGTAAACTCTGGGCCGTGACGTGCATTCAAGCGAACCTTGATGAGTTTAACACTACTCCTCCGAGTCTTGTTAACCTTCCAATCAGTAACCTCAACGGGTTCTTCTGTAAAGTGGAGTGTGTCGTCAATGTGAACTTCGTCAGCAGGAATAACCATTGTTTCTTGTGTTGGACTCTTCTTCAGATTAGATACATGAAATGTATCATGAACACCATTAAGTTCTGCTGGTAGCTCCAACTTGTATGCTACAGGGCCAATCCTTTCCAGGATTTTGAACGGTCCGATAAATCGTGGGTTTAACTTACCACGCTTCCCAAAGTGTGCCACACCTTTCCAAGGTGAGACTTTTAACAAAACCATATCACCCACTTCGAATTCCAAAGGTTTCCTTCTTTGGTCCGCATAGTTCTTTTGTCGATCATGAGCCGCCTTGATGCGTTCTCGGATCTGCATGATCTTATCAGTCGTCTCTTGGACCAACTCGGGACAAACCAGCTGTCTATCACCTGCATCTGCCCAGCATAACGGTGATCAACACTTTCGTCCGTAGAGAGCCTCGAACGGTGCAGCTTGAATGCTTGTATGGTAGCTGTTGTTATAGGAGAACTCAACCAAAGGTAGGTGAGTGTCCCAACTACCACCCAAGTCCATTACGCAAGCTCGTAACATATATTTTAGCGTCTGAATCGTTCTGTCACTTTGATCGTCCGTCTGTGGATGAAATGATGTGCTCAGATTCAACTGAGAACCAAACGCTTCTTGGAAGGATTGCCAAATCCTTGACATAAATCTTCTGTCTCTATCTGATATAATCGAGATAGGCACTCCATGATGTGTGACTATCTCCCTTAGGTATAGCTCAGCTAGCTTACCGGTGTTATCCTTTTCTCTGATCGGCAGAAAGTGCGCATATTTTATCAGACGGTCTACGATTACCCAAATCGTATCATGACCTCTGGGTGTCTTTGGCAACTTCATTACGAAATCCATTGAGATCTGTTCCCACTTCCACATGAGTATCTCAGGTTGCCGCAGAAGACCTGAAGGCTTCTGATACTCGGCCTTCACTTTGGCACAAGTCAAGCATTTTCCAACATAGGTAGCAACATTGCCCTTCAGTCTTGGCCACCAATAATAATCCTTCAAATCTTGGTACATCTTGTCCGATCCTGGGTGGATCGAGTACCTCGATTTATGAGCTTCGTCAAAGATAACATCTCTAAGACCACCAAAAAGCGGAACCCAAATTCGTCCCATAAAACACAAGGTTCCTTCCTCATTGGGTACCAGCTTTTTCTCCATCCCACGGAGATATTCAGCCTTAAGGTTCTCCTTCCTAAGGGCTTCCCTTTGTGCAGCACGAATGCGCAACGAGAGGTCTGTCTGTATAATCATCTCCAAAGCCCTAACCCTTATGGGCTTAATCCTCTCTTTTCGACTCAAGGCGTCTACTACCACATTCGTCTTTCCTGGGTGATATTTGATTTCACAATCATAGTCATTTAACAGCTCAACCCATCGTCGCTGTCTCATGTTAAGCACTTTTTTATCGAATATGTGATGTAGGCTCTTGTGATCTGTAAAGATCGTGCATCGGGTACCATAAAGGTAATGCCGCCAAATCTTCAAAGCAAACACCACTGCGCCTAATTCCAAATCATGTGTGGTGTAGTTCTTCTCATGGACCTTCAATTGGCGAGAAACATAAGCGATAACCTTCTGTCGCTGCATTAGCACACAGCCCAATCCCTGACGCGAGGCGTCAAAATATACCACGAAGTAGTCGGGCCTTCGGGTAGGGATAGAATAGGTGCATCGCAAAGCTTATTCTTAAGCAACTGAAAAGCTTCTTCCTGTTTATCTCCCCATTCATACTTCTTATACTTTTGAGTAAGGAGGTCAGCGGTTGAGCGATTTTAGAAAAATCCTCAATGAATCTGCGATAGTACCTTGCTAAACCTAGAAACTGTCAAATCTTGGTTGGCGTCTTCGGAGTTTCCCAATTCTTAATCGCCTCGATCTTGGTGGGATCCGCATGGATTCCATCCTTATTTACCACATGGCCAAGGAATTGTACCTCATGTAACCAGAACTCGCACTTCGAAAACTTAGCATACAGTTTCTCCTTCTTGAGCAGCTCTAAAATGGCTCTAAGGTGTTGCTCGTGCTCTTCCTTCGACTGTGAATAGATCAAAATATCATCTATAAACACAATCACGAATTTATCGAGATATGGCTTGCAAACTAGGTTCATCAAATCCATAAACACTGCCGGTGCATTTGTCAAACCAAATGGCATCACTAGAAACTCGTAATGTCCATAACGAGTTCTGAAGGCAGTCTTCGGTATACTCTCTTCTTGAATCTGCAGCTAGTGATAACCTGATCGAAGATCGATCTTGGAGTAGTAACTTAAACCTTGAAGTTGATCGAAGAGATCATCAATCCTCGGCAAAGGATATAGATTCTTGATGGTTAACTTGTTCAGCTCTCGGTAGTCAATGCACATGCGAAAACTACCGTCCTTCTTCTTGACAAACAGAACTGGAGCTCCCCAAGGAGAGAAGCTTGGTCTAATGAATCCCTTGTCCAGAAGCTCCTGGAGCTACGTCGACAACTCTTGCATCTCGGAAGGCGTAAGTCGATAGGGTGCCTTGGCTAAGGTGCGGCGCCTGGAACCAAGTCAATATAGAATTCGACTTGTCGTTGAGGCGGTAATCCTGGTAAGTCTTCGGGGAAGACTTCAGGATATTCCCTTACCACCGGGATATCTTCCAACTTCGGCTCTTCGGCTTCCTTATCAATAATGTGAGCTAAGAAGGCAACACATCCTTTCCACAAAAACTTTTGGGCCTTCAAGAAACTGATAGTCCTTAGAGGCGTATCATGCTTCTCTCCATGCACTACAATTTTCTCTTCATTCGTCATAGGGATACGGATGATCTTCTCATGACATACGATCTCAGCTCGGTTACATGACAACCAATCCATTCCAACTACCACGTCAAAGCTTCCCAACTCAACTGGAAGCAAATCAAGCGTAAACTCACGCTCTCCAAGCTCTATCACGCAACCTCTAATCACTTCATTTGCCTCTACTAGCTTCCCATTAGCTAGTTCTATCGAATACGGAATATCTAACTTACTTGCAACTAACCCAAGTATATTCTTAAATTCTAGGGATACGAAGCTATAACCGGCACCAATATCAAATAGCACAGATGCAAAGTGTTGGTTAATAGGGAACGTACCAGTAACTACGTTCGGATCCTGACGAGCTTCCCTAGCTCCAATGTTGAAAACTCTTCCTTGGGCTTGATTGTTCTTTGGGCAATCCCGCTTGAAATGCTCAACATCTCCGCAACTAAAGCAACCTTGTCTGTTTCCAGTACCGCCCTGATTGTTGTTTGCTCCGCGGTTTTTGTTACCAGCTTGATTACCAGAACCACCACGATTTCCATTACCTCCCTGGTTATTCCTATTCCCATTACCATTTCCACCACGGTTTCCATTGCCATTCCCATTACCTCTCTAACCACCATTTCCACGAACAGTACCAGCCCAGCATGTCTCCTTCGAATGACCATTCTTTTCGCAGTTTTAACACTTCCTAAACCTACACTGGCCGTCATGATGGAACTGGCACACATCACACTTAGGCAAGGTGCCCATGTATCCTTTCCCCTTATTCTCAGAACTTGCAGCACCAGTCCTAACCTCAGCTGGTGGGTTCGCACCTCTTTTCTTGTTACTACCGTTGTTGTTTCCTAGGGTACCCTTCTTGAAATTCGAGAACTTCCTCTTGTTCTCTCCTGACGACTCGACATGAGTCTCCTTCTTCTTTCCCTCAGAGATTGAAAACTTGTTCAATCTAATTGCTTCTTCAGTCAATGCCACACTCAAATCAATGGCCTCAGTGATGGTTGGAGGCTTGGATGTCATCACCATGCTCATAATTTGGGGTGCCAATTCCCAAATGAAACGTTCGACTCGCTTGAATTCCGGCTCTACCATGTAGGGGACAACACGAGACAAATCATGGAATCTCTGTACGTACTCAGCTATCTTAGGTCCATCCATTTTCAGATTCCAGAACTCGGTTTCCAACTTCTGAATCTCAGCCCTTGAACAGTACTTCTTGCGCATCAACTCTTTCATCTCATCCCAAGTCATACCATACGCTGCTTCCTCACCTAGGGTCTGAACCTAAAGGTTCCACCACGATAGAGCTCATTAAGAAACAATCCGGAAATGTAAGTGACCAGGTGCTCTGGCGCGCACTTGCTCATTCGCAGCACGGAATCTGTTTTCTTAGCCCATCTAATGAAAGCTACAGCACCCCCAGTGCCATCAAAGTTCAGAGGCTTGCAGTCAAGGAACTGCTTGTAAGTACAGCCTGTACAAGCAACATCATTCACAGAAAGCATTAGCAAACGCACATGGAAATGTCCAAACGTATTGTAATGTGTCTTAAGTGACTTAAACATTACCGTGAGGTGGGTTATTTCCTGAGGAAACCTCCGCTGTGTTCAGAGCGCAAGGCCTCATGTTGTGCGATTGCTTGTGAAATCCGTTCTTGCAGTTTTGCCTCTGTTGTAGGAAACTGACTGTTCCTTCGAGGATGCATCTTCTATAAAGAAGATTGTATAGGTCAGGTCTTATTAAAGATTCAAGCACATAAGCATCTATTATACGAATATGACCTAGGAGTGTATATACATAGGTATATAAGTAATCATCATAATAAGCAATCTTATCACAATCATAGCACAAATATGTAATTTTAACAACGTATTTAATGAGAACATTACGATTGAGCTTTCATTAATCATCGACCACAAATGTTGTTACATGTTTTACAAAAGTATCGTATAAAAAAGGAACACAGGGTCACACTACCCTTGTCCAGAATGTCTATCAGTCTACAACAGTCATACAATCAAAATGTGGTCTCCAAAAGGCTTCACTAGCTCAGCTCAATAGCGGTGCTCTCATCAAAAGCAAGCTACCTACATAAAACCAAAAACCGGCTATGCAGATGGTGGTGGAGGAGGAGGTGGAGGAACAAAAGGCAAGCTGCGCACATGCGCAAGCTCCTCCTCAAGATCATAAACATGACGCAACAGGTAACTAATCTGCTGCTCAACGGTAAGAAATCGAGTATCAAACTCTGGAAATGGAGTAAGCGGTGCAGGAGGATGTGAAAATGGGGACGGTGATGAACAAGGGGGAATAAAAGTTGGCTGACAAGGACATGGTAAAGGACGCGGTGTCATCTCAAGCTCCAAAATCCTATGACTCATGATCTCATACTGAAGCTGAAGTGATAAAAGTAACTCATCCCGTGTATAGCCTGCAAAGTGTGATGGATGGTAGGGATCAGAAATCGGCATAGTGTACGGTGGGAACCATCGAAATGGCTCATCGAGTGGTGAAGAAGTAAGATGAGCAAAAGGTGTAGACTGAGGTATGTGTGGAAATGCTGCTGAAACATGAGGATCGTGGCTAGGCTGCTGGCTATAAGTGCCTTCCCCTGGATGGGGTGTGGGTATATCCTGCAAGAAAACAATAGGGAGGTCAACACGGTGTACATCAGACTCTCCTGGGTGAAAAGGAGCAACATCAGTAGGTGCGGGTGCAAGTGTGAGAGTGACTGGCTCAATAACAGGAGGGTCAGCGGGTGCTGGAACTGGATCAGGTATGAGAGGTGCAATGTCAGGTATGCCAAATGGAATAGGGTCGTGATCAGGTAAGGGCTCAGGGGCAGGTATCGGCTCAGGGTCAGCGGGTGCATCAACATGCTGATCAACAGGAATAAAATCAGGCTCAAGTCCAGGCTCAAAGTCATGTGGAGGGGATGTTGCAGCTGACATGGCTGTATCATCATCAGTATCAGTGGCATAACGTCGCAAACCAACTGCCTGCAAGGCGGAGGATGTCACAGACTCAAAGGAATCTGAGACGGAGTGTAAACTAGAATCAGAAGAAATCTCAATAACGGGGATCCCAAGAAGCGGAATAGCAACAACGTCCTCATCTAGCTCTCCATCACCATGGGCGTCATCGGGAGGACCATTAACAAACAGATCAACATCATCATCAAACAGATCATCAAAAGACCAATCCTCAGGAGGGATGACCACTAAAGGAACATGAGCGAGGATCGGTGCTACGATATGCTCACCATCGGGGTGCCCGATGATAAGATGATCATGAACTGGAATGGGAATAACAAAAGGATCCTCGTCTGGAATACCATTAGCAAGCGGTAAGTCATCTCCGAAGTCGGGCAGCACAAATGGCTGAAAATCGTCATCGTCATCAGACATCATCTCTGGGTTACTCTCTGTATCGGAAGTAAAGATCTCCGGCTCTGGTGCAATCTCGTCATCTTAGACTACAGCCATAGGGTCATCGGTATCGGACAATCCGCTCTCGGATGAAGACATAGTGTCTGTAACATAACAATCACAACATATGCACATATATTAACTACTAACATTAAGCATGTAATCAATGACAATGTAATCATGTAATCATGTATCCTTCATAGTCTCCCAGACTAAACCACCCAGTCTCCCAGACTGAACTACCTAGTCTCCCAGACTAAACCAACAAAGTAACTGTGCATTGTGTTTCTCGTCTTTTTATTGTAAAAATGTTTGTTCCCCGGATCTGGGCGTTTTGTGTATGCAATGAAAACATGCTGTGAAAACATTTTCGTGAGAGCCCTAGTGATTGTAGTCTAGACTCGAGAAGGAATCCTAGTTCGCTACAACCAAAGCTCTGATACTAAACTGTCACACCCTGACTTTTGCGGAAGTGTGATTATGTGTGACTTGCTTAATATCATTGCATTCAATCATAACAACAACTATATGATAAAACCTAAGATGTTCATCCATTAAATAAGTTTTAAAAACATAACAACATCATTGTTTTAAAACATAGAATTCAATTTCGAGTACAAACCATGAAACTTGTTTAAGAGTTCACAAAGACTCGTCAAAAGACATTAAATAAAACCAGGATTTGTGTCACGGCCCCAGCCCCGGTTTGACCCGGTCAGAAGCCGCGGGACAGGAACCCGTGGTATCTATTATGCGATAGCGGAAGATTTTTAACAGGATCTTTTAAAACTCGAAAATGCACGATTATTTTATTTCATAATTCAGGATAAACCCCGTAATTTACAATAGAGGAATTTCACAAGTAATTCCCTGATTTATTAAAACATGTTTATTCATTTTTAACTGAGCCACCTCTTCAAGCTTGTTAGTGCTCCGTAGCACGTTTTCCTTGATTTGCAGCAGGTCGCCTGAAACATGTTTTAAAAATATTTTATCAGCGGGGAAATGCTGGCGAGTCATTCAAGTATGTAAAATGACACATTAGTTATCAATTACAGCATAAGAGCGATTACAATGGGTTTTATCTTATATTTTATCTGGCGCCTTGTCATCTGGTGACGATGGTCATACAACTATTGGGTCTTTCCCCAAGTAGTGACGGTTATCACTGTTAGGATTTATTAGCCTAACCCGTGAGAAATTAGTAATGTGCACAATACCCCACTAGCCAGTGATTAAAGATAACCATGACTTACTCCCTGTAATTATAACAATTTGAAAATGGAGTATTGTAAAATACTTTTGATAAAAAGAGAATGACTCACATTGCAGATTTATACGGGCAGAGTTTAGCCTACTGATTAGCCTTGTAACCTAAATTTAAATAACATGCACACGAACTAGGTCAGTAACTAATACAGCAATTACGATAACTCACGAGATTAAACCCTCACAACGAATGACAAAGTGCGATACTTAAACATCCATCGAATTTACGATGAATGACAAAGCATAACCCTAATGTGGGCAGCACTTAAACATCCATTGGATAGTTTCAATCGATCGGACATTGAATCGTAGCAGCGATCGAGTTAATACCCGGTATCGTAGCAGCACCCCACTAATTGAGATTGTAATTTCGACTTCAGAGCAGTATAATTTCGTTTTTATGAAAAGTTTTCGACACCAGATGATAGCTCCTGATCCAAGCTATTTATAGCTGGAATTTGTGGTTCACGCGGCCCGCGTGAGCCTCCTCTTGTTCTTTACGCGGCCCGCGAGGGTAGGCTAAATGTAGATTAGGGCTAGCGTGTCACCACTAGACTTGCCACGCCTGTGACACGTGGATCCGGATGCTTATCCGGTCAAACCTAGGGTTAACGCGACCCGCGTGAGGATATGCCCATCCTTTACGCGGCCCGCCTGGAAACCATAATTCTTGATTTCTTGATTTTTGATGCACGGTATGGTTTCTGGGGTCCGGGTTTTCACTTGTGGGTCGGTTTTAGGACATTTTTTAGAGTCCTTACATCCTCCCCATCTTATTTAAAATCTCGTCCTTGAGATTTACTGAAATAAGTGAGGATACTTTCGCTTCATCTCTGATTCTAGCTCCCAAGTGTACTCGGGTCCTCTTCTTGAATCCCACTTGATTTTGACAAGTACTAACCGTTTGCATTTGAGAAACTTAACTTTTCTGTCTTCTATCTGAAGAGGTTTCTCAACAAATTTTAACTTTTCATTCACCTCTACATCTTGAAGAGGTATTACCAATGATTCGTCAGATAGACATTTCTTGAGGTTGGATACATGAAATACATCATGTACCCCAGCTAGCTCATCTGGTAGTTGTAAGCGATAAGCAACTGGTCCTATACGTTGGATTACTGGAAATAGTCCTACGTACCTTGGACTCAGCTTTCCTTTCTTACCAAACCGAACTACTCCTTTCCAAGGAGATACTTTTAATAGCACTTTATCTCCGACTTGGAATTCTAACGGCTTGCGTCTATTGTCTGCATAACATTTCTGGCGATCTCGAGCCGTCTTTAGTCTTTCCTTGATTTGAGTAATTTTGTCGGTAGTTTCTTGCACAATCTCAGGACCTGATAATTGACTTTCTCCTATCACTGCCCAGCAAACTGGAGTTCTGCATTTACGTCCGTATAGTGCTTCGAATGGGGCAGCTTCAATGCTTGAATGATAACTATTGTTATAGGAGAATTCAATTAAAGGTAGATGGTTGTCCCAATTTCCACCAAAATCGATCACACATGCCCTAAGCATGTCTTCTAGTGTTTGGATCGTCCTTTCACTTTGTCCGTCTGTTTGAGGGTGGTATGCAGTACTTAAATTTAGTCGGGTTCCCATTGCTTCTTGGAAACTTTTCCAAAAATGGGAAGTGAAACGACTATCCCTATCCGATACAATGGAGAGTGGGACTCCATGTAAGTATAATATTTTATCTACATACAACTTTGCCAACCTTTCCATTCTAAAGGTTTCTTTCATAGGTAGAAAATGAGCTGATTTGGTTAATCGATTCACAATTACCCAAATTGCGTCATTACCTTTTCTGGTTTTGGGTAACTTAGTAACAAAGTCCATTGTTATGAGTTCCCATTTCCATACAGGCATTTCTAATTGTTGTAGTAGACCTGAGGGTTTCTGGTGTTCTGCCTTAACTTGCGAACAAGTAAGACACTTAGAAACATATCTAGCTATGTCCTTTTTCATTCCTATCCACCAGAAGTTATTTCTTAAATCTTGGTACATTTTATTGTTTCCAGGACGCATAGTATACCTAGATTTATGGGCTTCCTCTAAAATTTTATTTCTTAACTCTCCCTGCTTAGGTACCCAAATCCTTTTCTTATGGAATCTCCAAATTCCATCACTTCCCTGTTCCAATTCTTTTATTTGTCCTTTCATTCCTTCAGCAACATCCTGGATTGCTGTTTCCTGAACATGTTTCAGTTGGTCCATTAAATCTAATTGTAGACTTAATCTAAGCGCACGAACTCGTCGTTGTTTCTCATGATACTTACGACTTAAGGCATCTACAACTACGTTTGCCTTTCCTTCGTGATATTGAATATCACAGTCGTAGTCACTTAAAATCTCCATCCATCTTCTTTGCCTCATGTTTAATTCTTTTTGCTCAAATATATATCTTAAGCTTTTATGATCTGTATAGACAGTAAACTTACTTCCGTACAGATAATGTCTCCAAATCTTAAGGGCAAAAATTATGGCTCCTAACTCTAAGTCATGAGTCGTATAGTTTTCTTCGTGCTTTTTCAATTGCCTTGACGCATACGCAATTACCTTCTTGCGTTGCATTAGCACACATCCTAATCCTAACTTTGAAGCATCACAATATACTTCAAAATCTTCTGTTCCTTCTGGTAAGGTTAGAATTGGAGCATTGGTTAATTTCTGTTTTAAAATCTTAAAAGCTTCTTCTTGTCTAGGTCCCCACTCAAATTTTGTTGCTTTACAGGTTAGCTTAGTTAATGGTACAACTATTTTGGAAAAATCCTTAATAAACCGTCTATAATATCCGGCTAAACCTATAAAACTTCTAATTTCCATAGCTGATTGCGGAACCTTCCATTTGGTAATCACTTCTATCTTAGAGGGATCTACATGAATGCCTTCGTGATTCACCATGTGTCCTAAGAATTGCACTTCTTGTAGCCAAAATTCACACTTCGAGAATTTGGCATATAGCTTCTCCTTTCTTAACAAGGTTAAGAGTGCATGCAGGTGCTGACAATGTTCATCCTGACTTTTGGAATAAATAAGTATATCGTCAATGAAGACAATTACAAATTTATCTAAATACGGTTTACAGATTCTATTCATCATGTCCATAAATGCTGCAGGAGCATTTGTTAACCCAAAGGGCATGACGGTAAACTCATAATGACCATACCTAGTCCTGAAAGCAGTTTTATGTATGTCTTCTTCTTGTACCTTCAATTGATGATATCCGGAGCGTAAATCTATCTTAGAGAAGTATCTAGCTCCTTGGAGTTGATAAAAAAGATCATCAATCCTAGGTAATGGGTATCGATTCTTAATAGTAACCTTATTTAATTCTCTATAATCGATACACATTCGCATCGAACCATCTTTCTTTTTCACAAACAACATTGGTGCTCCCCACGGGGATGATTAGGTTGTATAAATCCTTTACTTAGTAATTCATCTAATTGCTTTTTCAATTCTAGCATTTCGGTAGGTGCTAACCGATAAGGTGCCTTAGCTATCGGTGTAGTTCCAGGAATTAGATGAATTCTAAATTCTACCTCCCTATCAGGTGGTAATCCAGGTAGTTCTTCTGGGAATACATCAGAGTATTCTGATACTATTGGAATTTCCTTAAGTTCTTTACTCTTAGTGTTAATGATTACTGAAATCATATACACCATTTCTTGTTTTCTTGAACAACTGGCCAACTTCATTACTGAAATGAATTTCAGTGGCTTACGTGGTTTATCTCCTGTAATCCCCACTAATTCTCCAGTGGGTGTATGAATTTCTATGGAATTATTATCACAAAGAATTCGAGCAGGGTTGGCTACTAACCAATCCATTCCTAACACAACATCGAATCCGGCTAAATTCATAGGTAACAGGTTTGCAGAAAATTTATGGCCTAAAAGTTCTATTTTTCCTTCCCGCAAAACTTTATCTATGTGGACAGAATTTCCGTCTACTGTTTCGACTGTAAAAATCTGCCTAAGTTGGGTTAAGGGTAATTTAAGTGCTTGGCAGAATGAAGTATTTATAAAACTTTGGTTTGCACCAGAGTCAAATAATACTTTTGCATAAACGTCGTGAACTAGGAACGTACCAGCTATCACATCAGGGATTAGCTCTTCTTCCTGAGTAGTCAACTGGAAGGCTCTTACGTTCTTCTTGTTAGTCCCTTCTGCAAGTATGGCTTTGTTATCCACTGGTTTGGCAAATTTTGGGCAGTCTGGCCTAATATGTCCAGCTTCTCCACAGTTGTAGCAGACTATGGATTTCTTCTTCCTGCAGTCTTCTTCTTGATGCCCCGGGATTCTGCAAAAATTGCAATACCCTTTGCATCTTCCAAAATGCTTCCTTTTTCAAGTATTGCAAAATGGAACAGTGGAAGATTGCCCAGTTCCCCTTATTTTGAAATTGTTACGGTTACCCATACGGAATCCCTGGGTAAGCTTTTGGGCCACTTCCTTCTTTCTATTTTCTTCTTGCGTCCGTACCAATTCGTCAGTCAAAGTATTGGCTAAATCCACCGCATCATCAATCGTACGGGGTTTCGCTGCTTTGATGATATTACGGATCTCGCCAATCAATCCCCAAATGTAGCGAGAAATAAGTACCGGTTCTGGCGAAGCTAGGGTTGGTACCACTCTAGCATACTCGAAGAAAGTCGAAGTATACCCTCTACAATCAACACCTATCATCCGATGATTTAGGAACTTATTTGTCATTTGTTCCTTTTCATACTCGGGACAAAATTTTCTTTCCATAAGACTCTTAAATTCTTCCCAGTTCATGGCATACGCCACAGTTCTTCCTTTAGCTTGTAGAACCGTATTCCACCATTCTAGCGCCCCTTCTTTAAAAAGATGCGACGCGTATATGACCTTGTCGTCCTTGGCACATTTACTTATCATAATTACTGCCTCAGTTTTCTCTAACCAACGCAGTGCAGCAGTTGCCCCTTCGTTACCTACAAACTCAGCCGGTTTAGAGGCAAGAAACTCCTTGTAAGTGCAACCAGGTGTTGCAGCTTTCATTTTCTTAAGGAATGGGGCTTGCATTTCTTTGTTGTTGTTATTAGTATGATTGCCACCTCCATTTACACTATTACTGAAATTATCATCGTTTGTATGTTTGCTAGGAATAATTTGCTGAGGTGCAATTGGATTTCGAGCAGCAGCAAGGATGGCTGGAATAGCATTGGCTATTCCCTGAGCAACGATATTTTCGATATCTTGCCTATTTAGAAATTGATCCTCCTGATTATGCTCAGATTGATTTACTTCATTAACTGGTTCATTACCAGCGTTTGCCATCTGGTAATTAATTTATATAAGTGATTAGCATAGAATAATTAATAACCAAATATAACAAAATAATTGCACATAATCATGTCAACGCGTATAATCAAAATTGTCGATTTCTCGACTTCCATTTTTATATATTATTATGCATCCGTACACACTGTTATTTTACAAAAGTTTTATTTTTAGGTTATTTTACACATGCTTATATCTTTATTATTATTATTATTATTATTATTATTATTATTATTATTATTATTATTATTATTATTATTATTATTATTATTAAACATAGCTTCACAACCACACTCCCCCTAGTCCGTTAGCCTTTCAGAAACGATGTTCCCTTTCATCGTACTTCCAGGAGATTTGTTCCCCTATCTCCCGAATCTTATTCCCTGCATCCATTAGTTCTTCGCCAAAATGGCGAAGTTCAGCTAAGTTTTCATTACTCATTGGTGGGTTTGGTGCAGGTTCTAGGTCGAACTGGGGGAAAAAGGTATAAGGATTGTTTAGGAGGTTTTGAAACTGCCAATCGTTGGTCCACCATTCGTCCATTTCTCCTTGAGGTTGGGTGTGAATTAAAGGTTCTGGGATGGCTGGTTCCATGTTTATTGGAAGTTGAGTTTCAGCAGAATAAGGGAAAAGGTTTGTATTGATAGGCCTGATGATATCACAGCTTGCTAGTATGTGATCCAGTTCCTCCTGCAATGGCAATTCCTCAGCTTGCTTAGAACTTTCACCAATTTCTATTCCTGCTTGTTTAGAACTTTCCCAAATTTCCATCCTTACTTGCCTCGAATCTTCCTCAATCTCAATCCCAATCCCTTTTCCTTTATCCATGGGATTCTCTATTTTGGGAATTCTCCTAGTTGCTGGTTTCCTTCTGCGTACACGCCTCCAGCCCACAAATCTTCTTCTTTTCTTAGGTTTTGATTTCTCCAGAGGTGGAGCTTGAAATTCCATGGGTTCTTCCACATCGGCCAAATAACCAGTAAAATTTCTGGAAACTTTTATTTTCACAGGATAAAGATTGAGATTCTCTAGGGCTTCAGATAATTCATTCATACTGTTTAGCATTTATGAAGAAACACACAAAATTTTAAGTTAAAAGAATTTTCACAGAATCACCAAATGGAATCAAAAGTTTAATATTAATTACATATATTTAATATACCATTTTATTGAAACAAAATATTTATTTTTAGTACAACTAAAAGATTAAAGTTTCTGGCTTATTGATAATATAGGTGCTAATATTGGGTCGGGGTGTTGGTAGTCTAAAGGTTAACATTTACTGCTACCGTGGCTAACATATAGAGATTTGCCCATTTTTCATCTAATTTATCTTCCCACGGTGGGTTGTTGCCTATTTCCTGGGTTTCCTGTGACTTCTTTATTTTCTCTTGACTTTTTCTAATAATCAAACTTCTTTTATTTGGGGTAAGTGGTTTCTCATACTGTGTCTTACGAACAAATATTCCCTCCTCAGTATCTGCTGAGTATCTCGATGAATTTGATTGGGATGAAGCTCCCTTATCTTTCGGTGAATTATCTAATTTATGATAGATATCCGAAATTCTTTGCTTACCCATACTGTAAAGTAACAGAATGACAATTAGGAAAATTAAGTATTTTTAAATACTTAATTAGCTTAAATCAGTGGCTCTTTGAGTTGGCTCTGATACCACCTTTTCCTGTCACGGCCCCAGCCCCGGTTTGACCCGGTCAGAAGCCGCGGGACAGGAACCCGTGGTATCTATGATGCGATAGCGGAAGATTTTTAACAGGATCTTTTAAAACTCGAAAATGCCCGATTATTTTATTTCATAATTCGGGATAAACCCCGTAATTTACAATAGAGGAATTTCACAAGTAATTCCCTGATTTATTAAAACATGTTTATTCATTTTTAACTGAGCCACCTCTTCAAGCTTGTTAATGCTCCGTAGGCCGTAGCACGTTTTCCTTGATTTACAGCAGGTCGCCTGAAACATGTTTTAAAAATATTTTATCAGCGGGGAAATGCTGGCGAGTCATTCAAGTATGTAAAATGACACATTAGTTATCAATTACAGCATAAGAGCGATTACAATGGCTTTTATCTTATATTTTATCTGGCGCCTTGTCACCTGGTGACGATGGTCATACCACTATTGGGTCTTTCCCCAAGTAGTGACGGTTATCACTGTTAGGATTTATTAGCCTAACCCATGAGAAATTAGTAATGTGCACAATACCCCACTAGCCAGTGATTAAAGATAACCACGACTTACTCCCTGTAATTATAACAATTTGAAAATGGAGTATTGTAAAATACTTTTGATAAAAAGAGAATGACTCACATTGCATATTTATACGGGCAGAGCTTAGCCTACTGATTAGCCTTGTAACCTAAATTTAAATAACATGCACACGAACTAGGTCAGTAACTAATACAGCAATTACGATAACTCACGAGATTAAACTCTCACAACGAATGACAAAGTGCGATACTTAAACATCCATCGAATTTACGACGAATGACAAAACATAACCCTAATGTGGGCAGCACTTAAACATCCATTGGATAGTTTCAATCGATCGGACATTGAATCGTAGCAGCGATCGAGTTAATACCCGGTATCGTAGCAGCACCCCACTAATTGAGATTGTAATTTCGACTTCAGAGCAGTATAATTTCGTTTTTATGAAAAGTTTTTGACACCAGATGATAGCTCCTGATCCAAGCTATTTATAGCTGGAATTTGAGGTTCACGCGGCCCGCGTGAGCCTCCTCTTGTTCTTTACGCGGCCCGCGAGGGCAGGTTAAATGTAGATTAAGGCTAGCGTGTCACCACTAGACTTTCCACGCGTGTGACACGTGGATCCGGATGCTTATCCGGTCAAACCTAGGGTTGACGCGGCCCGCGTGAGGGTATGCCCATCCTTTACGTGGCCCGCCTGGAAACCATAATTCTTGATTTCTTGATTTTTGATGCACGGTATGGTTTCAGGGGTCCGGGTTTTCACTTGTGGGTCGGTTTTAGGACATGTTTGAGAGTCCTTACAATTTGGAAGACATGTCTCGTCTAGGATAAGACACACTAACCAAACCCTAAGACCATGGATGACATCTTTTGTTCTTAAACCACACTTGGAACTTCCGAACGCCCTCCAGATCCACATTTAATTCCTTGAATTACATGTAGTTTGAAAACATCAACAAAAGTTGAGCGAGTTCGTGTATTTGTTTATGTGTATGAATAAACCTTTGTAATCATTGAAAGTATGTATGTAAGTTTGTAAATCCCGGTATGAAAGCAACAAGGAAAACATATCATTAATGGTTTGCAAGGCCATTAATATGTGTGACATGATGCAGGAAGGCTCAAACCTAGCAGACTTTGTACCGGGCTTCCGGTTGTAAGATATAGTCAACCCATGGGCCAAACCCTGGTCCAACATGGGCGGGGCTAGCTACACCCAAATAGATCTATCACTTATGTCCCTCGGTCCTACAACGAGGATTAATGGTCTTAATTGTCATACCCACCACTCACATGATCTAGCAGTACCCTTCCTTAGCTAACCATACCAAATAATAACGTTTGTAAACAATTGTAACATGCACTTCACCCCCGAAGTTATAAAACTGAAAACAGTTAAAAGAAAAGGGGGTCACGAACTCACTGTCTTGCGTCTTCAATCACCGTAACTCAAGCTTCTTCGGATAAACACGACTACCTACAACGTACTAGGATCCATTAGACGAGCGGGTCGTGCTTTGACTTAGTATTAATGCCTTTAAGTTGCGTTTCTTCGTATCTTCGATATTATTCCAAGTTATATAATTATTTGTTAAAATAATTATCATTTTAACTTAAATTATATTTATTAAATTTTGGAATAATTGTTAAAACAATATATGCTTTAACTTAATACTTTTCAAGTATTTATACTTGTATATCCTTCCCAAGGATGGGTGTATTTGTATTCGTATTCTTATACTTGTATATTTTTGCCATGTATCGGTATCATATTCCGGAGTGTAATTATACGTACGAGAATATGTATTTTTATTTTATTCATTAAGTATTCTTATTCTTAATTTTGTATTAATTTTTCTGGAATATTATCTTTAATAATAGTTCACCAATATATATTTCCAAAATATATATACTTTGAGAAATATTACTTAGAAAAATTATTTATAATTTTTCCCTTGGCAAAAATATTTGTATTTTCATATAAGTTCCAAAAATAATATATTTTCAAGTCTAACTTATATATATATATATATATATATATATATATATATATATATATATATAAGCTTATCTTTCCTCAAAAATGATATATTTCATATTTATTTGAGAAAATATATCCTTCACCCAAAAATATTGTATTTCATGTTTGTTTAAGAAATGTATATTTTCTCCCAAAAATAATACATCTTCTAATAATTCCAAGGAAAATATATATATTTATTCACCCAAAATAATATACTTTCCTCTTGTCAAAAATATGATATAACCTTGTAATAGTTGAAAAATCATATTTTTGTTTCCTTGGTGTCCAAAATATTATTTACCAAAATATATTTATGAATAATATTTCCGGAATATTTTGTAAGTTATATTCCTTAGTTCGGTTTCCCATTATTTTGTGTATAACTTGTATATTCATATTCTTGGAATTTTGGTAATATTTTGGATGGTAATTTTTGGTGTTTTAGTGAATTATATTATTTCAAGTCCTAGAATAATATAACTAATACACATAATATACAAATAATCACACACATGGTGACTTCTAAATATATATTTTCCTAAATACATAATTAGTCACTTTTATTTATGAAAACCAACCTCCAATTTTGCCAAAAACAAGCATAATCTACTACTTCATGAACTTGAAAAATTGTAAAAATTTGTAGTAACTTACTAGTGTTCTTAGTAAGCCTTGTTACCTTCTAAAGTGTGATTGATTCTTTAAAAACTTCATTTTTAAAGAATATAGATCTTTACAACTTATGATCATATTTTCTAAAAATATTTCTTCATGGATTTTTCTTGTTACACATATACTTCTACACTTGTTTAACCTTCAAAAATAAGGTTTGTTTATGCAAGATCCAAGATCAAGTAAACCTTGTGTTTTTAACTTGGTTCCTTTGAAAAACCATTCATGAATCTTTAGATCTACAAATATTACAACTTACTTTGATCTTTATTTTTCAAGAAAACCTCATATCTTTTCAAGTTCATGTTTCTTATGAGGATGATCTATGATCCTACAACACTTTCATCCTCTCATCTTGCTAGATTATGTTTTTAATCATGATCTAGCAAGATCATATGATGATCAACATCAAATATATGTATGAATAACAATCATCAAGCATATCAACTCATATTCATCAAGATTTCTTCATATTTTAAGCTTATGTTCAAGTTTACTTCTTGTGATTCTTAGTGTTCTTCATGATCAACATTATGTAACATCTTTTAACCACTTAAAATAGAAGTAAAATGGCAAGATCAAGGTTCTTACCACTAGCTCAAGGCTAGGGATGATAAAGTGAAGAAATCAAGTGGATAAAAGCAAATGAACAAGGTCTTTGAACTTCCGTAAGCTCCTAGCTTCTTTATGTAACCTCTAACACCTTTGTATATACTTGGAATGTATAAGAGATGATCGAAAATGGTAAGTGTGTGTGTGTGTTGAGTTTCGGCCAAGAACACAAGGAGAGGAAGAAGAAAGATGTGTGTGTTTTGATGTGTGAACTTATGAGACTATGATCTTCAAGTTCTACTTATAATCCATGTCAAGTGTTTCTCCATTGTGTAATGTGTTTAGGAAAGCATAAACAAGATCTATTAAAATATTTAAACAAATCTTGAGGTGGGCCATATGTTGGCCGATTTCATAGGTTGGGGGGGGGGGGTATGTAGGCTAGGTTGAAACTAATTAAGTTAGATTATGGTAAAAATGTAAGTATCTAGTTAGATACTTAGTTAGTTGATATTTATGTAGTGTTATGATGTCCGGGGACCATAACTAGCTTGGTAATGTTAAAACAGTGCTTCTATTGAAAATTTGGTGTTTCGGATAGTGTCCGGTTGTTCGGTTGGTTACTGGTTCGTTAAGGTGCTAAACTTTGCAGTTTAGTGTGCTTTATGTACCCTTTTATGACAGTTTTGATTCCCAACACTTAGGAAAGCATTCAGGACCGTTTAACCATATTTCTACATGATATTAGATTGTTTAAATGCTGAAAATTGCTGATATTTGCTAAATTCAACACTTTATGTGAGTTTTAGGCACTTTCCGGCACTTAAACTATCTCTAGGAAGGCAGTTTTATGATCCTTACTTTTCTACACACTATACTAGTGTAATACTTGGTCTCTGGCTCATTCTATGTCTCAATACAACGTCTGTCTATTTACTGAACTTCGTCAGCATTTTCCTGATTTGTCTGATAACTGCGCTAACTGTATTTAATGCATCAAATAAAGTTCTCTTGCAATAATGATATGACATTAAGCAACATATGATGCACATGTATGTATATGGCAATAATCAGTAAGCAATTCAAGTGATCAATTGTAATTCAGCACAGTCATTAAGCACTAATTAAGGTTTAATAATTGTACGGATACCTGAAATTTTGACAGTTGTCACACAGGGTCCAGTGACTATAACAAAATTAATTGGGTGGCTTGGGAATGGGTCTCTTGGCCCAAAAAAATAGGGCTTTGGGTATTAATAGACTCAAAGAGGTAACTGAATCTCTTCTTATTAAGTGGGGCTATAGGTACAAGGTGGAAAATCATAGTCTTTGGAGGAAAGTTGTGGATGCCTGTCATTTTAAAAACAATCAGAGGAACTCACTTTCGCTCAATGGTAACATTCCCGGATGTTGGAGAAATATTGTGAAGCTGGTTTTGAAAATTAAGTTAAATTGGAAGGATCTAAATCGGGTTATCATGGATAAGGTGGGGAACAGGTGGGATATTCGTTTTTGGATGGACACCCGGGTGGGCGATCTTCCGTTCATGGAAAATGGCCTCATTTGTTTTGTCTAAAGTTGTTTAAACCGTGCAGGTTGGCGGATAGATTGCAGCCTGATCAGGAGAATGGCGGATTTTCTTGGAATTGGTCCAGACATCCTGAGTCAGCCATTGAGGTTAGGGAGTGGCAGGAGTGCCAAGACGTGCTCAACGTGGTTTCGCTTTCCAGCGTCAAAGATTCTTGGTTCTGGAACGACGGGTGATTTTTCGGTAAGGGCCGTTGGCGTTCGTTAAAGATAGAGGGGATGGTCTTCACCCTGTTTTTGTTTGGAGTAAATGGGTGCCTCTTAAATGCAACATTATGGCCTTGAGAGGTAACCTGGACAGATTAGCTACGAGAGTTAATTTAAGGAAAAGGAACGTTAACATCTCTTCGGTTATGTTTCCATTCTGTGATACTTATGAGGAGACGGTGGATAATCTCTTTTCTACTTGTGAGGCGGCTAACTGGGTTTGGTCGGGATTTAGTGCTTGGTGTAACATCCCTCCCATTTTCATCTTTGTTTTCAAAGACATTATGGAGATTCAAAATTTCTCTCAGTTTAACAAGAAAGCGAAGAAGATAATTCACGGTTTAGTGATCATTACGTGTTGGTGTATTTGGAAAGGAAGGAACGAGTTGGTTTTTAATCAAGTTAAACGGAGTCCGCAAGATATCTTAGGGGAGATTAAGTCAAGGGGTTTTGGTTGGGTTAGAAATAGTTCGTCTTGTAATTATATTAGATGGGAGGAATGGTGTAAATACCCGTTGTATATGTTGTAATTGTTTGCCCTTTGTCCATTTTGGTCAAGGGTTTTGGTGTGTTTGGCCTTTTGCCCATTTGGGTTGGAGGTTGGTTTTAATGAACTTATCTTTTCGAAAAAAATTTAGTGGTTTCGTGCGCTGGAGGTGAGCACAATCCTAGGAGCTACAAGGAAGGATTGTACTGCGCTATATTTAATCTACGTGCATATATCGTTTCCTCAGCCTAGCTACGATAACTTGTGTCACTTTCTTATGGTTTTCGGGCTCCTGAGTTGTTCTTATAATCATAGTGGTTTAGATTATTATATTAGCATTATTCTGCGTTGGGCCTTAGATTCGATAACCAAATTTGACGGATATCTTCCTCCCACCCCACCTAGAGATCAACTCATGGACAAGTTATTTGCATAAATCTAAACCAATTTGTCGTTATGATCGATATCCAAAATGTGGGTCCTTAAAGGAGGATCTAGAGAACCTTTTCCTTGTTGTTTAACACATAACCAAGTGCGGAATCCTTGTTTATGTGTAAATCTAAGCAAATAACACAACCAAACACAAACAAGATAACACTTTTAAGCTCAAGGTGTGATTTCAGCAGAGTATTGTTACAAGGGTTTACAAAATGCTCTCACTCTTACTGAAACTATGCTCTCTAGCCTGAAACAGAGTGTGACTTACTGCTAAGAAAGCCATTTCAATGAAATAGAAGACTGCATCGAAATACATTAAACATTATCGAAATACATTGAAACAAGTATGGCATTATCGAAACATGACTTGTACATGTGCTCCACATCGAAATAGGAATATTATAATCATCATGTTCATCATCGAAACAGACATGTGGACACCTCCACATCGAAATAATATATATATATAGGATTCGGTTCAAGAGTGAACACTAGTGTAGCTTGCGAACTGAGTGAACTAATCCTGGTCATATACGTGTGTAGATCAATGGTCAGGATTTGATGTTGAAATACACTAGTGTATTTTACGATTTGATTATGAGATCCTGGCCATACACGTGTGTAGATCAATGGCCAGGATTTGTTCACTCAGTTCGCAAATTCACTAGTGTTTACTCTAGAACCCCACCCTATACATGTGTGTGTGTGTGTGTATATATATATATATTATATATATATATATATATGTATAGGGGAATGTTCAAATGAAAACCACTAGTTATTGTGAAAACTCAAAAACTAATTAAAAAAGCCAAAAAAACATACCAAATTTTTTTTTTTGCATAGCAATTTTCGCCATTTTTTATATATAAAAAAATTCAAAAAAAAAAGAAAATTTTTTTGTAGTGCATATGTGTATGTGTACTACACATGTGTATTATTACACATGTGCACTACAAAATTTATTTTTTTATTTGAAAAAAAATTATATAAAAAAACCTGCGATTTTTATAAAAAAAAACCTAACGGATCCTTCTCCTATATATATATATATATATATAGGGGATGGTTCAAATGAAAACCACTTTTATTGCGAAAACTCGAAAACTAACTAAAAAAAGCCTAAAAAACACACCAATTTTGTTTTACAATTTTTTTATTAAAAATCGCTAGTTTTTATATAGAAAAAAACTTTTTTCAAAAAAAAAATTTGTAGTACACATGTGTAATAATACACATGTGCACTACAAAAAAAAAAAAAAAAAATTCTGAAAAAAAGTTTTTTTTTTTTGAATTTTTTTTTATATACCTAAAATAGCGAAAGTTGGTATGCAAAAAAAAATTTGTATGTTTTTTAGGCTTTTTTAGTTAGTTTTTGAGTTTTCGCGATAACTAGTGGTTTTCATTTGAACCTACCCCTATATATATGTATATATATACATAGGGAGCCGCTAAAATAGAAACCAGCCCCAGTTGAAAGAACCGTGAGAACCACTCTCCACCAATCATATTATGCCAACCAAAAGGGTATTTAGGTAATTTACTATATATATCAATTCAATGTCAGTCTGTCTTCTTCTGTCTATTTTATTAGAGTCATTTACATATCACTCTCTCTCTTTCTCTTCAATCTTTATTTCAATTTTTTGAAACTATCAAAGCATTTGCTCTCCTTCATCTCTGATGAAGATGGAAGGATCATAATCTTCATCATCTTCAGCCTATGAACACAACCATCATCATCTTTAGCTTATGAACACCACCGGCACCACACCAACACCGGCGACTCCCAAACACCACCATTTCAGTCGCCGGAGTTTCAGACGCCGGAGACGACGATGGTGAAGGGCGGGTTATGGTTGTGGGTTTGACAGTGACGGAGTATCAATCGCCGGCTGATTTGTTTTTTATGGCGGTGTGTCGTTGACGGTGGATGAAGGCAATGGTGGTGGGTCACCCACACCTGTGACGGCGACGGTGGTGGTGGGTCACCCACACCTGTGACGGCGGCCCCCACCTTTCTCCGGCGACGGTGGTGAAGTTTTGCCGGTGAGGATTAATGGCGACGGTGGTGGCTTTTTTGACGGCGATGATGGGTTTTTTTACGGCGATGATGGTGTTACTTGATTCCTTGATTCCTTGATTTGGTGGTTATTTCCATCTCTCTAACGGCGGCTGTGGGCGGTGCACCGGATGCAAGTTTGAATTTTGTGGGTTTGAATTTTTTGGTTTTGAATTTTGGTTTGATCTGCTGTAAAAAAATGTGGGTTTGAAATTTTGTGGTTTAGATCTGTTGGTATTTCTTGTTGTTGGCATTTCTTTGAAATTTTGTGGTTTAGATTTGTTGGTATTGATCTGTTGGTTTAGATCTGTTGGTATTGATCTGTTGGTATTTCTTTTAAATTTTGTGGGTTTCTTTGAATTTTTGTGGGTTTGAAATTTTGTGGGTTTGTTTTGATGACATTGTTTTGATGACGTCTATATGTTGGCATTGATCTGTTGGTATTTCTTGGTCTCCAGATCTCGTTTTTGCTGTTGATGACATTGTTTTGATGTTGTTGGTCCTCAGATCTCGTTTTTTCGTTGATGGATTGGGCGGGCAATGATGCAAAAAAACATAGATTTTGATGACGATGGCGCGGCAAGGAAGGTGGAGGGTAGGTTTTTGAACCTGCAACCCCACTTTGCAGCCTTTTGATTATCGGAAAATCTGAGCCAAGCCCCGTTTTTTTTAGATACACATTGTTTTGATGTTGTTGGTTTTTTATTTTTCCCTCAGTCGATGATGATAACAATCTATCTGAGACACCTACTGAGTTTGTGATTTCTGGGTGCGTTCATTTTGCGTAAAAAAGTTTTTGTAAAAAAAAAGTTAAACCGTAAACTTTTTAACGTAAAACGTAAAATTTTTAACGTAAAACGTAAAAAGTTTAACGTAAAACGTAGAAACGTAAAATGTAAAAAGTTTAACGTAAAACGTAAAGCGTAAAAAGTTTAACATAAAACGTAAAAGGTAAAATTTAAAACGTAAAACGTAAAAAGTTTAACGTAAAACGTAAAAATTTTAAAGTAAAACGTAAAACGTAAAAAAGTTTTACGTAAAACGTAAAAAGTTTAACGTAAAACGTAAAAAGTTTAAAAAGTTTAACGTAAACTTTTTAACGTAAAACGTAAAACTTTTTCTACGTAAGTTGTAAAACGTAAAAAACCGTGTGATAAAACGGCGCCTAAACAACGGGCGTGAATGCGGTGCATAAAAACGCCGCGAAAAAAGGGACGTAAAAAACGTCGCGTTAAAACGGGACGTAAAAAACGATGCTTTAAAAAAACGACGCTTGAAAAAAGCCGAGCGTAAAAAACGGTGTGAAAAAATGACCCGTAAAAAAACGATGCGTGAAAAAGCCGGTAGTAAAAACGGCGTGCAAAAACCGGCACGCAAAAAAAATTGACTTGATAAAAAAATTTAGATTTAAAAATGCTTTTAATAAAAATATTCTTTTTAAAAAATAAAAAGTAATATAATAAAACAAAAAAGTAATAAAAAATAATAAAGACAAAAAGACAAAAAAAAGTAATTTACTAAACTACCCTTTTGAATTAAAATATTAAAGACATAATAAGACAAAATGTATTTAATATTAATTTTAATAACTTTTAATCTCATTCATCAATCTTCTTGATCTAGTGGTTAGGAACTGGTTCTCGCGGTTCTTATAACTGGAGATGGTTTTCATTTTAGCAGTCCCCTATATATATATATATATATATATATACATAGGGAGAAGATCATGCGAGAACCACCTCTTATTGCGAGAACCGCGAGAACCAATGTGAACACACCAAAAATGCCTAAAAATAGCTAAAAATCACACAAAATTTTTTTTTTTTGATTTTTTTAATACTTTTTAGGTTAAAATCGCTACTTTTCGAACAAAAAAAAAAAATGTTTTTTTAAAAAAAAAAAATTTTAAAAAAAAAAATTTTTAAAAAAAAAAAATTTTTTTTTTTGGTTTCGAAAAGTAGCGATTTTAACCTAAAAAATATTAAAAAAATCAAAAAAAAATTTTTGGATTTTTTTTTGATTTTTTAAGATTTTTTTTAGATTTTTTTAGGTTTTTTGGGGGTTTAGTTTTTAGCATTTTAGCTTGGGGGGGGGGGGGGTGGGGGGGTTTAGGTTTTTGGGGGGTGGGGGAGGGGGGTTTAGGTTTTGGGGGGGGGGGGGGGTTAGGTTTTTTTTAGCTTGGGGGGGGGGGTTTAGGTTTTTTTTTGGGGGGGGGGGGGTGGGGGGTTTAGGCTTTTGGGGGGGGGGGGGGGTTAGGTTTTTTTAGGGTTTTTTTAGGTTTTTTAGCTATTTTAGGTTGTGTTCACATTGGTTCTCAAGGTTCTCACAATAAGGGTGGTTCTCGCATGAGCCCCTCCCTATATACATATACATATATATATATACATATTATAACAACCTTAAAGAAAACTGACACCCTCGAATTATTTTCGACACCCTAATATATTTTTAAAATATCCCAATATGTCTTAAAATACACCACATACGCGAAAACGGACCCCGAATACCTTTTATATTATTAAAAATAATTAAAAATCAAAATTTTGGGTTTGTGGCGGGGCGCGTAAGCCACCCCTCAACCCTTACGCGGGCCGCGACCAGGTGAGAAATGGCGAAACCCTGGGCCGCCACGTGGCCCAACACATGTCGACCCTATAGGCTGACCCGGATCAGCTATACCGTTGACTATCTTTGACGCGGGCCACGTAGCCCTTCGGTTACACCTTACGCGGGTCGCGTAAAAGTCAGAATGAAGCCCTATAAATAGAGGGCATCGGATCTTCTGTCTGTTCGTTCAAAATTCGACTTTCTCTCTCAATTTTCTTATAGTAGGAAATATACACGGGTATAATACCCCCATAAATAGCGAAGTTCTGCTCCGTTGTAAGTATCATAACCCATGGATACGTATTAGATACACTGCCCGATTGATCTAGGGTTCCGTAACGGCTGTCGTGGTTCTGCCCGACGTAGTCGTTGGAATGCCGTCTCGGGAAGGGTATTACTATTGTTAAAATGGGTTATTATACTAACATGTGTGCATTTGTGTAAATTATAGATTGTCACCAGGAAACCCTAAAGGATAATCTAAGACATCAATGTGAGTAATCCTTCTTTTGTGTAAACCTTTTTGTGAGTAATCTCCTTTTTGCAAATTGTTTTTACAAAACCTCACACAATTAATTATATATTAAGCAGTTATTGAGTATTTGTAAGGATACAATTATCGTGGGTATGTTGGGGTTTTGTATACCAAATTTGTTACTGGAGGGGTAACATTTCCACAAGTCGGGTCTGACAGTACCACGGGTGATAATTGATGTGACTTGGAAACAAATATAATTGCGAGACCGCCCTCAATACTGTACAATGGTTTTTATATTAAAACTTGATTGAACTATGATTCACTCACCAGTATTTCCCACTGACAAAATGTTTTTAAACGCGTTTCAGGTAACAAATTGTGAAAGCCAAATAGAAGCCAGCTGGACAGCACTGAAGGCTTGAAAAAGTGGCAATAAAGTTACCTAAAATAAAATAGATGTTTTTGTTAAATAAAAATATGATTTATTCCTATGAAAATGTGTGTACTGCAAACTTGGGTTTTATCCCATGTATTTAATTGTTATGAAAATGTTGTATTTTACTCTGATCAAATATTTCCTAACTACGGTCCTGATAAAAATTCCGCTGCCAAATTAGACAATACCAGATACCACTGAAACTGGCTCGCAACCGCCCGTTCCCATATTTAATAGGGGGACGGGGGTAGTGACAGAAGGTGGTATCAGAGCTAAGCCACTGATTCAGCCACAAAAGTGTTCTGCTGACACCAAAATTCAAATTGTTAGGAAATAAATTACGGGAACACGTGCATAATTGTATTTTCTTGTTATATGTTATTTGACTATTTGTTAGTTTATAGTATGAGCGACCAAGGACCATCTGACGCGTACCGTCAATTGTCTGGTTCGCCTAGAAGCGAAGGTGCATCTTCTTAGCCTGCCCTCTCAGGGTACTCTGCTGATACGGAAGAAGGAATATTCGTGTTTAAGGCTCAGTCTGAAGAGCCATTCCCTCAGAAAAAGAGAGGATGGTTCAGTCGAGGGGCACATGAGCGTAGGAAGCGTATGAAAAAGTTACAAGACCAGAGAGCACTAGCCGCAGCTAAAAGAGAAACCGATGCCTATGCCCATGAAATGATTAATAGGGGTATAGCCAATATCCACATCCTAGCAACCACTGCAGCTGACCCTAACCTAGAACAAATGATAGCACCCCAACCACAACCACCAATTTCTGACCAACCGATGGATATAGAAAACCCTGAAAATCAAGTAGAAATGCATGATTTCAATCCGGAAGAAATACCTAGGGTACCAGCACCAAATCCCTTAGACACAAATTACGACCCATGGTGGGATGACAATAGGGACTATGTGCAACGTTACCCGATACACGAAGACATACCCATGTCAAACCTAGGAGCCTACCCAGGGTTGGACCCTCTAGATTCCTATTATGATAATGATGTATTCATTAGGGAGATTCTAGAGAATCCTTACCAATTTCAGGCACCTACACCTCCATACCAGGAACCCGCACCCCAGATTCCGAACCTAGTCCTAGAACCTGCACCCCCAATGAGTGCAGACAATGTACAAGAACTTAGAACATTTGGTGAAGAAATTTTAGAGAGTAGTGAAAGAATGAGACAGGTGGGAGAGCGACTCGTCTGGAAGTACGACGAGCGCAATATGGATTTCTGGATGAATCCATATCCATGAATATGATGGTGGAAACGGTAGTAATAATAATATTAATAATAAAATAATATAATATGTGTGTATGTGTATAAAAAAACTACGGATGCCTATTATTAGTAGTGTAACTTTAAATTTCAGTCGGTATTGTAATTTTAATTTCAGTACTCGTGTGTAATAGATGCATATTATATAAAATAGAGTAAGTCGCAATGATCGACGCTTTTGACCAAGACGCATGTTATGTGATTGGCTATATTAAATATTATTTTGTGATAATTAATACGTGGTAACTGTTTAAAATTCAGATGACCGACGAAGGAAATCAAGAAAATCTGAATAACGATAACCAGAGTAACATTAACTTGGTTAATGAAAATCCGAACAACAATAACAATGGAAACCAAGTGGATAATTGTGCCATCCAACATATAATGGCACAAGGAATTATAGATGCAATGCCATATATTCTTCAAACTGTTAAGGATGCGGAAAATAAAAGTAAGCATAGCAGTAAGCGACCAACTGAACCAGAACACAACGTAAACAATGGACCTGTACTTCAAGTGCCCATTCCCAAAAGAAGAAGAACCATGCCTTATGGTTGTTCTTACAAAGAGTTCTGGTCCTGCAAACTAATAGAATTCTCTGGCAATGAAGTCCCCATTGCAGCTCTACGCTGGATAGAAAAGACTGAGGCTGTTTTAAAAATAAGCAAGTGTGCTGAAGAAGACAAGATAATGTTTGCTTCTAATCTATTTAAAAACTCAGCCTTAGAATGGTGGAACACTATCTTCCAGTCAAGAGGAAGTGATAGGGTTTATAACATGGAATGGGAGGAATTTAAGAATATGGTAGAAAGGAAATTATGCCCTCCTAATGAAAAGGAACAGATAGCAAATAAGTTTCTGAACCTTAGGATGACCGGGGTAGATAGTAAGGGTTATACTACTACATTCTTTGAATATGCTAGAATAGTACCAACCATTGCATCACCTGAACCGCTATTAATCTCCCGTTACATCTGGGGATTAATTGGAGAGATTAGACATATAGTCAAGGCAGCTAGACCTCAAACCATAGAAGAAGCTGTAGAACTAGCAAACACCTTGACAGATGAGTTAATCCGTACTAGAGAAGAAGACCAGAGGAGAAACCTAGCTCAAAGGCTTACCCAAGAATTCCATTCTGGGAATTCCAACCGTAGGAATATAGGTTCTACCTCTGCACCATACTGCAAGGTCTGTAAGAAAAAGCATTCGGGAAAATGCTCCACTCATTACAATTTCTGCAAGGCACCAGGACATAAGGAAGAAGATTGCAGAAGAAAATCCAGTAATGGACTGTGCTTCAATTGTGGGGAAAAAGGTCATATCAAGCCAAACTGTCCGAAATTGGCTCCAGCTGTGAACAATAACAAAAACACTAAAAATGCTAGAGCATTGGTTCTGACTGCAGATGAAGCCAAAATGATTCCGGACGTCATAGCCGGTACGTTTTTAGTTAATGATATTTTTGCTAAAGTATTATTTGACTCTGGTGCAAACCAAAGTTTTATTAATACTTTATTTTGCAAACTTCTTAATCAACCATTAACTAAACTCTCACAAGAATGTCTAGTCGAGACAGCGAATGGAGAAACGATTAGGATTTCTGAAATCTTGCAGGGAGCAAGAATAGAAATTTTAAACCAAAAGTATATTGCAGATTTGTACCCAATGAATCTGACAGGATTTGATATTGTGTTGGTACACTTTATGTGGACACGACTCGGCTCGGTTCGACTCAGCTCAGTTCGACTTGGTTTCGACTCGGTTGAAAGGACGTCAGAGACTTGAAGACACGAAGATCGAGACAAAGCTACAGCCAAGGGGGAGTTTGTTGGTGCACTTGTGTCTGTACTTTGTCTGTATTTTGTCATGATATAAAACGATGTCTTTTGTTAGTCTTGTTTACGTTTTATGTTTGTTAATATGTGTGTACGGTTGACCAAGTCAACCATCCTCCTGGTTTGACTTGGCCAAACAGTTAGCACATAGTTTGTAATATGTTTGTGTCGAAGGATGAATCATCGAAGGATTGTTTAGATCCTTCGATGAGCTCGAAAGATAAACCCTCGATGGATATAGATGGACCTCGAAGGATATCATCCTTCGAGGTATATGTGGATCCTTCGGTAGGTTTCAGATCGATAGATGATCTTTCGATCAGTCTATCTGATCCTTCGACCAGACGATCTGTCATGGGTATATATAGTCATGTAATGTGTTCACTTTAGTATGTGAGTGAACTTAGTCTTGTAGAGAGCGTATTTTCAGTTTGGTCAAGGGCTGTAACCGTGTCCACTGAAATACAAGAGAAAACTTTGATATCTCGTGTGTCTACCTTTCTCTTTGTAGCTTGTGTTCTCATATAAACTACCGGTTTGCATTCTAGCTTGGATTCCGCACTTGCTAGTGTGTTAAACATAACAAGGATAAGGTTTAACCTCAACCTCCGAGGGACCTACAAGTGGTATCAGAGCCGTGGCTCTTTTCCTTGTTAAAAAAACCGAGTTTATACAAGACTTTGGAGTGTTTGGACAAAAACTCACATGGTTTAGCACCCGTTTTTAGTGTTTTTCTCGCATTTCTAGTCGTAAAAACGTGTTCTAAACTAATCGGGTGTGTTAAAGGACGGGTTGGGTAACTTAAAAACTTGTTTTTAAGAAGTTTGGTAATTTCCGACCAAATTCCGGCTTACTCCGGTGACCGGTTTTTCTGGATAAGAACCTTCCTTTTTAGTAATATTTTATTGGTCAAATCCTGGTTTGGTAAAAAGTATGGTTTGAACATACCTTCTGTCGAAAGCTTTCTACCAACCAATCACCTTTTCACCAACCTGTCACTTTTTGTCAACTGTGTCAGTACAGATCGAAGGATATCCTTCGAAGTCGAAAGATCATCTTTCGATTAAAGGAAGTTTGATAGATAATCATCCTTCGAACATCCTTCGAAGTCTGTGACTTATCCTTCGATCCAAGGAATCTTTTCGAAGGATATATCTTTCGATCTACAGTTCTTATTCGAAAGATAAGGATCCTTCGATTGGAGAATCTTTCGAAATCATTGTTCGAAATTCAACAGTGATCTTTCGAACACTGTTGATCCTTCGAACAAGTATTGTTCTTTCGATCCTAGTCTGTTTAAGTTTAACAAGTTTGTGTTTTTCAGGTCTTTCGATCAGGGATCCTTCGGCTGGTTGTTATCATTCGAGATATTAACATAGTTTGTGAAAATTAAATTTTTAAAAAAGGGGAAAACTTGTTTTTCAAATTTTAAATCAATTTTCACTTAATATATTAATTTTTATAAAATGGGAACAAACGGTCAGTGGGATCCAACCGCGTGGACTCTAACAACTTTGACTCCACAATCATCAGCTACGCAATCTGCGTCAGATTTCGACAAAACTGCATGGATGCGAGCTATTGCCCCACCTCAAGCTGCAATGATAACTGCAAATCAATGGGCATTGGTCACAAATCAAAGCAGCAGCATTCAAGCAATGATGCAGAACGACAGTGAAACTGGTACAAGCACAAAACCGCCAAAGCTAAATCACATCAATGATTGGGGATGGTGGAAAGAAAGGCTGAGAACTTATGTTCAGGGGCAAGGTCAAGATCTATGGATGTGCTTCTTCACCGCATTTGACAATGATTTGGAAGTTGCAGGATCTAATCCACAAACTTACAGCACTATGTCTGATGATGATAAGAAGAAATTTGAGTTAGAAAAGAAAGCATTCATGATTCTCACACAAGCTCTTCACAGAGACATTTACCACCAGTTTGTTTACTGCACGACTACTAAAAGCTTGTGGGATTTGCTCACGTTACGATGTGAAGGAAATGCTCAATCTAGAAAGATCAAGCAAGAATTACTGAAGAAAGAGTTTGAAGGATTCACGTGTATGGAGAATGAGACTTTGGCAGAGTTATCTACAAGGTTCCATCACTTGTTGAGCGAGATGTTTGCTTTTAGAGTCACTGCCACTCCACAAGAAATGGTGAAGAGATTCGCTGATAGCTTACCATCAAAGTGGAGCAGTTTTCTTGAAATTCTCAAAGAAAATGGTGTTCTAGACACAATCACCGTTTATGAGTTAATTCAAAAATTGGAGAACAAGGATGTAGAAGAAAAGCTTAAGGCAAAAAGAACACTAACTCCTCAAAATCCAGAGATGTACTTTGGGATTGCAGGAGGTATCAGTGGAGAAAAACCAGCTTCTCAACACACGAAGCTTCAAACAGCTTTCATCTCAAACACCGGACCTTCCACAACAGATCAGTTTGATCCTTCAGCATACACGATGTATTCAAGACCAGATTCTTCTTCTCAACAACAGTATGTGCAACCGACAGCTCAGCAATTCACACCACCGCCTTTCTTAGACCCAAGCAGAGCTCAGCAACAACAATCGCAACAGCAAGGGTTTTATGGAAGCTCTTCAAACTTTCAAGCCACTTCCAATCCGAACACAGTCAGATTAGACACTTCCAACTTTTCCAAAGTCAGTGTCGAAATAGCCAAGGAGCATATGGAGATGTTGAACATCTTGGTTAGTGCTTATTGTGGATTGGTCGCAGGTCAGATTGGGAATATCAATCTAACCAATGAAGATTATCAGCAAGTGGATAGAGAAGAGTTTGAAATGATGGATATCAAATGGGCTCTTGCTAGTGCAATTCGAAGAGCAAAGGAGTTTATGGAAAGGACGGGGAGAACCAACTTGGATAGCAACAACAACACCAAGTATGGTTTTGATAAGAATGCTGTCACTTGCTTCAATTGTGGTGAAAAGGGTCACTTCAAGCGGGAGTGTCAGAAACCACCTAAGCAAGGAAATCAGAATCCCTTCAGGAATCAAGGACAGCCACAACAGCAACTGAACAACAATTCTGTCAGATCAATAGTTCCCGTTGGAGGAAATGCATCTGGATCCACAAACACTAATCCCCACAGAGGATTGGTTGTTCAAGCTGATGAAATCTGCAACTGGAACATTCAGCTTGGAGAATGAGGAAATGGTGGAACAGCATGTTATGCTAAAGTGATTGAGAAGGTAGTAGAACCCGTGTCTGCTGGTGAATCTTCAGAAGATGAAGATAGTTCGGGTTATAGTGGGAGCATGGATGGGGAATCATTTGATGCTGGTGATTTATCAAGTGATGCTTTAGATTTGGAGGTTGATGAGCTTTTGGCTGAAGCTGAAGCATTATGCAAGAGGAGATCTATTCTCTGCCAGAAATCTGCTGGAACTTCCGAGAAGCTTGCTCAATTCTTCTCTGAAGATGGATCTTTTTCTTTTCATACAGCCTTTATGGCTCACGTAGAAGGTCAAACTTCTCAGGTATGTGATACTAATTCTGACTCTATTTCTGTTCCTATTGAATGTTCAAAGTGCTTAAAATATGCTGAAAAGGAAAGTTAGTTTGAAATCCCACACAAACACAATCAAGAATTGATTGTAGATCTTTCTAAAGCAACCGAAGCTAACTTGTTTTTAACCAGAAATGAAAAGGAATTTAAAGCAACAATTGCGTCATTAAGACATGATGTTTCAGAATTACAAAAGGCTGTTTTGCGAAAACAACATGCTAACAATAATCTTATTGACACAATTGAAAAGCAAATGGTAGAGTTGGCAACAGCTCGATGTGAATGTGAGACAATTAAGCAGAAACTGGAAAGCTATTCCAATTCTCGCTATGTATTGGATCACATCATTGATGTTCAAAAGAAAAAGGGGGATGCAAAATGTATTGGATTCAAATCATGTCCTCCCCCAATGAATCACAATTACTCCAAATTGCCTGATGACGAGGATATGCCCCGTTTTGAACCTACTGTGCCACTCGGTCTAGATGACTTTGCAGCAGGCCTCGGGTTCACAACTGGTACATCATCCTCGGGTCAATCAGAATCTGAGAATGTGACAGATTCATCGTGTGTTAAGGAACAGAGACCTCCCATTGTTGAGGATGCTGATTCTTCGGACGATGAATCTGAAGAAATTGTGAAACAACAGTCTAACTCGGTTACAACAGATATTCCAATCGAGAATCACATCTTGTGTGATCCACCAGTGAAACCGAGTAAGACTGAAATGTCAAAAGCAATGAAGTCCATTGTATCTAGCCTTGAAGGGAATAATTTGTTGTACACGCTCAAAGGAGATAGCAAAATCTACTCTAACAAAGATTTTCCAATTAAAAATGTAAATCAAGATTTAATTGAGCAAATTTTTGAAGGATGCACTGATAAGTTTTTGGGGAACAAAAGTGGCAAAGTTACCGTCACTCAATGTGATCCAATTCCGTGTGAACAAATTAGAAAACAATGCGGAAACCAAAAACTACCAATTGAGCGAAAACAACAAGTCAATTCCGGAAAAGGTAAGATACAGGGAAAGAAGGCTCAGAACAAGAATGTTCAAGCACCTAAAGTTCAGCAGCCTAAGACTGAACAACCAAAGGTTCAACAATCTAAAGTTGAACAGTCTAAGGCTACTCAACCTAAGGCTGCACAACCTAAAATTCAACAATCAAAGGTTGAGCAACCTAAGGTTCAACAACAAAAGGTGCAAAACAAAAGAGCTCCTGTTAAGAAACGAGAACCGAAAATGAACTTTGTTGGATCCACGGGTTCAGACAAACTTGAAACATTTCAGGATAAATCTAACGTTGATTTTGTAAAACAAGTTAGAATTTTAAAACGAAATGATCAGAATAATTACACCCAACACACCAACGGATGTGATTTAGGTCCAAGCACGTCTAGATCACAAGGTTCATTGTCTGGTTCTCCGTCTGGTCATCAACATGTTTCTCCGAAGTTTGTAGAGCGGAGAACATGTTTTGAATGTGGCACAGTTGGGCATATTGTAAGATATTGCCCACACGTGCAAAAGCTGAAGTCAAAAACGAGTGCTCCCCAAGAAATCGATTACCAAAAACGATCAGTTTCCCCGAAACAAGACCCACGTGTCTTGAAAGAAAGGGAAAAGAAGTTAAAGCAAAAGAATCAAAAGGTAATTGAAAAGGCCTTAAAATCAGAGGTCAAAGAAGAAAAACCTGTACAAGCAAATCCTGAAACTGTAAAACCAGTAAATGCTAAAACAAAAAATTCAAATACTGGTAAAGGACAAACAACTTGGAAGCAAAAGCAGGTAATTCAATCAGGGGGAGCACCACAGGTTCTTTTTCCTAATCATCAAGTGATTGAAATCACTTTCCTTGATGATCAAGGACGACCCAAGTCCACAAAGGCTTGGGTCCCCCTTTCCAACTAATCTCTGAGTGAGTGTGCAGGATGTTCCAGGAGGAACTTTCGATAGTCATAGGATTGTTGATAGTGGAGTGTCCATGCACAAGATCGGCGACAAAGAAGTTGTTGCCTGTGATGGAGAGAAGAAAAGAAAAAGGAAAGAAGACAGAATTGTCTGTCGAAAGAGATTGAAAAGCTTCGACAAATTGAAAATTATACCAAAGTTTGATTGTTCAAGGCTTTAATCGGGTCCCCAGGATAGATTCAATCAAAATGTACGCACCTGCAGCACGTCTGATGTTCAAAATCAACAAGATGAACGTGCAGTGTACATTTCTTCGTGGTGTGTTTGAAGAAAATGTGTTTGTTGAACAAACCAACCGGGTGTGCGGATGCCTTGGCATGGGTTGAACAACCGCACACTACTCCTCAAGAGAAAGATAAAGACCTTCGCTGGTGCAATATGGAAGACCAGCCGGACCCAAAGGTTTATGATCTTGTTGCTGTCAAGAGACTTCTCAGTAGCTACAAAGAATCGACTTTGAAGTCCACACCGGGTGGATATCCAGTTTGGGAGAGCACTCAGATTCTTTGCAATGCATGAAGCAGTTGCAGGATACGGTTTTAAATTTCTAATATCTCCTTTACTTGTCGTTATTTAAGCTACTTTATAAATTGTTATCCACTCATAGCACTCTTTGGCCTGACACATTGAACTCGAATATCATCTCACACGTGATTGTTTCACTATGAAACTTGTCAATGTTGTCATGGTCCGCACCGCTTACCGACATGCCAACTGATTTTTTCAAAATTCGATAAATCATTTCTGATTAAAATTTAATTTTGGTAAACGGCATTGAGGTAAAACATGAGTTAACCAACATCGGGAAATCGTTTTTGTAAATATCTTTGTGTCTTTTAAATTTTATCTTAGTTTGTTGTTTTTAGGGGGAGTAAATCCAAATTTGAAAATCCAAAAACATCGAAAAATTTCAAAAGCACAAAAACAATAGAAAAACAAAAATGAGTTTCCTGGCGAGCAAAAGAGAAAATGATAGTACATCAGTGGTCTGTTCAAACCTCTTTAAACCTTAAATGAAAAACGATAAGCAGCTCTATATAAGATGTATCGGTAGGCTCACAATCATTTTAAAGTGTGCAGGGTGATATAAACCTTAAATCGACTGAAGACCAGGTGGGAACCATTCATTGGCATATGGTCTTAGTACCGAAATTTCGTTTGAGAGATTGCCGAGGTTCTGAGATATTCGGTCTTTATGCTGCTTATCATCTGGGTATCATGGTTGTTTCTTTTACCGAAAATAACGGGGACGCAAGTCTAGATCTTCCATGATACCATACATACGTGTACATACTGCATTCGACCTCAATAAGTGATAAACAATCACATGTCCAAACAAATAAGTGATAAAATATCACATTTATCCGGGAGTCAAGTTCGTCTCTCTGCTGTACGGAAGTACTGACCTGTTCACGGACTTGCTCCTGTGCCCTCATGCATATGAAAATCAAGTTCCTCATCAATAAGTGATTCTATCACATAGGGCTTGTTTTCAAATCAAATAAGTGAGTTTCTCACATTTTTATACGGTCAAACAGATGATAATCAGTATACTCACCGGTAAGATGAACTCTCGTGCATACCTTGATACGGGAATGTGTCGTGATGTGGATGAACACCGGTTGGTAAGTATAAATCATACCTTAACGTATCCCCTCGCCATGATTACAAATGATAAGTTGAGCTTATGTGGATAACAATACCGATAATCGTTATAGGATGCTTATCTAAATGTTAACAAAAAGAACAACAAGAGCGTTTTGGCTTGACCGTACACTGATATGATTCTCTTACCCTCGAAACTCGCAAAAAGAATGTCTGTAAATATTTATTTACTGCTTGTCGTTTCTGCGTCCTTGTATATATTTATTTATTGCTTTCCGTCTTTACATTTGAAAAATGAAAAATTTCAAAAAGATTTTAGGTGTGTTTTAATATAAACTTTATAAAAAAAATATTTTGCTTCTTGTTTATTTTTTGATTGACTGATGTTGGAACTCGAGTCTATCCTACCCAAAAATCCTGATCGTAAGCCGGAAAACAATTGCACCTTCATAAACTGTCGAAGTTAACGAGTTTTGAAAGTTAAAGGATTAAAATTGATCATTTTCTAAACTTTCAAACTGTTGTCGGTCGGTGTTTGATTAAGATTTGATCTCATATGTGTCGTCTGTTTAAATGTTAACTATATTCCAAGCGGTTATTCTCATTATGCGTTTAGCTTTCTTGCATGTGCAGATGCTAAAGGCGAGGATAACATGTTCGATGACAAGCTTGGGAATGAAGACACGAAGTGGAGGCACTCAAAGGATAAAATGATCGAGTTGCCGCTGACCCTTCATGAACACCACAAGGATCTGAAGATTTGACAAGTCAAAAGATTCACGAGCATGACTCAATGGAGAGTTCAATCTAAGGGGGAGTTTATTGACACACTACCTAAATGAAAAGGGGAGTTTGTTGATACACTTTCTACTTACGACGCGTGAAGACTTTGAAAATCCTCAGACACGAAAGACACAGAAGACGAACCATCACAGAAGACGAACCTCACGAGTAGCGTCCAAGGGGGAGATTGTTGGTACACTTTATGTGGACACGACTCGGCTCGGTTCGACTCAGCTCAGTTCGACTTGGTTTCGACTCGGTTGAAAGGACGTCAGAGACTTGAAGACACGAAGATCGAGACAAAGCTACAGCCAAGGGGGAGTTTGTTGGTGCACTTGTGTCTGTACTTTGTCTGTATTTTGTCATGATATAAAACGATGTCTTTTGTTAGTCTTGTTTACGTTTTATGTTTGTTAATATGTGTGTACGGTTGACCAAGTCAACCATCCTCCTGGTTTGACTTGGCCAAACAGTTAGCACATAGTTTGTAATATGTTTGTGTCGAAGGATGAATCATCGAAGGATTGTTTAGATCCTTCGATGAGCTCGAAAGATAAACCCTCGATGGATATAGATGGACCTCGAAGGATATCATCCTTCGAGGTATATGTGGATCCTTCGGTAGGTTTCAGATCGATAGATGATCTTTCGATCAGTCTATCTGATCCTTCGACCAGACGATCTGTCATGGGTATATATAGTCATGTAATGTGTTCACTTTAGTATGTGAGTGAACTTAGTCTTGTAAAGAGCGTATTTTCAGTTTGGTCAAGGGCTGTAACCGTGTCCACTGAAATACAAGAGAAAACTTTGATATCTCGTGTGTCTACCTTTCTCTTTGTAGCTTGTGTTCTCATATAAACTACCGGTTTGCATTCTAGCTTGGATTCCGCACTTGCTAGTGTGTTAAACATAACAAGGATAAGGTTTAACCTCAACCTCCGAGGGACCTACATATTGTATTAGGAATGGATTGGTTAATAGCCAATAAAGCTAATATTTTATGTGATCAAAAGTCAATTCAAGTAAATTCACCAAAGGGTGAAAAGATCACAATTAAAGGAGATAAACCATCTAGATCCATGAAATTTATCTCTGTGATGAAAACTGCAAGTTATATAAGAAAAGGATCTATAGTGTATTTGATTTCCATAATCACTAACACTAAAGGAAAAGAATTAAAGGACATCCCAGTAGTGTCTTAGTTTCCAGATGTATTCTCAGAAGAATTACCAGGACTACCGCCGGACAGAGAAGTTGAATTCAGAATCCATCTACTGCCAGGAACAGCACCAATTGCCAAAGCACCTTACCGTTTGGCACCCGCCGAAATGCAGGAACTGAAGAAATAGTTAGATGAATTATTAGAGAAAGGATTCATACAACCAAGCTCATCGCCGTGAGGAGCACCAATTTTATTCGTTAAAAAGAAGGACGGATCAATGCGTATGTGCATTGACTACCGTGAATTAAACAAGGTCACGATCAAGAACCGGTACCCATTACCAAGAATCGATGATCTGTTCGATCAATTGCAAGGAGCTCGATTTTTCTCAAAAATCGATTTAAGATCAGGATATCATCAATTAAAGGTACAGGAAGAGGACATTCCTAAAACCGCATTTAGAACAAGGTATGGCCATTATGAATTTACTGTCATTCCATTTGGTTTAACCAATGCCCCAGCTGCATTCATGGACATGATGAACCGAATATGTAAGCCATATTTGGATAAATTCATAAATGTTTTTATTGATGATATTCTCATTTACTCTAAGTAAAGAGGAACATGCAAAGCATTTACAAGCACTTCTAAGTCTATTAAGAAAGAAAAAGCTTTATGCTAAATTTTCAAAGTGCGAGTTTTGGTTAGAACATGTACAGTTTCTTGGACATTTAGTCAACCATGAAGGAATTCATGTGGATCCCACAAAAATCAAGGCGATTACTAAATGGAAAACCCCTGAATCACCAACCGAGATTAGAAGTTTCTTAGGATTGGTCGGGTATTATAGGATATTTATTCAAGATTTTTCTAGAATAGTCATTCCCTTAACTAAGCTAACCTATAAATCCATTAAATTTGAATGGGCACCAAAACAAGAAGAAGCATTTAGAATTCTTAAGCAAAGATTAACCCATGCACCCATACTAGCGTTACCAGAAGGAACTCAAGACTTTGTAGTCTATTGTGACGCATCTAAGTTAAGCTATGGATGTGTGTTGATGCAACGCCAAAAGGTTATAGCTTACGCATCTAGACAACTTAAGAATCATGAAGAGAATTATTCAACCCATGATCTAGAGTTAGGAGCTATAATTTTTGCCCTTAAAATTTGGAGACATTACCTTTATAGTAGTAAATTTAACATATTCACTGATCATAAAAGTTTAAGGTATGTTTTCGTGAAAAAGGAGTTGAATATGAGACAAAGATGCTGGATGGAAATGCTTAGTGATTATGATTGTGATATCCAGTATCATGCTGGAAAAGCAAATATAGTTGCTGATGCTCTAAGCCGAAAATATCATGAAAAGCCAAAAAGGGTACGTTCTCTTAAATTAAATCTACAAGTACATTTAAATAATCAAATTAGAAAAGCACAAGAATCAGTAATCCAGGATGATACTGAAAAATTAAAAGGAATGATTAAGGAATTAGAACAAGGAACAGATGGAATTTGGAGATTCCATAAAAAGAGAATGTGGATACCTAAGTTAGGGAACCTGCGCCATCGTATATTAGAAGAAGCCCATAAATCTAAATATACGATGCACCCAGGAAGCGATAAAATGTACCAGGATTTAAGAAAGAATTTCTGGTGGATAGGAATGAAAAAGGATATAGCAGCTTACATTTCTAAATGTTTAACTTGTTCACAAATTAAAGCTGAACACCAGAAACCCTCAGGTTTGTTGCAACAGTTAGAAATGCCTGTTTGGAAATGGGAATTGATAACAATGGATTTTGTTACTAAATTACCCAAGACAAGGAAAGGTAATGATACAATCTGGGTGATTGTAGATAGGCTAAGCAAGTCAGCTCATTTCCAACCAATGAAGGAAACTTTCAATATGGAACAATTAGCTAAGCTATATGTAAATGAAATAGTTTCATTTCATGGAATACCTTTATCAATTGTTTCTGACCGAGATAGCCGTTTTACCTCTCATTTTTGGACAAGTTTCCAAAAGGCCATGGGAACCAAACTAAATCTAAGCACAGCATATCACCCTCAAACGGACGGACAAAGCGAAAGGACAATTCAGACAATGGAAGATATGCTTAGAGCTTGTGTAATTGATTTCGGAGGTAATTGGGACGATCATTTACCTTTAATAGAATTTTCTTATAATAACAGCTATCACACAAGTATCAATGTTGCACCATTCGAAGCACTTTATGGACGAAAGTGCCGAACCCCAGTCTGCTGGGCAGAAATTGGGGAAAAACAACTATCTAGACCTGAGATAGTGCAAGAAACAACTGACAAGATCATTCAAGTCAAGGAACGACTGAAAGCGGCATGTGATCGACAGAAGAGCTATGCCGATAACCGACGCAAACCGTTGGAATTTCAAGTAGGAGATAAAGTATTATTAAAAGTCTCTCCTTGGAAAGGAGTGGTAAGATTCATCAAAAGAGGAAAGCTAAGTCCCAGGTATGTTGGACCTTTTGAGATTATTAGAAGAATAGGACCTGTAGCCTATCAGCTACAACTGCCAGAGGAAATGACAGGAATACATGATGTATTTCATGTATCTAATCTCAAGAAATGCCTAGCTGATGAATCACTGGTAGTACCTCTTAAGGATATAGAGGTAAATGAACAACTCAAGTTTGTAGAAAGGTGTCACACCCCCAAAATCCACAAGCGGAGTATCACCGCATGGAGGCGTGACATGACCAGGATCAAGCCACCAATCATATTGAACAAGGTAATTAAGTAAATAAAACCAAACACAATATAATTGGTGTCCAAAAGAAAGTTACCTACTTTAAGTTAACAGCGGAAGCATAAAACGTAAAACCCAAACATAAGTAATAAGTTCATAAAGTTTAAATGTTTAACATGGAACTCAACAGTCCATGTCCCACAACGACCACTCCTCCCTGTGCAAGCTCCAAAAGTACCTAACGACCTGCAAGGCATGTAACAAGGAGTCAACAACAAAGTTGAGCGAGTTCACAGTTGGTTGTTTAGTTTTAGAAGTTTGTTTCGAAAACCATGAGTTAACCAGTATCTTTGTTTTTTCCCCAAACCATATCCATAATCAGTAGGGGCTTCCCCATGTGAACCACTAGTGACGAAAGTAAGTTGTGCCCTAAGTCAATGTCTATCATCATTGACTGTTTGCCATGATCCATTAGTACACGCCCGTCCTACCGACACGGTGTGAGGTTTGTCAAACCCTAATAGCGCTATTAACTAATGACCCGCTCGCCATCGGCCTCGGCGATTAAGTCGATATAAAATGAGGGACTTAATGATAGAGTTTTGTCTAGTAAGTTTAAGGTTGATGTCCTACCCAAGGAGGACGAACGTACGTATTATACCCAAGGAGAATACACAGGATTAATATTGACATCCTACCCATGGAGGACGGCGGTACATGTCCTACACAAGGAGGATATGTAGGTTCCGTTTTAGTTCTTTAACCCATTCCCAACCACCGGGAATCCCATGCCTTAGAAAGAGTGTGAACTCACCTTTGGTTGCTCGGTTTGACTCTCAAAAATAGCTAACAGTCAAGGTCGGTCAATCACGTCCTAATATGATTACCAGTTAGTCATTTAGTGGTTTCAAATAGAGCATAAAGTTCCTACACATATCTACTACATACATGCACTCACTTTAATATTTCACGTCCATATAAACATTCCACTTATAGCTACTCAAGAGCAAGCATACGATATTTCACATAACACTTTCATTGTCATATAACACGTTAGATCATTATCGGATAACATAACCGACATTTAGACATGCAAATCACTAGTTATATTGTTTCAGCTTGAACATCCAAAACTGGACTGTTTACGGGTATTTTAATAAAATAGTTAACTTACTCCAAAAATTCCAAAACTTTTACATAATGTTTTAAACAATCCAAATATTACTATGTAAAAATATTGGGATCCAATTCATTACCAATATTTTAAAAAATAAATCATTTACCGGACTGCAATCAGATTCGTCACTTTCTGACTGCAGTCCACGGAATAATTCATTTAAAATTCATCGTAAGTCCGATTGATGAAATTCCAGTTGGGGAATTACAAAAACATCAATTGTCATCTACAGTACAAATTTCATGAGCTAATTCTACACAGATTTCATGTTATGATGAAAAACATAACACATATTTTCTGCAGTAAAAACGCAGTTTTTTCCGCTGTACAGAATGGACTTTTAAAAATAGTAAACGACCTCGAAAAAATATGATTCCGGTTCCATTTGATTCGTTTTTCGAAAATACATAATTTAGACTTCAGAAAATCAATTTTTCGATTTATAACGGTCCGTTTACAGCCAACTGAAGTTGGCTGTAAATGTTACTCAGCATGCTGTTTATCGCTTAAATGCCACTAAAACGCACATATACGATCACCATACTTTCTAATAAAGTTCCATATGATGATCAACATCATATTATCAATAAATCAACAAGTAATCAACAACATATTCACAACAACATCATACTAACAACATTTCATCATATTTCATCTTTATGTTCAAGATTTATGTTCATGTTCTTTAGTGTTCTTGTTATTTAAACATAATATATCCTTTATCCACTACAATTATGAAGTAACATAAGTTACAAGAAGCTTACTACTAGCTTCAAGCTAGGGAAGAAGCACAAGATGAAATGGAATGGGTAAAAGCAATTTATGGAGGTTCTTCAAGTTCTCCAAGCACCAAGCTTCATGAATCACCTTCTAACACCTTGGAATGCTTGTTAGTGTAGAAAAATGGTGGAGGTGGAAAGAGGGTGTTTGGGCCGTAGGTAGAGGGGAAAGAAGAAGGAAGAATGGTGTTGGTGATATGTGATGAGGATGATGATAGTTACTTATAAAATCCAAAGAAAATCTATGCAAGATCTAGCCATATCTTATAAGATCAAATAAAATCCCAATATATCTTACAAGATAAAGTAAAGATCTTGGTGGTGGGGCCACTATCTTGTGACCGTAAATTGTATATGGGGGGGTAATGTGTAAATTTTTCTGATAAGTAGGTAACTAGTGAAAGTTAAGTGCTATGTCTAGTGTTATATGCGTATGGTGCATTATATAAAGTGTTGGGGTATTCGGGGACCATAACTAGTACAAAAATAATAAAACAATGTTTCTGACAAAATTTTGGTGTCCCGGGTAATGTCCGGTTGTTCGGTTAGATACTGGTTCGTTAAAGTGCTAAGTTATTCCGTATAGTGTCTTTTATGTAACCTTTTGTGACACTATTAATTCCCAACACTTAGGAAAACATTCAGGACTATTTAGTCAATTTTCTGCACAATCATTAAGCACAATTTAATATTAATTAATCGTACGGATACATGTAATTATGAGGGTTGTCACATTCTCCCCCTGTTAAGAAAATTTCGTCCCGAAATTTAGCATGTGGTTACTGAGGAAGCTAGTTAAGTTGCGTGGTTTTCCTGGGGTGTCACATCATCCCCCCCGTTGGTTTGGAATTTCGTCCCGAAATTCTGTAGTAGCTTCAGCCTCCGTAGTGGTTGCACTTTTCTTAAACAACTGGGGATACATGAGTTTCATTTGGTCTTCTTGTTCCCAGGTATACTCTGGGCCACGATGGGAGTTCCAACGAACTCGAACAAGAGGTATTCTGGTACACTTGAGAATCTTAACATCTCGATCAGTAATCTCTACTGGTTCCTCGACAAATCGCAACTGATCGTCGATAGTGAGCTCCTTGAGAGGAACTATGAGGGTCTCATCTGACAGACACTTCTTCAGATTCGACACATGGAAAACATTGTGAACTCCGCTGATTTCTGCCGGTAGATTCAGCTTGTAGGCCACCTTTCCAATTTTCTCAATGATTTCGAACGGTCCGACATAACGCGGATTGAGTCTGCCTCGTTTGCCAAAACGAACTACACCTTTCCAAGGTGAGACTTTAAGTAGCACTCGATCCCCAACCTGGAACTCGAGTGGTTTCCTTCGCTTATCAGCATAGCTTTTCTGACGGTCACGAGTTGCGGCCATTCGTTGTCGTATCTGAGCAATCCTCTCGGTTGTATCTACTACAAGTTATGGGCCTGTGATTTGGCTGTCACCAACTTCTGCCCAACAAAGAGGTGATCGGCATTTACGTCCGTACAATGCCTCAAACGGAGCGGCCTGGATACTAGTGTGGTAACTGTTGTTATACAAAAATTCCACTAATGGGAGGTGTTTTCCCCAGCCATTACCAAAGTCGATTACACATGCCCTAAGCATGTCTTCAAGGGTTTGGATGGTGCGTTCAGATTGCCCATCCGTCTATGGATGATATGCCGTGCTCATGTCTAATCGAGAGCCAAAGGACTTGTGCATAGCTTGCACAATTCAGATGTAAAACGTGAGTCACGATCGGAAATGATGGAGGTTGGCACTCCGTGCCTTGATACTATTTCCTTTAGGTAGACGTCTGCTAGAGTAGAAAACTTGTATGTTTCCTTGATAGCCAGAAAATGTGCAGACTTGGTCAATCGATCCACTATCACCCAAATAGTGTCATTTCCGCGTTGAGATCTAGGCAGGCCATAAACGAAATCCATGGAGATTTACTCCCATTTCCATGTCGGGATCTCTGGTTGTTGGAGTAGGCCTAATGGTTTCTGATATTCGATCTTGACTCTCGCACAAGTCAAACATTTACTGACGTAGGTTGCTATGTTGGCTTTCATACTAGGCCACCAATACGTAGTCTTGAGATCGTGGTACATCTTATCCGAACCAGGATGTACTGAATAACGAGACTTGTGTGCCTCATCCATCACGAGCTCACGTAGATTACCATAGAGTGGAACCCAGATGCGCCCGTTTACATAGTAGGCGTCGTCTTCCTTTTGTTCTAACCGTTTCCTTGATCCTCGTAGGGACTCCGCCCTGATGTTCTCTGCTTTCAATGCTTCAACCTGAGCATCTCGTATCTGAGTAGGAAGACTAAATTGAATGGTAATTTATAGAAAATGACAGCAACCTGGACACGGCCCCGTGTTCAGTGGACACGGCCCCGTGTGCAGGTGGAGCTCTGACACAGTTTGTCCGTATTCTGACGTACTGATCAGAAAGGAATCTTTCGATGGACATGGGGGCGTGTTGGCTGGGCACGGCCCCGTGTCTGCGGACTGATTTATGAAGTTGTCTAGTTTTTTTAAGGAACTTGTTTTTATCGGGTGGTTCCTGACTGGTTGGAACAACCCCAAAGTGCCTAATATACCTTAATTGTCCTAGACTAAGGCGAGAACGCAAGAGGTTGTCGGTGAGGGTAATTCCTATTTTCATTCTAGGTGGACAAGTCCAACCCTTTTCCGGGCTCTTGTTAAAGAAGGTATATGCCGAATCGCTCAGGTCTATGTATGCACCGAACGAAGTCGATGGAGAGTCCTTCACGGCACAATCGACACAGGGACGACTATCGTCCAAGTCTTTGCTAGGCACGAAGGTATTTTCGGGAGCAACGAGGTTGTCGGAATGCGGTTCCAACATTTCTTCATGGGTATCGTCTTGGGGCGGATTAATAAAATCCTTCCTAAGCTCTTCTATCCATTTCAGAATTAGCTCTTCTAGTTGAAATAATTCGCTAAGGAACATTTCCCCTAGAATATCTGGCTGGGCGCATTCGAGGGAGAAATAGTGCTTATTTTTACTTTCGCCCCTCTTAAGGTTGTGAAAAGATCGTGGGTCCATGTAGTGGGGCCTATAATTTAGGAAGTAGCATTTTACTTCTTCATGTTCGCCACCACATAATTGACACCACGTACCATAAGAGTGCCGAAAGTAAAAATAATTACTATCACTCATGTTTATGTCAGAAATTACCAACCGTCGGGATCTAACGGTTCTGTTTTCAGTAACTGAAACTTGGGCACGGGGGCGTGTTGAGTGGACACGGCCCCGTGTTCAGCTTACTGTCTGATGTCAAACAGGATTGCCAGTTCCAATGATTGAGCACGTGGGCGTGTTCAGCGGGCACGGCCCGTGCTGAGCTCTGCAGAAGCTGAAAAACTAAGAAAATCCTAAAAAAAATAAAAAAGAAAAATAAAAGATGATTAGGCCGTTGATTCCTAACTTTCTTAAAATCCTTGTGTCCCCGGCAACGGCGCCAAAAACTTGATGCGTGCGAAGTGTTATATATTTTAGGTGTATATTTTAAGCCCTTTTTAACACTTATTTTAGCCAAGTTTTAAATTTATAAAACACGATATTTCACTAACACTAAACACACATATGGGCAAGTGCACCCATCGTTGAGTGTAGTATAGCGTTGGTAAGATACCGAGGTCGTCCAAGGACACAAGAGGTTTTAGTACCGGTTTATCCTCAACGTCTAACCAAAATAAAAGTTTGGAAAAATGTTTTAAACTAAGAAAAATAAAAACTAACTAAAATGCTGAAAATAAAAATAAAATAAAAACAGATAGACAAGATGAATCACTTGGTTCCGACTCGTATCTAGTATAACCTTTGATTATTTCCGCACTTTTGCACATAATTAAGAGATTATCTTAGTTATTGTAGTAGGCCCCTCTTTTGAAGGTGACGTTACCCTCACCCCAGTAGTTTGAGTCAGCAGGGATACAATCCTAAAGGGGTGGATTATTGGAAGATAATGAATTAAGTTATTAATGCAGTATTGTGGTAGGCCCCGCTTTTGGCGGTGACGTTACCCTCGACTAAGTAGTCTGAGTCAGCAGGGATACAGTCCTAAATAGCCGGGTTATAGTATTAATAGTAGTTAACTTATGAGGGGATCAAAGAGTTTGGACCCCCGCCATCCAATACCGTGAAGTATTGAAGGAGGTCCTACTAAATTTGACCCAGGTCCATTGCAGGACCTCTAAACGCTGAACAATGGCAAGACCTTTACCAAACCGTTCCCTTAACCCCCTACCAGGTAGCCAACATACCTCCATATAGACCGTGGAGATATGAATGGTGAAAATCCTTTATTTTATATAGACAGTAAAATAACGCCAAGACACCACGGACAAACGATAAGGAAAGATCACCTTCAACATAAGTAACTAGTTATTAAAGTCATTAATACAAAACCAAATAAAAAGTGCAAAAGATTAGAAATAAAAAGTATTATACTAGACACTTTGTCTTCACCAAGTGATGTAAGAGACTTAGGCAAACATGGCCTTGATTGTCAAGAACTCTTACGATCAATCTTGGATCCCGAGACGACTCACACACTCTATGATGGACAATGGATGATGGTGGTGGATGATGGTGTTGTGATGGTGGTGGGTGGTGGATGAAGTGTGAGAGAGGTGGTGTGCCAAGGGATGAGTTGCAATGAAACCAAGCACTCCTATTTATAGGCTGAACAGAGGCCTGGGCACGGCCCCGTGTCCACTGGGCACGGCCCCGTGCCTGTCTGACACTCTCTCTCTTCATTAATTGTAATTCGTAATTACAATTAATGCGCCTGCAGTACTTTCGGCACGCCCCCCGTGTCCGCTGAGCACGGCCCGTGGTGGGCAATAGAAGCTTCTATAGGTTTGTCTTTTCTGCTGCTTCTTGGGCACGGCCCCGTGCTGGCTGAGCACGGGGCGTGTTCAGCCTTCTGTTTTCTCTATTTTTCTTTGGAAGGTGCCGTTGAGGGTTCGGGCAATCCACTAATGTTCCTTTTCTTGTATTTATGTTGGATTTAGCTGTCTTTTTGCTTCTTTTGCGTTTTTGAGCTCATTTAATCCTGAAAATACAAAAGGAAGACAAAAACACTCCTTTTCCAATATTAGTACTAAAAAAGGGTTAGTTTTATGCCTCATTTGATGTAATTTATATGTTGCATTTTACACACATCAAATACCCCCACACTTGAACTTTTGCTTGTCCTCAAGCAAAACTCTTTAATATTTGGCTTACACTCCCAAATGGAATAGGTAGAAGAGAAGGTTTTGGGCTTGTCATAGAGTGTCGGGATTTCCAAGATCTTTTTGGGTTTTATTTTTATTTATTTACACTCCTATTCGTAATGATTTATTTAGAACTGTTCATAAAAGAAATTACTTATTTGGGCATAACATAATTTTTTAAAATTCTATTTATATACAAGTTCACATACCTCACGGGGAAATCACTCACACTCGGCCGAAGGTGTATTTTTAGTGAATCACTCGAGAGCGGCATGGAACTTATTCTTACCATAGGCTTGCCAAGAAATCAATCCTCCTCCTTTTTAACTTTTATACCTTTGTAGATATCAAGAGGACTTTGTGGGTTAAGGGTTGGCTAGGGTTAAAGGTAGGTGGTTGGGTTAGTGGTTAGTAGAAAAAGGGCTAAAAAAGCGTAACAAGTGTCGGTTTTCGTATTTTTGCAACTTTTTATTTTTGATGAAGCTTTTATTCAAACAAAGTTATTTTTGATTACTTTGTTTGTTAATTTTCTTTTTGCTTCATTTTTTTTTTTTTCGAAGAACCGAACTTGTTACTAAAATAAAGGGTTAAAAATGAAAAAGGTTTTGGTGGGTGAAATGGTTTTTGTTTTGGGTGATGAAACGAAAAGGTTTAGGCTCAAAGGGGCTAACTAGGGGGATTTTTGGGTAGGTGGTAAAAGGAAAAAGAAAAATAATGGTGTAGAAATGAAAAAGGTTAGTCCTAATGCCTCTATCATTTACTTACTCGGGTTTAAGTTGATAAGGACCGGGAATGTATTGTCATGGCAAGTTCTAGAGTCGTAAGAACCAAGCGGCTATTCACACAAGAAACGAAAAATGAGCATTTAGTCAAATGGTATGAAATTGAGTGCTCAATAAAGGCTCAAAACTCACTTTTGTGGGAATGGGTTTTTTTATGTGATCAAGTATATATAATCAAATTTTAAATAAGTTTGTCATGCCTTTTCATAATTTTCTTATGTTGGTTCTTTTTATCACTACGCTATCGGTTGTAAATTTGTAAAAATATAACCTTTTTTGAGAGCTTGAATTTCCCGAGTTAAACCTAGACAAGTAAAAAAAATGAAATTTTTGAAAAAATTTGGGGTGATTAGCGGTTCCAATAGAGTTTTGTGTAAGGCTTGTATTTAGGACTTGCAAAATTCAAGGTTTTAGCATCCCCCCCACACTTAAATTACACATTGTCCTCAATGTGTCCCAAAAATAAATTTTTAGGTTGATTAGATGTGTAAAATAGTGTTTAAAAAGCAAAAATTTGTGTTACTGGGCACTGAGCACGGCCCCGTGTTATCCGGGCACGGCCCCGTGTTCAAGTGCCAGTAACAAAATTGAAATAAGAGAAACAGAAGTCTGGACACGGGGGCGTGTTGGGTGAACACGGCCCGTGTCCAGTTACCTGTACTGGGCGTTTTCTGCAGGTGGTTCAACACGGGGCCGTGTTGGTTGGGCACGGCCCGTGTTGAACCTTCTGAAAGGGAGAAAATTGTCGGGTTGCCTTGTTCTTGTGCATGGGATCATTTTTCTCGTTCCCCCTTTCATCCTTTACCACCATGAGTGTGTTTTATTCATTACAAACCATCCAAACATTAAAACCATCATTTCATTTCATCATAGAGAGAACTTACATAATCCTAAATTAAACTAGATAAAAGAAATAACAAACCGTGGAGTCCTAGCCTTTACTTTATTTTAATTTAGCAAAATTTCCAAGAAATACTCAATCTTGGTTAAACAAGGCCTTAGTGAACTCCTTCTTCCGAGTGCGGTTCTCCTCAAATGTCGGCGAGCCATTCTTCTATCTCTCTTGGAAGGAGAAAAGAAGGCTCATTGGCATTAGTTTGAGGGGTTTCAACTTCCACCGGGATCTCTTGTTGGTGTTCCATGGGAGGTTCCGCCGGAAAGTCTTCCCACCCGGTAGGGTTGTTAATTCCGAGAGCCAGGTTCCAATCCTGCTGAGGAAGGACTGGTTCCATTGGAGGTGCTACAAGAATATTTAACCTCTGGTGCAAGAGGTTAATTTCTTGGAAGCTGCTTTCAAGTCCCATCGTAAGATCGTTAATACGGTCGATAAGGACCTCCTCTACTGAAGTCATTTCATCTAGAGCCTCCCTTAATGCTATCACATAGTGAACAAGTGTAGCTTCAATGGAGGGTCTTCTTCCTCTTCGGTTGTTTGACGAATGCACAGAAGATGTATCGCTGTTTTCACTCGATATCCTACGAAAAATAAACTAAAAATAGCTTATTTAATGAAACAGTAACCGGACACGGCCCCGTGCTCACTGAGCACGGCCCCGTGTCCATCTTTCTGCAGAGTTTTGGAACAAGGAAACTTGTATTTTTAAGTTATTTTCTGAATGTTGTAGGCCCTTTATGGCTACTAATAACTTAAAACCATGTTTCATAACATGTTTTTACCAAGATTCTTTGAACAAAACTCATTTATCCCTACCATAGAGTTGGAGGAATTCCAAACTTTCAATGGTAGTTCTTGGAGAAAGATGAAGAAGAAGGAAATTACTAAAAGAGGAAGGGACAAGATGGGTTGTTGGAACCTTCTTTTAGACTTACCTAGGATAGTTTGAGAGAAGATTCCTGCAAATCTCTGCCCCAAGTTGGTCCAAATGTGCAGAATTCTTGGCTGCATTTATAGAAAATGACAGCAACCTGGACACGGCCCCGTGTTCAGTGGACACGGCCCCGTGTGCAGGTGGAGCTCTGACACAGTTTGTCCGTATTCTGACGTACTGATCAGAAAGGAATCTTTCGATGGACACGGGGGCGTGTTGGCTGGGCACGGCCCCGTGTCTGCGGACTGATTTATGAAGTTGTCTAGTTTTTTTAAGGAACTTGTTTTTATCGGGTGGTTCCTGACTGGTTGGAACAACCCCAAAGTGCCTAATATACCTTAATTGTCCTAGACTAAGGCGAGAACGCAAGAGGTTGTCGGTGAGGGTAATTCCTATTTTCATTCTAGGTGGACAAGTCCAACCCTTTTCCGGGCTCTTGTTAAAGAAGGTATATGCCGAATCGCTCAGGTCTATGTATGCACCGAACGAAGTCGATGGAGAGTCCTTCACGGCACAATCGACACAGGGACGACTATCGTCCAAGTCTTTGCTAGGCACGAAGGTATTTTCGGGAGCAACGAGGTTGTCGGAATGCGGTTCCAACATTTCTTCATGGGTATCGTCTTGGGGCGGATTAATAAAATCCTTCCTAAGCTCTTCTATCCATTTCAGAATTAGCTCTTCTAGTTGAAATAATTCGCTAAGGAACATTTCCCCTAGAATATCTGGCTGGGCGCATTCGAGGGAGAAATAGTGCTTATTTTTACTTTCGCCCCTCTTAAGGTTGTGAAAAGATCGTGGGTCCATGTAGTGGGGCCTATAATTTAGGAAGTAGCATTTTACTTCTTCATGTTCGCCACCACATAATTGACACCACGTACCATAAGAGTGCCGAAAGTAAAAATAATTACTATCACTCATGTTTATGTCAGAAATTACCAACCGTCGGGATCTAACGGTTCTGTTTTCAGTAACTGAAACTTGGGCACGGGGGCGTGTTGAGTGGACACGGCCCCGTGTTCAGCTTACTGTCTGATGTCAAACAGGATTGCCAGTTCCAATGATTGAGCACGTGGGCGTGTTCAGCGGGCACGGCCCGTGCTGAGCTCTGCAGAAGCTGAAAAACTAAGAAAATCCTAAAAAAAATAAAAAAGAAAAATAAAAGATGATTAGGCCGTTGATTCCTAACTTTCTTAAAATCCTTGTGTCCCCGGCAACGGCGCCAAAAACTTGATGCGTGCGAAGTGTTATATATTTTAGGTGTATATTTTAAGCCCTTTTTAACACTTATTTTAGCCAAGTTTTAAATTTATAAAACACGATATTTCACTAACACTAAACACACATATGGGCAAGTGCACCCATCGTTGAGTGTAGTATAGCGTTGGTAAGATACCGAGGTCGTCCAAGGACACAAGAGCTTTTAGTACCGGTTTATCCTCAACGTCTAACCAAAATAAAAGTTTGGAAAAATGTTTTAAACTAAGAAAAATAAAAACTAACTAAAATGCTGAAAATAAAAATAAAATAAAAACAGATAGACAAGATGAATCACTTGGTTCCGACTCGTATCTAGTATAACCTTTGATTATTTCCGCACTTTTGCACATAATTAAGAGATTATCTTAGTTATTGTAGTAGGCCCCTCTTTTGAAGGTGACGTTACCCTCACCCCAGTAGTTTGAGTCAGCAGGGATACAATCCTAAAGGGGTGGATTATTGGAAGATAATGAATTAAGTTATTAATGCAGTATTGTGGTAGGCCCCGCTTTTGGCGGTGACGTTACCCTCGACTAAGTAGTCTGAGTCAGCAGGGATACAGTCCTAAATAGCCGGGTTATAGTATTAATAGTAGTTAACTTATGAGGGGATCAAAGAGTTTGGACCCCCGCCATCCAATACCGTGAAGTATTGAAGGAGGTCCTACTAAATTTGACCCAGGTCCATTGCAGGACCTCTAAACGCTGAACAATGGCAAGACCTTTACCAAACCGTTCCCTTAACCCCCTACCAGGTAGCCAACATACCTCCATATAGACCGTGGAGATATGAATGGTGAAAATCCTTTATTTTATATAGACAGTAAAATAACGCCAAGACACCACGGACAAACGATAAGGAAAGATCACCTTCAACATAAGTAACTAGTTATTAAAGTCATTAATACAAAACCAAATAAAAAGTGCAAAAGATTAGAAATAAAAAGTATTATACTAGACACTTTGTCTTCACCAAGTGATGTAAGAGACTTAGGAAAACATGGCCTTGATTGTCAAGAACTCTTACGATCAATCTTGGATCCCGAGACGACTCACACACTCTATGATGGACAATGGATGATGGTGGTGGATGATGGTGTTGTGATGGTGGTGGGTGGTGGATGAAGTGTGAGAGAGGTGGTGTGCCAAGGGATGAGTTGCAATGAAACCAAGCACTCCTATTTATAGGCTGAACAGAGGCCTGGGCACGGCCCCGTGTCCACTGGGCACGGCCCTGTGCCTGTCTGACACTCTCTCTCTTCATTAATTGTAATTCGCAATTACAATTAATGCGCCTGCAGTACTTTCGGCACGCCCCCCGTGTCCGCTGAGCACGGCCCGTGGTGGGCAATAGAAGCTTCTATAGGTTTGTCTTTTCTGCTGCTTCTTGGGCACGGCCCCGTGCTGGCTGAGCACGGGGCGTGTTCAGCCTTCTGTTTTCTCTATTTTTCTTTGAAAGGTGCCGTTGAGGGTTCGGGCAATCCACTAATGTTCCTTTTCTTGTATTTATGTTGGATTTAGCTGTCTTTTTGCTTCTTTTGCGTTTTTGAGCTCATTTAATCCTGAAAATACAAAAGGAAGACAAAAACACTCTTTTTCCAATATTAGTACTAAAAAAGGGTTAGTTTTATGCCTCATTTGATGTAATTTATATGTTGCATTTTACACACATCATCGACCCATCGACGTTGTCGCATGTTTAACTCCTTTTGCTTGAAGATATGCTCGAGACTCATGTGATCGGTGTAAATGGTGCACTTGGTACCGTACAGTTAATGTCTCCATATCTTAAGTGCGAAAATAACTGCTCCCAATTCCAAGTCGTGCGTAGTGTAGTTCCTTTCATGAACTTTAAGTTGGCGCGATGCGTAGGCAATGACCTTGTCACGTTGCATCAACACGCAACCAAGTCCTTGGATGGAAGCGTCGCAATAAACCACAAATTCATCTGTGCCTTCAGGCAATGAGAGGATAGGCACGCTACAAAGTCTATCTTTTAAGTGCTGAAATGCAGATTCCTGCGCATCACCCCAACGATAGGTGACACCCTTCTGAGTTAGCGAGGTGAGAGGTTGCGCAATCTTAGAGAAATCCTTGATGAATCTTCTGTAGTAGCCCTCCAAACCCAAGAATTGGCGGATTTCTGTTGGTGTATGGGGTGCAGGCCAGTGGTTGATAGAGTCAACCTTAGATGGATCAACATGAATCCCATCCTTGTTTACCACGTGGCCTAGAAAGTGGACTTCACGAAGCCAGAAGTTACATTTTGAAAATTTGGCATACAACTGCTCTGTTCGAAGAAGTTCCAAAATAAGTCTCAAGTGTCGTTCGTGTTCTTCCTGACTCTTAGAATAGATCAGGATGTCGTCGATGAATACAATGACAAACTTATCCAGGTAAGGCTTGCACACTCTGTTCATGAGATCCATGAAGACCGCGGGTGCATTCGTCAATCCAAAAGGCATAACCAGAAACTCGTAATGCCCATACCGAGTTCTGAATGTTGTCTTGGAGATGTCCTCATCTCGGACTCTCAGCTGATGATAGCCCGATCTTAAGTAAATCTTAGAGTAGAAGCTCAACCCTTGCAGCTGGTCGAATAGGTCATCAATACGTGGGAGGGGATAACGATTCTTCACAGTCACCTTGTTGAGTTCGCGGTAGTCAATACACATTCTGAAGGTACCGTCTTTCTTCTTCACGAATAACACTGGAGCTCCCCAAGGCGAAGAGCTAGGACGTATGAAACCCTTTTCCAAGAGTTCTTGTAGTTGCGTGGACAGTTCTTCAAGTTCTGATGGAGCTAGATGATAAGGTGCACGGTCTATTGGTGTTGCTCCAGGAGCTAGCTCGATTTGAAACACGACTTGTCGATGAGGCGGAAGACCAGGTAATTCCTCAGGAAATACCTTAGGAAAGTCGCGCATAATAGGAATGTCTTCTATCTTCTTTTCCTTCGAGGATGTATCAGAAACGAGGGCTAGGATAACAGTGTAGCCCTTTTGCAACCACTTCTGGGCCTTAAGGAAAGAGATGATGCCCACAACAGCACCACTCTTGTTGCCACAAATCACGAGGGGTTCTTCACCAGAACGAGGGATGCGGACAATCTTCTTGTTGCAAAGAATTTCTGCTTGCTGATGAGATAACCAATCCATCCCAATAACAACGTCGAAACTACCCAGAACGATAGGAATGAGGCCGATAGAAAAGGTCTGATCAGCAAGAACAAGATTACAACCCTTAACTATGTGTGTGGCCTCTAAACTTTTACCGTTTGCTAGCTCTACCATGTGTTTGGTGTTCAAAAGTGTTGGACTGCGCTTAAGCATTTGACTAACTTTTAAGGACACATAACTAGTATCGGTACCCGAATCGAATAAAACAGTAACAAAGAAATCATCAAGAAGAAACTTACCCATCACCACGTTGGGATCGTTCCTTGCATCACCCTGACCCAGCATGAAAACACGTCCCCTGGCACCATTGCCATCATTGTTTCCCCCATTATTGTTTCCGTTCCCCTGATTGTTGTTGTTGTTCTGTTTCTGGTTCAACTAGGGGCAGTTTCTCTTGAAGTGACCTTCAGCACCACACTGATAACATCCCCTGTTACCCTGCTGTTGCTGCTGCTGATTCTGTGGGGCTTGTGGCTGCTGTTGACGATTCTGATTCGCATGACGTGAGCTCCTGCAATCCTTGGCTTCATGACCCAGCTTGTTACATCTCTGACAACGACCCTTGTTGCACGGCCCGCTATGGTGCAAATTACATCGATTGCACTTAGGGTGATTTCCCCTGTATCCACCCTGACCTTGATTCCCAGAAGATTGCTGACTGGGGCTCCTGTACTCATCTGTCTTTTGCTGCTGGGACTGAGACTGAACTGAAGTAGAACCCTTGCCCGAATTTCCATCCCACTTGCGCTTGTTATCACTGGGAGCATCAGAAGTAGTAGTAGCGCTAATACGCTTAGGCAGCTTGTTCTGCTCAACTGCCTGATCAGTGAGACGATGAGCCAACCGGATGATTTGTTGAATGGTGCCAAGATTAGCTGAGGTCACGTGGCTCTGAATTTCTGGCACTAAACCCTTAAGGTACAGCTCGATACGCTTGATAGGAGGATCCACCATCGTAGGACACAAGATGGCTAATTCATTTGATCTCTTTGTGCATGCCTCGATTTCAGACCCCGTCATCTTCAAATTGAAAAATTCCACCTCTAGCTTGTGGATGTCGTCATGACTACAGTACTCTTCTTTGATCAAATCTTTGAAGTCGTTCCATGGGGTGGCATTAGCAACCGCCAGCCCTAGCAGTTGAACATGTGCTTTCCACCAGGTTAATGCAACACCTTCGAGTGTTCCAGTAGCAAATTTCACCCTACGAGCTTCAAGGCATTCACACATCTCAAAAACGGATTCAATCTTCTCAAACCAGTGAAGAAGACCTACAGCTCCTTCTGTGCCACTGAAAGTACTAGGTCGGCAATCCATGAATGTTTTGAATGTACATACGGGAGGCTGAGCATGTTGTCCTGTTGCACGAGAATAAAAGACAAGGTTAAGCACAAGAGTTGGTTCGCGAGGGTAAGATCTAAACGTCCTAAGATGGGTTGATATGGCATGGTATACCTCCTGCAGGGACAGTTGCGAGTGCCTCAGCCACTCGTTCGTTGATTAGAGCCGTCAGCTGGGCTTGAGTCAAGTTCAAACGTCCACTCATGATCTTCACAACGAAGCAACGTAAGTGAGAAAAGTGTCGCGAAAGTGCGTAAGCGTGGGATGACAGAAGAGAGTAAGCACACAAGGTTCAAATAGCAGTTATCACGTTAACTAATGCACTATGTGAACTATCAAACAGACAATATAAACATAAATCATACCACCTATTGTGTCGAGTCTTGCACGTGGAGCTAAGCGTCGTTGTGGATCGTTGAGCACTATACAGGTTATAGTCTGGTTTTATCAAAAAGCTTTTCCCTTTTTAAAACCAAGTTCACTATAACCAATGGCTCTGATACCAATCTGTCACACCCCCAAAATCCACAAGCCGAGTATCACCGCATGGAGGCGTGACATGACCAGGATCAAGCCACCAATCATATTGAACAACGTAATTAAGTAAATAAAACCAAACACAATATAATTGGTGTCCAAAAGAAAGTAACCAACTTTAAGTTAACACCGGAAGCATAAAACGTAAAACCCAAACATAAGTAATAAGTTCATAAAGTTTAAATGTTTAACATGGAACTCAACAGTCTATGTCCCACAACGACCACTCCTCCCTGTGCAAGCTACATAAGCACCTAACGACCTGCAAGGCATGTAATAAGGGGTCAACAACAAAGTTGAGCGAGTTCACAGTTGGTTGTTTAGTTTTAGAAGTTTGTTTCGAAAACCACGAGTTAACCAGTATCTTTGTTTTTCCCAAAACCATATCCATAATCAGTGGGGGCTTCCCCATGTGAACCACTAGACCGTTACCATATCGACTACTGACGAAAGTAAGTTGTGCCCTAAGTCAATGTCTATCATCATTGACTGTTTGCCATGATCCATTAGTACACGCCCGTCCTACCGGCACGGTGTGAGGTTTGTCAAACCCTAATAGCGCTATTAACTAATGACCCGCTCGACATCGGCCTCGGCGATTAAGTCGATATAAAATGAGGGACTTAATGATAGAGTTTTGTCTAGTAAGTTTAAGGTTGTTGTCTTACCCAAGGAGGACGAACGTACGTATTCTACCCAAGGAGAATACACAGGATTAATATTGGCATCCTACCCATGGAGGATGGCGGTACATGTCCTACCCAAGGAGGATATGTAGGTTCCGTTTTAGTTCTTTAACCCATTCCCAACCACCGGGAATCTCATGCCTTAGAAAGAGTGTGAACTCACCTTTGGTTGCTCGGTTTGACTCTCAAAAATAGCTAACAGTCAAGGTCGGTCAATCACGTCCTAATATGATTACCAGTTAGTCATTTAGTGGTTTCAAATAGAGCACAAAGTTCCTACACGTATCTACTACATACATGCACTCACTTTAATAGTTCACGCCCATATAAACATTCCACTTATAGCTACTCAAGAGCAAGCATACGATATTGCACATAACACTTTCATGGACATATAACACGTTAGATCATTATCGGATAACATAACCGACATTTAGACATGCAAATCACTAGTTATATTATTTCAGCTTGAACATCCAAAACTGGATTGTTTTCGGGTATTTTAATAAAATAGTTAACTTACTCCAAAAATTCCCAAACTTTTACAGAATGTTTTAAAAAATCCAAATATTACTGTGTAAAAATATCGGGATCCAATTCATTACCAATATTTAAAAAAAATCATTTACCGAACTGCAATCAGATTCATCACTTTCTGACTGCAGTCCACGGAATAATTCATTTAAAATTCATCGTAAGTCCGATTGATGAAATTCCAGTTGGAGCATTACTAAGAAATCAGTGGTCATCTACAGTACAAATTTCATAAGCTAATTCTACACAGATTTCAAGTTATGATGAAAAACCTAACACATATTTTCTGCAGTAAAAATGCAGCTTTTCCTACTGTACAAAACGAAACTTTAAAAATAGTAAACGACCTCCAAAAAATATGATTCTAGCGCCATTTGATTCGTTTTTCGAAAATACATAATTTAGACTTCAGAAAATCAATTTTTTGATTTATAACGGTCCGTTTACAGCCAGCCAACTGAAGTTGGCTGTAAATGTTACTCAGCATGCTGTTTATCGCTTAAATGCCATTAAAACGCACACATACGATCACCATACTTTCTAATAAAGTTCCATATGATGATCAACATCATATTATCAATAAATCAACAAGTAATCAACAACATATTCACAACAACATCATACTAACAACATTTCATCATATTTCATCTTTATGTTCAAGATTTATGTTCATGTTCTTTAGTGTTCTTGTTATTTCAACATAATATATCCTTTATCCACTACAATTATGAAGTAACAAGAGTTACAAGAAGCTTACTACTAGCTTCAAGCTAGGGAAGAAGCACAAGATGAAATGGAATGGGTAGAAGCAATTTATGGAGGTTCTTCAAGTTCTCCAAGCACCAAGCTTCATGAATCACCTTCTAACACCTTGGAATGCTTGTTAGTGCAGAAAAATGGTGGAGGTGGAAAGAGGGTGTTTGGGCCGTAGGTAGAGGGGAAAGAAGAAGGAAGAATGGTGTTGGTGATATGTGATATGTGATGAGGATGATGATAGTTACTTATAAAATCCAAAGAAAATCTATGCAAGATCTAGCCATATCTTATAAGATCAAATAAAATCCCAGTATATCTTACAAGATCAAGTAAAGATCTTGGTGGTGGGGCCACTATCTTGTGACCGAAAATTGTATATGGGGGGGGGGGGTAATGTGTAGATTTTTATGATAAGTAGGTAACTAGTGAAAGTTAAGTGCTATGTCTAGTGTTATATGCGTATGGTGCATTATATAAAGTGTTGGGGTATTCGGGGACCATAACTAGTCCAAAAATAATAAAACAATGTTTCTGACAAAATTTTGGTGTCCCGGGTAATGTCCGGTTGTTCGGTTAGATACTGATTCGTTAAAGTGCTAAGTTATTCCGTATAGTGTATTTTATGTATCTTTTGTGACACTATTAATTCCCAACACTTAGGAAAACATTCAGGACTATTTAGTCAATTTTCTGCACAATCATTAAGCATAATTTAATATTAATTAATCGTACGGATACATATAATTATGAGGGTTGTCACAAAAGGCCTCTACAGATTGAAGATAGGAAAGTCAAGAACCTCAAGCATAAGAGATTAGTTCTGATCAAAGTGAAGTGGGACTCCAAAAGAGGACCAGAATACACATGGGAGCTTGAATCGGAAATGCAAAAGAAATATCCACACTTGTTCCAGTAGATCTCGAGGACGAGCTCTAAAACAAGGTGGGGATGATATAACAACCTTAAAGAAAACCGACACCCTCGAATTATTTTCGACACCCTAATATATTTTTAAAATATCCCAATATGTCTTAAAATACACCCCATACGCTAAAACGGACCCCGAATACCTTTTATATTATTAAAAATAATTAAAAATCAAAATTTTGGGTTTGTGGCGCGGCGCGTAAGCCACCCCTCAACCCTTACACGGGCCACGACCAGGTGAGAAATGGCGAAACCCTGGGCCGCCACGTGGCCCAACACATGTCGTCCCTATACGCTAACCCGGATCAGCTATACCGTTGACTATCTTTGACGCGGGCCGTGTAGCCCTTCGGCTACACCTTACGCGGCCGCGTAAAAGTCAGAATGAAGCCCTATAAATAGAGGGCATCGGATCTTCAGTCTGTTCGTTCAAAATTCGACTTTCTCTCTCAATTTTCTTATAGTAGGCAATATACACGGGTATAATACCTCCCTAAATAGCGAAGTTCTGCTCTGTTGTAAGTATCATAACCCCTGGATACGTATTAGATACGCTGCCCGATTGATCTAGGGTTCCGTAACGGCTGTCGTGGTTCTGCCCGACGTAGTCGTTGGAATGCCGTCTCGGGGAGGGTATTACTAATGTTAAAATGGGTTATTATACTAACACGTGTGCATTTGTGTAAATTATAGATTGTCACCAGGAAACCCTAAAGGATAATCTAAGACAGCAATGTGAGTAATCCTTCTTTTGTGTAAACCTTTTTGTGAGTAATCTCCTTTTTGCAAATTGTTTTTACAAAACCTCATACAATTAATTATATATTAAGCAGTTATTGAGTATTTGTAATGATACAATTATCGTGGGTATGTTGGGGTTTTGTATACAAAATTTGTTACTGGAGGGGTAACATTTCCACAAGTCGGGTCTGACAGTACCACGGGTGATAATTGATATGACTTGGAAACAAATATAATTACGAGACCACCCTCAATACTGTACAATGGTTTTTATATTAAAACTTTGTTGAACTAGGATTCACTCACCAGTATTTCCCACTGACAAAATGTTTTTAAACGCGTTTCAGGTAACAAAATGTGAAAGTCAAATAGAAGCTAGCTGGACAGCACTGAAGGCTTGGAAAAGTGGCAATAAAGTTACTTAAAATAAAATAGTTGTTTTTATTAAATAAAAATAGGATTTATTCTATGAAAATGTGTGTACTGCAAACTTGGGTTTTATCCCATGTGTTTAAATGTTATGAAAATGTGGTATTTTACTCTAATCAAATATTTCCTAACTACGGTTCTGATGAAAATTTCGCTGTCAAATTAAATAATACCAGATACCACCGAAACTGACTCGCAACCGCCCGTTCCCGTATTTAATAGGGGGACGCGGGTTGTGACACACATATATATATATATATATATATATATCTCGAAATAGACGTTATGTTGTCTATTTCGATAACATATAATCCAAAGTGAACATCCTCTATTTCGATGTATAGGTAGTTATCCTATTTTGATTCTCTTCTAGATTGTATGCTCTATTTCAATTTTCAATACATATTCTATACTCTCTTAAAGAAGAAAGTCGGTGGGTTACCACCGACCAACTTCTTCAATTCATTTAAGCCTGCCATTGTTGACTTATGACATACATATACATAATATTAAAGTTAAATGTAAAGTTGCTTTTTCATGTCTCCTTTTTCTCCTTTTTCTCCATTTTACTTTAATATAATATAAGACCATCCGTAGTGGGGCGTTTTTTTAAAAAAAATTGAAAAAAAACGCCCCAAAACGCCCCTCCCCCACTACACCCGGCGTTAGCCGGCGTTATTTTCAAATAAAATCGAAGATGGCGTTTTAATTAAAACGCTGATTTTGGTTGTGAATGGATTGACTTTTTAGCCACCCACCAATCACTTTGCATGCATCTCTGACAACTTTTTGAAAAAGGTGACTTTTGAGGATCACTTTCGTGTGTTTTTTTTTGTTTTTTTATTAAAAATAATATGGGCGTTATTGGAATAATGCCCCACTACGTCACTTTATGCTATAATGCCCCATGCTGACTAGGATGACACATGTCGGATAATGCCCCATGGTGGGGGCATTATAAGTTGTTACCACTACACATGGTCTAAGGGCTGTTTGGTCATAGTATTTTTGCCCAACACTTACAATATAGTGCATCAAAGAAATATGCACGGATAAGATACATGATTTAATACATTATATTACACGTAACCTTAATTAGATAAACCTGTATGTATTTTTAGGTACGTAGGTATATAAATTCAAGTTGTTTAATGTTTCGACGTAATTTTCTTTTTAGAAATGAGTCAGGTTAAATATAATTTTCGACGTAAATATCTTTTTAGAAATGAGTCAGGTTAAATATAATACGTTTTCATACTTATTTTATAAATATTTTTGGTTGATCTACATTTTGACGTAAATTTTGCTCCAAACCGAGTGTGGTCAAACATACTACGTTTCATTCGACGGTATGAATTAAAGTTTCTTTACGTTTCGACTCTGTCGCAACGCACGACGGGTAAAAGTAATATTATGTTACGTCTTACACCTCATGAGTCACGACTTTGGTCCTTTAACTATCTAAAACTCTCATGTTTACCTAATATGTTTTCTTTTGTCATTTGGTGTTTTTTTTTTTTATAAAAGCTCTAATTAATTTCTTTTGATTACTCAAGTTGGTTTTTCCTTTATACACGTTTTACGTTTTTTTTTTTCCTTTTCTTATGTGTGAGTCAGGTCACATATAATACGTTATGATTGTATAATATAAATTTAATTTTAATTTACCTTTTGATCTAACCGCAATGGGCTAAATTGAGTTAAATCAAATACCTGGAAATGCGCGTTTTCGTATGATTAACGCATAACATAACGCTTGAACTAATCAATTTGATTTTACAACAGGCCCGCGGCGCATCGCCCGCGGGTCATATTACTAGTACAAACTTAAATTACAAAAGTCGGCGGGAATAGTGAAATAAAATTATTGGCCAAAACTGGCGGCTGACTTTAATAATCTTTTTTTTTTTTTTGCATAAAATAGTTATTTATAAGTCTTGTTAAATTACGATTTTATCCCCTGTTAAAAATTACGATATTGCCTCCAGTTCGAAATTGAATTTATGCTTTACCCCCAGCTTAGATCTACGATTTTGCCTTCTGTTAAAAAATACGATTTTGCCCTGGTTAAAAAAATATATATACTTTTGCCTATAATTTGGTTCCCATTTTAAACTACAATTTCGCCCCCAGTTCAAAATAAAAATTTTGTTTGCCCCTTTGCCCACAGTAAAAAAAATTACGATTTTGCCCACAATTCAAAATAAAAACATGATTTTGCCCTCAGTTCAAAATATTATTTTACCTCCGGTTTAAAATTACGATTTTACCCCAGCTAAAAATTGCAATCTTCTCAGCGTTTTTTTTTTTGGGCAAAACTATTATAGTCTTTTATTTGACTTGGTTGACTTAATTTAGTTTTTATTTGTGTCAAACAGCTGCCTAGCACTCGCTAATTGGTACTGACAAATTATCGTTTTGCCCCCAACTCTAAATTACACGCTTGCCATCGTTTTAGTTATTTTTTTATCATAACTATGATAGTTTTTTCTTTACTTAGTTAACTTGATGTATCTTTTTTGATATCGTGTTATAAGTAGCATGTATAACTAACCGAAATAAATGCGTACATGTTATTAAAGTGAGAAATATTTGGTTTAACGCCCCGCAATGCGGGCAGGGCATACTCTAGTTAGAGTATATAGTCTCTGTTTCGATGTCATCAAATAACTTGTATTTAGAAGACTCTTGTTCCAGGCTGTTAGGCTGTTATATTCCATTTACACATAATTAACAGGAGGATGTTAATAATGTGATGCTTGATACTCGAGGAACCGAACCGTGCCACATCGTAACACTACGAAACATAAAGTTTACATTGAAATACATTTGATTATAAAATGCTTTCCTATTTCGAAGTGGCCTTGGAGATCGAAATAGATCACATCTATTTCGATGGACATCTTTAATTATCATCATTGTAAAGGCAGCCTTGGAACTTGTAATATATAATAAAAATAGACCATGGCATCTTCTCACCGAAACATTTTTTTTTAAAGGCCAACAAAATTCATTCATTAATGAAAGGGCTAACCAAATGTTAGCCCACACCAAAAGTTTACAATTCAGATTGCAACCCTTCTAATCTATATCCAATTCCTTGAACTATCGAACTTACACCATTCTTCCCAAGTGATTCCTCTTAAATTCGAGCGATTACTTATCCATAGGAACGCCAAGTGTTTTATCTCATTCAGAATCCGATCGATACTTACTTCTTTACTATTGAAGATCGCATCGTTTCTACTTTACCAAACAACCCAAAGTGCCACCTGCATGATAGCATACGCAAGCTTCCTCCATTTTCCACAACCCTTAACATATTTGTGCCAATCCAGTATGTCTTTAACTCGGAATGCAAATATACTAGATATGCTACACCATTGTGATACAAAATTCCATACACATTGTGCCACTTCACAGCCCACGAACAAATGATCCGCATCCTCATCATACAAACCGCAGAAACTGCAGCGAATCTGACCCGTATTCACATTTCTGCGAGCCAAAGCTACTAACGTAGGAACCCGATCCAAAGATAATCTCCTGGCCAGAAAATTAACCTTGATTGGAATCCAATTATTCCATACAAAGTCATTACCCAAATTCGTGAACCGATTCAATTGCAGTGTTCTTTTGAGACTTTTGACTGAAAAAACCGCCGAGTCATCCAGTTCCCAAACCCACCTGTCTTCCACGATCCCCAGTGTTACGTTTAAAATCACCACAGACATATTTTGCAGGTCTGCAAGTTCCTCCTTTGTCACACCCCCCGAATTCCCACCTAGGGTATGTCCCTATCAGAAGTGCGACGATCCAACAACGAGCCACTAATTATATCAAACGCATTCAATTAAATGATAAAGTACTTAATTGTAAATGAAATACTGTATGTGAGTTTAAATGAAAACCAAAGTAATCAGCGGAAGCAAAGTAAATAGTTTGAAACTCAAAGTAATGTATCAGAAATCATTAAGATAGATGCGCTCTGTAAAACCAAGCCCACTCCAGCTGCTCCAGATAGCAAGTCCCAAAGTACCTCAGCTAACGACCTACAAGCATGCAAACAAGTGCGTCAGACTACGCTGGTGAGTTCAAAGTTTTGTTTACCGAGTTAGTTACCAGTCACATGTGTAAAACAGTTAACAAGATGATATGATGTTTCGTTGTTATGATGATTTGATGTTGTTATTACTCGATTACCGCATATGGTGACTAGATGTGAATGCCCAACCCCAATGCCTCCATTTAGGCATTGGTCATGAGGTCAAGGTATCAAACAACCTTGAATAGATGTAAGGGGTCTTATATATACACGATGAGAATGCCCAACCCCAATGCCTCTAACTAGGCATTGGTCATGAAGTCCAGGTAATTAGTTCACGCCCGTCCTTTCGGCCCGGTGTGAGGGTGCCAAACCTAATAGCGCTATCAACTAAATACCTCGTTGCCTTACCGGCAACAATCGGTAGATGTAGGGGGTCTTACATAATAGAAACTAAGTAATAACAAACATCCCATTAACCTGCATTCCTCCCTGGAACGTTACCCGATATCCCTTCCCGGGATGCATACTTGGAAAAGAGCAGTGAACTCACCTTTGAATTGCTCGGTAAGACAAATTACACGTTTAACAATGGGACACACAAGTCCTAGAACAAGTACCAACATTAATCAGTTTGCATCTAATCATATAGCACACATCGTCCACATTACCACAAATAGTTTACACTAATTAGTAGGTGTGGTTTATCATTAACTGTGCCATGAAATTCCATACTTAAAGGGTGCTCACACACTAGGTACCGTACATACAAGGTATACAAGATTCAAATTATACATGTTGCATCTCATGTCAATATTTAGCCTAGTACACAATCATACACAATGATCCAAGTAACACATGTAATTCCTGATGTGTTCGGCCCACTATCAACTTATTACCAGTACACGTTTAACATTCATAAGTCACGTAAGTGTGTGATCCACATTCCAAGTGTGCAACAAACATTGTGCAGCCCATTCTATATAACCAACCCAAATCAGTTCGGCCCACAACATGACAAAGGTGTGCGGCTCCAAACCTCAAGTACACTAATCCGATTTGCATCCTACCCGCATGGCCCAATTAAGTGTGTGTTTAACAGTTTGTATGCGGCCCAAAAGGTCTCAACCCAGCCACGGAGTGAGTTTCTAAGTGTGGCCCAAGTTTTACAAAGCCCAATATTTAATTAATTGATACAGCCCACTACTAACCCTTATTTCATTACTGAATTGTTACACACAATAATAACAGCTTCCATACTCGGTTCTGTTGATACCAAACATACCATTGCCTTCGAATAGTATCACCAACCCCTCTTAATCACTAATATTATAGGCATATTATAACAACACTTGGTCCAATGTTTATCAAGATAGGTGCAGCCCAATACTAACAGGAAAGCCCCACTGTTTAACAATTATCACATTAGTTGTTGCCTACTAAACCGTTCACTTCTAATAACCCAACATATACAATTATTTACACATCAGTAAACCTAATATTGAGTCCTGTTTAATCAAGATTAGGTTCACAATCACAATCATAATTTACCAACTTGCCCCATAACATCGATATAATATCAACAACAGTGGTGGTTATCTAATCGAGTAATTACTAGCACAAACAATTCATTCATATCATTAACATAATCAGTTTGGTTAACCAAGAACAACCACATAAAAAGCATAAAGAACAATCACATAACAAATAACATAGTAGGGGTTTACTAACCAAAATCTTGATTGATAGGATGAGTTCTCACGAGGGGGGGGGGGGGGAACTGCTACAGTTCGTACGATCAGGGAATCAGAGGTGAGGGGGTAGGGTTTGTTTGCTATGATACGATTATGAAGGATAATATATTACGCATACATACTAGATACGGGTTTTGGGGCTGTTATATTGATCGAATTGGACTTAGGCCCATGTAATTGGGCTGCCATAATAACTGGACAAGGCCACCATCACAATGGACAAGGTGCTAGGTGGCGGTTTGGGCTTCTAATAAACTGGGCCGAAGTATCAACACTCAAAAGGTGGGCCGGGTTTAATAGATTCGGGTAGCGTAGTATTTAACGAGGTTTACTGGATTAAGTGGCACAAAGCTTGAAAGTTCGGATTGTCACATCATCCCCAACTTGAAAGAAATTTCGTCCCGAAATTTGACAAGTAAGCACCGAGAAATGCAGTGAGAAATCAAGATTGTTGCGGGTTTTGCTAGAGTGCCACATCCTTCGTCTTCGGCAGCCTTGTCCAATTAAAATTCAGCACCACCCTACCATGCTCAACTGTTAGTCGATCCGAAATCTTGGCATTTTTTACCCTTTCTAGAGCAAATAAATTCAGAAACCTGCTTTGCAATGGTTCTGTTCCTATCCAACATTCTTTCCAGAAAACAACCGACCTCCCATTCCCCGTAATAGCCCGAAAACAATTAATCAAATTTATACCATACCTTTCCAATTCCTCCGACACTTTAGCGACTTGTTTCCACGGGCCAGCCACTGACAACTTCCTCGGTACCAAATTCCACATCCTTTCGTTATGATGGATGCTCCATATCACTTTTCGCCATAAGCTCTCGGGGTCTATTTTGAACCTCCACCACCATTTGGCAAGCATTGCCAAGTTTGCATCCTTTAACGATCCAATACCCACCCCACCTAGTTCCTTTGGCGTCATAACACTTTGCCACGCAACCTAACTCATCTTGCCTTTCTTCGGAGTTATCCCCGATAGAAATTCCCGCCGCAATCTCTCAAGTTGATCAATTACTTTTGCCGGAGCTCTATATAGAGATAAATAATAAGTAGGGAGTGCACTTAGGACCGACTTTATCAAGGTCAACCTACCACCAAAAGAGAGTGTATTTGCCTTCCAAAGAGCTAATCTTTTCTGGAAGACATCAATAACCGACTGCCAATGTTTACTTAGATTCATATTAGCACCCACTTGAAGCCCCAAATGTTTAAACGGAAAGGACCCCACCCTACACCCCAATAGCAATGCCATGTCTTGTATTCTTTCATTACTAACATTCACACCAACTACGCTACTTTTATTCAGATTTACCCGAAGACCCGATGCTAAGAAGAAACACCTTATTAATCTCCTTAGATTTTTCACAGTGCCTATCGACCAATTTCCAACAAAAATGACGTCATCTGCGTACAGAAAATGAGATAATACCGTACCATGGTTTATGAATCGAATGCCTTCATAGAGCCCAAGGTTACACGCCTTCTTCATCACCCCCGTTAAAGCTTCCATTGCAATGATGAAAAGGAATGGTGACAATGGATCGCCTTGTCTCAAACCCCTATAGCATACAAACTCCTGTGTCGGTGACCCATTTACTAACACCGAAGCCCTAGCGTTAGTAACTGTAGCCATGACCCATTTCTTATAAATCTCCGGGAAGTTCATTTGAACCATTACTATTTCCAAAAAATTCCAATTAAGTGAATCATAAGCCTTTTCTATATCCACCTTAAAGATGAAACCCTCCTTTCTACTCGACCTCAACCACGGGACTAACTCATTTAAAACTAGTGGCCCATCGAGAATACTTCTATTAGCAATAAAAGTCGTTTGTTCTTCCGAGATTAATTTGTTAATAACCAATTTCATTATGTTCGCCATTACCTTAGATATTACCTTATTAATACACCCAACGAGACTGAATGGTCTATAATCCCCTAACCCACCCGGGTCCGTACACTTTGGTATAAGGGCAATAAACGATGAAGTGCAACCCTGGGAAATGGTTGCATTCATCATAAATTCGTCGAATACCTTAACAAAATCAGCTTGCAATGAACCCCAACAACGTTTAATGAACCGAAAATTTACTCCATCCGGGCCCGGTGCTTTGTCCCCCACACAATCCCAAACCGCGTCCTTTATTTCTAATAACGAAAATGGCGTTGCCAGGATTTAAGCATCCTCCTCCGAAATTTGATACAGATTTGGGCACATCAACCCCGGTCGTTCAGCAACCGATTCCTTAAAATTTTCAGCAAAAAACGAGCATACCGTGTCTTTAATGAGTGGTGGGGCCGTTTCCCATGCTCGATTAATCATAAGACCATTCAGCCTGTTAGAGCATTGATTGGCATTGACTATGTTATGGAAAAACTTCATATTTTCATCACCATCTAAGGCCCACTTGACCCTAGATCTTTGCCTCAAATCCATGGTTTTAATCCTATCCTCCTCCATGATTACTTTCTTACACTCAGCTCTTATATCCAATTCATTTGGGGACAGGACTCTATCCTTTGCTTGCAATTCCAAAGCCTCCAAAACTTCTAACTTTTCCTTATATACTGCCTCTTTTTTCGCTTTTATTACATTGACCCGTTCTTTTATTCTGAATTTAATCCATTTTAGTTTAACAGCAAGCCCCAAATCCGCTGGCCCTTCAAACCAAAAACTACTCAGCAATTGTCGAATGAAATCCATAATACCAGGCAAATCCAGCCAAGAATTAAAAATTCTAATCGGTACAGGGCCGAAATCAGGTGATGTAAGAGACAGCATATTCGGACAGTGGTCCGAAACTACATTTGATAACGCAACAACTGAGGCAGTCGGCCATTTATCTCTAAATTCCCTGCACACCAAGAACCGATCCAATTTGCTTTTATGAATACCATTATCAGAGTGGTAGGTGAATTTTCGTCCACCAATTTGATACTCCACCAAATCTGCTGACACAGTGAACCGATTAAAATGATCCGCATTTGCAGCCACATATTCTGAATTAAATCTCTCACTCGGTTCCCTAACATCGTTAAAATCCCCACCAAATATCCACATACCTTCTAATGACCTTCTAAGAATAACCAACTCCTCCCATAGGGCTCTCCTTTCTATCGGGTCATTGTATGCGTATATATTAACTATATTCAAAATTTCCCCTGTATGTTTTACAGAACCTTGTACCAAAATGAACCTTTGGTTTTTTATGATGTCATTACATTCAAATACAGTTGGATCCCACATGCTTACTAGGCCCCCTGACCTACCAACAGCATCAACATGTGCCATTTCAAACTTAGACCTCCCCTAATATTTGCCAATCATGAAATTTGTGACACCCCCCAATTTTGTTTCTTGAATTTTTAGAAAATGGACCCCATGAGATGTTTTCAGACCCCTGATCCAGTCAATTTTTCTCTGGTCTCTGACCCCCCTAAGATTTACGGACATAAAATTCATTGGAAACCATGTTGTTCACCAATGATAAGCTCACTTACCTGCTTATCGAAGCCATCTAGCTGAAACCCGAGCACCGATCCAACATCCAGTGTATTGCTTACTTCCTCCTGAACCCCCTGGTCATCCATCTGAAACGAGCCGCCTTTTCCGGGATTCTCTTCCGATTTGGATTGTATTTCTCCTTCACAGTGTTTCTCGTTGCTAACATCTTACCGATCAGCCATGTGTACACCCTCATTATTGCCACCAGATTAACGTTCTATAATAATTGGTACACCAGAGGACATTGAATCTGGAATTGTCGCCTCGTTTAGACCGAAAGACCTTTCCAGATTGCGTATATGGCCATGTGTTGGTGTCACGACCCCCGACCACACCCTGGACGGGAGCAGCGAGCAGTCAAGTGGTACCGGTGGTTATTTTAAAAACATTGCAGCGGAAATATTCATCAGGACCGTGAGTTAGAAAAAATATCAGAGTTTAGAAAACACCTGATTTTATTTATTAAATAGATGGAAAGGAACCCATGTTTTACAAAGGTAGCTTTAACATGGGATAAACCCGAATATATGAAAACAACATTTAATTTAATTTAATTTATTTCATAAAATAAGCCACTTCTTTAAGCCTTTCGGTGCCGTATCACAGCTCTTATTCCGATCTACCGTAATCACCTTAAACGCGTTTTAAAAAGATTTGTCAACAGGAAATACTGGTGAGTTCATTCATTTTGGTACAAAAACACATTTGTTATAATTTACAGCATTAAGGGTTTTTATATTTGCCCCTATCTTATAATTATCTGGTTCAGCTGTCACTCGACCGGATCTATGACTGTGGACATATCACTAAATTAGGCTCGCCCACCTAAAGTGATAAATCGTTAGTAGTAATGTGCACAAAACTCCCACATACTGCCAGTAATTAAAGATTAGCAAAGACTTAATTACTGCAAAGTATAACTGGAAAACATTTAGGGTTTTGTAAAGCAATTTGATAAAAAGAGAATGACTCACCTTGTTAGCATATAGTCTTGATTAAACAAGCATCTTGATTTTAAGCATCTACTTTATAGTTCTGAATCTTCTGATGATTGAGCATCTATTTTGATTGTAAGTGTATAGTGCAGAATTTCGGGTAGTTAAACATTTAGTTTAACAAAGTGGAATACGTATTAGTGTAAAACCACATCAAACCTAACGACGGTCACGAGATCAAAACCTTAACGAAATTCACAAGGTATAGTCTTGTTTAGACAGCACTTTGACATTCGTTTCAGAACGAAATTCACAAAGTATAGTCTTGTTTAGACAGCACTTTGGCATTCGTTAGTTGGTTCCCGAATCGACCGGACAAAATGTCGCATCGGTGATTATTGGTTAGAACACCAACGTATAGAGAGAAGAATAGAAGAAATGAGCAAAGAAAAATGAATCCTAAGCTTCCTATTTATAGGTAGGAAATATGAAATTTCCAGGAAGTTTCCTATATACTTTTCTAGGAAGTTACCTATACATTTTCTAGGAAGCTTCCTACCTACATATATATCCTCTTACACCTTCCTAGCACCTTCCTTTGATATTATCTATCTCATATTTATTTTCATGTATATCTATCTAGGTGTTTAATTTATTTAAATAAATTTTACTTAGCTTAATTAATCTTGCTTAGCTTAATTAATCTTGCTTAGCTGGTTAATTAATCTTACTTAACCGATTAATTAATCTTAACGGTTTAATCAAGTAATTTACTTAGCCGATTAATTAAATAACGTAACTAGCTGATTAATTAACTTACTTAGCTTACTTAACTGCTAAGTTTCCTTTCATGTTAAGTTTTCTTAGCTATTAAGTTTTTTTAACTGCTAAGTTTGATATACTAGTTTAACAGCTTCCTGATTATGAGTTCTAATGCTAGATACAATGGAACTCGTATTAGCGTATTAACCCAATTCAACTTTAACGATAATCACGAGATCAAAACTCACAACGAATGACAAAGTATAGCCGTATACAGGCAGCACTTAAACATTCGTTGGATCAGTTTCAATCGATCGGATAGGGTATCGTATCAGTGATTCGAGTTAGTACTCTGATTACGAGCAGAGTTTTAGGGTTTAGGGGTGTTGTGCAAAGAAACAGAGATACGAGAGAGTAAGTTCGTCAAAATTTGATCGAACTGGTGCCCAGACATCAGTCCCACTGCTGCCCTCTAATAGCTAATTTTTTGGTCCCCTCGCGTGGCGCGCCGGCCTCCCTTGTCCCTGGCGCGTGGCGCGGGGATGGTTGGCCTGGCCTTGGTTGCCAGGTGCCCCACGTAGGTCTGACACGTGTCGTCTTCGCATGACGCGTGTCCTTGGCCGCTTTTTCGTCCAATCATGCATTTTTCCTCGATTTTCGTGCTGGTGTTTATCACGTATGTTTGGGTCTTGATCCTAAATTGTTTGGTTTATAATTGTGAATCTAATAAGACTATTTCTATGTGATTTAGTTCGTCGAACGCCAAGATTCCTTAACCGCTAAATTTTCCAAATTGAATATACAAGTTTCATCGCGAGCACTTCTGGTTTTGATCACATGTTGTCGTTGGGAGTATTTTTTAGGGTTGTTACAGCTGGACCCTCCCATCTTTCTTCTTCTGGGCTCTCCATTTGTGGGCTCCTAGCCCTTCTTGGTCTCTTTCTAGATTTTGTACATGGGCCCTGGCCCAATTCAGAATGAGGCTCACCATCTTCATATCCTGTTTTATTTCTAACCTGGGCCCCACCATCAGTATTATTCTCCTTACCCAAATTCTTGGAACCCTCATCCGCCGCCCTAATTAATTCCCCCTCCAAATTCCCATGCTCAACGTGCATGAGTGATGATTTCCCAGACTCCCACCCATCGCCTTTCGAACCTTCCTCGTTCACGCCACCTTTCACTTCCGATCCTTCAGTTTCCTTTGACGTCTTCTCCGGCGACCCCTGACCTACCCCGTCCGGCGATTCTTTCCGATATTCCCCATCTTCCAACTCCTCCTCCATGTTGTTCTCGTTTTCTTCAAATTTTGATTTCACCGACGAAACTATCCCCGTAAGGATTGAACCGATGATGTTTGATTGGAACCACCTGCTATCGGCTTCCATAACATTAGCTCTATACCTGTTATTTCTCCAAACCACCTCTACTTCCTCGTTTATAGGCCCAAAACTCTTAGTTAGGACATGACATCCCCCAACAGATACGTCAGTCTCAGCCCAAGAGAATTCAGAGCCTTTAACAATTTTACCAAACAAAGCACCAATCTGATCATAGATTTCATAATCCCGAAACTGGAACGGTAACCCAGTTATTTATAATTCCACCACACGTTCAGTTTCGACATGTTGCCCTTCCCATAGAACTGCATTATCAAAGTGTTCCTCCCATAATTCATCCTTTCTTTGCAAAAATTGCACTGCCATTTCCTTTTCTTTCATAACAATCATGAAGTGGAGTCTCCTAAATAGCACATAGGTGCATCAATATAACCTCCTCTATTCAGCATAGACCTCAGATAACTGATTGCCTTCACATCTTTTGCTTCACCAATTATAGCTCTTCCTAGACAGTGGGCATTGTACACTGGAAGTTTTTCTCTTAGTGTGACGACTTTTTTGTTACCCATTGGCTGGACTTTTTCCCCCGCCAAAATATCCCTATATGAAACATTCTTAGAGACACTGGTCTGCTGCCATTTTTTAACCATCCTTGGTTCCTGTTTTTGGTGTTGCTGAAATTTAGGAGGCACCGGTACTCTACTCGCCTGCTGTGGTTGGTTTCCAAACCTCCTTCGATCTCGATCATAGAGTGCCACTGACACATTAATCTTTGCTTCGTATATCTTAACTGTATTCAGAGTAGCCAAGACGTTCTTAACATTTTGCACTCCTTCAAACCTAACAAAACCAAAGAAATTTCCTTTTACATCCCTTTTCTTTGCCACATATGCATCCGTAACCACCCCAAACGACTGACAAACCTTCCTTAACAACGCTTTAGTAACACCACCTGGAAGATTTGAGACGAAGAATGTAGTTTCCTGAGCACCCTTTGTAACCCCCAGCTTGCTCCGATAGGGGATGTCAATCCACTCACCTCCCCCTCTCATGTTCCCCATATACGCCATTATTCAAACAACGGCCCAGCGCACAACTTTTCCACCAAGGGAACACAGCCCCAGCAGCGAATGAAATTAATGAAGTATCAAGATAGACTGGAAGGTAACGTTTGAAACACAACCGGTATGTGATTCAGGTCAAACCTCACACCCTATTTCCATATTCACCTCTTCGTCGAGCCACCAGCGGTTTGTTTCCGATTTCCTCCTATTTGTGATGCTAACACCAATCCCGGACGGCGAATGAGAGTTTCAAAAATCACGTTAGGGGTAAAGGTCAAGCCCGGGATAGCGACCTCAACCGCTAAAACAACTTCCTTCCCTCCGTCGAGCCAACCCACGATGGTCTGTATTCTAAGTCCGACGACTTTTCAGTTTCTTTATAACTAGTTCTCATCGAAACAGACTAGTTTGTATTTTTGACTTTTGCCATCTTTCATCTTCATCATCAAAGTAGCATTAATTAAAGTGTCCCCATTATTATTATTATATATATCAAATGACAACACCACTTTGCTACAGTTGTTTTGTCATTTTTTTTTTCTTTTTCTTTCTTTCTTTTCTTTTTGTGGTTTTTTTTTACTTTTACCCTTTAATTTTCAGCATTAACTTTTACAACCCCTTAACTTTCAAAATAATTTTTAATCGAGTTTTACGTCTTTATTTTTATTTACGTGTGGATATAAACTTAAGTTGATTTACATTTCGACATGATTTTTTTTGTGTTTATTTACGATTTTGCCCCCAGTATAAAATTCGTTTTAATGTTTTTTAGAAGACTATGGTAGTGTTTTGTTTTAATTTGTTGGCTCGATTTAATTTTTATTCGTCATGCCAAGCGGTAGTTTTTCCATCGTTTTAGTTTTTTTTAGCAAAAGTATGATAGTATTTTGTTTTACTTTGTTTACTCAATGTAATTTTTTTGAGATTGTGTTATGAGTAGTATGTACAAGTAAATAAAACACAGACGTACCAGCATTAACTCTAATAACCCCTTAACTTTCTAAATACTTTTTAATCGAGTTTTACGTCTTTATTTTTATTTACGTGTGGATATAAACTTAAGTTGATCTACATTTCGACATGATTTTTTTTTGTTTATTTACGATTTTGCTCCGAGTATAAAATTCGTTTTAATGTTTTTTAGAAGACTATGGTAGTGTTTTGTTTTAATTTGTTGGCTCGATTTAATTTTTATTCGTCATGCCAAGCGGTAGTTTTTCCATCGTTTTAGTTTTTTAGCAAAAGTATGACAGTATTTTGTTTTACTTTGTTTACTCAATGTATTTTTTTTGAGATCGTGTTATTAGTAGTATGTACAAGTAACTAAAACACAGACGTACATGCTATGAGAAAGAAATATTCAGCTTAATGCCCCGCAACGCGGGCTGGCAAAACCTAGTTTCTAAATATTCCATATTTATCTTTTCTTTAAATTAATTTATTTTATAATATTTTTAAATTAAAAAGAAATGATTCTATCTTACAGAACGACAATTATTTCACATATACATGTTCTTATCATGCTTCTATCTTCTCAATAAACTATTATAAGTTCCTAACTTAAAATAATTGTTTAAAACACAATTATTTTTGTTTAAAACGTAATTATTTTTGTTAAATAGAAAGTTTAGAACTACTAACGGATTTTGTTGATAGTGATTGCCCTTTAAAAACTTATATTTTATTTGGTTCTAATAGCATAGTCTACTCATAAATATATAATACATTTTCTCTATCTAGCCCTCTAATCGTTCTTTCGGTTTTTATTCTTCAAGAAACCATCAACGTCAATTTCCAACATCAACTTTAATTGATCAGCAAAACCAACCTTGGACATATTAGGGTTGTGAGGGCATACACGGGATCAGGGAACGGGTTAAGTGGATTGCCAGGGAACATCGCCACACTCTCACAGGTTTGTCTGGCGGTTTTAATTTCGGGTTTGTGAACCCGTACTAGATGTGTGAGTAGTCGTCGTCAAACAGTCATTTAACAGTTAATTTACATAAAAAATCACATTTTCACACGATATATATTTCTTTCCCATTAATTTTATACACAAACAAACAAAGGTCTATTCAAGGTTTTCTTTCAAACCAAACTAAAAAAACATTTCAACATATTCTTTCAAACTAAAAAAAAATCTACTAAACACTTTCTTTTATTCATCAAGTTCTTTCGACTCAACCAATTCCAGTCTTGAGTTCTTGCCAAACTGGCCTCCGCAGCGGAAGAATTTAAAGATATGAGACAATCAAAGAAAAACATATGGGTAACATGATCGCGAAGGGGCTCATCAAATTCTAATGGATGATTACTTTGTCGAAAACCCAAAGTACTGTTTTGGTCAAAAATTGATAGTTTAACTTTCAATACCAAATTTAGAATGTGAGGATCGGCGCGTATAAAATTTAGTAGTATGTAGTTGGGATCCTGGATGAACATTCAAGATCCTTTTTATAGAAAAACAGTTTTGAGCAAATTTAATAACGATTGTAAAGTAAAATTGATGAACACAAACGATTTGTCACGAGGAAAAAACCCTTTATCCTCTTCGAAAAGTTGATCTACGGCACAAAAAACTCCGGGAGCTGGAAACTACATAGCTCCACTAATATTAAATAAGTAAAAGTTACAATTAAAGGACTTGGATCGATCGAACTAAGTGTTACAACTTATGTGAGAGTGATTGCGAATGTGAATGTAGTGAAAAATTGTGTAATCAAGAGTGAAGAAGTGTCCTACATTGATCTGATCCAATCTATGTATAGTACAACGTTCGAAATGAATCCTAACTAGAACTCCAAGATTTCCGGGATACTGAGCAGACTTGGTCATTGACCGTTAGCTACCGTCTAACACCTTTTCTACACGTTTTTCTCAGCCAACTTGACGAGATTTCAGGAAAACCTCTCATACTAACCGTTACATGAGAATATTCCTGCAAAAATACATTTCACAAGAGAAACAACTGATTAGTAGTTAACACATTCAGGATCTTGATCAATATCAGAATCCTGGACGCTCACGATCCCTCTGCACATCAACGATACTCAGGATCCTGGACCCAGAATTTTTACCCTAAACAAGTACGATGTTGCGACATTTAGAACAAGATTTCGTATTTACAAAGATGTCCTTTAAAGATTGTTGGGGATATAGATGCCAGGTTAAAAGGTTTCAAGAATGTTACGACGGAAGGTTAAAAAAGATTGTTGGGCATATTTTTATATACATTTTGGTTTTAAATTTGAGTTGATGTATGTTTCGACGCAAACTTTTTGGGAAACGAGTCAGGTGATATTTTATAAATTTTGTTTCGAACTGAGTGGAGTCAAATTGTGGTTTCTTTTTTTCCATTTTTTCAAAAGCTCTAATTCATCTATTTTGATTATACGGGTCAGCTTTTCCGTTATACCCGTTACATTTTCTATGTATGACTCGGGTCACATATAATATGTTATGATTGTACGGTATTAATTTGATTTACTTTATGTTTGATCCAATTGCAATGCTTATATATGTTACCTTGATTTCAATCAGATACGTCGAAACACGTGTTTTCATATAGTTAACGCATCACATAACGTTTGGACTAATCCTTTGTGATGTACCGTGCCGTAACGTGCGCAAGTCTTATTCCTATTTGTCTTTATTTAAGAAAAATACACAAAGAGTAAATGTAGATGAAGTTGACCAATATAAAACTTACTCCTTTAACGGGTTACCCAACTTCTCAACTTGTTATCAAAATAAACTAAAGTGAACAATTCTATTGTGGATTCTTTAATAATGTTTGGTGTATTTTGTTGGAAATTTTTTAAATGTGATGAATGAAAATATTAAATTTTACATATAGTGACAAACTCTTTAGTAGAGTTATTTATGTCACTTGTTTAATTTCTATTACTATACTAAACTTTTCATGTGGTGTATTGATGTCTTTTATGACAATTGATTAGAGATTTTATGGCAAAATTAAGTACTTTTCATGTGGTGTATTGATGATGTCTTTTATGACAATTGATTAGAGATTTTATGACAAAATTAAGTCTCTAATTATGTTGGACTTTTCACCACCCATGGATCTTGCATACTTAGTAGGCTATGTGCCTCTTTTGATGGTGCTAGATACAAGAAAGAGAGATATATGCATGAAGAGTCCTTGGAGAAGAAGTACTTGATGACCCATATGTTGGGAACATATAGAGATAAGTTTCTCTACACGATTGAACTACATTTCTACTCTTAGTTTCCAAAAGTTCTAACACTATGATTTTACCCGGTGTAACCTAGGGCGTGTGGCCTTCTCCGGCAGTACAAACTGCTTCGGCTGTTGTACCCTGGAAGACAGACGCGTCGTCTTTAGTAGAGGCGTGAAATCTGTTTTAAGGGAAGCGTGTTGAACACGTGCCTCAGCCACAACCGTCAACACTTGTTTGTTAATTTTGTAGGAAATTGTGTACAAGAATACGTGGTTCAAGACCTCATTGAAGCCTACACAACGGATTGAAAACATAACGAACCATACAAGTAGGCGCGGTTAAAGATCAAGTTGAAGACTTTATCTTTTGAAGATATTGGTTTGAATCGACTTTTTTATTAAATATGTTGTAGTTCATATTTAGAGTTAATTGCTAAAATCGTCCCTGAGGTTTGGGCAGGTTTGTCATTTTCATCCAAGATGACACTTTTGTACCAAATTGCCCCCAACGTTTGTAACTTTTTGTCATTTTCATCCAAACCACTAACTTGGTTTATTTTTTCTGTTAAGTTGAGGATATTTGGATGAAACTTGCAAATATAAAACCACAGAGACGATTTTGGCAATTTACTCAAACTCTTTTAAATTTCTTTTATTTAATGAATTTTGTTACATATATAATAAAAAAATATACATGTAATTTTTATATGAAAAAAATAATAGCTTTGTCACATAATTTTTATAAATTTTCATCCAACCACTAAATAAGTTAATTTTTCTATTAAATGTTTATAAACTAAGACATAAATTAATTTCTAAATTTTTATATAGATCAGTTTTATAAAAATAAAATCTACTTAAACCTCTAAATTTTATAAAACTAAAATGCTGGTGATCTTATTGAAAAAGGTAAAATAAAAAAATCTTATCATATGTACCAAGTTTGTAATTCATCTTTTACTCTTTTAAGGAAAAACAGAAGCCAGTGCCTCCCCCCCCCCCCCTCTCTATCAAACAACGTATCGTTACCAAACCTTAAAATTACCCACCAAATTGTAATTATAATGCTATGAACCAAACGTTTCTTTACTCAAGCCATTCAGAATAAGTATTAGTTAGTTACCCTCATAATCTTAATTAAATAAATATTTTATTTCTACCAACATATTTCCTAGGTGCTCAACAATTTAAAAAATATGTTACGTTTTACAATTTTTTTCTATCTCTACAACTGATAAATACTAAAAGTTGTAATCGGTTGTTATGTGTTGCACACCAATGACATTTACTCTTTATAAAACGGATTTATATAAAGAAGCTGTAAATTAATTTCTGTCTTAATTTATAAAATTTAAAACATCCTTCACCTTAACAGAAAAAATAAACTGAGTTAGTGATTTGGATGAAAATTTATAAAAATTATGTGACAAAACTGTTAAGTTATTTTCTAAAAAATCCATGTATATTATTTTTTATTATATATGTAACAAAAATAATTAAATAAAAGAAATTAAAAAGGGTTTGAGTAAATTGCCAAAATCGTCCCTGTGGTTTTATATTTGCCAGTTTCATCCAAATATCCTCAACTTAACAAAAAAAATAAACTAGAGTTAATTACTGTTTTCGTTCATGTGGTTTGTCAAAAATCACTATTTCAGTCCATTAGTTTAAAATTTGCGATTTCAGTACATGTGGTTTCACTTCGTAACCATTTTAGTCCACCTCGTAACCATTTCAGTCCCTGTACTTAACAGAATAATGGATGAAATGGTTACGAAAGTGAAACTATAGGGACTAAAATAGTTACGAAAGTGAAACCACATGGACTGAAATCACAATTTTTAAACTAATGGACTAAAATAGTGATTTTTGACAAACCACAAGGATGAAAACTGTAATTAACTCAAATAAACTAAGTTAGTGGTTTGGATGAAAATGACAAAAAGTTACAAACCTTGGGGGCAATTTGGTACAAAAGTGTCATTTTGGACGAAAATGGCAAACGTGCCCAAACCCCAGGGACGATTTTGGCAATTAACTCTCATATTTATTTTCGTTTGAATTTGTACACGGTTCATGAACTACAATTTTCCAAATGTTTAAAGAGAGTCTTTATTTTTTATTAGTTTTTTTTATTAATAAAATTGTGACCCATTTCCTGTAAGCTTAAAACAGATTTTGTGAGATTGTTGCTACAATCTTAAAACCTTATTTATAAGGATTTTGGGTTCACAAAAGGATTTACAATAATAAAAATTATTTTTAAAGATTATGTTCTTTTAAATACTTTTTTTGGGAAATATGTATGTAGTAGAACAAGTTGTGTTTTGATTTATTGAGATTGTGGTACAATCTTAAATCCTACACCGAGATACAAAAAAAAAAAAACAAATGAAATATGGTTCAAACGTTTGGTTTTGAAACGATTTTTGGAATCGTTAATTTTTCTAACTTTTGTGTTAGATCGGGTTTATAAGTGTAAACCATACGTTTTTTGTAAACGTTAAAATTCTCTAAGGTATGCGTTAGACCGACTTTATTTTTATAAACAATACGTTTTTTTTGTAAATGTTTCATGTTCTAACATGTTCGTTAGAAATGATCATATTATTTATCTAATATGGTTCAAAAAATGAATGTTAAAATAGGTTAATTTTATATAAACTAATAAGCCTTATAATGATTTTTGTAATCATTTATTCTACACGTGCATGTTAGAATTGGGTTATTTATTCAAATTGATAAGTTTTTAAGCTTTATAACAATTTTTGTAATTGTTTACTTCTAACAAAAGTGTTAGAAACGGTTTATAAAACCATTAAATTTGAAAATGATTTTTGTAATCATTTGTATTCTAACATGTGTGTTAGAAACGTTCATGGAAAGTGTTAGTTTGGAAGCAATTTTTTAATTGTTTATTTTCTAACGCGTGTATTGGAAATGACTTATTTATTTGAACCGTATATATGTTTATAGCAAGTCGAATGAACATTTTGTGGAAATGTTAATATTTCTAACGTGCGCGTTAGAATTTCTTTCATTTTAACATGATTGTTAAAAATGGTTAAATACAAATGCTTTGAAATGTTTTATGTAAACATTTTATATAAGTGATTTGTTGTAGCATTGATTTTAATGAATATAAACACTTATATTATGCTTTGTATGGTTTAGAAATAAGAGGTCATACATTGAAGTTGATGTTTGATTGGCTTCAAGGAATTAAATCACCATAAAGTGATGGTGTGGTATTTATATGAACTTATTGAAATTAAAATCATTTACTAGACTCTTCATATGGAAAATAAACTCTTAAGTAGAGTTTTATGTCAATTTATTAGTTTTTTTTATTAGAGTTTATGTCTCTAATAAAAACTCTAATTAAGTGAGACTTTTCTTCACTCCATGTCTCTTGTATTAAAAGTTGGCTATATGCCTAACTTGATGAGTTTGAAAAACTACAAGAGTAAGAATACAAGAATTAAATCATCATAAAGTGATGGTGTAGTTGTGTGGGATTTATCACCAACTTTAATTTGTGATTTTTAAATCTAAATGTTCATGTTTTATATAAAATGACTTAAATTTTCTAATACGTGTGTTAGAAAATGTGTATCACAAATACAAGGTTAGAAATTGTACATTGTATAAGCCATAAGGAATGGAAATGTTTATGTAAACATTTAATTGCCTATTTTGCATAGTTTTTAGAATTCAAATGGTTTGCTACTCTTGCTAGAAGTAGCATTTGTTGAACAAAGTAACAATCTCGTGAATATGATTTGGTGGAAAACAACTTGGTGTTGTTATGAACAAATTTAATTGTTCAAGTTTGCTACTTAAATGTAGCATTTGTAATAACTTGGTGTTGTTTTGAGCAAACTTGTCAAAGTTCAAAGTTTCAAGATGAAATGAGGAATTTATACTTACAAGTGCATGGAGTATTATTAAGGGAGTACCTCAAGACATGCCATGGGACGATATCGTTGAAAAGATTTCGGTCAGATTATAAAGAGTTGGAGATAAAAGCACTTTGATATTTGATGTCTATATATCGTCCATGCTTCCATTTAAATTTCAAAAGTGTTCGGCACTTATGATTTAATTTCCAATGTATTTTATTGTTTTGTGTTCAATATCTTCGGATAACACATGCAATTTTTACAAAGAAATAAATCACTTGTGTTTATGACGTATAAATTATTTTTGTGAAAATAATTATAACGCCAATTATACATTGTTTAACAGAATATGGTTTTAAACGGATAGTACATGAATATTCTTGGACATAAACAACTTAAGAGTTGTTGCATTGACTAAATGTCAAAGATGAGACATCAAATGTGTAACCACATCATGAGAGAATAATGAAAGAACGTACTGAGTGTATTGAGATGAAATACACAAACGAGATTCATGTCGACATACTTCGTTAGAAGTCATTGGAAAATTCACAAGTGTGAATAATAAATCTTGCGAGATTTGTTCCAAGTGATCTACACGTAGATGCGTCCACCACTTGATTATTGTTAGAACTATATGGAGATTTTACCTTCGTTTGGGAGAGCATCCTAAATATACATATCTCCTAATGAATAACAATAATTGTGTGCAAATCACTTATGGCAAAATTATGAATGCCATGTTGTTGAGTGTCAATCTAGTTGACTCTATGTCACACATAATAGTGATTGTAGACGAGGAACATTCATCTTGTTGGTGATGAATGTGTTCACCAAGTGACTTGGATTAAGACTTATGTTTAAGTCCTTATGAGTCAATGGTAAAGTGTTGGAGATCAAAGGTAAACAAGTTATGTTCCTTAAATGAATGATAAAATTTAGCTATGTGCTATAATCAATAATTTGTGAGACCTTCCTAAATATTGATGTTTTAGGATTATAAATAAGTCTCATTGTTTTGTCTTAACAAGGGATGAATTGTCACACCCCTGGATTTCCACGTATCACCGGTGGGCCCGGTGGGGAGTATCGTGACGTAGTTGACATTATCATAGTCAAACAACACAATATATATAAATGCACAGCGGAAGCAAAAGATAAATATATTACAATCCGATATAAAGTAACCTCAAAGTATTACAACGGAATGTAAAAGATCCACAGGCGGATCAAAGGTAAAAAGAAACTTTATTCAACAGACTTTAAGGCATCCAAGCTTGCGAGACTTATTGTGGACGCTAGAAGACAGCCAGCCTATTACGAGTAGTACCTGCACTTAACCTTTTGGAAAATACGTCATTTTACACTGGTAAATACAATTTAACCGACTCATTTTGAAAAGGTTTAAAAATTGATTTGAATGCACGTGGCACAAAACATTTTATAACTTGGGATAATTATGCAATATAATCTTGTAAGGGATTTACATGTTACTTATGCGTTCAGTAGCCCGATCCGTAGACCGGGTTAAAGATTAATAGACACACCACAAAAATTGAGTTATACACTGACAGGTGTACGCCTACACCCCGTGCTCAGGTCGTGGCCATCTCGTAAGATGATGCCAAGGATATCCGGGACATGGTCATTAAGCCCCCAAAGGCTTTAAGTAACAAAACACATTTAAAACATAGCATATCAATAAATTAACCTCTATTCGATTAAGAATTCAATGCCGGACCAAGCGGTATATTATATACCGTACCCCAAGCCCGTATAGGGAAAATAAGTTAAAAGTATTTACCTGAGCCAAATATAAATTCAATCCCAGCCGTATACCACCAAGCAAGTACAGATAGCTTTTACTGGGCTCCTAAATCTGGAACGAAGGTTTATAATAACCTATTAGATTTCTAACGGGTCTTTATTTAAGCCTAAGCTTAGACCGGTTAACTTTTAAGGACGATACGGTTCAAACGCACGATTAAGCGAAGACCGGATAGAATGTGATTTAGACCCGACAAGTTTGAATACTTGTATAATATGGGTATACTAAATACATTCTAGATTTTGAGACAAAGATGATAAGGTTTGACCCATTTCGGTCAATTTATGCAAACTAGTTACATAAACCGAACCGAGCGCGAAAAGGGCGTTACGGGTAACCATAAGAGTCATATGCAAGTTCCCTGAGTTAATATGCTGTAAATATGTTGTAATATCAGTAAGATATCTTCTATTATGCCCAAAAACGGATTTAAACACAATTTATGCCTCATAAGGGCATTTTGGTCATTTAAAAGATTATAAAAGAGTTTTATTTGAAATCTGAGTTACAGGTCTGGTTTATACAGTAAATATACTTAATTTAACATGTTATAACAGTAGGGTATGACCCATATGTGAAACTTATCATTTAAAACCAAACTATGCACCTTAGGGGTATTTTGGTAATTTCACAAAGGCTAAAAAGGTCAAAACTGGGATTCTGAGTTTGAAAACTTTTACTTACTGTTATTATATAAGAATATACTAAAAATATCAGTAGGTATCAACCTTATATGTTTAATATAGTTTTAGTACATACTATGCGTTAAAAACGCTTAAAAATGCGATTTAGAGCCATTTTCAGGTTTTCAAAAGAAAGCTGGTATTTTTATTGTTCCAGAAGGCTCAAAATATTTCATTTAACATATCGGATCAGAATAAAAAGGTTTGGCATCAAAAGGGTTTGTAAACTCATTTTATAGCCCAAAGGGCAAAACCGACAATAACCGATTTAAGGCTAAAACTCTATGATTCAATCAGTTTAAAAATTATTAAAAATCCTTATAAATCCCAAAATATTATATAACAACAGTAGGTATACACTTTGATGTCAAAAATTAGGTTTTGATAGGCGTTATGCTCATAACGCCGTTTAATTAATAAAAACTGTTTTATTTGCGATATTGAGCATAACTCACAATCCAGACCTCGGATTGATGTCAAATTTTAAGGACATGTATAATTATCAGTAACAAAGTCATTTGTCCATTCATACTTCCGAAAATCTTGTTTTTATATAAAAAGGGCATTATGGTCAATTTTTAAGCGATTAATGGAAATTGCAATTGACTTAGGAATTAAGTTGTATAACCTCAGGGGGTTATACTAACTTATAATTTGGTCCAAAAGAGACCCTAAAGTATTTCTAAAACAAGGTCAATCGGGTCAGATTTAAAAGTCAAAGGTTTGGTCAAACTGTTAGACTTTTTGAGTCAAACAAGCAATTTCACCAAATTGATTAGTTTATCATGTTCTTGTAACAATTACCAAGTTATTTAGGTGACAAAACCTGATCCATAACCTCTGTTATATCAGATTTGATTAAATTAAGAATCTGGTCAGTTTGACTTTTCTTGTTACTAACTTTGACTTAACAAATGGACCTGAAATTGTAGAAATCAATAAGCATGATTTCGATGGATCATTACAAGCATCAATACCATAAATTAACAAGATTCAATTGGACTTAGAACTGATCAATTCGTGATCAATTCTGGAAGTCAAATAAAAGTCAAATATTAGTGTTCTAGGCTAAAATAAATCAAGAACAAGGATCAATACATAAAGGAGCACTTACAATCACTGAGTGAATGATCAAAGAACACCAGAAAGATCCAATATGGTTGTGCAAATCGGATTGGAACATGTTTGAGTGTTTGAAGTTGCAAAAATGTTGCAACTAATGAAGAGGACATGTATCTATAGGATCCTTGGAACGAATTAGATGTTGCCAGGTGTTAAACCATTTATAAAATTCTATGGGCTGCCCCTAGAGTCGGTTTTGTGAGCTAGGAACCAGTTTTGAACAACATCCAGCAGTAAACAGGCTGTTTGCAGCTGTTTTCCATGTCTGGGCAGGTCTCGCAGCCCGCGTAGGGGACCCCTGAGGTCTTCGCGGCCCGCCTGACATTCAGATCAGCAAACAGAACATTCAGAATTTACAGAATCAGTCCCTGTGAGCATATAAGGTTATTTTAAGCACTTTCAGGGCCTGTTAACCTCATTTTAAGGCTCCACTAGGATGATTAAACATAGAGGACATGAAACATGTTCAAAAACATGTCGGATGTCGGTTCGTTTGGCCGTACGGTCACGTTGTGCGTCTAATTACGACGAAACACGAACGGATGCTAAAAACTATCCAAATTACGCGACGAATGGAATTTTTTCAAGGAGATCACTAAAATAAAATATTTTAGTGCTTACATAAATTTTTGGGTGTCCGGGGATGTTCAGAATGTGAGATACGCGCGAAAAGGCAAACTTGTGCACTTTTTGACACTTTTAGTCCCTGCATGACATAAAAGTTTATTTTTGTGCACGAAACACCTCTAAACCTATTTCTAAGCTATAGAAATGATAATTAGGGCATTTTTAACTCATGAAAAATTTCCGGAAGGTCCGTTACCATACGAATTTCCCTACTTTTGCAGTTTGACGCATATAGTCCTTAAATTGCGCAAAGTAGCGCGAAATGCCGTTAAATGTTATCTAAGCCTTCCATGGCCCATATTTATCCTTCCCAAGCATATACTTAAATATTACAACGCTTTCGTTTGCTTAGATGGTCATCGAAAGGCGTAGATTCAAAAGTTGACGCTTTAGGTCCCTCTATTGCGCAAACTTGCACATCTCATCATTTATTAGCATTGAAGCCTCATCTAATCCATATTAGGCATTCTTGGAAGTATTATTAAACATCACGATGCTTCGGGTTCGCTAAAAGGTCGTTCAGAGGTATAATTAAACATATTGACACTTTTAGTCCCTCTAACTTGCAAAGTTGCGCGAAACTTTACTTATATGCTTAAAAAAACTTTAGTTGGCCATTATTTGGCATTACCGAGAGTATAATTAATTATTATGAAGCTCCCGGTTTGTTAAAAGGTCACTCAGAGGTAAGAATTAACATGTTGACGCTTTTAACCCTTTATTGCGCAAACTTTCAATTAATTATGCAAACGGCTACACTTAATCATCAAGTGGCACATTTGTGAATATAAACATCGTAAGAAACTTATTTTTAGGTATGTTACACTTCCATTCCTTTCATAATCAAAGTTTTTGATTTTTCAAAAAAAATTAGTCCCTTAAATTCAAGGTTTGACTTCGTTAGGGTTTATTACACGTGTCAATACATCATTGGACGTGATTTTACAAGGTGTTACATCCTCACCCCCTTAAAAGAAATATCGACCTCGAGATTTGCTAAAATGCTGGAAGTACTTTTTGTCACATAATGGACTCAACTTCTATAGTATATCTGGAGTCTCTCCAAGCTCCTTAATTAGGTTTTAGCTTATAAGCTAATTGATCTTGATACATTTGATTTCCTTCGAATGATTTTATATATTCAGAGCTTAACTAGTCTGATAATTAACAAATTGGCACACCCTTCCCGGGTGATATCTTTGTTAAACCTTATTCCTTAACAAGGACTTAGGAGGGTTGCTATTCTCATTAATCTTTGATTTTCTGCCAAAACTGGCAACTTACAGATGATCATGGATTTGTATGATCCGATTCGTTGTTTCCAAGGCAATTTTCAGATCCTGATGATTGGACGTACCAATCTTCTAATTAACAATAGATATTCAACATTCCATCTAAGAAAGGTCTCCAAAGGAGCAGCCTTGATACTTATACATCAACTATTATAGAAAAGCTTATCTCAATGTGAAATGGTTATTCCAACCATTACTTAAAACTAATCTTAAGGGATAGTTAATCCTCATAGTTAGTCGAACAATCGACGATCCTGGGCAGCTGATGGAAATTCTTAATTGTTGCCTAATTTGGGTTGCGGTATTCAATGCATAAGCAAAATGAATCGTCTTTCTTACTTAACAATACCGAATTCTTAGAATATAGGGTTAGGCTATATAAATTCTTTATTTTCAAAACTTATTTAATCGGGGTTTTTGATTCCTCCAATGATGATACTAGCCGTCTTGGAGATTTCATAAAAATACAACCCTAAATGGGATATAAATCTTAATTCTACCTGCCTCTCAGGAGGTAAACAGGGTAATCTTAGGAAAAGATAATCAAGATACAATGAGGTTACAGAGATTTTCCAAATCTCAGGCTCCAGTTCATCTGTCATATTCTGTGTCAGATAAGTGACACATTTATGTCACAAGTCCTTGAATTCCTTAATCGGGAACATTTACTTTGACAATTCCATTCTGGATATCTTCCTTGAATACCATTAGTTGACTTTAGTACCATATGACCATTAGAATATCCTTGCGGTTCCATGCATTAAACCTCCATACTGATCAGGCATGGAAGCAATCTATGGAACTTATTAAGATACATCAATCCTCATATGGCGCTTTTATCATACTGTCTGGTTTTCGCAATCGATAGAGATTAAGGAGATATCAACCATGTATGCTGACGCACTTTCTCTAGAGAGAGGATACTTATAAAACTCTATGATTGAAGGCTTCTGATAGGAACAGAAGAAATGGTTCTTATGATTTTGCCTGTAAGTTTTACCTTACACTTAATATCTGGGGTTCTTAAGGGAAAATTTCTAAAAGTTTGCTAAGCTTAAAATCTTATGAGAGACTTAGCAGTACCTGAATTCAAACGTAACTCTTAGCCAAAAGAAATCACAACAAGGGTTTATCTGGCGTCATTATTAATGTGAACTGCCTCTAATTATTCATTAGGAGGGTTAAACGCCTCCATTCTTAATCCTTTTAAACTTAGCTACAAAATCTTTGACAAACTTTTAGGGCAGTCTCACTTTGACTGGTTATTTCTTAATCTATATAACATGAGTAGTTGAGTTAGTTCCATAATGGATTTATAATGAGCAGGTTTTGAAACCCTAAAGTTCCCTTTTATAGTCGATGCTAGATCATCGATATATATAGTGCATTACGCTTAAGTTCTAGGTTAACCGAATAAGAGCACTATTTCAACCAATGAACCAAGGCTTGCAAACTACTGCCGATAGTTTATAGCTCTTATGGGGGAGTTGGGAAAAATTCTTATTCCATCTCTTCCATTTCGCAAAGTGGATACCAAGTTTTTCTAACAAGGTCCTTAAAATTTTGGACCATCCCATACTGTATAAGGGGATCTTTCTTGTGGACTCCATTAGAGTCCTTACTAATCAAGGGTATTACCACCGAATGATTGTGACGCACACCTTACCGTGTGCTTTCCAGCATAACCACTGATATACCTAATGGTTTCTACTTCTTTCAATAATTCCTTGCAATCAATGGCCCCTTTTAACTATGGAGGTCTCTTGACTTCCAAGAGACGAAGTACTTTTTAAGTACATCCTAAAAAGAATGGGCTCCTTGCCACATATGATTTTATTTGGGTTATTCTTCGCATGTGGAATATGAATAAAGCTCTTCTCATGAGCAGTGTCATGTGTTTTAGAACGATCAGCCCGTTTGGCTCTTCATGGCTTTTCTCATAGCCCTTCTCAGCCGTGATAATTATAGTTTTGGAGATTAACTCTGTTAACCTTGAGGTTCACACTTAATGCACTATTAACATTTGTCACATCTCTTAGCATCGCGACTTTTGTTTGTCTTTTCTGAGTTTTTCATTGAGTGCATTTCCCAGCTAGTCATCATCCTGTCGACTTATCATAAATCGATCATGGTATTATTAAACCATATGAACATTCCTAAGGAGTGTTATTTGATTGTACATGTGCTTATATTTAATCAAAATGGAAATTTCACAAACTAGGCACCTAGCTCGGTTGGCTAGGCGCGCGAAAGGGTGTGGCCTAGACCCAGGTTCGATTCCGGGGACGGCCAGTTCCAGCATTTTTTTTTCATCACTATATTGAGTCCTTATACTTTAACGGAACTAGGACATCGGACGAATGATTCCTAATGGATATAAAACATCCATCTAATATTGCTGAAGTAGTCTCTGAGGTACTATCGACCAATTTTTACTTTATACTTAACGCTTAGAGTTTTAACAGGCAGATTTAATGATTTACAAAATCTATTGTCTACGAAAGACTTATCTGAACCTGAATCAACTAATACTCTAGCATGAGCGTTATTTGATAAAGAAAGTACCTGTTGTGACATTGTCATCCTGATTAGCCTCTTGATCATATAGACTGTTAGGGTTGGGTATTCACCACTTTGAACAGGGGATCTTAAAGACCATCACTAACTTTGTCTCTTTTCTGATAGAATAGAGTATAACCCGTAGGAATTTCATCGCTAGATGATGCTAATTAGCATGATCATCATTTTAGGCGATATTAGTCACGATCGCATTGATCATATAGACTATTATGTTTGGACATAGTCCATCATTTTTAGACAGGGAGTCAAAGACCACCACTGTCGTTGTCTTATCGGACAAACAGTTTAGCCTGTTAAGCTCAGTCTTGCATTATTATTCTGACCAATTGGATGAGTGTGAGCTTCAGATGGGTCAGCCATGGTGAAGCTTTGAAGACTACAGACCATGTAGTAATAATTTGCTGATTTGTCAAACTTGATGATTAAATAGCCATGGTGTAAATCAACCATATAGGCAAATAGATAGTATTAAATTTATTTGATTATGTTTTGCCTAGGTTTTTAAATAAACCATCTTTGGCGTTTAAACGGAATAAAATCCTTTATGTTTATTAGACAGGGGACCTAAATCACGACTGTCAATGTCGTATCGACATTTTATATAGCACAAGGGCTTGTTACAGAGGACTTTTGATGGCATAGAGGCCTTGTCACTAGGGAAATTTTAAAACATAATCAATGATTCCTTTGGATCGGAAAAATTTCATAGTTCATTGTCTTGACAAGAAGTTATGAAATAAAACTATCTTTGTCATGATTACATCTTTGCCCGTAGGTATACATCCCAGGTGGATGTTTAGATGTGTACATCATGTTCGACGTTTATTAGCCATGATTCCTATCGATCATTTAGGCTAAATAAGGGGTTTGGAAGTTCCTAATATAAAGATGACAAGCGTGATTTTATCGTATCACTGTTGTCGGGAGTGTTAACACGTTTTCAAGTGTTTAATAAAGATCTGAATCTCTTTTAAACAGGTTTTACCATTTTAGCTAGGTCTTCAATGACATTCACGCTAGGTCAAACCTTTTAAGATTCTCTTTTAATATTTATACTGGCAGGAAAGGAATGATATCTATTTTATTCAGGATTTTCATTATAATTATCCTAAATTTAATTAAAATATAATTATGGCACAAAAGGCCAAGTCACAGGGACAACTTTATATTATAAACCTTGATTTTGTAGAATTAAGGTATTTAGGCTTGAACGTGTTCATGCCTTTTCTTGACAGGGAGTTGTAGGCTACGACTGTCTTTTGTCTTATATGACAATGAGTATAGCCCGTAGGCAGTATATCCCTAGTTATAATTTAATAATAGCTCAACAGCCTAGTCACATGGACAGATTTAATTTATAAACCAGGATGTTACAAAATCGAGGTATTAAGGCTTGAATCAAAGTTCATTACCTTTTCTTGACAGGGAGTTGTAGACTACCACTGTCTTTATTAAAATTTCTGGCCCGTGGGCCTATCAATTAACATCTCGTAAGATGTTAAGACATATAGTCATTGCACTGATGATACGTCCAGCGGTCACAGTAATGACATGACGACATGATCAGTGCCATTAATTTAATCAACTGTCGTTCAGTGGTCATAATAATGACATGACGGCAGGATTAGTACTTTAGTTTAAATCAACTGTCATTCAGCGGTCATAATAATGACATAACGACAGGATTAGTACTTTAATTTAATCAATTGTCGTTCAGCGATCATAATAATGACATGACGGCAGATTATCGTCTAGAGGGCTTTGAGCATAGCTTACCCCCTTAGGACGGGGGATCTCAAAAGATCACAACTGTCGATGTCGCAAACAGACAGTGTATTATAGCCCGTGGGCACTTCATCCTTAGGGACGATTATTTTAATAAGGAAGGATTGGAATAACCCATTCTAAGGACGACTTACGTGATTTTATCGAACCACGTTTTGTCAAGCATGATAATATGCTTTCTGATGTTAACGAGGATTTGAATCTGTTAGTTAGGTTTTACCATCTTGGCCATGTCTGTAAATGACATTTGGGCTAGGTTTTACCTTTAAGACTCTTTTTATATTTAACGCAGATCAATCCTAATTTGAGATGTCAATATGGATCTGAATCTAATTATGGAACTACCATCTTGGCCCGGTCTTAAAATAACACGTGGCTAGGTCTTGTCCTTTTTAGATTTTACCATTTTATTATAATGGTAGATCTTATAAAAGAATGTTATTAAGGATCTGAATCTAAATTGAGGAATCCAAATATTTTAAACAGGTCTTACCATCTTGGCCAGGTCTTTATAATGACACTCAGACTAGGTTTTATTTTTAAGATTCTTACTCATATTTAATAGGTAGATCATTATTAAAAAGGAATGATTTTTGATTTATTTATTTCATATATATATATTCATGCATATAATAGCAAAAATGAAATTTATAACTTAACATTCCAATTATCATAAAAATACAGAGTTGCCCCAAGCGGGACTTGAAAGGAATAATGTGTCCTTGGAGGGACTGAAAGATAAATATGTCCATATGAGGACTATTAAGGAAACGATCTTCAGTAAAAAGGAGTTTCTTCTTTATTCTGTTTCTGAATGCTTTCTCCTTAGATGCTCGTTTCATTCTAGCCGCGGTACGAAGCTCGACATTTCAAGGCTCCGGGTGTGGAGAACTCCTGTTACGACTTCTTCTCTTGGCGACATATCCAATATATAAAAAATTTGGAAGCAAAATTTCCAGATTAGGATTGAGAGTATTCCTATGTTAAGTCTAGACTCAGAAGGTCAAGGAATGTGCTAATGTATCATTGAGATTAAACACCAAAGGCTAGTGTTTAATTCACTCATTGTTGGCTCTGATACCAACCTGTCACACCCCTGGATTTCCACGTATCACCGGTGGGCCCGGTGGGGAGTATCGTGACGTAGTTGACATCATCATAGTCAAACAACACAATATATATAAATGCACAGCGGAAGCAAAAGATAAATATATTACAATCCGATATAAAGTAACCTCAAAGTATTACAACGGAATGTAAAAGATCCACAGGCGGATCAAAGGTAAAAAGAAACTTTATTCAACAGACTTTAAGGCATCCAAGCTTGCGAGACTTATTGTGGACGCTAGAAGACAGCCAGCCTATTACGAGTAGTACCTGCACTTAACCTTTTGGAAAATACGTCATTTTACACTGGTAAATACAATTTAACCGACTCATTTTGAAAAGGTTTAAAAATTGATTTGAATGCACGTGGCACAAAACATTTTATAACTTGGGATAATTATGCAATATAATCTTGTAAGGGATTTACATGTTACTTATGCGTTCAGTAGCCCGATCCGTAGACCGGGTTAAAGATTAATAGACACACCACAAAAATTGAGTTATACACTGACAGGTGTACGCCTACACCCCGTGCTCAGGTCGTGGCCATCTCGTAAGATGATGCCAAGGATATCAGGGACATGGTCATTAACCCCCCAAAGGCTTTAAGCAACAAAACACATTTAAAACATAGCATATCAATAAATTAACCTCTATTCGATTAAGAATTCAATGCCGGACCAAGCGGTATATTATATACCGTACCCCAAGCCCGTATAGGGAAAATAAGTTAAAAGTATTTACCTGAGCCAAATATAAATTCAATCCCAGCCGTATACCACCAAGCAAGTACAGATAGCTTTTACTGGGCTCCTAAATCTGGAACGAAGGTTTATAATAACCTATTAGATTTCTAACGGGTCTTTATTTAAGCCTAAGCTTAGACCGGTTAACTTTTAAGGACGATACGGTTCAAACGCACGATTAAGCGAAGACCGGATAGAATGTGATTTAGACCCGACAAGTTTGAATACTTGTATAATATGGGTATACTAAATACATTCTGGATTTTGAGACAAAGATGATAAGGTTTGACCCGTTTCGGTCAATTTATGCAAACTAGTTACATAAACCGAACCGAGCGAGAAAAGGGCGTTACGGGTAACCATAAGAGTCATATGCAAGTTCCCTGAGTTAATATGCTTTAAATATTTTGTAATATCAGTAAGATATCTTCTATTATGCCCAAAAACGGATTTAAACACAATTTATGCCTCATAAGGGCATTTTGGTCATTTAAAAGATTATAAAAGAGTTTTATTTGAAATCTGAGTTACAGGTCTAGTTTATACAGTAAATATACTTAATTTAACATGTTATAACAGTAGGGTATGACCCATATGTGAAACTTATCATTTAAAACCAAACTATGCACCTTAGGGGTATTTTGGTAATTTCACAAAGGCTAAAAAGGTCAAAACTGGGATTCTGAGTTTGAAAACTTTTACTTACTGTTATTATATAAGAATATACTAAAAATATCAGTAGGTATCAACCTTATATGTTTAATATAGTTTTAGTACATACTATGCGTTAAAAACGCTTAAAAATGCGATTTAGAGCCATTTTCAGGTTTTCAAAAGAAAGCTGGTATTTTTATTGTTCCAGAAGGCTCAAAATATTTCATTTAACATATCGGATCAGAATAAAAAGGTTTGGCATCAAAAGGGTTTGTAAACTCATTTTATAGCCCAAAGGGCAAAACCGACAATAACCGATTTAAGGCTAAAACTCTATGATTCAATCAGTTTAAAAATTATTAAAAATCCTTATAAATCCCAAAATATTATATAACAACAGTAGGTATACACTTTGATGTCAAAAATTAGGTTTTGATAGGCGTTATGCTCATAACGCCGTTTAATTAATAAAAACTGTTTTATTTGCGATATTGAGCATAACTCACAATCCAGACCTCGGATTGATGTCAAATTTTAAGGACATGTATAATTATCAGTAACAAAGTCATTTGTCCATTCATACTTCCGAAAATCTTGTTTTTATATAAAAAGGGCATTATGGTCAATTTTTAAGCGATTAATGGAAATTGCAATTGACTTAGGAATTAAGTTGTATAACCTCAGGGGGTTATACTAACTTATAATTTGGTCCAAAAGAGACCCTAAAGTATTTCTAAAACAAGGTCAATCGGGTCAGATTTAAAAGTCAAAGGTTTGGTCAAACTGTTAGACTTTTTGAGTCAAACAAGCAATTTCACCAAATTGATCAGTTTATCATGTTCTTGTAACAATTACCAAGTTATTTAGGTGACAAAACCTGATCCATAACCTCTGTTATATCAGATTTGATTAAATTAAGAATCTGGTCAGTTTGACTTTTCTTGTTACTAACTTTGACTTAACAAATGGACCTGAAATTGTAGAAATCAATAAGCATGATTTCGATGGATCATTACAAGCATCAATACCATAAATTAACAAGATTCAATTGGACTTAGAACTGATCAATTCGTGATCAATTCTGGAAGTCAAACAAAAGTCAAATATTAGTGTTCTAGGCTAAAATAAATCAAGAACAAGGATCAATACATAAAGGAGCACTTACAATCACTGAGTGAATGATCAAAGAACACCAGAACGATCCAAGATGGTTGTGCAAATCGGATTGGAACATGTTTGAGTGTTTGAAGTTGCAAAAATGTTGCAGCTAATGAAGAGGACATGTATCTATAGGATCCTTGGAATGAATTAGATGTTGCCAGGTGTTAAACCATTTATAAAATTCTATGGGCTGCCCCTAGAGTCGGTTTTGTGAGCTAGGAACCAGTTTTGAACAACATCCAGCAGTAAACAGACTGTTTGCAGTTCTTTTCCATGTCTGGGCAGGTCTCGCGGCCCGCGTAGGGGACCCCTGAGGTCTTCGCGGCCCGCCTGACATTCAGATCAGCAAACAGAACTTTCAGAATTTACAGAATCAGTCCCTGTGAGCATATAAGGTTATTTTAAGCACTTTCAGGGCCTGTTAACCTCATTTTAAGGGTCCACTAGGATGATTAAACATAGAGGACATGAAACATGTTCAAAAACATGTCGGATGTCGGTTCGTTTGGCCGTACGGTCACGTTGTGCGTCTAATTATGACGAAACACGAACGGATGCTAAAAACGATCCAAATTATGCGACGAATGGAATTTTTTCAAGGAGATCACTAAAATAAAATATTTTAGTGCTTACATAAATTTTTGGGTGTCCGGGGATGTTCAGAATGTGAGATACGCGCGAAAATGCAAACTTGTGCACTTTTTGACACTTTTAGTCCCTGCATGACATAAAAGTTTATTTTTGTGCACGAAACACCTCTAAACCTATTTCTAAGCTATAGAAATGATAATTAGGGCATGTTTAACTCATGAAAATTTCCGGAAGGTCCGTTACCATACGAATTGCCCTACTTTTGCAGTTTGACGCATATAGTCCTTAAATTGCGCAAAGTAGCGCGAAATGCCGTTAAATGTTATCTAAGCCTTCCATGGCCCATATTTATCCTTCCCAAGCATATACTTAAATATTACAACGCTTTCGTTTGCTTAGATGGTCACCGAAAGGCGTAGATTCAAAAGTTGACGCTTTAGGTCCCTCTATTGCGCAAACTTGCACATCTCATCATTTATTAGCATTGAAGCCTCATCTAATCCATATTAGGCATTCTTGGAAGTATTATTAAACATCACGATGCTTCGGGTTCGCTAAAAGGTCGTTCAGAGGTATAATTAAACATATTGACACTTTTAGTCCCTCTAACTTGCAAAGTTGCGCGAAACTTTACTTATAGGCTTAAAAAAACTTTAGTTGGCCATTATTTGGCATTCCCGAGAGTATAATTAATTATTATGAAGCTCCCGGTTTGTTAAAAGGTCACTCAGAGGTAAGAATTAACATGTTGACGCTTTTAACCCTTTATTGCGCAAACTTTCAATTAATTATGCAAACGGCTACACTTAATCATCAAGTGGCACATTTGTGAATATAAACATCGTAAGAAAATTATTTTTAGTTATGTTACACTTCCATTCCTTTCATAATCAAAGTTTTCGATTTTTCGAAAAAAATTAGTCCCTTAAATTCAAGGTTTGACTTCGTTAGGATTTATTACACGTGTCAATACATCATTGGACGTGATTTTACGAGGTGTTACATGAATGTTGCAAAGTGATATTATGATATCCTTAGGGCTGTGAAGAATCAGAGTGATGCATCTTCTGTTCACATGCTAAAGTATTGTAGTCTAAAGCATGCTAGACTAGTACTTGGTTAATTAAGGGTCTTGACGAAGACTAATTAACTCTAAACACTCAAATGTGTATGAACACAAAAAGAATTTGTGTATAGAAAAAGTTGAGGGAGAATTTTCATTCACTATAAGGAAAAGACATGTAACTTTTTAAGAGTTTGTTCGAAAAGCTAATGAGGATAACTCATTGTCTAAGCTTATTCTAGATGTTAAATTAGAATTATTCTAAGTTGGTGACAAACTTATGACAATGGCATGTGTTTCTTTGGTCAGCTCGAAAGCTTATGTAAGCTAATGCAATATGAGTTGAATTCACTGATACAATGAGGTTAATCTTGTTCAATCATATGTATATAAATGTTGTCATAACTGATGTTTCGGAAATGTTGAATTCACTGATACAATGAGGTTAATCTTGTTCAATCATATGTATATAAATGTTGTCATAAGTGATGTTTCGGAAATGTTGATCGAATGGCAAGAAATGTGGGGGAGGATCCATTTAAGAAACAACCCTATAAGGGTATGTAGAAATGGTTCTCGTTAACCCATCTAGATGTTATCCCATAACACTTAAATGTGGGGGTGTCTTGCATTTGTTTTTTGGCAATAAGGAAGTTGTAATCGAATCTAACATTGCAAATAGACGACTAAGTGGAGGACACAAATGTCGTAGTGCATAATGGAGATGTGTTTGCCTTAAATGATAAATATATCATTCTAAGACAAATATTATAACCATATTCAGGTGGCCACTGAGGTTATAGTCTTAGAAGTTGACAATAGGCAATGTTAACTTTCGAGTTACGAACACGTCATGACAATTGATCTCAACTACAAAGTTATCTTTAGTGACTTGTTAAAGATAATGTTATGGATCCAACAACTTGAGTGTTTATTAGAGATCAAGTTATGGAATGAGACTAAAGCCCATGGAAAAAGGATGTGTGAAGGAAACCTACCTTAGTTGACTGGAGATCCCAAGAACAAAGTTCAATAGGACAACGAATTCATATGTCTAAGGGTGGTCACTGTGGGGGCATAGCTGATATGCATAAGCTAGTATATATGGTCATATATACCCCCAAAATGATAAAAGAGTGTTTAAATACGTCCTAGTTCATTTCTATGAAATTCAGTGACAAATTTTGAGGCTAAGCATATTATGTGGTAAATGATGGTAACCACAATGCTTTTAATGATTTAAGGAGAATCACCCATGTTAGAGAGAAGTGGGGTCACTTCGAATAGAATTGGGGGCACAATTCCTAGAGCTCTCGCAGAACCAGGGAAGTGTTCCATGACCATTATTGGACAAGACTATGAGGGGATGACTCGGCTAAGGAGAGTATTGTGTGAAGTGTATTGTCGTCTACGAAAATGGGGGCTTGTTCAAGGACATCCCATCTACAAACCTCTAGGAGGCTAAGTATATTTCACAACGGAAAGTTCAAAGGGAACACCTACTTATCCGGCAATACGCAACTGTCGAGGTTGCATTGGAAATTTTATGTGTTTTGATCAATCTCCATTCATGTGGGGGATTGTTGGAAATTTTTTAAATGTGATGAATGGAAATTTAGTGAGATTATTAATATTAAATTCTACATATAGTGACAAACTCTTGAGTAGAGTTATTTATGTCACTTGTTTAATTTTCTATTAGTATACTAAACTTTTCATGTGGTGTATTGATGTCTTTTATGACAATTGATTAGAGATTTTATGGCAAAATTAAGTACTTTTCATGTGGTGTATTGATGTCTTTTATGACAATTGATTAGTGATTTTATGACAAAATTAAGTCTCTAATTATGTTGGACTTTTCACCACCCATGGCTCTTGCATACTTAGTAGGCTATGTGCCTCTTTTGATGGTGCTAGATACAAGAAAGAGAGATGTATGCATGAAGAGTCCTTGGAGAAGAAGTACTTGATGACCCATATGTTGGGAACATATAGAGATAAGTTTCTCTACACGATTGAACTACATTTCTACTCTTAGTTTCCAAAAGTTCTAAAACTATGATTTTACCCGGTGTAACCTCGGGCGTGTGGCCTTCTCCGGCAGTACAAACTGCTTCGGCTGTTGTACCCTGGGAGACAGACGCGTCGTCTTTAGTAGAGGCGCGAAATCTGTGTTAAGGGAAGCGTGTTGAACACGTGCCTCAGCCACAACCGTCAACATTTGTTTGTTAATTTTGTAGGAAATTATGTACAAGAAGACGTGGTTCAAGACCTCGTTGAAGCCTACACAACGGACTGAAAACATAATGAACCATACAAGTTGTAACACCTCGAAAACGGGTTTGGTAATCAAACCCCGTTAATACTAAAAGACGGGTAAAGTACCGTTAGCGGTAAAAGTAACCCGATAAATATTAGAATTTAAATAAAAAAATCCTAATATTAATTAAAAGGCGGATAAGAACTTTCAAGGAATAAAAGGGATTAAAGGACCGAGTTAACGGAACTTAAATAAGATGGGTTATAACTCCCGGAATCCAATAAGTTAACTAGGAATAATAATAAACTAGTTAGAAGAGAAGTCTTGTAGTGACATACTAGTGGGTTAAAACTTTATAACTAGGAAAATATAAAACTTTATATTAAAATTATAAAGTTTTAAATAAAGAAGGACAAACTAACTAGGATAAAATAACCCAGTTAGTTATAAGACTTATGTTAACTCAAAAGTGAGTTAAAAGCACCTAAATATGAACTAAAAGAAATTAGAGGGGCTAAAAGTGTCTAATTGGAAACTAATTATAATAAAATCAATTTATTAAAAACAAAACACAATGTGTGTTTTGTTCTGGAAATCGATCAAGAAGAAGGGGGCGATCCCAAGCTCCCCAAAACCCTAGTTCTTGTCAAAACCTCCAATTTGAAGGATCAAATCAAGTCCAAAACGAAAATCGAGCATAGATTAGTGATCCCCATTGCAAGGAGATCACAAGGTATGTAAAATTTGATAAAAAATCTCTACTCGAAATTCTCATGAATTTAGGGAATTCGAAATCTGTGGATGCATGTGTGATATGTAGATGAAATAGGAACATTTGAATGCCTAGGTGTAAACCCTAGACAAGTATAGATTGAAATCATGCTTAGCTCAAGTAAATTCAGATTTTTTTTTGACTAAATTCGTGTATGTGATGCTTTTAGGGGTTTTGATTGCTAAGAATAAGTGTTATAATGTCATAAACATGTTCAAATTGAAAGCTGAATTCAAACAGCTTCTGATCAGAATTTACAGCCGACTTGTATTGGTTGTAACCTGGAAAAAATGACAAAAACATGTGTTTCTTGAGTCTAAAATTTAATTCCAGGAAATATCTTTAAAACCCCACTGGAATCACATATTTTCGACGAAAATTGAGCGTTTTATGAATTTTTCCGTATCGAAGGTTCAAGCTGCGTTTTCTGGCAGAATTTGCAGCCCATTACGAATGTCATAAATCAATTTAGGAATTGAGTTATGATCTCAAATTCTTACTGTAGAAAGTTTTAAGGGGTTAAAAGAATCTCCAATTGGAATTTCGTCAATCGGATAAACGAGGAATTTTAAATGAATTTTTCCGTAAGCCGCAATCAGAAGTGACGAATCTGATTGCAGCTTAGTAAATGAATTTTTACGAATTTTTGGTAAAGAGTTAGATCTTGAAATTTTAACACAAGGTCTAACCCTCCGAGAGGTACGCCACACAAAAAAATCATAATTTTTGAAGACTTGTAAACAGGTTAAACAAGTCACCAAAAACAGCCAATTTTCAGTGATATGAAATGCATAAATGAAATCGCGGTGTACTTGGTTGTGTGTAAAATTTGATTTCATTAAGAGTTTGGATGAAATATTCCTAAGTGAGTTCAATGAACCAAATGTGCATTTGAATATGTTGATAAGTCAATTGACTTTTAAAAAGTCAAACCGACCAATGATTAGATCGAATGATAATTTTGATATGGTCGAATGATAAATTCGACATAAAACCCGTAGGATGGAATAGTCGTAAACGATTATGACTAATCTAACCGTCTTACAAATTGTGATGATGATAGTTTGACTCTAGACAAGCTAGATGAGGACTTGGGAAAAGAAGCGGGTCAAACGGATCGTGTACGCGGAAAAAGGACATAACCGGATGCAAGGTAAGTGAAACTTACACTTCTTGGTAGAATACGTATAAATTCTATAAGTTATGAATACGAGAAGATTAATATTCGAAATACGGGTTCCGACGCGTAATGATATGGGTCGGAACAAATATAAATAATGGAAACCATGGTTTATGAGAAAGAGGGTAAAAAATGGAAATATAGTCAAGCGTCGACTAATGTAAATTTAACTTAAAAAGGATCTTGAGTTAAAATCCGAAATGGGTCGGATGTGAGAGTGAGAAATTGAAAACCATGTTTTAATAACCTATGCAAATGTTGGTCATACAGTCCAAACGGGTCAAATGGTGGTGAAAACACCATTTGACAATATCGGCTAATGATTGTTGTCAAGTCATATGTTAACAGGAGCAACTAGCAATTTGGTAGATTGCGACGCCATAGAATATCAGTTAGTTAAAGCAAGGTATAAAATGGGTCTATATATTGACTCGAGCCAGGTACGCGTATATATAGATTTATAGTTAAACGGACAATGTTGGTCAAATACATTAGCAAAGGGCCTTTGTTGTAAAAGGAGGGACTAAATTAACCAAAACGCCCTTGTTGGGTAAATCGGGCAAACGACCCTTAGAGGCCATTTAGAGACTTGTATTGTAATTTTGTAACCCTTAGATGCATGTAAGAGTTGTAGGCGTAAACTTCATCGTTCAAATGCCTAAAAATGGTCATTGCGTGAAATGACTAGTTGAAGGGTAAAATTTGGGAAGAAGGGGTTCATTATGTTAAATCCACCACAAAATATTTGTGGTGGATTATATGTAGTTATTTAGATATGGAATTTTGTAGTGTCGAAAGAAAAGAGCAAATTTTAGACTAAATTGCTTAAAATCCCTAAACGGGTCAAAAACAGTTTATGCACATAGCATACGAACTAGTCGCGCAATTTATAAAAAAAAATTATTACGAACCCGAGCTAAAGATTTCGGGTTAAAATACACTAGCGTATGTATTTTGGTTGTTTAAGACATCAAAGTTGGAAATGAATATTTTGTTTGATTATTCGTTGCTTAGAACTTGTTTAGACTTATATTTAAGTTATCAAAACTAACTTTTATGTTGGTTTTGATCATAGGTGGATATCAAGAGTACCCGGATGAAGATCAAGCAGCGAGAAAGAACCGAACACATGAAAAAGAAGCTTCTGCATGGTGTGTCGTCGTTACTTTCAAACGACGACTAAACTACATTATGTTGTATTATTTTTAAATTGTAAAAGTTTTAATTAAATAGAAAATTTAAACGCACTTGTAATCATTGTTACAAGTTTGTTTTTTTCGTAATCTATACGAGAACCTTTAAAATAATAGCAAGGGTGTTACACAAGTAGACGGGGTTAAAAATCAAGTTGAAGACTTTATCTTTTGAAGATATTGGTTTGAATCGATTGTTTTATTAAATATGTTGTAGTTCATATTTATTTTCGTTTGAATTTGTACACGGTTCATGAACTACAATTTCCCAAATGTTTAAAGAGAGTATCTTTATCTTTTATTAGTTTTTTTTATTAATAAAATTGTGACCCAATTCCTACATATTTCGATGTTTATATGTTCCATTGATGATCATAATGATGTCATGATGATGTCATAAATATTCAACCGAAATGCTCTCGTGTCTTTGTCATTCTCGTGTCCTACTCCGAGTCGCACAACAGAGGAATGTCGTTATGCCGCTCTTGACCGAACCGAATCGAACCGTGCCACATCCACACGAAAGTGCATCAACAATCTTTTTGGTATTTTTGAATACTTCAAATGTAAAGACGGAAAGCAATAAATGAATATTTACAGACATGCAAAAACGGAGAAATATAAATAAATGTTTACAGACATTCTTTTTACGAGTTTCGAGGGGTAAGAGAATCATATCAGTGTACGGTCTTGCCAAAACACCCTTGTTGTTCAATTAGTTAACATTTAGATAAGCATCCTATAACGATTATTGGTATTGTTGTCCACTTAAACTCAACAATCAGATATAATCATATGGCTTGTGAATACGTTATGGTATGATTTATATTTACCGAGCTGTGTTCATCCACTCACGACACATTCCCGTGTCAAGATATGCATGAAATTTCATCTTACTGGTGAGTATACCATTTATCATCTGTTTTGACATATAATGATGTGAGATACTCACTTATTTAGGATGAAAACAAGCCCTATGTGAGAAAAATACTTATTAATTGGGAACTTGATTTTCAATGCATGCAGGGCACGAGAGCAAGTCCGTGACCAGGTTAGTACCATCGTACATGTCACACCCTCAATTTCCACCTGCAGAGTGCTATCGCGAGGCGTTTGACTGACCAGGATCAAGCCACCAATCATATTGAACAACATAATAATAAATCATTTTTCATTACCACCAATACGATTAGTGACTAATAATGTCTAAGTCCATAGTTTAAGTTTAAAATAGCGTTCAAAGATAACAGCGGAAGCATAAGTTAAACAGTTCAAACAGAAGTTCAAAAGTACATAATTATTATTAAGGAAAACCCAATACGGGTTAACGCGACTACTACACTCCCTAGCTGCAAGCTCCTGAATCATCACTGAGTACCTACAAAGCATGCAGTAGGGTATCAACATAAAGTTTACGAGTTCACGAGTTGTCCAGTTTTAATTCCATAAAACTTATGTTTGTGTTACGTTACTCATTTATATCATGCCACGGGAGCTACCCTATATGTAAGCTACTAAACTGCGTAATACCAAATACTGTGCGACCAGTTGTTTCATTGTTTCCCCGTTTGTCAATGTCTATCATCATTGACGGTTTGCCAAGGTCTATTAGTTGACGACCGATCCTCTCCAGGCACGGTGTGAGGTTGGTGAAACCTAAATAGCGCTATCAACTAATAACCCGTTCGCCTGGCCCCGACGACTAATCGGTATAGAAAGTAGGGACTTCGTGATAGAGTTTCGTTTAGTACACTTGTTGCATCTATTATAAATAGTAATTAACCGTATTCCAAGCCAGGAATAGTAAGCAATTCCAAACCTGGGAAAGTGTCATTTTTTTCATTTCCCAACCACCGGGAACGCATGCTTTTAAAGTGTGTGAACTCACCTTGGTGTGCTCGGCAAGTAATTTACTTCTTTTAATAGTTGGTCAACCACGTCCTAATATAGTTACCGAATTTAATCAGATTCGTACACAAGTATTCGCGTATTCATGCACATAATTCTAGCAAGTAACACACATTCAGATATCATACAGTTTCATATAATCAGCCCAACACTAAAACAGTAATTTAGCAGCCCAACATATAACTTGTATTGTGCGGCCCAAGCAGTTTACAGTCCATATACGTGTGTGCGACCCAATGAATTATTAGTCCAAAAGAGAGTGTGCGACCCACCAGCAAGTGTTCGACCACTTGCTAGTGTGCGGTCATGCAATAAAGGGTTGTACAACGTGCATTAATACATTGTACGGCAAAAGTATGTGGTTTCCCTGGTGTACAATCATGCAGATAATCATTGTACCATGTGCTTCAGATGTTTGTACCCAAGAAGTGTGCGTCTTTAAGGGTGTAAGGTCCCGCGTTGCTTGGTTGTAGCATGTGCACCACAGATTGTACAGTGTGCGGCACACATGGCATTGTAAGTGTGCAGCACACATGGCATTGCCAGTGTGCGAGGCTGCTGTGCTGGGTTGTACCTCATGCGGTCCGTGTTGTACATGCATGAGTCTGCGGTATCCTTTTTAAACAGCAATTCATCCATTTTGAAATCATAACACATATTTAACAGTCTATTGTTATCATCAATCATTCAAGATAGATTTAGTCCCTATTTTAACCAATAGATTAACCATTCTTGACTCATCAAAATGTACATGCATCAAGCCACTAGCTTTTTAGTAAAAAATCATCATTTTCAATCATTATCACAACAATCATTACCATATATCATCGTTAAACAATCAAACATAGATCTGGACTCATTTCTATAGAATTTATCAAGAAAACACAAGGATATCCCTATATTGTGAATGGACACATTATCATTTTAAACATCTAATTAAGCATCAAGAACAGATTTGTTAACAAAGGTCATCACCAACATTCATAAAAATCCAAACTTGGATGCAACAAACCCCTAATCTTTATGAACGTCATTTATCTTCTAATATCAGTCGATTCTTGTCAACATATGCGAGCATTACTCATGATCATAAACATAATCAACTCAAGCTCATTCAACACTCATCATGTATAATCATTCAATAACCGATTATCATTCACAAATCTGATTTTTACACTATCCTAAACATGCTATCATCAATATTCAAAGATCACTTTAGCATTAAAGAAGGAGCATGTTTCTAATAATACACTAACCTGAGATTTGATGAGTATAGATGAGGTGTGTGATGATAGAAAAAGAGAGATGATGCTTTGAATGAAACGAATGCAACTGGTCTTCAAGATGTGAAGATTGCCGCCAAGATCCAAAGAAAGGAGAAGGGTTTTGTGTGTTTTTCTTTAGGGTTTTAGGGAGAAAAAGTAGGTGAAAAGAGAGAGAGAGAGAGTGTGTGTTCTTAGGGATTGCTGCCAAATGATTGTTGCCAATCATTCCTCAATGTCTGCTAAAAAGAGGGTATATAAAACACTCCAAAGGTGCCGCACACACAATCAAGTGTGCGGTGTCACTAGGGTTCCACGTGGGCTTGTGTTGCTGGGCCTGAATCCATATGGTGTGGTGTGCGGTGACCCAAGACGAATAAAGAGTGTACGGGGTAACGGGGGTTTGTGCGGGCATTGGTAATGTGCGACCAAGAAGGTAGTGTACCTTTGTTTATAAAACTTACATTTATCATTATAATTACACACATTCACATTTATATATTTATTTAGACAACACTTATGATTTACATAAAACATCGTTCATTAAATTCACATAGACATAACATAAAAGAAACATGAAGGAAACCCGAAATGTCACCTTATCTCCAAGTTCAAAGAAATTTCGTCCCGAAATTTACCGCGCAGCCACTGACAAGCTAGTGTGTTTAAACGTTTTCACGGGGTGTCACATCATCCCCATGTTAGTTTGGATGTTCGTCCCGAAATTCAGTAGTAGCTTCATTGCTGGAAGTATTGTTTGCAAACTGCTGGGGATACCTGCGAATCATCTGGTCTTCTCATTCCCAGTTAAACTCTGGGTCGCGGCGTGAGTTCCAACGAACTCGAATGATAGGTATCCTGCTAAGCTTAAGGGTTTTGATTTCTCGATCCATGATCTCAACTGGTTCCTCAACGAAGCGTAGTTGATCGTCGATCGTGAGTTCCTTAAAAGGAACAATGATGGTTTCATTTAACTGACACTTCTTCAGATTCGATACGTGAAAAACGTTGTTTACCGCACTCAGCTCTCCAGGCAGGTTTAGTCTACAAGCTACCTTACCGATTCTCTCGTTAATTTCAAAAGGTCCAACATAACGCGGATTAAGCTTGCCCCTTTTGCCAAAACGTACCATACCTTTCCAAGGTGAGACTTTTAGTAGAACCCGGTCCCCGACGTGGAAGTCTAAAGGTTTCCTACGCCTATTAGCGTAGCTTTTCCGACTGTCTCGAGCCACCGCCATGCGTTGTCTAATCTGGGAAATCTTTTCCATGGTGTCAAGTACAAGTTCTGGGCCGGTGATTTAGCTTTTGCCAACTTCCGCCCAACACAAAGGTGACCGACATTTACATCCGTACAATGCCTCAAATGGTGCTGCCTGAATGCTAGTGTGGTAGCTGATGTCGATGACACATGCTCTCAGAATGTCTTCAAGAGTTTGGATGGTACGTTCAGTCTTACCATCAGTCTACGGGTGACAGGGGATGCTCATGTCTAAACATGAGGTAAAGGATTTGTACATAGCCTGCCACAAATCGGATGCAAAACACAGTTCACGATCAAAGATAATAGAAGTTGGTTTCTTTGATCGCGAGGAAGTGCTCAGACATGGTTAAACGATCTACAATCACCCAAATGGTATCGTTTCCACTTTGAGACTTTGGTAAGCCGGTAACAAAATCCATAGAAATTTGTTCCCATTTCCACATTGGCAACTTTGGTTGCTGCAGTAATCCCGATGGCTTTTGGTATTCGATCTTGACTCTAGCAAAATTCGAGCATTTGCTAACATACTTCGCAATGATAGCTTTCATGTTAGGCCACCAGTACAGGGCCTTGAGGTCGTGATACATTTTGTTAGAACCGGGATGTATCGAGTAGTAAGACTTGTGCGCTTCGTCCATCACAAGTTCTCAGAGATTTCCGTAAGATGGAACCCAGATACGTTCCATGAAATAGTGCATACCGTCGTCTTTGAGTTCGAGCTGCTTTTCCATGCCCTGGATAGATTCAGCTAGAAGGTTTTCCTCCTTCAGCGCTTCAACCTGAGTGTTCTGAATTTGGTTAGGGAGGTTGGAATTGATCGTAAGATGTAACGCACGAACACACTTAGGATTGGTTTCTTTTCGACTGAGGGCATCGGCCACGACATTAGCCTTGCCCGGATGATACTTAATCGTGCACTTGTAGTCGTTTAGGAGTTCGACCCACCAACGTTGTCACATGTTCAACTCCTTTTGATCTAGTATGTGCTGGAGACTCTTGTGATCGGTGTAAATCGTGCACTTGGTACCGTACAAGTAATGTCTCCATATCTTGAGTGCAAAGACTACTGCTCCCAGCTCCAAATTGTGTGTTGTGTAATTCCGTTTGTGAATTTTGAGATGTCGGGAAGCATAGGCAATAACTTTCTTGCGTTGCATCAACACGCAACCGAGTCCCTGTATAGACGCATCGCAGTAGACAACAAAATCGTCGGTACCTTCAGGTAATGAAAGAATATGAGCACTACAAAGTTTCTTCTTTTGCTTCATAAACGCGGACTCCATAGTATCATTCCACTTGTAAGCAATACCCTTTTGGGTTTGAGTTGTGAGGGGTTGAGCAATATTTGAAAATCCCTCAATGAATCTACGATAGTAACCCGCCAATCCCAAGAATTGTCGGATTTCGGTTGGAGTTTTCGGTGTAGACCAGTTCTTGATGGAGTCAATCTTAGCTGGATCAACATAAATCCCAGCTTCATTGACCACATGTCCAAGGAAATGGACTTAGCGAAGCCAGAAGTCGCATTTCAAGAATTTGGCATAAAGTTGTTCATTGCGTAAGAGTTCCAGAATAAGACGTAGGTGTTGCCCGTGTTCCTCTTGATTATTCGAGTAGACCAGAATGTCGTTGATGAATACGATTATGAGTTTGTCAAGGTATGGTTTGCATACTCGGTTCATGAGATCCATGAAAACCGCGGGTGCGTTTGTCATTCCAAATGGCATAAAAAGGAATTCATAGTGACCATAACGTGTTCTGAAGACTGTTTTAGATATGTCTTCGTCCCGGACTCTCAGCTGATGATAATCCGATTGTAGATCGATTTTGGAATAGAAGCTTGACCCTTGCAGCTGGTCGAATAGGTCGTCGATGCATGGAAGTGGGTAACGATTCTTGATAGTCACTTTGTTCAGCTCATGATAATCGATGCACATACGAAAAGTGTCGTCCTTTTTCTTGACGAATAGTACCAGGGCTCCCTAGGGTGACGAGCTAGGACGAATAAAACCCTTTTCCAACAGCTCCTGCAATTGCGTAGATAGTTCCTCCAGTTCGGCTGGGGCTAGCCGATAAGGTGTATGAGCTATGGGTGCCACTCCAAGAGTTAGGTCGATTTGAGATTCAACTTGACGATGAGGTGGAAGGCCATGTAATTCCTCAGGGAATACCTCGGGAAACTCGCGTACGATTGAAAATCTTCAATCTTCCTTTCTTTCTCCTGGGTGTTAGTGACGAGTGCTAGAATAGTGGTATGCCCCTTTCGTAAACACTTATGGGCCTTTAAGAATGAAATGATGCCTGTGACAACACCACTTTTGTCGCCTTGAACAATAAGTGGTTCACCAAAAGAACGAGGAATACGAACAACTTTCTCTTGACAGGGTATTTCGGCTCGATGTTTGGATGAGCAATCCATTCCAATGACAACATCGAAGCTTCCAAGAAGGATGGGAAAGAGATTTATGAGGAAGGTTTGACCAGATAGTACAAGCTCACAATTATTGATGATGTGAGTGGCCTTGATGTTTCTACCGTTAGCTAATTCGACGATGTGTTTACTGTTTAACGGAGTTGGCATAGACATAAGCATCTTACTTACGCGTATAGATACATAACTAGTGTCGGCTCCCAAATCAAAAAGTACAGAAACATAATGATCATCAAGTAGGAACTTACCCGCTACAACATTTAGATCATTCCTAGCTTCACCAGTGCCTATCACGAACGCTCTTCCCCTTTCACCGTTGTCGCCATTGTTGTTGTTGTCCTTGTTGTTTCCAGCACCTTGATTGTTGTTGTTACGGTTCTGATTCAGTTGGGGGCAGTTCTTCCTCATGTGATCTAGTGCTCCGCACTGGTAGCATCCATGGTTGATTCCCTGTTGTTGCTTCTGATGCTGTTGTTGTTATTGGTGTTGCTGGTTTTGCCTTGCTGGGTATGGGGTCCTACAGTCCTAAGCCTCATGCCTCAGTTTATTGCACCTCGGACAACGGTTCTTTTCACATGGCCCGTTGTGATGTCGTTTGCACTTGTTGCACTTGGGTAGGTTTGCTTGATAACCACCCTGTTGTTGAGGACCCTTGTTATTCTCGAACTTCCTATGCTGAGCTGGGGCTTGAGTGGGATTAGCATCTTTGCCCTGGTTGCCATCCCATTTGCGCTTGTTGTCTCCAGAAGTATCGGTAGTAGACTGATTTGTTTGGGTAGCTTGCCCTGCTCCACAACTTAATTAGTGAGACGGTGAGCTAGACGGACAACTTGTTGGATCGTAGGGAGATTAGCTGAAGTCACCAGACTTTGAATTTCGGGGACCCGGCCCCAGAGATAAAGCTCGATCCTTCGATAAGCGGGCTATGACATGTTGGGACAAAGAGCAGCATAGTCATTGGATCGCTTAGTGTACGTATCAATTTCAGATCCAACCATTTTCAACTCGTAGTACTCAGTCTCGAGCTTGTGGATGTCATCCCTGTGACAGTACTCTTCCTTGATCAAATTTTTGAAGTCTTTCCAAGGAGTGGCATTGGCATCCGCCAATCCGAGCATCTGAACCTGCGCATTCCACTAAGAAAGCACGTTTCCCTCGAGTGTACCAGTAGCAAACTTCACCCAGTTGGCAGCAGGACATTCACACACAACAAACACATATTTGTCCTTCTCGATCCAGTGCAGAAGGCCTATGGCTCCTTCAGTGCCATTGAAGGTGAGAGGTTTGCAATCCATAATGGTTTTGAAAGTGCAAACGCGAGGTTGAGTGGGTGCTGGTTCACCTGTCACGTAAAACGAAGCGAACAAGGTTAAGAGCGATAAGACGATGCGAGAGTAGGATCTAAACATCCTAGAATAGCATGTTTACCTACGGGATGGCTGCCAAAGCCTCAGCCACGACGTTAATCAGGTTTGTCAGCTGATCCTGAGTCATGTTAATGTTGCCTCTTCGGCGTCCCCTCATTGTTTTCATATCCAGAAAACACAGAGTGAGAAAGACGTCGTAGTGTAGTGATAAAATAGAGGGAAGTTTGACCATTGCACACGCAAGTATAATACTAGTACATATATCATCACATATGCCCCAACAAGTAAACACATGCCAAACCTATGAAGTCTAAAATGTTGAGCCTTGCACTTGGAGCTATGAACCCACATGTATGTGTAGATCAGCATTTGGTGCAGATCAACTAGCCAGGTTCGTGCGGACCTGCTTAGGTGCACATCCGTGCGGATCTAGCCAACACCCTAATATGTTTTCTATTACAAACCAAGTCTTGTCTTACTCTATAAGCTACGATCTGATACATTTGACATTAAATCACGTGATTGACGGAAGCGATAGACATATTGCATTCACAGACCCCCTGGATATTGCTGCAGTCAATCTCGCAGCTAATCTTCATCAACTTTGAGTCTTCACAAATCTTTGACACTTCAGAACCACAGACTCCCCTTTTTCATCTTGATTCCTCAGCTCCCCCTTTCATCAGACTCTATCTCAAGCTCCCCCTTGCTTTGAGCTTCCAGATCTGTACCTAGCTCTTTGATTATCTGATCATTTGACAAATAAAAACACTTGTAAGAATAATTTTCAATTTCAGAATCAGAAACTTGGCTCTCTCTAAACTTTATTTGACAATTAAAACTCATCTGAGATATCCAGGATCAAAAACCTAGTTCTCGACAAGATTCATTTGACAGTTAACTCTGTTTGAGGTTTCCAGAATAACCTGACTCTACTCCCCCTATCAAATAGCTTCCATCTTAAAAAGTTTAGAAATATATTTGATTTTAAAGCATCCAATCTTCAGAAACCCTCACAGATAATCAAGTTCAATTTAATGATCTTGAATCATCTGATTATCAACCAAGTACAAATTAATGACCTTGGAGACACTTACAAACTGTTTTTTTTTTATTTTTCATTAAAACCTCAAGTTTCAAATTAATGAACTTGTTATTTTCTGAGACATGTTCAGCATACTTTGATTTTGAAATTCAGCTTTCCACATCGATTGTCGAAACATAAAGTGAAACAAAATCTTTTTGTATTTTTCAAATTTTATGCTAAAACACACTTAAAATGTATTTGGGTTTTTTTTACCTGAAATGAAATGCAATAACAAACTATTTATAAACATATTTTTATTGAGTTTGTATCAGAGGATCATATCAGTTTTTGACATATCACAAGCACCGTTGATCTATTTAAACTGTAAGCTTTAATCGATTCACTTAGATTGTCACTATTCTGATCCACTTAAATTTTCAAACAAACTACAATTGATTTAAGATACGAGATTAGTGTTTTAAGAACTTAACCTAATCGCGTGTCCCACCTCAGAATATACTCCCGTATCAAGATTCCCTAGATTCAGTCCTACAGGTGAGAATACCTAATTGATATCTGTCTCTGGGTTAGTGCAAAGCCTTGAGAGCTCAGGTTAGAACTTCCATTCAGTCAAAGAGATGAAGGCTCGATTTAAGGTGTGTTCCACTTAGGAATCTTCTTTACAACTGCACTTGATATATATCTTTTGATATTTTCTCAATTTTTATGCAGAGGTAAAGTTTTAAGCACAAAAGAATTATACGAAGTCTAGGCCATTGCTGACGCAAAATCAGAAGACCAAGTATAATAACCCAGATATCAATAAGTACAAAGACCTAATATCTCAGAATCAGGCAATCTCTCAAATGAAATTTGGGAGTACTAAGTCCATATATCCAAGAGATGTTCCCCACGAATTAAGAAAGTTATTGATTTAGTTTATATCTCGAAATCAATTTACTAAATGTGTAAAAACCTACTGGCATATCAACAGTGAGATCGTTTATCACATTTTTACTTTACATTTCTTTAGCATGTTGCGATTGTCTTACTGATGTACTATCATTTTCTCTTTTTACACAAAACTCTTTTGAATTGTTCTTGTTTTTGAGCTTTTTCAAATTTTCAAATGTTTTTGTATTTTTAAAATGTTTACTCCCCCTAAAATCCAAAACATTTTTAAAGAAAATTTGACAACCCGATGTAGACAACTTCATCTCGCCATCTGTTTTATGCTTTGCATTCTCTGTTTAACACACACAAACACACACCCATGATTAACAAAACATTGATTTTAACGTTTTGAAACCATTTTTGTTTGTTCAGCCATGAGGGTTTCGGCATAGTCCTTCAACATTTTCAAAAATATTAATTTTGACAATTTAAAAACAAACATTTTTTCATTTTTTTCATTTTTTTATTTTTATTTATTATTATTATTATCATTATCAACCAACACTTCCTGTTTTCATCCACATGAATCCTCCTCCTGTGCCAGGCTGCTCCGCTGCCTATGTTGACTTTCGGTTGGGTTGACTTCTGGAACATCTGTACATGCAATCAATTCAATTACTTGAATAATGCAACCCATACCTGTTTGACCTTGGGTATTTTGACACTATACGAATCATTCAGTTTCGGAAAATCTTTGTCATTTTTCACAGAAAATGTTTCATTCTTGACTTCAATCTTTTTGGTTGAATTGATTTTCCTTTTCTCATAAAAAGAAGTACTTTGTTTCTTTACCACCCAAATTTGTCCTTTTGAAACATTCCTTTCATAAAATTTTCTATCATTTTGAACGTTTCGTATTGACAAATCAATCTTTGGTTTCTGAATTGGTTTTGGTTCAAACTTGGATGTCTTTGGTTTCCAAATTTGTTTTGGCTTTGATATATCAACCTTTGGTTTCCAAATCTGTTTTGGCTCAAATTTGGGTGACTTATGTTTCACAACCTCAGATTTCCTTTTATTTTTCTCAACATCAACCGGCTTCAGATTTGGACATTTACGACCAATGTGTCCAACTTGTTGACATTTAAAACATGTTTTCTTCGAAACATCTTTATCCTGTTGTTGTTTCTTCTTTTGAGCAAATAATTCTTCTTCAGAACTTGTTCCATGAACAAAGTCATCTTTTTCTGAAGTTTTGTCTTTTCAAACCTTTTATTTTGATTTTGTTTCTTTTTATAACCCAACCCAACCTTTGTGTTTTTCTTTTTGTAACTTGGTTTGTTATAAAAAAAATTCTTGCTCGCTTTACCGGCAAATTTGTCAATTTCAGATTTTTCAATTTCTACCAATTTGAACATTTTTTCAATCTTTTCCGCAATCACATTTTGAATCGGAAACAAAACATCTGAGACTAATTTGTCCAATCCAACCATATAATATGCCAATTTTATTGGATCATCATTCGCATTTTTCTCAGATTTTGAATTTTTCAGATAATTTTTATGAAAACTTTCCTCATCTTCAACTTGTGATTTAGAATTATCATTTTTGATAGAATCATTTTCATCTTTCAAAATGCTTTCAACAACCTTACTTACCACCTCTGAATCACCAACGTCATCAGATTTGAAGTAAGTCACATCAATGTTTTCAGGCAATTGATCAACCATGTTTATTGCTTTTGCCACCTTCTCATCATCATAGAAAGTATAATTTTTCTCCAATGGTGGTGGAACTTGATGATATTCTGATCGAATCCCCTTTTTATTCTTTTCAGAAGCATTATCATCTGGTGTGATGTTGAAAACGCGTTCGAGAATGTATGAAGAAGCATCATAACTTTGAAGTTTGTTATTTTTCTTTTCCTTTTCAGCCAATTCTCATTTTAGCTCAGCAACTTCATCAATATATTGATTTAAAACCAGTTGATTTCCTTTATGTTTGGCTTCAAGAAATTTTGTCATTTCAGAATATTTTGAAACTTTTCCTTCCAAACACTGAAACTGACTTTTCAAAGTTTCATATGCTTCTTTTACTTTATGATATGAAAATTTCATCCCATCATATTCTTTTTCCAACTCTCGAATGATATTGTCTTTTTGTAAAAATTCGTTGCAGTTTGCAGAACACTTTTGCTGTAAAATTTCATTTTCCATTTCAAAATCGTTACATTTTTGTGTCAGCTTCTCTATTGTTTGATTCAAAATCCCTTCTTTTTCAAACATTTCTTTACATTTTTCTTTGAAAACAGTTTCAATTTTAGTAAACTCAATGCTTCTAGATCTTAAGTTTTCATCCTTCTCAGTACAGGCACTGCATGTTTCCATACATTTCCTGCACTTCACTTCATTTTTGTGTTCGGATTTGTGATTGATTTCCTCATTATTACTCATTGATTTAACCTGATTTAACAACTCAGAAGATTCAGTTTGAGTTTTTACCTCCGTTTTTTTCTGACATCCTAGCTTCTTCTACCGTCTCCTTCAGCTTCTCAACCATCTTCTCAATGTTCTCATAAATGGTTTCTACCTCATTCTTCTTCAAAGTCTCTGTAGACTTTTCTAAGCTCGCATAAATCACTTTTTGTATGCGCTTCTCCACTTGTTCAACATAATTTTTATCTTCTTTTATCTTTGAATAGTACTCTCCTACAGTAGGAATAGCTGCAACTAATGCATCAAAGTCTATTGTCTTCGGATCCACTACAGGATTTCCTTGAGGATCTAAGTAACATTTCTTCTCATCATCCCATCTCTTGGTCTGCATTGCCTCTTTTAAAATTGTGCTCTCTTCATTCAATCTCTCACGCGCTCTGCGTTGTTCTCGACTCCATCATACTTCAGCAACCAATGCACTTCCTTCCATTGGAATGTATTTGTTCCAATTGAAGCCTTCATCATCTTGAGTCACCACCAAAGCTTGTTTTCTCTCTTTTGACGAACCTTCACTGATCTGTGATCGATTCACCTTTCACATTTTCATTCACCTCCCGGTTTGAACACTCTCTCTTGAAGTGTCCCTTCTGCTTGCACTTTAAGCAAGTGACCTTGGATTTATCAAAACCCAATTTTGTTGAAGCATCTCCAAGACATGATCTGACAGTAATCTCCATGAATCTTTATGCACTTCTAATTACGCTCGCTATGCACCATCTGATATCTATAAGCTCCATCTCTTCTAGATCAATCTGGTCGTAATCCTCTTTTGTCATGTTTGGATTTCCAATTTTTCCTGCTACCAGACTTTCATAGGATTCCAGAATTTATGCTAAAAAATATCATATGTTGCTTGGCAGAATCAGCATTCATACTCTGAGAATTCTTCAAATTCAGGGCAATGTTGCATTGAACCACATTTGGATTGGCATTATTTGGTGCTGAAGATGATTGATTCTTGGTATTTGAACTTGAATAACCAAAACCACACTTCGATGAACTGCCTTGTGGTGAATCATTTGAACTTTCTGCACTAAAAGCAGTACCAATCTTTGATGATTGATTGTTCGACAACATGCTTCCACGATAATACAGATTTACGTTTTGTTGAAAATTTGAGTTGTTAATTTTGTTTTGCTTTTGAATCTCCCGCTCATGACCTTTAAGTTTTTCAATCAACGTATCTAAAGTCGTCTCATCAAACTTTGCATCATTTTTTAGAATCATGACAAAGGTTTGCCAATCATCTACATGGGGTAATGCCTCAATAAGTTTTTCGATGATTTCTTCTTTGTCCTTTTTTATAACGAATCTTTCTAGCTCAATTTTCAGATGACAGAATGTAACACTCGAAACTTATTTATATAAAAAAAGTTGCTAAGCGAAAAATGGTCCTAAATTTTTTTTATATTATTTCTTTTAATAACAATGCCTTTCAACAAGACTACTAACCATCACATATTCGTTCTTATAAACCACAATGAAAATATTGTTAATATATTAGCTTTATCCAATCTTTGTCTTAGAGCATTCACTAGACATGTACAAAAGGTTCTTCCTTTAATCCGATCTAAGACCTTGAACACGAGCAACCAAACCATAAAGCTTCACCTATACATGATTATACAATATAAGCATTAGTATAATCATACAAACCTTATGACTTTACACAAACTATTAAAAACATGAAACAACCAAATGAAAAGGGAACATGCATAGTTTAAGCCAACCCTGGCATAAGCTATGCCAGTCCTTCCATAGAACTGGTCGGCCACTTTTCAGCCCACCATTTTGACATGAAAATTCATTTGAACTTGTATGAACCTGCATAAACTCATTTACACATATCAATTCTTAATCATGCCCAACAGTTGATTATTAAATCTTATGGGTTCAACTTTACAGTTGAACCCATATACAACTATCCATACAACTAAACCTCTCAAATCAAAGTATATGAATCCAAACCAGCATACAAATAAAAGTTGACATCTATTTACCATATACACACACCATGTCAAGATAGTAATCCATACTATTGGTGGCACATATACTTAGGTTGTATATACTAAGTCACATACTCCCCTGATTATAAACGGTCCCCAAGTCATCAACATACTTCTTATGTTAATAGTGAACTCTTTATTTATATCAACTTCACATCTTATTAACTTTAAAACTTTAACAAATATCGGTCTTTGAGAACAATTATTATCTGCATAAAATCCTTTCACTACAAATATTTAACAATTCAAGATACTCACTAATGTATAGTAAATTCACTTACACTTTTAACGTGTTAAAACAACCTGTTATTACTTTCTTTAAAGTCATAAAAACTAAAGATACAATATAATGGGTCTAAACGACCCGTATCCACTATTATTAGTTATAACTGTCAAAACATATTAATAATTCACATAACCTTTTAATATAGATGTAAGATTAACTTACCTTTGCACTGTAAGAAATTGATTACTTCTTTATCAATTGGTCCTGTTGACTTCCAAGGTTTAGCATGCCTAGCTTGTTTGCAAGTCAACATAAAATCATTAGGACACATAATGTACATCCTACTCAACACTTGCATTCATTCATGCGCAATATCATGTTTCGACAATTTCAATACCTCGAACACACTTTAATAGGCTAAATAAACAATTAGAAAACAATATCCCAAGCTCGATCCAAAGGTATACAAACATTTGTCATGAATTAGTATTTTACAAAACTTTATTCTTTTTTTTTATGTGCAGCCCTGCTGTGTTCGCCAACCAGTTTGGACCCACTAAACAACCATAATTTCCTTACTTTTAAAATTCTGGATAAACTAGACTCGTCAAAGTTTCCTACGCCAAAAGAATCAACCCGTTTAGGTCAACGGTTGATTTTATATATTTTTTTCTTCTAAAAAAACAGGACAAAATAAAAAAAGGCCGAATCAGGTTGCTGCATATTCTGAGTAGCCATTTTAATTCACTATTTTGATCCACATATAATCCAAATTAGCTTCTTATGTTTAAATAGAAAACAAAGTATATCCAAAGGTCTTTCCAACCATATATTATACAGCCTAAACGGAGGTGGTATTGATTTTATATGATTTTTAGAAAACAGCTAAGCGACTATATCTTTATTTCCACCAGCTTTGCTAATTCGGATTAATAAACATCAAAACTTCATTTCACATTCAATAATCACAAATATAAATCGACCCACTTCCTTTAACCATGTTATACATTTTGGGAGCCAATTATAATTGACCAAAATGACAATAGTCAATTACACGATAATTTATAAAGTATATGGTATAAGACCATTTTCAAAGATTTCTTCGTTGAAGCATTTTATCAAACACTTCATGTGCAACAATAATAGATTTCAAAAATCCCCAACTTACCCAAAAACCTGAAATCATTAAACATCAAATTGATGGATTCTCTTTGCATAAAACCTATCATATGAAGTTTTTAAATAAAATAACACATAAAATTCTTCAAATTTCTCAACAAACCATCAAAACCCACATGACCTCCTTATAAGAAAAAGAAGATATGAACAAGAAGGATATCTACTTACAAAATGGATGATCATGATGCAAGATATCGGATTATAGACTTGCATTGACAAGCTTCGCATTTGACTTCCAGATTGAAGCTCAAAATTTCATCATCTTCTTCCTTCTCTTGTTTACATCGACACACAAACAAACCCACATATTACTTCTGGAACTTTCTTTTTCCACTTGAGACTTATTTAGTCAATTTAAGCCCCATATTTTCAGTTTACACTCATCCACTTTGTTTATTTACATCCTACCCCTTCTATATTGTATTTAAATAAAAATTCCATCTTTTATAAAATTATCAATTTGTTTGACATACATGGGAAGGATTAGGAACTTTAGTAGGACATATATATGTACAAAATAGTTAGCATATTTGAAGTTTCTCATTAAACTTGTAAAGTTCATTAACCACACTAAATTTCATTTATTAAAGACGTTAGTGTAAATAAATCCTTCGTTCTGTCAATTAAATCATTATAAAACATATACCCGAGAATAGGATGTTACATAGAAACGTTCTATCATCTGTCGGACATTCTCACCTTTCATGCAGCTGAACAAATCAAACTCTTTCTTTAGCAAAGATATTTTGTTTTTCTTTATTTCCTTCTCGCCTACAACTTTAGCTTCTAGTGCCTCTCACATAGATTTTGAGGTTTTTGTTGTGCTAGAGCAACAAGAGTATATCATCCCTAACTAATTGTTAAAATAGTGCAATCATTTTTTTTTCATTAGAGAATTCTTTTTTATCTTTATCATCATATTCTCTAATTGGTATTATGTCTCCTTAATCATTTGTTGGTTTTTCGTATCCAAAAGTTAACAAAACCCAACTCTCATAAGCATAAGCTTTAGCCCAATTCTCAAATCTATCTTTCCACCAATTGTAATATTCTATGTTCATCAATTTAGGCGGTTTCTGATAGGTTCCGTATGCATTTTCGATGTTTAAACTTTTGGAGATAATATTCGATACAATTTTTGGCGTGGATGTTGTTTCGGATGTGGAAGCATTGAAGAATTCGTTGTAAAACTCCTATTCCATGATTTTGGGATACTTGATAATCACCTGGAAACAATCAACAAACTATTAACCAACTTTGAAAAAACAAACAACTTAAAACCTTGATCCCGATCCGCGCGAATAGAGGGTGTCTGAATCCGAGAGGATGTGAAACACTAGGTCCATGCGGATTGAGTTTCTTGATCCGTTCAAATGAACTGAAACCGGATCTGCTCAATATAACACTAGATTCGTGCGAACATTGATGAACCAGATCCGTGCGAGTTCACTCTTCGTGCAACCAAGTTTTGTTTTCCATAGTTTTTCAATGATTTTTCAAATTTTTAGCTTGAATTTAGATCTGAAACTTTCAAGGGTTGTTTAAAAGGTGAATTCGCATAACATGTTCGAAAATCAGCCAATTTTAACCGTGGATTCAACGTGAATTTGTGTTTTAAAATTGAAAAAGAAATGTAGAAGAAGAATGAGTAGAAAATGATGAAATTCAGCTCTGATTTTGCTTGAATCTTCTTGTTTTTTGTATCTTCAGTCCTTGCAATCAATCTCCCGCTCTGATACCACTTGTAGGAACGTTTTTGGACTGATTCTGATGTTCTTGAATGTACAATTGATTGCTGTAATCTCGTATCTTTTGCGGAATCCAAGTACGAGAGTGGAATGTATAAGAACAAGCTAATTATTATCGGTTTCTATTGATTGCATGAAATTACAAAACCACGAAACCACTTTGACAGAGTTTCCCCTCCCAAGCCAAAGTTCTCTCTCTCTCCATGACAAGACAACAAGACCCCTATATATAGCCTATGTCCATCCACACAACCCTAATCATGAACCCACAGGAATGTGCGAATCAGCATTTGGTGCGGATCAACTAGCACAGGTTCGTGCGGACCTGCTTAGGCGCACATCCGTGCGGATCTCGCCAACACCCTAATATGTTTTCTATTACAAACCAAGACTTTTCTTAATCTATAAGCTATGGTCTGTTAAATTTGACATTAAATCACGTGATTGTTGGAAGCGATAGACATAGTGCATTCACATTAAATTTCAGTACGGCTTACCATCCACAGACTGATGGATAGAGTGAGCGTACTATTAAGACTTTGGAAGACATGCTGAGGGCATGCGTGATTGGTTTAGGTGGTAGTTGGGATGATCACCTGCCCCTAATTGAATTCTCCTACAATAATGGTTATCATACTAGCATCAAGGCCGCTCCATTTGAAGCATTGTATGGGAGAAAGTGTAGAACGCCTATTTGTTGGGAAGAAATTGGGGAAGCCCAACTATCAGGACCTGAGATAGTCCTGGAGACCACCGAAAAGATTTTTCAAATCCGTGATCGGCTTAAAGCTGCCCTTGATAGGAAGAAGAGCTATGTAGATAAGAGGCGGAAACCTCTAAAGTTCCAAATTGGGGACAAGGTTTTATTAAAAGTATCACCCTGGAAAGGCGTGATGAGATTTGGAAAGAAGGTCAAGTTGAGCCAGAGATACATTGGACCATTCGAGATAATCGAATGTGTCAGTTCAGTAGCTTATAAGCTTAAGCTACCCGAGGAGCTTAGTGGAATTCACAATGTGTTCCGCATATGTATTTTGAAGAAATGTCTAGCCGATGAGTCGCTAGCAATGTCGCACCATGATGTGCAGATTGATGAAAACCTGAGGTTCGTTGAGAAACCGATTTCGATCAAGGGTGGACAGGTTAAAAAGCTCCAAAGGAAAATGATCCCCATAGTGAAAGTTAAATGGGATGCCCGTCATGGCCCCGAATATACTTGGGAGGTTGAGTCCAATATGCGACAAAAGTACCTCTATGTTTTTGAATAAAATCTCAAGGTCGAGATTTCTTTTAAGGGGGTGAGGATGTAACACCTCGGAAATTTATGTCGAATTATATAAAGACATGTGTCCTATTAACTCTCAATTATGCCACGTTGTTGTACGAGAGGGACTAATTTTGTAAATTGATGGAAGAATGATTGTGGAGAGACCAATTATGTCAACATGCCAATTTATTGGCCTCTGAGTGACTCTTACGGACCGTAAGCTTCTTATGCTTACGAATCGTAAGGCATGAATTTTGTTGTTGCTGTTAAGCAGTTACGGACCGGAAGAAGTTGAGTCTCACGGTCCATAAGGAGCTCAAAACTGTGGGCGCTTAACATGCTTACGGTCCGCCCTTACGGTACGGTACGCAAGGACTGGCTCTGGCAGTATTGTTTGGAGGCCAAGGCAGTCTGCTGTGTTGCCATGTTTCACGTAAAATGCCACTCTTCTTCTGCACTTGACACCTCAAAAACCACCTGGAGACATCCTAGATCAACCCCTAACACCTGGCTTCATCTTATAACTCCTCTTCAACTATAAATAGCAAGCATTTGCAACATAGTTCTTTGCTCTTTCCTCATTTTTTTCCTCTCTATCTTCTATTGGAGTTGTTCCCAATAAAAAAAGGAGCCTCCTCTGAGTTCAATCTTTCTCTTGGATCACTAGTAAGTGCTCCTTCTCAGCTATTTCATTTTATAGGCTAAGTATTTAGCCAAAAGTCAAGCAAATTGACTTTTGCTTTGACTTTCGGTTAAGACCATTATGGTCCAGCCATTGTTCGAATCGAACATGGCTACATGATCGTAATATGGTAGCTGATAATCCCCTTAGAGGGCACCTCCTGAAGATCACGTTAAGTTGGTTAAATGACGGGTCAAAGTTATGTTTAATTAAAAGTCAAAACGCAGTTTTTTGAAAAACTTATAAATTAAACTAATAAACGTTAAACACACGTTTTTGACGTTATATCAGTTGGTAGATAATATTAGAACATGTCTAAGCATGTTCAACCCATCATTTCTAGTTTATAGCTCGGTTCGCAACCGGAAGTTAAGCAATTTGACTTCTTTTTTGACTTTCGATTCTGACCCGAATTAGCCATGTTAGCTACTGAATTGAAGTTGCATTATGATCATATTTAAGTACAGCATAACCCTCATAGGTTATACTATTTGATCATAATCAGTTGTTGGGTTTTTATACAGGTTCATACATTATGCCTTAGAATGCCAAAAATGCCCTTTTGGTGCATAAATTGGTTTTAAATAATGATGAACATACAAAATGGATAACCTACTGACTTGGTAATGTAATGTTAATGTTTTGGCATAATGAACTTGTCTATGACTCATCTGATCACCCGATACTGCCTATGCGCGTACGGTTGACTTATGTAACTTAGTTTACGTAAGTTAACCGAATTGGGTCAAACTCCTTCAAATTATTATAAATTCAAGAATGTATATTTGTTTACCTATATTATACAAGTCTTAGTACTTGTGAGGGTTTAAACTACATTCTATCCAGTCACCACTTAATCTAGCGTACCGTACCGTGCCGTTTTCTTTATATTATAAGTTATCCGATCTAAGTCTATGACTTGAATAGGACCCGTTAGCATTCTAATTGGTTATTATACCATTCATTCTAGACTAGGGCGTCCAGTAAATTGCAACATTGCTAAGTTGTTTTGTTATATCGGTTGTGGATTGTAAGACTTTAAGCCAGGTAAATACTCTTAACCTATTTTCCCTATACGGGCTTGGGATACGGTAAATTATTACCGCTTGGTCGGGTATGGGATCAATTGACGGATTGTGTCTAAAAATCTGCATAACCCGTTTTAATTCGTTTTGCTTGATAACTTAAACATTGGGGGTTAATGCGACCGTGTCCTAGATATCATTGGCTCATTTAATTGCAAATGGCCACGAATTAAGCACGAGGTGTAGGCATGCACCCGATAGATGCTAATGCTGCAATAAAATATTTTTCTTACCTATATTGGGGATACCCTTTATGGGTTAAAGTGACGTGTCGGTTAATCATGTTATCGGTGTTTAGTACTGGGTCCCATATGTATTGACAAGCATGTAAATAATGAATACAAGAGACATATTTTATCCCAAGTTATTTAAGAAAATACATGTGCCTAGTGCACTTAAAATGATTTTGAAAGATTTTCAAAAGGTGTCGGTTATTTGTATTACCAGTGATAACTGACGTATCTTCAAAAGACTAAGCGCAGGTTGCAAGGATACGTAAATAGGCTAGAAGTTTCCTGGTAAATGCTTAAGTGGAATTTGCAACTCCATACATTGAAGCCTAGTAGTCTGTTTACATAGTCATTTTGTTATTTCGATCCGCCTGTGGATCTTTTATATACTTCCGTCTGTATATTATTTTTGAACATTCGCACACTTGTAATTTGTAATTGTATTTTAAATCCCAAGACTTCTGTTGTGTTATTTGTGTATCTGTATCAATTTGTCATTTACCCCAAGTCCGGACCACCGGGAAATCAGGGTGTGACATGTATATATCTCGGAAACTCTAAACTCTTGTGTATTGTCCCAGAATATTTACCTTTCATCAAGATCGAAACAAAGGACGATCCTACACAAGATCCAAGGAGGAAGATTTACAACCAACACTCGGGTGATATAAATAAATTACTCAAAGAAAGATCGAATAGAAGATTAAGACACACAATATGAAGACATATACATATGCAGGGAAAAGAGGAAACAATTTGGGGCAAAAATTAAAGGCAATTCAAACTATAGGGATTGTAGATTTGTAACCACACCACAGTTGATTTAACGGAGCAAACAAGAAGACAGACATCACATCTGATCAAAATTAAACATTATGGGGAATTGTCGGATCAATCAAACAACCAAAAGTCACTAAAATATGCAAACAAGAAGGAATCGACTGAGAACCATTGCATAAAACCTTGCAGATTTGATTATCAAGTCAGATATATTTTCTTTTAGGTATTCGCTCATTCGACAAGGATCTTGCTCCGACCCTTGAAATTACGATACACTATTTGTTATTAGAGAAAGTGTCACACCCCGAATTTCCACGTGTCACCGGTGGGCCCGGTGGGGAGTATCGTGACGTAGTTGATATCATCATAGTCAAACAACACAATATATAAATGCACAGCGTAAGCAAAAGATAAATATATTACAATCCGAATATAAAGTAATATCAAGTATTACAACGGAAAGTAAAGGATCCACAGGCGGATCTTAAAATATAAATATTGTTCAACAGACTTTAGACGCCTAGAACTTGCAAGATTCTTTATTATCGTCTTGAGCAGCTTCCAGCCTATTACGTACTTGTACCTGTCACTTAGACTTTTGAAAATACGTCAGTTTTCACTGGTAAATACACTCAACTGACTCATTTTGAAAAAGAGTTTGAAAATTTATTTGAATGCACGTGGCACAAAATATCTTTTATAACATGATTAAAATGCACGAGGCAAAATTAATCTTTTATACTTGGGACAATTTTATTAATAAAGATCTTGTATCCGATTTACATGTTTGTCCAACATTTAGGGCCGGTGATTCTACAATACAAGCCGGTCACGATTAATCGACACACCGTAAATATAACTCACAAGAAGACAGCCTTACGAGTGAGTATATCTTTTACATACGCAACAGGAGGTGTTATGCCTACACCTTGTGCTTAAGTTATGGCCATTCACTTTTTAAATGAGCCAAGGATATCCAGGACACGGTCATTAACCCCTAAAGTTATTTGTTATCAATCAATACAGATTAAAACGAGATTATGCAATTTAATCATTTCCGATTAAAAGGTTTCTACACCCGACCAAGCGGTATTTTTTATAATACCGTATCCCAAGCCCGTATAAGGGAAAATAAGTTAAGAGTATTTACCTGAGCTAGCTCCTGTCTTAAATAGCAAGAATTATAATAACTCAGGCGTATTCACTTAAGTAAGCGTAGGTACAATTTACCGGAAGGCTCTAGTCTGGAATGATGGTATAAATAACCAATTAGAATGCTAACGGGTCTTTAATTAAGCCTAAGCTTAGACCGGTTAGTCTTAAGGAAATATACGGTTCAAACGCATGATTAAGCGAAGACCGGAATAGAATGTGTTTTAGACCTGACAAGTTTGGAGACTTGTATAATATGGGTACACCAAACATATTCTGGAGTTTGAGATAAAAATGATAAGGTTTGACCCGTTTAGGCTAATTTACGTAAACTAGTTACATAAACCGAACCGAACGTGTAATAAGCGTAACGGGTATACATATGAGCCATTTAAAGGTTTCCTAAGTTAATATGCTTCATATATGTTGTGACATCAGTAAGATGTCTTTTATTATGCCCGAAACGAATTTTAAACACAAACTATGCCCCGTAGGGGTAGTTTGGTCATTTAAAAGGTTATAAAAGAGTTTAAGTATTTACCTGAGTTACCGGTCTGATGTAATCAGCAAAAATACTTATTTTACTAAGTTATAACAGTAGGGTAAAGTATATATGTGAAATTTATCAATTATAACCAAACTATGCACCGTGGGGGCATTTTGGTAATTTCACATAAGCCGTAAAGCTCAAAACCGAAGTCTGAGATAAACAACTTTTGCTTACTATTAAAATATTATAATTTACCTCAAATATCAGTAGGTATCAACCCGTGTATGTTTAAAATAATCTTAGTACATACTATGCGTTAAAAACGCTTAATTAGGCGATTAAAACCGTTTACGGGTTCGATACATAAAGCAGATATTTTTATTATTCCAGAAGGCTTAAAATAATTTATTTATCATATGTGATCAGTAGCAAAAGGTTTGGAGTCAATTGGATATATAAAACTCATTTTATGGCCCGTAAGGGCAAAACCGACAATTACCGGATTAACCCTACGACTATGAGTTATGCTCAGCCTAAAATTAATTAAAAATATTCAAAAATCCCAAAATAATATATTACATCAGTGGGTAATAAGTTTGATATAAAAAAGTAGGCTTAACTAGGCTATACGCTAATTACGCCGTTTTATTAACATAAAGCTTTCATTTTACGCTAACGAGCATAACTCTTAACCTACACCTCAAACTGATGTCAACCTTTGTATGCAAGTTTAAATATCAGTAAGTATGGTTTCTACTCTTTTATATTTCCAAAAATCACGTTTTAAAGTGAAAAGGGCATAATGGTCAACATATGAGCAATTAACGGAATCATGCGTATTAATTGGATAACTAATGATCCGAGGTGTATAATCACAGAGGGTTATACTAGCATGTAACCTGGTCCAAATGAAGCTCTAAGGCATTTCTAAAACATACCATAACGGGTCAGAACTGAAAGTCAAAGTATAAGTCAAACTATGCGACTTTCGGTTCCAAACCGGTTCTAAACAGGAAATTGTCGGGTTGAACATGTTTAGACATGTTCTTACACTAATTACCAAGTTATATTAATGATCAAACAGGTTGTATGTGTTCTACATTGCTAATCATGCATAAATGAGAATTTAAGTATCCTGTTGACTTTTTAATTACAAGTTTGACCCGACATTAGACCTAGTTAGAGTGGGAATCAGGGGGAACCCTTTTAAGGGTTTATTACCCACATAAATACCTACTTAGAGGTACTTTTAATTCGAGATTTGACTGAGCTATTATTAATTAATCTCGAAGTCAAACCGTAATTACGACGGTTTGACTTTTAGCTAAATAACTAAGCTAAACTTAATTTAAGAAGGTTAAGTAAACTTACAAGTGTCTAATGGTTGATTAGGAAGGCCTGGAAGGTGCTCTTGTGCTCCACAATTGATCAGAAGATGGTTTGAGGAATGAATGATCAAAGTGTTGCACTTGTGGGCTTTATATAGTGAACCAAGACACCACAAAGTGTTGACAAATAAGTCTACAACTAACCATAACCTTCCCACAGATGTCCCTAGTGTTTAGGGGTTGTTTAGGGGCCAAGCATGATGAGGAAAATCATTTAAAAGGTGAGAATCGCGTTTAAACAGCAAACAAAAGGTTCTGTTGGAACTGGGCACTGCTTGCGCACCGTAAGGGTCCATTCTTGCGGTGCGCAAGCCTTCATCAGCAGCCAAAAGTTTGTTCTTTCATGCATACTAGTCCCTTGGCCCTTCCGAAAGGTCAACTAAGCTTAATTCTTGCAATTTGACCCCTTCTTATTTACCTACAAGGGCTTTAAGACTTGTACCCACTTTGCCAAGTCCCTGGACATTACATGTTAACCCGAAAAGTCATAATTTTCAATGTTAACGCTTTAACCCCTCGCATACGAATTTGATCATAACTTTCTCATACGATAACGAAACTTTATGAAATTTATATCGTGTATTCTAGTGAGCATAATTAACCGTTACAAAGCTTCGGGTTTGTCAAAAGGTCACTCAGAGGTATAACTTAAACATGTTGACACATTTAACCCTGCAGTTTGTAATCTCTCACTTTCTTTCATGTTTAGCTTCGTATGATCCATGATTTATTCGTTTGAAGGTATGAGCATCATGTAGTGTTAATGTACAATATATTTATTCACTGTCGACAATTTGAACTCGTATATTCACATACTTTTACTATTTGTCAACTTTAGTCCCTTTAGAGTATTCTTTCACACGTTCAAGCTTATGACACGTGTCAATACATTATAGGACGTGAATTTTCGAGGTGTTACATCCTCACCCCCTTAAAAGAAATCTCGACCTCGATATTTATTAAAGTAAAGGAAGTATTTTCTGCCTTATATTGGGCCTAATCCTCCCCAGTACCTTTGAGCCTCTAAGGCACTCCAATTGACCTTTATAATAGGTCATGTATCTTTTTGGAGTTTCTTAACCTGTCGATCGTAAATCGACACAGGTTTCTTGTTTAATCAAAAATCTGCATATCACTATGTGACAATGCTTTTTGACTTATTGTCGAAGCATGTCCTTATCATTAGTGTGCGAGCTCCGCCAAGCTCCTTATATAGGTTTTAGCTTAAGCTACTTGATCTTGATACATTCGATTTCCTTCGAATGGTTCTATATATTCAGCGCTTAACTAGCCTGAAGATTTAACAATTTGGCACACCCTTCTTGGGTGATATCCTTTGTTGAACTTTATTCTTTAACAAGAATTTAGGAAGGTTGCTACTTTCCATTAATCCTTGATTTTCTGCCGAATACTGGCAACTTACAATCGATTATGGATTTGTATGATCTTATTTGTTGTTTCCTAGGCAACTTTCATATCCTGATAATTCGACTTACCAATTCTCTACCTAACAATAGATGTTTAACATTTCATCTATACAAGGTCTTCAAAAGAGCCACCTTGATACTTATATAACAGCTATTTTAGAAAAGCTTATCTTAAGGTGAGATGGTTATTCCTACCATTGCTCAAAATTAATCTTAAGGAATAGCTAATCCTTACAGTTAGTCGAACAAATCGATGATCCTGGGCAGCTGATAGAAATTCTTACTTGTTGCCTAATTAGGGTTGCGGTAATCAATGCATAAGCAAAATGAACCGTCTTTCTTATTTAACCATATTAAACCCTCAGAATATTGAGTTAGGCTATATGAATCTATATCTTAAAATTTACTTAATCAGGGTTTCGGTTATTCCATAATCAACATGGAGTTCTTACAACACTCTAACCCAAAGTGGGATGTTAATCTTAACTCTACTTGCCTCTCGGGAGGTAACCAGGGTAGTCTTAGGAGAAGATAATCAAGATACCAGGAGGTTACAGAGACTTTCCTAATCTCAGGCACTAGTTCACCCATCCTTGCTGATGTCAAATGGGTGACATATTTATATTACGAGTCCACGGACTTCTTAATCAGAGACACTTACTTAGACCATTCCATTCTGGATATCATCTTTGAATACCATTAGTTGACTTTAATACCGTATGACCATCGGAATATCGTTGTGGTCCCATGCATTAAACCTCCATACTGATCAGGCATGGAAGCAATCTATGGAACATATTAAGATACACCAATCCTCATATGGCACTTTTGTCATACCATCTGGTATTCGTAATCGATGGAGATCAAAGAGATATCAATTTCATTTGAATGCATTTATCTGGAGAGAGAGTACATTAGAATTTTATGACTGAAGATTTCTGACAAGAACAGAAGAAATAGTTCCTGTGAATTTTCTACCTGTAAGTTTTACCTTACACTTAATATATATAGGGTTCTCATGGAAGACTTTGAGAGTTTGTTATACTCGATATTGGTTCATAACACCAATAAAACAATTTCTTAGTTGCAATCCAATAACTGCTATTCTTCATCCTGATGGCCTTAACATATACTAACCATGGTATCAATCGACCATACAGGCTAATATAGTACTAACATTCTTAATGAATGTCACTTAGTATATATATATATCTATTATATTTAGCCTAGGTCACAAAGACCATCAATGGCAGTTAAGGGGTGGACCTAGTCCATCGCCTTTTTGACAGGGGATCAGAATGTCACATCTGTCTTTATTATATTGATGAATTTGGATAGCTGGAAAGCTTGCCATAAGGATATCAGAAAAGAGTGATTCCTAATAGATATAAAATATCGATCTAAGGTTTGTTAGAGTATTCTCTAAAGTATCATCAGCCAATTTCTATCTCGCGTTATATGACCGGAGTCCTAGTCAGGCGGAGACAACAGTTCTCAACATTTATTATTCATTACAGAATCATATGTGCCAGTATCAATTAAATTTATGCATGACTTCATGATAAAGGAAGGTACCTGCTATATCGTCATCATTCTGCATCATCTCCTGGGCGTTCATCCGGAAGACTCATGCGTTTGTTTTCCTAGCCTATCCCGGCTTCTTTGTAAGCTTTGGGCAGTTGGTTTTGATGTGCCCTTCCTCGTTACAATTGTAACATGTGGCGTTCTTTAACTCTTTGCAATCGAAGGTTTTGTGACCCTTGGTCTTGCAAATTCCACACAATTTAGCACTTGGGTCTATCGTACATTTTCCAGAATGTTGTTTTCTGCAGTTACTGCATTTGGGCTTGTTATCGAACTAACTCGAGCTTTTCCTAAAATCGGAATCTTTCCTATGCTCAGAGCTTCCCTTCTTCCTCTTGTTAGATTGATGCGAGTTTTCCTCGTCTTCTTTCCTTTTTCCCTCACCATAAGTTTTAACAGACTTATTCATGATAGCATCTAAAGTGAGAGATAAGGATAAGTCCACCGCGGACCTATATGTGGTAGGCCTAGATGCTTTAACATTTCCCTTTATCTCTGGTGCTAGGCCTCCAATGAAACGCGCTATGCGTTTAGGTTCAGGGGTGACTAAATAAGGAACTAGGCGGGACATAGTGTTGAAACTTGTCACATATGCCTGACAATCCAAATCCTTCATGACCAGAGTCAAGAAGTCTGATTCTATCCTTTCTACCTCATGCTGAGGGCAATAGTTTTCCTTGACTAATGCAGTAAATTGATCCCAAGATAAGTTGTAGAGTAGGACCTTTCCCGTGGCTTGGAGCAATGATCTCCACCATTCCAACGCTTCTCCTTTGAATGATTGTGAAACAAATTTCACAACATCTTGCTCCGCAAAACCACTGATGGCAACAACAGTGTCCATCTCATCGAGCCATGTCATGCAGTCGATGGCCCCTTCCTCTCCTGTAAAGTCTCTGGGCTTGCAGGAGACAAAATATTTATATGTACAGGTTTTAACATGTGGCTCTTCGTTAAGCACAACCTGTCTAGACGGGACACTCCTCTGATTTGACGAGTTATGAACATCGTCTTCCTTTGACTCATGTGATTTAGAAGGGGACTTATTACAAGCCACCGATATAGTCTTAGAGCGGGTATCATATGAATCATTATACTGTCTGTCAAGAGCTCGAGTAACAGCATCATCTATTAATGCATGCAGTTCCGCTCCAGTTATATTAATCCTGGTAGTATCATTGTTCACCTTCAAGTGGCTGTTAACTTCATCTGATCCAGCCATGTAACTTGATTGCTACATAAATATTGACAATGATTTACTCAGAGGTTATTATGAAATTATCATTTTTGATGATTTATTAACCATGGTAATATAAACCATATGGGTTAATTTTTATTAGTATTTCATTATAATTTATCCTAGAATATAAGACATTAAGGATATTTAAATGGCACACCGGCCTTGTCACGAGGACAGATTTGATTTCATAAGCCATGATCGTTTGGGATCGAGGCATTTAAGGTTTGAGCATAGTCGGTTACTTTTCTTGACAGAGAGTCGAAGACTACAACTGCCTTTTGTCTTTTAGGACAATAGATATGGCCCGTGGGCATTTCCCTTCTGAGGGATGTTTATGATATGATCATCTTTTCAGATGCTATTAGTCAAGATCGTTTGGATCATACCGACTATTATGCTTGGACATGGTCCAACATTTTTAGGCAGGAGGTCAAAGACCACCACTGTCGTTGTCTTATCGGACAACAAGTTTAGCCCGTAGGCACTTCATCACTAACGGATGTTTATAATATGTTCATCTTATAGGAAGACATAAGCCATGATTTCTAGATCATTAGGCCAAATCAGGAAATTTGAAAAGTTCCAATATAGGGATGGCTATTGTGATTTTCTTAGATCACTTTTGTCAAGAGTGCTAACACGTTCTTAGGTGTTAACAATATGATCATCTTTAGTTGATGATTTAAGCCATGATTTCTAAATCACTAGGCTAGACAAGAAAATTTGGAAGAATCCAATATAAGGTTGACTGTTGTGATTTTCTCGAATCACATTTGTCAGGAGTGCTAACACGTTCTTAGGTGTTAACAAGGATCTGAATCCCTTGAATAGGTTTCACCATCTTGGCCACGTCTGAAATGACATGTAGGCTAGGTTTCACCTTTTAGATTCTTTTTAATATTTACTGGCAGAAAAGGAATGATATTTATTTTATTCAGGATTTTTATCATAAATCCTAATTTATAAGTTAATAATAGCACAAATGGCCTAGTCGCGTAGACAAGTTTAATTTATAAGCCATGATCGTTTGGGATCTAGGCAATTAGGTGTGAATCAAAGTTCATTACTTTTCCTTGACAGAGAGTTGTAGGCTACCACTGTCTTTAGTCTCAGAGGACATTAACTATAGCCCGTAGGCATTTCCCTTCTGAGGGATGTTTATAATATGATCATCTTATAGGATGATATAAGCCATGATTTCAGAGAATCGAGGCATTAAGGTTTGAATCAAAGTTCATTACCTTTTGTTGACAGGGAGTTGTAGGCTACCACTGTCTTTAGTCTCAGAGGACATTAATTATAGCCCATAGGTAATTCCCTTCTAAGGGATGTTATTTTCCATTTATTTCATATTTCATGTTTAGAATGAAAACTTAATTTAATCAATCCATTATATGAAGATAAAAGTACAGAGTTGCCCTAAGCGGGTCTTTGAAGGGATAATGTGTCCTCGAAGGGACTGAAAGATAAATATGTCCTTATAAGGACTATTAAGGAAACGATCTTTAGCAAAAAGGAGTTTTCTTCTTCACTTTACTTTCGAAAGTTCTCTCCCTGGATGCTCGTTTCATTCTTGTCGCGGTACGAAGCTCAGCATTTCTAGGCTCCGGATGTGGAGGATTTCTAATACAGCTTCTTCGCTTGGCGACATATCCAATATATAAAAAAAATTGGAAGCAAAATTTACAGATTAGGATTGAGAGTATTCCTATGTTTAGTCTAGACTCAAAAGGTCAAGGAATGTGCTACTGTGTCACTGAGATTAAACACCAAAGACTAGTGTTTAATTCACTCAATGTTGGCTCTGATACCAACCTTTCACACCCCGAATTTCCACGTGTCACCGGTGGGCCCGGTGGGGAGTATCGTGACGTAGTTGATATCATCATAGTCAAACAACACAATATATAAATGCACAGCGGAAGCAAAAGATAAATATATTACAATCCGAATATAAAGTAATATCAAGTATTACAACGGAAAGTAAAGGATCCACAGGCGGATCTTAAAATATAAATATTGTTCAATAGACTTTAGACGCCTAGAACTTGCAAGATTCTTTATTATCGTCTTGAGCAGCTTCCAGCCTATTACGTACTTGTACCTGTCACTTAGACTTTTGAAAATACGTCAGTTTTCACTGGTAAATACACTCAACTGACTCATTTTGAAAAAGAGTTTGAAAATTTATTTGAATGCACGTGGCATAAAATATCTTTTATAACATGATTAAAATGCACGAGGCAAAATTAATCTTTTATACTTGGGACAAGAAGACACACCATAAATATAACTCACAAGAAGACAGCCTTACGAGTGAGTATATCTTTTACATACGCAACAGGAGGTGTTATGCCTACACCTTGTGCTTAAGTTATGGCCATTCACTTTTTAAATGAGCCAAGGATATCCAGGACACGGTCATTAACCCCTAAAGTTATTTGTTATCAATCAATACAGATTAAAACGGGATTATGCAATTTAATCATTTCCGATTAAAAGGTTTCTACACCCGACCAAGCGGTATTTTTTATAATACCGTATCCCAAGCCCGTATAAGGGAAAATAAGTTAAGAGTATTTACCTGAGCTAGCTCCTGTCTTAAATAGCAAGAATTATAATAACTCAGCCGTATTCACTTAAGTAAGCGTAGGTACAATTTACCGGAAGGCTCTAGTCTGGAATGATGGTATAAATAACCAATTAGAATGCTAACGGGTCTTTAATTAAGCCTAAGCTTAGACCAGTTAGTCTTAAGGAAACATACGGTTCAAACGCATGATTAAGCGAAGACCGGAATAGAATGTGTTTTAGACCTGAAAAGTTTGGAGACTTGTATAATATGGGTACACCAAACATATTCTGGAGTTTGAGATAAAAATGATAAGGTTTGACGCGTTTAGGCTAATTTACGTAAACTAGTTACATAAATCGAACCGAACGTGTAATAAGTGTAACAGGTATACATATGAGCCATTTACAGGTTTCCTAAGTTAATATGCTTCATATATGTTGTGACATCAGTAAGATGTCTTTTATTATGCCCGAAACGAATTTTAAACACAAACTATGCCCCGTAGGGGTAGTTTGGTCATTTAAAAGGTTATAAAAGAGTTTAAGTATTTACCTGAGTTACCGGTCTGATGTAATCATCAAAAATACTTATTTTACTAAGTTATAACAGTAGGGTAAAGTATATATGTGAAATTTATCAATTTTAACCAAACTATGCACCGTGGGGGCATTTTGGTAATTTCACATAAGCCGTAAAGCTCAAAACCGAAGTCTGAGTTAAAAAACTTTTGCTTACTGTTAAAATATTATAATTTGCCTCAAATATCAGTAGGTATCAACCCATGTATGTTTAAAATAATCTTAGTACATACTATGCGTTAAAAACGCTTAATTAGGCGATTAAAAGCCGTTTACGGGTTTGATACATAAAGCTGATATTTTTATTATTCCAGAAGGCTTAAAATAATTTATTTATCATATGTGATCAGTAGAAAAAGGTTTGGAGTCAATTGGATATGTAAAACTCATTTTATGGCCCGTAAGGGCAAAACCGACAATTACCGGATTAAGCCTACGACTATGAGTTATGCTCAGCCTAAAATTAATTAAAAATCTTCAAAAATCTCAAAATAATATATTACAATAGTGGGTAATAAGTTTGATATCAAAAAGTAGGCTTAACTAGGCTATACGCTAATTACGCCGTTTTATTAACATAAAGCTTTCATTTTACGCTAACGAGCATAACTCTTAACCTACACCTCAAAATGATGTCAAACTTTGTATACAAGTTTAAATATCAGTAAGTATGGTTTCTACTCTTTTATATTTCCAAAAATCACGTTTTAAAGTGAAAAGGGCATAATGGTCAACATATGAGCAATTAACGGAATCATGCGTATTAATTGGATAACTAATGATCCGAGGTGTATAATCACAGAGGGTTATACTAGCATGTAACCTGGTCCAAATGAAGCACTAAGGCATTTCTAAAACATACCATAACGGGTCAGAACTGAAAGTCAAAGTATAAGTCAAACTATGCGACTTTCGGTTCCAAACCGGTTCTAAACAGGAAATTGTCGGGTTGAACATGTTTAGACATGTTCTTACACTAATTACCAAGTTATATTAATGATCAAATAGGTTGTATGTGTTCTACATTGCTAATCATGCATAAATGAGAATTTAAGTATCCTGTTTACTTTTTAATTACAAGTTTGACCCGACATTAGACCTAGTTAGAGTGGGAATCAGGGGGAACCCTTTTAAGGGTTTATTACCCACATAAATACCTACTTAGAGGTACTTTTAATTTGAGATTTGACTGAGCTATTATTAATTAATCTCAAAGTCAAACCGTAATTACGACGGTTTGACTTTTAGCTAAATAACTAAGCTAAACTTAATTTAAGAAGGTTAAGTAAACTTACAAGTGTCTAATGGTTGATTAGGAAGGCCTGGAAGGTGCTCTTGTGCTCCACAATTGATCAGAAGATGGTTTGAGGAATGAATGATCAAAGTGTTGCACTTGTGGGCTTTATATAGTGAACCAAGACACCACAAAGTGTTGACAAATAAGTCTACAACTAACCATAACCTTCCCACAGGTGTCCCTAGTGTTTAGGGGTTGTTTAGGGGCCAAGCATGTTGAGGAAAATCGTTTAAAAGGTGAGAATCGCGTTTAAACAGCAAATAGAAGGTTCTGTTGGAACTGGGCACTGCTTGCGCACCGTAAGGGTCCATTCTTGCGGTGCGCAAGCCTTCATCAGCAGCCAAAAGTTTGTTCTTTCATGCATACTTGTCCCTTGGCCCTTCCGAAAGGTCAACTAAGCTTAATTCTTGCAATTTGACCCCTTCTTATTTACCTACAAGGGCTTTAAGACTTGTACCCACTTTGCCAAGTCCCTGGACATTACATGTTAACCCGAATAGTCATAATTTTCAATGTTAACGCTTTAACCCCTCGCATACGAATTTGATCATAACTTTCTCATACGATAACGAAACTTTATGAAATTTATATCGTGTATTCTAGTGAGCATAATTAACCGTTACAAAGCTTCGTTTTTGTCAAAAGGTCACTCAGAGGTATAACTTAAACATGTTGACACATTTAACCCCTGCAGTTTGTAATCTCTCACTTTCTTTCATGTTTAGCTTCGTATGATCCATGATTTATTCGTTTGAAGGTATGAGCATCATGTAGGGTTAATGTACAATATATTTATTCACCATCGACAATTTGAACTCGTATATTCACATACTTTTCCTGTTTGTCAACTTTAGTCCCTCTAGAGTATTCTTTCACACGTTCAAGCTTATGACACGTGTCAATACATTATAGGACGTGAATTTTCGAGGTGTTATAGAAAGAGACGGGATATTAAAGAATACAAATGAACTAGAGGAACGAAGAGAGCAGACACTGCAGGGTTCGGTGCAAAACCGCTACACGTTATTAAGGATTTGATTTATTTTCTAAATGAAGCTGAGTTATTCATACTCCCATTTTTGGTGTACACTCACTCATACACTTGTGGGCTCAAAATAAAATACAATTGTGGGCATATGGCTGCACAGTTTCCTTTCGTGGGTAATCAAGGGACTGTGAGAAGCCCACTTTGAAGCCCAACCCGAGGTGAACAAAATCGATTATTATTTTTTTCAAAATCCGGTTAAGATTAAAACTGTTTTCATACATGTTCAATTTAAATCAAATTCGGTTTGGATCAATCTGGTTTAGTTGGTTAGGGTCCGATTGAAGTCGGGTTTAAGAAAACTGATTTTTATTAAGAGCAAGGGCCGTCTTTGAAAATGTTCAAAAATCTTTAGGCCCTGTGCTAACAGAAAATATGGGCCCCTTAAATATAAATTTTTAAAAAGAATATATATATATATATATATATATATATATATATATATATATATATATATATATATATATATAAATTTAGTATATGAAAATGATTCAATGTTATTTGAATCAACATCAATCATTTAATGTAACTTGACAAAATTAGACAAATAATGTCATTCGCATTTAATAAATAAATAAGAAACAAAAAAGAAAAACAAAACTGAGGACGCCGGGATTAGAACCCGTGTCTCCTTATTGTTAAAGTGACTTTCAAACCACCAAACTGTAACACCCCGTGTTTCGAAAGTCAAACTTAAAGTCAAGATTGAAGTCAAAGGAAGAAAAGATTGCTAATTGCGATCTGTCACTTCTTGCTCAACTCCTGTTTTGACTACTTTGACTTGTAGATAGTCTATTTATGCTTTGGTACGTTAGTTATATTATGTGGAGTACTTGTTAATAATCGAGGTTTAATCGATGTTTATCGCATGTTTTATCGCTTATTCGCTTTATCGCTATCGCACTCGCAACTCGAATTACGCGTTCTGGTTATTGTTTTATGTGTGTGTGCCTTTTGTGTGTTACTTGTGCATGTTTATTTATGTTTATGATATGGTAATCAATCGAAACGCAATCGCAACGCTATCGCAATCAAATCGCAGACGCTAAACGCAAGTTAATTATGATGATTGTATGTTAGATATAGTAGTTGGGATTAAAAGTAATATAAAAGGGAACTCTATCACATCGCAACGCTCAATGCACGAATCGAATCAGCAAAACTCGTCACGCCAAACACTCAAATCGAGTGGCCAACCGATTGAGTTGCCACCCGATTGGGCTGCCACCCGATCGACCAGCCACTTCCCCACTTTCCTTTTATGGAAACCCTCATATGTCACATCACTTGATGTGACAGCTCTCACTCGACCCAGCTCGCTCCAGCCAACTTTTCTTCCGACTTCTCGCGATTCTTATAAGTTTTCAACCTAAATCTTATACTTTCTTGATCTACACGCACTCTTACACCTTTCTATCTTTTGAATCTTAACTTTTAACCGTGAAATCACTAGATTTGAGGTGTTCTAGGATGATGTCATCATGGGGTTCTTATGAACTTCATGTTTTGGCTTCAATCCACCAAGAACAACTTAGATCTGAACGATTTTCATATGAATAAACAAAGATCTTGCATAGATCTAAACATATTCATGGTGAAAAGGATTGAAAGATGGTTTCTAACATTCTTTCAACACTTTTACACTCAATGCACTCAAACTGATAGAATCGGAGCTTGTTCTGACCTCCTACTCATTCTTAGTGGTGTGTTAGTTCCATATCTGAATTCTATCCAACAGACTACAGATTTCGGGTTAAGCATGAACCACCGGCTCGAACCACGGACTGACCGGACTAGGGTGATTCCTGTCCGATCGGATCACTTGGGGCTTGACGAGGTTCTGTTGCTTAGCACGTATCACAATGTCTCGATCAAAGCTACAAACTATCAAAAACAACCAAGTGTCAAGAAGATCAGGCTATCGGAATGGATTGCCATCCGATCGGATTGTCATCCGATCAGACAGCCGTCTGATCGGCTTGCACCTTGGGTCCCACACTTCAAACTTTGTTTCAACTTTAGAAGAACTTAACGTCGAATGGATTACCGTGCGATCGGGTTGTCACCCGATCGAGCGACCATCTGACCATGTGACGCTTGGGACTTCAACGCATAAAGAATTTTCAACATGCTCAATGCATACGGATTGCCACCCGATCGGATAGCCATCCGATCGAGTGACCGTCCTGTGGTGAACTTATTCTCAAATTGAAAAGCCTCGCCAATCGGATTGCCATCCGATCGAACAGCCGTTCGATCGACCGACCTGAAGGGTAGAGATACTTCTCTATTTTCAAAATGCTACAACGAAAACTTCAAAAGACAACCCATCATACACAAACACATCCTCACCAAGTGAGGTGACAATCCAATCGAATGGCCATCCGATCGGATGACCATCCGAACGGATTGCCACCAGATCGACTGGTCATCCGATCGGATTGCCATCCGATCGGATTACCATCCGATCCTTGGTACACTTGTATCGTTTTACGCGCCGCTTATCGTTTATACTATCGTTCTGATCTGGCTAAACCCGCTCTAAGCGCTCCCTTCAATCCATCATCGCTGTGAGTATACTCGAACCCTTTTTGCGTTACGCACTTTTGGGTGTTACATACATTACTTATTCTAAATCACATCGAACACACAATGCAATACTTTAACGCTAACCATTACTGCATGTTATACGTGACTCAATGATTGCTTGTTTGTTATGTTTACACATGGATTGTTGTCTACCTGCCTTAGCAATGATAGTACTATAGTTTGGACTCAGCACCTGTTCACTCAGGGGTTGTTAAGGACAATTAATCACATGGTTCACATTGGTGAATCTGTATTACGAACTGCCTTGCGCAGTCAACCCGCAGTCATTGGTATTGATAGGATCATGTCAATAACTTACGTGCTTCATTTCACGCATTGTACGTGCTGGTTATGTGTAAACGTTTTCGAACTCTATTATATCTATTAAACTTGTATGCTCACCTTTACACTATGTGTATTGACTTTTACTTTAACATATGGGGCATGTAGGTCCCCTTGATGTAGTATGGATCTTCAACAGAATTGTCAATCTAATCAAGAGTGTGGAATCCTCTTGATCAGAATATCACAGAAACAAGTAGAAGAACAGAAATCACTTTCAAACTGGGTTTCTATTGATTATCAATCAAACTGAATTACAATCAATCAAAACCCTAACACAATTTCGTCCAAGCTAGCCTCTCACGAAATTGCTCTCTCACAAATATTGTTTTTGCTGATTAACCTAAACCCAAAAGCCTAACCTTGTTTATATAACACAAGGTTGCTACTTGGGCTTGGTTTCCCACTTGGACTGCGAATTGGACAAGCCCAATTCGCCCCCATACACCCAATTCGTTGGGTTTGGTTAGCCCAAACATTACAACTAACTATTACAAAGCTAAACCCGCTAACTGTTTATCGTTTAACTAATTACAAGATATCCAAAGACCAAATCTAAGCTGTTGTCACAAATATGCACCAACAAACTCCCCCTTGACAATAGCTTCATAAAATAACTTTGTCTTCAGTCATCTTGCAATCTTCATGTAATCTTGCACTGTCTTTGGTCTTTGGATAGCTTCAGCTTTAACAGCTTCTGTCAGCAACAGACTCCCCCTAAGCTGATGCATCCAATCACCAAATCTTCAAAAACTTTAGCGTTTGAGTAAACTCCAGTTCAGCATTTGTATAGCAATCTTCAAACTCTTCATCTTTGTCTGCAATATAGAAAGGAGGTTCAACCATGCACCCAATCAAACTCTCATCTTCACAACTCAGCAACTTCTCAGCAACATACCGCTTCAATCTGTATACTATAAAACAAATATCTCGAGAAACCATAAGAATTTTTCAACACAGTTAAATAAATTATTATTTTTCAAGAGATAGTTAAACTGTATCACAGATTAAGCATTTTCCAATTTCATCACCAACACGCAAAACTTTTTAATCAAACACCCTATAACCCGCATGATTTAAAAAATTTTGAACTCACTTTCCAACACCGTCTCCCCCTATCAGTAACAATTCCTCCAAGAATAACAGTTTTCCGTACGTTAAGAATTTTTAAACAGGAAAAAAAACTACTTTTGGATTTTTATATTTTCTGAAAGCAAGTAAATACAAAAGCAATAAACACTCTATTTTTGTGAGAATCACTGGTAAGAAGATCATATCAGCACAATCAAACTGTTTCACACAATTAGATAATTCTTTATTTAATTTTTCGTGAAAAGCAATCCAAGACGATTACCAGTATGTTTGTCCACTTAAACAAAATGCATGAACATTTCAAGTACCATTACCATATGATACGTTAAGGTAATTTTAATACTGATATACTAGTGTGTCCCACTTCAGGATATACCCCCGCGATCAAGGTATGCACAAAGATTCATCGTAGTAGGTGAGTATACTGAATTCATCCGTTTTATTTTTCAACGTTTAGATAATTGTTGAACAGGTCAGTACTTTCGTACAGCAGAGAGACCAAAATATCTAACGAGGGCTACGACAAATACCATTTTTGGTACGATTTATGCATTTTGCACTTTTTGAATAACTCTCTTTGAGAGCTTCTTCATTTTCAGGGTTTTGGCATTTTTAGCTCTTTTAAGATATCCTGGGTGTGTCTAGGTCAGCATATATCTGGATGCAGCAGAAGGACACCCCTGATATCCCCAGATGAAATAACAGTATAAAGACCCAAAACTTCAGATTTTGGCAATCTATCAACGCAAGATTTAAGGTCATTAAACCATAGACCACTAATGTGTTCCCCACTCATACACAGTTAATTTATGTTTATATCACATTGGTAAGTTGATTATTTCATGCTTTTTGCCTACTGGTACATCATATGATGAAGCTGCTATCACACTTAAGCAATTTAATTTCATTTTCAGTGTGACAGTCTAACTTGCCGATGTACTATCATTTCTTCTTTTTCACACAGTGATAACTCATTTTTGATTTTCTATTTTTTTTATGTTTTTGATTTTTCAATGTTTTTGTGTTTTTGATTTTTAAGAAAACAGTAAACTATTTACAAAATTCTTATGAAAAACCAGTTATTCAGGATTCCTCATCCCGTTGAGTTCGACTAAATGTTCAAAGCGAGCCCAGTCAAATGCTTTAGTATAAATATCTGCCAGGTTATCTAGTGTGTCGACTCAGCACTTTGAACTTCAATTTAAATCATTTAATATATATATATATATATATAACAATAATCTCACATCCCTCTTCATGTGCCTGAAGCAGCTACTATCAACATAAGTTGATAATCCTCCTTAGCAGCTCCTGCACACACCAACTAAGAAATTAGTTAGATTGGGGGACCCAAGCCTTAATGGTCTTGGGTCTTCCAAATTCACCAACTAATGGAACATCCATCCAATATCCATTACTCCTAACTGGAGTCTTGGATCTCAGACCTGTTGATGGAATTTGATTTTGATTTCCACTAGGTCTTTGGTCCTGAGGGTTCTTATATGTATTTGGACTATTTGACCTTTGAAAATTTTGATTTTGAAACCTTGAATTTTGATTCCAAGAAGCATTATTGTTGTAATTTCTAAAGCCATTGTTATAAAAAGTTCGACCACCATTATTTTGGTATCGATTTTGATATTGACCTTGACTTCTGAAATTATTTGAATTTCCATTAAAATTGTTCATTCTAGGTGAACTGCTTCTAGGTCTCTCATGTCTGCCTGGTGGAGATCTAGGCTGAAATCTAGGTTGATTTCTTTGAAAACGAGGAACTTGTGGAGTTCCTTTTTCAGCCTTATCTACACCAACAGCAACACCCTCTGGTTGCTTGGGAGCAGATTTCTTTGGAGAATTTGAGCCTTTCTCCTCACTATCACCTTTCTTCTCTGGGGATTTCCCTCTCTGTTTTTCACTAAGTTGTGCTTCACTCTTTTTGTTAGGACAGCAGCTAGCTACATGTCCTTTGATGTGACATTTGAAGCACGATCTCCTTTTCAAAGACTTCTTAGCTGGAGTCTCTGAGGTAGATCCCTTATCAGATGGTGATGATCCCTTGGATGAACCTTGTTTAGTTTGCTTGGATTCAGATTTTTCTTTGTTTTTATTTTTAGCAAACTCTACATTTGATTCATTTTCAATAACAGTTGTTTCATTTTTCATATCACTACCTTGAACAAAATCAATCTTTTTAACAAAAAGCTTGATTTTTATTCTTAGGAGGTGAATTTTTCCTTTTCAAAGGTTCCCTATTATTGTTCTTCTTAGCATCATCACTCTTAGATCCATCACCTTGACTTGATGTGGATGCGAAACTACTTGGTGCAGATGCCATAAAGTCTGCTAGCTCATCTTCACTAGGCAGGAATGAATAGTCATGACTAAGAGGAGGTGGAACTTCATTAAGGCCCTGGAAGCCCACACTGGTCTTGTCATTACTCTTCTTTAACCCACCCATCATTTGTTTCATTACAAAAGACGAATCTCTGAATTGACTCAATTTCTTTTCAAGTTCAACAATTTTGAGTTGTGCATCTGACAACTCTTTGCATTTTTCAGAAATCTCTTTTGTTTTCTCAGCCATCATGTCATGAGCTAAGTCTATGACTTGAAGTTTTTCATTTAGTTTACAAGTTAAAGCTTCAATTTCAGCTTCACAGCCTTTTATCTTCTTCAAGTATGACGATTCGTTTCTTTTAGCAAAAAAGTTTGACTCTTTAATGTTAGACATCCCGCTTATCAAACTTTGGTTCTGTGTTGACAACCTGTCAACCTCACCCTGTAGTTCACAACATCTCAAACACACAGAATTAGATTGTACCTCTTTCTCATGAACTTCTGAGGTTTCATCAGCAACAACCTGTTCAGCTTCACTCTCTTTCTCTACTTCAGCATCCACTTTTGTTTCAGCATTTTCCACTTTAGCTTCAGCATCCTCCACTTTAGCTTCAGCATCATTCACAGTAGTTTCAGCCTCATCAACTGGCACTATCTCTGCCACGAATGCCTGAGAGGCATTCTCATTATCTTCCAGATGAACAGTCCCATCATATGAACCTTCACGTGCTGTAGAGATCAAGGCTTTATTCTTTTTGACATCTTCATTTCCTTGATACCTCTTTTCTAGTGCATCCCACATATCCTTTGAATTTGTGTACTTTAGGAAGGTATGCTTGATGCTATCAGGTAACGACATCTTTATTGCAGCTAAGGCTCTCTTTTCAGCATCAACCACCTGTCTCTCAGATTCATCCACCTTGTCATAAGACATCACTATAACCCTTCCTTTAGCACGATGTGTAGGAGCAACATATCCATCAATCATACAACACCACATTCTAAAATCCTCACTTTTCACAACTGATTCAAACTCCTCCTTCCAAACAACATATTCTTTGACGTTTCTAAGCTTTGGCCAATTTTTAGCTGTCTCACTAACATTGTTCATTTTAACCATCTTTAAACACGTTTTACCGTAACCGTACTGATAAAAACCGTACAATATTTTTCCGAAAACAGTGGTTACCAAATTACACCGTTAGAATCGTCTCGAAAAGACAAATCCAATGATATATAATGTCAAAAACCAAAATCGGGATTTTAACAGTGGTTTTTTTTTTGTCCTAAAAATGTGAGGAATGCAACGGTACAGACGGTTCTGTCAAACGAGCTAAGGATCAATTTCTATTTTCGAAAACGTGAATTTTTTGTTACGCTTGCCAGAAAATATTCCACCCTTTTAAATTTGCTACTAATTTCGCTGGTTAATCACTTAAATTCGCTGGTCTGATACTTGTTCAATTTCGCTGATCAAAGTTCAGTTAAATTCGCTCAAATTCGCTGGCAATTTCGCAGCTTAATTTCGCAATTACGACGACTGGTAAAGTCGCCGAAAACCGTAATAATTTCGCTGTGGAAAATTATTCGGTTACCAAAGTCGCCTTTGGATTTAATTTCGCCGACAAGTTTGCAGATCAGTTAAATTCGCAGCTCCAATTAATTTCGCCACCTAGTAAATTAGGAAATTCAATCTTTTCGAAAATTTTGATGATTTTCTGGATTCTTCTAACAACTTCTGCAGAATCAAAACAGCAAATCAGCAACCAAATTCGATGAACTTGATGAAGAAACCAAAAACAATCTTCGAATTTCAGCCAAAATTCTTCAAACAATCAACCAACAAATGTCCTGCAAACCTGCAAATCAGCAAACAAACAAAGCAGAATATCAAAACAGCCAATAAATTTCGAAAATTTTTATCAAAACAGCCAAAAATTTCAAAAAATTTTATCAAAACAGCCAAAAATTTTGAAAATTTTTATCAAACAAACAGAAAAATTTCGAAAATTTCAAAACCCTAATTTTCAAAAATTCGAAAAACTCCCTGTTTCTGCAGAATACAATTCTGAACCGAGCCTTCAAGAGCCTAACGCTCTGATACCAATTGTAGGTCCCCTTGATGTAGTATGGATCTTCAACAGAATTGTCAATCTAATCAAGAGTGCGGAATCCTCTTGATCAGAATATCACAGAAACAAGTAGAAGAACAGAAATCACTTTCAAACTGGGTTTCTATTGATTATCAATCAAACTGAATTACAATCAATCAAAACCCTAACACAATTTCATCGAAGCTAGCCTCTCACGAAATTGCTCTCTCACAAATATTGTTTTTGCTGATTAACCTAAACCCTAAAGCCTAACCTTGTTTATATAACACAAGGTTACTACTTGGGCTTGGTTTCCAACATAGAATGCGAATTGGACAAGCCAATTCACCCCCATACACCCAATTTGTTGGGTTTGGTTAGCCCAAACATTACAACTAACTATTACAAAGCTAAACCCGCTAACTGTTTATCGTTTAACTAATTACAAGATATCCAAAGACCAAATCTAAGCTGTTGTCACAAATATGCACCAACAGGGCAGGTGCTTAAGATGTTTAAATGCTTGGCTTGCTGTTAAATCGAGGCTAGGAAAGGTTTAGAAACAAATAAACGAATTGTCTGTATTTAAATTCTGAGTTGTCGAAACAGAACTATTTGTCTTGATTTTTGTCTGTAGTAACTATGCTACTTTATGTCATGGTATGGGACGTGATGCTTTAAATAATTGGTAATCGTAGTTGTTATGGAAACTTCTGGACAATCTGTTTCACTCAGTGTCGCGCCCCGATGATTCCGCCATCGGTTGGGGTGTGACAGATTGGTATCAGAGCCATAACTATAGGGAATTAGGCAAGACTCGACCTAGTCCAGGTCGATGTCTTTGAAACGACCTAGTCTATAGTTAGGTACCAACAGACCGACTTGTGCATACCCTGTAGGGGTTTTGTACGAGCTTACTTACTATTTCTCGCTATTCTCGCCTGCACTACATTATCACTGCACTCTAATTTTCGAAAATGAACGAGCGACTAGGTCGAGATTAGGTGTGAAAACCGCAAACTCTCGACTAAATAGCTTGTTCGACCCGTATTTTTATCTACAAACAGGAGAATTTGCGTTGAATCAGGAGTGAAATCCATACTTTGACGCAAAATTCTTCCTTATTTTATCAAAACAGGAACGAAGTTGTTAAGTCAGGGGTGAAACCCGAACCTTGACGACTTATTCCGCCCTCTATTTTGGTTTTACAAAACTCTCACAAAAGTCTCGACGGACTCCAACGACTTGAAGTCACACTATAACCAGAAGGATGTGTGCCATTCGCCTAGAATCGAGGCGAGAGCACAGTCCTGAAGGCCAAAGTGTGTACCAAAAGTCCTTGTGAATAGTCGAACTGCTTTGGATAGTCAACGTCTAACAAGCCGCAGACAATCCATTCTCGACTTTTATGTGTTTTATGTGGATTTTTATGTGTTTTATGTAATTTTATCTGTTTATGTGTTACGATTTTTGGTGATTTATTCGCTTTTCGCTAACGCTTTGATCGACACACACAACCCGCACTACACATCTATCTCAACCTGCTACCAAATCGTTACTACTTGTGGATGATCGCATGCTATGTTACTCGCTTATGATACTACCTGTGTGCTCGCTAATCGCAATCGCTATTCTCGAACGCTCGCGGACTTTGAATGATAGGTTTCTGTATTCTGACTGCCTCTTGTGTTTCTGTGCTTCTGTGCTTTACATGCTTATGTGCTTCTGTGCTTATGTGAATCTGGGATTATGTGCCTATGTGTTTATTTGTTATGTAATCATGTTCCTGAGCTTTAGTAGTATTAGGCGTGTGAGGTGAGATTCGATTATATTGTGTCTGAGTCCTATGGCGATGTCTTTTGCAGACAATGTCGTCATCTGGATCCCGTCATTCCCGAACTGCCCGCCAAAACCAGAAAGACAAACGCCTTGCTGCTCTCGTCGCTAAGCAAATGGCGAAAGTTGTTCCTCAGATCGTGAGTGAACTATACGAGAATGTGAGCAAATCGTCTGAAGAGTCCAGGACTGAAACCCCTAAAGCTGCTTTCAGTTTCAAGCAGTTTAAAGCTTGCGGACCGAAAGAATTCACTGGCGAAGATGGCCCTACGGCTTTGTTTCAATGGTTTGATTCGATCGAGGTCACCCTGCGCCAGATAGGCTGTCCTAACAATCTCCGCACTCTGAATGCTACTGGCGTCTTCCAGTCCCGCGCTCTAGACTGGTGGACGGCCGAGAGGAACAAGCGCGGAAACGATGCAGCTTATAGTCTGACATGGGATGAGTTGAAGAACGTCATGTTGGAAGAGTTCTGGCCTCCCCATGAGCGCCAAAAGTTGGAGGACGAATTCTGGCATCTAAAGCAGAAGGATGGTGACAATGCTGCTTTAACTGCTCACTTCAAGCAGCTCAGTATAATCTGCCCCGGTCAAGTCAAGACTATTGATGTGACGATCAAGAAGTATATCCGAGCTCTGCCGGACTGTGTAGCAGATTTTGTGCAAGCTTCAAAGCCAGCAAAAATCGAGGAAGCTTATCTACTCGCCGCAGAGATCAACGACAAGCGAGTTAAGGCTGGTGTCTGTGACAAAGCCTCGAAGAACTTGCATCAAGCTACCGCCGCTGCAACCACCGAAACCGCCGCCGCTGCTCAATCTTCAAATTCCTCTCGTCGGAAGAGGAAGAATAGCAACTCCAACAACAAGAATTGTGCTGTCACCACTGCTGCCCCGCTACAAGCTGTACCAGCTCCACAACACTCTCAACACCGATCAGCTGCAGCACCAGTTACCCAAGCATCGCCTGCAAAACGTGCTTACACTGGTCCTCACCCTGCTTGCCCGGCATGCACCTACCATCATCCAGTGGGAATCGCCTGCAGATTTTGTGTAACACCCCGTGTTTCTTAAGTCAAAGTCAAAGTCAAGGTCAAAGTCAACGACCGATTTCGCGTGACTTGACTAGTAGTGAATTTCTTTTATGTGTTTATTTTAACTGTATTATGTGGAGTAAGTGTTAATAATTACAATAATCGACGTATGTTATTCGCTATTTAATCGACTTACGACTGTGAACTATAGGAAGTAACAATGCGATAAAGTCAAATCAATCCAATTTAATCGACATCGAATCGCAATTGCACTTTCAACTCGAATTACGCATTTTAGCTATTGTTATACGTGTGTGTGTGTGCCTTATGTGTTACTTGTGCATGTTTAAATTATGCTACGCGTGGTAATCAATCGAATCGCAATCAAACTCAATCGCAATCGAAATGGTATTATAATTAGTGGATATGAGTAGTTGGGATTAAAAGTAATTTGACTAGGAAAACCTATCGCATCGCAACGCTCGCAATCGAAATTGAAACAGCAAAAATCGTCACGCCAAACACCCGAACCAAGTGCCATCTGGCCGGATTGCCATCCGACCGGGCTGCCACTTGATAGTGGTGCCAGGTTGCCATCCGACCGAGATGACATCCGACCGGACAGTCATCCGGGCGAGATGCCATCCGACCGACCTTCCCCTTTCCATTTTGGGAATCCTATAAATAACCCATGTCACTCTCATAGTTACCACTTTTGGCAACTGATGTCCGAATAGCCCGTGCACCTCACCTTTTCTTCGATTTCTCCCAATTCCGGTAAGACCTCGTCCTAAATCTTGTACTTCCTTAATCTATACGCACTCCTACACCTTTCTATCTTTTGAATCTTAACTTTTAACCGTGAAATCACTAGATTTGAGGTGTTATAGGATGACGTCATCATGGTGTTCTTATAAACTTCATGTTTTGGCCTCAACCCACCAAGAACAACTTAGATCTAACCGATTTCCACACAAGTAAACAAAGATCTTGCATAGATCTAAACACATTCATGGTGAAAAAGGATTTAAAGATGGTTTTTAACTTTCTTTCAACTCTTTTACACTCAATGCACCTAAAACCGATAGAATCGGACCTTGTTCTAGTCTTCTACTCATTCGCGGTGTTGTGCTAGCTCAAGACCAGGATTCTACTCACGAGACCACCAACTTCGGGTTAACCAAGAACAACCGTCTTGAACCGATTAACTGGTCGAACTCGGGTGATTCCAGTTTGATCGGGTCACTTGGGTCAAGATGGAGTTCTGTTGATTAACACGTTGTCAAAACGTCTTGATAACACGACAAACAATCAAAACGACCAAGTGTAAGATGAACGGAACGAACAGGACGGAGTGCTATCCGACCGGACTACTATCTGAACGGATAGCCATCCGAGCGGCCGGCTGTCCGAACGACCTACATCTTGGGTCCCACACTTAACCAATTTTATCTGAAGTCTGAGTATTGAACGAGTTACTATCCGATCGGACTACCATCCGACCGAATTACCCTTCGGATCTTGAGATACTTGGACTTAAACACTTAAACAATTTTCAACATGTTCAACAACAGGGTTGCCACCCGCTCGGATGGGCATCCGACCGAGTGACCGCCCTGCTGTGAATTTGTTCTCACTGAGTAAACTCGCCACTCGAGTCGCCGTCCGACCGGATAACCATCCGAGCAAATTGTCATCCGCGTGACTGACCATCCGATCGACCGACTTGAAAGGTAGAGATACTTCAATGTTTTCAAAATGCTACAACGAAAACTTCAAAGGTCAAGCCATCATACACAAACACATCCTTCTCATAGGAAGAAACAATCCACTCGAATAGTCATCCGACCGGACTACCGTCCGAACGGATAACCATCTGAACGGATTGTCATCCGCACGAACTGGCTGTCCGATCGGATTACCATCCGACCGAACTGCAATCCGAGCCACTTACACCTTGCATTGTTTTACGCGTCACTTATCGTTATACTATCGTTTTGTTCAGGCTAACCTTACTCTCGAGCGCTCCCTTCAATCCATCATCGCTGTGAGAATACTCGATCCCTTTTTGCTTTATGAACTTTTGGGTGTTACATACGTTACTTATTTTAAATCACATCGAACACACTACGCAATACTTTTAACGCTAACCGTTACCACATGTTATACGTGGCTAAATGAATGCTTGTTTGTTATGTTTACACATGGAATGTTGTCTCCCTGCCTTAGCAACGATAGTACTATAGTTTGGACTCAGCACCCGCTCACGCGGGGGTTGTTAAGGACAATTATTTGCATGGATTACAGTGGTGATCATGTATTACGAACTGCCTTGGGCAGTCAACCCGCAGTCATTGGTATCGATAGGTTCATGTCGATAACTAACATGCCTCATTTCACTCTGTGTACGTGCTAGTTATGCGTAACACTTTCGAACTCTATATGCTATTATCAAACTTGTATGCTCACCTTTACACTATGTGTATTGACTATTATTTTAACGTATGTGACAGGTGCTTAGGATGCTTATCTGCCTTGAAATCGAGGCTAGAATAAGGCTCTAGAGGCCAACAAAAAGTTGTCTGTACAAATGAAATCAAGGGTCTCTAGAAGCAGATAAACAATTGGGCTATTTGAAAAATCTGAGCTGTCGGAACAGAACTATTTGCCTAGAATTTTGTCTGTAATAATTTGTTTACCTCTTGAGACATGGTATGGGACATGTTACTTTAAATTAATTGGTAATGATAATTTTTATGGAAACTTCTGGACAATCTGTTTCGCTCAGTGCCATACCCTGATGTTTCCGCCATCGGTTGGGGTGTGACAGATTGGTATCAGATCCATAACTATAGGGAATTAGGCAAGACACGACCTAGTCCGGGTTAATGTCTTAGAGACCTAGTCTATAGTTAGGAACCACAGACCGACTTGTGCATATCTGTTAGGGATTCTGCATAAGCTTACTACTATCTCTCGCTATTCTCGCCTACGCTACACTATCACTACACTCGAATTTTCAAATATGAATGAGCTATTTAGTCGAGATTAGGTGTGAAAACCGTAAACTCTCGATTTAATTGCTTGTTCAACCCACAACTTTATCTATAACCACGAGAATCTGCATTGAACCAGGAGTGAAATCCATACTTCGACGCATAATTCTCTCTTATTTTATCAAAACAGGGACGAAGTTGTTAAGCTAGGGGTGAAACCCTAACCTTGATGACTTGTTCCGCCCTTTTTACAAAACTCTCACCAAGGTCTCGACGGACTCCAACGACCAGAAGTCACGATATGATTAACGGGATGCGTACCCAACGCCCACGAATCGAGGCAAAGGCACTATCCTGACAATCAAATGTGCACGACAAGTCCTTGTGAATAGTTGAATCACTTTGGGTAGTCAAAGTCTAATAGCCGCAGACGATCTATTTCTCGATTTTTATATGTTTTGATTCTGAGCCCGCAACTGCTGACTCTGATGATTCGTTGATTTTATGTGTGTTTAACTGTTTATGTGCTTAATTTTGGAGACTTGTTCGATTTTTGCTTTCACTCCGATCGACACGCACGACTCGCACTGCTTTTCTATCTGAAAACGCTGACAAATCGCTAAATTGTGGACGACCTTACGCTATGATATACGCTTATACTACACTACTCGATATACTAAACGCGATCGCTATACTCGAACACTCGCGAACTATGAATGATAGGTTTCTGTATTCTGACTGCATCTTGTGATTACATGATTATGTGCTTTTGTGGATTCTGTGTTCTACGTGCCTACGTGCTTATGTGCTTCTGTGTTTACGTGAATCTGTGATTATGTGCCTATGTGTTTATGTGATACATGTTACATTGCGTTCCTAAGCTTTAGTAATAGTAGGATTGTGAGGTGAGATTCGAATATGTCATGTTGAGTCCTGCGACGATGTCTGTTGCAGACAATGTCGTCATCTGGATCTCCCGCTACCCGAGACGCTCGCCGAAAGCAAGCAGACAAACGCCTTGCTTCCATGATCACTAAACAAATGGCAAAAGTTGTTCCCCAAGTCGTCAGCGAGATATATGAAAATATGAGCAAATCATCTGAGGAATCCCGAACTGAGACTCCCAAAGCTGCTTTCCGCTTCAAACAATTCAAGGCGTGTGGATCGAAAGAGTTCACAGTAGAAGAAGGCCCACCAGCTTTGTTTCAATGGTTTGACTCCATCGAGGTCACACTGCGACAGAGCGGTTGCCCAGATGACCTACGCACTCTCAACGCAACTGGCGTCTTCCAGTCCCGCACTTTAGACCGGTGGACGGCTGAGAAGAACAAACGTGGGAATGATGCAGCCTACGGTCTGTCGTGGGACGAGCTCAAGGAAGTCATGCTGGAAGAATTTTGCCCTCCTCATGAACGTCAAAAGTTAGAAGATGAATTCTGGCACATAAAGCAGAAGGATGGTGAAAACGCTTCACTCACTACTCGCTTCAAGCAGCTCAGCATTATCTGTCCTGATCAAGTCAAGACTCCAGAGATCGCAATCAAGAAGTATATCCGAGCCCTGCCTGACTGTGTTGCAGATTTCGTGCAAGCGGCCAAGACTACAACGATTGAAGAGACTTACCTACTGGCCGCTGAAATCAACGACAAGCGGGTCAAGGCTGGTATCTGGGATAAAACTTCGAAGCACCTGCATCAAGTCATCGCCACACCAACTGCTGAAACCTCCGCCGCTCAATCGTCAAAGACCTCACGCCGCAAGAAGAAGAACAACAACAGCAGCTCCAGCAACAAGAACTGTGCTGTCACTACCACTGCTGCTCCACTTCAAGCCGTACCGTACCGGCCCAGCAGAAGCCTCATCACCGACCAGCACTAGTTACTTATGCAGCGCCAGCAAAGCGCGCATACACAGGCCCCCACCCGACTTGCCCGACATGCTCTTATCATCACCCAGTGGGTCTCGCCTGTCGTTTCTGCGCTCACTGCAACCTGTACGGCCACTTCACTGTCAACTGCCGTACTGGTCCCCATCAAGCCCCAGCTCAAGCCACTGCTCATCAAGCTCTGCTCCCAGGCCCGCAAGGTCAACAAGCGGCTCCGGCACCCGCGATCAACGCCCGAGAGTGCTTCGCATGTGGTGATCCCAACCACTTTGCTAATATGTGCCCAAACAGGGTGGAGAAACAAGAGCCCCAGCAGCAGTAGCCTCACCAGCAGCAACAACAGCAGCCACAACAACAAGCCGCACCCGCCAGAACCTTCAACATCAATGTGCGCCAAGCCCAGGCTGACAACAACATGGTCAATGGTACGTTCCTTGTGAATGGTATTTATGCATCGTGTTTGTTTGATACTAGAGCCCATAATTGCTTTGTGTCGTTCGAATTTGAGAAACTCCTTAGTCGTAAGCGCTCCCATCTCCCCTCGACGTTCGAAGTTGAAGTCGCTACCGGAAGAACTGTCACCGTTAATTCTTTTCTTCGTGATTGTACTCTTGAGCTCAACAATCACATCTTCCCAATCGACCTAATTCCGATGCAACTCGAAAGTTTCGACGTCATAGTAGGCATGGACTTTCTTCGCGAAAACCATGCTGAAGTTGTATGCTTCGATAAGATGATTCGATTCTCGCTCGCGAATGGTGATTTATTGTGTGTTTATGGCGAAACTGCTTCAAAAGGTCTCAAGCTCATGTCATGTGTTCAAGCTAGCAAGTATCTCCGCAAGGAATACAAAGCTTTCTTGGCTAACATTGTAGTAGCGGAGAAGGAAAAGAAAGGAAGACCAGGTGTAAACGATGTCCCAGTGGTTCGAGAATTCCCTAACGTTTTTCTGGAGGATCTTCCCGGACTACCGCCAAGTCGTGATATCGACTTTCTTATCGACCTCATTCCTGGAGCCAACCCCGTTGCCAAAGCTCCTTACCGACTCGCACCATCCGAAATGCGTGAACTCTCAAACCAACTCCAGGAATTACTTGACAAAGGCTTCATTCACCCGAGCACCTCTCCTTGGGGCGCGCCAGTCCTTTTCGTTAAAAAGAAGGATGGGTCGTTCAGGATGTGCATCGACTATCGGGAATTGAATAAGTTAACTATCAAGAACCGCTATCCCTTGCCTCACATTGATGATTTGTTTGATCAGCTACAAGGTGCTACATGTTTCTCGAAGATCGATCTATGCTCAGGCTACCACCAACTACGCATTCAAGAGGAGGATATACCCAAAACCGCATTTCGCACTCGCTACGGCCACTACGAATTCATTGTTATGCCTTTTGGTTTAACCAATGCACCTGCGGTTTTCATGGATCTGATGAATCGCGTGTGTAAACCATATCTCGATCGTTTCGTCATCGTGTTCATTGACGATGTCTTGATCTATTCCAAGTCGAAAGCCGAACACGCGCAGCATCTACGTTTGGTTCTCGAGCTACTCCAGGGGAATCAACTCTATGCCAAATTCTCCAAGTGCGAATTCTGGCTGGAGGAGGTTCAGTTTCTGGGTCACATCGTAAATAGTCAAGGTATTCACGTCGATCTTGCGAAGATTGAAGCAGTTAAGAGTTGGATTACACCTAAGAACCCGTCTGAAGTCCGTTCTTTTCTCGGACTAGCGGGCTATTTATTGATGGATTCTCAAAGATCGCTGTGCCGCTTACCGCTCTCAGGCTTAAAGACAAGCCTTTTGTTTGGGGAACCGAACAAGAGACTGCCTTCCAAACCCTTAAGCACATGCTTTGCAATGCTCCTGTTCTCACATTGCCCGACGGAAACGACGATTTCATTGTCTATTGTGATGCTTCCAACCTTGGTCTTGGTTGTGTTCTCATGCAACGAGACAAGGTTATAGCTTACGCATCTCGACAGCTCAAAATCCATGAGAAGAACTATACAACCCATGATCTCGAGCTAGGCGCGGTTGTTTTTGCGTTAAAGATTTGGCGACACTACCTGTATGGTACAAAGTGTACGATCTTCACCGATCATAGGAGCCTACAACATATCTTTAATCAGAAAGAACTTAATATGCGTCAACGCCGATGGGTAGAACTTCTCAACGATTACAACTATGAGATTCGTTATCACCCAGGCAAAGCAAATGTTGTTGCCGACGCTCTTAGCAGACGGAGTTATTTGCTCAGCATTCGCAATGTCCAAGCCCAATACGACCTCGAAACCCTCATCCGCGAAGCACAGCATGCCTGTTTTAATGAACGCACCATGAAGAAGGAACGAATCTATCACCATGGAGCCCAGCTTGTGAATAAATCGAATGGGATATTCCAGTTTCTGGACCGAATTTGGATCCCTAAACGGACCGATTTGCGACAGATTTTGATGGATGAAGCCCACAAATCCCGGTATTCTATTCATCTCGGTGCCGACAAAATGTACCAGGACCTTCGCTACAAGTACTGGTGGTCGGGCATGAAAAGGGATATTGCTCTCTACGTTGGTAAATGCCTGACCTGTGCAAGGGTCAACGCTGAACATCAAAGACCCTCTGGCTTACTCGAACAACCTCCAATCCCTATGTGGAAGTGGGAGAGTATAGCTATGGACTTCATAACGAAGCTTCCGCACATGCCATCAGGTCACGACAGCATTTGGGTTATCGTTGACCGTTTGACCAAATCAGCTCACTTTTTGCCAATACAAGAAGACTACAAGGAGGAACGATTAGCCCGAATCTACACCAACGAGATCATTTGTAATCATGGGACGCCTCGCGACATCATCTTTGACCGTGATGCTCGGTTTACCTCGCGACTGTGGGAAACGTTTCAAACGGCTCTCGGTACATCGCTTAATCTAAGTACCGCTTTCCACCCACAAACCGACGGTCAGACTGAAAGAACGATTCGTACTCTTGAAGACATGCTCTGTTCATGTGTCATAGACTTCGGTGGTAATTGGGATACATACCTGCCGTTAGTCGAATTCTCGTACAACAACAGTTTTCATTCCAGCATACAAATGGCACCATTTGAGGCACTATATGGAAGAAGATGTCGATCGCCTATTGTGTGGCACGAGATCGGGCATTCGCAATTAACCGGTCCCAAGCTATTGCCAGAAAAGACAGACAAAATTTTCCAAATTCGAGATAATCTAACGAAAGCTCGGAATCGTCAGAAAAGTTACGCCGATAGAAGACGCAAGCCCCTTGAATTTGACGTTGGCGACTACGTACTCCGAAAGGTTTCACCTTGGAAGGGTGTGGTCCGATTCGGCAAGAAAGGAAAGCTCGCGCCTCGATACATTGGACCCTTTAAGATTCTGGAGAGAATCGGCAAAGTGGCTTACAGACTCGAACTACCGGAGGAACTTAGCAATGTTCACCCGACATTCTACGTCTAAAACCTCAGGAAGTGCCTAGCTGAGCCCGATTTACATGTTCCATTAGAGGATCTGCAAGTGAACGAAACATTACACTTCGTGGAGAAGCCTGTTGAGATCATGGATTGTCAAACCAAGCAGCTCAGATGCTCGTGCATTCCTATTGTGAAAGTCCGATGGGAAGGCCAACGAGGCGCTGAGTTCTCTTGGGAACTCGAAAGCGACATGAAGGCGAAGTACCCGTAGTTGTTTGTTACGGATTCGGACTAATTTCGGGACAAAATTGCCTCAACTAGGGGAGGCTGTAACACCCCGTGTTTCTGAAGTCAAAGTCAAAGTCAATGTCAAAGTCAACGACCGATTTCGCGCGACTTGACTAGTAGTGAATTTCTTTTATGTATTTATTTTAACTGTATTATATGGAGTAAGTGTCAGTAATTACAATAATCAACGTATGTTATTTGCTATTTAATCGACTTACGACTGTGAACTATAGGAAGTAACAATGCGATAAAGTCAAATCAATCCAATTTAATCGACATCGAATCGCAATCGCACTCGCAACTCGAATTACGCATTTTAGCTATTGTTATACGTTTGTGTGTGCCTTATGTGTTACTTGTGCATGTTTAAATTATGCTACGTGTGGTAATCAATCGAATCGCAATCGAAACTCAATCGTAATCGAACTCAATCGCAATCGAAATGGTATTATAATTAGTGGAGAAGAGATAGCGCTAGATATGAGTAGTTGGGATTAAAAGTAATTTTACTAGGAAAACCTATCGCATCGCAACGCTCGCAATCAAAATCAAAACAGCAAAAATCATCACGCCAAACACCCGAACCAAGTGACATCCGGCCAGATTGCCATCCGACCGGGCTGCCACTTGATAGTGGTGGCAGGTTGCCATCCGACCGAGATGACATCCGACCGGATAGTCATCCGGGCGAGATGCCATCCGACCGACCTGCCCCTTTCCATTTTGGGAATCCTATAAATACCCCATGTCACTCTCATAGTTACCACTTTTGGCAACTGACGTCCGAACAGCCCGTGCACCTCACCTTTTCTTCGATTTCTCCCAATTCCGGTAAGACCTCGTCCTAAATCTTGTACTTCCTTAATCTATACGCACTCCTACATCTTTCTATCTTTTGAATCTTCACTTTTAACCGTGAAATCACTAGATTTGAGGTGTTCTAGGATGACGTCATCATGGTGTTCTTATAAACTTCATGTTTTGGCCTCAACCCACCAAGAACAACTTAGATCTAACCGATTTCCACACAAGTAAACAAAGATCTTGCATAGATCTAAACACATTCATGGTGAAAAAGGATTTAAAGATGGTTTTTAACTTTCTTTCAACTCTTTTACACTCAATGCACCTAAAACCGATAGAATCGGACCTTGTTCTAGTCTTCTACTCATTCGCGGTGTTGTGCTAGCTCAAGACCAGGATTCTACTCACGAGACCACCGACTTCGGGTTAACCAAGAACAACAGTCTTGAACCGGTTAACTGGTCGAACTCAGGTGATTCCAGTTTGATCGGGTCACTTAGGTCAAGATGGAGTTCTGTTGATTAACACGTTGTCAAAACGTCTCGATAACACGACAAACAATCAAAACGACCAAGTGTAAGACGAACGGAATGACCAGGACGGAGTGCTATCCGACCGGACTACTGTCCGAATGGATAGCCATCCGAGCGGCCGGCTGTCCGAACGACCTACATCTTGGGTCCCACACTTAACCAATTTTATCTGAAGTCTGAGTAATGAACGAGTTACTATCCGATTGGACTACCATCTGACCGAATTACCCTTCGGATCATGAGATACTTGGACTTAAACACTTAAACAATTTTCAACATGTTCAAAAACAGGGTTGCCACCCGCTCGGATGGGCATCCGACCGAGTGACCGCCATCATGTGAATTTGTTCTCACCGAGTAACCTCGCCACTCGAGTCGCCGTCCGACCGGATAACCATCTGAGCGGATTGTCATCTGCGCGACTGACCAACCGATCGACCGACTTGAAAGATAGAGATACTTCAATGTTTTCAAAATGCTACAACGAAAACTTCAAAGGTCAAGCCATCATACACAAACACATCCTTCTCATAGGAAGAAACAATCCACTCGAATAGTCATCCGACCGGACTACCGTCCAAACGGATTGTCATCCGCACGAACTGGCTGTCCGATTGGATTACCATCCGACCGAACTGCTATCCGAGCCACTTACACCTTGCATCGTTTTACGCGTCGCTTATCGTTATGCTATCGTTCTGATCAGGCTAACCTTACTCTCGAGCGCTCCCTTCAATCCATCATCGTTGTTGTCGCAACCCCCGATCCCTTATCTGTCCCGGGAACGGGCGGACGCGAACTCAGAGTTTCGGTGGTATCAACTTGTTAATTTGGCAGCGGAAATTACATCAGGACCGTAGTTAGGAAATATTTATCAGAGTAAAACCACCATATGTAATATTAATAATAACATGGGTAAAACACAAGTTTCTTATTACAATACATTTATAGGAATGAACCCTATTTTATTGAATTTAAAACATCGTCTTTTAGGTAACTTTTATAGCCACATTTTTTCCCAAGCCTTCAGTGCTCTCCAGCTGGCTTTTTACTAATTGGCTGTCACATTGTGTTACCTGAAACGCGTTTTAAAAACATTTGTCAGTAGGAAATACTGGTGAGTGAATCCCAATTTAATCAAGAAACATTTTACCAATTAAAACAGAATTGAGAGCGATCACATTGTTTATTTCTAAACAATTACTCATCCAGTACTGTCAATCCTGACTTGTGGGTCATATTACACATTGGCTAACTCGTTGTCCAATGGTAACATACTGTCATCCCGACTTACTACTGGCAGTAGTAAATTTTGTATACAAAACCCCAACATACCGGCAGTAATTGAAGAACTACAAAGACTCAATCACCGCTTAATCACATTGTAAAGCATTTAAGGTTTTGTAAAATATTTACAAAAAGGTTAACAAAAAGAGGATAAACTCACATTGCTATCTTAGACTTCGCGTAAGGGTTTCCTGGGAATACTCTATAATTTACACAAATGTACATAGGTTAGTATCATAACCCTTTGAAAATATTAATGATACCCTCCCCGAGACGGTATTCCAACAACTACGTTGGGCAGAACCACGACAATTGTTACGGAACCCTAAATCAATCGGGCAGCGTATGTATTACGAAACTGGGGTTATAATACTTACAACGGAGCAGAACCTCGCTAATTAGGGGGTATAATACCAGCTTTCTATGCCTATTATTCAGAAATTGTGATTGAGAAATGAAAATTGAACGAACTGAATTGAAGCCCGAGGCCTCCTTTATATAGTTGCTGAACTGGACTCTCACGCGGCCCGCGTAAACGATAAGTGGGGCTTACGCGGCCCGCATACTAGCCCGGGTATGGTTTAGGTGATCCGGGTCATCGCCTAGACTCGCCACGACGTCGACACGTGTCGGCCTCTGGTGTCTCTGCGTTGTTGATCTCTCGCGGCCCGCGTTAGCTTAACGGGGTCTTACGCAGCCCGCTTAACTTAAGAAATCAACGAAATCAGGTTTCATCCTTCATACCGCCCGCGTAAGGTTGGGGTGGGTCCTACGCGGCCCACCTCAACTTAGATTTCTTGTTTTTCATTTATTTTAAATGTTATAACGTATTTCGGGCTCGGTTTTCACATACGGGGTGTATTTAAAGACATAATGGGACAATTTAAGATATGCTAGGATGTCGGAAATATATGAGAGTGTCGGTTTTACTGAGGGTTGTTACATCCTCCCCGCCTTGCTTTAGAGTTCGTCCTCGAGGTCTACTGGAACAAGTGCAGATATTTCCTTTGCATTTCAGATTCAAGCTCCCATGTGTACTCAGGTCCTCTTTTGGAGTCCCACTTCACTTTGACCAGAACTTATCTCTTGTGCTTGAGGTTCTTAACTTTCCTATCTTTAATTAGTAGAGGTCTTTCTACAAACTTAAGTTGTTCATTTACCTCTATATCCTTAAGAGGTATCATCAGTGATTCAGCAGTTAAACACTTTTTGAGATTAGATACATGAAATACATCATGTATTCCTGCCATTTCCTCTGGCAGTTGTAGTTGATAGGCTACAGGTCCTATTCTTCTAATAATCTCAAAAGGTCCAATATACCTGGGACTTAGCTTTCCTCGTTTGATGAATCTTACTACTCCTTTCCAAGGAGATACTTTCAACAATACTTTATCTCCTACTTGAAATTCCAAGGGTTTGCGTCGGTTTTCAGCATAGCTCTTCTGTCGATCACGTGCTGCTTTCAATCGTTCCTTAATTTGAATAATCTTGTCGGTTGTTTCTTGCACTATCTCAGGTCCAGATAGTTGCTTTTCCTCAATTTCTGCCCAACAGACTGGGGTTCGGCACTTTCGTCCATAAAGTGCTTCGAATGGTGCAACATTGATACTTGTGTGATAACTGTTATTATAAGAAAATTCTATTAACGGTAAGTGATCGTCCCAATTACCTCCAAAATCAATTACACAAGCTCTAAGCATATCCTCCATTGTCTGAATTGTCCTTTCGCTTTGTCCATCCGTTTGAGGATGATAAGCTGTGCTCAACTTTAACTTGGTTCCCAATGCCTTTTGGAAACTTGACCAAAAATGAGAGGTAAATCGGCTATCTCTATCAGAAACAATTGATAAAGGAATGCCATGTAAAGAAACAATTTCATTTACATACAACTTAGCTAACTGTTCCATACTGAAAGTTTCTTTCATTGGTAGGAAATGAGCTGACTTGGTTAGCCTATCTACAATCACCCAGATTGTATCATTACCTTTCTTTGTTTTGGGTAATTTAGTAACAAAATCCATTGTTATCAATTCCCATTTCCACACTGGCATTTCTAATTGTTGTAGAAATCCTGAGGGTTTCTGGTGTTCAGCTTTGACTTGTGAACAAGTTAAACATTTAGAAACAGAGGCTGCTATGTCCTTTTTCATTCCTATCCACCAGAAATTCTTCCTTAAATCCTGATACATCTTATCATTTCCTGGATGCATCGTATATTTAGATTTATGGGCTTCTTCTAATATACAATGACGTAGTTTCCTAATTTAGGTATCCACATTCTCTTTTCATGGAATCTCCTAATTCCATCTGTTCCTTGTTCTAATTCTTTTAGCATACCTTTTAATTTTTCAGCATCATCCTTGATTACTGATTCTTGTGCCTCTCTTATCTGGTCATTTAAATTTACTTGCAGATTTAATTTAAGAGAACGTACCCTTTTTTGCTTTTCATGATACTTTCGGCTTAAAGCATCTGCCACTACATTTGCTTTTCCTTCATGATACTGGATATCACAGTCATAATCACTAAGCATCTCCATCCAGCGTCTTTGTCTCATATTCAATTCCTTTTGCTTGAAAATATACCTTAAACTCTTATGATCAGTGAATACAATAAACTTACTACCGTATAAGTAGTGTCTCCAAATTTTAAGAGCAAAAATTATAGCTCCTAACTCTAAATCATGGGTTGAATAATTCTCTTCATGATTCTTAAGTTGTCTAGATGCGTAAGCTATAACCTTTTGTCGTTGCATTAATACACATCAATAACCTAATTTAGAAGCGTCACAATAGACTATAAAGTCTTCAGCTCCTTCTGGTAATGCTAATATGGGTGTATGGGTTAATCTTTAATTAAGGATTCTAAAGGCTTCTTCTTGTTTTAATCCCCATTCAATCTTAACAGATTTACAGGTTAGCTTAGTTAAGGGAATGGCTATTCTAGAAAAATCTTGAATAAATCTTCTATAATAACCGGCCAATCCTAAGAAACTTCTAACCTCGGTTGGTGACTCAGGGGTTTTCCATTTAGTAATCGCCTCGATTTTTGTTGGATCCACATGAATTCCTTCATGATTGACTAGGTGTCCAAGAAATTGTACCTGTTCTAACCAAAATTCGCACTTTGAAAATTTAGCATAAAGCTTTTCCTTTCTTAATAAACTTAAAAGTGCGTGCAAATGCTTTGCATGATCCTCTTTATTCTTAGAGTAAATGAGAATATCATCTATAAAAACAATTATGAATTTATCCAAATATGGCTTACATATTCAGTTCATTATGTCCATAAATGCGGCTGGGGCATTGGTTAAACCAAATGGCATGACAGTAAATTCATAATGGTCATACCTTTTTCTGAATGCGGTCTTAGGAATGTCCTCTTCCTGTACCTTTAATTGGTGATATCCTGACCTTAAATCGATTTTAGAGAAAAATCGAGCTCCTTGCAGTTGATCAAACAGATCATCAATTCTTGGTAATGGGTACCAGTTCTTAATCGTGACCTTGTTTAATTCACGGTAGTCAATGCACATACGCATTGATCTGTCCTTCTTTTTAACAAACAGTATCGGCGCTCCCCATGGTGACGAACTAGGTTGTATAAATCCTTTCTCTAACAATTCGTCTAATTGTTTCTTTAATTCTTGCATTTCTGCAGGTGCCAAACGGTAAGGTGCTTTGGCAATCGGTGCTGTTCCTGGTATTAAATGGATTCTGAATTCAACTTCCCTATCTGGAGGTTGCCCTGGCAAGTCTTCTGGAAATACATCTGAAAACTGAGATGCTACTGGAATATCTTTTAAATCCTTTCCTTTAGTGTTAGTGATTATGGAAATCAAATACACTAATGATCCTTTTCTTATGTAACTTGCAGTTTTCATCACAGAGATAAATTTTGTGGATCTAGATGATTTATCTCCTTTAATTGTGATCGTTTTACCTTTTGGTGAATTTACTTGAATTGACTTTTGATCACATAAAATACTGGCTTTATTGGCTATTAACCAATCCATTCCTAAAACAACATCAAATCCTGGCAGATTCATGGGATAAAGGTTTGCAATAAATTTCTGATTTAAAATTTCTATTCTTGCTCCCTGCTAGATTTCAGAAATCCTAACAGTTTCTCCATTAGTTGTCTATACTAAGCATTCTTGTGGTAGTTTAGTTAATGTCTGATTTAGAAATTTGCAAAATGATGTATTAATAAAACTTTGGTTTGCACCAGAGTCAAATAATACTTTAGCAAAAACATCATTAACTAAAAACGTACCAGCTATAACATCTGGAATCATCTTGGCTTCATCTGCAGTTAGAACAAATGCTCTAGCATTTTGAGTATTCTTGTTGTTTGTAGCTGGAACTAATTTTGGGCAATTAGGTTTGATATGACCTTGTTCTCCGCAGTTGTAACATATCCTATTATTAGCTTTCTTCCTGCAATTTTCTTCTTTGTGTCCCGATATTTTGCAAAAGTTACAGTATATGGAGCATCTTCCTGAATGCTTTCTTTTGCAATTCTTACAGTAAGGTGTAGAGGTAGAACCTATATTTTTCCCACGATTAAAATTTCCAGAACGAAATTCTTGTGTGAGCTTCTGGGTTAGGTTCCTCCTTTGATCTTCTTCTCGGGTACGGACTAATTCATCTGTCAAGGTATTTGCTAGTTCTACAGCTTCTTCTATAGTTTGAGGTCTAGCTGCCTTGACTACGTGTCTTATCTCCCAAATTAATCCCCAAATATAACGGGAGATTAATACTGGTTCAGGTGAAGCAAGAGTTGGCACTATTCTAGCATATTCAAAGAATATTTTAGTGTATCCCTTACTATCCACACCAATCATCCTAAGGTTTAAGAATTTGTTTGCTATCTGTTCCTTCTCATTGGGTGGGCAGAATTTCCTTTCTACCTTGTTCTTAAAATCCTCCCATTCCGTATTGTAAGTTTTATCACTTCCTCTTGATTGGAGGATAGTGTTCCACCATTCTAGTGCTGAATTCTTAAACAGATTAGAAGCAAACAATATCTTATCTTCTTCAGCACACTTGCTTATTCTTAAGACTGCCTCACTCTTCTCTATCCAGCGTAGAGTTGCAATGGCCCCTTCGTTGCCCGAGAATTCCATTGGTTTACAAGACCAGAATTCTTTATAAGAACAACCGTAAGACACATTTCTTCTTCTTTTGGGAATGGACATTTGAAGTACAGGTCCATTGGTTACGCTGTTTTCGGGTTCGATGGGTCGCTTACTGCTATGCTTACTTTTATTATTCGCTTCTTGAATAGTTTGAATAATAAATGGCATTGCATCTATGATTCCTTGTGCCACTATATGTTGAACATCACTATTATCCATTTGGTTTCCATTGTTATTGATGCTTGGATTCTCATTAACCACGTTAATGTTACTCTGGTTATCATTATTCAGATTTCCTTGGTTTCCTTCATCGGCCATCTGAATTTTAAACATTGATCCATATTAATATCACAAGATAATATTTAATATAGTTAAACACATGACACGCAATCTAGCCAAAAACGTCGATCATTGCGACTTTTACTCTATTTCCATATACTATTATGCATCTATTACATACTAGTACTGAAATAAAAATTACAATACCAACAGAAATAGAATCACACTAATAGTAATAGGCATCCATACACACATATTTTATTTTATTATATTATTATTACTATTACCGTCTCCTCCATCACATCACGGATATGGATTTATCCAAAAATCCATATTGCGCTCATCGTATTTCCATACGAGACGCTCTCCCACATGTCGCATTCTCTCACTGCTTTCTAAAATTTCCTCACCAAAGGTCCTAAGTTCTTGCACGTTTTCTGCACTCATTGGGGGTGCAGGTTCTAGGACTGGGTTCGGAATCTGGGGTGCGGGTTCCTGATATAGGGGTGAAAGTGCCTGAAATCGTTAAGGATCTTGTAAGATCTCCCTAATGTAGTTATCATGGTAATAGGGATCTAAAGGGTCCATACCTGGATAGGCTCCTATGTTATGTATGGGTGTGTCTTCATGTATCGGGTAGCGTTGCACAAAGTCCCTATTATCGTCCCACCAGGGGTCGTAATTTGGGTCTAGGGGGTTTGGTGCTTGTACCCTAGGGATTTCCTCTGGGTTGAAGTCATGCATCTCCACTTGGTTTTCAGGGTTTTCTATCTCCATAGGTTGGTCTGGGATTAGTGGTTGTGGGGCTACTAGTTGTTCCAGACTTGGGTCAGCAGCAGTTGTAGCTAGGATATGGAAATTGGCTAGGCTTCTATTAACCATATCCTGTGTATGGGCATCTGTCTTTCGCTTAGTAGCTACTAAAACTCTTTGCTGTTGCAACTTTCGCATTCTTTTCCTACGTGCAATGGCTTCCTCACTGAACTATCCTCGTTTCTTATGAGGGAATGGCTCTTCTGACTGAGCTTTAAAGGCAAACATTCCTTCTTCCTGATCAGCAGAATACCCAGAAAGGGCAGGCTGTGAAGAGGTACCTTCACTCCTAGGTGAATCAGACAACTGACGACTCATGTCTGAGGGTCCCTGATCACTCATACTGTAAACTAACAAATAGTCAAATAACACATAACAAATAAATACAGTTATGCACGTATTTCCATAATTTATTTCCCAACACAAAATTTAAATTTTAAGTGTCAGCAGAACACTTCTTTGGCTTAGACCAGTGGCTAGGCTCTGATACCACCTTCTGTCGCAACCCCCGATCCCTTATCTGTCCCGGGAACGGGCGGACGCGAACTCAGAGTTTCGGTGGTATCAGCTTGTTAATTTGGCAGCGGAAATTACATCAGGACCGTAGTTAGGAAATATTTATCAGAGTAAAACCACCATATGTAATATTAATAATAACATGGGTAAAACCCAAGTTTCTTATTACAATACATTTATAGGTATGAACCCTATTTTATTGAATTTAAAACATCGTCTTTTAGGTAACTTTTATAGCCACATTTTTCCCAAGCCTTCAGTGCTCTCCAGCTGGCTTTTTACTAATTGGCTGTCACATTGTGTTACCAGAAACGCGTTTTAAAAACATTTGTCAGTGGGAAATACTGGTGAGTGAATCCCAGTTTAATCAAGAAACATTTTACCAATTAAAACAGTATTGAGAGCGATCACATTGTTTATTTCTACACAATTACTCATTCGGTACTGTCAATCCTGACTTGTGGGTCATATTACACATTGGCTAACTCGTTGTCCAATGGTAACGTATTGTCATCCCGACTTACTACTCGCAGTAGTAAATTTTGTATACAAAACCCCAACATACCGGCAGTAATTGAAGAACTACAAAGACTCAATCACCGGTTAATCACATTGTAAAGCATTTAAGGTTTTGTAAAATATTTACAAAAAGGTTAACAAAAAGAGGATAAACTCACATTGCTATCTTAGACTTCGCGTAAGGGTTTCCTGGGAATAATCTATAATTTACACAAATGTACATAGGTTAGTATCATAACCCTTTGAAAATATTAATGATACCCTCCCCGAGACGGTATTCCAACAACTACGTCGGGTAGAACCACGACAATTGTTACGGAACCCTAAATCAATCAGGCAGCGTATCTATTACGAAACTGGGTTTATAATACTTACAATGGAGCAGAACATCGCTAATTAGGGGTTATAATACCAGCTTTCTATGCCTATTATTCATAAATTGTGATTGAGAAATGAAAATTGAACGAACTGAATTGAAGCCCGAGGCCTCCTTTATATAGTTGCTGAACTAGACTCTCACGCAGCCCACGTAAAAGATAAGCGGGGCTTACGTGGCCCGCGTACTAGCCCGGGTAGGGTTTAGGTGATCCGGGTCATCGCCTAGACTCGCCACGATGTCGACACGTGTCGGCCTCTGGTGTCTCTGCGTTGTTGATCTCCCGCGGCCCGCGTTAGCTTAACGGGGTCTTACGCGGCCCGCCTTAACTTAAGAAATCAACGAAATCAGGTTTCATCCTTCATACCGCCCGCGTAAGGTTGGGGTGGATCCTACGCGGCCCGCCTCAACTTAGATTTCTTGTTTTAAATGTTATAACGTATTTCGGACTCGGTTTTCACATACGGGGTATATTTAAAGACATAATGGGACAATTTAAGATATACTAGGATGTCGGAAATATTTCAGAGTGTCGGTTTTACTGAGGGTTGTTACAGCTGTGAGTATACTCGATCCCTTTTTGCTTTATGCACTTTTGGGTGTTACATACGTTACTTATTTTAAATCACATCGAACACACTACGCAATACTTTTAACGCTAACCGTTACCGCATGTTATACGTGGCTTAATGAATGCTTGTTTGTTATGTTTACACATGGAATGTTGTCTACCTGCCTTAGCAACGATAGTACTATAGTTTGGACTCAGCACCCGCTCACGTGGGGGTTGTTAAGGATAATTATTTGCATGGATTACAGTGGTGATCATGTATTATTGCCTTGGGTAGTCAACCCGCAGTCATTGGTATCGATAGGTTCATGTCGATAACTAACATGCCTTATTTCACTCTGTGTACGTGCTGGTTATGCGTAATGCTTTCGAACTCTATATGCTATTATCAAACTTGTATGCTCACCTTTACACTATGTGTATTGACTGTTATTTTAACGTATGTGACAGCTGCTTAGGATGCTTATCTGCTAGGAAATCGAGGCTATAATAAGGCTCTAGAGGCCAACAAAACGTTGTCTGTACAAATGAAATCAAGGGTCTCTAGAAGCAGATAAACAATTGGGCTATTTGAAAAATCTGAGTTGTCGGAACAGAACTATTTGCCTAGAATTTTGTCTGTAATAATTTGTTTACCTCTTGAGACATGGTATGGGACATGTTACTTTAAATTGATTGGTAATGATAATTGTTATGGAAACTTCTGGACAATCTGTTTCGCTCAGTGCCATACCCCGATGTTTCTGCCATCGGTTGGGGTGTGACATTTTGTGTGCGTTGCAACATGTACGGCCACTTCACCGCCAACTGTCGTACAGGTCCACGCCCAGCTCAAGCTACTGCTCATCAAGCTCTACTTCCAGCTCCTCAAGGCCAACAAGCGGCTCAAGCACCCACGATCAATGCTAGAGTCTACTTTGCATGTGGTGATCCCAACCACTTCGCAAACATGTGCCCCAATCGGGTTGTAAAGTAAGAGCCACAACAGCAGCAGCCTCAGCAACAGCCTTAGCAGCAACAGCAACAAGCTGCTCGTGCTCGAACTTTCAACATTAATGTGCGCCAGGCCCAAGCTGACAACAACGTGGTCAATGGTACGTTCCTTGTGAATGGTATTTATGCTTCGTGTTTGTTTGATACTGGAGCCGATAACTGTTTTGTATCGTTTGAGTTCGAAAAGCTCTTTAATCGTAAGGGCACCCATCTCCCCTCGACGTTCGATGTTGAAGTTGCCACCAGAAGAACCGTTGCAGTCAATTCTGTTCTCCGTGATTGTACTCTCGAACTCAACAATCACATCTTTCCTATCGACCTTATTCAGATGCAGCTCGGTAGTTTTGATGTCATAGTAGGCATGGACTTTCTTTGTGAAAACCATGCTGAAGTTGTTTGCTTCGATAAGATGATTCGATTCTCGCTCGCGAACGGTGATCAACTTTGTGTTTATGGTGAAACCCTTTCGAAGGATCTCAAGCTCATGTCATGTATCCAAGCTAGCAAGTATCTCCGCAAGGAATACAGAGCTTTCTTGGCTAACATTGTAGTAGCGGAGAAGGAAAAGAAAGGAAAGACGTTGGTGAAATATGTCCCCGTTGTTTGCAAATTCCCGAATGTTTTTCCTGAAGATCTTCCCGGTCTTCCACCAAGTCGTGATATCGACTTTCGTATCGACCTCATTCCTGGAGCAAATCATGTTTCTAGAGCTCCTTATCGACTCGCTCCGTCTGAAATACGTGAACTTTCGAGTCAGCTCCAGGAATTACTTGATAAAGGCTTCATTCACCCTAGCACCTCTCCTTAGGGCACACCAGTCCTTTTCGTCAAAAAGAAGGATGGGTCGTTTCGGATGTGCATCGACTATCGGGAGTTGAATAAGCTGACAATCAAAAATCGCTATCCCCTGCCTCGCATCGATGATTTGTTTGACCAGTTACAAGGTGCTACGTGTTTCTCCAACATCGATCTACGCTCAGGCTACCACCAGTTACGCATCCAAGAGAAGGATATACCCAAAACCGCTTTTTGCACTCGATACGGCCACTATGAGTTTGTTGTTATGCCTTTTGGTTTAACAACGCACCCGCGGTTTTCATGGATCTGATGAATTGCGTGTGTAAACCTTTTCTCGACCGCTTCGTCATCGTGTTCATCGATGATATCCTGATCTATTCCAAGTCGAAAACCGAACACGCGCAACATCTACGTTTGGTTTTCGAGCTACTCCAGGGGAATCAACTATATGCCAAGTTCTCCGAGTGTGAATTCTGGCTGGAGGAGGTTCAATTCCTCGGTCACATTGTCAATAGTCAAGGTATTCATGTTGATCTCGCGAAGATTGAAGCTGTTAAGAGTTGGGTTACGCCTAAGAACCCGTCCGAAGTCCATTCTTTTCTCGGATTAGCGGGCTATTATCGCCGATTTATCGAATGATTCTCTAAAATCGCTGTGCCGCTTACCTCTCTCACGCATAAAGACAAGCCTTTTGTTTGGGGAACCCAACAAGAGACTGCTTTTCAAACTCTCAAGCATATGCTCTGCAATGCTCCCGTCCTCACTTTACCCGACGGAAACGACGACTTTATTATCTATTGTGATGCCTCGAACCTTGGACTTGGTTGTGTACTCATGCAACGGGACAAGGTCATTGCTTACGCGTCTCGTCAGCACAAGATCCACGAGAAAAACTATACAACCCATGATCTCGAGCTAGGTGTAGTTGTTTTTGCCTTGAAGATTTGGCGACACTATCTTTATGGTACCAAGTGTACGATCTTCACCGATCATAGGAGCCTACAACACATCTTCAGCCAAAAAGAACTTAATATGCGCCAACGCGGATGGGTTGAACTTCTCAACGATTATGACTGTGAGATTCGTTATCATCCTGGCAAAGCAAATGTCGTTGCCGACGCTTTAAGCCGATGAAGCTATTTGCATAGCGCTTGTAATGTCCAAGCCCAATATGATCTCGAAACCCTTATCCACAAAGCCCAACATGCTTGTTTCACCGAACGCACTTTGAAGAAGGAAAGGATTCTCATCGATGGAGCCCGGCTTGTAAATAAGTAGAATGGGATATTCCATTATCTGGACCGAATTTGGATCCCTAAGCGGACCGATTTACGACAGATTTTGATGGACGAAGCCCACAAATCCCGATATTCTATTCATCCCGGTGCCGACAAGATGTACCAGGACCTTCGCTACAAGTACTGGTGGCCGGGCATGAAGAGAGATATTGCCCTCTATGTTTCGAAGTGCCTGACTTGCTCAAAAGTCAAGGTTGAGCACCAAAGACCCTCTGGCTTACTCGTTCAACCCGAGATCCCTACGTGGAAGTGAGAGAGTATAGCTATGGACTTCATAACGAAACTTTCGCGTACACCATCGGGTCACGACAGCATCTGGGTTGTCGTTGACCGTTTGACTAAATCTGCTCATTTTCTGCCGATACAAGAAGACTACAAGGTAGAAAAATTAGCCAGAATCTACACCAAAGAGATCATTTGTCGACATGGGGCGCCTCGTGACATCATCCCTGACCACGATGCTCGGTTTACCTCGCGTCTTTGGAAACGTTTCAATCCGCTCTCGGTACTACTCTTAATCTAAGCACCTCATTCCATCCCCAAACTGACGGTCAGACTGAGAGAACGATTCATACCCTTGAAGACATGCTCTGTTCGTGTGTCATAGATTTCAGTGGTAATTGGGACGCATACTTACCTTTAGTCGAATTCTCGTACAATAATAGTTATCATTCCAGCATTCAAATGGCACCATTTGAGGCATTGTATGGAAGAAGATGTCGATCGCCTATTGTATGGCACGAGATCGGACACTCGCAACTAACCGGTCCTGAACTATTGCAAGAAACGACTGACAAAATCCTCCAAATTCGAGACAATCTCCTGAAAGCTCAAAGTCTTTAGAAAAGTTATGCCGATAGACGGCGCAAGCCCCTCGAATTTGACGTTGGCGACCATGTACTCCTAAAGGTATCACCTTGGAAGTGTGTGGTCAGATTCAGAAAGAGAGGAAAGCTCGCGCCTCGATATGTTGGACCCTTTAAGATTCTGGAAAGGATCGGAAAAGTGGCTTACAGACTCGAACTACCGGAGGAACTTAACAACGTCCACCCGACTTTCCACGTTTTGAACCTCAGAAAGTGCTTAGCTGAGCATGATTTACACGTGCCACTTGAGGATCTTCAAGTAAATGAAACACTACACTTCGTGGAGAAGCCTGTCGAGATCATGGACTACCAAACCAAGCAGCTCAGACGCTCGCGTATTCCCATTATGAAGGTTCGATGGGAAGGCAAATGAGGCGCAGAGTTCACTTGGGAACTCGAAAGCGACATGAAGGCGAAGTACCCGCAGTTGTTTTTGTTACGGCTTCAGCCTAATTACGGGACGAAATTCCCTTAAGAAGGGGAGGCTGTAACACCCCGTGTTTCGAAAGTCAAAGTCAAAGTCAAGATTGAAGTCAAAGGAAGAAAAGATTGCTAATTGCATCTGTCACTCCTTGCTCAACTCCTGTTTTGACTACTTTGACTTGTAGATAGTCTATTTATGCTTTGGTACGTTAGTTGTATTATGTGGAGTACTTGTTAAAAATCGAGGTTTAATCGATGTTTATCGCATGTTTTATCGCTTATTCACTTTATCGCTATCGTACTCGCAACTCGAATTACGCGTTCTGGTTATTGTTTTATGTGTGTGTGCCTTTTGTGTGTTACTTGTGCATGTTTATTTATGTTTATGATGTGGTAATCAATCGAAACGCTATTGCAATCAAATTGCAGACGCTAAATGCAAGTTAATTATGATGATTGTATGTTAGATATAGTAGTTGGGATTAAAAGTAATATAAAAGGGAACTCTATTGCATCGCAACGCTCAATGCACGAATTGAATCAGCAAAACTCGTCGCGCCAAACACTCGAATCGAGTGGCCAACCGATCGAGTTGCCACCCGATCGGGCTGCCACCCGATCGACCAGCCACTTCCCCACTTTCCGTTTATGGAAACCCTACAAATACCCCTCATATGTCACATCACTTGATGTGACAGCTCTCACTCGACCCAGCTCGCTCCAGCCTACTTTTCTTCCGATTTCTCGCGATTCTTGTAAGTTTTCAACCTAAATCTTGTACTTTCTTGATATACACGCACTCCTACAGCTTTCTATCTTTTGAATCTTAACTTTTAACCGTGAAATCACTAGATTTGAGGTGTTCTAGGATGATGTCATCATGGGGTTCTTATGAACTTCATGTTTTGGCTTCAATCCACCAAGAACAACTTAGATCTGAACGATTTTCATATGAATAAACAAAGATCTTGCATAGAGCTGAACATATTCATGGTGAAAAGGATTGAAAGATGGTTTCTAACTTTCTTTCAACTCTTTTACACTCAATGCACTCAAACCTATAGAATCGGAGCCTGTTCTGACCTCCTACTCATTCTTAGTGGTGTGTTAGTTCCAGATCTGAATTCTATCCAAGAGACTACAGATTTCGGGTTAAGCATGAACCACCGGCTCGAACCACGGACAGACCAGACTAGGGTGATTCCTGTCCGATCGGATCACTTGTGGCTTGATGAGGTTCTGTTGCTTAGCACGTATCACAATGTCTCGATCAAAGCTACAAACTATCAAAAACAACCAAGTGTCAAGACGATCAGGCTATCGGAACGGATTGTCGTCCGATCGGATTGCCACCCAATCGGACAGCTGTCCGATCGGCTTGCACCTTGGGTCCCACACTTCAAACTTTGTTTCAACTTTAGAAGAACTGAACGTCGAATGGATTACCGTCTGATCGGGTTGTCACCCGATCGAGCGACCATCTGACCATGTGACATTTGGGACTTCAACACTTAAACAATTTTCAACATGTTCAATGCATACGGATTGCCACCCGATCGGATAGCCATCTGACCGTCCTGCGGTGAACTTGTTCTCAAACTGAGAAGCCTCGCCAATCAGATCGCCGTCCGATCGAACAGCCGTTCGATCGACCGACCTGAAGGGTAGAGATACTTCTCTATTTTCAAAATTCTACAACGAAAACTTCAAAAGACAAGCCATCATACACAAACACATTCTCACCAAACGAGGTGACAACCCAATCGAATAGCCATCTGATCGGATGACCATCCGAACGGATTACCACCCGATCGACTGGCCATCCGATCGGATTACCATCCGATCCTTGGTACACTTGTATCGTTTTACGTGCCGCTTATCGTTTATACTATCGTTCTGATCAGGCTAAACCCGCTCTAAGCGCTCCCTTCAATCCATCATCGCTGTGAGTATACTCGAACCCTTTTTGCTTTACGCACTTTTGGGTGTTACATACGTTACTTATTCTAAATCACATCGAACACACAATGCAATACTTTAACGCTAACCGTTACCACATGTTATACGTGACTCAATGATTGCTTGTTTGTTATGTTTACACATGGATTGCTGTCTACCTGCCTTAGCAACGATAGTACTATAGTTTGGACTCAGCACCTGTTCACTCAGGGGTTCTTAAGGACAATTAATCACATGGTTTAGAGAGGTGAATCTGTATTACGAACTGCCTTGCGCAGTCAACCCGCAATCATTGGTATTGATAGGATCATGTCTATAACTTACGTGCTTCATTTCACGCATTGTACGTGCTGGTTATGCGTAAACGTTTTCAAACTCTATTATATCTATTAAACTTGTATGCTCACCTTTACACTATGTGTATTGACTTTTACTTTAACGTATGTGGCAGGTGCTTAAGATGTTTAAATGCTTGGCTTGCTGTGAAATCGAGGCTAGGAAAGGTCTAGAAACAAACAAACGAATTGTCTGTATTTAAATTCTGAGTTGTCGAAACAGAACTATTTGTCTTGATTTTTGTCTGTAATAACTATGCTACTTATAATTTCATGGTATGGGACGTGATGCTTTAAATAAATGGTAATCGTAGTTGTTATGGAAACTTCTGGACAATCTGTTTCGCTCAGTGCCGCGCCCCGATTATTCCACCATCGGTTGGGGTGTGACACAAACCAAATACTTCAGGATGGTATATTTTCGATTCATTACATATATATTTCTAGCTTTACAGTGTAAAACTAATAAAAAAAATGGGCCCCTGATAGGTTCTGAGCCGTCACCCATCACGCACACCCTTCGGGCCGGCCCTGTTAAGAGGATTCACAATAGAATCTTCTTCTCCATCTCTATTAGGGGTGTGCACGGTTCGGTTCGGTTCGGTTATTAGCATTATCCGTAACCGTAACCGAAGTCATTGGTTAATCGGTTCGGTTAATTTGGTTAATTTGTCAGTTTTCGGTTCGGTTTGGTTAATTTTCGGTTAATAACCAATTCAAACAAGGGTTTTTTTTTTGCTTAGAAATACATGTAATGGAGGTATAAATACATGAAATAGATGTATAAGTACATGAAATGGATGTATAAATAAATGAAATAGAGGTATAAATGCATGAATAGAGGTTTAAATACATAAAATGGAGGTATAAATAAATTAAATGAAGGTATAAATAAATGAAATGAAGACATAAATAAATGAAATAGAGGTATTCTTACATGAAATGAAAGTATAAAACATAAAATACATGAAATAGAGGTATAAAAGCTAGAAATATATAAAGAAATAAATGATTCGGTTCTGTTCGGTTAATTTCGGTTAATCGATGGTAAAAATATCCGTTAACCGACTTTCGGTTAATTCGGTTTCGGTTAATTTCGGTTTGGTTTTGTCGCTTTTCGGTTCGGTTTCGGTTAACGGTTCGGTTTCGGTTAACGGTTTGGTTATTGCACACCCCTAATCTCTATAATTACACTAAAAATACTACTTTTTCTCTCATATTTTCAATTAGATAATACTTTTTATACTTTTAACATTACTTTTTCTCTTTCCTCCACTCACAACCATTTTCAAATATTAAAAAAAATATAGAGGTGAACAGTATCTCCTACAAATTTACCGGTGAACAGTAACTTTTTCTCTTTCCTTCACTCACAATCATTTAGGGGACTGGGGGTGGATCCGTGATGGAACCTGTGACAACTCGTATTTTAGAACCTTCTTTGTACTTCGATGTTACTTGTTTGAACAATATGTGACTACGTTATATGAGGTATTAATTGAATGTTATGTTATGTGTTTATGTGTAACGATTGTATGTATACAAAACGAACCGATTGCACAACAATAACCCAATCGCACAAGCCCATTCGGGCCACACTTCTTGCATCCGAACCTAGGGCAGCCCAAAGCTGGGTTCGGCCCACTCCTCTTATACGCATACATCTATCCTGATATTCGCTAATTTACACATATTTTAGTTCCCCGTTTTACCCCCATTTTATGCGTTTTTAGCCGTAAAACCGTCATTCGGATACTTAATATTGTATACTTTTGTTTACAGGCTTAAAACTGCATACTAGACAAGATGATAGCAAAAACGAGGACTTTCCGGACAAAACGACGAAGCTGCGAACATTCTGTTAGAAAACTGACCTGGGCGTGTGGAACGGTCGTTCCACCTGATGCACGGTCGTGCATCTCCGACAAGTGCAGTCCAACCCGGCACTGAATAACTAGTGCAACTCAGCGTGCAAGGCATTCAAGGCCACCCCGGTGATGCACGGGCGTTCCATATTCTGCACCCCGTGCGGATCCGACGATCAGTCAAAAGCTCGATGATGAACGACCAGTGCAGCAGCTCGTGCAACAAGATCCCGGCATGAAACTACCGTGCCATCTGAAGAACGGTCATGCGATATCGAATCTGGTCAAAGATCTGATGACGTCATGCGGTATGGGGCACCATACTCCAATAATTGCTTAAAGTGCACGGTCGTCCAACAGGAAGAACGACCGTGCAACATTGAAAAAATATAAAAACCTTGCAGAAACATTCTGTTCGAGAATCTGGAAATTCTGGGAACTCTGGACATTTTTGGGAGCGATTCTCGCGAATTTCAGGCTCTGGAGGCGTTAGCTTTCTCCCGGATTCAAGCCACATTGTGCCGATTAGCTTCATTGTCTTCCAGATTCTTAATCTTATGCTTGTTTATGGTTTGGTTTTCTAATCTTTCCAGAATTTTGTTAATCTTTCAAGCATTTAGATTAATATGTATGTATTATTGTAGCCTTTGGGCAAAAACACAATAATCCCTTGCTTGATTATAGCCATTAGTGTGTTAATCTTTGTTTGTAATGACATTTTGAAGTATTTTCTATGTTAATCTTTGATGATTAGTTTGCAACCTTGTTATTGATATTGATTTCTTGATTATAAGTAATTATGTTGGATGATTGGTGCTTGGTTAGTTAAGATAGTTGAAAAATGAAGCTTAATTAATCTTGTATTAGTAGACTTTAAACTTGGTTAACTAGTTTAGCTTGGTTTAAATGTATGCATCATGATACTAGAAATGGTTAGTGATTTAATAAAATGTAATTATTGTTAATCAAGAGAGCTTGCCGTCACGTAAGGACTCTAACGGGTTAGATGATGTCGTTATAGATTCTTGCCATGATTTGTTAGCTTAGTTAGTAGTTTAGGCCAAAATTGCTATCTTGGTGAATTATTGTGCAAGATTTGTAAAATGAACTTGGTTGTGATTAGTTTATGCTTGTCTCGGTGGTTGCATTGTGTTTATCGGTGTCTCTTTCCTTGATTAAGTGCGGTTAGAAAACTCCTAACGGATGACTAACTCATTTTTAAGAGATTTTCATAGACATTTATCAATTGCACGTTAAAGAACAATTTTAGGTGGTTAAAGTGTGTTTATCGTTTTAACTTTCCGAATGATTGTCATGTTAGGATTCCCGAAAGGGATACTAATTGTCTTAAAATGGAAAATTGACCGAATGCTTCTAGTGCCAAAACCGACTTAGTTGACATGCTGTGGTTGTGTATTAAGCAAGGCTATTTATCTATTATCTATTATGTTTTTATTATGTATTTATTTACGCTTACTTTAGTTTAATTAAAATCAAACAAACTTATGTTTTTACCGGTAGTTTAGTGACAAAGGTCTAGTATTATTTCTCCGCCCATTTCCTTGGATCGATACTTGGTTCTTACCAATACTTTATTACATATATGACGGGGTACACTTGCCTCTTTCGTGTGGGTTTTGATGTAAAAGTAATAATCACTTTTATAAATTTAAAACTCAATCGTGTGTAATTTCATAGTAAAAATATGTGTAGTCGCGCACACGTCAAGTTTTTGGCACCGTTGCCGGGGATATGGCGAGTTTTAGGAACGACCCGTGGCATTGTGTTATCGGAGTATATACTTGTTAATATTTGTGTATCATTTCTTTATTTTTTTTTATTTGTTTATTTATTTGTTAATATTTCTTGCTTTTAATTCGATTTATTCGTTTTTGTGATTCTTTTGTACACTTGTAAATTTTTTGTTCTGTTTATTTATTTGATCCGGATTTATTTATTCATTTATTCTTTGGGTTTTCGGCACCTAAAAATCATTTTTGTATTAGCCGATTCGATTATTTTTATTGTGTTGATTTTTATAAAATTTCGTGCCCATTTTCGGATTTTTATAAAATTTTCAGCCCATTTTAAATAATATTTTGTTTCTATTCAGCTAAAAAAAATGGGGCAGAATTATTATATTAATAAAATATTCATTGTGTCAAATTTTCGTTTGCAGGTTGATGTTCTCGACACCCGTTCCCGATCTTGTTGAGCCATCTGACGAACCCGAGCGTGATCTGAGGAGACGTCTTCGCGAGAGATCTCGTGCGGTTGGGCTGATACTCGCAGCTGGTGAGCCGGAGCAGGTGGTACTCGCTGAAGCCGAGGGCTCAGGAGGAGATAGAATCATGGCGGACGACGACAGACCTTTGAATGAGATAAATCAACCCGGAAGAGAGGGCTTGGAGCCCAGTATTATTAGATCTACTATTGATGCACCTTCTTTTGAAATTAAATCTAGTATTATTAACATGGTGCAGAATTCAGTGCAGTTCGACGGGCGTGAGCACGAGGATCCCGGGAGACATATTGCGGCTTTTCTCCATGTTTGTTCCACATTTAAGATTCGGGATGTTTCGGAGGATGCAATTCGGTTGAGGTTGTTTCCGTTCTCGTTGCGTGACAAAGCCAGAGCTTGGCTTATGTCACTTCCAGCCGGGTCCATCAGGACTTGGAATCAGTTGGCGGAACAGTTTGTACAAAAATATTTTCCACCTGAGAAAACGAACAAGTTACGGAACCGAATTGTTTCCTTTCGCCAGGACGAGGGCGAGTCGTTGCATGCGGCTTGGGAGAGATTCAAGGATTTGTTGATAGATGTGCCACATCATGGCTTCTCCAAGAGGCAGCTGGTCTTGACGTTCTATCAGGGGCTCAGTTACAACACACAGGAGCGATTAGACGTAAACGCAGGAGGCGATCTAGGAATTAAGACGCCGATGGAAGCGTACGATATCATTGAAAAAGCTGCGTTGAAATCCAGTTCGCGTCGCGAAGGAGATAGAGACCGGTCAACATCATCATCGTCTCGCCCAGGAGCTCACGCTGTGGACGATTACACAGCCATTACTGCACAAATCTCCGCTCTGGTGACGAAATTCGATAAATCCCAAACAGCCGCGCAAGTTGGCCCTGGATGTGACCAGTGTGGAATTTCACACGTGCCAGGTACGTGTGAGCAGGGTGTTATGTTTGCAGGCCACGAGGAGGTGAACTACATGGGCAATCAAATCAGGCCCCAAAATAACCCCTACAGCAACACGTACAATCCAGGGTGGAGAAATCACCCAAACTTTGGGTGGAAAACTGGTTCTGGGAACCAAAACGCACAAGGATATGCTCAACACGCTCCCGCACCACAGCAATCTCAAGGTCAATCCTTCCAGCCTCAGTATCATAATCAAGGCTCAGGAAGCAGTTCACAGCCGCACGCCTCTCAAAGCAACGCAAAGCTAGAGGAAATGATGGTGCAACTGCTGAACAACTCCAATAGTGCTAATCAAATGGCTGAAAAGCGATATCAGTAGCATGAGGAGCGGTTCTTGGTCAACGAAGGAGAAATGCGGAGTCAAAAGGCTTCCATTCAGAATGTCGAGAATCAAGTGGGCCAGTTGGCAAAAATGTTGTCGGAGAGACCCCCAGGTGGACTTCCAGGCAACACGGAGCAGAATCCGAAGGGGCGTGGTAATGGCCCGCACATGTAAAGTGTGGGAAATGAGTCTTGCTATCGACTCGTCGACAAAAATTTAGCATGGAGTCTTGCTATCGACTCGCCGACAAAAATTTAGCATGAGTCTTGCTATCGACTCGCCGACAAAAATTTAGCATGAGTCTTGCTATCTACTCGCCGACAAAAATTTAGCATTAAGCTCCAAACCCCGCACACATCATAAGTGTGGGGAGGAGAGAGTCTACGCTACTGACTCGTCGACAAAAATGTAGCAAGAGCGTCTTTGATGCTTTAAGGGCAAAATCGTCCTTTTTGTGTTTTTGTAGTTTTAGCGTAATTTAGGTTAGTTAGGTAGTTTCCGTTAGTTTGTATAAGTTTCATATGTGCCGAGCGAAGGTTCTGTGTTGCAATATTGTTAGAACAGTTGGCGTGTTAAAAAATGGCGAAAAACGGCCAAAACAGTTGCTGGAAATGGCTTCTGCGGAAAATTCTGATCTGCAGTTGTTGCACGGTCGTTCCATGTGTCGCACGACCGTGCGTTTCCGAGGGCCGGCATGGTGGATCACACCCCTGGTGCATCTCCGAGAACAGTTGTCTGGGTTTGAGCGATGTCGGTGACGCATGACCGTGCCATTGGTCGAACGACCGTGCGTCAGGCTGAGGGCAGTTTTGTCATTTGGCACATTATAAATACCCACATCTGCTTCCAAACCCTTCATTCGCGAACCCTAGCCACCTGCAGCCATTCCAGAGCGATATTTCTTCAAATCGCACGGTTTTTCGCATGATTTCACACCCTACTTCGCACGGTACGTTCCTAGTTATAGATTATCTGTTTCTTTGCTTTCTAGGTTAGATTTCTTTCGATTCTTCAAGGCATTTTTAGGGTTCTCTTCATAAACAAATCAAAACCCTAACCCTTGTTTGAATCTTGTTTATCGTGAACACCCGGTTAAGTTTCCGACCCCTGTTTGTACAAAAAAGTTGTTGATTTTGAGAAAATCAGGCTATTCATAGTTCAGGGGTTCGAAATCTGCAGAACAGGTGTCGCACGGACGTTCCTTGTATGGAACGGTCGTGCTATTCCGGGTGGTTCACGATATCAGCTTGTTGGTCGGTGTTGCACGGTGGTGCCGTTGGTCGCACGCCGTGCAGTTCCGACGGATTTGGGCAACTGGTGTTGGTTATCGGCGACGCACGACCGTGCCATATGCCCAGATCAGAATTCACAGCTTCTTCATAATTGGCTGCCCGGCTGTTTTTGATTCAAATTTCTCCTGTTTCCGTCTTTCTAACGTTATTTCCCATACAGATGGATCACCCTTTCCTTCAATTCGACCCCAACGATGAGCGAAAAGCACTTTGCATTCTGAAACGCGACGCCTTATGGGAAAGGCGGGGGCAATTCAGAGTCCCCAGATGGCTGGATTGGGAAGTCATGCGGGAACTAAATCAGTATGACAGACTAGACGACATGATGAGTCGCCCGCTTGCAAATCTGGTCGGTATTAACCGACCCGTCTACCGAGAGTTGACAATAGAGTTCTTCGCGTCTTATGCCTATGAAAAGCCGATTGCACATAGAAGACCCAAATTCCACCACAAGGAGCGGGTAACTTTCACGTTATGTGGACGATGGCATACGTGGTCAGTTGGTCGGTTGGGTAGAAGACTCGGGATTTATACTAGGGACGACATGGATGATACCGATGTCTTCACAGATCAGTTCACCTTCCCTTCTGATGCAGCACGGGATGCATTTTGGGCTGAAAACGCTATTGGGGACCCCTACAACCTGAGGATGTCGAAGGCTTCACGACTGAGAGACCCTTTGGTGCGAGTGATGCACCATGTATTTAGCCATATGATATGCGGTCGCATGGACAGTCTTGGTAACTGTCCAACACCAGATTTGATTTTTTTATATGCGTTGGTTGAGAAAGCACCTATCAACCTAGCCGCACGAATGGCTGAATACTTTGTTAAGTGCTCAGGGCGGACTCCCAACAGTGAGATACATGGCGGTCAGTTTGTGACCGAAATAGCTTACAACGAACGCTATATGACTGAGGAGGTGCTTCAGAGTCTCACTCTGATAACCGAGGGGGTTCATGTCGACATTAGGTCACTGAAGGCCATGGGGTTGATTGTAGAGCTAGATAGGGGGGATAGGTTGAAAGGGTTGAACAACGAGGTCTCGGACCCGTTGCCTCCAGCTGCGGAGGAAAATGAGGATGTAGAGATGGGGGAGCAGCATGAAGTTCAGCAGCCGTAGCACCAGCACCAGCCACAGACGCCACCACATTCACCGCAGCACCATGCATTCCATCAGCGTCAGGACTGGCCTGAGTTCTATCAGCAGTTCCAACAGATGCGAGTGACTCAGGAGCGGCATGGTACTTACATAGATCAGCTTAGGGCCAACCAGGACAGTCTATACCAGGGAGTGAGTGTTGGGTTTTCGTACTTATTCGGGGAGATGCATCATGCTTTTCCCGACTACTTTCAGCATCCCCCAGAGTTCCCACCGTGGAACCCACCTGGCTATGGCGATACGGGCCCATCTGGCACTAGAGACGATGATGGTGATGACGCTTAGGAGCGGTGGAGTGATAGTTGGTGGTTATTTTTAGTATTTCAGTACTTTGCTTTGGGTGTTTATTTTGACTGTTATTTCAAACACCCCGGTAATGTATGCTTTATTTTTCAGACTCTTTACTTTAGTTTTTATGTTATGTCTTTGTTGGGATTTCTAGTATTTCTACTTATGTATATTATGGTTTTTTGTGATTTTTCTGTTTCTGTTATGTTTTGGTGCACATGTGACATACTTGCAGGTTTTTGGCCGACATATCTTGGAAACCGGAGCACGTGGCAGATACAGCTTCGGAAGTCTCGTTGCATCAACATCATCTTGAGGGGAGTATTATTATCCTTTTCTCTATATTTCGGGTCTCGCATTGGGGACAATGCGAAGTTCAAGTGTGGGGAGGGGGTTAACTTTGTTAACTTTGTTTGTCCTCTAAAAAAAAATCAGAAAATCAGAAAAATCATTCAAAAATACCTGTTTTTTGTATATATTTTAGTAAATAAACCGGTCGGTTGTGTTTTAGAAAGCTTCGGACTTGATAAAAACTCGACAAGCAAAATATTTTTGAAAAAGGAAACCGGAAAGCGTGACAAACAAAGAAAGACTTACATGATAGTTTTCACACTTTTACCCATTCCTTCCGTTACGTGAGCATATTTGAGCCTTGATATTGTTATATATTTGTTCATTTCGGATATAGGAGTGAGCCGGATGTTATGTGTAATTTAGAACTTGTCACTAGTATGCTTGTTAAGACCATGAACGTGCGGATTTGTGTAAAAGTGATAGAGGCACTTAGATTACCCCTTTGTTGTAAACCTTGTTCTTTGTGTTGTGCTTCCCGTTCACCTTTTATTACCCTTTAGGATTAACCATGTCGAGCCTTCCCGTTTACCTTTGTTTACCCACATTATCGCCCACTTAGCCAAATTTAGCCTTTTTATGTTTTAAACCTTTTTAGTGTTGGAACTCGGTCAAAATAATCGTTTAACTAGCGCTTGTTATTGTTTATGTTTCATTGTATAAATTAGTTTTCAAAAAAAAAAAACAGAAAATAAAACACCCTACAATAGGGTGAAGTTGATAAAAATCGAGCAATTTTGAATGCTTAAATGTTAAAATTTCGTTGATAAGCTCGATTGCGCAATAGTCGCCTTTTTAAGGCATTTGTATGTATAGTTGTATTGTTTGTGGCTAGTTAAACGCTACTACCGAGTTTTAACCATTTTCGCCACTTTAAATGTCCACTTCCATACCCTTCGCCCAAGCCTAACGTTACAACCCGTAAAGACCTCTTGATTTATACTTGTTTGCATGTTAATTGGTGGAGACGAGATCTTATGACAAGCTTATGATATTGCACATTTCATTGACGAGGCATTGAGTGTTTGCACGTACACATTTTATGTATGTTTCATAAATAAAACCGAGTGTGTGTGAACATTGTGAGTTGTGTGAAGATTAACATGTTGAGTCAATTAAATGTGAAGTCACGGCTTTTTGGTTGTCGCTATATATTTGCATATGCTTGTTGAGTTTGAGTCTTTTGATGTTGTTCTTCGAAAAACCGGCTAACCGTTTATAGTAGTTTTCAATAAAATAGGGTGTAAATTATCGTTCTTGTTTGTTTCTGTCTTTTATTGCTTTTTAGTTCAGCTTGCTTGAGGACAAGCAAGGTTCAAGTGTGAGGAGATTTGATATTCGCTAATTTACACATATTTTAGTTCCCCGTTTTACCCCCATTTTGTTAGGACCGGTTTGACTCCGAACGATTGCGAACCGACTCGTGCGACGTGCGGAATCCGTGCACGAGCAAGACCGAAACACACTAACAGTAATATAAACGTGATTCTTTGAAAAATCTGATAACGTACAAGAACCTTGAATCACCTTGGACAAGCTTTCTCTCTCTACTTTCTCTCTCTAGAACTCTAGCTCTCCAAGTCACAAATGGCCAAAGTTTCTAAATGAAACCCTAAGGCTTCTATTTATAGGCCAAGGGTAATAAGGGATTTACCCTTATTTACAATAATGCCACCTTGCCTTTTTCTATCTAATATTACAATATAAAGCTAGAATTAATCAGTTTCAGCTACGACTTGAGATGACGGAGGCGATAGACATACTGCACTAACAGACTCCCCCTTGGATATTGCCGCAGTCAATCTCAAACATTCAGACTCGTAGCTTCTTTTCTTTCTCTCTCTTTAGCTCGAACAGAATCCCCGTGGATCTGTCTTCAGCTTCAGCTTCTTCCTTTCGGTAAACTCTTCAGGCTCCCCCTTTCGTCAAGCTTCCGTGCTTTTGGGATCGACACCTGGCTTTCCGGTTACAAGCTCTTCTGGGAAAAGTATCCTGGCGCCTATGCACGCTTCCCCTTTCGTTGAGCTCGTCTTTAGACTCCCCCTTAGACTTGGCTATCGGGATCGTAGTCTGGAATCTGCAATCCTCAAACATTTATAAGTAAAACATTTTATAGTGAAAACATTTTCAGTTGTCCAGGTATCATAACCTGGCTCTATTAAACTTTCTAAATCAAGATCCTGGGACTAAGATATAATAATATGAATATATCCAGGATAACTTGATTCTCTCCTCCTTATCAACAAACATCAAAGATTTGGCAGTTTCAACGAATCGGATCGGAAACTAGTTCTTTTACAGATTTTAACAGTATAAGCATCCAAATCCCTCACAGTTAATCATCCAAGTCCAACTTAATGACCTTGGAGATATCACAAACTGTTTTTGATTTTTGATTTTAAAACATCAAGTTTCAACTTAATGAACTTGTTTTATTTTTCAGAAACACAATCAGCATACTCAGATTTTGAAACTCAGCACTCAGACATCGGTTGTCGAAAATAAAGCAGAAATCAAAATCTTTTTGTATTTTTCTGAAAAATAAGGCAATAAAGAAATATGTACAAACATATTTACAGACAATATTTTTGTTTGAGTTTGCGTCAGAGGATCATATCAGTTTTTGACAAGTCACAAGTACCGTTGAGCTTATTTACACATTAAGAATTAAACAATTCACTTAGATTGTCGATATACTGATCCACTTAAATTTTCATACAAATTTCAACTGATTCAGGATACGAATTAGGTGTTTTAAGAACTTAAACCTATTCATGTGTCCCACCTCTTGAATATACTCCCGCATCCAGATCCCAATATTCAGTCTTACAGGTGAGTATACCTAGATTATATATGTAAGGGGAATAAATTATAGTACGAAACCGTGAGAGCTCAGGTCAGAACTTCCGTTCAGCAGAGAGATGACGGCTCGACTTTTGGTGTGTCCCCTTTAGAGGATCTTTTTGTTACAACATCCATGAATAGCATTTTTCAATGTTTCATCATTTTTTAGCTGAGGGCTGTGCTATGTTTCAAGCAATGCGGAAAGTATTCTCCGGGGACTAGGCCATTGCTTCCGCAAAATCAGAAGTCCCGGGATAATACCCCAGATATCACTAAGCATAAAGACCTAGTATCTCAGAAAGAGGGACCTTTCAAACGAGATTTCAGGGGTTACCTATATATCCAAGTAGTGTTCCCCACGAAATAAGCAAGTTTGAATTTAAGTTTATATCCCGAAAAAGTTTACTAAATGTATAAAAACCTATCGGCATATCATCAGTGAGACTGTTTAACGCTATTTAATCATTACATTTCTTTAGCATACTGCAACTGTCTACTGATGTACTATCATTTCCTCTTTTTACACAAAAACTCATTTTTGAATTTTATCATGTTTTTGACTTTTTCAAATTTTCTAATGTTATTGGATTTTCTGACAAATTCTTACTCCCCCTAAAATTCAAAATCATTTAAAGAAAATTTGACAACCTGATACTGATAGCTTTGTCTCGCCATCCATTTTCTGCATCTCATGCTTTGTTTTGCAGAAAATATAACGTACCCCCATGATTTACAACCCATTGATATTTTACAGTTTGAAAACCGTTTTTCAATCTTGTGAAATTAATCATGTTTGTTCAGCCGTGAGGGTTTCGGCGTATTCAATCAACATATTTTTGTATATTTTTTTTAATAAAACAAAACATATTTTTGGTTTTTCAAATTTTTGACAAACTGAAAACATATTTTTAGTTTTTAAATTTTCAATTTTTAGGGTTTTTGAAAATATTGTTTATTTATATACAGAAAACAAACAAACTCCCTGTTCAACCAAAGCAGGGTTCAGCAGCCTCTTCTTCTTGTGCCAGGCTGCTCCGATTTCCATTTTCACATTCTTTAGTTGTCTTGAGCACCTGCACATTCAAACTACTTGATTACTTGAACAATTTAGCCCAGGTCTGTTGGACCTTAGGCATTTCAACACAATATGCATCATTCAATTTCGGAAAATCTTTGTCATTTTGCACAAAGACTTTTTCAATTTTAACTTCAACTTTTTCATCATTTACCGAAATCAACGGTTTTTTAATACTCCATGTCTGACCTTTCGGAGTACCTCTTTTGTAAAAATGAGACTCTTTTTGAACACTTTGTTTTTGAACAACTTTTGGTTTCCAAAACTCTTGTGGTTTTGTCATATCAACAGTTGTTTTCCAACTTTGAGTTGTTCTGACTCTGGGTGTGTAAGAATTCCAGGTCTGTCTCGAATCAAACCTGTTTGAGTTTGATTTCCAGTTTTGAGTCGAAGCAAACTTGTTTGTGTTATACCTCCAAGTTTGTTTTGAGTCAAATCTGGTTGACCTTTGTCTCACATTCTCAAATTTTTGTTTTTCAGCATCAATCTTCTTTTTGTCAACATCCACAGGTTTCAGATTAGGACACTTGCGTGCAAGATGTCCTTTTTGATCACATTTGAAACATATTCTCATGGACACATCTTTGACCAGTGGTTGTTGCTTTTTCTTTTTAGCAAAGAACTCATCATTAGACTGTCTCATTTTGAGTTCTTTTTCTTCTTCTAAACTGCCTCCTTGAACAAAACTCATTTTCGCTTGAAAATTTGGCGTTTCATTTTTGTTTCGATTCTGTTTCTTCTTAAAACCCAACCCAGCCTTCATGTTTTTCTTCTTGTAACCAGGTTTGTTATACGAACCTCTATGACTCTTACCAGCAAACTTAGAAATCTCAGACTTCTCAATCTCAACCATTTTGAAAACTTTATCAACCTTTTCTGAAATCACATTCTGAATCGGGAATACAACATCTAAGAATAATTTGTCCGATCCAATCATGGTATAAACCAATCCTTTTGAATCATCATTCAAATTTTTCTCAGATTTTGTGTTTTTCAGATATCCATCATGAAAATTACCTTCATTTTCATCCTGTGATTCAGATTTACCTGTATCAACCGACTCTTCTTTCAACACACTTTCAACGACTTTACCTACCACCTCTGAATCACTAGAATCATCAGATTTGGAATAGGTTACGTCAATGTTATCTGGCAATTGATCTACCATGTTGAAAGCTTTTTCGACCTTTTCATCATCATAAAACACAAACTTTTCCGGTGGTGGAACTTTATGAAACTCTGAGCCAATGCCTTTCTTGTTTTGCCCAGACTCACCATCCTCCGGTTTTATGTTGAAAATACGTTCAAGCACATATGACAACACGTGATAACTTTTTAACTTGTTATTATCCTGTTCTAAATCAGCAATCTGACGCTTTAGCTTAGCAACATCTTCAATGTAAGAATTAACAACTTGTTGCTTTATTTCATACATTCGTTTATACTCATTAGTTGTTTCAGAACAATATTTCAATCTTGATTGAACAAGTTTCATTTCACTTTTTACTTTTTCATATGATTCTTTTGTAATGTGATAAGCCAATTTTATCGAATCATATTCCTTTTTCATTTCCTGAAAAGCATTCTCTTTTTTATCACATTCTCCTGTCTTTTTCGAAACATTTTCTTTCAAAACTTCATTTTCTTTTTCTAACTTTTTACATTTTTCTGAAAGCGTTTCATTATTTTCTTTTAAAACCTTTTCATTTTCAAACATTTCTTTGTATTTACCTTTAAAAACTTCTTCGATTTTAGTAAACTCAAGATCTCTAGTTCTGAACCTTTCGTCTTTTTCAGTACAAGCACTGCATGGTTCCATGCATTTCTTGCACTGTTCAACATTTTCGATTACAGTTTCAGAATCAGAATTTACCTCAGTGATTGTCACTTCGGTGTCTGCTTCAGTTTCTTTCTGATCAGCTTCTTCCTGCTGCTTCTCATCAACAGAACCAACATCTGTTGAACTTTCAATCTTCACTTCTTCTTCTGCTTTCTTCACATCTTCTCTAACCTGCTGTTCTTCAGTAACAGCTTCTTCTTCAACTTCCACATTCACCACAACTTCTTCTTTCACTTCTTCAACAATCTTCACATCTTCTTCTTTAACTACTTCTGCTTTAACCTCTTCAGCAGCTTTCTTCAGATTGTTTACCATCTCTTCAATATTCTTCTTCATTCTTTCTTCATTCCTCTTTCTCAATTTTATCGTCATAGCATCCCTGATGATTTTATCCAGCCTTTTCACATATGTCTTGTCTTTTGCAACATTTGAGTAATATTCACCGGATCAAGGAATAACAAGAAGAACATCATCGTGAACTATGTCACTTCTGGGAACAACCGGTTCACCTTGTTTGTTGACAAAACATTCTTGCTTTTTATCCCATCGTTTGTTTGCAACAGCATTCTCATATTCTTCCTGCATTTTCTCCATTCTGCACCCTACAATGAATCTTTCTCTTGGAGTTTTTTCTTTCAAAATCTCTTCTCGAGTTTTCTCTTTGACCTCAGCAGCAACATTTTCTTCTTTGTTTTCTTCATGAATTTCAGCAACAAGAACATGATGCTGGGCTTTTGATGCTTTTCTGCCCTGAGCTGTTACAGGACGATCTTCATCTGGAAGAATTGTGCTCCAGTCAAAACCTTCATCGTCATGAATTACAGCACAAGCTCTTGACTTATCTCTGGGTTTATCTTCAATCATCTTTGGCTCTTCTCTGCTACGGTGGTAAATTGCCTTTCGGTAATAATCGTCATTGAACGGACGTTCATTTCCTTCAGCAACTTCAGAATTTCTGCATTCTCTTTTGAAATGACCCTTTTGCTTGCATCTGAAGCAGGTCACTTTGGACTTATCAAATCCAAGTTTTGTAGATGCACCACCGAGAGATTGCTTCCCAGTAATCTCCATATATCTTTGAGCTCTGCGAATGCAGCTTGCCAAACACCAACGGATGTCAATGAGTTCCATCTCTTCCGGATCAATCTGGTCGTAGTCTTCTTTGGTTAACTCAGAGTTACCAATCTTGTCTGCAACTAGACCTTCATACGATTCCAGAACAGATGCAAGGAAGCTCATTTGTTGTTTAGCTGCATTAATGCTCATTGCAGGAGAATTCTTCAATTTAAGAGTAATGTTGCACAAAATCTCCTCAGTTTCATCAGAACTTGATTTTGAAGATGAATGATATCCAGAATGGTAACTTGATGAAGTTGTTTGTGGTTCTTTCATCTTTTCACCACTGAATGCTGTCTTTGGTGAACTGCCAACTTTCTCCGAAGGTACATTGCCTTTGTAGTATAGACCAACATTCTGATGATGAGATGAACCACTCATCTTGTTTTGCTTTTGTAGCTCCAGATCATGACTCTCAATCTTTTCTAACAATGCATCAAGAGAAATTGTATCAAATTTTTCATCATTTTTCAAGATAAAAACAAACGTTTGCCACTGATCAGCTCGTGGTAACGCTTTTATTACTTTATCAACAATTTCTTCTCTAGTTTTCACAATTTTAAACCTTTCAAGTTCAATCTTTAAATGGCAAAACATCTCAACCATTTGCCTCACAGTCTCACCCTTTAAACTGTCAAATAAATCAAATTCTTTTTTCAATAAAGCTATTTTGTTTTTCTGGATTTGTTTACCCCCCTTAGCTTTAACCTTTAAAGCTTTCCATACAGATTTAGATGACCCATTATGAACTAATAATGAAAAGATGTCATCATGAACTGATTGCTGAATCAAAGCAATCATCTTCTGTTCATAAGAAAATTTCTTTCGATCATCCTCTGAATAATCTTTGATCAGAATTTCTTCTCCTTTGTCATTTGTTGAGTTCTCATATCCAAACTTTAAACAAAACCAACTTTCATGTGCATATGCCTTCGTCCAATTGACAAACCTCTCCTTCCACCAAACATAATCCTCAATGTTATTCAGCTTCGGAGGTTTTGAATATGTTCCATAAAAGTTGTCATTGTTAATGTTGTCTTTGATGGTTTTCGTTATCGCTTTGGGTGTATCGTTTGAACCTTCCACTGTATCCGAGGTAAACGCATTGTAGAAAGTATTGATAAATTCTTCAGCCATGATGTGATCTTCTCGTTTAACAGCACCTTTTAATCACCTGATCAAACAAACACAATTAGTTTAAACAATATCAAACAAATGAATCGGACAGGTAACCGTTCGAGTGAGTCAACACAAGTCAATAGTGAAAATAATCTCGTGACAACGCTTGTCCGTTCGAGTGAGACTGCTATTCTTTCGGGTGAGATAGTGTCCGGGTGAAGATCTGTTCGGATGGAGATCCGTTCAGATGGAGATCCGTACGGGTGGGTATCCGTGCAAGTATCCAGTCAAACACGACTTTGCCCCGGATTGTTTGTTCGTTCGAGCAAGTTATCCGCACGAGGATGTTATCCGTGCGGATGAAGTTAGGCTGAATGTAATCCGTACGGGTGGGAATCCGGATGATGTTATCCGCACGGGTGGTGATGTTATCCGCGCGAACAAGTTGCCCGTGCGAGTGGCAAGTCAACAAGTCAACACGGATGGCTGAAAGTAATCCGTGCGGGTGGGGATTGATGCTATCCGCATGGGTGGGTGCTATCCGTACGGGTGATGAATGATGCTATCCGTACGGGTGGGTGCTATCCGTACGGGTGATGAATGATGCTATCCGTACGGGTGGGTGCTATCCGTACGAGTGATGTAATCCGTGCGGATATTGTAATCCGTGCGGATGAAGTTGACTTCTTTGACCTCAAAGAATGAACCACAAAACCACTTGCAACAAGACAAAAAACCTTCACGTGATAATCTGTTTTCAATTAAAAATGGCCGACAACTGTTATCTTTCACATGCAATCAATAGCCGACAAACATTATCACTATCACATGCAATACTAATAAACAATCAAATGTCATGTGCTTATGTTACCGATTGCATATAATGTGCTGACAATTCTGACTAATGTTGACTAAGTGACTTGTTCGGGTGAGATGTGGTGACACGTATAGCTTTGATGCGGATTACTTAACCGTACGGATAGGTCAACAAAGGTCAAAGCGGATTGTTTATCCGCGCGGGCGACTTATCCTGATGAAAAGTTATCCGTGCGGGTGGCAGAGTCAACAATAGTCAACCTGGATATGTTATCCGCACGGATTGCCATCCGTGCGGTGAACATCAAGAACAACAGCAGCAACTTTTAACATTTTCGCACCACAAAAATCTAATTTTCTCACAAATGACTTAGAGTTATGATTTGAAACTTTGTAGGCTTTTAGATTAACTGATTTCGCATATCATATCCGAAAATTATCAATTTTTAACAGTAAAATCCTGGTTAATTTTGCGTTTTTCTGTTAGAAACGTGAAAATATGAAAAGATGAAGAAATTGCTCAATTCTGATTCTATTTTGGATCTGAATACGATGAAATCCTGTGCGAAATCGTGTGAATGATCTGAGCAATCGATCTCCTGCTCTGATACCACTTGTTAGGACCGGTTTGACTCCGAACGATTGCGAACCGACTCGTGCGACGTGCGGAATCCGTGCACGAGCAAGACCGAAACACACGAACAGTAATATAAACGTGATTCTTTGATAAATCTGATAACGTACAAGAACCTTGAATCACCTTGGACAAGCTTTCTCTCTCTACTTTCTCTCTCTAGAACTCTAGCTCTCCAAGTCACAAATGGCCAAAGTTTCTAAATGAAACCCTAAGGCTTCTATTTATAGGCCAAGGGTAATAAGGGATTTCCCCTTATTTACAATAATGCCACCTTGCCTTTTTCTATCTAATATTACAATATAAAGCTAGAATTAATTAGTTTCAGCTACGACTTGAGATGACGGAGGCGATAGACATACTGCAATAACACATTTTATGCGTTTTTAGCCGTAAAACCGTCATTCGGATACTCAATATTGTATACTTTTGTTTACAGGCTTAAAACTGCATACCAGACAAGATGATAGCAAAAACGAGGACTTTCCGGACAAAACGACGAAGCTGCGAACATTCTGTTAGAAAACTGACCTGGGCGTGTGGAACGGTCGTTCCACCTAATGCACGGTCGTGCATCTCCGACAAGTGCAGTCCAACCCGGCACTGAACGACCAATGCAACTCAGCGTGCAAGGCATTCAAGGCCACCCTGGTGATGCACGGGCGTTCCATATTCTGCACCCCGTGCGGATCCGACGATCAGTCAAAAGCTCGATGATGAACGACCAGTGCAGCAGCTCGTGCAACAAGATCCCGGCATGAAACGACCGTGCCATCTGAAGAACGGTCGTGCGATATCGAATCTGGTCAAAGATCTGATGACGTCATGCTGTATGGGGCACCATACTCCAATAATTGCTTAAAGTGCACGGTCGTGCAACAGGAAGAACGACCGTGCAACATCGAAAAAATATAAAAACCTTGCAGAAACATTCTGTTCGAGAATCTGGAAATTCTGGGAACTCTGGACATTTTTGGGAGCGATTCTGGCGAATTTCAGGCTCCGGAGGCGTTAGCTTTCACCCGGATTCAAGCCACATTGTGCCGATTAGCTTCATTGTCTTCCAGATTCTTAATCTTATGCTTGTTTATGGTTTGGTTTTCTAATCTTTCCAGAATTTTGTTAATCTTTCAAGCATTTATATTAATATTTATGTATTATTGTAGCCTTTGGGCAAAAACACAACAATCCCTTGCTTGATTATAGCCATTAGTGTGTTAATCTTTGTTTGTAATGACATTTTGAAGTATTTTCTATGTTAATCTTTGATGATTAGTTTGCAACCTTGTTATTGATATTGATTTCTTGATTATAAGTAATTATGTTGGATGATTGGTGCTTGGTTAGTTAAGATAGTTGAAAAATGAAGCTTAATTAATCTTGTATTAGTAGACTTTAAACTTGGTTAACTAGTTTAGCTTGGTTTAAATGTATGCATCATGATACTAGAAATGGTTAGTGATTTAATAAAATGTAATTATTGTTAATCAAGAGAGCTTGCCGTCACGTAAGGACTCTAACGGGTTAGATGGTGTCGTTATAGATTCTTGCCATGATTTGTTAGCTTAGTTAGTAGTTTAGGCCAAAATTGCTATCTTGGTGAATTATTGTGCAAGATTTGTAAAATGAACTTGGTTGTGATTTAATCTAGTTTATGCTTGTCTCGGTGGTTGCATTGTGTTTATCGGTGTCTCTTTCCTTGATTAAGTGCGGTTAGAAAACTCCTAACGGATGACTAACTCATTTTTAAGAGATTTTCATAGACATTTATCAATTGCACGTTAAAGAACAATTTTAGGTGGTTAAAGTGTGTTTATCGTTTTAACTTTCCGAATGATTGTCATGTTAGGATTCCCGAAAGGGATACTAATTGTCTTAAAATGGAAAATTGACCGAATGCTTCTAGTGCCAAAACCGACTTAGTTGACATGCTGTGGTTGTGTATTAAGCAAGGCTATTTATCTATTATCTATTATGTTTTTATTATGTATTTATTTACGCTTACTTTAGTTTAATTAAAATCAAACAAACTTATGTTTTTACTGGTAGTTTAGTGACAAAGGTCTAGTATTATTTCTCCGCCCATTTCCTTGGATCGATACTTGGTTCTTACCAATACTTTATTACATATATGACGGGGTACACTTGCCTCTTTCGTGTGTGTTTTGATGTAAAAGTAATAATCACTTTTATAAATTTAAAACCCAATCGTGTGTAATTTCATAGTAAAAATATGTGTAGTCGCGCACACGTCATATCCCTTAGGGAGTTTTGTTCCTCATAACTTGCAAAACACTTTACACATCAAAACCCTAAATCTCTCCTCTCAAACCCGACGGCAACACGTTCATCTCTCTCTAAGCTTTCTATTCGGCTCAATCCTTGTTCTTTCTCCAACCGGTTAGTGTTTTAACTATTACTTTCATGATTGTATAATGTTGTGCTATACATGCTTTACATGATGATGTAGGAATGATATATGATTGATGATGATGTAAACTGTTAAATCTTAATGTTCATGAAATCGGCTCACATGTGTGTACTTGATAATGTTCATATTAATCGGATTTGCATATTATTTATCTAAACCGAGTAGATGTTAATCGGCTATCATGTCTCGTTTTCGGATTGTTTGCATGATGAATTAGGATCGAATGTATGTAATCGGGTGTATGTTCCTGTAATCGGACCAAATAACATGATTTGATAAGTTATTGTTTATGCTTTGAATGTAATTAGGGTTTATATGAATTAGATGATAAAACCCTTGTTTGATCGATAGTTTGCATAATCTAAAACGGTTAGTTGTTGATTGATTATCTACATAAATGGAAACAATATAACTGATTGCTATGATTTCGGATATTAAACAACCAATCGCACAAGCTTGTCGGTCGCACAAGATCAAGTCACACAAGACTTGATCTGATCGCACAAGGTGCATCGCACAAGCTGGATATCGTCACATTAAGCACAGTGTACAACTAAGATATGCATGATCGCACAAGACTTGTGGATCGCACAAGATAGTGTCGATCGCACAAGGCTTGGGCCTCACCCAAACAACTTGAATTTATATTACTGTTGGGCCTCAATGCCCAAACCCCGGTCGCACAAGATACCACTAGTCGCACAAGGTTATTTGGATCGCACAAGTTGTTTATTCGTTTATTAGTTGGGCCGGGTTAGTTTCCAACCGCACAACCCATTGTGGATCGCACAAGTCATGCTGATCGCACAACGGGTTGGGCCGCCTGTTTATTGGGCTTCATCGTTCGGGTCGCACAAGGTTGGACTTGATGAGTACTTGAATGCTACTGTTAATGTGTTAACATGTATTATGTGTTTGCCATGATCAACACGTGTTCATAACCTGTTAAACTATGTGTAAACATACGTGCACCATATGAACCTAGACCTGACTTGTATGGTAACCATGTTAGGACGTGGTTGACCTCTAGCAGCTCGATTGACCTTTACTTATCTGCCGAGCTAACCTAAGGTGAGTTCACACTTTCTACAAAGCATAGGATTCAAAGGGGTTGGGAATGGGGTTAAGGAATAGGGATTCCTCGTCCTTCTTGGGTAGGACAGTACGGGTTCAGGAAGATAATTCCTCGTCCTCATGGACAGTTAACTTTCACTAGACCAAAACTCTATCACGAAGTCCCTCCTTTTTATATCGACTTAATCGCCGGGCCAATGGCGAGCGGGTCATTAGTTAGATAGCGCTATTTAGGTCTGACAAGCCTCACACCGTGCCGCAGAGGACGAGCGTGAACTAATGGATCTGGGCACGTCAATGATGATAGACATTGACAGTTCAGGGCACATAAACATGACTACAGTCAGCAGTCGATATGGTAACGAGTCTAGTAGTATCTACATGGGGTAGCCCCCACGGCCAAAGAGCCAGATAATTAAACATGGGGTAGCCCCCACGGCTGGATTGCCAGAGTAAACGGGATTAAACAAAACACGTTTTCAACTATGGGGTAACCCCCACGGCAGGATGCCAGCGAAAGGAAACCGTTTTTGGAACAACTTAAAACAAACACCCAACTGTGAACTCGCTCAACATTATTGTTGACACGTTACTACATGCTTTGCAGGTCACTAGGTACTTAGCTGGAGCTTGCATGGGGAAGAGTCGTTGTGGGACATGGACAGCTATGTGCCATGTTAAACTTTGAAATGTTTAAACTTATGTTTTGGTTTTAAACATTATGCTTCCACTTGCAACTTAAAACTATGTTTGTTTGGACACCAATTGTATTGGTTGGATTTTATAATTACTTACATGCTTGTTCAATATGATTGGTGGCTTGATCCTGGTCAGTCACGCCTCCAAGCGGGGATACTCCGCATGTGGATTTTGGGGGTGTGACAGAACCCCATCACGCGTGATGGAGATTTGCACACCGCCGCCAACCCAAAATATACCGCATGGAAAATTAAATGCGTGGAAAAGATCACGCGTTGAACTAGTTGAAAATTATGACCGTTGCTTCAATTTGACCGTTTTTCAACGGTTATATTTAATTAAAAAAAACCTTTAAACCATTTATATATACTTCAAAACTTGTAACCATTACACCCACACCAAAAACACAAACACAAATCACACATTCTACGTATTTCTTAAATGGATTTTCCTACGGATTCGACGTTTCCGATGTACAGCGATAGTAATACCCAGTCGTCTTCTGACAATGAGACGCTTAAATATTTTGTGTCGGTGTATAACGAACTTGAATCAAGTTCGTCCCGGTGGATCGTGATCGTATACATGCCAACGAAGTGTTAATGAACGATTATTTTGTGGAGAATCCGGTCTACAATGCTGAAACGTTTAGAGATCGGTTTCGTTTACCAAAAGATTTATTTTTAAAGAGATGATGCTAGATGGCATTTTCCAGGGATGCTCAGTAGCATCGATTGTACACATATCGAGTGGAAAAATTGTCCAAGAGAGTTGCGAGGGGCATATGTTAGGGGTGACATCAAAAGACCAACCATCATACTTGAAGCGGTGACGTCGAATGATTTATGGTTTTGGCATTCATATTTCGGTGTTACAGGTTCAAACAACGACATCAATGTTTTGCACACGTCGCCGTTGTTCCAAACCGTAACGGATGGTACCGCACCCTTCTGTCCATTCTATGTTAATGGACGATATTACAGACGAAGCTTTCTTCTTGTGGATGGTATCTACCCATCTTGGTCTGTGTTTGTGAAAGCTCCTTCATTTCCTGTCGAGGCTAAAGAAATCGTGTTCAAAAAGTTGAAAGAATCGGCAAGAAAAGATGTTGAGAGGGCTTTTGGTGTTTTAAAGGGTAGATGGGGCATACTAAGCCGACCGGTTCGTGCGATGAACAAGAAATCAATACATAGCATAGTATATGCATGTATCATATTACACAATATGCTAATCAAAGAAGACGGACGTGCAATATCTCCGGATTGGGTGTCGGATCCGCCTACACAAGTTCACGTTCCAGAAAATATCCAACAAGACTTGCGTGATGAAGAAACTCACTTTCGGTTGAGATACGATTTAATCGAACTAGTAGGTTCTTTAGGTTTGGAGTTTCATGATTCGGACGAGTAGTAGAGTTTCTTTATTATTATTATTTTTTTAAATTGTAGTCTAAAATATTTCTAGTATGTTTAATTGAACTAGTATGGTTTAATTTTAATGAAATTTATAATTTTAGTGTTTTATTGTTAATTTCTAATTTAAAAAAGAAATTAAAAAAAGTTGTGAGAGATGGAATTCCATAACTAGTGATGACCACCGCCACTAAAAAAAGCTTGTGAGTGATAGAATAATGGTCGATAACATACCGAAACTTGATTGGATGTTGTGAGTAATGAGTGAGTGATGAGTGATGACCACCTCACTCTCTTTACACCTATAAAAAATATAGAGGTACATTCACACTAATACGGAGATCCGTTGTGAATGCTCTAAAACATTCAAAAGCTTTATATTTTTAATAACTTATAATTATAAACTAATTTTAAACATTATAGATTTCAAACATAGGATAATAATAATAATAATAATAATAATAATAATAATAATAATAATAATAATAATAATAGACATGCACCCATATGGACTCGCCTTGTGGCCAATCCCATTCTGAACGTTAAGGTCTGCCTTGCAAAATGTATGGGTTTTTCGTGACCCCTTCATCGCAAATAGCAATCAGATTAAGGCCCACCATTAAGAGGTGGGTCTATCCTGTTGGTTTTAACCGACCCAATAGTATGGTTTTGACATTTTGAAGAGAAAAATATCAAAAGTGATTCATGCAATTCGTAATTTGTCGTCATTGGATATCTTCTAAATTTTAATATATAATCTTGTTTCTGAATGGACTGTCGGTCATAAATTGCAGTAGTCAACTTGCACTTGTTAATATATCATTATCTCTAGCTTGCTCATAAAATGAACAATTTAACGTGATTGTAGTTAGAGCTAGAGCTGCAAACGAACTGAATGAACATGAATAAGGTTTTGTTTGTGTTCGTTTGTTGTGAAATATATGTGTTCGCTAATTATTCATAAACACTCAGGGTCGGCCTAGAGAATTTGTGTATCTTGTTCGAGCTCGCAAAAATGTGTCATTAGACCTTAACGAAATATATAATATAAACTAATTTTTCATACAACCGTTGGGTATTGGGCTCATTAAGGGTTTAAACCTGATCTCAATGGGCTAATAACTAACCTAAACCATAAGAATAATTTGTAAGTGAGCCTATGTTGGTGTTTGTATGGGTATACCTTATTAATTTTTTTTACATATACATATCGGGTTTTTTAAAAAATAATGTGCCTTTTGAAATATCGGGCCCGGGCCGGTGGTCCTCGCCGCCCACCCTAGGGATGAGCATATGCCACCGAATACCGATCCCATACCGATCCCGATCCCGAAATACCGATAACGAATTTTTTCGGTATCCCATACGGTATCCACTTTTTGGCGTTTCGGTATCGGTACGGTACGGTATCGGTATAATACCGATACCAACCCTCAAAATACCGATACCGTACCGATACCGAACCGACATGTTTCGGTATCGGTACCTAGTTTGGGTGAAATTCGGGATCGGTATTAGGCGGTAGCGGTATCAGTTCGGTATCGGATACCGCTTTGCTCATCCCTAGCCCACCCCCAGGGCCACCCATGCGAACACTTACCAAATGAGATCTTATGTTCGTGAAGACAAATGGAAACAAACGAACACAAACAAATGTTCATCACTACTAGAAAATATGGCTTTTGACCCCGCATATTCGGTAGCAAAACGGTAGCAATTGCCCTATTGTCACCATTTTGTAACCGAAAATGCGGTGGCAAAAACACCCGTGTCAATTGCCCTATTGTCACCAAATAGCCACCACTTTTATACTTTGCTACCAGATTTTTGCCACCACAAAAACGGTCAAAATTATTTGTGACCGCTCCATGTTTGCTACTCGATGGCCTTGTTTGCTACCAAGTTGTGACGGTTTTTTTGCCACCGTTTTGGTACCATTTAGCCACCGATGTTGTCACCATTTAGCCACCGTTTCGATTGAAAATTTGCTACCATTTAATGACATATTCGCTACCATTTCATTAAAAATTTGCTACCACAGCAGTTTCTCAGTTTCCAGATTTTCCATTTTCCATGCTTTTTTCATCATAAACAATTTCTATAATATTACAAATTTATATAAAATAATAGAATAAAATTACAAAATCCCAAAAATATATAAAATTATGAAACATTCTAATATAAATGCCAACTAAAACATCAAATTACCGAAATTATCCTAATATGACAAACATCAAAACATTCAAAACCAAGTGTTTATAGCCTATCTTCGAACTATAGCGGTTAACATAGCTTCAATTTGTGACATCCTATTGAGCATGAAATCTTTGTCCACCTTATCTTTTTCTTTTTCAGCCAACAAGCCCGCAATAACTCCATTTAACCTTTCTTTTTCTTCATCATTTTCCTTAACAAGCTCCTTGACCCGAATCGAGTTGGTAGCTCACCTTTCTATGCAAGAAGCTAAATTGTAGTAGGTAAGCATATTATCTGACTAGCTATGAAGTCAACTTATTATTATTATTATTATTATATGATATCTTTCTTTAATACATCTATGAGCATCAAAAATAAAAGACAAAATTGCAGAAAACAACCTTTATGTATACCCCAAACTGCACTTTATACCTTTCACTATGAAATCCGCCAAAACCAACCTTTACGTTCATGTTTTGCTACAAGTTCAACCTTTAACACAAACTGTGTTAATATTCTTGGTTAAATCACCTCACATGCTTTGCATGTGAGGGTATTATTGTCATTTCAACCTTGTTTTTTTTGTTTATTAATAAATTATATAATTACACATGACCCCACATAAAACTCTTCTTGTTCATCTCTCCTAGCTCACCACCATCATCATCTCAACCAGACTAGGAAAACATTGTTATCAATCATCAAAGCACATAACGTTTTCTTCGTTGATTCAATGAAACAAACTGTTTAACTGATTTATTTTATTTACTGTGGAATGGGTGCATAAGATATTATCGTATTATTGAACTTAAAAGTATATATATGTGTGGTACCTGTTTTAGACCAAGGAGCACATTCAGCAGCAACCAATATAACATTCATTGCATTGGGCCCAGCTAAAGGAGGGGAATTTATATATTCACCTATTTTAACATCTGCATCATCTGTCACATGGTGCAATGTTGGTTCATTGGTTTCTATTGAACTTTTATAAGTGGTCGAGATTTCAGAAACAAAAGGCGGCAACTCATATCTTAAAACGAAGCATCATTCTTTTCTTAAAACATATAGTAAACTAACGGTGATTATCATTTCGAATGTTCAAAACATAATGGAAGTCATTACTTAGAAACGTGAAATTAGGAACATCATTCTTAGCAATTATCGACCATCATAATCATCATCATTTCACAACACCCTAACAGTATCATTTTATTCTAACATACCATTCTAACAATATCATTTTCATCAAGGATCATTCTAACACTGCCACTAATATGCTTGACCAGGTTGTACCTTGCGCATAGGAAGTTGTACCCACCATGAAAACACTACATCATGCACTCAAAGTAAACCCAGATTTCTTACATAACTCTACATTAATGTTTTTCTCACAATCAATCATTTAAAACATGGAAGTTAGGAGAAGACCCATTTAAGATAAAACCCAGTATCATGTTTTTGGGTATGAACAGAGCACACTAGTCATTTCATCTTGACACATAATTTTCCTAAATAACTCGACAAGTATGTTCATTTATGCATATAAAGCACTTTGTGATTTACAAACATCTGTTCGAACCCTTAATGTGTTGTGCGACCAAAAGGAATTTTTCATAGAAGAGCACATTATTCACTCATCCTACACAGATCTAATATATCAACATTAATATGATTATCTACATATACCCAGTTTGCATATGATTCACACAAAGATCATACCACAGTGAAGATGTTTATATCACTACAACATGTATGTGTTAGATGATGATGATGATGTTAGATGATGATGGCGGCGGTGTTAGATGATGATGGTGGTGAGCTAGGAGAGATGAACAAGAAGAGTTTTATGTGGGGTCATGTGTAATTATATAATTTATTAATAAACAAAAAAAACAAGGTTGAAATGACAATAATACCCTCACATGCAAAGCATGTGAGGTGATTTAACCAAGAATATTAACAGAGTTTGTGTTAAAGGTTGAACTTGTAGCAAAACATGAACGTAAAGGTTGGTTTTGGCGGATTTCATAGTGAAAGGTATAAAGTGCAGTTTGGGGTATACATAAAGGTTGTTTTCTGCAATTTTGTCAAAATAAAAATACCTGTAGAACAAATGCAGAAGATGACAACGAGAGAGCATCACCAATCACTATAGCCTCATCAATACTTCTAATGTTTATCTGTGATCCTTTTCAGCTTATAATTAGTGACCATAATATCAATGAAAGAGCTATTCCATCAGTGTAATGTGAGTTATTTAAACTTCAACTTTTACAAGAAACTTTTTCTTTCTATAAGGATTTAGGTGTGCTACTGATATTAAACTTCAACTTTTACAAGAAACTTTTTCTTTCTATAAGGATTTAGGTGTGCTACTGATAAACATAATAAATTAGGATAATAATTTCTCACCAAATCAGGTCTTGAGTGAAAAAGGAACTCCAAAATTCAGGTTCCAATAGCCCCATTAGGTGGGAGTTCAAATGCTGTGAAAGCAAGAGTAGACCGAACAATCTTTGACAAACATAGAGGAATAAATAATTAATAGTACAATACTTGCAGTGTTTGAATAGCTGAAGCAAATAGCAAGAAGGAAATCTGACCTGAGTTAAACCCATACCGAATGCGAATTTAGCAAGAGCTTTCAAACGGGCAAGTGAAAGCTCTAATCCCATCTCAAATAGTTGCATAAGTTATCGGAAAGAAGGTCAACTCAAAGTGTAATATAACATCACATGATCTGGTTATCCTTTTAATATACCTACCATATAAAGTATACCATCAAGAACATAAATGAGACAAACAGAGGAATCATGAAGATGTAGCCCTGAGACACGCCAAAAGATATTTCGATAATTAGGAAGAACGCAAACGGTATAACCGAAATAACCATAATTTTGGCTGCAGAACTCGTCTCTTCATCTGTAGTTACACCAGAGCCTGCAAATAAGAAAACACACTTCGGTATAGTAAATACTAGGGGTGTTCAAAAAGCTCGCGGTTTGCTCAAAGCTCCCTCAGAAAAAGCTCAAAAAAAGCGCGGTTGTAAACGAGCCAAGCTCGAGCTAGGCCTGGCTCGGCTCGTGAGCTCGCGAGCTGGCTCCAATTATATTTATATTAATTTTAATTTTAAGTCTATTAAAGTAAAAATATGTGGGAGTGTGCTACGGTGCTAATATTTTGAGTTTAATTAACCAAAATAACATATACAAATATGGAAAAATAAGCAAAAATTACACGTATATAATACTTCTTATATGCCTTTGATCTTTAAAATATTAGAAAAATAAAAATAACACTTATAGACATATGTGTATTTTTATTTTTTTCTTGTTTTTTTATCAATATTTGTAAAATAAAATAAAAAATTAACGAGACGGCTCGAACATTATTCGAGCCGAGCTCGAGCTCGACTTTTCGGCTCGATAATATAAATGAGCCGAGCTGGCTCGTTTAATTTTGAACTAGATCCCTCAAATCACATGAGCGTATACGGTTAAGCAAAAAAAAAGAATTTATTATTGAAATGAATGTGCCAACATCCTAATGCTCCCCATGAGATGCCAACATCCTAAAATATGACCTATAAGCAAGAAGCGCAGCAGCAGCGACATTAGCAGCAGCATTGACCACTACATCACCGGGCTGGCCTAACCTTTTCCGAGGTCTAAGGCGAAATGAAATTTTGGGCCCTTTTTCTTTCTTTGATTATTATAAAAGATACTCATTTATCGGTGTTTTAAACCAAGCAAGAATCTAATACAACTATAAAAGAGAGTGATTTGCTTGTATAAGAAACCAAACAAATCCAAAACTATAAATTTGCACTAATATTAATAGTAAGGTTAAGTGAAGTCATATAAGCCAGGCCCTGCTACATCAAACAAATTTCATGAATGCAAATGGAAGTTAGTCTTATCATCCCCATTCCCCAATCCCACATCGTCAGCTTCATTGTTCACTTATACCCCACAGTTCATTTTACAAATCAAACTATCTATTCCTCAATACCCAAAATCCTAACTTCTGAAGTACCTTAAATCTTTATTATGTGTGTGTAGATATTGATTCCAGTCAAAGAGGAAAACAAAACAAAATTGATTTAAATCTTCATTGTTCACTTATACCCCACTGGCAACAACGAGCTCTGATCCTTGCATAACGTACTGTTGAACATTCACTGGGTAAAGGTAATCATTCTCTGCCAAATCGTGCCATACAAATATATTTTATTGCTCCTTTTTCATAGAAACTGAATCAATTAGCTATAGATAGCACAAATCACATGATTATCAATAGAAAATAAGAAATCAGAAGCATTCTCTGGATGTATAACAAAATAGATGCACTTGCTGTTTGGGAGACCATGGGTATAATGCTGCCATTCCTTTTCCATAGTGATAATCAAGGCCATCGATCACATCTACACAATATTTGAAGAAGATTTAAGTAGTAAAATCTTCTTTTACCAGAAAATCAACTACTCAAATGCAATGATCCGTTAAGGCGGTCGATGAACCAGACTTACATGAATACATACATCATAAGATTTTAACTAAATCGGTAGCACGAGCAATTGATCCCAGCCTTAATGCACATATGACATATAGTGACTAGTACAAAGAATAAACTATAACAGAATATGATGAATCGAATATCTGACCTCAAGACCCTGATTTCCATCCTTCACTCTTAGGATACGCTTACAATCTAAGAGTTTTGAAACTCAAGAAACAACCGGTAATTACAAAGTTGCCAGTGGTTAGAAAGAAGAACAAGACATTTTACTCACCTTCGATCAAGAACAACCAGATGTTATCACATTTCCATGTCCAAGCCAATGTTAAACAATGATCATTAAACGCTTGCTTCTTTTGGGGCAATTAGGGTTGTGTAGCGATTGAGGGGGGATCTTCGGTGGTGATGGTGGAGCGCACGTGATGGCTTGAGAGATTAACTGGTATCCCCCTGCTTAATTTGGGGCAAAAGGGAGAGCAAAGTTCAGAACCCTAATTATGATATCCCCGCTTAATTTTGGGTAAAATTGATTGGGCGCTGAAATAAATTCAAAGTCCCGCTTAAATTTTCCCCCAATATTGTGACTGCTGAGACCGTCACAAATTTTTCGGTCAAAAAGTGGTGGCAACTTTCACCAATTTTTTTCTTTTATACATATTTGCCACCATTTTACAACCGTACTTTGTAAATTAACTTTTTCTTATTGTTATTTAGGATTTTTCCATTGTATTTGCTACCAATAAAATTTTGGTTGTAAAATGGTAGCTAATCTAGTTACCAGTTTTTTTGGTCACAAATTTTGGTGACAATTGCCCAATTTTCTAGTAGTGCATGAATATATAATACATTGGCACTTATTAAGTATTTTGTTTGTAGAATTTTGAAGTATTAAAGTAAAATATAAAAACTTAAAACACTAATAAACTATAACACGTTACCGAAAGTTGAACGTGACATCTGTTCATATTCGTTCATTTAACTTTAACTAACAAACGAAAGTTCTTGTTCGTGTTCGTTTGTTTAATAAACGAACGAACACAAACGAACTTCTCATCAAACGGTTCAAGAACTGTTCGCTAAACGTCTGTTTGTTTGCAGCTAAAGTTAGAGCATCATTATCTCCGCCTCAAAAATATTAATAATTGCAGGTTACCATTTTATAATTACTCACTGGCTAGGCTACTCAATATCATATGATCGGCTTCAATATATATAAAAAAAAAATATGTGCAATGTTAGATATACACTAAATGGTTTGGATTTCATTTAGCAATATTGTTAAAAAATGACCTTATTCACCTTCTTTCCCATTCGATCATAATTTGAAAAAAATATCAATTGAGCAATTTGTTCGTTTAGTAACTAAGCTTGATATATATTGATCACGCTAACAACTATATCATATTATTGTAACAATATATTAATTTAGAGCCATCTAGCAAACCATACATATAGAAACTTACATATACTAGAGGTGACAAAATGTTTTTGTTATGTTAAACAAGTCGAACACAACAATACGTTTAACACGAAATCTTTGATTACTAAAAGTGTTTTGTCCTTAAAACACTAACAAAACATGTTTAATAAGTGGATTACACAATACGTTTAGCACGAATAAGATAACCTATTTAAAAGAAGTCCTGTGGTTATTACACTTATAACGCGATTTCCCTTCTGCCATATTTGGCTGATTTTGACATTTCCTACGACGCGCTTACAAGCTATATATTATTGACAATATCCTCATTAAAATTTTGAGGACCTAATAATGTAAATGTTCTCATTGGATCAATTTTAGTAATCCAGTGCCCTTCAATTTCCTTCTAGGTAGACTTCGAATTAAGAAATGCACAAGTCAACTTGAATTGTTGGAATATCATTATCTTCGGCCACCTCAAATGATTTTAATAATTGCAAGTTACAATTCTATAAATAGCTAGGCTATCGATAATGTGCTCAGCAGCTTTGTCAGATGTTACGTTCATACATATATAATATTAATTGTTCGGCGTAGACTTACTTTAAAGAGTAAAAGACACGGATAGTCCCTGTGGTTTGGTGAAATTTCACCTTTAGTCTCCACTTTTTTAGAATTACAGTCTTAGTCCATGTGGTTTGACAAGTTGTTACTCGGATAGTCCCTAAAGCAGATGAAGGTTACTCGGATAGTCCCTGTGGTTTGACAGGTTGTTACTCGGATAGTCCCTGTGGTTTGACAAGTTGTTACTCGGATAGTCCTTGTCATTTCACACCCACTTAACCAGAAAAACTAACCTCCTTCTGCTTTGGGGACTATCCGAGTAACAACTTGCCAAAGCACAGGGACTAAGAGTGTAATTTTGAAACATTGGGGGACTAAAGGTGAAATTTCACCAAACCACAGGAACTATCCGTGCATTTTATTTTACTCTACTTTAAAAATGAACAAGTCAAGTAAATTGTAGTGTCATCATCTCCAGCTCAAAACATATTGTTAATTGCAAGTTACCATTTAGTAAATATTAATATTGTTAGCTAGGCTATGGATCATGTGCATTTATGATATGAATAAGTCAACTTGTAGTTTTTGGAATGATAATTGCAGATAACCATTTTTATATAGTTCCTCGGTTGGCTATCATGTGCGCAACTTCAATCTAAATTAAAATACCTATAATTAGATATGGCCTCAATCGATTAGGATCCAGTGACCAGCAAGCATGACGTAATTTTGTAATCGGGTTCCACTTGTCGGCTCGTTATGCTTCTTTTCTATATTTTTATAGAAGTTACGGGGGTAAAAAAAAGTAAGCATCGTCTTTTTTTTGAACGGCTAACTGCTTTCCACGTGTAAACCCACCATTTCGGAGCTATGTCCAAAGGCCGACTACCCGACCACCGCTAAGAAAGCGTAGCACACCCCTGATGCGCGGGAACCCCGTGGAATGGGTAAACCCTCGCCCCCCGTTAGACTCGAACCCAGGTTAAATCCCAATCCGAGCCTTTACCCGAATGTCACAACCACTAACTTAAACTTAATTGTTCATCTCCTTTAATTCTCAAACGATCATATTTGACATTTTTTTAATCCAGCAATTCATTGGTTTATTAAAAACTGCACCAAATCAAATGGCTGAAAAAAAAGGTTGTATTTATCCAAGATATATTAATGTATTGTTTTACATTTTATGTTATACTTATTTGTTTCTTTATCCCTTTTATCTTTTGATCTTTTATATCGTTAATGAATTGAATTAATTGTTTTCATTAATTTGCGTACGTATCCTTCCTCTATTTTGAACCATCAACGAATGCTATACAAGCCTGGTTGGCGAAAGACCACCCACGCCCTACGTACGTATGCAGACAGCGTTGGTGACCAGACCCGCTCACCATTCCATGGGAAACCCACCGCCGAAGGCTCACTGTGGTAAAACCGTTGACCCACCGAAAACAAATTGCAAGCAAATTGCACCAAGTGGGACTTGATCAACTCATGACCTCCACTCATGGGGTACCTCCTCTAAACCAATTGATCTACAATTTTTTATATCTTTATTGGGCCATTGGCTTGTATCCATTTTATCTTTATCTTAGTTAATCAATTTGAAGAAGTTAACTTGTAGTACTACGTAGTTGGGGTGTTATTAGTTATCTCCACCACAAAACATATTAACTGCAGGTTACCGGTTTAATATATATATTCCAATCTATTAGACTAGACTATATATCATGGTTTAGCTTCGATATAAACATGCATATATTTGGTTAGACATAACGTACATGAATTAGGATCCAACGAGTAATTAGTTAGCATCGAACAACAATTACGGATGTGGTTTACCCATGTGTTTTACTGTTTAAGTCAATTCGCCACAAGTTAAAACATAGCAAGACCACTTGAAGGGGTTTGCCTTGGTCTGACTTGCTTGTTCTTGATCATATCCCTGAATCCGTGGTGACCCATTACAAATTATAATTATAACTTAATTACACCGGATCGTAAGATCGTAACACTTCAGTTTTCAGACTTCTTTTTAGGGGCAGTCTTCTTGAATAGGGACATGTTTAAAGTTGGAGCAACACATCACTTAGTTATGTAAGGGTGAAAGCCTACTCTAGCCTTGTTGAGGAGCACAAATGATATGGAGTTAATTTATCCAAGAGTTGACATGCTTATTTGATTCTTGGTTTATATGAAAAGTAACATAATTAATCACGCTAACAACTTCATCATTAATATTTATATCATATTTACATATTCATATTCATAAGATAGGGTCAAGTTATTCTACAAAGGCTTCTAATTGTAAGAAGTGTAAGAATGATTTATAGAGTGACAAGTGTCCAATAACCTAAAACTAAACCCACTACATCACCACCAAAAACCTAAACACCCACCCCCACCCCACCCCACCACCACCCAAAAACCTAAACACCCACCCCCACCCAGAAACCTAAACCCCCCCCCCCCCCCCCCCCCGGGCAAAAAAAAAAAAACTATACCTCACCAAAAAAAACCCCCAAAAAACCTAACCCACCACCAAAAAAAAAAAAAAAAACCTAAACCCCCCCCCCCCCCCAAAAAAAAAAAAAAAACCTAAAAAAAACTAAACACCCACCACCACCCAAAAACCTAAACCCCCACCACCTCGGCAAAAAAAAAAAATTTTTTTTTTGGTGGGTGATTGAGGGGGTTTAGGTTTTTGGTGGTGGTGGTGGATGTTTAAGGTTTTTTTTTTTTTTTTTTTTTTTTTTTGTAGTGAGGTTTTTTTGTGTAGTGGGTTTTTTTAGATTATTGGACACTTGTCACTCTATAAATCCTTCTTACACTTCTTACAATTAGAATCCTTTGTATTTGATCCTAATCCTTATAAGATAATTAATAACCAAATGTATATACTATGAAGATGCTCATGTGCAGGTGTTCCTTGCCAGCTGTTAAAGTAGTGGGGAGGTACCATTTTTATTCAATTAGCTAAGATTATTTAATTAAAGGGAATAGAAATTTCAAGAAGAAATTCATGGATATCATTAGGGGTGTTCATCGGGTTTTTTCTTCGGGTTTCGAGTTTTTCAGGTTGTGTTGTTCATGCTTTTCTATAGGAAAAATTGACCCGATAACCAACCCATTTTAAAGTTCAGGTTAGTCGGGTTTGGGTTATTCGGGTTCGAGTTAGTTCGGGTCGGGTTATTTGGTTTTCGGGTTTAGATGTAAAATGAAAATAAATGTTTTTTTTTTACAAAATATCATCAAAATTCATATTGTTACTTTAAAAATATCATCAAAGTTCAAAGATTAGTTGACAATATGCTATTATAATATTTAAAAGTCCCAAAACTTAGTGTTCCATCAATTAAAGACTCTAAATCTAAACACTTTTATAAGAAAAAGACAATAAAAGTTCGGGTTTTTTTCCGGGTTCCGTTTTACGGGTTTTTCGAGTCGGTTTGTTCGAGTTTTTGGCTTGGAAAAAGTGACCCTATAACATGTGACAACCCGAACTTGGATGATGTAACGTTAATCTTGCGATCGTAACTTCTCGCTAATAACTTCGTTAAACTTAAACGTGTATGATAACTTGGTTAGTTAACATGCTGGTATATTCGGGCCACGTATATTTTGGGTCACATAATATCCGTATCGGCCCACACGCACACACATGCACACCCGGGGCCCAAACTGAACACACGAATAAACCCAATGACATCGGACCTATGATTGGGCTTAGGGGTTGTTTGGCAACATCTGAACCAATAAGTGCTGAACAAATAAAAGATCTGAATGGGTAAGAGATCTGAACCAATAAGTGCTGAACCAGTAAAATACTGTTTGGTTACACATCTGAATGCCTGTATAAAAGAACATTTTTACCCCTATAAACAAAAATATTAAAATAGCATCAATTATTATCATCATACACGATGCCCTGTATCTTCACTTTTTTGGTTGAATTATTATTCCTATATCTTCATTCCCTATCATCTTTCTTTACTACACACTCAGTTCTCTCTCTAATTGAAAACCAAGCAACCACACAAGGTCCGGCAGCCAGAGTCCGGCCGACCCGTGGCGGAGCATCGGCGGAGCCGGCAATGATGACTGAGAGTCCGGTGGTGGCCGGTGGGATTTTTCCGACTGTGGCGTCACCGCGTACGGCGGCGGAGGTAACTTTCCGGCAACTTTTTCAGAGCCAAAGGGTGGTGAGCCCAGGGTGAAAAGGAAGATGAACACTGCCTTTCAGTTGGAGATTCTTGAGAAAACTTTGCTGGTATGTAAAGTATTTTTCTTTTTGATTATCTTGGTTTTAGTTGAATTTTTGGTAAGTTTGTTGCTTGATTTGATATGTGGAAAAGAAATGAAGGGGAGCGGCGTATTGTTTGATGGAGCTGCTGTAAAGAATTGAGGGAAAAGGGTATTGAAATCTAATGTTTCATTCAGCGATGGGTCAGACTCATTCCCATGTATGACCCGGTCAGAGTAAGAGGCTGGGTAAGTTTTAAGAGGGATGAAACAAACAATCTGAAATCTGACCCAGTCAGACATAAGGTAATAAGAGCCTATTAAGAGGCAAACAAACAGGGCCTTAGTAGAGCCCAAATGGATGGTAGACTTGGGCCGGCTTCTAGCATCAGCGTATATACGCACACATGAGACTCACGTAACAACATATTGCAAACATATTCTAACCCTAGTTTCGCTTTTCCTCTCATCAAGACCCGATGGCAACATCTTTTTCGTGAAGCTTTTCCTTCGAGTTCCCCCTAGCATCTTGATTCCCTCGGTCAGTATACTCTCACCTTGTTGCAAATCAAATCTTCTTGTCATGCATAGTGTGTCGATACAAGATTGTTGTCATAGATTATGCTCGTATGTGATGTTTTGTGTATTACTTATGTGCATGACAATAGGGATCTTGGCGGTTAGTTATGTGCATGTATATATGATTGCAAACATGTTTGATCAGAATGCATGTGAAGATTCATATAATAGTGAATGTTAGGTCAGAACTCATGAGGTCTCCTTCTAATTGGTCCGAATTTGGTGGGAAATTAATAGGCATCCGAAATATTGAAAATGGTGTCTGCTTTACTAGTTGATAGGCTACTTGAATAATGTGCATGTCATATATATGGTCGCACATGGGGGGATGGAGTGTGTCAGTACATTTTTTTTGAACGGCCAAAACACTTTATATATATATATAAAGAGCCAGCAAGCAGCTGAGAATACACCCCAAGGAAACAAAAAACAAAACGAGAACAAAACGGAAAAACGGATTACAACATTTCGAGAATATCAAAGGTCTTCCACTTCTCCCAGCCTGTACTCGGAAGATTGGATCGGTTATTAATCCATAAGAAGACGTCCTCTTTGATCATGTCAACAGTTCTCGAAATCGGAATAAATTTATTATTGAAAGTCTTCTCATTCCTCGCAATCCAAATACGCCAAACCGTCCCCATTACGATCGAATAAACTATCCTCTTCCAAGTTTTACCTCCCGGTTGCGACTTTAAGTAATCCACAAGGGTCCGAAGGTCTTGGATGTCGGCAGGGTAACTGACTCGCATCCAGGTCACTATATTCCACCAAATGCATTTAGACCACAAGCATTTAACAAAAATATGCTCCGAGTCTTCCTCCTCCATGCCGCACCGAGGGCAAAAAGCATCAAGAAGCACTCCTCTGTTAATGAGGCTCACTTTGGCAGCCACTTTGCCCAAACAGGCCCTCCACAGCAGAATGTTTGCTTTCGGCGGGGCCCAGGAATTCCAAATAAAAGAACTCCCGAAGCTGTCTATACCTCCTCCGACCCGATCCAGCTCCGAGCGAATATGTTTGACGGAAAAAGACCCGTCTGGGTCAGACCTCCACACCCACTTGTTTACGTCCATCACCAAGTTTTCTTTGATATTAATCCCGTTCCTCGCCAAAGACCCATCCACAGAAGCGACATCCTTCCAAACACCTGGAAGAGTTTTCTTCACCGGAATGAACGGGGGGTTGCCATTAGAAGCTCTACCTTTATGGATTGCGTCTACCACAATCGCCCATAGCTGGTTCGGGTTTTCTTTGAACCTCCACCACCATTTGGCGAGCATGACGAGGTTGAAATCTCGAATACTCCCGATGCCCAAGCCCCCATATTTTTTCGACTTTAAAAGAAGAGACCACTGCATCCAACGAAGCTTATGACCCGTACTTGTTTTACCCCATAGAAAATCCCTACGAATCTTTTCAAGTTTATTAATCACACCTTTTGGAGCGGCGAACAGAGAGAGGAAATAGGAGGGGAGGCTTCCAAGAACCGATTTTATGAGGGTCAAACGACCCGCAAACGACAAATGAGCGGCTTTCCATTTAGATAATATAACTGAGAACTTCTCCAAAACCGGTTTCCAATACTTGGCGCGTTTCATATTCACCCCAATCGGTATGCCTAAATGAGTGAAAGGCAAAGAGCCGACGTCGCAACTCACAAACTGGGCTAGACGAGCGACCTCAGCGTCATCCACCCCTATGCCGAAAAGCTTACTCTTTTGCCGATTAACTTTAAGACCCGATAACAAGTTTAACCATCTCAAGAGACGATTCAATGCCAGGATATTATGCTGAGACCATTCGCCAAAAAATAAAACATCGTCCGCATTGCAAAGATGGGTTATGTTTGTCCCACCATTCGAAATTTGACACCCATGAAACAGACCCAAGTTGGACGCCCTTTTCATTACATATTTATTATTTCCATGGCAATGATAAAGAGGAAAGGAGATAACGGGTCTCCTTGACGAAGGCCCCGTTTGAATTTGAACTCCTTGGTTGGCGACCCATTAACAATAACCGACCCCGAACCCGAACTCAAACACCCCTTAATCCACTCCACCCATTTGATAGGGAATCCCATTTTCTCCAACATACGGAACAAGAATTTCCAACTTATAGAGTCATAAGCCTTCTCGAAGTCCACTTTGAAAATCATTATTTTTGTCTTCGATTTCTTAGCCCACGCGACAATCTCACTAACTATAAGCGGACTGTCAAGAATGTTTCTACCTCCCACAAAAGCCGACTGATTAGGGGAGATAATCTCGTTTATAACCAGCTTGAGCCTATTAGCCAACACTTTGGCGATAATTTTGTAAACCGAACCCACAAGAGAGATAGGTCAAAACTTAGCGAGATCTTGGGGGTCTTTAGATTTAGGAATGAGAGCCACAAAAGAAGCGTTGCAACCTTTACTGATAAGCCCGGTACTATGGAATTCGTGCATCATCTCCATCACAAAAGGTTTTAAAATATCCCAAAATGACTTGAAAAATTTCAAAGTGAAACCGTACGGTCCGGGAGCTTTGCTCCCATAACAACTTTTTAAAGCAATAAAGACTTCCTTTTCCGAAAATGGCACACACAAAGAGTCACTCCTTAGCTCTGAAACCATAGGAAGGTCGTAGCTCTCAAAGTCCGTCCTACGCCTGATTGGCTCTGAAAAAAGTTTCTTAAACCATTTCCGAATCTCCTCTTTTAGCTCTGCCGGGTCCGACACGAGGTTGCCTTGAAAAACTAACCCATTAATTCTGTTTACCGACTGATTGATAGCGACCGCTCTATGGAAAAAGGAGCTATTCTCATCTCCGTATTTCAGCCAGTGCGCCCTAGCTTTTTGTTGTATGTCTAAACATTTTGCCGTCTCTAACTTGTTCACCTTCGCACGAAGGTTGACCCTCTCTTTCTTCTCTGAATCTGCAAGCGGCCCGCTGGTGGCCTTTAATTCAATAAGGTCGATTTTGTGTTGAATCTCTAAAAGCTCCTTTCTTTCAGCCAAGGCCACTTCCTGCCTCCATAACTTAATATCTTTCTTGACCTCTTTTAGTAAGCATGCAAGCTCAACACCTTTATTAGTGCCCCATTTCCTTTTTTGAATCGCCCCATTAACAATATCCCCTAGTTTTTTCTCTCCGATCCAAGAGTTGAAAAACTTGAACGGAATTGGCCCGAAATCAGCCGAGAGGCACGATAAAACAATCGGGCAATGATCCGAGCATCCCCGATTAAGGACCTCCACTTTAGCACTCGGCCAATAACTCAAGAACAGGTCGTTCACCAGGAAGCGATCTAACTTACTCATTTTAACTTCGCTATGACCGGAAATAAAAGTGAACATACCTCCAATCATGTTAATCTCTAAGAGACCCGAGTTGGCGATGAAACCATTGAACGCTTCCGTAGCCCCCCTATCAAATCTCGAGTTGACTCTCTCGTGTTCCGCTCTGACTTCGTTGAAATCGCCTAACAAGATCCAAATCTCCCCGGGGCTAATGAGACTTTCCAAACTTCTCCATAGAACCTTCCTTTGAGCCGGATCATTAGGGGCATGTATATTAACCACGTTAACCCTTTCTTGCACGCCCAACACGTGACCCCCAAGAACCAAAAACCGTTGATTCTTAATAATATGATCCACCGAGAACTTGTCAGGATTCCACACGAAGGCCAGGCCTCCCGATCTCCCAATAGACTCTACACATGCCACTTGCATATCAGATTTATCCCAGAAACGACCCAGCTCCACCTCTGACAGATTTTGTTTATGAGTCTCCTGAAGCCCCAAGAAATCTGCTTTCACTTTCCTTTTGAGGTTCCGCACCCAGAAGCCTTTCTTAACTTCCGATACTCCATTTATATTTAAAGAGATAAAATTCATGGGCGATTAGCAGACTCCATTTCCCCACTAACTAATTTTTTAACGTGATTCTCAAAACCCTCCACACCGATTCCCAGACAAACTCCAAATTCCATCGTTCGATTCACTTCTGACAGGAGGGTACGGTTGAGATCATCCTCCCAGTTATCCCCCGTGTTAACACAATTAGCCCTTCCTTCTGGTTCCCCGTACCGATCCTCTCCAATCTGAGCTTCCATCCTCAAAATTTCGGATATATTGAAGGGGTCCGAGTTTGAGGTGTTCTCTGCCTCGTTGTTTAAGTCAGGGATAGGGATGCCCTGTTTTTTGTGTTTCCTGCCATCCTTTTTTTGTCTTGTAGTAATAAAACTGGGCCTCACATTTTCAAGTAATTCCCCAGATTGGGCTACCTGAACGTAAAGGGGGTCATCTGGGCCCAAATTGTCAATCTGGGCTTATTTTCCTAACGTAAGACCAACCGGTCCCACCTCCTCCTCAACATCTGTACCGACAAAAGGAGCAACATTCTGGACAAAATCTCTCTCCTCATTTCATAAGTCTTCCTTCTCAAAAGGGGCCCCATGCGCCGCCGAGCCACCTACCTCGGAACCTGGGGACGTGCAACTCATTTGGTTTCCCATGCAAGGTAAAGAAACGTTTTCCTGGAAAACCTTGGGTCCGGTGCACCCACCGGAAACCGAACCATCTACATCAGAAAACATCTCTGACGAGCCCCATACCGCCGAACCTTCCGTCAAGAAATCCGGACTCCATTTGCCTGATATTTCTTCCACCCAGACCGGAATAACCTGCCCTTTCCAAGTAATACTGAACTCCAAAGCAATCCTTTTCCCCGAGTTGACAAGAATCGCCAACCTATCCTCTGCCATGTTTCCGTCGGACGGGTCAGCCTCCGACTTGACAATCAGACGGCCGCACCTTTCCCCTATCTTGTTGATCACATGTCTGTCCCATAATGAGATAGGAACTCCCAGCACTTTAACCCAAGCTATTCTCTCAAACAGAGGGGGTATACCTTCCCATAAATACAGTCTCGAGAACCATTTTTCCCAGTCGTTGACTTTGTTGCACCGGAAATCTTCCGCCTCCTCAGGGCTATCAAAACAAAGAAGCATTTTAAGACCACCTAGGTATTTTAGGTTCAGACCGTTTTCCGTGATACCCGAAAGGTTTTCTTTCATGCTATTCAAAGACTCAATATCCTTAGCTTCCCCGATAAGGGATTTGAGCTCGAAGGCTTTTTTTGTTTCCGTGTTCAAATGAGGGAGCTCGATGCTCGACTTATTCACCTTAGCATCTGGGTTGACTACGGAACTGTACGATTTCATTCCACGACCAAAGTTGCCAGGCTCCAACTGACCAGTCGCTGGTTTAGCAATATAAGTTCCTCCCTTTAACCTATCAAAAACAGAAATGCGGTTCCTATTGTTTTAGACATCAACTTTAGACCCATCCCGATTGAACTTTGCTAGATTCACTCCTATAACCGCCCCGTCAATGCGTACTTCCTTGAGCTTGTCAATCCACCAATCTGAGTCTTGAACATTAGAAAGCTTAATGAAACCGAGAGTGTGTCAGTACATGTTGAGATTATAAAAGAAATTTAGATATGCATTTTTTTTTTGAAACTTATACTTCATTAAAACAGCAAGCCGGCCCAAAACAGGCCGACCACGCACAACACAATACCGACTAGAACTTTACATATTTACAAAAGAAACCCAATCTTCCCAACCAATTCCTTTATGTTTCGACCTATTCAAAAACCAAAGAAAACCCAAGGATTTTATCTCGCTAATGATACTTTCGATTTTGATCGGACAGTTGGAAAAAATCAGCTTATTCCTGGCTCTCCAAAGACTCCAACACGCAATAATAATAATGCCATGGACCGCTTCTTTCTTCCTATCCGAGCCACTAATATTCTTGTGGACGTCGAGGAGATCTTTGAGCGAAAACGCAAATATTCCGGGTATTTTACACCATTTGCTTATACCGATCCAAATATTGGTGGCAACGAAGCAACCGATGAAAACATGGTCAGCGTTTTCTTCGGCGTCTGAGCACAAACGACAATATAAAATAAATGACTTACAGTTAGTCAAGATATCTCTGCCCTATTTATGTGTATATATATGTGTTGGTTTGTGATGATTGCAACTATAAACAAATCAGGATTTCATCATGCTAGAGTCACAATAATAATAATTATGACTTAGTTTCATTTAAGGGATTGAAACTGTTGTTTAATAAGGTTGATGACATGTTAAATAATTGTTGTCTTGATCAATCCAATAGTTACTGTCAACGATAGAGATGACAAGGTCATTAGGTGATGTTTGGCCGATTATTTTGAAACAAGGGAAGGGTATGTTGTGTTAATTATGATGTCTTTTATATGATAAGGAATATTGTTATGATATAGAACCTGTGAAGCGTGCATGATAAATGGAGTATGATAGTTTCTAGGATTTTATGTGCTAGTTCTTGGCATGATAATAGGATTGTTGTGATCGTGTAAACTGTTATACAACCAGGATGTGATTAACATAAAGGATAGTAATGATCTCCACATAGTAATCGGCTGATTGAGATCATAGATAGTTACTTAGTATGGTGGATTGGGCCATGATTCACTCTTGGGCCGATGATATATGTAATTGGGGCTGTTATAAATGCACTAATAAACTCATGTAATTTGGTTTGGGCCGCGTGACGGTAATTGCGCCGAGTAATATGAATGAGTAGTATCTGGATTGCACGTTAAACTGTTAGGTTACGCTCTCTTGTGTACGACGAGTTAAACGTTAAGGTTAAACTGAATAAGCATTTATTGTATGAAGTTGCAACGTGAATATGAGTTGGTATGAATACTTGCTACAACTTACGTGAAAGTACGAACTATGCTTGTTACGACTTGTACAATGTGCACGTAAAATTGTGATTTACGTGAATATGAAACTGATTATCACTGGTGATCCTAATAGGATTTGATTGACCACTGTAAATAAGAAACTAATCTAACCGAGCAAATCAAAGGTGAGTTCATTTCTCTTGAGCATGCGTCCCGGTGGTTGGGATAGTCAGTGGCGGATATAGAAAATCCGCCAAGCCGTAACGTTTTATAAAAAAGCGGTAGAAAATCCGCCAAGCCGTAACGTTTTATAAAAAAACGGTAACGAAATCGAAAAAACGTTATATTTTTCCAAAATTTACACTAATTTTACACTACCGCCGGAGCGCCAAGCCGTAGCGGGGGTTGCCCCTTGTTATATGCTGGATCCGCCTCTGGGGACAGTCATTAGGCATCCCTGAGAGGGATGGGTTTGGGTAAATCAATTGGGTATTCCTGAGAGGAATATAGGGCTGAGCACTATACGGTTCAGAACCGTCAGAACCGGGGAACCGAACCGGAACCGCTAGATCCAAACCGTATTTTTGTATATAGGGTCCGGTTCCGGTTCTTAAATTTGGGTAAAAACGGTTCTCGGTTCGGTTCCGGTTAAAACCACGGTTCCAGTTAAAGAACCGCTAGAACCAATTGGGATTATAAATATCTAAAACCCTATTTTATTAATGAGCTTTTCAACATCATACGACCATTCTAATTCTTATTCCCTCCTCTTATATTCATTCTGCGATCTCATCTTTCATCTTCTAATGCTTCTACATCTCTCAACCCTAACCCTAACCCTAATTGCTATCATACAAGTTCATCTCCATCAACACCCTACAAATACAGGTACGCTATTTTACATGACCTTTTTTTATGATTGCATATATTTTCTTTCTAGATGTTTGCTTTATGATACATATAGTTTTCTATATGTGAAATTAAAAATTGAACAAAAATAATCAAATCAATGTTGATCAAATTGTAAATGTGTATATAAATAGTGTATCGCTTGGTAAATACATGATCAATTTATTCACGTGAACCAAATACAGTAGATGCATTATTCGTTTATTTTTTTAATTGCTAACACTTGGTTTCATTTAGATGTTTATGAGAAGATTGAGAGGATGAAGGTCGAATGAAGTTTGAAGATGTTTGTTTTAATTGTTAACACGATGGTTGTTATAGTTTTATTTAGAGTTTCTTTTATGGCTTGAAATTTTTTATTGTTGCTTTGCTACTTTTATTTTGGTTGGTTTGAACTTTGAATGTTACAACTCTTAGTTAATGTTTAAAATGGTTTGATTCGTTTTTATTGAATTGTTAATTTTACGATTTAATTGTCAACCGGTTCCCGCGAGAACCGTTTACACAAGAACCGTTTAACCGGTTCGGAACCGAACCAGAACCGTTATAATACGGTTCCGTTTTGGTTCTTAAATTCAGCAATTAACGGTTCTGGTTCGGTTCCGGTTTGGTTCGGTTCGGTCCGGTTCTGAACCGTTGCACAGCCCTAGAGGAATACGTCTTGTGGTAAATCTGGAATGTTGGATAATATACTCGTCCTATCACCTTTAAAGTCCCTCCTTTTTGTTTGTTACCGGGGAGGTAACAGGGTATTAGTTGGTAGCGCTACTTAGGTTTGGCACCCTCACCCCGTACCGGAGAGGACGGGTGTGAACTAATGACCTAGTCATGACCAATGCTTTGATAGGAGCATTGGGGAAATGGCAAAATAAATCAGAAGCCGTCTTGTATCCGAGGTATTATTAACATTGTAATCAATGAACGGAACTAAACACTTGGTAACTAACGTTTTCACAAAACTATGAACTCACCAGCGTTGTCTGATACACTTGTTGCATGCTCGCAGGTCCATAGATGTTTTGGATTTGGAACTTGCTGTCTGGAGTAGCTGGAGTGGTCATGAGTTGACTGGAGGGATTCATGTGATTGATTATGGATATTAAACATTGGTTTTGAAACGGTTTAACTTTGGTTTACTATTTGCTTCCGCTGAACATGTTGGTTTTCATTTAAACTTGTTGATGGTATTTTTATTAATAATTGAGAATTTTATTTAGAAACTTGTATGGGTTCAATGTAATTAATGGCTCTTTGTTGGTACATCACACGCCTAACAGGGACATTCCCTAGGTGGTATTTTGGGGGTGTGACATAACCGAACCATTTAAAGTTTAGGTTGGTCGGGTTCGGGTTTTTCGGGTATTCGCTAATTCGGGTTCGGATTGTCACACCCCAACCGATGGCGGAAACATCGGGGCGCGGCACTAAGCGAATCAGATCGCTCAAGAGAATCCACAACACTATTTGTTTCGATAATGATTAATCAAATTTCATAATTAAGTCTAAAACATCAACCACAATTCACAACCATCAGAATGTACCAAAATGACATAACAATTCAAATATTGTTCAAACTTGTCTAGTTAACTAAGATGAGTTTCTAAGCATCATCCTAGCTTGTTTTCTTGATTCCCAGCTACTATTAACCTGCAACATGTATTAAAATATAATCAACAAAAATGTTGGCGAGCATACAAGTTTTAATACGTAGCATAATAGTTTAAAAACTCATATCCAACACGAAAACGTATAACAAGTTTCACCATGCTAGTTAACGCAGCCCAAGTGATAGCCCAAGTTTTCAATGCATTAAAATGCCTTTCCCAAAGACTAACGGGGGGCGGGCGTTACTCCTATAGCGCTATAATTGTTAAGGCGGAACTACACACTGGGATGAAACGTTCACGTAGCATAAAAGTCTCAAGTATCACAACTATCAAGTTTCATGTTTAATGCGGATAGAGTATGTTTCAAATAAGTTTCAAGTATCCAGTGTCTTGATAATAGAATACATGTTGCATCCCAAAAGTGTTTAAAACAAAAAGGGATCGAGTATACCCACAGTGGGTGCTTAGTACCAAACATTGTTACATTGGATCGAAGGGAGCGCTGGATCAGCCTACGTGCGGGGAACAAAGCATAAGTCCTCTAAGTGCTGACCCGGTCGGGAACAGAGTGTCGAATGGTGCGAAAATCGAGTAAAAGTGTCTGACAAAATAACTGAGCGGATGGTCATCCAGACGGATGGTCATCTGGACGAGTGACCATTCGAACAGTGGGTGTTTATGAACTATTAAAGTTTTCAAAGTTTTGATCATTGTGTCCTCTAAAACAAACAACAAGTGTCATCATAATCAGATCATCTGGACGAATGGTCATCCGATCGGATGGCCATTCGGACAGATGGTCAGTGAGTGAGTTTTGTGAAATTTTCTAAGTATTGAGTTAATGGAGACGGCTCAATGACGTGTCAAACAACTGAAACGTACCAAACCCAGCTTGTTCGATCGACTGGGAACCACCCTTTTTCTAACCGACGAGCTGTTTTTGATGATGTTTCATGTTTGGACCCTCAATCGGACCGTAATCCATTGGAATTCAGTCTTCAAGCCGGCTTTCGACTAAGGAACGAGCCGAAAGCTCTTTTGGGTCTGATTTCACCAATGTTTCGTATCAAATTTGAAGAAAAGTTCGAAAATCAGTTGTAAAACGTGATGTTCATCAGATCTGAGTCGGAAACATGTGAAATTCCGTCAGATCTAGTGTAAACGTGTGAGATTTCTTTAGATTTTGCTCAAAAAGTTGTGAAAATCCTTTAGATCTGAGGCCGATCTTGGTTAAATGGTGCTCCACAACAGCTTGCGTAAGCAACTGAGTGGAAACCCCCTTCAAGAGGCCCAAAACAGTCGATTTTCGAGAAATTGTTGAAGTGTTCGTGTGATTTTGATGAAGAATATGGTGTAGAAGTGATAAATGATGAAAGTTGTACAAATATTTAGGAGAAGTACTTATGAAATGGGCTTGAATCTTGGTTAAAGTGACTGAGAGTGCGTGTGGTTGAATGGCAGAGGCAAAAGTGTGAAATGAAGGGTGAACGACCCTATTTATAGGTGATGTTGAAAGCTAAGTCGGTGTATGTGTGCAAGCGGTCGAATGGCTATTCGGTTGAATGGCCATCCGGTCGGATGGCCATCCGGTCAGATGGCCATCCGGTCGGATGTCCATTCGGACAGCCGAGACCCGTTTGCTAGTTTTTCGACTTTGGTTCGTTTTGCGAGCTAGGTTAAGTGTTGCTTTGCGTATTATTGTGAGTAACCATTACATGGTATTGTTGTATAATCAACATAAAAGTTTTCGTGTTTCAAGTCTGTGTTTAAGATAGTTTCTCGTTCAATAAGTATCGAGTTTCTCATTCAACCAGGTATCAAAATTTCTCGTTCAATAAGTATCAAGTGTCAAGTTTCTAGCGTAACAAGTATCAAGATTCAAAGTATCACGAAAGTCTAGATTTATAAGAGTCAAGATTCACAAGAGTCAAGATTCATATCGTTCATGTATTAAAGCATCACGAAATCAACACATAGAGTAAAAGTTTCACATAATCTAACATGATATAGATTCAAATTAAGCATCACAAGGGCGAGACTTGCCAAAGGATAAAAGTTTCGAAACGCAGGGCGTTACAGTCTCCCCTCCTTTAGTAGATTTCGTCCCTGAAATCTAAGAGGAAGACTGGTCGAAGAGCTGTGGATACTTGGTTTTCATTTCACTCTCGAGTTCCCAAGTGAATTCGGCGCCACACTTTCCTTCCCATCGCACCTTAACTATGGAAATTTTGTTGCGCCTCAGTCGCTTGGTACCTCGGTCCATGATTTCGACCGGTTTTTCCACAAAATGAAGAGTCTAGTTTGTTTGCAAGTCTTCGATGGGGAACTGAAGTTCCTCATCGGCTAAGCACTTCCTAAGATAAGATATGTGGAACGTCAATTGTACATTGCTAAGCTCTTGAGGCAAGTCGAGTTGGTAAGCCGCCTTGCCAATCCTTTCGAGTATCTTGAAAGGACCCACATAGCGAGGGCAAGCTTTCCCTTTTTACCAAAACGTATCATTCCTTTCCAAGGAGATACTTTGAGCAGAACGTGATCTCCAACATTGAATTCCAGAGGTTTATGCCTTTTGTCAGCATAGCTCTTTTGTCTGCTCCTAGCCTTGATCAAGTTATCGCAGATTTGAAGAATCTTATCCGTCGTTTCTTGAATGATCTCAGGGCAGTAAGTTGCTTGTCACCAATCTCATGCCAACTAAGAGGAGATCGGCACTTGCGACCGTATAAAGCTTCGAACGGAGCCATCTGAATACTGGAATGATAGTTGTTGTTGTACGAGAACTCGATCAATGGCAAATGTACATCCCAATTACCACCAAAGTAGATGACACAAGAACGGAGCATATCCTCTAGGGTTTGAATAGTGCGTTCAGTCTGTCCATCCTTTTGAGGAGCGGTGGTTTCAGAACCCTTCCTTTTCTTTGACATGGAGGCACGGGTTCTTGGGTTAGGCTTTGGAGCTGCAGCTGGTTTGGAACTGGTAACGGCCGGGGCCTCCTTCTTGACTTAGACAGGAGTAGGATTGTAACACCCCGTGTTTCGAAAGTCAAAGTCAAAGTCAAGATTGAAGTCAAAGGAAGAAAAGATTGCTAATTGCGATCTGTCTCTCCTTGCTCGATTCCTGTTTTGACTTCTTTGACTTGTAATTAGTCTATTTTATTATCGCTTTAGTTGTATTATGTGGAGTATCTATTACTAATCGCATGGTAATCGCTATTTATCGCTTGTTTAATCGCTTTATCGCTATCGCTATCGCAATCGCACTCGCAACTCGAATTACGCATTTTGGTTACTGTTATACGTGTGTGTGTGCCTTATGTGTTACTTGTGCATGTTTATTTATGTTATATGTGGTAATCAATCGAAACTCAATCGCAATCGAATCACAAACGCTAAACGAATACGAAGTAAGGATGCTATTGATATAGTAGTTGGGATTAAAAGTAATTTGACTAGGAAACTTTATTACATCGAAACGCTCGTAATCGCAATCGAAACGGCAAACTCGTCGCACCGAACGCTCGAACCAAGCGACTGATCGATCAGGCGACCAGCCGATCGACCAGCCGTTCGATCGGACTGCCGTCCGATCGGACAGACTGTTCGATCGGGCTGCCTAACCGATCGACCAGCCCTCTCCACTCCTTTCCACTTTGGGTAACCCTATAAATACCCCATTGTCACTTTCAAACTTACTACTTTTGGCAACTGACGTCCGACCAGCTCGTTTTCCTCACTTTTCTTCAGATTTCTCGCGATTCCGGTAAGATCTCGTCCTAAATCTTGTACTTCCTTAATCTACACGCACTCCTACACCTTTCTATCTTTTGAATCTTAACTTTTAACCGTGAAATCATCAAGATTCAAGGTGTTCTAAGATGACGTCATCATGTTTTCTTGAAGAACTTCATTTTTTGACCTCAATCCACCAAGAACAACTTAGATCTAACCGATTTCCACATAAACAAACAAAGATCCTCCATAGATCTAGACATATTCACAATGAAAAAGATTGAAAGATGGTTTACAACTTTCTTTCAACTCTTTTACACTCAATGCAATCAAAACCGATAGAATCGGAACTTATGCCAGCTGACTACTCATTAGTGTGGTTGTGTTGGTTCGAGATCCGTATTCTATCTACGAGATTATCGATTCCGGGTTAACCAAGAACAATCGTCTTGAACCGGTGGACTGACTGAACTTGGGTGGTTCCTGTTTAATCAGGTCACTAGAGCTTAGGATGGGGTTCTGTTGGTTGGCACGATATCAACACATCTCGATAAAATGACAAACGATCAAAACAACCAAGTGTAAGACGAACAGGTCGACCAGGACGGAGTGCCGACCGATCGGACTGCTGTCCGATCGAACAACCAATCCGAGCGACTATCCAACCCGAACGACTTGCACCTTGGGTTCCACACTTAACCATTTTGCCAACATTTGAAGTCTGGATGTTGAACAAATTGTTATCCGATCGGACTACCATCCGATCGAACTGCCATTCGAATCATGAGACATTTAAACATCCACACTTAAACAATTTTCAACATGTTCAATGCACAAAGGATGTCACCCGGTCGAAAAACCGTCCGATCGAGTGACAACTTGCTGTGAACTTGTTCTCACTGAAGTGCCCAACCAATCGGGTTGCCGTCCGATCGAACGACCGTCTGATCGACCGATCTGAAAGGTAGAGATACTTCAATGTTTTCAAAATGCTACAACGAAAACTTCAAAAGTCAAGCCATCATACACAAACACACCCTTCCCAAAGGAAGAAACAATCCACTTGAACAGTCATCCGACCGGACGACCGTCCGAACGGACTACCACTCGCACGACTGGCTGTCCGATCGGATCACCATCCGATCGAACTGCTGTCCGACTCACTCGTACTTTGTATCGTTTTGCGCGTCACTTATCTTTATGCTATCAATATGTTCAGGCTAACCCTACTCTCTAGCGCTCCCTTCAATCGATCAATCGCTGTGAGTATACTCGACCCCTTTTTGCTTTACGCACTTTTGGGTGTTACATACGTTACTTATACAAAATCACATCGAACACACTATGCAATACCTTAAACGCTAACCGTTATCGCATGTATACGTGACTTAATGAATGCTTGTTTGTTATGTTTACACATTGAATGCTGTCTACTTGCCTTAGCAATGATAGTACTATTATTTTGGACTCAGCACCCGTTCACTCGGGGGTTGTTAAGGACAACTACCTACATGGCTCACAGTGGTGAGTATGTATCACGAACTGCCTTGGGCAGTCAACCCGCAGTCATTGGTATCGATAGGTTCATGTCGATAACTAACATGCCTCATTTCACTCTGTGTACGTGTTGGTTATGTGTAACGCTTTCGAACTCTATATGTTATTATCAAACTTGTATGCTCACCTTTACACTATGTGTATTGACTTTTACTTTAACGTATGTGACAGGTGCTTAGGATGCTTAATTTCTTTTTGTCCTGTGAAATCGAGGCTAGGAAAGACCTAGGTCAACAATAAACAATTGTCTGTAATAAAAATCTGAGTTGTCGGAACAGAACAATTTGACTAGATCTTTCTGTAATAATTGTATTATCATTTATGACATGGTATGGGACGTGTTGTTTTAAATATTTGGTAAATATAGTTGTTATGGAAACTTCTGGACAATCTGTTTCGCTCAGTGCCATACCCCGATGTTTCCGCCATCGGTTGGGGTGTGACCGATTGGTATCAGAGCCATAACTATAGGGAATTAGGCAAGACTCGACCTAGTCCGGGTCGATGTCTTAGAGACCTAGTCTATCGTTAGGAACCAACAGATCGACTCGTGCATGTCCAGTAGGGATTATGTGTGAGCGTACTGCCATTTCTCGTTATTCTCGCCTACGCTACACTATCACTGCACTCGAATTTTCAATGATGAATGAGCGATAAAGTCGAGATTAGGTGTGAAAACAGCAAACTCTCGACTAAATTGCTTGATCAACCCACATTTTTATCTATAAACTCGGGGAATTGCGTTGAACCAGGAGTGAAATCCATACTTTGATGCACAATTCTCTTTTATTTTATAAAAAACAGGAACAAAGTTGTTAAGCCAGGGGTGAAACCCTAACCTTGACGACTTGTTCCGCCTTTTTACAAAACTCTCACCAAAGTCTCGACGGACTCCAACGACCTGAAGTCACGATATGACTAGAGGGATGCGTGCCGAACGCCCAAGAATCAAGGCAAAAGCACAGTCCTGATAGTCAAAACATGTACAACAAGTCCTTGAGAATAGTCGAATCACTTTGGATAGTCAATGTCTAATAGCCGCAGATGATCTATCTCTCGATTTTTATGTGTTTCGATTCTGAGCCCGCAACTGCTGACTCTGATGATTCGTCGATTTTATGTGCTTGTATGTGTATTTACTTGCTTACGTGTTTTATTTTGGAGAATTATTCAATTTTGCTTTCACTTCGATCGACACGCACGACTCACACTGCATTTCTATCTCAAAACACTGACAAATAGCTAAATTGTGGATGACCTTATGCTATATTATACGCTTATACTATACTACTCGACAAGTTATTCGCAATAGCTATTCTTGAATGCTCGCAGGCTTTGAATGATAGGTTTCTGTATTCTGACCGCCTCTGTGTGCATCTAGACATGTTACATGCTTATGTGCTTCTGTGATTCTGTGCCCTACGTCCTTATGTGCTTTTGTGTTTATGTGAATATGTGATTATGTGCCTATGTGTTTAAGTGATACATCTTACGTTGTGTTCCTGAGCTTTAGTAAGTATTAGACTTGTGAGGTGAGATTCGATTATGATGTGTCTGAGACCTATGACGATGTCTGTTGCAGACAATGTCGACTGGACCATCATCTGGACCCCGTCACCCACGACTCTCTCGCCAAGAACAGAGGGATAAACGCCTTGCTGCCATGCTCGCGAAACAAGTGGCCAAGGTTGTGCCTCAGATTGTGAGTGAGATTTACAAGAATGTTAGCAAATCATCTGAGGAGTCCAGAACCGAAGCTCCTAAAGTTGCTACCAAGACTGTTTTCAGCTTCATGCAGTTCAAGGCTTGCGGTCCGAAGGAATTCACTGGAGAAGATGGCCCAACGGCTATGTTTCAATGGTTCGATTCCATCGAAGTCACTCTGCGCCAGAGTGGATGTCCGGAAAATCTCCGCACTCTAAACGCTACTGGCGTCTTCCAGTCCCGCGCATTAGACTGGTGGACGGCTGAGAGAAACAAACGCAGAAATGATGCAGCCTATGAGCTGACGTGGGAAGAGTTGAAGGCCATCATGATGGATGAGTTCTGCCCTCCCCATAAACGCCAAAAGCTGGAGGACGAATTCTGGAACATTAAGCAGAAGGAAGGTGACAACGCTGCCCTGACTGCTCGCTTTAAGCAGCTCAGCATCATCTGTCCCGATCAAGTGAAGACGCCCGACATGGCGATCAAGAAGTACATCCGAGCTCTACCAGAATGTGTTGGGGACTTTGTGCATGCCGGAAAGACAGCAACGATCAAAGAAACTTACTTGCTTGCCGCCAAAATCAACGACAAGCGAGTAAAAGCTGGTTTTTGGGATAAAACTTCGAAGAACCTGCATCAGGTCACCACCGCACCAACCGCTGAAACCGCCGCCGCTCAATCGTCAAAGTCCTCACGCCGCAAGAAGAAGAACAACAACAGCAGCTCCAGCAACAAGAACTGTGCTGTCACTACCACTCCTGCTCCGCTTTAAGCCATACCGGCCCAGCAGCAGCCCCACCACCGACCAGCACCAGTTACTTACGCACCGCCTACAAAGCGTGCATACACAGGCCCCTACCCGGCTTGCCCAACATGCTCTTACCATCACCCGGTGGGCCTCGCCTGTCGTTTCTGCGCTCACTGCAATATGTACGGCCACTTCACTGCTAACTGCCATACTGGTCCCTGTCAAGCACCAGCTCAAGCCAATGCTCATCAAGCTCTGCACCCAGCCCCACAAGACCAACAAGCGGCTCAAGCACCCGCGTTCAACGCCTGAGTCTGCTTCGCATGTGGTGATCCCAACCACTTTGCGAACATGTGTCCGAACAGGGTTGTGAAACAAGAGCCCCAGCAGCAACAGCCTCAACAGCAGCAACAAGCCGCACACGCCAGAACTTTCAACATCAACGTGCGCCAAGCACAGGCTGACAACAACATGGTCAATGGTACGTTCCTTGTGAATGGTATTTATGATTCATGTTTGTTTGATCCTGGAGCCGATAATTGCTTTGTGTCGTTCGAATTCGAGAAGCTCCTTAGTCGTAAACGCTCCCATCTCCCCTCGACGTTCAATGTTGAAGTCGCTACCGGAAGAACTGTCGCCGTAAATTCTGTTCTTCGTGATTGTACTCTTGAACTCAAAAATCACATCTTCCCAATCGACCTTATTCCGATGCAACTCAGAAGTTTTGACGTCATAGTAGGCATGGACTTTCTTCGCGAAAACCATGCTGAAGTTGTGTGCTTCGATAAGATGATTCGATTCTCGCTCGCGAATGGTGATTTATTGTGTGTCTATGGTGAAACTGATTCGAAAGGCCTCAAACTCATGTCATGTGTCCAAGCTAGCAAGTATCTCTGCAAGGAATACAGAGCTTTCTTGGCTAACATTGTAGTAGCGGAGAAGGCAAAGAAAGGTAGGCCTGGAGTAAACGATGTTCCTGTGGTTCGAGAATTTCCTAACGTTTTTCCTGAGGATCTTCCCGGACTACCGCCATGTCGTGATATCGACTTTCGTATCGACCTCATTCCAGGAGCCAACCCTGTTGCCAAAGCTCCTTACCGACTCGCACCGTCCGAAATGCGTGAAATCTCGAGTCAGCTCCAGGAATTACTTGAGAAAGGCTGCATTCGCCCGAGCACCTCTCCTTGGGGCGCGCCAATCCTTTTCGTCAAAAAGAAGGACGGGTCGTTCAGGATGTGCATCGACTATCGGGAATTGAATAACCTAACCATCAAGAACCGCTATCCCCTACCTCGCATTGATGATTTGTTTGACCAGCTACAAGGTGCTACATGTTTCTCGAAGATCGATCTACGCTCAGGGTATCACCAACTACGCATTCAAGAGGAGGATATACCCAAAACCGTGTTTCGCACTCGTTATGGCCATTATGAATTCGTTGTTATGCCCTTTGGTTTAACCAACGCACTCATGGTTTTCATGGATCTGATGAATCGCGTGTGTAAACCATATCTCGACTTTTTTGTCATCGTGTTCATCGACGATGTCTTGATCTATTCCAAGTCGAAAGCCGAACACGCGCAACATCTACGTTTGGTTCTCGAGCTACTCCAAGGGAATCGACTCTATGCCAAATTCTCTAAGTACGATTTCTGGCTGGAGGAGGTTCAATTCCTCGGTCACATTGTCAATAGTCAAGGTATTCACGTCGATCCCGCGAAAATTGAAGCAGTCAAGAGTTGGATTACACCCAAGAACCCTTTTGAAGTCCGTTCTTTCCTAGGATTGGCGGGCTATTATCGACGTTTTATCGAAGGATTCTCAAAGATCGATGTGCCGCTTACCGCCCTCACGCATAAAGACAAGCCTTTTGTTTGGGGAACTGAACAAGAGTCTGCCTTCCAAACCCTCAAACACATGCTTTGCAATGCTCCTGTCCTCACCCTACCCGACGGAAACGACGATTTCATTGTCTATTGTGATGCTTCCAACCTTGGTCTTGGTTTTGTTCTGATGCAGCGGGACAAGGTTATAGCTTACGCATCTCGACAGCTCAAAATCCACGAGAAGAACTATACAACCCATGATCTCGAGCTAGGCGCGGTTGTTTTTGCGTTAAAGATTTTGCGACACTACGTCTATGGTAAAAAAGTGTACGATCTTCACCGATCATAGGAGCCTACAACATATCTTTGCTCAGAAAGAACTTAATATGCGTCAACGACGATGGGTAGAACTTCTCAACGATTACGACTGTGAGATTCATTATCACCCAGGCAAAGCAAATGTTGTTGCCGATGCACTCAGCAGACGGAGCTATCTGCTCAGCGTTCGTAATGTCCAAGCCCAATACGACCTCGAAACCCTCATCCACGAAGCCCAGCATGCCTGCTTTAATGAACCCACCTTGAAGAAGGAACGAATCTATCACGATGGAGCCCAGCTTGTGAATAAGTCGAATGGGATATTCCATTATCTGGACTGAATTTGGATCCCTAAACGGTCTGATTTGCGAAAGATTTTGATGGACGAAGCCCACAAATCCCGGTATTCTATTCATCCCGGTGCCGACAAAATGTACCAGGACCTTCACTACAAGTACTGGTGGTCGGGCATAAAAAGGGATATTGCTCTCTACGTTGGGAAGTGCCTGACTTGTGCAAAGGTCAAGGCTGAACATCAAAGACCCTCTGGCTTACTCGAACAACCGCCGATCCCTATATGGAAGTGGGAGAGTATAGCTATGGATTTCATAACAAAGCTTCCGCACACATCATCGGGTCACGACAGCATCTGGGTTGTTGTTGACCGTTTGACCAAATCAGCTCACTTTTTGCCAATACGGGAAGACTACAAGGTAGAACGATTAGCCCAAATCTACACCATTGAGATCATTTGTCGACATGGGACCCCTCGCGACATCATCTCTGACCGTGATGCTCGGTTTACCTCGTGACTGTGGGAAACGTTTCAAGCGGCTCTCGGTACTGCGCTTAACCTAAGTACCGCATTCCATCCTCAAACCGACGGTCAGACTGAAAGAACGATGCGTACTCTTGAAGACATGCTCCGTTCGTGTGTTATAGATTTCGGTGGTAATTGGGATGCATACCTGCCATTGGTCGAATTCTCATACAACAACAGTTATCATTCCAGCATTCAGATGGCACCATTCGAGGCTTTATACGGAAGAAGATGTCGATCGCCTATTGTGTGACACGAGATCGGTCACTCGCAACTAACCGGTCCCGAGCTATTGCAAGAAACGACTGACAAAGTCCTCTAAATTCGAGACAACTTGTTGAAAGCTCGAAGTCGACAGAAAAGTTACGCTGATAGACGACACAAGCCCCTTGAATTTGACGTTGGCGACTACGTACTCCTAAAGGTATCACCTTGGAAGGGTGTGGTCAGATTCGGCAAGAAAGGGAAACTAGCGCCTCGATATGTTGGACCTTTTAAGATTCTGGAGAGGATCGGAAAAGTCGCCTACAGACTCGAACTACCGGAGGAGCTTAGTAATGTCCACCCGACTTTCCATGTGTCAAACCTCCAAAAGTGCCTGGCTGAGCATGATTTAATTGTACCTCTTGTTGACCTCCAAGTAAACGAAACACTACACTTCGTGGAGAAGCCTGTCGAAATCATGGATCGCCAAACCAAGCAACTCAGACGCTTGCGCATTCCTATTGTGAAAGTCCGATGGGAAGGAAAACGAGGCGCAGAGTTCACTTGGGAACTCGAAAGCGACATGAAGGCGAAGTACCCGCAGTTGTTTGTTACGGCTTCGGCCTAATTTCGGGACGAAATTCCCTCAACTAGGGGAGGCTGTAACACCCCGTGTTTCAAAAGTCCAAGTCAAGATTGAAGTCAAAGGAAGAAAAGATTGCTAATTGCGATCTGTCTCTCCTTGCTCGATTACTGTTTTGAATTCTTTGACTTGTAATTAGTCTATTTTATTATCGCTTTAGTTGTATTATGTGGAGTATCTATTACTAATCGCATGGTAATCGCTATTTATCGCTTGTTTAATCGCTTTATCGCTATCGCAATCGCACTCGCAACTCGAATTACGCATTTTGGTTACTGTTATACGTGTGTGTGTGCCTTATGTGTTACTTGTGCATGTTTATTTATGTTATATGTGGTAATCAATTGAAACGCAATCGAAACTCAATCGCAATCGAATCGCAAACGCTAAACGAATACGAAGTAAGGATGCTGTTGATATAGTAGTTGGGATTAAAAGTAATTTGACTAGGAAACTTTATTACATCGAAACGCTCGCAATCGCAATCGAAACGGCAAACTCATCGCACCGAACGCTCGAACCAAGCGACTGATCGATCAGGGCGGCCTAACCGATCGACCAGCCCTCTCCACTCCTTTCCACTTTGGGTAATCCTATAAATACCCCTTGTCACTTTCAAACTTACTACTTTTGGCAACTGACGTCCGACCAGCTCGTTTTCCTCACTTTTCTTCAGATTTCTCGCGATTCCGGTAAGATCTCGTCCTAAATCTTGTACTTCCTTAATCTCCACGCACTCCTACTGTCACACCCCAACCGATGGCGGAAACATCGGAGTGAGACGATATAGATTGCTCGAGACATCATAACACTAATAATTGTGACAAATATTTAAATAGTAAATTTCATTCATTTCTAAAGAATCAATTACAAGAATTTGAAATAAATACAACATCATGAATAAAGAAATACAACACAATACAAATTTAAAATGTGTATCTAAGCATCCTACTATGTTCCATGTGTTATCAACATCATCTCAAAAAACCTGCAACATGTTTTAAAAGCATAGTTCAATACAAAGGTATTGGCGAGTACACAAGTTTTAGACTCGTGTCATGTGTATAAAAAGTAATTTCAATCCAACATAGCATTTGGTATACAAGGTCAAACTATCATGCATAACAATATGTCAACTCTAGTGTCCACTAGTATTTAGCATCCCTCGTCACAAAAGCAACGAGACCGTTATAGAATAAAGACTTAACAAAACCCCGTCGGGTGGTGTGCTACTCCTATAGCACTATAATTGTTTAAGCCGAGTTAACAAGTAGTATGTATTCTAGCATAAACCTAAGCATAACAAAGCATGTATACGGATCGAATGAATAAAAGCATGTTTGTGAATTGTGTGGTTTAACAAGTAAAACATGTTGCACCCAAAGTGTATTAAAAGGAAAATGGGTCAAGTGTACTCACAGTTTTGCGTACGGAGATTTCTTGAAATAGCACGCGAGGAAAAGATTGAGAAAAACCGAACGAAACGGTTATCCTAGATACGAAAAATACCACACGTAAACGATCTAAATACTAATTATAAGTTAAATACAATTCTTAACATTTAGAGTTTACAAATTAATTAATTTTATTTTATTCAAGATATAAAAGGATTAAAGAAAAAAGAAAAGAAAAATAAATTTGTTGGTTATTATGCATTGCTTTAACAACAACCACAAACTACTGATCCACAAAGATCTTAGATTTTATTTTACTTGAACTCAAGTTCAGTAATCTTTTTCATTAGAACATTCGAACAGGACAAAAGGTTATCAACTTTGATTACTAAAATTCATCCACAACAGTTTATTTCGTAAAACCCATTATTTCTTAATCAAGCCACATGTATAAGAAAAAAAAGTAAAATGACTGGATTGAATGTAGAGGCTATACGTAAACAATATTTTTAAAACATCATCTTCTTCGCATAACTAAGTAACGACAAATTTTAATCGATTTTCCAGGTTCTAGTTTTCGTTTGGATGAGTTTTAATCATCGAAAATATATGATTTCAACAGGGGATTAAACGAGAAAACAGACGAGGAAGAAAGGTATACCGAAAACTGTGGAGTCCCGTCGTGATGTCGTCTCCGAGCTCCGGTGTCGTCTTCGAGTTCTTCCGAAACGAAGTGGCGTTAAATAATGGATGTCTCCGATGACGTTTTCGTGTCCCCGGTTCGTTGCGGTTTCTCCGGCGATGGTACGAGTTCCGGCGACTGCGGCGAAGTGAAAGGTGATTCCGGCGTCGGTCTCGGTTACGCTGGCGGCTTTAAGTCTTTCCGACGTTGTCTTCGGGTTTCAGCGACGTGCGGGTCCTTCTCTGGGTAATGTATTATCTCTAAAATGTAGAGAGGATGTGAAGTGAAACGAATCTGAGGGATCCGCAACTGTATGTAAGAACGGGTGTGGGTGTGTTTGCTAGAAGGCAGCCGTCGATGCTTGTGTGAGGGTTTTAAGGAATGATTTCGGATCTTTAAGAATGGAGAAAGGATATGTATTTATAACAGAAAGTTCAACACAAGGAAAACCTTGGTTTGGAAGCTTTATAATTTCCGAAATGTCGAGTTCTGTCTTTTTTTTGGCGGCAAAAATTGAAAAAGAAAAAAAGAAGGCCATTTGTTCGACTTTTGATTTGGGCAAGAATATTAAACATCCCTTTTTTTTTTTCTTGGAACTTGAGATACACGTGATGAGTGTATTCATAACACATCATTGTTTTGTTGTTTTCCTTTATTCGCATGGGCTTTTTAAGTCATGCTTTAATTTCCACTAGGTGTAGGACCCGTGTAACCACACGGGTAGTTTAGTAATTATCAAAATCAAATACTAAAAAACAGATTATAATATAGCATTTAAATTTTGGTCTTTAGATGTATATCTTTATAAAATAATGTTAAAGACAGTATGTGTTAGTATTATAATAACTATAATAATAAAAGTTTTTGTCTATGTAAATATGTAAACTATCATGTGAACAAATATTTGATGAATTCACATTCGCATTTTAGTTAAGCATACATTTAAAAGTCCCAACCACAGACTCAGTACATCCCAATATTGGTACTTTGCCTACCGATCTTGGTAATACACATTTTCAATAAATCATCTATGTCTAATAATATTCGCAAACCGATCAAATGTATAATTTTAATTTTCAATGAAACTTTTGTTTTAGCTCTACTTTATTAGCAAGAAGCTTTAGTATATTTTACTTTTCTATACAACATAACTAAATGATAAAAATTTACAAAAAGTAAAAAAAGAAGAGTTGATCAACCTATTCCAGTTATCGTCATGATAACATAATGTACCTGGCCATCAGTGTCATCAACATTCAAAACCAACTAATAATTTTTCGTGAGTTTAACATGTAATTCAACCTCAAAAAGAAAAAAAAAACTATATAGTAAAAAAGTAGAATTGGCTAAACAGAATCTGTATCTTCCTCATCCCTGCACAGTTGAACAAAGTTTGGTACTTTGATGCAGTCATGGTATCAATGATGGAATCGAAAACATCGGTGGTGCCTGGTTTTGTAAGAATACCCAGATAATTGTGAGGGGATTTGTATGGGATTTCGATGGGTGTAGTAGCCTTTTGAGAGGCCTTTTTAGATGATTTCGAAGTGGATGTTGCAGATGGCTTTGATTTCGTCATTTTGATGAAGAAAATCGAAGAATGAATTTGAGATAAGAAGATGAAAACTGCTTTGTGAACAGTTTTTTTATGAATTCGAATTGACAGTAAAACCCCTGTTTGGGGTTTTTGATCAGGGTTTTATAGGGAAAAAGGTAATTGCTGACGTGGCAACGGTTACAAAGATCTGACGGATCAGAACTGACCATATGCCAACTGTTATGGGTGAAATTTTGAGCTTATATCCTGAAGCATATCCTGAAGCATATCCTGATATTATATGCTTGATGCTACGGCCAGGATACTGAACCAGGATATTGGTGACATCCTCTGGGGGTATCCTGCTTGCTACTAACGATTTTCTTTGGTTGCAAGGTACCAATGTTAAAGGACTTGATCTACCTGAATATTCGCTCAAGGTGGTTGAAAAATGGACGTTGATGGCGGAAGAATGGGTCTTGTAACGGTCAGAATAGAAGAAAGGCATATTCCGCAAGAATTTCGGATGTTGGTCAATGTTATTGACTTTGTAACGGTTATATGAGCTGAAGACCCGGTTCTATGGTTAATAAGCACGTGGAATAATAGAGTTCCCCAACGTTCAGAATGGAATATTCCCAGCATCCCGGAATAATAGGAGAGTTAGTTTGTTATTTGTAACTATAAATAGAAGGCCAGATCAATAGGAACACACTCTCCACTCTCTACACTCGAACTCACACTTCTTTTTTCTTTCTATTACGCACAAACACTCAACACTTTCAATCGTTGTACCACTTAGCATTGATCTGAGCTATATCCTGCACTGTATCCTGGTTATTCAAGCAATAAGAAGAACAAGGCAGCCGACTATTATCAGCTCCCGAAGTTTTATGCCGGAGATCTAGATTGATCAAGGGCTTTCCTCGTATATCTCGTGTCAACCTTTACATTTTTGCTCATTGTTTGATTATAGATACAGCTCGATATCCTGAGCCGTATCCTGAAACTGTTTTCACAAACTAACAAACCAACGTATTTTTCACAAAGTATTACTAGCACACTACCTCACTTAACTAATTTGATCACTTAATTGCTTAGGTAATTTTTGACCAAAACAATTTGGCGCCCACCGTGGGGCAAGCGGTGCTCTCTTTACTAAAAATCTTTGTGAATCATTACTCGGTTTTCTGTTTTCGAAATTCTTTTCAAAACTATTTCTAATGGCTTTTCAATCGAATTTGAACTCTTCTTCCATGTCTGTTTCAACCTCTGCTGCTGCTGGTTCATTACCTCCTCCACCTTCACAAGTCCAAACTTTTCAAAGGAGAAATGAAAGCCACACACCGAGAGAAATTCCTGCTGCTCAGAATGTTTCTAGATCCGTAAATTCAGGGAGAACCCATATCCTTGCTTCTAATAACGAAATTTTGTCTTTGTTTGGTAAGTATACAGGAACAAATGAAGAGGCATCAAGAAACTAACCAGACGATCATGAAGGATACACAACTCTTGAAGTGAAACTCTAGGAAACCTGTGGAGGATACAACTAGTCCTCTACAGCTCAGAATGCTGAACTTTAGTTCAACAACATTTACCGAGGATAATCAAGGCAACATGACACCAAGTCAGTCCCGGAGCAACATGCTGGAGATACCATCATCCGCCAGGATATCGACCGTGAGGGATCCAGGATATGGCCCAGGATATGGTCCAGGATATGTTTGCCAATATCAGTATCCATGCTACTAATAATTCTGATTCTTTGCAGGATATAGGTGTGACACCAGCATTGACCAGGGAACTTCAAAAATTGAAGGATATGATATCAAGTGTTCCTGGAGTAGTGCAGCCTATACCGGAAGTATCCCAGGATAGTCACAGGATATCCTGATTTGCTCATCCAATTTGTGATGCTGAAATTCCAAAAAGATTCCAGACTCCCAGCATGAAGTTGTATGATAGGATGACGGATCCTGAGGAGCATATTGCCCAGTATAAGGATAGTATGGAAATAAATCCAATCCTACCAGAACTTAAGAAAGCATGCTTATGCAAAGGCTTCGGTTCAACTTTAACAGGATCGGGCTTAAAATGGCTTTTAAATGTTCCACCTTATTCAATTACATCATTTTCTCATTTAGTTAATTTGTTTATCAGTTAATTTTCTTGTAGCAGGAGCTTTGAGAAACTAACAAGTGATCTTTACAGGATAACACAAGGATCACAAAAATCCCTAAGGGATTATGTTAACAAATTTAGTAGGGAATCCTTGGATATCCTAAACCTTGATATTGCTACGGCGGTACAAGCGTTCAAAATAGGGTTACGGAAGGATTGTCAATTTTATCAGGATCTTGTAATGTATCCTTGCAGGAATTTAGATGAAGCTCGGAATAGGGCCCTAAGATATATTCGACAGGAGGATGACAAAAAATGCAAGAGAGGATGAACTCGTCCACCACTTATGAGTCAACTAATAGGAAGTCAGAATCCTCATTTAAGCCATATCGCTCTAAGCCGTATGGCAGAAATGACAACAAGAAAGTGAATGCTGTTGAAGACGAGGATTCTGAAGAATATCCTGAATTATCTGAATATTGCTTTTCTATTAACATACCTAAATTAATGTATGCTATGCAGGGTTTAGGAGACAAGGCTAGGTGGCCTCGAAAGAATCAACAAAAAGCTGATTGGAAGGATAAGTCCAAATGGTGTGCCTTCCATGAAGATTTCGGACATGTGACTAAGGATTGCATTGCTCTGAAAAAAGAAATAAGTTATCTTCTAAGCAAGGGATATCTGAAGGATCTCCTAGGAAGAAAAAAGAACAAGGGTCAGGATACTGAGAAGGATCCTGAACGAGCAGCATCACCTCCTGCGGATGCCAAGATAATCAACTTTATTTCAGGAGGACCCGACATTTGCGGGACTTCGTATTCTGCAGCCAAGAGGCATGCAAAGGAAGCTAAGGCCGAAAGGGGAGATAAACCAGCCAAGATGACTACCCTCACAACTGATAAAGTGATCACTTTCGACAGTGACGACAGGGATACTGTCCAGGATCCTCACCATGATGCTCTGGTAATAACATTATATGTGGCTAACCATTTTGTGCGCAGGCTACTGGTGGATAATGGCAGCTCCGTCAACATAATTCAGCTGGAAACACTGAGGAGGATGAATGTATCCCTGATGGATATTACTTCGAAATCCACTGTGCTTGTTGGGTTCAGTGGAGAAGCCAGGAGTACCGTGGGAGAAATAAAGTTGCCTGTGTATGTTGAAGGGGTCAACTCAATGCAACGCTTCTGTGTCATGGACTCCTTATCCTGCTACAATATTATATTGGGTAGGCCATGGATCCATGATATGAAAGCTGTGCCATCTACCTATCACCAGTGCATCAAGATCCCTACCGCTTTGGGGGTTGTCAAAGTGGGAAGTGATCAACAAGAAGCGAAGGAGTGTTACTCATCCTCGATGAAATCCTCAACCAAGCCCAATGCAGCATAGCAATTAAAGATACGAGCCCAGGATATCGCGGAGGGTTCAGAGCAGGATGTTAAGAAAATTATCCTGGACCAGGATAATCCAGATATCTCGGTGCTCGTATGAACCAATATCCCTCAATTGAGGAACAACTTACTAACTTTTTGAAGTGCAGGATGTCAACATTTGCATGGAAGCATGACAGGTATATCCAAAGACATTATTACTCACAAGCTTGGAATTGACAGGTCGTTCAAGCCAGTTCAGCAAAAACGAAGGAAGTTTGCTCCTGAGAGAAATGCAATTATCCAAGAGGAAGTTGAAAGATTGCTGAAGTCCAAGATGATCAGAGAAGTCAAGTTTCCAAGATGGCTAGCAAATGTAGTCGTGGTACAGAAGTAGAATGGGAAATGGAGAGTCTGTGTAGACTACACAGACTTGAACAAGGCTTGCCCCAAAGACCCATTTCCTCTTCCTCATATTGATGCAATGATGGATGCTACTACCGGGCATGAGATGTTGACCTTCATGGATGCATCCTCAGGATTTCAGCAGATTCGAATGGAACCTTCGGACCAGGAGGATACTGCCTTCATGACACCAACAGGTATTTATTGTTATACTGCTATGCCTTTCGGTTTGAAAAATGCAGGTGCAACATACTAGAGATTGGTGAACATGATGTTCAAAGACAAGCTGGGGGACACCATGGAGGTATACATCGACGATATGGTGGTAAAATCAAAAAAGGCTGAGGATCACCTCCAGGATATTAAGGGAGCATTTGATATCCTGGATCAGTATAACATGAAACTAAATCCTGCTAAGTGCCATTTCGGAGTGGGGGCAGGAAAGTTTCTAGGATATATGGTGACCAAAAGAGGAATAGAGGCGAGCCCGGAGCAGATTAAAGCCATCTTGGATATCAAATCACCTTCAAATATGAAGGATGTTCAATGGTTAACAGGGCGAGTTGCAGCATTGAACAGATTCATTTCAAGATCCTCCGAGAAATGCAAAGAATTTTATGATATCCTGAAGATAAACAAGAAATTCGAATGGGGAGAGAAGCATGAAGCAGCCCTGCAGGATTTGAAGCAGTATCTTTCAACTGCACCTCTATTGATGAAGCCTGAGAATGGTGAACCACTGTCCCTATACCTCGCAGTATCAGGGAATGCTGTAAGTGTCGTCCTTATAAAGGATCATGAAGGTCAGCAATATCCTGTTTACTATGTTAGTAAAAGTTTGTTAGATGCTGAGACTAGATATTCTCATTTAGAAAAACTAATATTAGCCTTAGTGATGGCATCAACAAAGCTTAGACATTACTTTGAAACACATAGGATTCATGTTAAAACTAATTATTCTGTTAAAAATGTGCTTAGGAAACCTGAGATGTCGGGTAGAATGGATAACTGGTCAGTAAACTTAAGTGCATATGATCTAATATATGAACCAAGAAATGCTATAAAGTCTCAAGCTCTAGCAGACTTTGTGGCTGATTTCAGTAGTGATATTCAAAATGAAGTAGACCTAGAAGTTCAACAACTAGGAGAAACCTTAGAATCCTGGAGATTATATACTTATGGTGCATCTAATGTTAGAGGAGTAGGATTGGGTATACTACTAAAATCGCCACAGGGGGACATAATACCCCAGGCTATGAGATGTGAATTTCCTACCACTAATAATGAAGCAGAATATGAGGCTTTGATGGCAGGATTAGAATTGGCTAAAAACATGTATATTAAAAGTCTGCAAGTATATGTTGATTCCTTGTTAATTACTAATCATTTTAATGGCTCCTATGCAGTTAAGGGTGAGAAGTTGATTGAATATCTCGATATTCTCAAAAAATTAGCAGGATATTTCGATGTTTTTACACTTGAACAGGTATCAAGAGAAGATAACGCTGAAGCAGATGCCTTGGCAAATCTGGGATCATCGGTCAGGATACCAGAAGGGACCCAAATACCAATATTGCATATCTTGTATCCTGTGACGAATCCTCAGGATAAGGAAGTAGTAAGTATTCAGGATCCTCGAGCTGAATATCCTGAAGAGGATCCTAAATCCTGGATGGCTCCAATCATAAGATATCTCAAGGAAGGACACATCCAGAACAATGAGAATCCTAAGGCCTTTAGAATGAAGGTATCATAATTCACTATTATAGATAATGTTTTGTATAAGAAATCTCTTGCAGGACCATATTTGAGATGCTTGGAAGATCCTAAAGCCAAAGTAGTACTTCAGGATATACATGAAGGGGATTGTGGTAACCACACTGGGGGCAGGTCATTATTCTCAAAAATATTGAGGACAAGATACTATTGGCCGACGATGAAGAAAGATGTTGCAGAATACGCTCGAAGATGTGACACATGTCAAAGGCACAGTAACATATTGCATCAACCAGCTGAACCATTATATCCTATAGTTTCCCCTTGGCCATTCATGAAGTGGGGGATGGACATAATAGGAAAGTTGCCAAAAGCTCCAGGAGGGAAAGTCTTTATGCTAACAATGACTGACTATTTTTCTAAATGGATGGACATACTAAAGCATTTGTCCAAGTTAGAGACCAAGAGGTGGTATCCTTCATAAAGAGAAATATCCTGACCAGGTTTGGAGTACCAGCCGAGATAATCTGTGACGATGGTTCTCAATTCATAAGTAAGAGGACTACTGACCTTTGCAAAAGTTGGGGAATCAAAATGACCACGTCTACTCCAGTACATCCTCAAGCAAATGGACAGGCTGAATCCTCGAACAAGATAATTGTCAACAACTTGAAGAAGAGGTTGGGAGCTAAGAAAGGAAGATGGGCAGAAAAACTACCATTTGTCCTATGGGCTGATAGAACAGCTGTGAAGAATGCTACTAGGCAAACCCCATTTTCTTTGGTGTTTGGGGCAGAAGCGGTAATCCCAACGGAAATGATGATACCTACGGCAAGATCCAATCTCCAGTATCCTGAGCAGAATCCTGAAGCTATGTGCCAAGAATTAGACACTGTGGATGAGACAAGAGATGCAGCGAAGCTAAGGATGGCAATATATCAACAGAGGATATCCAGAGCATATAACAAGAATCTAAGGACTAGAAGGTTTCAAGTTGGAAATTGGGTACTAAGGAAGGCTTTTCAGAATACTATTAATCCTGCTGATGGAAAGTTAGCTCCTAAGTGGGAAGGACCTTATGAGATTGAATCGGAATCCGGAAAAGGAGCGTACCAGCTTAAGAATATGGAGGGGGATATACTACCAAGATCCTGGAATGCTATACATCTCAAAGCCTATTTCAAGTGAGTTTAGGATTTAATTTCTAAGTCGGGATGGTATGAATTCTATCTCTTTTAAATATAATTCTATTTTATTTGAACCCAATACTGACTTAAGCATCGGAGAGGTGCTAGCCAGGCTAACACCCACTTAAGTTTAAGGTTGTTTTGCAGTATATGCCTCGGGATATAGCTCCAGGATACGCACTCAGGATACATCGGAAGATTAGAGGATTGGCCCCCTCTCTCACGTTTAAGGGATCCTGATCCCTTCAAAGGTTTAAAGGTGTTCACCTTTCTCACGAATTGGGTTTAAACACGCCGCTTGGAGCGCAAGTTATCCAGGGATAGTTCAAGGTGGCGGGACCAGTTCATGTAAAAGTGGCTGACAATTTCGTTACTGTTGGCTATACCCTGGATCCTCAAGGTATATGAGGATTGATCACCCTCTCTCGCGAAAGAGTATTTTCATACTCTCTAAGGTTTAAAGGTTTTCACCTTTCTAAGTTTTGGGGTTTCCACATCCTCGCCTGTAGCGCATGAAAATTTGGGATTTTCCCCAGAATACTTATGGGTTTATCCCCTGTAATATAAGAATTATTCAAACGGTTGCAGCTGATGTCCAAAAAATTTCTAAGTATTCGAAGACATTATGCACAGGGGACATTCCTACTGAGGCAATTGTGTAAAGCTTAAAGGATCAAGCTCGGACCTAGTACACTAAGTGTCTCAGACTGGGGACATCTTCGTTGGAAAAGTTGCAAAAGGATTGAAGTTTGAGAATAGGGTTACACTCTATTCCTGGTATGATCTTTCCTTCGTAAACGTTATTTAAATCATTTGAGTTTTTGAAACTATGTTTGACAAAAGCTTAAGCATCCTGATTAGGATATATTCTCAGGATATATTCTCAAAATGTATTTTCAAAATATGTTTCAGGATATTTGATTGGAATATTTGGGACATGATACTTGGATTAAAAACTGAAACTGTGTTCTAGTCAAACAAGTGTTCTTAAAACCAACTTTGTAAAATAAAAATGAACTGTCCTCTTTCTCTGAAAACTTTATCTGAATTGCTTGAGTTATAAAAACCCTATTTGACGGAAGTCTTAATAGGATATTTGCGAGTATACTGATCAAGATATTTTCATAAAAAGTAATAATTGCACTAAGTTTGGAACATTGGAATTCAGACTAAGCAATGCATAATAAATAATAACATGTAAGGTTAAAAGGTTAGTTTATTATTAATTGTATTCTTGGTTTCATCTCAAAAAGAGAGCCATCCACCAAGAACACAATTAAGTTTTTAAAGCATATTTACATAAACAGTTGAAGGCTTCGTCCTGAAAACACGAGATCCCTCCACCTCCAACTGTTAAATTGTTCTAAAGGTTGCAGGAAATTAAAATTGTTCTAAGTACAGGACGACCAGATGATTCAGACCCTACAAAGCAAAATACAGGTATCGTTAAAGATAAACTAACCAGGATACATGTTCAGTATATGTGTACGGGATACAGGATTTGGATATTTACCTTATTAAGGAAGGAGGCCATGGGCTCGATGGATTCCATGAAGCCAAGGTCATCATAAGAGAAACCTTCGGCAGCAACAGTGGAAGGCTTAGAGCAGGTGGCAACAGATGATTCTTTTTTTACCAGGACAGGCTTGGAGTAACTGTCAAGCTCCTCAAGATCGAAGACAACATGGACCTTAGCAGAGTCTACAGAAAAGGGAGTAGTTTCAATCTTATCATATTATGTGCTGATTAACCAAACATATGCAGGAATGTTCAAAATAGATATCCTTACCAGACATGCCAGAAGAATACCTAGTTATGAGAAAGTATAACCTTGGAAGTTGCACGAAGTCACATCAACATCTACATCCCATTAAGTGCATCGAACAACACAACGAAAAAATATACCCGTTTGGATTTCAGGATCCTAACAGATATATTTTTGGGGACAATTGTTATGGGTGAAATTTTGAGCTTATATCCTGAAGCATATCCTGATATTATATGCTTGATGCTGCGGCCAGGATACTGAACCAGGATATTGGTGACATCCTCTGGGGGTATCCTGCTTGCTACTAATGATTTTCTTTGGTTGCAAGGTACCAATGTTAAAGGACTTGATCTACCTGAATATTCGCTCAAGGTGGTTGAAAAATGGACGTTGATGGCGGAAGAATGGGTCTTGTAACGGTCAGAATAGAAGAAAGGCATATTCCGCAAGAATTTCGGATGTTGGTCAAAGTTATTGACTTTGTAACGGTTATATGAGCTGAAGACCCGGTTCTGTGGTTAATAAGCACGTGGAAAACAAGTTAAAAGAGTTCCTCAACGTTCAGAATGGAATATTCCCAGCATCCCGGAATAATAGGAGAGTTAGTTTGTTATTTGTAACTATAAATAGAAGGCCAGATCAATAGGAACACACTCTCCACTCTCTACACTCAAACTCACACTTCTTTTTTCTTTCTATTACGCACAAACACTCAACACTTTCAATCGTTGTACCACTTAGCATTGATCTGAGCTATATCCTGCACTGTATCATGGTTATTCAAGCAATAAGAAGAACAAGGCAGCCGACTATTGTCAGCTCCCGAGGTTTTATGCCGGAGATCTAGATTGATCAAGGGCTTTCCTCGTATATCTCGTGTCAACCTTTACATTTTTGCTCATTGTTTGATTATAGATACAGCTCGATATCCTGGGCCGTATCCTGAAACTGTTTTCACAAACTAACAAACCAACGTATTTTTCATAAAGTATTACTAGCACACTACCTCACTTAACTAATTTGATTACTTAATTGCTTAGGTAATTTTTGACCAAAACACCAACCTCTGATGAAATGAAGGATAATGGAAGACAGTTGTTAAGGAAACCACTGATGGATGAATATCAGTGGATTACAAATGAAAATGAGGACAGTGGGTGACTTTAACTATCAGTGGATAGCTGTGTCAGTGGTTTAAAGCACTGAAGTTTGGTAACAGTGGAAAACAATGAAAATGATGGAACAGAGGTTGACTTTCAACAGTGGATAGCTACAAACCAACAGATGTTTGAACCAATCAGTGGTTGACTTTGATTTTCTGAAAACATTTTAATGCTTTTATTCATAGAAAAACAAGATTTTGCATGTTATTCCATGTTTAGCAAGCCAATCATAGAGATCAAGCTTTCAAAGATAAATGTGTCTAAACCTTTGGTTAGCACATCTGCAAGCTGATCCTTAGTGGGAACATGATGCAGACAAATCAAACCTTTTTCATAGCAATCCCTCACAAAGTGATGTCTGATGATAAGTGAGGATGGATGTATGAGGTATAAGATTTTTGATGATATATTTCAGCTGCTTGACAATCCTGCATAAAAGAAGTCTTTTGAGCAATTATATCAAAATCAAATATCATATTTAGAGGAAACAAACAGTTATTTTCTCAATATGCAGTAGCAACATAGTCTTCTTCAAAACAGTGGTTGTGGAAACATCTGCTGTTTGTGCTTAGTTTGATGAGTATAAATCTTGACAACTATACTCCAACATATACAATGTTTTTGAGGGTCCACTTTTTGCCCAAAAGATTCTCATCCTTTGGTAAGTGTTGAAGCTCCTCTTATATGACACTACCCAACTTTCTGTCTTTTAGTGGATGTAGGTCCCCTATTCGTATGGATCTTCAACAGAATTGTCAATCTAATCAAGAGTGCGGAATCCTCTTGATCAGAATACGCAGAAAACGTGTAGGAACAGAAACAGCAAATCACTTTCAAACCGGATCTTTATTGATTATCTATCAAACTGATTACAATCAATCAAGATCCCTAACCCACTCAATTTCATCCAAGACAAGTCTCTCACGAAATTCTATCTCTCAAATATTGTTTTGGCTGATTAACCTAAACCCTAAAGCCTAACCTTGTTTATATAACACAAGGTTGCTACTTGGGCTTGGTTAAACATCATGGACTGCGAATTGGACAGGCCCAATTCGCCCCCATACACCCAATGTGGGTTATGTAGCCCAAACTCTATTATCTCACTAATACAAAGCTAAACCCGCTAACTGTTTATTGTTTATCTAATTACAAGATATCCAAATACCAAATCTAAGCTATTGTCACAAACATGCACCAACAAACTCCCCCTTGACAATAGCTTCATAAAATAACTTTGTCTTCAGTCTTCTTGCAATCTTCATGTATCCTTGCACTGTCTTTGGTCTTTGGATAGCTTCAGCTTCAATAGCTTCTGTCAGCAACAGACTCCCCCTAAGCTGATGCATCCAATCACCAAATCTTCAAAAACTATAGCGTTTGAGTAAGCTCCAGTTCAGCATATGTATAGCAATCTTCAAACTCTTCAACTTTGTCTGCAATGTAGAAAGGAGGTTCTACCATGCATCCAATCAAACTCTCATCTCTTCACAGCAACTCAGCAACACAGCAACTTCTCAGCAACACACTGCTTCAATCTGTATACTATAAAACAAACATCTCGAGAAACCATAAGAATTTTTCAACAAAGTTAAATAAATTATTATTTTTCAAGAGATAGTTAAACTGTATCACAGATTAAGCATTTTCAATTTATCACCAACACGCAAAACTTTTTAATCACATACCCTATAACCCGCAAGATTTAAAATTTTGAACTCACTTTCTAACACCGTCTCCCCCTATCAGTAACAATTCCTCCAAGAATAACAGTTTTCCGTACATTAAGAATTTTAAACAGAAAAAGACACTATTTTTGGATTTTTATATTTTCTGAAAGCAAGTAAATAACAAAAGCAATAAACACTCTATTTTTGTGAGAATCACTGGTAAGAAGATCATATCAGTACAATCAAACTGTTTCACACTCTTAGATAATTCTTATTTAATTTTCCGTGAAAAGCAGTCCAAGACGATTACCAGTATGTTCGTCCACTTAAACAAAATGCATGAACATTTCAATTACCATTACCGTATGATACATTAAGGTAATTTTATTTCTGATATACTAGTGTGTCCCACTTCAGGATATACCCCCGCGATCAAGGTATGCACAAAGATTCATCGTAGTAGGTGAGTATACTGATGCCATCCTTTAAGATATCCTGACAATGTCTATGTCTGCATATAATCTGTTTTATCATGTTTTGATTGCTTAACAATGAACACCCAAATAAATACTAATCAAATCCTGGAAATATAAACAACACACTCTATCATGCAAGTATCTTCCCTACCACATATTTCACAAGTCCAATCCAGATTTCTGAAATCTTAACTGGGAATAGGTTGAGAAGAGAACAGAATAGATCTTTAGTAAAGATGGTATAATATACAGATCAAATGAGTTTTTCTCAGTTTGATATAGGTTTCTTGGGTTTCTTTTGGGCACTTGCGGGCCTCTTTCGGGTGTATTAGATCTATAGCGCGACAACGTACAGCTAGGTCAGCATGTATCTGGATGCAGCAGAAGCTGTCGTTGCCTAGCACCTCCAGGTCAGCATATATCTGGATGCAGCAGAGGAGGTACACGACTTTTTTCAGAGAAGATTTCAGAATCAGATCAAAATTGTGTGTATCGGGACAACATACAGACATTCAAATAGAAATGAGCTAATTCCAAGTGACTTTCTTTCCTAGGGTCATGTACAATTTTAGTTCTGAACAGAAGGACAACCAAGATATCCCCAGATGAAATAACAGTATAAAGACCCAAAACTTCAGATTTTGGCAATCTATCAACGCAAGATTTAAGGTCATTAAACCATACACCACTGATGTGTTCCCCACTCATACACAGTTGTATTTAAGTTTATATCACATTGGTAAGTTGATTATTTCATGCTTTTTGCCTACTGGTACATCATATAATGAAGCTGCTATCACACTTAAGCAATTTAATTCAGTTTGAGTGTGACAGTCTAACTTGCTGATGTACTATCATTTCTTCTTTTTCACACAGTGATAACTCATTTTTAATTTTTAATTTTCTATTTTTTTATGTTTTTGATTTTTCAAAATTTTTTTTATTTTTGATTTTTAAGAAAAGCAGTAAACTATTTACAAAAATTCTTATGAAAAACCAGTTATTCAGGATTCCTCATCCCGTTGAGTTCGACTAAATGTTCAAAGCGAGCCCTGTCAAAAGCTTTAGTATAAAGATCTGCCAGGTTATCTAGTGTGTCGACTCAGCACTTTGAACTTCAATTTAAATCAATCAATATAAATATCAACAATCTCACACCCCCTTCATGTGCCTAGAGCAGCCATTATCAACATAAGTTGATAATCCTCCTTAGCAGCTCCTGCACACACCAACTAAGAAATTAGTTAGATTGGGGGACCCAAGCCTTAATGGTCTTGGGTCGTCCAAATTCACCAACCACTTGAACATCCATCCAATATCCATTACTCCTAACTAGAGTCTTGGATCTCAGACCTGTTGATGGAATTTGATTTTGATTTCCATAAGGTCTCTGGTCCTGAGGGTTCCTATATGTGTTTGGACTATTTGACCTTTGGAAATTTTGACTTTGATACCTTGAATTTTGATTCCAAGAAGCTTGATTGTTATAATTTCTAAAGCCATAGTTACAAAAAGTTCGACAACCATTATTTTGGTATCGATTTTGATATTGACCTTGACTTCTGAAATTACTTGTATTTCCATTAAAATTTTTCATTCTAGGTGAACTGCTTCTAGGTCTCTCAAATCTGCCTGGTGGAGATCTAGGTTGAAATCTTGGTTGATTTCTGTTGGATCGTTGTTTGACCCGACTGAGTCGTTCCGAAGAGTTTTACATCCAGTTTAAAGGCGGAATCAGTAAACCGGACACGTAAACAGCTTATACTCTTTAATCTGTTTCTTGTATTGATAATAACAGTGTTTACAACCTGACAGAAAACCGGCAGCACTTCGTTACACCTTCAGAAGTTGCGTACCAAATGAAATGACAAGTGCACTATTTATAGAGGACAAGATTTCGCTTGAGACAACCTAAACCAGCTGAAGCGAAATCTCAAGTGTGTGATTTCGCTTGAAGGAGACCAAAACATGTTCAAGCGAAATCTATTGTGTGTGATTTCGCTTGAACTTGTAACAAATTCACTTCAAGCGAAATCATTACTAAAACCACATATCTCAGTTTCTCGAACCTCGTGCACAGAATATCCTATTACATGATACAAGACGAAGTCAATAGACGTAGTGCACTAACAGACTCCCCCTCGGATATTGACGCAGTCTTCAGTGACTAATCTCTGTTATGACACCTTCTTCAGTCTTGATCATTCTGCCTTCTCATTTAAATTGTAACATTGTAAGCATCTATCACTTCTCTATCTTCTTTCCATCAGATTCAGGCTCCCCCTTTCGTCAAGCTTCCGAGCTTTGGGATCGACACCTTCTTTCCGGTTACAAGCTCCCCCTTGCTTTGAGCTCGTCTTCAGACTCCCCCTTAGACTCTGCTTCCGGGATCGTAGTCTGGACTATCTGCAATTACTCATACATTTATAAGTAACAACATTTTAAACTATCAGGAATCGTAACCTGACACTTCCAATCTTCTAAAACACTTCTCTATCAACACACTTCATTGATTTAGCAATGTTTAAGAATCCAACTCCCTCACAGTTTATCATCCAAGTCCAACTTAATGACCTTGGAGATATCACAAACTGTTTTTGAAATTTTTGATTTTAAATCAAGTTTCAATTTAATGAACTTGTTTTATTTTCAGAAACAGAATTAGCTTACTTAGATTTTGAAACTCAGCAATTCAGATATCAGTTGTCGAAAATAAAACAAAATCAAAAATCTTTTTGTATTTTCTGAAAATATAAAGCAGTAAAGAAATATGTACAAACATATTTACAAACAATATTTTTGTTTTGAGTATGCGTCAGAGAATCATATCAGTTTATGACAAGTCACAAGTACCGTTGAGCTTAAAATCACAGTGAGAATTAAACAATTCACTTAGATTGTCGATATACTGATCCACTTAAATTTTCACACAAATTTCAACTGATTCAGGATACGAATTAGGTATTTTAAGAACTTAAACTCATTCATGTGTCCCACCTCTTGAATATACTCCCGTATCCAGATCCCAATATTCAGTCTTACAGGTGAGTATACCTAGATGATATCTGTCAGGGGTTAAATGCGAGGGCCGTGAGAGCTCAGGTCGATCTTTCAATACGCTGAGAGATGACGGCTTCGACTTTTCGGTGTGTCCCCTTTAGAGGATCTTTTTTACAACAGCCATGATTAGCATTTTTCAATGTTTCATCATTTTTTAGCTGAGGGTGGTACTATATTTCAAGCAATGCAGAAAGTATTCTCCGGGGACTAGGTCAGAAATTCCTTTCAGCAGAAGTCCCGGGATAATACCCCAGATATCACTAAGCATAAAAACCTAGTATCTCAGAATAAGGGACCTTTCAAACGAGATTTCAGGGGTTACCTATATATCCAAGTAGTGTTCCCCACGAAATAAGTAAGTTTGAATTTATGTTTATATCCCGAAAAAGTTTACTAAATGTATAAAAACCTATCGACACATCCACAGTGAGATCATTTAACACATTTAAACTTTCCATTTCTTTAGCATACTGTAACCGTCTACTGATGTACTATCATTTCCTCTTTTTACGCAAAAACTCAAATTTTTGAATTTTTATCATGTTTTTTTTTTTTTTTACTTTTTCAAATCTTCAAATGTTTTTGTATTTTCTAATGATAATTTTTCTCCCCCTAAAATGCAAAACCATTAAAAGAAAAATTTGACAACCAACACTGATAGCTTTGTCTCGCCATCCATTTTCTGCTTCAAGCGCTCTGATTGGCAGAAAATATAACGTACCCCCATGATTTACAACCCATTGATCTTAACAGTTTGAAAACCGTTTTTCAATCTGATGAAAGTAATCATGTTTGTTCAGCCGTGAGGGTTTCGGCATATTCAATCAACATACAATCAAACAAAATTAAAAACAAACATATTTTTTGGGTTTTTTTTTTTCAAATTTTAACAAACTAAAAACATATTTTTGGTTTTTAATTTTTTTTAAATTTTTAGGGTTTTGAAAATATTGTTTATTTATGTACAGAAAATAAACTGAACTCCCTGTTCAACCAAACCAGGGTCCTGCAACCTCTTCCTGTGCCAGGTTGCTCCAACTGCCATTCTCACAGTCTTCAGCTTCTTTGAGCACCTGCACATTCAAACTTTATCAATCATTTGAACAATTTAGCCCAGGTCTGTTGAACCTTAGGCATTTCAATACAATAATGTTCATTCAATTTTGGAAACTCTTTGTCATTTAAAACTTGTTCAATTTTGACTTCAACTTTCTCATCTTTTTCCATCGTCACTTGTTTCTTAGCACTCCACATTTGACCTTTCGGAGTACCTCTTTTGTAAAAATTTGTCTCTTTTTGAACCTTTTGATTTTGAACAACATTTTTCGGTTTCCAAAACTCTTTAGGTTTTGTCATATCAACAGATATTTTCCAACTCTGTGTTGTTCTTAATCTGGGTGTGTGAAAAATTTATGTTTGTTTTGAATCAGACCTAGTCTGTTTTGGTTTCCAAGTTTGATTTGAAGCAAACTTGTTTGTATTGCACCTCCAAGTTTGTTTCGAATCAAATCTGGTTGACCTAGATTTCACATCCTCAGATTTTTGTTTTTCAACATCAACAGGCTTTGGATTTGGACACTTTCGTGCAATATGTCCAATCTGATCACATTTAAAACACACTTTCTTTGAAACATCCTTGGCCTGTTGTTGTTTCTTTTTCATAACATCAAACTCCTCATTAGACTGTTGTCCAATTTTGAGTTTTTCCTCTTCTTTCAAGCTTTTCCCTTGAACAAAACTCATCTTTTGTTGCACATCCTGTTTTTCATTTTGATTCCAATTCCGTTTCTTTTTATAACCCAAACCAGCCTTCATGTTTTTCTTCTTAAAACCAGGTTTGTTATAAAAAGATTTATGACCTTTACCAGCAAACTTTGGAATCTCAGACTTCTCAATCTCAACCATTTTGAAAACTTGATTGACCTTTTCTGAAATCACATTCTGAATCGGGAAAACAACATCTAAGAATAGTTTGTCCGATCCAATCATGGTATAAACCAATCCTTTTGAATCATCATTCAAATTTTTCTCGGATTTTGTGTTTTTCGAATAACCATCATAAAAATTTCCTTCATCTTCATCCTGTGATTCAGACTTACCTTTTGTAGACTCATCTTTCAAAACACTTTCAACAACCTTACTTACCACCTCTGAATCATTAGCATCATCAGATTTGGAGTAAGTCACATCGATACTTTCAGGTAACTGGTCAGCTATGTTCAAACCCTTTGCCACCTTTTCCTCATCATAAAAAGTATAACTGTTTCTCAATGGTGGTGGTACCTGATGAAATTCTGAACCAATACCCTTTTTGCAATTTTCAGTATCTTTGTCATCTGGTGTGATGTTGAAAATGCGTTCGAGAATGTACGAATTGTTATGATAACTTTGAAGTTTTGTAACAATCTTTTCTTTTTCAGCCAAGACTTGCTTAAGATTAGCAATTTCATCAACACATTTGTTCAATTCAATTTGCTTTTCTTTAAACCTTCTTTCATACATTTCTTTAGTTGTTAAAGTTTCAGACAATCTTTGATCAAAACTTTTGACTTGGCTCTTCAAAGTATCATAAGCTTCTTGTACTCTCTGACTCGACCACTTTAAAGAATCATACTGTTTTTGTAAATCTTGAAATTTTGATTCTTTTTCAACACAATCAACACATTTTGTAGAACACAGTTGTCTATAAACATCATTATCCTTTTCAAGACCATGACATTTCTGTGTCAAATTTTCAACTTTTAATTTCAAAATTTCTTCCTTTTCAATCATTTCTTTACATTTTATCGTGAAACCATTTTCAAGTTTGTTTAAATCATTTTCTTTTGTTTTTATGATGTCATCTTTTTCAGTACAGACTTTGCACATTCTTATGCAATTCCTGCACTTTTGTTCTTTTTCATCAACCAATTCAACATTCGATAGATCAGAAGATTTTCTAACCTCAGTCTCATTCAGCACCGTTTCTTCTGATTCAACTTTCTGATCGTTCTCCTTTTCTTCTTTCTGAGCTTCTGCATTCTTCTGTTCTTCTTCAGCTTTCTGTTCCTCTCCAGCAAGCTTTGCAACAGTCTTCACTTCTTCAATCATCTTCTTCAGTTCTTCTTCTTTTCTCTTCTTCATCTCTACCACCTTTGGTAGACTTGTTTCACAAACTTCTCTAATCTTCTTCTCCAAATCAGGCAGATATGCTTTATCAGATAACCTTCGTGTGTTGAAAGTAGCCTGCCTTGGAACCAAATTTGTTACAGCTTCGAAATCCACTTTTGATGGGTCAACAACTGGATTACCCCGTGGATCCATGTAACATTCCAACTCTTCATTCCATCTTTTTGCTCTCTGGGCTTCTTTGAATGGTTCGTTTAATTTTCCAATTTCCCATCTTGCATAGTCTGCTTTCCAATATCTATCAGGATCACTTTCTCCTGTCATTTTAAATCTTTTTCTTGATATTTTCACCTTGTAAATCACCTCGAATCAAGTGCAAACAAACAAACAAAACAAACAAACACTTAGTAAAATTTTAAGTTTTGAAAATTCAGCAACTTCAAGCGAAATCCTTGAAGTATATACAGCTTCAAGCGAAATCAGATAACAACACAAATCCAAGCGAAATCAACTATTTCGCTTCAACTGATCTCAAGCGAAAACTAAGTACAGATCTGATTCAAGCGAAATCAATAACAAACTATTTCGCTTCAACAATACAATCTTCAGTTCAAGCGAAATCCTGTCAAACTCTATTTCGCTTCAGCAGTATTTCAAGCGAAATTGTCCAAAAATTCAGATCCGAAGCGAAATCAGTCCATTATCTACGAAAACTTTCAAGCGAAATCTGGTTTTAGGTAATTTTTAACATGTTTTAGTCCGAGTTTTAGTCCGAAACTTTGTAGGCTTTGTTAAAACAACGTTTTGCACGTTATACTCGAAAATCAGACCATTTCGACCGTTGGAACTAGTTCAGATCTGAAAAATGTAAAAAGAATGAGTAGAAATGAGAGAAATCGGTAGAATCAAGCTGTAGTAGTATGAACTCCTCGTCCTGAGCTCTGATACCACTTGTTGGATCGTTGTTTGACCCGACTGAGTCGTTCCGAAGAGTTTTACATCCAGTTTAAAGGCGGAATCAGTAAACCGGACACGTAAACAGCTTATACTCTTTAATCTGTTTCTTGTATTGATAATAACAGTGTTTACAACCTGACAGAAAACCGGCAGCACTTCGTTACACCTTCAGAAGTTGCGTACCAAATGAAATGACAAGTGCACTATTTATAGAGGACAAGATTTCGCTTGAGACAACCTAAACCAGCTGAAGCGAAATCTCAAGTGTGTGATTTCGCTTGAAGGAGACCAAAACATGTTCAAGCGAAATCTATTGTGTGTGATTTCGCTTGAACTTGTAACAAATTCACTTCAAGCGAAATCATTACTAAAACCACATATCTCAGTTTCTCGAACCTCGTGCACAGAATATCCTATTACATGATACAAGACGAAGTCAATAGACGTAGTGCACTAACAATTTCTTTGAAAACGAGGAACTTGTGGAGTTCCTTTTCCAGCCTTATCTACACCAACAGCAACATTCTCCGGTTGCTTAGGAGCAGATTTCTTTGGGGAATTTGAGCCTTTCTCCTCACTATCACCTTCCTTCACTGGTAATTTCTCTCTCTGTTTTTCACTAAGTTGTGCTTCACTCTTTTTGTTAGGACAGCAGCTTGCTACATGTCCCTTGACGTGACACTTGAAGCACGATCTCCTTTTCAAATACTTCTTAGCTGGAGTCTCTGAGGTAGATCCCTTATCAGATGGTGATGATCTCTTAGATGAACCTTGTTTAGTTTGCTTGGATTCAGATTTTTCTTTGTTTTTATTTTTAGCAAACTCTACATTTGATTCATTTTCAATAACAGTTGTTTCATTTTTCATATCACTGCCTTGAACAAAATTAACACTTTTAACAAAAGTTGGATTTTTATTCTTAGGATGTGATGTGTTCTTTTTCAAAACAGGTTTGCTGTTATTATCCTTCTTAGCATCAGCACTCTCAAAAACATTTCCTTGATGTGAGTTGGAACTACTTGGTGATGTTGACCCAAAGTTCATGAGCTCATCTTCATCAGGCAAGAAAGAATAGTCATGACTAACAGGAGGTGGAACTTCATTGAACCCATGAAATCCCACACTGGTCTTGTCATTACTCTTCTTTAACCCACCCATCATGTGTTTCATTACAAAAGATGAATCTCTGAATTGACTTAATTTCTTTTCAAGTTCAACAATTTTGAGTTGTGCATCTGACAACTCATTGCATTTTTCAGAAATTTCTTTTGTTTTCTCAGCCATCATGTCATGAGCTAAGTCTATGACTTGAAGTTTTTCATTTAGTTTGCAAGTTAAAGCTTCAATTTCAGCTTCATAACCTTTTATCTTCTTCAAGTATGACGATTCATTTCTTTTAGAAAATTTTTTTGCTTCTTTTATGTTAGACATCTCGCTTACCAGACTTTGGTTTTGTGTTGTCAACCTTTCAATCTCACCTTGTAGTTCACGCCATCTCAAACATACAGAATTAGACTTTACCTCTCCTGTTTGTTTATCAAGGTTGGCCATGAGAGCCGCAAGCTGAGCTTTCACTCTTTTGTATTCAGCTTCCTTTTCTTCAGCTTCCTTTTCATGGTCAGACTTTTGCTTTTCCTCTTCAGCATCTGTTGTCTGATCAGCAATAACCTGTTCAGCTTCACTCTCTTTTTCTACTTCAGCATCCACTTTTGCTTCAGCATTCCCCACTTGAGCTTCAGTATCATTCACAGTAGTTTCAGCCTCATCAACTCGCACTATCTCTGCCATGAATGCCTGAGTGGCACTCTCATTCCCCTGATATCGCTTTTGTAATGCATCCCACATATCCTTTGAATTAGTGTACTTTGTGAAGGTATGCTTGATGCTATCAGGTAAGGACATCTTTATTGCAGCCAAGGCTCTCTTTTCAGCCTCATACATCTTTTTATCATCCTCTTTCATGTTCACATAGTCTGTTCGACGTGGTCTGCCCTCATAATCATGTGTAGGGTTTATGTACCCATCTTCAATACATATCCACATACGTGCATCCTGAGATTCAATGAAAGATTTGAAGTTGTCCTTCCATGTAAGATAATTCTCCACCTTCATCATCTTAGGTGCATTCAATTTTGTCATGTTCGACATTTTAACGCAAACAGACTGGTAAAACCGTACAAAATATCTCCGAAAACAGTGGTTACCAAATTGCACCTTTAGAATCGTCTCGAAAAGACAAATCCAATGATATATAATGTCAAAAACCGTATTCGGGATTTTCCAGAGTCTTTTTTACCCTAAAAATCCAAGGAATTCAACGGTCCAAACGGTTCTGTCTAACGGGCTACGGATCAATTTCTATTTGCAAAACCCTGAAATTTTATCGACGTTTGCCAACTGAAATTCCACCCTGTTAAATTCGCTGGTTTTTAAATTTGCTGATAATTTCGCTGGTTAATCAGGCAAATTCGCTGGTCAATAGGTTAATTTCGCTGTCTATTTGCTGCTTAAATTCGCTATTACGACGACCAGTAAAGTCACCGAAAACCTTAATAATTTCGCTGTGGAAAGTTATCCGGTTACCAAAGTCGCCTTTGGATTTTAACTGTGCTGACAAGTTCGCAAGTCAGTTAAATTCGCAGGTCTAGTCTGCGAATTTGTTAATTTCGCCACCCAGAATATGGAAATTCAATCTTTTTCAAATTTCTGAGATTTTCCAGATTCTACCAACACCTTCCTGCAGAATCGAAACAGTAAAATAATCAGTAATTTTCGAAAATAATATGATGAACACGAAGAACAGTCTTCGAATTCCAGCCAAATACTCGTCAAAATCCAACAGAAATCGTCCCGAAAACCTGCAAAATCAGCAAAACTCAACAAACAAACTGATCAAACACAAACAAATTCACTGAAAATTATCAAAACTCAAGAAACTTCGAAACCCTAATTTCAGGTTTAAAAAATTTCGAAAATTTTAAACCCTTCCACCCATAATCTGCAGATCACAATTCTGAACCGAGCCTTCAAGAGCCTAACGCTCTGATACCAATTGTAGGTCCCCTATTCGTATGGATCTTCAACAGAATTGTCAATCTAATCAAGAGTGCGGAATCCTCTTGATCAGAATACGCAGAAAACGTGTAGGAACAGAAACAGCAAATCACTTTCAAACCGGATCTTTATTGATTATCTATCAAACTGATTACAATCAATCAAGATCCCTAACCCACTCAATTTCGTCCAAGACAAGTCTCTCACGAAATTCTATCTCTCAAATATTGTTTTGGCTGATTAACCTAAACCCTAAAGCCTAACCTTGTTTATATAACACAAGGTTGCTACTTGGGCTTGGTTAAACATCATGGACTGCGAATTGGACAGGCCCAATTCGCCCCCATACACCCAATGTGGGTTATGTAGCCCAAACTCTATTATCTCACTAATGAAGTTTAATTTGATCAGCAATTGTTGGTATATCAGTGGATGAGGTTTAACATTTGTTTTGTACATCTGCTGCTCAGATGTCGTCATGATTGTGATTTTTGTAATAGATGAATTGATTGTTAAATTGATTGTTAAATTGATTGTGTTTTTTGTAATAGATGAACAATGAATGAATATGATTCAATGATTTATGCAGCGGAAATGAACACAAACTTTGTAAACACAATCAAGGAGGAAAATAGTTTTGATAAACACATGCTTTTCATTAATCGAAAGATTACAAATCAAATCAAAATATTACATTGCATACTTACAAACTAAAACTTCCCCTCAGCCTGATGCTACTTGGTCGATCACACAAGATGAAAGGATTGGATCAGAGGAGATAAACACAGTCAGTCCATCAAGTGAAACAGTACAGAGTACTGTTCCATTTATAGAGCATGTCAAACCACTGAAGCATCTTGGCTGACGTCACCATGATAGTGACATCTAACAACTAAATAACTCTAAGTACTGATCTATACATCCATTGTTGTCTAACAACTGATCCTATTACAATAAGACTTTGTAAACAACTGTTTCTTCATTCCACTGCTTTATTCCAAGCAGGGCTTTGGTCTTCTCAGCAATGCTTGACTGAAGGCAATAGTTGGAAGAGCAGTACTTAGTCTTTGGCATTCTTTTAGTCTTCACATCAGCTGTTGTGCTAAGCAGTGGATAAAACAAATAAGAATTATAGATCAGCAGTTGTTTGAACCACTGTCAAGGGGAAAGTCTGAAGCCTAACAACTGCTTATTCTGGTTCCACTGCTCTGAACCGGTTTTGGCCTTAATCAATTGTTCCTCTGTTAAGGTTCAATTCCAACAATGTAATTCGGTATACCAAGACAAATAGAAGCTAAAGAAAAATTAAATAAAGTAGAAAATATACACTTGTTTATGGAATTTAGTAGTTATAAATTTAGGTGTTTTTGAGCTTGTGCTCGTCCTTAAAACTAAGTCTAAACCAAACATATGAAGAGAAACCACAAACAGATTATGTAATTATCGAACATATTATAATCAAATTGCAAGAAAATTAGTTCTACGTACCTATGTCAAAAACTTGGCGAACTGGACGGTGAACATCCGGTTATATGATAACTAACATTAGTTACCTTGTCACACCTCTATAAATTGAGGCTCCTCTAGAAAAACCACTGCTTTTCCTGCAAATTTAAAGGTTAATTAGACACTATCTATATATAACCTAATGCACTCACGATTGCACTTAATTCACAAAGTGAAACCGACACAACTTATATATACCTTCTAAGTGAAGCAACAAATTCTTGCCTAGTCATGTTGTTCATTTCTTCAAGCTCTTTCTCATAGTTGCAAACCAAAATCATCCAAATTTATATAAAATATGATCAGACTCGGTGTATAAGCTTTTAGCAAGCCGATACTTACTTTCAATTAATTCAGGGCATAAAGATAAAGATTACTACCGGAAAGTTTGTGGTGGTGGTGGGACCCCAATACTTGAGGGTTGCTAATTCATAAGCTCTAGCTGCTTTGTCTTCCTTATCGTATCCAACTTAGGGTTAATTAAAATTATAAATCAATAATCAATAAATAATTAATATTTAAACAAAATGTTAATAAAACATTATTTTAATGCGAAAAAGGATTCAATAAAACATTATTCAGATAACCCTTGCCATGTTAGGTAGATAAAGCCTCTTTTTGAATAAAAAGACAAAGTAACTAATCACTGAGAGCTTAAACTCAGAAAATAAGGATTGTAGTTTCTTACAGGTGACATGGTGAAGATTTGTGAGTAAAAACATTACTTATCACAGATACCACCATCATTTACCCTACAAAAAACTATAGTCAGGGCACTATGTCCAGCGTTTCTGCAATAGAATTTCCCAGTGGGGCATGCTGATGTTCCTGCAAAGCCACATATACCGTTATGTTAAGATAAGTGCACTACTTTGAACTTTATCAAGTTGAATTCAAACCTATCTTGCTCATCGATACATCAAAAAATCACTCTTATTAAAGTTTATATCTATGAAGTTGAATTCAAACCTACTTTGAACTTTGTCAAGTTGAATTCAAACCTAATTGCACAATAAGGATTGTAGTTTCTTACATGTGATATGGTGAAGATTTACGAGTAAAAACATTACTTATCACAGATACCACCATCATTTATCCTACAAAAAACTATAGTAAGGGCACTATGTCCAGCATTTCTGCAACAGAATTTCCCAGTGGGGCATGCTGATGTTCCTGCAAAGCCACATATACCGTTATGTTAAGATAAGTGCACTACTGTGAACTTTGTCAAGTTGAATTCAAACCTAACTTGCTCATCGATACATCAAAAAATCACTCTTATTAAAGTTTATATCTATGAAGTTGAATTCAAACCTACTTTGAACTTTGTCAAGTTGAATTCAAACCTAATTGCACAATAAGGATTGTAATTTCTTACATGTGATATGGTGAAGATTTGTGAGTAAAAACATTACTTATCACAGATACCACCATCATTTATCCTACAAAAAACTATAGTAAAGGCACTATGTCCAGCATTTCTGCAATAGAATTTCCTAGTGGGGCATGTTGATGTTCCTGCAAAGCCACATATACCATTATGTTAAGATAAGTGCACTACTTTGAACTTTGTCAAGTTGAATTCAAACCTAACTTGCTCATCGATACATCAAAAAATCACTCTTATTAAAGTTTATATCTATGAAGTTGAATTTAAACCTACTTTGAACTTTGTCAAGTTGAATTCAAACCTAATTGCACAATAAGTCATAAAAACTCAAAATGTATTAGAAAAACTGGTTCACCAGTGCCATCACATTAAGCTGTGACTTGGTGAATGTTCTAGATCCATCTTTGCATAAAATCATTCCTGAAGACCATAATCCATTGTAATACTTCTCATCTGGTAAGATAAGCAATAAAAACTCAAAATGTATTAGAAAAACTTCATATAACTACAACTGGTTCCATCAACAATTAGAAGAGGTACTGGACCTACATAAGCAACTCCAAGCAGGTCCTTTAATCTGAAATTGCAGCATCAAACTCAAAACCAAGAATGAGAAGATTGGTGCGTTATTCTTCATTTTGATCTCATACCTACAAAACGGAACCGTTTCAGCAACTATCTGATCAAGCACACCTTATACAACAAATAAAGCACACATAACAACCAAATTCAACAAAATTCATACCGAATTTACACAACAAAAAACCCTAAGTTGAGAGAACAATCAAAACATAAGTGGAGAGAGTACCGAACAAAATAATGGTTGGAATAATCGGCGATTGAAGAATGAAAACCCTATAGAACGATAATCAATCTTGTTGTTTTTGTTTTGAGTAGTTGAAAATCACGGGTCGTTGATGACATTGTGACCTGAATCGATGATAAGTTTACGGCTATAGATACGGCAATCCGATGCCGGCAGCGGCGGAGCACGGCGGCGTTGAGGGGTTGCGGTAGAGAAGCAGAGAGTGTGGAGTGAACAGGAGAACCAACTCCATCAGAGAGAAATGGATTGATTTATGAAAGTGAAATTTTGAATTTTAGAGAGAGGTTTTTATGGGTCAGATGTTTAAATATTGAATTTTAAATTGTCCCGCCTAAAAAAACCACTAATTATTCTAATAAAAATAAAAATCAGATTTATAGATTATTTGTAGATTGTAAATTGTAAACCGGAATTATGACATCATCATTGACATGTGGCATACCTTAGAAGTTGACACATAGGCAGATTTACATCAGCTCATAATCTCTTATTATAGATAGTATAGATTTAGTTAAATAAACCAATTTATCACCTTATTAATACACATAGGTTATGATATATTTATATCAAAACATGATTATATACTAAGAATCTCATAATTTAAATCATAGTAATTTGAAACTTTGATTCTCACTAAGACCACTTCGGGTAATAAACATTATAAATTCACTAAATTGCACTATCCTAATGTCCTCTATATATATTGTTTAAAAAAAAAAACAATAATCTTCATTATAATGTTACCATTTAACCCCTTAACTAAAAATAACTTGACTAACTATACTAGCTTGGCTAACTAACTCGAATCCCAATAAGACCAACTAGGTTATTTTATAAAACAAATAAACTTTTAATTGTAGTCTTAGTTAATTTAATTAGCTAAACAAATAAAATAAAATAACCATATTTATAAACGAATTAAAATAAGGATAAAAGTCTTTCAACGATTATTTAATTCGCGAAAAGTTTCTGAGTTTCAAGGATTAGGATCCAAAAATTCAAAACGGGTCGGATTTTGGAAACCCATTTTGACGGATGTTACACCTACACCTTTCTATCTTTTGAATCTAAACTTTTAACCGTGAAATAATCAAGATTCAAGGTGTTCTAGGATGACGTCATCATATGTTCTTGAAGAACTTCATGTTTTGACCTCAATCCACCAAAAACAACTTAGATATAACCGATTTCCACATAAACAAACAAAGATCCTCCATAGATCTAGACATATTCACAATGAAAAAGATTGAAAGATGGTTTCCAACTTTCTTTCAACTCTTTTACACTCAATGCAATCAAAACCGATAGAATCGGAGCTTGTGCCGGCTGACTACTCATTAGTGTGGTTGTGTTGGTTCGAGATCCGTATTCTATCCACAAGATTATCGATTTCGGGTTAACCAAGAACTGTCACACCCCAACCGATGGCGGAAACATCGGGGCATGGCACTGAGCGAAACAGATTGTCCAGAAGTTTCCATAACAATTATCATTAATATTCAATTTAAAATAACATGTCCCATACCATGTCTCAAACAGTAAACAAATTATTACAGACAAAATCCAGGCAAATAATTCTATTCCGACAACTCAGATTTCAAAATAGAGCAATTGTTTATCTACTTCTAGAGACCCTTGATTTAGTTACTACAGACAACTATTTTTTGGGCTCTAAAGCTTTATTCTAGCTTTGACTTCCTATCATGTGTGCATCCTAAGCACCTGTCACATACGTTAAAATAAAGTCAATACACATAATGTAAAGGTGAGCATACAAGTTTGATAATAGCATATAAAGTTCGAATTCGTTTACGCATAACCAGCACGTACACATAGTGAAATGAAGCACGTTAGTTATCGACATAGATCCATCGATACCAATGACTGCGGGTTGACTGCCAAATGCAGTTCGCAATACATGATTACCACCGTAATCCATGCAAGTAATTGTCCTTAACAACCCCCGTGTGAACGGGTGCTAAGTCCAAACTATAGTACTATCGTTGCTAAGGCAGGTAGACAGCATTCCATGTGTAAACATAACAAACAAGCATTCATAAGCCACGTATAACATGCATTAACGGTTAGCGTTCAAATAGTATTGAGTAGTGTGTTTGATGTAATTTGAATAGTTGTAACGTATGTGTTTTGGTCAAAAATCAAACAAAGATAATGCAACCAAACTTTTTGTTGTGAGGTGTGATGCTTGATGTCACACCCCTAAAATCCACACGCGGAGTACCACCGCTGGAGGCGTGACTGACCAGGATCAAGCCACCAATCATATTGAACAATGTAATAGTAAGTGTAATCCAACCAAGCAATATGAAAGGTGTTCAAATCAAAAGTATAGTTTCAACGTTTAGCGGAAGCATAAATGTAAAACCCAACATAAGTAATAAGTTTGTAATGTCATAAAAGTTTCCACAATCCGTGCCCACAACGACCGCACCTCCCGTGCAAGCTCCATGAGTACCTATGGTCCTGCAAGGCATGTAACAGAAAGTCAACAACAAAGTTGAGCGAGTTCACAGTTGGTTGTTCAGTAATGAGTTCGTTTAATAAATCGTAAGTTCGTTTATAACCATGCCGTGTATTACTAGGCCATTTGTATGTTCATCTAGTGGGGGCTTCCCATGTTGTAAGTTCAATTAGTGGGGGCTTCCCATGTTGTAAGTTACTAGACTAGCTGTATCCATAAGTATCCTTCCCAATCCGAGGATAGTAGTAAGTATAAGTTTACGTAGGTTTTACGTAAGTGCCCTTCCCAACCGAGGACAGTACGTAGCGAGTACGTAGGTTTAGCGCTGGCGTCCTTCCCAATCCGAGGACGGTAGTACGTAGGTTTAGTGCTGGTGTCCTTCCCAATCCGAGGACAGTACGTAGGCTTTACGTAGAGTTTGGCACAGGCATCCTTCCCAATCCGAGGATCGTGGTAAGTAGTCTAGTAGTGATGTAAGTACAAGTAATCATTCAATCCCATTCCCAACCCACCGGGGAATCCCATGCCTTGGTAAGAGTGTGAACTCACCTTGGTTTGCTCGGTATGCTAAGTTAAGTGCTCACAAGAAATCAATCACGTCCTATAGTACGCACGTATTTATAATCAGTTAAACTCGTAAAGTTTCACATATTGCTTGGCAGTTATCATCGTGTAACACGTAACAGTTTATCAATTCAGTTTCATGTAACTCATGTTTCATAAACAAGTCCTTCACATTTTGTACTAACCAAATTTACTCAATAACTCACTTAACCTAATTAACAAGATTAACTGGATTAACATGTGAAATGGAGTCACATACATAACAGTGTTAATAACTTAACAGGGTTAATAACATAACAGTGTTAATAACTTTAAGTCATCAGTTGGGCCGAAATCCCTAGAGTGAGCCGAAAACACTTCTAGCCGAATTCTTATATGGGCCGAAATCACCTTAGTGATTTCGTCCAGTTTGTTAACAATTGTGGGGTGTTTTCGTTAATATTATCATCATCAACAACACAACAGTATCAGTTACATGGTAATCATTCGATAGTTATAAGTTAAGTTAACCACACAATCATTCCAAACATGAAATCCAAATCAAACTACCAATCACGGTACAACCAGAACTATCATTAAATCAAGTCATCGATATATTAACATATAAGATACCGAAATATCATAAGACCTACATCATAATTAAATCAGCAGATTATCATTGGAATACCCAACAATGGCCGACAAGTATAAATGGTGTTCATGTTGCTATTTGACCAAACTTTGTAGTGGCTGCTAGTTTTATTTATTGACACACATGAAATTCTAGAGCACAATTCACACATATCAAATATAATTGGACCAATTTATGTAAAGTGTCTGACAATTCTATCCATTGCTACTCACAAGCATACAATTTCCAAAGCATTCACTAATCATCACATGTCAACAGTTACTCCATGATGCTAACAATAGTCAAAAGTGTTTTTAAAACATATAAAATTGAATAACAATTAACACTAACCGAACAAGAATGATCACCGGTGAAAATCTGACTTCGAATGAGGATAGAGCAGCCGTCGGGTTCCAAGAAAAACGAGAGGGAGAGAGAACGTGATAGGTGGTTAGGGTTTGCTTAAGGTTTTTCCGAATACGCGTAAAAGTTATATATAACTGAAACAACTTGCCACTGGGCCAAGGCCCACTTTTGTTTTCGTCGAGCAATGGTGCAGAGTGTTTTCGAGTGGGAGGGTGTTCGGCACATGGTTCATGTTTTATTAATTAATCACATCATACCATTTACACAAAACATATGTATCTCATACACACTTATAAGGCATACCGTATACAACATATCAATCACATTACGGTTAACATATTACAAACGTGCACAGTTGTGAAACAAACAAGTCGTATTAACAAACAACTTAAACATTTAACGCGCAATAAATGCGAAGATAGGAATCTTGAAAACTCGAGTTGTCACATTATCCCCAACTTGAAAGAAATTTCGTCCCGAAATTTAGCACGCGGTTACTGAGGAAGCTAGATGAGTTGTGTCGTTCACTGGTTTTCCTGGGGTATCACATCATCCCCCCGTTGATTTGGAATTTCGTCCCGAAATTCTGTAGTAGCTTCAGCCTCAGTAGTGGTTGCACTGTTTCCGAATAACTGGGGATACTTGAGTTTCATTTGATCTTCGCGCTCCCAGGTGAACTCTGGGCCACGACGGGAGTTCCAACGAACTCGAACAAGAGGTATTCTGGTGTTCTTGAGGACCTTAACATCCCGGTCCGTGATTTCAACTGGTTCCTCGACGAATCGCAACTGCTCGTCGATAGTGAGCTCCTTCAAAGGAACTATGAGGGTCTCATCTGACAGACACTTCTTCAGATTCGACACGTGGAAAACGTTGTGAACTGCACTGAGTTCAGCTGGTAAGTTTAGTCTGTAGGCCACCCTGCCTATCTTCTCTATAATTTCGAATGGTCCGACATATCGCGGATTGAGCTTGCCCCTTTTTCCAAAGCGAACCACACCCTTCCAGCGTGATACTTTAAGTAGCACTCGATCCCCAACCTGGAGCTCGAGTGTTTTCCTGTCTTTATCGGCGTATGCTTTCTGACGGTCACGAGCTGCCGCCATTCGTTGTCGTATTTGAGCAATCTTTTCTGTAGTATCAACTACGAGTTCTGGACCCGTGATCTGACTGTCACCCACCTCTGCCCAACAAAGAGGTGACCGGCATTTACGTCCGTACAATGCCTCAAATGGAGCGGCTTGAATGCTGGTGTGGTAACTGTGGTTATACGAGAATTCCACCAACGGGAGATGTTTTTCCCAGCCGTTGCCGAAATCGATTACACATGCACGAAGCATGTCTTCTAGAGTTTGAATAGTGCGCTCAGACTGCCCATCTGTCTGAGGATGATAAGCTGTGCTCATGTCTAAACGAGAGCCAAAAGATTTGTGCATTGCTTGCCACAGTTCTGAAGTAAAACGTGCATCACGATCAGAGATAATAGAGGTGGGCACCCCGTGCCTTGAGACCACTTCCTTCAAGTATACGTCTGCTAGTGTGGAGAACTTGTCCGTTTCCTTGATAGCCAAGAAGTGAGCAGACTTTGTGAGTCGATCCACGATCACCCAAATTGTGTCATTCCCACGCTGAGATCTAGGTAGGCCAGTAACAAAATCCATGAAAATTTGTTCCCATTTCCATTGTGGTATCTCAGGTTGTTGGAGTGGGCCTGATGGTTTCTGATATTCCGCTTTAACTCTCGCACAAGTCAAGCACTTGCTAACGTAAGTGGCTATGTGGGCTTTCATGCTAGGCCACCAATATGTAGTTCTGAGGTCGTGGTACATCTTATCTGAACCAGGATGTACTGAATAGCGAGACTTATGAGCTTCTTCCATTACAAGCTCGCGCAAGTTGCCATAGAGTGGGACCCAGATGCGTCCTATTACATAGTAGGCTCCGTCTGCCTTTTGTTCTAACCGTTGCCTTGAGCCGCGTAGGGCTTCAGCCCTGAAGTTTTCTGGTTTCAATGCTTCTACCTGAGCATCTCGTATCTGTGAAGGAAGACTAGACTGAATAGTGAGTTGCAATGCTCGTACACGCCTAGGTGTAGTATCCTTTCGACTGAGGGCGTCGGCCACCACATTGGCTTTGCCCGGATGGTACTTTATAGCACATTCGTAATCGTTCAGTAGTTCGACCCATCTACGTTGTCGCATGTTCAATTCTTTCTGCTTGAATATGTGCTCGAGACTCCTGTGATCGGTGTAGATGGTGCATTTAGTGCCATACAGGTAATGTCGCCATATCTTGAGCGCAAAAACAACAACTCCCAGCTCTAAATCGTGGGTAGTGTAATTCCGTTCGTGAATCTTAAGTTGGCGCGAAGCGTAAGCAATAACTTTATCCCGTTGCATCAACACACATCCAAGACCTTGGATAGACGCGTCGCAGTAGACTACAAAATCGTCCGTGCCTTCAGGCAATGAGAGGATAGGTGCGCTACAAAGTCTATCCTTTAAGTGCTGAAATGCTGTTTCCTGTGTACTACCCCAACGATAAACCACACCTTTCTGTGTCAGTAATGTGAGCAGCTGTGAAATCTTTGAGAAGTCGTTGATGAACCGTCTGTAATAACCCGCCAAACCCAAGAATTGGCGTATTTCGGTTGGTGTGCGAGGTGCAGGCCAGTTCTTGATCGAATCTACCTTGGATGGATCAACATGAATCCCATCCTTGTTTACCACATGGCCTAGAAAGTGGACTTCACGAAGCCAGAAGTCGCATTTTGAAAACTTGGCGTACAGCTGTTCCGTTCGAAGGAGTTCCAAAATGAGTCGTAAATGATGCTCGTGTTCCTCCTGACTCTTGGAGTAAATCAAAATTAATGTCGTCGATAAATACAATAACGAACTTATCAAGATAAGGTTTGCACATCCTGTTCATAAGATCCATGAAAACTGCAGGGGCGTTTGTTAACCCGAATGGCATGACCAGAAACTCGTAGTGGCCGTAGCGAGTTCGGAACGCTGTTTTGGAGACGTCCTCATCCCGGACCCTCAGTTGATGATAACCGGACCTCAAGTCAATCTTCGAGTAATAGCTCGACCCTTGCAACTGGTCGAATAAGTCGTCGATATGTAGAAGAGGATAGCGATTCTTCACGGTCACTTTGTTTAGTTCGCGGTAATCTATGCACATATGGAAAGTACCGTCTTTCTTCTTCACAAATAATATTGGAGCTCCCCAGGGCGAAGAGCTAGGACGTATGAAACCCTTATCCAAAAGTTCCTGTAATTGCTTAGACAGTTCTTCCAGTTCAGTTGGAGCTAATCGATAAGGTGCTCGAGCTATAGGTGCTGCTCCTGGAGCTAGCTCGATCTGAAATTCGACCTGGCGATGAGGCGGTAACCCAGGTAACTCTTCAGGAAACACTTGAGGAAAGTCGCGTACAACTGGAATATCTTCTAGCTTCTTCTCTTTCGCCGATGTATCTGTAACGAGTGCTAAAATAGCTGTGTGGCCCTTTCGCAAACACTTATGTGCCTTCAAGAAGGAGATGATGCCACTCACGACACCACTCTTGTCGCCTTGAACTTCGAGAGGTTCCTTGCCAGAACGAGGAATACGAATGATCTTCTCTTTGCATAGGATCTTTGCTTGTTGTTGGGATAACCAATCCATACCAATGACGATGTCGAAACTACCCAGAGTTATAGGAATGAGATCGATAGAGAAAGTCTGACCAGCTAAGACGAGGTTACAACCCTTGACTATGTGACCACTGTGGTGTCTGTTGCATCTGTTGCACTTTGGGTGATTTCCTCGATATCCACCCTGCCCTTGACTACCAGACGACTGCTGACCGGGGCTCTGGTAGTTATCTATCTTTCGCTGCTGTGCCTGGGACTGAACCGAAGTCGAACCCATGCTGGAGGTTCCATCCCATTTTCACTTGTTGTCACTGGGAATAGCAGAAGTAGTAGTAGTAGTAGTAGTACCAATACGTTTAGACAGCTTGTTCTGTTCCACTGCCTGGTCTGTGAGACGATGAGCAAGACAAGTAACATCTTGAATAGTAGCAAGGTTAGAAGTAGTCACATGACTTTGAAGCTCTGGTACTAAGCCTTTGAGGTACAACTCAATGCGCTTGATGGGAGGATCCACCATAGTTGGACATAACACTGCCAATTCGTTGGATCGTTTCGTGTACGCTTCTATCTCTGACCCCGTCATCTTCAGGTTAAAGAACTCCACTTACGGCTTGTGGGTGTCATCACGACTGCAGTATTCACGTTTGATCAGTTCCTTAAAATCATTCCATGGGGTGGCATTAGCAGCCGCCAGCCCCAGCATCTGAACTTGCGTGTTCCACCAAGTTAGCGCAGTGCCTTCGAGTGTACCAGTGGCGTACTTCACCCTACGAGCCTCAGGGCATTCACACATTTCGAAGACCGATTCGAGCTTCTCGAACCAGTGGAGGAGTCCAACGGCCCCCATTCAGTGCCACTGAAAGTACTAGAACGATAGTCCATGAAAGTTTGGAACGTGCACACAGGTGGCTGAGCGTGTTGACCTGTCGTGTGTGTAATAGTGAACAAAATTTGAGCACAAGTGTTGGGTTACGAGAGTAGGATCTAAAGATCCTAGAGTAAGTTGTGATGGCAGGCTACACCTCCTGCCTGGGCAGCTGCGAGTGCTGCAGTAACTTGTTCAGTGATCGAAGCCGCCAACTGGGCTTGAGTTAGGTTAACGCGTCCACTCATGATCTTGACATCAAGGAGAACATGAGTAGGAGAGGTTCGCGAATAGTGCGATGACAGAAGAGAGTGAGCACACAAGTATTCTCAAGCAATAGGGGTTACGTTTATCTAAGCATACCATGAGCAAAGTTCTATGTAATCTAGCATGTAGGCAATAAAACATATACCATATTACCTAGGATGTTGAGTCTTGCACGTGGAGCGAGGCGTCGTTGTGGATCGTTGAACACTGTACAGGTTATAGTCTGGTTTTAATAAAAAAACGTTTTTCCCTTATTAAAACCGAGTTCTCTATAACCAATGGCTCTGATACCAATCTGTCACACCCCCAAAATCCACACGCGGAGTACCACCGCTGGAGGCGTGACTGACCAGGATCAAGCCACCAATCATATTGAACAATGTAATAGTAAGTGTAATCCAACCAAGCAATATGAAAGGTGTTCAAATCAAAAGTATAGTTTCAACGTTTAGCGGAAGCATAAATGTAAAACCCAACATAAGTAATAAGTTTGTAATGTCATAAAAGTTTCCACAATCCGTGCCCACAACGACCGCACCTCCCGTGCAAGCTCCATGAGTACCTATGGTCCTGCAAGGCATGTAACAGAAAGTCAACAACAAAGTTGAGCGAGTTCACAGTTGGTTGTTCAGTAATGAGTTCGTTTAATAAATCGTAAGTTCGTTTATAACCATGCCGTGTATTACTAGGCCATTTGTATGTTCATCTAGTGGGGGCTTCCCATGTTGTAAGTTCAATTAGTGGGGGCTTCCCATGTTGTAAGTTACTAGACTAGCTGTATCCATAAGTATCCTTCCCAATCCGAGGATAGTAGTAAGTATAAGTTTACGTAGGTTTTACGTAAGTGCCCTTCCCAACCGAGGACAGTACGTAGCGAGTACGTAGGTTTAGCGCTGGCGTCCTTCCCAATCCGAGGACGGTAGTACGTAGGTTTAGTGCTGGTGTCCTTCCCAATCCGAGGACAGTACGTAGGCTTTACGTAGAGTTTGGCACAGGCATCCTTCCCAATCCGAGGACCGTGGTAAGTAGTCTAGTAGTGATGTAAGTACAAGTAATCATTCAATCCCATTCCCAACCCACCGGGGAATCCCATGCCTTGGTAAGAGTGTGAACTCACCTTGGTTTGCTCGGTATGCTAAGTTAAGTGCTCACAAGAAATCAATCACGTCCTATAGTACGCACGTATTTATAATCAGTTAAACTCGTAAAGTTTCACATATTGCTTGGCAGTTATCATCGTGTAACACGTAACAGTTTATCAATTCAGTTTCATGTAACTCATGTTTCATAAACAAGTCCTTCACATTTTGTACTAACCAAATTTACTCAATAACTCACTTAACCTAATTAACAAGATTAACTGGATTAACATGTGAAATGGAGTCACATACATAACAGTGTTAATAACTTAACAGGGTTAATAACATAACAGTGTTAATAACTTTAAGTCATCAGTTGGGCCGAAATCCCTAGAGTGAGCCGAAAACACTTCTAGCCGAATTCTTATATGGGCCGAAATCACCTTAGTGATTTCGTCCAGTTTGTTAACAATTGTGGGGTGTTTTCGTTAATATTATCATCATCAACAACACAACAGTATCAGTTACATGGTAATCATTCGATAGTTATAAGTTAAGTTAACCACACAATCATTCCAAACATGAAATCCAAATCAAACTACCAATCACGGTACAACCAGAACTATCATTAAATCAAGTCATCGATATATTAACATATAAGATACCGAAATATCATAAGACCTACATCATAATTAAATCAGCAGATTATCATTGGAATACCCAACAATGGCCGACAAGTATAAATGGTGTTCATGTTGCTATTTGACCAAACTTTGTAGTGGCTGCTAGTTTTATTTATTGACACACATGAAATTCTAGAGCACAATTCACACATATCAAATATAATTGGACCAATTTATGTAAAGTGTCTGACAATTCTATCCATTGCTACTCACAAGCATACAATTTCCAAAGCATTCACTAATCATCACATGTCAACAGTTACTCCATGATGCTAACAATAGTCAAAAGTGTTTTTAAAACATATAAAATTGAATAACAATTAACACTAACCGAACAAGAATGATCACCGGTGAAAATCTGACTTCGAATGAGGATGGAGCAGCCGTCGGGTTCCAAGAAAAACGAGAGGGAGAGAGAACGTGATAGGTGGTTAGGGTTTGCTTAAGGTTTTTCCGAATACGCGTAAAAGTTATATATAACTGAAACAACTCGCCACTGGGCCAAGGCCCACTTTTGTTTTCGTCGAGCAATGGTGCAGAGTGTTTTCGAGTGGGAGGGTGTTCGGCACATGGTTCATGTTTTATTAATTAATCACATCATACCATTTACACAAAACATATGTATCTCATACACACTTATAAGGCATACCGTATACAACATATCAATCACATTACGGTTAACATACTACAAACGTGCACAGTTGTGAAACAAACAAGTCGTATTAACAAACAACTTAAACATTTAACGCGCAATAAATGCGAAGATAGGAATCTTGAAAACTCAAGTTGTCACACTTGAATCAATGAACAATATTAAGGATCACTCAAAAATGTAATGAACAAATGACACAGAGATTTATACGAGGAAAAAGCCCTTGATCAAAAGTTGATCTCCGGCATAAAAAACCTCGGGTGATGGAAACTACCGATCACCAACTAAGATTAATCAAAATAAGTTTACAACTCAGGATGATAACAAGCTTGTTACAAGGATTACTAGTGTGCAATGTGCAAAAATGTATGAAGTTGCCAAGTAGATTGTCGAGAGCTGTTCGAGTGTTGTTACGAGAGTGTGTGTGTTTTTGCTAAAATTAGCTAAGTGTTCTACTCAAGCTTGTTATCCCCATTTTAAATTAGAAATAACTAAGTTAACAAACTATCCGCAATACGCGCAAGTTCCCCACGATCTCCACAACGTTCACAATGGTCAAGCACGTACGGAATATTGAGGGAATATGCTCCTGGAATTTCGGAAAGACTTGGTCCATGCTCTCGTTCCTGCAAAACAGGCATACGTACAAGGAAGACAATTGTTAGTAGTAGGATAACAACAGTGATCCTGAATCCTGATCCTGCGACACCTGTTGAGGATCCTTAATTCAAACAGAATTGAGGATCCATGATCCTGGTAGCACTTGAAGACCCGTGATCCTTAGGATTTAGAAAAACCTCCCCTAACAATTGCCCCCAAAATATAAGGAGTAAAGTGTAAATTGTCGAGTTATATTTTCTTGATCTTATCCGTAACAAACTAACGGATATATAACCGTTATGATCGAACTATCCGTTGCAGATCTTACGTCATCTGAAGCAACATCCCTGCAAAATCATGATTATAAATTGAAGTTAGAGATAAGGATCAATGTGCATTTAAATTCGAGCGAGACTCCCTTTAAATCCACATTCGAAGACTAAGCAGGTATCTCTCTCTTCTCTCTTTCTCTTCATCTTCTTCTTGCTCTGTTCTTCTTCTTTCTCCGAATCACAATGAAGCTAAGATCATCCCCTGCTAAGGATCATCGAAAAGATAGTCCCTTAAAAAGCCAAGGGATCATCGAAGACTCTCCGAAGGAACGTTGCTGCTTTACTGATCCTGAGATCGACAGGATTCGTCATTGCTTTCCGACGAGCACTATTTTCAAACCCTTTGACCCTACCGTCCGGAGTGATTTTATCTCTGAAACTTGGGTTGCATTTCCAGTCACCCCACTCTCTATAGGATATTCCTATCCTTTTCCTGCTTTTACCCAATCTTTCTTCTCCCTTACCGGTAAATCCTATATCCAGGCAATGCCAATGATGTGGAGGGTTCTGTTTACCCTTGAGAGGATCATTGAGCAGGAGGATATTGAGTTGGGAATGTCGGAGTTGTCTGAACTATACAACCTTGTGAGCCATGGTTCACACCGCTTTCTATTCAAACATAAACCCGGTGAACCTCATCCAATCCTGAAAACCACCAAGAATGATAACAAGTGGAAGAAACGTTTTTTCTTCGTCAGGAGGGATTCTATCCCTGATGGGAAGGATCTCCCCAGAAAATGGGCCACTCACGGTAGGATAGAGGATCCTTATAGAAGGATCATTGGATAACCTGTTTCTGTTGAGGATCACTAACCCCTTTGTTTCTCTTTTGCAGCTATTTCTGTTTCACACATCATTACATCACCAGCAACAAAGGAAAGGCTCGTTGCTTTCTGGAGTCTTGATCCTGCTATAAGATCATTTCAAGCAAGTACCAAGGATTCTCAAGAAGTATCCTCAGGCTCTGTCACAATGTCAAGTAAGTATCCGAGTTCATATATGATTAAATGTTGAAATACAAATAAAACAAGAATACTTATCCGTTGTTTTGGATGGATAGGTGCTGGAAAATCCTCAAGGTCTGCCACCCACTTCAGTGTTACCAATCTTACTGTTGTTGCTCCCAGGTCTGGGAAGAAGAAGGCTGCTGCTAGCCCGAGTGCCGTGGTCCCAAAGCCTACCACCTCCAAGGGGGGAAAGAAAAGGAAGACCACCGAGGCTGACAATCTTGAAGGCTTGCCTCTTATCCGCCACCAGTTCCAAGAATACTTTGCTGAGGTAAGGATCACCGACTTTGCTTCGTTATCCTGCCCACTTGAGGATCACGTGATCCTAAACTTTACCTTGTCTTTTTGCAGAAATTTGCCGAGGTCGAGATGCTGTTTGATGCTTATAATGAGGAAGCGGAGCAAAAGCACCTGGAGTATCAAAAATTCTTCCTTGCCAAGGATCAAGCTATCTCCCGCCTTGAGAATGATCTTTCTCTGGCAAAGTAGCAGGTGGTCATGGCCCAGATAAATGTTGATCACGAGAAGCACGACCTGCTGGAAGATGCCAAAGTCTCTGCTGCCATCACAATGTATAAGATCAAGCTGCAAATGGCTCAGGAGGCTGAGGATCCTGACTTCGACAGGACCACCTGGGACAAGGAGGGCTGGAAGGCAAAGCTGGCTGAGCTAGAGGATGAAGAGGAGGAGGCTACTGAGGTTTTGGCGATCGAGGCAAGTGGCAGTGGAAAAGATCAGGCTGGTGGTGATGATGCTGGTGGTGATGCAGCCAAGGAGTGAGCTGCTGAAATGGGTGATGAATGATATTTCTAGACGTGGCCGGAGCCCATTTTTTAGGATTTGATAGTAGTTTTTTGGTTATGGTGTTTTGAAACAATGTTGGGTTGGTGATTTGAACAATAGTTTCTAGGATTATGGATCAAGGATCCTTAGACAATAGGTAGGATAATAGGTGGTGGAGGGATCCTCTGTTTGGGGGATTAAACCACTTGTTATCCTGCCATCTTTTATTTCTTGCACTCTTAAGACCCGTTAACAATGGACACCCTTTGTCAACCCAAATGGACGGGCCACGTATTGCTGGTAGAAGTTTGGGTTGACAATTTTGACAACCTTAAAAGGGTTTAACTTTTGTGAATAAATAAAACTTTAACTTTTTAGCTATTTCTCGTGTTACTATCCTTGTGAACTCTTTATTCTTCTATTGTAGTTATCCACTTTGTTTGAATTTATCAACATTAATAAATCATGTTTAAAAATTTTAGGATATGATCAAGGATCAAATATCCTATAGTCGATAAACTAAGAAAAGTTATGTAACTTAAAGATCATTAGTTCTGTTGTCAAAGGATAAGGGTCACTTATATAAATAAAGAATAAAATAAAAGTGATCAAGGATCGTACCTGAGAATCCAAGTGAGGATCCCAACCCTTTAATATTTATTATCAGGATAACCAAAAGACAAACCTTAGTAGAAGGTAAGGATCAAGGATCCTTGGTCGTTTAGCCTCAAAAACCTGAAATAGAATATAACTTGGGACTAAGCCAATATAAGAGAAAAGTTAGTAACTGGGGACAAGCCCAACAATTCTGGGGACAAGCCCAATATACTGGGGACAAGCCCAAAGGATAACTGGGGACAAGCCCAAAGGATAACTAGGGACAAGCACAAAGAATAACTGGGGACAAGCCTAAAGGATCTTGTGTAAACTAGAGTATGGCCCTCACTGGCGACTATCCAAACTTAGTGACATGAAAATGCCAAAACCTTAGCTAACGTGAAAACGTTAGAAACCTTAGGAACGGATATATGGTATGTCTACCATTATACGTAGGATCCCGGATACAACCAGTACAATGAAATTGTCAGCCCCTAAAGCGAGTACTGGTCCCATTGCCATGAACTGTACCAGGATAATCGTGCGCTGCTGGCGAAACTGGGGACAGGCCCAAAACTGGGGACTAGCCCAAATAACTAGGGTCAAGCCCAAATAACTGGATACTTCTGTGGATACTCAATCTTTTGTTAAGGATACCTAAACCTTCTGCAAAACTCAGAATCAAGTGAAAGGAGGATAAAGGATCCAGGATCCTTATCCTTGTATATAGAATGTTTAAAGAATGAAATAGTTTGAGATTAGATCATTACCAAAATGAGGATCCTCTGTCCTGTAAGGATCCTTCAAGGATACTTGTCAGGTAAGAATCATGGATCCTTATTACATGAAGTATTTCTTCAAGTGGACAGCATTCCAAGCTCTTGGTAACAAATCACCTTCCATTGTTAGCAATCGATATGCCCCCTTTCCTGCTTCAGCTTCAATCAAATAAGGGCATTCCCACTTTGGTGCTAACTTCCCATCAGCAGGATTGGTGGTGTTCTGAAATGCTTTCCATAATACCATATCACCAACTTGGAATTTCCTGATCCTGACATTTTTGTTGTAGCCTCCGGCCATCCTTTGTTGATAACTGGCCATCCTTATCCTTGCCAAATCCCTGAGTTCTTCTATAGTGTCCAAGTCTTGAACCAAGTTTTCAGCATTTTCTTCAGGATCACGACTGCTTGTTCTTGCAGTAGGAACCACCATCTCTGTAGGGATCACTGATTCTGCTCCAGATACCAAAGAGAATGGAGTTTGGCCAGTAGCATTCTTGGGAGTTGTCCTATCAGCCCAAAGTACATAAGGTAGTCCTTCTGCCCATTTTCCTTTCTTTGATCCAAGCTTCTTCTTCAAATTGTTGATGATGATATTGTTGGATGATTTTGCCTGGCCATTACCTTGTGGGTGGACTGGTGTTGATGTTATCATCCTAATCCCTCAGTTGTCACAAAAGTTAGTAGTTCTACTCCCAATAAATTGGGATCCATTATCACAAACAATTTCAGAAGGGATACCAAATCTAGTAATAATATTTCTCTTAATAAAGGATATCACTTCCTTTTCTCTGAGTTGAGCAAAGGCTTCAGCCTCTATCCACTTGGAGAAGTAATCAGTCATGGCAAGCATGAATACTTTTCCACCAGGTGCCTTAGGAAGCTTACCGACTATATCCATTCCCCATCTCATAAATGGCCAAGAAGAGGATATAGGATGCAAAAGCTCTGCTGGATGGTGAAGGATATTACTATGTCTCTGACAAGGATCACACTTCTTGGCATATTCCACAGCATCCTTCTTCATAGTAGGCCAATAGTATCCTGTCCTCAGGATCCTTGAGAATAATGCCCTGCCCCCAGTGTGGTTTCCACAATCTCCTTCGTGAAAATCCTTTAGGACTTCTTGGATTTCAGGATCCTCAATGCACCTTAGGTATAGACCTGCAAGAGATCACTTATATAACATGTTATTCAATATTGTGAATTGAGATACCTTGATTTTGAAAGCCCTGGGGTTTTCTCCTGTAGGAATCTCTCCATGTTGTATGTATCTCATGATTGGAAGGATCCATGATCCTGAATGAGATTGAGTATCATCACTAGGGATGATTGCAGAATCCTCTTCTATCTCCATGGCTACATGATCCTCGATAGCAGGGGTTAGGATATGGATAATAGGGATCCTGATATCCTCCGGGATCTTCAAGGATGATCCTAGATTGGCTAATGCATCAGCCTCTGCATTCTCTTCCCTTGGTACATGTGTTAAACTAAAGGAAACAAAAGAGAGTGTCAATTCTTTGACTATCTCTAGATATTTGATTAGCTTTTCACCTTTAACAGCATAAGATCCATTAAAGTGATTAGTAATTAACAATGAATCCACATGTACCTCAAGATACCTGATCCTCATATGCTTAGCGATTTGCAAACCAGCTATCAAGGCTTCATATTCAGCCTCATTATTAGTAGTTTGGAACTCACAAGCTATGGAGTGGGGTATTATGTCCCCCTGTGGCGATTTTAGTAGTATTCCAAGTCCTGTTCCTTTGACATTGGAGGCTCCATCAGTGAAGAGTATCCAAGGATCCTTAGTTTCTTCTAGCTGTTGGACTTCCAACTGAGCTTCCTTTTGCAAGTCACTACTAAAATCTGCCACAAAGTCAGCTAAGGCTTGGGATTTGATGGCAGTTATTAGTTCATATCTTATATCATATGCACTAAGCTTCACTGTCCACTTTGCCATCCTTCCTCACATTTCAGGTTTCCTGAGAACATTCTTAATTGGAAAATTAGTCTTATCAATAATGGCATGAGTTTCAAAATAATGTCTTAATTTAGTAGATGCCATAATTAATGCAAGGATAAGTTTTTCTAAATGTGAATACCTGGATTCAGCATCAAGCAAACTCTTACTTACATAATAGACAGGATGTTGTGTACCTTCGTGATCCTTAACAAGGACCACACTTACTGCTTTAGAGGATACCGCTAAATACAAGGATAATATATCCCCTTTTTCTGGTTTCATCAAGGCAGGGGCTGAGGATAGGTAATCCTTAAGAGCTTTGAGAGCGTTTTCATGCTTTTCAGTCCACTCAAATTTCTTGTTCTTCCTCAAAATGTCATAAAATTCCTTGCATTTTTCTGAGGATTTGGATATGAACCTGTTCAAGGCTGCGATCCTGCTTGTCAATCTTTGCACATCCTTAGCATTGGCAGGAGATTTGATATTCACAATAGCCTTGATTTGCTATGGACTTGCTTCAATGCCTCTTTTTGTCACCATATAGCCTAGGAATTTACCTGCTTTAACACCAAAGTGACACTTGGAAGGATTTAGTTTCATATTAAATTTATCAAGGATATTGAATGCTTCCTCCAAGTCTCTAAGGTGATCCTCAGCTTTCTTGGACTTAACCACCATGTCATCTATATAAACCTCCATAGTGTGTCCAATTTGGTCCTTGAACATCATATTGACTAGCCTTTGATAAGTAGCACCTGCATTCCTTAGTCCAAATGGCATAGCAATATAACAATATATACCAGTTGGGGTCACAAAGGCTGTATCCTCTTGATCAGATGGTTCCATCTGAATTTTTTGAATTCCAGATGAAGCATCCATAAAAGTCAACAACTCATGACCCGCGGTAGCATCCACCATGGAGTCAATGTGGGGTAATGGGAAAGGATCCTTGGGACATGCCTTGTTTAAATCAGTAAAATCGACACATACCCTCCACTTTCCATTTTTCTTTTGAACAACAACCACATTGGCTAACCATCTTGGATACTTGACCTCTCTTATCATACCTGCCCGAAGTAGTTTATCTACCTCTTCCTGGATAATAGCATTCCTTTCAGGTGCAAACTTCCTCCTCTTCTGATGTATAGGCTTGAATCACCTGTCAATGCCAAGCTTATGAGTAATTATATCCTTAGATATACCTGTCATATCCTCATGCTTCTAGGAAAATGTGGTTTTCCGCCTCTTAAGGAAGGATACTAGATCCAGTTCAATGTTACTGAGGATCCCTGATCCTCTGAAGACGATGGATTCAGGATCATCGGGATCCATAAGTATTTCTTTCACATCCTGTTCTCTTGCCTCCAAGACATCTCTTGGAGGATACTTTAGTTGCTATTGTTCCCTTGGTCTTGAGGCTGGCTTCATTGATGACGTGTAACAATTCTTAGCTTCTTGTTGATCACTCTCAATTTTCACCACTCCCCACGGACTATGAAGCTTTACACATTGATGATAAGTAGATGGGACTGCCTTCATGTCATGTATCCATGGCCTGCCAAGGATAACATTACAACAAGATAAGCAATCTATAACACAAAAATTTTGATAACAATGGAGTCCTTCAATATAGATGGGGAGTTTGATGTCCCCCAATGTATTCTTGGTCTCTCTGCTGAATCCCACAAGTACTGAGGATCTTGGGACAATGTCTGATTTAGGAATGTTCATCTTCTTGAGGACATCAAGCTGAATGATGTTTACTGAGCTTCCTCCATCTATCAGGATCCTGTGAACAAAATGGTTAGAAATAAACAGAGTAATAACAAGACCATCATGATCATGATCCTGAACATCAACACGATCATCCTCATCAAAAGTTATAATCTTTTCCTTGGTGACAGTGGAGGTCCGGATGAGTCTGTCTCCATTATCCATCTTGGTTTCCTTGGCATGTCTTTTGGCTGCTGAAAAGGAAGTACCACAAATGTCTGATCCACCGGATATAAAGTTTATAACTTGTGCATCTGCTGGAGGAGCAGGAGCCTTTTCCGGGATCCTTTCAGGATCCTGGGTCCTTGACTTCTTTCGTCCCAAAAGCTCCTTCAAGTGCCCCTTGCTTAACAAGTAACCAATTTCTTTTCTAAGTGCAATACACTCTTCAGTGAGATGTCCGAAATCCTCATGATATGCACACCACTTGGACTTATCCTTTGTTGCGGCTGGTTTATCACTTTTCCTTGGCCATCTTTCTTTCTCACCTAGATTCTGCATTGCAAGAATTAGTTCATTGTTATCAACAGAAAAACAGTATTCAGAAATGGGAGGATAATCCTCGTCATCCTCCTCCTGCTCTACTGCATGCACGTTCTGGTTGTCAGACTTGTTGTAGGATTTAAACTTGTTATTCTTGAAGTAGGATCCTTGCTTTTCCTGCTTTGAGGATCCTGCTAATCTCTCCTGGATCCTTTTGTCATCCTCTAGATGGATGAACCTAAGGGCCCTGGTTCTTACTTCATCAAGATTCCTGCATGGGGTTATAACAAGATCATCACAGAACAATGAATCCCTAAGCAAACCCATTTTAAAGGCTTCTACAGCCGTAGCTATATCCAAGTTAGGGATATCTAAGGATTCTTTACTAAACTTAGTGATGTAATCTCTAAGTGATTCATTTTGACCTTGTGTTACCCTATATAGGTCACTAGTTAATCGTTCAAATTTTCTACTACAAGAGAATTGACTATTAAACAGGTTAACTAGATTAGCAAATGAAGTAATAGAGTAAGGGGGAAGACTTAGCAGCCATTTAAGAGCTAATCCTGTGAGTGTGGATCCAAAACCCTAGCATAGACATGCTTCCTTTAGCCTCTCAGGAATTGGATTGATCTCCATCCTCTCCCTGTATTGAGCTACATGCTCCTCTAGATCCGTTGAACCATCATATAGCTTCATAGTTGGTATCTGGAACCTTTTGGGTATCTCAGCATCACAAATAGGTGGTGCAAAGCGAGATATCCTATGGCTACCATCTGCAATTTCAGGAATGGGTTTAACCACTCCGGGTACGCTGGATATCATATCCTTAAGCTTCTGTAACTCCCTAGGCATAGCCTGATTGATACCTGTATCCTGCATAGAGCCATGGTTAGTGTTATAAGAATTATTAAAAGTGTTACCTCCCATGGGATTCAAGTTTGGAATTGCAAATGTGAATCCATATTGTCGGGATTCTAGTATTATTGAAGGACCAAAGGAAGCAATGGTCTGCGTTGGTATGAAGTCTCCTTGATGAACATCCGAACTTGGAGGTTGCATACTTCTTAAGAATCCTTAATCCTGAAAGATGTTGGATCCTTGATGCTGAGAGGATCCTTGAACCTGAAAGGATCCTTGAGGCTGAGAGGATCCTTGAACCTGAGAGGATCCTGGAACCATGGAGGATCCTTGGACCTGAGAGGATCCTTGGACCTGGGAGGATCCTTGAACTGTGTGCATTCCCAAATATCCTCCTGAGCTGACGAAGGATCCCTGATGCTGAAAAGAGGACCCCGATGGCTAAAAACCATGGTTGCAAAACAAGGTCTAGTAGGTCAACTCGGGCCGAGTTTGACTTAAAATAAAATAAACCAAAATTTCTATGCCTATAATATTAAAGAATGAATATCAATTTCACGTATTTTGTTATAAATATTAGTAAATTTATGTTATTTGACATATATTTAATTTTCGAAAACTAATTTCTTTATAATTTGGCATGTCCGAGTACTCCCCGTGTACTCTCCGCCTAGGCCGAGTACTCTCAACTCCCAGGTCGACCGACTAGGGAGCGCCTAGCGACTTTTGCAACCATGCTAAAAACAGGATCCTTGAGGCTGGAAGTGAGAGCCAAATGATTGACTCATAGTTGTTGTTCTATAACGCCTTTCTAATGGACCACTTTGATACTGGATGTCTGGAACTACCGATTGTAGGTTAGTTACAACTAGAGTGTCAAAATTCAATGACCTTGGTATCAGAGGAGAGTGATCCTCCACTGATTTCTTCTGTTTCTTGACATCACCAATCTCCTAGAGGATCCTTTCATTGGTTTTGTCCTGCTCTTGTATGCGATCTCTTATCTACAAAATCAAAGTAAAAAGATCATTAGTAGTAGGATTAGAGGAAACAGAAGAAGTTGGTGGTTTTGGGAAAATGGGGGGTTTGTCTCTTCGCAGCATTTTCAGCATTCTTCTGGGATCCAGAAGGTGGTGGAGGCAAAGGAGGAACGCCCTGTGAATAACTGATTGCCGGCATTGAACTTGAAGTGCTCTTTACTGAAGAAGCCATCTGCTTGGTTGTAATGAACCGAAATGATCACCAAAACAAGAATTTCTCAAGAACGAAGCACCAATTGCCCCACGGTGGGCGCCAAACTGTTTTAGTCAAAAATCAAGCAAAGATAATGCAACCAAACTTTTTGTTGTGAGGTGTGATGTATGAATCAATGAACAATATTAAGGATCACTCAGAAATGTAATGAACAAATGACATAGAGATTTATACGAGGAAAAAGCCCTTGATCAAAAGTTTATCTCCGGCATAAAAAACCTCGGGTGATGGAAACTACCGATCACCAACTAAGATTAATCAAAATAAGTTTACAACTCGGGATGATAACAAGCTTGTTACAAGGATTACTAGTGTGCAATGTGCAAAAATGTATGAAGTTGCCAAGTAGATTGCCGAGAGCTGTTCGAGTGTTGTTACGAGAGTGTGTGTGTTTTTGCTAAAATTAGCTAAGTGTTATACTCAAGCTTGTTATCCCCATTTTAAATTAGAAATAACTAAGTTAACAAACTATCTGCAATACGCGCAAGTTCCCCACGATCTCCACAACGTTCACAATGGTCAAGCACGTGCGGAATATTGAGGGAATATGCTCCTGGAATTTCGGAAAGACTTGGTCCATGCTGTCGTTCCTGCAAAACAGGCATACGTATAAGGAAGACAATTGTTAGTAGTAGGATAACAACAGTGATTCTGAATCATGATCCTGCGACACCTGCTGAGGATCCTTAATTCAAACAGAATTGAGGATCCATGATCCTGGTAGCACTTGAGAATCCGTGATCCTTAGGATTTGGAAAATCCTCCCCTAACAGTATTTTTTTGGTCAAAAATCAAGCAAAGATAATGCAACCAAATCTTTTGTAGTGAGGTGTGATGCTTGAATCAATGAACAATATTAAGGATCACTCAGAAATGTAAAGAACAAGTTACACAAGGATTTATACGAGGAAAAAGCCCTTGATCAATAGTTGATCTCCGGCATAAAAAACCTCGGGTGATGGAAACTAACCATCACCAACTCAAATTAAACAGAAAATGTATTACAACTCGGGATGATAGCAAGCTTGTTACAAGGATCACTAGAGTGTAATGTGCAAAAATGTGTGTAATCGCCGAGCAAACTGTCGAGAGCTGATGAGAACAGTTACGAGTGTGTGTGTTTAGCCAAAAATAGCCAAGTGTCCTAATCAAGCTCGCTATCCCCTTTTAAATTTAGAAAATATCTAAGTTAACTAACTATCCGCATTTCGTGCAAGTCTTCCACGACCTCCATAACGTTCATAACAGTCAAGCACGTGCGGAATAAAAAGGGAATATGCTCCAGGAACTTCGGTGAGACTTGGTCCATACTCTCGTTCCTGCAAAACAAGTTTACCTACAAGGAAAACAATTGTTAGTAGTAGGATAATAACAGTGATCCTGAATCCTGATCCTGCGACACCTGCTGAGGATCCTTAATTCAAACAGAATTGAGGATCCATTATCCTGGTAGCACTTGAGGATCTGTGATCCTTAGGAATTGTAAAATCCTCCCCTAACAATTGCCCCCAAAATATAAGAAGTAAAGTGTAAATTGTCGAGTTATATTTTCTTGTTCTTATCTTTAACCAACTAACGGATATATAGCCGTTGTAATCGAACTAGCCGTTACCGATTATACGTCATTGAAGCGACATCCCTGCAGAATCATGATTATAAATTGAAGTTAGAGATAAGGGTCAATGTGCATTTAAATTCGAGCGAGACTTCCTTTAAATCCACATTTGAAGATCAAGCAGGTACTTCTCTTTCCTCTTCATCTTCTCTTTCTTACTCTGCGTCTTTTTTCTTCAAAATTTCTGAATCACAATGAAGCTAAGATCATCCCCTGCTAAGGATCATCGAAAAGACAGTCCTTTAAAAAGCCAAGGGATCATCGAAGACTCTCCGAAGGAACGTTGCTGCTTTACCGATCCTGAGATCGACAGGATCCGTCATTGCTTTCCAGCGAGAACTGCTTTCAAACCCTTTGACCCTACCGTCCGGAGTGATTTTGTCTCTGAAACTTGGGTTGCATTTCCAGTTACCCCTTTCTCGATAGGATACTCCTACCCTTTTCCTGATTTCACCCAATCTTTCTTCTCCCTTACCGGCATATCCTACATCCAGGCTATGCCAATGATGTGGAGGGTTCTATTTACCCTTGAAAGGATCATTGAGCAAGAGGATATTGAGTTGGGAATGTCAGAGTTATCTGAATTATACAACCTTGTGAGCCATGGTTCACACCGCTTTCTATTCAAACATAAACCCGGTGAACCACATCCAATCTTGAAAACCACCAAGAACGATAACAAGTGGAAGAAACGTTTCTTCTTCGTCAGGAGGGATTATATCCCTAATGGGAAGGATCTCCCCAGAACATGGGCCACTCATGGTAGGATAGAGGATCCTTATAGAAGGATCATAGGATACCCTATCTCCACTGAGGATCACAAACCCCTCCATTTCTATTTTGCAGCTATTTCTGTTTCACACATCATTACATCACCTGCAACGAAGGAAAGGCTTGACGCTTTCCGGAGTCTTGATCCTGCTATTAGATCATTCCAAGCAAGTACCAAGGATTCTCAAGAAGTATCCTCAGGCTCTGTCACAATGTCAAGTAAGTATCCATGTTTGTATGTAATTAAATGTTAAAACATAGATAAAACAAGAATACTTATCTTTTGTTTTGGATGGATAGGTGCTGGAAAATCCTCAAGGTCTGCTTCCCACTTCAGTGTCACCGATCTTACTACTATTGGTCCCAGGTCTGGGAAGAAGAAGACTGCTGCTAGCCCAAGTACTGTTGTTCCCAAGCCTATCACCTCCAAGGGAAAGAAGAGGAAGACCTCTGAAGCTGATAACCTGGAAGGCTTGCCTCTGATCCGCCACCAGTTCCAGGAATACTTTGCCGATGTAAGGATCACTGACTTAACTTGATTATCCTGCCCACTTGAGGATCACGTGATCCTAAACTTTACCTTGACTTTTCTTGCAGAAATTTGCTGAGATCGAGAAGTTCTTTGATGTGTATACTGAAGAAGTTGACCAGAAGCACTTGGAGTTCCAAAAGATTGTCCTAGCCAAGGATCACACTATCTCTCGCCTTGAGAAAGATCTTGATGAGGCCAAAAGGCAAGCGGTCGTAGCACAAATTGATGCTGATCAAGAGAAGAACGACCTGCTGGAAGATACTAAAATCTCTGCTGCCATCACCATGTACAAGGTCAAGCTACAAATGGCTCAGGAGGCCGAGGATCCTGACTTCGATAGGGCCACTTGGGACAAGGAGGGCTGGAAGGCAAAGCTGGCTGAGCTGGACGATGAGGAGGGGGCTACAGAGGTTCTGGAAATCGAGGCAAGTGGCAGCGGGAAGGATCAAGCCGGTGGTGATGATGCTGGTGGTGATGCAGCCAAGATGTGAGCTGCAAACATGGGCGATGATGGACATTTCTAGACGCGGCCAGAGCCCATATTTTTAGGACTTGGTAGTGTTTTTTTTTTTGTTGTGATGTTTTGAAACAATGTCGGGTTGTACTTTGAACAATAGTTTCTAGGGTTGTGGATCATAGATCCTTAGACAATAGGTAGGATAATGGGTGGTGGATGGATCCTCTGTTTGTGGGATGAAGCCACTTGTTATCCTGCCATCTTTTATTTCTTGCACTCTTAAGACCTGTTAACAATGGACACCCTTTGCCAACCCATGTGGATGGGCCACGTTTTGCTGGTAGAAATGTGGGTTGGCAATTTTGACAACCTTTAAGTGTTTAACGTTTCATGAATAAATAAAACCTTAACTTTTTGATTATTTCCCATGTTGTTTTCTTTGTGAGTACTTTACTTTTCAATTGTTGAGATATATTTTGTCTGGATTTACTAAGTAAAGAGGAAAAAATTAATAAATATCCTCAAAAAGTTTAGGATATGATCATGGATCAAATATCCTATAGTCAATAAACTCAGAAAAGGTATATAACTTAAAGATCATTATTTCTGTTGTCAAAGGATAAGGGTCACTTATAAGAATAATGAATAAAATCAAAGTGAATAAGGATCGTACCTGAGAATCCAAGTTAGGATCCTAACCCCTTAACATTTATAATCAGGATAACCAACATACAAACCTTAGTAGAAGGTAAGGATCAAGGATCCTTGGTCATTTAACTTCAAAAACCTGAAATAGAATATAACTTGGGACTAAGCCAATATAAGATAAAAGTTAGTTGACTGGGGACAAGCCCAACAATTCTGGGGACAAGCCCAATATACTGGGGACAAGCCCAATATACTGGGGACAAGCCCAAAGGATAACTGGGGATAAGCCCAAAGGATAACTGGGGACAAGCCCAAAGGATAACTGGGGACAAGCCCAAATGATCTTGTGTAAACTGGAGTATGGCCCTCACTGGCGACTATCCAAACTTAGTGACATGAAAATGCCAAAACCTTAGCTAACGTGAAAACGTTAGAAACCTTAGGAACGGATGTATGGTACGTCTACCATTATACGTAGGATCCTGAATACAGCCAGTACAATGAAATTGTCAGCCCCTAAAGCGAGTACTGGTCCCATTGCCATGAACTGCACCAGGATCATCATGCGCTGCTGGCGATACTGGGGATAGGCCCAAAGAGCTGGGGTCAAGCCCAAATAACTGGGGTCAAGCCCAAATAACTGGGGTCAAGCCCAAATAACTGGGGTCAAGCCCAAATAACTGGATACTTCTGTGGATACTCAATCCTTTGTTAAGGACACCTGAACCTTCAAAACTCAGAATCAAGTGAAAGGAGGATAAAGGATGCAGGATCCTTATCCTTATATAAGATAATTAAAGAATGAAATAGTTTGAGATTAGATCATTACCAAAATGAGGATCCTCTGTCCTGTAAGGATCCTTCAAGGATGCTTGTCAGGTAAGGTTCATGGATCCTTCTCACATGAAATATTTCTTCAAGTGGACAGCATTCCAAGCTCTTGGCAGCAAATCACCTTCCATTGTTAGCAATCGATATGCCCCCTATCCTGCTTCAGCTTCAATCAGGTAGGGGCCTTCCCACTTTGGTGCCAACTTCCCATCAACATGATTGGTGGTATTCTGAAATGCCTTCATTAATACCATATCACCAACTTGGAATTTCCTGATCCTGACATTTTTGTTGTAGGCTCCAGCCATCCTTTGTTGATAACTAGCCATCCTTATCCTTGTCAAATCCATGAGTTCTTCTATAGTATCCAAGTCTTGAACCAAGTTTTCAGCATTTTCTTCAGGATCACGAATGCTTGTTCTTGCAGTAGGAACCACCATCTCTGTAGGGATCACTGATTCTGCTCCAAATACCAAAGAGAACGGAGTTTGGCCAGTAGCATTCTTGGGAGTTGTCCTATCAGCCCAAAGCACATAAGGTAGTTCTTCTGCCCATTTTCCTTTCTTGGATCCAAGCTTCTTTTTCAAGTTGTTGATGATGATCTTGTTGGATGATTCTGCTTGACCATTAGCTTGTGGATGGACTGGTGTTGATGTTATCATCTTAATCCCCCAGCTGTCACAAAAGTTAGTAGTTCTATTCCCAATAAATTGGTATCCATTATCACAAACAATTTCAGAAGGAATACCAAATCTAGTAATAATGTTTCTCTTAATAAAGGATATCACTTCCTTTTCTCTGACTTGAGCAAAGGCTTCAGCCTCTATCCACTTGGAGAAGTAATCAGTCATAGCAAGCATGAATACTTTTCCACCAGGTGCCTTAGGAAGTTTACCAACTATATCCATTCCCCATCTCATAAATGGCCAAGAAGAGGATATAGGATGCAAAAGTTCTGCTGGTTGGTGAAGGATATTACTATGTCTCTGACAAGGATCACACTTCTTGGCATATTCCACAACATCGTTCTTCATAGTAGGCCAATAGTATCCTGTCCTCAGGATCCTGGAGAATAATGCTCTGCCCCCAGTGTGGTTTCCGCAATCTCCTTCGTGAAAATCCTTTAGGACCTCTTGGATTTTAGGATCCTCAATGCATCTTAGATATGGCCCTGTAAGAGATCGTTTATATAACATGTTATTCAATATTGTGAATTGAGATACCTTGATTTTGAAAGCCCTGGGGTTTTCTCCTGTAGGAATCTCTCCATGTTGTATGTATCTCATGATTGGGAGGATCCATGATCCTGAATGAGATTGAGTATCATCACTAGGGATGATTGCAGAATCCTCTCCTATCTCCATGGCTACATGATCCTCAATAGCAGGGGTCAGGATGTGGATAATAGGGATCCTGATATCCTCCGGAATCTTCAAGGATGATCCTAGATTGGCTAATGCATCAGCCTCTGCATTCTCTTCCCTTGGTACCTGTGTCAAACTAAAGGAAACAAAAGTGAGTGCCAATTCTTTGACTATCTCTAAATATTTGATTAGCTTTTCACCTTTAACAGCATAGGATCCATTAAAGTGATTAGTAATTAAAAATGAATCTACATGTACCTCAAGATACCTGATCCTCATATGCTTAGCAATTTGCAAACCAGCTATCAAGGCTTCATACTCAGCCTCATTGTTGGTAGTTTGAAATTCACAAGCTATGGAGTGGGGTATTATGTCCCCCTGTGGCGATTTTAGTAGTATTCCAAGCCCTGCTCCTTTGACATTGGAGGCTCCATCAGTGTAGAGTATCCAAGGATCCTTAGTTTCTTCTAGCTGTTGGACTTCCAACTCAGCTTCCTTTTGCAAGTCACTACTGAAATCTGCCACAAAGTCAGCTAAGGCTTGGGACTTGATGGCAGTCCTTGGTTTATATCTTACGTCATATGCACTAAGCTTCACTGCCCACTTAGCCATCCTTCCTAACATTTCAGGTTTCCTGAGAACATTCTTAATTGGAAAATTAGTTTTAACAATAATGGCATGAGTTTCAAAATAATGTCTTAATTTAGTAGATGCCATAACCAATGCAAGGATAAGTTTTTATAAATGTGAATACCTGGATTCAGCATCAAGCAAACTCTTACTTACATAATAGACAGGATGTTGTGTACCTTCGTGATCCTTAACAAGGACCGCACTTACTGCTTTAGAGGATACCGCTAAATACAAGGATAATATATCCCCTTTTTCTGGTTTCATCAAGCCAGGGGCTGAGGATAGGTAATCCTTAAGAGCTTTGAGAGTATTTTCATGCTTTTCAGTCCATTCAAATTTCTTGTTCTTCCTCAAAATGTCATAGAATTCCTTGCATTTTTCTGAGGATTTGGATATGAACCTGTTCAAGGCTGCGATCCTGCCTATCAATCTTTGCACATCCTTGGCATTGGCAGGAGATTTGATATTCACAATAGCCTTGATTTGCTCTGGACTTGCTTCAATGCCTCTTTTTGTCACCATATAGCCTAGGAATTTACCTGCTTTAACACCAAAGTGACACTTGGAAGGATTTAGTTTCATATTAAATTTATCAAGGATATTGAATGCTTCCTCCAGGTCTCTAAGGTGATCCTCAGCTTTCTTGGACTTAACCACCATGTCATCTATATATACTTCCATAGTGTGTCCAATTTGTTCCTTGAACATCAGATTGACTAGCCTTTGATATGTAGCACCTGCATTCCTTAGTCCAAATGGCATAGCAATATAACAATATATACCAGTTGGGGTCATAAAGGCTGTATCCTCTTGATCAGATGGTTCCATTTGAATTTGTTGAAATCCAGATGAAGCATCCATAAAAGTCAACAACTCATGACCCGCGGTAGCATCCACCATGGAGTCAATGTGGGGTAATGGGAAAGGATCCTTGGGACATGCCTTGTTTAAATCAGTAAAATCGACACATACCCTCCACTTTCCATTTTTCTTTTGAACAACAACCACATTGGCTAACCACCTTGGATACTTAACCTCTCTTATCATACCTGCCCGAAGTAGTTTATCTACCTCTTCCTGGATAATAGCATTCCTTTCAGGTGCAAATTTCCTCCTCTTCTGATGTATAGGCTTGAATGACCTGTCAATGCCAAGCTTATGAGTAATTATATCTTTAGATATACCTGTCATGTCCTCATGCTTCCAGGCAAAGGTAGTTTTCCTCCTCTTAAGGAAGGATACTAGATCCTGCTCAATGTTGCTAAGGATCCCTGATCCTATGAAGACTATGGATTCAGGATCATGAGGATCCATAAGGATTTCCTTCACATCCTGTTCTCTTGCCTCCAAGACATCTCTTGGAGAATGCTTTAATTGCTATTGCTTCCTTGGTCTCGAGGCTGGTTTCATTGATGATGTGTAGCAATTCTTAGCTTCTTGCTGGTCACTTTCAATTTTCACCACCCCCCATGGACTAGGAAGCTTCACGCACTGATGGTAGGTAGATGGGACTGCCTTCATGTCATGTATCCATGGCCTGCCAAGGATAACATTACAATAAAATAAGCAATCTATAACACAAAATTTTTTATAAGAATGAAGTCCTTCAATATAGATGGGGAGTTTGATGTCCCCTAATGTATTTTTTGTTTCTCCGCTGAATCCCACAAGAACTGAGGATCTTGGGACAATGTCCGATTCCGGAATGTTCATCTTCTTGAGGACATCAAGCTGAATGATGTTTACTGAGCTTCCTCCGTCTATCAGGATCCTGCGAACAAAGTGGTTAGATATTGTTAGGATCGGAGGCTCTCATGATTGTGTTTGTTTGTGTAAATTGAATGATCAATGAATATGAAAACATGTTAAATGCAGCGGAAATGAAAACAAACTTTGTAAACACAATCAAAGGAGAAAATAGTTTGATAAACATTTGCTTCTCATAGAGTCAAAAGATTTACAAATCAAAGCAAAAGATTACAGTGAAAGCTTACAAACTAAACTCCCCCTCAGCCTGATGCCCCAAGGTTGGTTGCACAAGATGAAAGGATTGGACATGAGGAGGAAAACTCGCTCAGTCAATCAAATGTAACAGTACAGAGTACTGCTCCATTTATAGGCAAACCAAACCACTGAGGAATCTAAGCTGACGTCACCATGAAAGCGACGTCTAACAGCCTAACAACCTGTATCTACTGTCCTTATACAAACTACCGATGTCTAACAACTGATTGTAAATAAAATACAAAACATGACCAAACTACTGATTCAACGTTCCACTGTTGTAGCCTAAGCACTGATGCTCAACATCCACATCAGTGCTTTCTTCAAAGGTGATCAGTCCTTGAATGGGCAGTGTTTGTGTCTTCAGCAGTACTTAAGAGACAGCAGTAGATAGAGTGTCAGTGTTTGTCTTCAGCAGTCTTTAGGATTTCATCAGCGTTTGGTTCATCAGTTGTTCTTTTGAGCAGTACTTAAGGTTCATCAGCTGTTAGATAACCACTGTCAAGGGGAAAGCTTAATGTAAACTACTGCTTATTGTGAATCCACTGTTGTGACCTGGTTTTGGCTTTACATTATATGTTCCTCTGGTAGGGTTCAATCCCAACAATCTCCCCCTGGAACAGATAATGCCAAAACCATTCATTATTCTGGATCTTTATTCCTCATCAGAAGTTCCTTTGCTTCTCTTTTAAAATCTGCTTCAAAGTCTCTGGAACTTGTATCATCTTCATCCTTGCACAGTGTAATTTCAAGGAGATCCTGCAAATCTTCAACACTAAGGCCTAGTGCTTCTTTCCTTGATATATACCTCACTTCGCCATTGGATCTGACAAGAGTCAATACGTGGGTCTTTTGGTCAGACATCCACTTTAGTACTTTTAAACCCAATGGGTTTCTTGGGAGAGATTTATTCACAGATGAGTTGGGAGATGTTGGCCTTGTGAAAACTTGCAGACTTTCAGACATTCTTTTGAAGGCCATTTCAATGACATCATTTGCTGCAGCTATATCTTCTGCAGTTTCTCTTTCAATCAGCTCCTGCTTTTCAATGTCTGTCATGTCTGTTGAAGTGTTTGGTGATGCAGGTTTGGTTAATACCCTTTTAAAAAGGTTTTGAAGTTTTTCTGAGCTTTCTTCTTTTAGACCCATTTTCATGATGGATTCTGTGAAGTACTCAACTTCCTTTTCTTTTACCTCTTCACTGGTCAGCTGTTCTTTTTCTTCTTGGTTTGTCACAAAAGTAGACCGGAACAGTGTTTTGAGGTTTCCTATCTTCTGTTCAAGCTTCATCATTTGTTCATGCTTCTTTGAAGTGCCTGAAATAGTTTTCTTCCTTTTCTTCAGCCTTTCATAGGCTTCATCAGTCTGCTGTTTTGACCATTTTGATATGGCTTCAGCAGTATCTATTTTTGCATCCACCAGCTCCTTTTTCTTTCTTTTGTACTCAGTAGTGAGGTCAGCAATGAGCTTTTTGAATTTATTCCAGTTTGGAGCATTTTTCTTCTTTATAGGATTATTCTTGATTCTGTCAATCCTATCAGCCTCATGCTTTAGAGCGATTATTGGCCATTCTTCAATGTTTTCTTCAGCAGGATAGAATTTTTCTTTCATGATGTAGGCTAGATATTGTTTTCATAACTTTTTGCGTTGTTCAGCCTTTTCTTTGTTTAGTTCTTGTGCGAACTCTTCCATCTGCTTTACCTTTTTGAGGAAGAAATCCAGTCTTTTAGCAATGCCTTCTTCGCTTAGACGTTCACGTTCACTCTCAACTTTAGCTCTTAGTTTAGCTTGCCTTGCCTTGATTTTGAGGTAATCATCCATATCCTCTGGTGGCATGTAGCCTATGAGTGAGGAGAATCTTCTTTTTGAAGGATCCTCTTCTGTATAGAATTGCCTCATCTCATTTTTGATAGCTTCAAGTTCCAGTGGGTATTGTGCAGCATTAGGATCATGTATGCCCTCATCGGCAGTGATTGGCTTTCTTTTTCTGTTGAAGAGCTTTGGTTGTGATGTAGGAGAGGTGAGAGCAGTGGTGGATGATTGACTAACAGCTGTTGAAACAACTGGTGTCTCAACTGCTGTTGTCATTACAACAGATGTTATGACATCTGATATCTTCTGCCTTTTCGCAGGAGGTGATGATGGTGATGTGATATTGATGAGAGCAGTGGTTTGTGATTGGCAAACAGCTGTTGAAACAACTGGTGTTTCAACCTCTGTTGGCCTTACAACTACTGATGTGTCAGTAGATGTTTTCTGCTTTTGAGCAGGGGTTGAAAGTGGTGAGGTAGTTTTTGATGGTTTTGATGGAGTGGTTTTGATGGTGTGTGGTGAAGTGGTGTGTCTTGAAGAGATGGCAGCTGTTTGGCTACTGACAGCAGTTTTTGTAACTACTGCTGTATCATCTGATGAGATGACAACTGTTTGGCTACAGACAGCAGTTTTTGTAACTACTGCTGTATCAGCTGTTTGACCAGAAGTTTGAGGTTTTGTGGGAGGTGGTTTAGATATTTGCTTTTCTTGCTCAGGTTCAACACACAGGCCATGTTCTATGCCCTTCTTCTTCATTTGTTTCATTATCTCCCCCTTTTTGGCATTATCTGCAGGGAGTTCATCAAAGAATAGTAAAGTTGAAGGAGCTTTGCCAGTGGTAGTTTGGATGCTGGCCTTTATAGCCTTTATATCAGCTTGAGTATCCTTGAACCTTGATTCCACCATAATAGTCAGCATTTGTACATGCATTTCATGCTGCTGATCAGCCACTTGTTTTTGTCTTTCAAGCATAGGTTGAAAAAGATTCCAGAGCTCATTTGCAGCAAGTGCTTGTGATGGAGCAGGTGCTTGAGGTGGAACTGCAGTGGACTGTGCTTTTTGAGCTTTTAAAATCTCTTGCACCATCTCCTTTATTTCAGAAACTGATTCTTCAAGTTTTTCAACTCTGCCCGTCAATTCCTGATATCTTGAATCATCACCTACTTTAGTAGGATCATCTGAATCCCCACCAGTGGTGGTTGTATCAATGTGTGACTTAGGACATGAAGCCCAGAAATCATCCATTGATGCCCCTTGTTCTTGGTACTGGGGACTTCTTTCTTCAGCACTTGATAACCTTGTTATTTTACCAGTGGTCAATACAAACTCACTAGTGGTTAATGTTGGTGCTATTGAAGAAATTGCCTTCAAGGGAGTCTTACTTATGAAACAACTGTCCAACTGAAGATCTGTTGATCCATCAGTTGTAGTTGCTGCTCCACTTGAACTACCACCGAGAGTTACTTGTAACTCAGGGGGTGTAACCTCCTCAACTGTTGTTGGGATAACAGAGGCAGTAGCTTCAGACCCAGTCACTTGTGGGAGTATGCTCTCAGTGATAGGTGATAGAGAGGAACTGGTTTTTGTCTGAGTTATGTCAACTGCGTGCAACAGAGGTAACATGGATTGTGGCATTATGATTGGTGAGGGGATGGGAGTTGAAAGAGACATGTCCTTGGGATCAGGACTGTGGAAGATGGAGCCAAGTGGATCCAGAGCTTCATAATTTGGTGTCCCTGTGATTACAACCTGATCCTTTTGTGAGGATGCAGGAGGAGTTTTAGGCAATGGTGGAGATCTTTCTACCAACTGCTGTGAGGAAGTAGCAGCAGTGGTTTGTGGTGACATTTGTGTTGTCACAGGCAGTTGCTCTGGGATCTCATCTTCCAGAGTTGCCTTTTTCTTGGGTTTGGTGGGCTTTCTGGATGTTTTCTTTTTGGTCTTTTTGGAGATTTCAGGTGTGGGTTTCAAAGCAGTGGTTGTACTGCTCTGATCACCTGGAGCAGTGGGCTCAGCAGCAGATGTCTGAGGAGCAGTTGTAACTGCTAAATTCTGCTCAGCCACCTCTGCTTTTGTTTTTATAGGTGCCATCATCCTTGAAAATGTTTCATTTGTCAAACTTTTTATTTGACAATAGGCACCTTGTTTTAGCAAATTTTCATTTTCCTTTTCAAATTTTTGTTTAAAGTAATAACTCAAAAATCTTGGCAAAAGTAAAAATGCTTTGCTATCAACATTTTTCACCAAGTCATTGAAGATCTCCTGGGAATAGTTGTAATCTTTATTATTCAAAATGGCATATCCTAGGCATTGAATCTTCAATGGTATTTCGTTAAATGATGTTGTTTTATTTGAAACACACATTAAAAGTGTGTGAAATAAAAATCTGGGTGCAGACGGGAAATAACCTTTTTCTAAGGTATCTACCTTTGATTGTTCTGCATATCCCCTTTTCAGAAAATCAGCTTTTAACTCGTTTTTATCAAAGGAAGTTTTACCATTCTGATCATCGAGTTTGAAGACTTCTGAGATCGATTGCGGAGTGATTTGAATCGCTTTACCCTGTAATGAGGAGTTAATGGCTATGACTTTACCGTCTTGTTTTTCAAGCGTCGCCTTTTTCCAAAACTCTCTCTGGGTTTGCAGATAGATGGGAGCATCTGCAGTCAACAAAGTTTTGTACTTTGAGGCAGATATTGTATCAATGATGGAGTCGAAAGTGTGGTTGTCTTTGAGTTTTGTGAGTAAACCCAAATAGTTGTGTGATTGTTTGTATGGTATTTCGATGGATTCTTCGGCCGTTTGAGCGACCTCTTTTGAAGATGATGGTGATTTTGGTTTAGATTTTGATTTTGACTTCGTCATTTTGATGAAGAAGAATCGGAGAGTGATTTTTGGAAGAAAAGTTGGAAACTGCTTTGAGAAGAGAACTTTGGAATTCAATTCGACAGTGTAAAACCCTGTTTGGGGTTTTGATCAGGGTTTTATTTAGGGAAAAAGTGATCGCTGATGTGGCAGCGGTTATTATGATCTGAAGGCTAAAAACTGACCACGTGTCAAACACTGATGAAATGGATGAAGGGTGGAGAGCAGTTGTTTTAAGAGCCACTGATGAAACAAGCATCAGTGGTTACAACGGAAATAATGTGATGACAGTGGATGATTTTTTTTTTTTTTACTATCAGTGGATAGCATATCAGTGGTTAAGACACTGATTTTGAGTATTAGTGCTTACCATGAAAATGGAAGGACAGTAGTTGACTTTCAGCAGTGGATAGTAGTTAGAAAGCAGATATTTGAACAAAGCAGTGTTTCAGGGGTAAGATAGTGGTAAGACTCTGATGCAACAATATCTTAGCAACTTTTTGAGCAATCAGTGGATAGCCTTTTCAAACATTTGCATTCAGAGTTTTGCCACGTGTCAATTTTGAAAATAGATTTCTGACAGTGGTTTAGTACCCCCAGATGATCATAACTTTTTACTAAGAATACTCATTTTCGTCATAATATATTAATTAAGACATGAGTACCCAAGTAATTTCAATATCTGTTTATCAATCAATTTTTGATCATGGTTTAGAACAAATTTGTGTATGACATGACCTTGACATATATACCATATCCTTTTGACCCATTTATGAGGACAAAAATACCAACAAAAATGAGGTACTATGTCCCGACAGGAAATTGAAACTATTGCAAACAAAAACAAGCAAAAATTCAATATATATGTTATTCTTAAAAAAAACAGAATAACATATCCTGATTATTTGAGAAAAAACTTTATAAAAATGATTAAAGGTTTTTCTGAACATAGTATCAAAAGAGTCTGGTATAATTTCAATAAAATACATAATCATATCATTCTCAAGTTCATGAAAATGGTCAGTGGTTTAACATCAGTGGTAGGAAATACGTTTTGACCACTATTTGGTACCATTTTCTTGTCAAATGATTGTAAACATGAGGACACATGAACACATAGGTTTTGAAAGCCCAGTAGTAGACCTTGTTACCATTTGCTGACTTTGAAAATTTGTCTAAACCTCTTGAAGCTCATTCACTGGCAGAACTATTTCAACCTGAACTTTTTCTTAACCCAAAGACTGCATTTAGTTGCTTAATGACCATTATTACCCCAAGCTTTGACTCTCAAGTGTTTTAGGTTTATACTCTTTTCTTTTGACTTCAAAACTTTTGAGATAAACACACTATTGAGTTTTTGTGAATTTCTTCTTCCCTTTTTACCCTTCCCATTTAGAAGTGATAAATCACTTGCTGGGAGGTCTTTATTGAGAGAAACCTTAATCCAAAATCATTTTGCAGTAATGTTTTGAGAGAATCGGTCATGTTTGCACATGTTTTCAACCAATCTCACATTACATATGATACGGACTATGTTAACCCCTTATTTTCTGAATGTATTTTGACATAGTTGATCTCGTCCTTATGAGGATCCTCAACCAGTTTTTCAATACACCAGATCTGCAAACTAAAGTTTTAATTTCCCTCTTTCTGCATTAACAAAGCACAAATGCTTTTAAGAACATAGGTTTTGTTAATCAGAGGTTCATACTTTAATGTAAATTATGATGAAACAACACAAATATCAAAACAACAGTTGAAATCAATTTTGAAAAGACGAAATAATTCTCTAGTTTAACAGACCTGTTTTCAGATCTGAAAACTATGAGTGACTTGTGCATGATATCACTTGTTGTGTGAGATTTGTGTGTCATATGACATCTTGATTGTTTAACAGAGTTTTTGAGTAAATTACTCGTTACTCTGTTTTTCAACAAATTACAACCAACCTTAGTATCAATGAATTTATGAACTGAACTGTTACGTCAAATTGATTGTTAGATCGAATTTGACTATCCGAGCTCTGATACCAATTGTTAGGATCGGAGGCTCTCATGATTGTGTTTGTTTGTGTAAATTGAATGATCAATGAATATGAAAACATGTTAAGTGCAGCGGAAATGAAAACAAACTTTGTAAACACAATCAAAGGAGAAAATAGTTTGATAAACATTTGCTTCTCATAGAGTCAAAAGATTTACAAATCAAAGCAAAAGATTACAGTGAAAGCTTACAAACTAAACTCCCCCTCAGCCTGATGCCCCAAGGTTGGTTGCACAAGATGAAAGGATTGGACATGAGGAGGAAAACTCGCTCAGTCAATCAAATGTAACAGTACAGAGTACTGCTCCATTTATAGGCAAACCAAACCACTGAGGAATCTAAGCTGACGTCACCATGAAAGCGACGTCTAACAGCCTAACAACCTGTATCTACTTTCCTTATACAAACTACTGATGTCTAACAACTGATTGTAAATAAAATACAAAACATGACCAAACTACTGATTCAACGTTCCACTGTTGTACCCTAAGCACTGATGCTCAACATCCACAGCAGTGCTTTCTTCAAAGGTGATCAGTCCTTGAATGGGCAGTGTTTGTGTCTTCAGCAGTACTTAAGAGACAGCAGTAGATAGAGCGTCAATGTTTGTCTTCAGCAGTCTTTAGGATTTCATCAGCGTTTGGTTCATCAGTTGTTCTTTTGAGCAGTACTTAAGGTTCATCAGCTGTTAGATAACCACTGTCAAGGGGAAAGCTTAATGTACACTACTGCTTATTGTGAATCCACTGTTGTGACCTGGTTTTGGCTTTACATTATCTGTTCCTCTGGTAGGGTTCAATCCCAACAGATATAAACAGAGTAATAACAAGACCATCATGATGAGGATCCTGAACATCAACACGATCATCCTCATCAAAAGTTATAATTTTATCATTGGTGACAGTGGAGGTCCGGATGGGTCTGTCTCCATTATCCATCTTGGTTTCCTTGGCATGTCTTTTGGCTGCTGAAAAAGAAGTACCACAAATGTCTGATCCACCGGATATAAAGTTTATAACTTGTGCATCTGCTGGAGAAGCAGGAGCCTTTTCCGGGATCCTTTCAGGATCCTGGATCCTTGACTTCTTTCTTCCCAAGAGCTCCTTCAAGTGCCCCTTACTTAACAAGTAACCAATTTCTTTTCTAAGTGCAATACACTCTTCAGTGAGATGCCCGAAATCCTCGTGATATGCACACCATTTGGATTTGTCTTTTGTAGCAGCTGGTTTGTCACTTTTTCTTGGCCACCTAGCTTTCTTACCTAGATTCTGCATTGCAAGAATTAGCTCATTGTTATCAACAGAAAAACAGTATTCAGAAATGGGAGGATAATCCTCATCATCCTCTTCCTGTTCCACTGCATGCACGTTCTGGTTATTAGATTTGTTGTAAGGCTTTGATTTGTTGTTCCTGAAGTCGGATCCTTGTTTCTCCTGTTTTGAGGATCCTGTCAGTCTTTCCTGGATCCTTTTATCATCCTCTAATCGGATGAATCTAAGGGCCCTGGTTCTTACTTCATCAAGATTCCTGCAAGGGGTCATGACAAGATCATCATAGAACAATGAATCCCTAAGAAATCCCATTTAAAGGCTTCTACAGCCGTAGCAATATCTAGATTAGGAATGTCTAAGGATTCTTTACTAAACTTAGTGATGTAATCTCTAAGTGATTCATTTTGACCTTGTGTTACCCTATAAAGATCACTAGTTAAACGTTCAAATTTTCTACTACATGAGAATTGACTATTAAACAGATTAAGTAGATTAGCAAATGAAGTAATATAGTAAGGGGGAAGACTTAGCAGCTGTTTTGGTCAAAAATCAAGCAAAGATAATGCAACCAAATCTTTTGTAGTGAGGTGTGATGCTTGATTCAATGAACAATATTAAGGATCATTCGGAAATGTAAGAACAAATGACACGATGATTTATACGAGGAAAAAGCCCTTGATCAAGAGTTGATCTCCGGCATAAAAAACCTCGGGTGATGGAAACTACCGATCACCAACTCAGATTAAACAGAAAATGTATTACAACTTTGGATGATAGCGAGCTTGTTACAAGGATCACTATAGTGTAATGTGCAAAAAAGTGTGTAATCGCCAAGTATTGCTTGAGAGCTGATGAGAGCAGTTACGAGTGTGTGTGTTTAGCCAAAAATAGCCAAGTGTTCTAACCAAGCTCGCTATCCCCTTTTAAATTTAGAAAATATATAACTAAACTAACTATCCGCATTTCGTGCAAGTCTTCCACGACCTCCACAACGTCCATATCAGCTAAGCACGTGCGGAATAAAAAGAGAATATGCTCCAGGAATATCGCCAAGACCAAGTCCAAGCACGTACTCCTGCAAAACAACATCATATTCAAAGCAGACAATCGTTACTGTAAGGATCACTATGATGATCCTGGTTCCTGATCCTACAATACTCTCTGAGGATCACTAATTCAAACAGAATTGAGGATCCCTAAACCCAACAGTAATTGAGGATCACTGATCTTTGGAAAATCCTCCCCTAACAGCAGCCATTTAAGAGCTGATCATGTGAGTGTGGATCCGAAACCCTTGCATAGACATGCTTCTTTTAACCTCTCTGGGATGGGGTTGATCTCCATCCTTTCTCTGTATTGAGCCACATGCTCTTCTGGATCCGTTGAACCATCATACAGCTTCATGGATGGTATCTGGAACCTTTTGGGTATCTCATCATCACATAAAGGTGGTGCAAAATGAGATATCCTATGGCTACCGTCTGCGATCTCAGGAATAGGCTTGACCACTCCTGGAACACTTGATATCATATCCTTCAATTTCTGTAATTCCCTAGCCATAGCCCGGTTGATACCTGTATCCTACATAGAGCCATGGTCAGTGTTATAAGAATTATTAAAAGTGTTACCTCCTAGAGGATTCAAGTTTGGAATTCCAGATGTGAATCCATGTTGACGGGATTCTGGTATGATTGAAGGGCCAGAAGAAGCAATGGTCTGCATTGGAATGAAGTCTCCTTGATGAACATCCGGACTTCCATGTTGCATACTTCTTAAGGATCCTTGATTCTGAAAGATGTTGTATCCTGGGGGCTGAAAGGAGGATCCTTGAACCTGAGAGGATCCTTGAGGCTGAAGGGAGGATCCTTGAACCTGGGAGGATCCTTGAGGCTGAAAAGAGGATCCTTGAACCTGGGAGGATCCTTGAGGCTGAAAGGAGGATCCTTGAGGCTGAAAGGATGATCCTTGAACCTGAGAGGATCCTTGAGGCTGAAAGGAGGATCCTTGAGCTGGCTGTGTCTCCATGTACCCTCCTGAACTGGCGAAGGATCCGTGATGCTGAACAGAGGCTCCGGAAGGTTGAAAGTAAGATCCTAGAGCCTGAGTCATTGTTGTTGTTCCATAATGCCTTCCTGGCAATCCACCCAAGTATTGGACATCTGGAGCTGCCGAATGCTGGGAGGTTATGACCGGAGTGTCGAAATTCAGCGACCTGGGCATCAATGGGGAATGATCCTCCACTGATCTCTTCTATTTCTTGATATCACCTATCTCCATGAGGATCCTTTTGTTGGTTTTATCCTGCTCTTGCATGCGATCCCTCATCTGCAAAATCAAAGCAAAAAAGATCACTAGTAGTAGGATTAGAAGAAACAGAAGAAGTTGGTGGTTTTGAAAAAATGGGACTTGGTCTCTTTGCAGCATTCTCAGCATTCTTCTGAGATCCAGAAGGTGGTGGAGGCAAAGGTGGAACGCCTTATGAAGAACTCATTGCCGGCATTGAACTTGAAGTGTTCTTCGTTGAGGAAGCCATCTGCTTGGTTGTAACGAACCGAGATGATCACAAAGACAAGAATTTCTTAGGAATGAAGCACCAATTGCCCCACGGTGGGCGCCAAACTGTTTTGGTAAAAAATCAAGCAAAGATAATGCAACCAAATCTTTTGTAGTGAGGTGTGATGCTTGAATCAATGAACAATATTAAGGATCACTCAGAAATGTAACGAACAAGTGACACAAGGATTTATACGAGGAAAAAGCCCTTGATCAATAGTTGATCTCCGGCATAAAAAACATCGGGTGATGGAAACTACCGATCACCAACTCAAATTAAACAGAAAATGTATTACAACTCGGGATGATAGCAAGCTTGTTACAAGGATCACTAGAGTGTAATGTGCAAAAATGTGTGTAATCGCCGAGCAAACTGTCGAGAGCTGATGAGAGCAGTTACGAGTGTGTGTGTTTAGCCAAAAATAGCCAAGTGTCCTAATCAAGCTCGCTATCCCCTTTTAAATTTAGAAAATATCTAAGTTAACTAACTATCCGCATTTTGTGCAAGTCTTCCACGACCTCCATAACGTTCATAACAGTCAAGAACGTGCGGAATAAAAAGGGAATATGCTCCAGGAACTTCGGTGAGACTTGGTCCATACTCTCGTTCCAGCAAAACAAGTTTACGTACAAGGAAAACAATTGTTAGTAGTAGGATAATAACAGTGATCCTGAATCCTGATCCTGCGACACCTGCTAAGGATCCTTAATTTAAACAGAATTGAGGATCCATGATCCTGGTAGCACTTGAGGATCCGTGATCCTTAGGAATTGTAAAATCCTCCCCTAACAAGTATGTAACACCCAAAAGTGCATAAAGCAAAAGGGGATCGAGTATACTCACAGCGGTTGATGGATTGAAGGGAGCGCTTAGCGAGTAAAGTTAGCCTGAATGAATTGATAGCATAATAATAAGCAATGCGTAAAACGGAAAACAAGTGTTAGAGAGTCGGACAGCTGGTCGATCGTACGGTAGTTCGATCGGACGACTGACCGTTCGGTTGACAGTCCGTTCGGTCCGCTGTCCGGTCGGTCGGTAGGCCGATCGGATGGCTGTTCGAGTGGATTGTTTCTTCCTTTGAAAAGGATGTGTTTGCGTATGATGGTTTGACTTTTGAAGTTTTCGTTGTAGCATTTGAAAGCATTGAAGTACCTTTACCCTTCAGGTCGGTCGATCGGACGACTGTTCAATCGGCCGACAACCCGATCGGTTAGGTATTTTAATGAATTGTAGTGATTTGCTTTAGATCGGACAGGTGTTCGATCGGACAGGTCAACAAGTCAAAAACTTTAAATGAAATGCAAAGTATGGTGCAGTGGATTGGATAACTGGTCGATCGTACAGCTGTTCGGTCAAGTAACACTAATGTTGTTCGATCGGACAACATGCATGAACAACCATGACGAGTTCTCAACAGGGTGTCACCTGATCGGACAGCTGTTTGATTGGGTGGCACTCCTAGTGCATCGAACATGTTGAAAAATCGACTAAGTGTTGAAGTATAGTATCTCATGATCCGAAGAGTAATCCGATCGGACAGTAGTTCGATCGAACAACAGTTCGTTCAATACTAGTCTTCAAAATAAATCGATTAAGTGTAGGACCATGTGTTAACTGATCGGCTGGCCAGTCGATCGACTAACTGTCCGATCGGCTGGCTGTCCGTTCGGACAGCAGTCCGATTGGTCAGCACCCTGACCTGATCAGCCTATTCGTCTAACACTTGGTTGTTCTGTTTGTTTGTCATTTTATTGAGGTATTTTGACAACGAGTCGAACCATAGATCCCTCGTCTTTACTTGGTTCCCCTGGTCGGACAGGAATCACCCAAATCCGGCCGGTGAACTGTTCGGAACGGAGTTTAACGTTTAACCCGAAATCAGTTAACCTCATGGATAGAATCCGGATCTTGAGCCATGCAACCACCGGAGTGATTTGTAAGCCGGCACAGGCTCCGTTTCAATCGGTTTAAAGGCATTGAGTGAAAAAGAGTTGAAAGAAAGTTGGAAAATCCATCTTTCGATCCTTTTCACCGTGTATATGTTTAGATCTATGAAAGATCTTTGTTTGTTTATGTGGAAATCGGCTAGATCCAAGTTATTCTTGGTGGATTGAGGCCAAAACATGAAGTTCTTCAAGAACCCATGATGAAATCATCCTAGAACACTTGAATCTTGAGGATTTCACGGTTAAAAGTTAAGATTTGAAAGATAGAAAGGTGTAGGAGTGAGTGTAGATCAAGAAAGTACAAGATTTAGGACGAAATCTTACCGGAATCGAGAGGAATCTGAGAAAAGGTGAGCTGAGCGTGCTGGTCGAACAGAGGTTTCCAAAAGTGGAAAGGATGACAATGACAGGGGTATTTATAGGATGCCAAATGAGGAAAGTGCTGGCCGATCGGCCAGGCAGCTCGATCGGACAGCCTGTCCGATCGGACAGCAGTTCGGTAGACTGGCTGTTCGATCGGCTGGTAGCCTGATCGATCAGCTGCACGTTTCGAGTGTTTGGTGCGATGATTTTTTATATTTTGATTTCGGTTGCGAGCGGTTCGATACGATAGGGTTTCCTAGTCAAATTACTTTTAATCCCAACCACTCATATCTTGCGCTATCCTTTCTCCACTAATTATCATAGTTCGATTGTGATTCGAGTTCGATGTCGATTGAGTTCGATTGCTTTTCGAGTTTCGATTGATTACCACAACATACAAAATTAAACATGCGCAATTAACACGTAAGGCACACACACACGTATAACAATATTTCAAATGCGTGTTTTGAGTTGAGTTGAGTTTCGATTCGGTGTCGATTCGATTAGCATAGTTTGATTATCGTTTATTTAACTTTATCGCATTGTTACTTCCTATAGTTCACGGTCGTATGTCGATTGAATAGCGGAAATCATACGTCGATTATTGTAATTAACAACACTTACTTCACATAATACAATCAAAATAAAGAAATTTCTATAAGTCAAGTTGCGCGAAATCGGTCGTTGACTTTGACCTTGACTTTGACTTCCCGAAAACACGGGGTGTTACAAGAACAATCGTCTTGAACCAGTGGACTGACTGAACTTGGGTGGTTCCTGTTCAATCGGGTCACTAAAGCTTAGGAAGGAGTTCTGTTGGTTGGCACGATATCAACACATCTCGATAAAATGACAAACGATGAAAACAACTAAGTGTAAGACGAACAGGTCGACCAGGACGGAGTGCCGATCGATCGGACTGCTGTCCGATCGAACAACCAATCCGAGCGACTGGCCAACCCGAATGACTTGCACCTTGGGTTCCACACTTAACCATTTTGCCAACATTTGAAGTCTGAATGTTGAACGAATTGTTGTCCGATCGGACTACCATCCGATCGAACTGCCATTCGAATCATGAGACATTGAAACTTCCACACTTAAACAATTTTCAACATGTTCAATGCACAAAGGATGCCACCCAATCGAACAACCGTCCGATCGAGTGACAACTTGCTGTGAACTTGTTCTCACTGAAGTGCCCAACCAATCGGGTTGCCGTCCGATCGAACGACCGTCCGATCGACCGACCTGAAAGGTAGAGATAATTCAATGTTTTCAAAATGCTACAACGAAAACTTCAAAAGTCAAGCCATCATACACAAACACACCCTTCCCAAAGGAAGAAACAGTCCACTCGAACAGTCATCCGACCGGACGACCGTCCGAACGGACTACCACTCGCACGACTGGCTGTCTGATCGGATTACCATCCGATCGAACTGCTGTCCGACTCACTCGTACTTTGCATCGTTTTGCGCGTCACTTATCTTTATGCTATCAATCTGTTCAGGCTAACCCTACTCTCTAGCGCTCCCTTCAATCCATCAATCGCTGTGAGTATACTTCACCCCTTTTTGCTTTACGCACTTTTGGGTGTTACATACGTTACTTATACAAAATCACATCGAACAGACTATGCAATACTTTAAACGCTAACTGTTATCGCATGTATACGTGACTTAATGAATGCTTGTTTGTTATGTTTACACATGGAATGCTGTCTACCTGCCTTAGAAACGATAGTACTATTAGTTTGGACTCAGCACCCGTTCACTCGGGGGTTGTTAAGGACAATTACCTACATGGCTCACAGTGGTGAGTATGTATCGCGAACTGCCTTGGGCAGTCAACCCGCAGTCATTGGTATCGATAGGTTCATGTCGATAACTAACATGCCTCATTTCACTCTGTGTACGTGCTGGTTATGCGTAACGCTTTTGAACTCTATATGCTATTATCAAACTTGTATGCTCACCTTTACACTATGTGTATTGACTTTTACTTTAACGTATGTGACAGGTGCTTAGGATGCTTAATTGCTTTCTGTGCTGTGAAATCGAGGCTAGGAAAGACCTAGGTCAACAATAAACAATTGTCTGTAATAAAAATCTGAGTTGTCAGAACAGAACAATTTGACTAGATCTTTCTGTAATAATTGTATTATCATTTATGACATGGTATGGGACATGTTGTTTTAAATATTTGGTAAATATAGTTGTTATGGAAACTTCTAGAAAATATGTTTCGCTCAGTGCCATGCCCCGATGTTTCCGCCATCGGTTGGGGTGTGACAAGGACAGCTGTCGAGTTCCTCAAGGTCCACGAGGATTGGAACTTTGCTAGCATCTGCATGCAGGGAGTAATCTTGAAACCCTACTATATAAAATATCAAATAACGAAATGTGTACAGAATATTAAACATGATCCTTACCAGACACGTTTGAACTGGAATGTTGGCTTGAGGATGCTGGGTACAGAATAAAGCTTCTTTCAATCTCGGGAAGAAGTCTGATGGCTTGAATCCTTTTTTCTGAGTCAGCAAGAGGAGGTGCTAGTTTCCTGAAGTCAGCTGCATAAAACAAAAGAAATATCAGTTCAGGATACAGGATAGGATATATCAGAGGATCATCCTAAAATCCTAAATCCTACCCCTTCTCAACCACTTCACCGGATAATCCGCTCCACCAGGGATCGAACTTCTTTTTACGAAGAAGAATTTGGACTTCCATTCCTCTTCGTTCCCGGTGGCTCGGAGTATCAGAGGATAGTTGGAAGTTAAGTAAAACAAAAATCTGCTAGACCCGTGAGATCTTAGCAGATATGCTAATGGAAGATCGTGGACGGAGAGCTCGGGAATGTGAGCATTCTTGATCCGATAAAGAACGAGCAACACTCGCCAGAGCACCGGCATGGTCTGGCTAAAACTGAGATTGGTGATGCGAAAGAATTCGGTGATGAAATCAGGAAAAGGGAATCGAAAGCCCAAGGTAAACGGGAAGGCATTGAAACAAAGCCACTCATTGGATGCCATGTCTGACCGGATTTCCCAATCATATGGCCGGAACACCGTCCCTTCCGGGAAGATACCGGAAGTCTGGAGGGCCGACAGGTGAGCACTATCGAAAGAGCGTATTTCACTCTCCGGATTTTGGAGAAGATTCTGTGGAAGAAAAGAAGGAGCTGAGTCACTGGAGCTTCATCTTGTTTGTCTTACCATTTCTTTGCCGAAGCTTGATCTTGTTTGTCTTACCATTTCTTCGCCGGAACTTGAGAATAGGAAGGAGAAAAGGGATAAAGAAAGAGAGAAGCTTTTTACCTTTTAATTTCTTGGTGAAGAATAAATGGTGATGAGGATGAGAATATATAGGGGGTGATGAGTGTTTTTAGCCTGGGCGGTTACAAGTTGTCACGTCAAAAGTCCTATCTCTTAATTACCTTGGAACACATAAAAAATGTAACTGTTAGGACTCAGGATCCTCAACGGTAACATTTTTGGGGACAATTGTTATGGGTGAAATTCCGAGCCTATGTCCTGGATTATATCTTGGATTATACCTTGATTACATGATAGCCATTCACAACCAGGATGCTGGACCAGGATATTGGTAACATCCTGATGTTGTTACCTGGTGTTTACTAACATTCTGCTTGCAGGTCACGAGTGCAGGATATCAACGCTAATCAAGACCTATTCTCCTGAAGACTCGTTCTAAACGGTTAGAAGAAAGATGTTGAAGCCATAAGAATGGGTCTATAACGTTCACTAAGGAATATTCCGGGGCATCCCACCATTTTAGGAAAATTTGTTTTTCTTTGTAACTATAAATATGTGGATAACCAGATCGATAGGTCACAACAAGCACACTCACTACTCTCGAATTCTTACATTTTCTCTCGCAATCACACACCACAAGCAAGCATTGTAACACTTAGTAACGATTTGGGCATTATCCTGCATTGTATCCTGGTTATTCAAGTAATAAGAAGAACAAGGTAGCCGACAATTGTCAGCTCCCGAGGTTTTATGCCGAAGATCTAGATTGATCTAGGGCTTTCCTCGTACATCTCGTGTCAATCTTTACATTTTTGCTCATTGTTTGATTGTTAATATATCTTGGTATCCTAAGCTATATCTTGAAAACTGTTTTTGCAAACAACCAATTCAGCATATTTTTTACAAACACTGTTAGCACACTACCTCACTAAACTAATTTGATCACTTAATTGCTTCAGTAATTTTTGACCAAAACAAATACATACCCAAATAAAAAGTTGCCAAAAATTAGAAATCAAAAGTGATACATAAAAAATTTGTCTTCACCAAGTGATGTAAGAGATTTAGCAAAGCATGGCCTTTGTTTGACAAGAACTCTTACAATCGATCTTGGATCCCGAGACTACTACGCACTCTAAAAGATGAAGAGATGGATGATGGTGGTGGGTGTTGGTGTTGGTGTTGTAGTGGTGGTGGACTGGTGGTAAGTGTGAGAGAAGTGGTTTGCCAATGGATGGTTTGCAAGTGAGCCAAGCACCTCTATTTATAGTTGGAAACAGGAGACTAACACGGCCCCGTGCCGGGTGGACATGGCCCCGTGTCTTCATTTTCTCTATCTTCATTTAATGCTCTGTCAGCTCTTCTACACACACGGCCCCGTGTGTCAACGACACGGCCATGTGTCTTCTTTACTTGTTGTACGAACTCAGATTTTGCGAATATGAGAGTTGACCACGACCCGTGCTGAGGTGAGACGGCCCCATGTCCCTTGTTGTTTTATGTTTGTCTTTTTTTGTAGGGAATCTTGACTGGGGCACAGTCCATGCCTTGCAGGCACGGCCCCGTGCCTAAGCTTATGTTTTTGTTATTTTTGTTGTTTTGTATGTGGATTGGGGTTTGGCAAGTCATGTCAATCCATCTTCTTTGTTTTTGTGTTGGTTTCTGCTGTTAATTTGTTCCTTTTGTTCGTTTAAGCTCTTTTGATCCTGTAAATTAAAATGAAACAAAGAAATGTGTTTTTTCTAACATTAGTACCAAAAAAGGGTTGATTTTATGCCTTGTTTGATGTAATTTATATGTTGCATTTTACGCACATCACCAACTCCGGCTGTTGTACCCTGGGAAACAAATCTAGTTCTCGTGGGAGACTCGTAATTTGTTTTAAGGGCCATGTGTTAAACACAACCCTCAACCACCTTTACAGTTTTCTGCTTCATCACAGTTCTTGTATTTCTTTATTTCAGTTGTAATTGTACTGTATTTTCGCTTTCTTTAATTTATGTTTTTTAATTCAGCAAAAATATTGTTTTATTTATTTTATACGGGAACATTTCCTTAAAAAATAGTTCATAATAGAAGTATATCTGTGACATTATACAACCAATCATGGACTTACTTTTTCTCAATTCTTAGGAAAATAAACTTCGTGCAACTGGCGATAAGTAGTAGAGCCATTAATTGAGGTAATGTCGCATCGCAGTATCACTAAATGTATCACCACCTGAAGAAACACTAGATAAATGGTCGGAACCGAGATATCTAGGGGGTTTGAATCCGCATAAAAAGGGTTAGTTTCCTCTCGAGTGACTCAGGTATGACCGATCACCTTCTCCGGTAATTCTGCAAAAAAGAACACCGTTAGCCTCGCCAAGGGGAGAAGAGGGTTCTCTCCTTGACCCGACTCCGGCGTGAGAATAAGTATTGGTAACGGAGAAGAAAATGTATAAGAGAAGTGTGAGTAACTTGAATTCATACCTGAACAGTTCTCGTATTTATAACCGGGAGTTTTGGGAGGGAAAACCCGTTATTGAAAAGATGACGGAAGATGCTAACGCCGTAGCGGTTACATTTTCTTCCGTTAAGTTCTTTGATCCGACGTCAAGTTGTCTCGATCCGATGTGAATGCACACGGATCGTGATTTGATCTACGACTGGGGAGTTGCCACGTGCAAAGTGATTAAGTGGAGATTACTCTCCAATTACATGCATTCGTTGTGATTTGAAGAAGGCCTGAAGTGATGCCACGTGTCCAGACGGTTATAACCGTCTTAGTGGTGCACAATTGCCGTTCTTCTAGAAGACTACTGCTGTAATCAGGTGTGGTTCCTTACTGTGTGGAATCAGATAAACAAACATTTCCCAAGGCTGAGTAATAATATCCAAGTCTGGACATTATGCGGCATTGTTTATTCTTAGGATTTTTATCCTTTGCTTGTCAGGGAATGGCGCAAGGGTTTATAGTTTCCTTTTGGCGCGCAAGTGTTGGCTGTAGTTTGTCTTTTGAGCCTTCTTTGTAAGACCAATGCGCGGCCGCGCAAGGTCTTAAAGGCTAATTGACCAAGTTGTGGTATGGTCTCAAGTACTTGTCATAAGGTTTTTGGGACCTTACCCCTTCAAGTCCCCCCAGTCTAGTGTTGCTCTTATGCAAGTAAGTGGAGCACTAGACTTATGAGAGAAAGAGTTTTTGGCGGGAATTAGAAGGCTTCTATGTGAAGATTTGTTTTTGTTCTGTTGTGAAGATTTTGAAAATCTTTGACTTTAGTGGTCAGTACAGTAAGAACTGTGTGACAGGCTGTCACTGTCAGGTATACCTTTCTGCTCGTGTCGTACACGCGCGCGTGAAATAGCGTTGGTGTTGTTTTTCACTCGCCCCTGTTTCTTGGATAATCGTGATACCCGAAAAAGGTGCCATGGCAGTTACCGAGGCTTATTTATGGCGGTGAGTATATAAGGTTGCTTGAGTTGCCCAACTTTTAATCATTCCGTTTGTTGAAAACCTTTTTACCCTCCTTTTCCTTCGATTGTTTGAGAAAGAGTTTGCCAATCCTTCTTCTTATGTCAACTGGAGAATACCACGAAGATTTATCAGAGGAAATGTCTGCTGAACTTCCCCCATTGAAGTGGCCTAGGGCAACCTTTGATGGCTTGATTCAAAATCTCAGATTCCCGGAGACTTGGGATGCCCGATACCCCGAAGAGGGTCAAACAGCAGCAAATGCTCCGGCTGGGTATACTAATTTGTTTTGGGATTTCTTTTTGAAAGAAATTCCTAATATTGCTCTGCCGGAGAAAGCCCTTGTTGGGGCTAGTATGAGTTTAAACTGCAAGATGGACCGGGAAGACAAGCCGGTGTACACGGAAGAAGGGCATGGTATGATTGATTTTCCCTTTTTTTTTTTTTTGAATTCTAACTTCCTTCTTCTGCAGTTGTTTCGTTATACGTTGTTGCATATAAGAGAGAAGGCGGAAGGATGGGTACCATCAAGAAGAAGCCTGATGAAGAGCTATGGTATCATCGGATTGTGAGGAATTTTGCTCTTCCGCGGGATGCGGATTTGACCGCCCAACCTGCTGCTGGTATTGGTAAGGTTGCGCAGACTACTTGTTGTGTTATTTTTGTTTGCGCGTCTGAATGAACATGTTTGTTGCGCTTTTATAGGTGAGTTGTTAAACTTGGGCATAGGCCCTGAGAAACAGAAACGCGCGACTATTAGTAATGTTGCGCCGAAAAAGACTGATGCTGAGGAACCTCAGCCTAAGAATTTTGGAGAGAAGAAAGGTATGCGCCGTTCTTCTGACTCCTGTGATTATGTGGTGGTTTCTGACTCTTTGGAGGGTCTTGCGCCTGCAGTTACTCTTAGGCGACCAAAACCAAAACCAAAAGATTCTGCCGATATTCCTCCGTCTAATCCAGAGGATCCAATTGATTTGGAGTCCAGTCCTGAGCATTTGGTGTTGAAGAAAACAGGTAAAAGAAAACAGACAGATTCTGATGCTGAAGGTCCTCCTCTGAAGAAAACCCAGAGGAAGAGGATTGCTAAGAGAGGCAACCTGGATGCTTTTATTTCTGAGTCTGCTCCTGGTAGGTGTTTTCTTCATTTTTCTTTGTTTTGCGAATGGAATCTTTACAAGCTTTGTTGTTTTTTCAGAGGTTCGTGCTTCCTTTGCTTCCACAGAACCGCAGCATGTGGTTACTGAAGATCTACCACCCACTCCTCCGCATGTTTCTAATGTTGAAAAGACTATGGAGGCCCCAGAAGGTGGTGTTAGGAAGACTATGGAGGCTGAAAAGCCTGTTAATGTTACCGTTGAAGCTGATCAAGCGGTTGATTCAGGGGTTGTGGATGATGTTGGGAATCCACTGACCTCTGACACTGTTTCTCAAAACATGGAAAAAGAACAAGCTGCTGAGGAAATCCCAACTGCAACTTCTCCTAAATCTGCTGAGGTGATGCCTGAACGTGTTGAGAAGGTCACTGTTGAGGAGCAGGGCTCGTTTGCAGGTGTTGATAAAGATTCTCCAATCCGCCCAGAAGAGACCCTGGGGGATTACTATTACAGGACTTACAAAGAAAAAGATGCTTCAGATTCTCATGCCCCTGTGTGGAACTTGAAGAAAGGCGACACTTTCTCAGATTGGCGTGTATGCCAAGACTGGGTACAGGGGATACTTCCGTCTGGGGAGATCAAGTTCCAAGAAAACCGGTCTTATGAACAAACTTATCAAGCTTACTTTGAAGAAACCGCTTATCATGTCTCTACCACTTACCGTATAGTGCGCGAGTGGTATTGTGACATCCCACATCGGTTGTGAAGGGGAACAAAGGCTTCCTTATAAGGGGCTGGATACCTTCACCATCATGACGCGTTGTGAAAACCGTGAGGGGCGGACGCCGGGGGCGTGCTGGCCGCCAAAGCGGATAATATCATGGTGCGGTTACGCTGGGCTGTTACAGATTGGTATCAGAGCCAATGGTTATAGTGAACTTGGTTTTAAAAAGGGAAAAGTCTTTTTTTGACAAAAACCAGACTATAACCTGTTCAGTGCTCGACGATCCACAACGACGCTTCGCTCCACGTGCAAGACTCAACACTCTAGGTGGTATGATTTATTTTTGTATTGCCTACTTGCTAGTTTACATTTACATTGTGTGTTGCATATGGTATGCCCAGTTAGAGTAGTAGCATGTTATCTATTAACCCTGATGCGTTATATATGACACCTGAATGTTTACTTGAAATTTGACAAGTGGTGGTCAAATTCTTTTCTGTTCCCTCGTCACCGCACTACGACCATTGTTTAGGTGTTCTAGCTAGTCATACGCTTATCTCGACATGACGTCGCCATCTGACCCTCCGTACATTCGGATTGTATGTCAACATTCATGAAGACCAGACCTGGCTCAAACGTACTTAGATTTAGGAGAACTATACCTACGCATCCCTGTTGACGAACCTTATCACCTTCGCCTGTCATCGTCACCAGAAACGAAGGAACCACAGTTACACGCCTTCATCATTTTGCAACTCGCAACCTTACCCACCAAACTCTATTTTGGACAAATGATACACTCGCGCGACCGCGATGCAACGAAATTCCCTTTTTGTGCCATGCCGCCATGCACCACTACTGGAAATTACTTCTAGACAACAGATTAGCTGGTCGAGTCCTTCGGTTATTGATGGACCCCTGTTTTCGCTCGATTCTTCGTATGAATCTCATTAATTCCCCGTTTCTTCGATTGGCAACTAATTTAACGAAATGCCAACAACCATACCATGATTTTCAACGATCACAAGACTACCTTATTACCCTGTTGGATGATTTATTCTTATTCTACTTGATTAGCCCTCACGTATACCCAACATAGCGAATGGAAGCCATTACTGGTGAAATAGTCTTCAGGACAATTGGGGGCAGAGTTGTGGATCACTCAACCTACCGGAAAACACGATAATTTATATGTTTACCTGACCCACCTTACACTACAAGAGACGTACTCTAATGTCATAATAGTTTTTCTTTCATATGCGGAATCTTTGCACTAGGTCTTGCAGCAACACGTGAATATTGATTAATGATATGTCCAATTTCTACCATTGGCTTAGACCAAACCATCGCTCTCTTACCACAGTGACCTTACGTTCTCACTACTCCATGCTGAGATACTGAAACGAACACGCTCTAGCTTAAAGAAAGTGGAAGGCTCGACTTTCGATCATTGGTGATCACTCCTCGAAACCTTGAGGGTGGCGGTGTATTGTTGATACGATGATACTCCCTTGAACACGTTTTCACATTTTTCCTTTGGAACCTCACAACTACACAGACGTAAGTTGGATTCATTCGTACGACCCAAGGAACTAACTAACTACTGGTTTTCGAATGAACTTATGGTTTTTGAAAACAACTTTAAACTGAACATACCTGAAGAACTCAGCGGAGTTCACAATGTATTCCCCGTGTCAAATCTGAAGAAGTGTCTGTCAGATGAGACCCTCATAGTTCCTCTCAAGGAACTCACTAGCGATGATCAGTTTCGATTCGTCGAGGAACCTGTAGAGATTACAGACCGAGATGTTAAGATTCTCAAGCATACCAGAATACCTCTTGTTCGAGTTCGCTGGAACTCCCGTCGTGGCCCAGAGTTCACCTGGGAACGAGAAGACCAAATGAAACTCAAGTATCCCCAGTTGTTCGAGAAAAGTGCAACCACTACTGCGGAATTTCAGGACGAAATTCCAAACCAACGGGGGAATGATGTGACACCCCAGGAAAACCAGGAAACCACACAACCTAACGAGCTTCCTCAGTGTCTACATGCAAAATTTCGGGACGAAATTTCCTTTAACTTGGGGATGATGTGACAACCCGTAACTTTGAGGTAACAACCCGTTTGTTTTACTTTTATAAACCAAATCATGCGCCTCTATTAATTGATGAATTGATTATATTTGATGTATATCGTGCCAAACCGACCCGAACCGTTGAACCATAACTCGATTGATATATGTATGTATATATATATATATATTATAATTATATTGGTGGGTTATTTATTAGTTCCTAATATTTGTTGGATTAGAAAAAAAATAAATAAATAAATAATTAAATGAGTATATAATAGTAATAATAATATTACGTAAGTGCTAGAATTGGTTAAGTATTTGGTTGTGAGAAACCTCTATGTAATCCAAAACCTCAGCCCACCTTAACCATAACTCGGCCCACACGCACACCAGTTCCACCGCCAATCCCCAATCTTCAGCCTTAAATACATATATATATACATTTACGTAATGCAAGCCCTCACGCAAAACACACAAACCCTACGGCAGAGCAAGACCCACCCCCCTCACCGTCGCAACTTTTCATCCCTCCCTCGAAAATCCGTGACGAACCAACCATCACCATCGTCTTCTCTGGAAAGTTCAGCCTCCGCCGAACACCGGTAAGACCATTTATCTCCCTCCCGTTCGTAACTCTAGTAGAAGACTTGTCACGGTTTCGTTTGTGTATAGTTTACTCATGTGATCTCCGTGCTTGATGATATGTAGAACCACGCCCGGATGTTTTTGTATATGTGATTATATGCATACCGTGTTCGGTCGATCGTTGGTAGTTTAAAGTGTTTGTGATATCATCCACTGATTCGATACTCCATGTTTCTTTTCATATGTGTGAACGTGTTGTATGATTTTGAGATGTAAACCACACTGTTTGATTTAATGCATGAATTATTCTTGATAAAGTGCTAATTCTCGGGACCGAGCGATATGAGTATCACGGTTTAAAGTAGGATGTTCAGATCCGTTAGCTTGATGATCACATTAATGACTCATAGTTCATGTTGTTTTTCATATTGTTTATGGAACTGGGTTTTGTTTTGGGAAGACGTACAACTTGACATGCGTGAGGTACAACCTGGTCATGCATTTTTTTTTTAAAGTTTAAGGATATATAAGTGATTTCTTTTACATGTTGAATGCTCATGCTTGTTGATAAGGAATGATATATATGCTGATGATTTAGTGATTTTATATATGCTGATGATTCCGTTTCTTTTTCAACATAACACCAGGTTGACTAATATTATATGAACATGTGATTGATGTTATATAAGCATGTTGACTGATGGACCCCATAATCGAATAAGGAATGATAGTGTTTTGTGGTTGGGCCGATCAAATGGAATAAGTAACATGAAAACTAATTTGGGCCTCAGGTTAGCGGGTAGCATCTAAACTCGGTCAGCTTAGTGGGCTGAAGAGTTATGAGATCACATGGTTGATGTTGGGCCGGCTAACTCTATAATCATATGCTGGGTTGGGCCGTAAGATTGTTAATAGTTGTGGGCGAATTAAAGGGTACTAGTAACATGCAAAAATTTAGTTGGGCCTTAGGCGGATAACTTGGGCCAAATATTTTAGCAGATCGCATAGCATGATAATTGGGCAGTTAAATGTTAAGTGGGCTGCTAGATTAATTTGATTAATTTATTAATGCAATGGGCCGGATAGGATTTTGGGTAGTATCCGAATGGCATGTTAACTGTTGGGGCAATAGCTTTAGTAAACATTGTGTTTCATGTTGTTTTATCTTGATTTTTTTAGTGGGCTGTGAACATATCATGTATTGTGCATATTGTTAGGGATTGTGACTAGTGAATGGGATTATACAAACATCTAGATAGTGGAAGAGTTAAAATCCAAATATGTGATACTGTTCATGAAATTTGATCAAGTATGTGTGGTTATATGAAACGTGACCTATGTGCTACTTGAATACGTGATTAATGGTATGTGAATCTGATTAGACGTAATACCTATGATAGGACGTGATTGAATAGAGTATATTGACAAATAAATTATCTGCCGAGCAAATCGAGGTGAGTTCACACTTTCTACAAGGCATGGGATTCCCAGGGGTTGGGAATGGGTAAAAGATTTGAACTGAAACTGCGTGATCTCCTGGTTTGGAACACGTACACACCCTCTTTATTGAAGGGTGACAACACATACTAAGAACTTAATCGGAACCTGCGTAGTCTCCTGGTTTGGGGATTACGTACACACCCTCTTTATTGAAGGGTGACAACACGGATACTAGACCAAAACTTTCTATCATGAAGTCCCTCATTAGTTAGATAGCGCTATTTAGGTTTGACAAGCCTCACACCGTGCCGCAGAGGACGGGCGTGAACTAATGGATCTGGGCACTAGTCAATGATGATAGACATTGACGTCAGGGCACCAACTTACTTTAGTCAGTGGTTGATATGGTAAACGGGTCTAGTGGTTCACATGGGGAAGCCCCCACTGATTATGGATATGTTTGGGAAACAGGGTAAACCAGTTAACTTACGACTTACAAATGAACTCCTGGTTTTTGAAACGACTTAACAATGAACACCAACTGTGAACTCGCTCAATTTTGTTGTTGACTCGTTGTTACATGCCTTGCAGGTCGTTAGGTACTTATGGAGCTTGCACGAGGAGGCGTGGTCGTTGTGGGACATGGATAGTCTTATGCCATGATAAACATTTGATATATTTGAACTTATACTTTGGTTTTTAAACATTATGCTTCCGCTTACAACTTAAACTACGTTTTGTTTGGACACCAATTATATTGTGTTGGGTTTTATTTTATTTATATACTATGTTCAATATGATTGGTGGCTTGATCCTGGTCAGTCACGCCTCCAAGCGGTGATACTCCGCGTGTGGATTTTGGGGGTGTGACAGGTATAGTATGCATAAAGATTGGGAAGCTTTTAGGGCGTCCCAGAAGAAGTTTGTTAATGATGAGAGGCGACTGGCTCAGCTAAAGGCTAAATTGGAAGCTGATCAGGCCAAATTTGAGGCTGATCGCAAGACCGAAGAGTGGTCTGTTGCAGGTTGGAAGAGAAAGGCGGAAGCTGAAGCTGCTCTCCTTTCTGAGGAACGCAAAAATTGGAGGAAAATTTGCGAAAAAGATAATGCTGAACAAGCGAACCTTCGTAATATCATTAATAGCCTTAAGGCTGAGGTTGAAAAACTGAAGAATCAGGATGCGGAGGTAGAAAAGTTGAAGCAGGAGAAAGCTGATATGGAAGCTGCTTTGGCAGAAGCGCGTGCTCATAGGGAGTACAGTGAGCAACGAGAGGTACAAGCCTGCGCCACTCTTGCTCTTAGAGATAAGAAATTAAAAGAACTTACTGCTTTGCTTTCTGGCCAGGCGCAACTTAAAAAGGATCTGGAGCTCGCATATTCTGAAAAAGCTGAGACTTCTCGCCGTTTGACCGAGACTGAAGAGAAATTGGAAAATTCTGAAACGGCGCGTGCCATGGCGGAGAGCGAGCTTGAACCTTTAAAGAGTGATATGGCATGGCTAAGAGATCGTGGGATTGCTTGCGTAAGTTGCTTATCTTGGTTTCTGTTTATGCGCTTTTGTGCTTTTATTGATTCTTTCATTCTTTCATAGGTTGCGGAGTCTGTGTTAAATTCCAAAGAGCTGGATAAAACCGTTGCTTGCTTAGTAGTTGCCACGCAAAGAGATGGGTATGCCCAAGGGTATGCTGAATGTTCTCATCATGTAAAAAGCGCTTTGAAGGTTGACTGGGATGATAGTAAATCTTCAACTTTCGGCGTGAATACTGGTGCCGCGCTTGCTGCCTTGAAGACAGAGTTCAACAACTTGCAACTTCCAGTTATGGAATTGATAAATGTTGCGCTGCAATCTGACGATCACGTGGCGCAATTAAAAGAAATCTTTCCGGATGAGGGTGAAGATTTAGTATAGGTTTGTTTCTGAAATTGTATTGAACAATTTGTTATTTTGGGACGTGCTTCCCCTTTGTTGATGCGTTGTTATGCAGCTGAGTTAAAACACTGCCGTGTTTGGTAATCTTTCCTTGGTGTGCCGATGCACAAGTAACTAAAACACTGCCGTGTTTGGTAGTTTTTAGGGCATTTTCATGCGCCGAACGTATTATGTGTTTGTTAATTTACAATATCTTGCATGAATACAATTGCTTTGATTAAGTAAGGCGAATGCAGTTGGTATAAAGCTTATGTGTGAACGTGTGGCCGTTTGTAATGTAATTACTGACCGTTCATAAGGCTTTATTTTATTTTTACCATAATGTTTTTGCGCTTACTAAAAGAAATTGCATGCACTTTGAAAAAAGAAACACAAGAATGATAGAAAACTTTGCATTGTTATTACTGGACAGAGCGCAGAGTCTAATACAAAGTTTTTGTTAATAAATATTCGGAACTTAACTTACTCTATGTTCTTGCGCTATTTTGATAAGTCTTTATCTTCCCGCGTAGATGCCATAGAGTCTTTTCAATTCTTTGCCCTTTTGCTTGGGCCTTCGTCATCCCTAGTTATCTGTTTGATCTCTTTGCGCACGTTCTGGAGTAAGTGTGTAAGTTCGCCGCTCTTGAGGGCTTTCTCTATTTCCGTGCGTAAAGAGATGCAGTTGTTAGTGGTGTGCCCGTTGTCTTTGTGGTATTCGCAGTATTGTGCCGGGTCTTGTCCACGTTTACTTTTCATTGGGATCGGAGGTTTGAATTGATAGTTTTCAGTACTCAGAACCTCCGCCGGGGTCTTTGTTAGGGGAGTCCACTGCCTCTCCCTACTCTCTTGTTTGTTCTCCCTTTGGGCGGAGAGTTTGTTGATTGTTGTGCGAGCGTCTTCAGACGATCGACTTCCTGTTCCAGACTCACGCCATGATTTTTTAAATCTTCTTTCGCCGGTTAAGCTTAAATCCGCGGGCCTGTTGTGCGGTGGTGGTGGTGGTGGTGGCCTGTTTGTTGTGAGGTTTTTCTCAGTTTGCGCATAAACTTTGGCCGCCGCCATTATCTTCTCCCAACTTGTTGGAAGGCCTTCTGTTCCAGATAAGACTTTAACCATGTCATCACACCTAACCGCGTACTTGAACTGAGCACGGATTAGTTGTTCATGAACACCGCCAATTTCCAACACTTCTTTATTGTATCTAGTGATGAAATCCTCTAGATTTTCGTCATCACGACGCCATATGTTCATGACGTCAGAAGTGTCTCGAATGGAACGCCGTTGCTGGCTGAAGTGTGTTAAAAACTTTTCACGCAGATTTTCCATGATTCGATCTGTCCAGTTGGTAGGTTATCAAACCAGATTCGCGCTGGGCCAGTTAATGTTTGTACAAACAGATGACACCATAGCGGAAGGGTCCAACCTCCAACCAAACCCGCGCTGGTAAATACTCTCAGATGATCATCAGGGTCTGTTAACCCATTGAACTTCCCTATGTTGGATGGTAATTTAGCCTTCTCCAATGGAGCTAGGGCTATCTCCAGTATGAATTTTGAGTTTTCCGCTGCTTCTGCAGGGCGGTAAACCAAGTCATAGTTGTGTTCTGCCTCAGGGTTATAAACCGCTCGAGGCCTGCACTTGTTATAGTTTGGCTGCAGTCGATTGAACACACTGGTGTTTGCACTCAAACGGTATGTTGGATCGGATTCATCGGTGTGGGTGTCCCGTTGGGAACCCAACCTATCATGAACCGATTGTCTTCGACGAGGGTGTGGTTCACCATGGTGTTGTCTCTGGTAACTGCCTGACTGAATGTGTTGCGACGTAGATCTGGCATAAACTTCTGTACCTTCATAAGTTGATTCTTCTCGTTGAGAGGCATGAGCACGAGATCCTGGTCTCCGTGATTGAGTCAGGGGAGCAGTTTGAGCACACAGCAGTGTGTATACTGCGTTTAATGCCCCTTGAGACCGGACATACCAGGATATCGGAGTTTCTCCTGGTGGTAAAATTGATTGAGCAGGGTTTGCTGGTAACATTCCTGGAGTGACAGGATCATTTGCTCGATTGGATTGAACCTCGTTATCGTCCGAGGCATCTTCCAGGATTCCTTCTACTTGTAAATTGTTCCCGACGTTTGGTCGAGGACCAGGTTGCCGGTGAGATGACGAATTTTCTGCCATGTGCAAAACAGAAAATGAAAAGAACTAAATCGAAACGAGATGAAAACTAGAAAAACAGAGAAATCGGTGGGCGCCAATGAAGAAACACTAGATAAATGGTCGGAACCGAGATATCTAGGGGGTTTGAATCTGCATAAAAAGGGTTAGTTTCCTCTCGAGTGACTCAGGTATGACCGATCACCTTCTCCGGTAATTCTGCAAAAAAAAAAAACACCGTTAGCCTCGCCAAGGGGAGAAGAGGGTTCTCTCCTTGACCCGACTCCGGCGTGAGAATAAGTATTGGTAACGGAGAAGAAAATGTATAAGAGAAGTGTGAGTAACTTGAATTCATACCTGAACAGTTCTCGTATTTATAACCGGGAGTTTTGGGAGGGAAAACCCGTTATTGAAAAGATGACGGAAGATGCTAACACCGTAGCGGTTACATTTTCTTCCGTTAAGTTCTTTGATCCGACGTCAAGTTGTCTCGATCCGATGTGAATGCACACGGATCGTGATTTGATCTACGGCTGGGGAGTTGCCACGTGGAAAGTGATTAAGTGGAGATTACTCTCCAATTACATGCATTCGTTGTGATTTGAAGAAGGCCTGAAGTGATACCACGTGTCCAGACGGTTATAACCGTCTTAGTGGTGCACAATTGCCGTTCTTCTAGAAGACTACTGCTGTAATCAGGTGTGGTTCCTTACTGTGTGGAATCAGATAAACAAACATTTCCCAAGGCTGAGTAATAATATCCAAGTCTGGACATTACGCGGCAATGTTTATTCTTAGGATTTTTATCCTTTGCTTGTCAGGGAATGGCGCAAGGGTTTATAGTTTCCTTTTGGCGCGCAAGTGTTGGCTGTAGTTTGTCTTTTGAGCCTTCTTTGTAAGACCAGTGCGCGGCCGCGCAAGGTCTTAAAGGCTAATTGACCAAGTTATGGTATGGTCTCAAGTACTTGTCATAAGGTTTTTGGGACCTTACCCCTTCACCACCCAACACTCGACAAGGACATTGCTTGCCAGAGATCCGCATTTATCGCTGTCGCTTGTCGATGGCTTCATCATGATCGTCGCCTCGGCGGCTATTATAGCGTCGCCGCTGCTTGGGAGTGGTGACTTCGTGGGGTAACTGTTGTTGATCTGAGTTTGCCGGTAAAAGAATCTCTCTCCTAAAATTAACCCTTATACTGGAAAAAAGGAAAAAAAGTATTTATTAACCCTAGGTAATAAATGATATAGATAAAAATATGTTCATCAAAGAAATAAAGTCCAAGGGTGATAGTGTAAGTTGAAGCAAGAAAAACATAAGAAAAAAACTGAGTTAACTTTATAAATAAAGTCTAAGGGTGGTAGTGTAAATTGAAGTAAGAAAAACATAAGAAAAACACTGGGTTAACTTTAGAAATGTTATATGTAACATCTTTAAAAAAGAAAAAAAGAAATTGCTTTAATTGGGTTTTGAACAAAGGTTATATATCTTTGGCTTGATCATACATCACACAAATAAACCACTTCACCAAATACTCCTTTTAATAAAGAAATTGGCTTTCAGTCACCAAATACTCCTTTTAATAATGAAATTCGCTTTCAGTCATACATATTCAAAACCAAAGAATCGCTTTAAGTCACCAAATACTCCTTTTAATAATGAAATTCGCTTTCAGTCATGCATATTCAAAACCAAAGAATCGCTTTCATTCACCAAATACTCCTTTTAATAATGAAATTCGGTTTAAGTCATACATATTCAAAACCAAAGAATCACTTTCAGTCACCAAATCCTCCTATTTCAGTCATACATATTCAAAACCAAAGAATCGCTTTAAGTCACCAAATACTCCTTTTAATAATGAAATTCGCTTTCAGTCATACATATTCAAAACCAAAATCCTCCTTTTAATAATGAAATTCGCTTTCAGTCACCAAATACTCCTTTTAATAATGAAATTCGCTTTCAGTCATACATATTCAAAAGAATCAAAACCAAAGAATTGCTTTTAGTCACCAAATACTCCTTTTAATAATGAAATTCGCTTTCAGTTATACATATTCAAAACCAAAGAAATAATAAACAAAGCAGTGGTTGACAGTCCCTCTCCACCAATAATAGGAGACAGGATCTTTGATTAATGTTTTTGTTTTGTCTGGCTTTGTTTGTCCCTTAGCTTCTTGTTGTTTATGAATAAAGTTCTCTTTTGCCGGCCAAAAATTAGAAAAAGTTAAATATATAGGTAATCACAGAGTATGACTTTACACCAATCCACGATCTGTTAACCTCTCCATCATAGCGCCTCGACACCACCAGATATCTCTCACAAATTCGTTGTGTGGTTTTGTTTCTTATTGTTTTGGTTTTATCGGATTAACTTTGGAGTTTTGTTTGACGAGAAATGGGACGGCGGTCTTTTAGGCAGCAATATCGAGACCACGTACTTTTCGGTATACCTTATTCGCCTCAGGATGATCCGTATCGGAAAAAGAAAAAGGTATATTTCAACACACACTCACGTTGTTAATATTCATACATCCCCCTCTATTTCTTTATATAATACTTTACATAATTTCAAATACATCCATGGCTTAGTGGTCTCGTGGGAGTTAGTTTGCCCACTCTCCAAAAGCCTGAAATTGGAGGGAGTGGACGTGTGCGCGTGCGCGTCTGTGAATGCCTTCTATCAATTCAGTAAGGAGATCAGGGACCCCAAATTTGAAACCAAAACTTCAAGGCCGACACACATGGAACGCTGTTCTTGAATGGGGCTGCACACCCTGTTTCATCAATTAAAAGTTGGGTTGATTTAAGCACCGGCAAAGCATCCCTCGGCCCTCATCGATTTTTCTGCTTGTAGTGTTAATTTTTAGAGTCCAGCCCCCATGGATTTGAATTTTGAGAGCCCGACCCCAATGAGTTTTCGTTCAAAGTCCGCTAGTGGATTTTAAGTGAAAATTACCATTTTAACTTTTATGATAAATTGGCTAAATTAAAAAAAAAAAAGAACTTGAAATTAATGGATTTTCAAATTAACCTTTAAATTAATTTTTTATTAAACACAACTTTTATCACTAAAATGATTGTAGTAGTGGGCTGTTCTGCCTGTTCAAAGTACATAATTTTATTTCCTGTTTCCTTCCTAATCTAACCCTGTTTTTCTTTTCTTTTCTTACATAAATACTTAAGGCTTTGTCTTGCTAGTGGACCACAAAGCCCATTAGTGTAAACTACTTCAACTAGAAAACAAGAGGCTATGTTATCTCTTTGTTTACAAACCCGTCAAAGCTGTACATTTTTTGAACGCACATTTTGTATAAGAGAATTTATATATCCTCTTAACTACAGTTGGTATGAATCGATGAGAATGTGAGAGCGTACAATAGGCCCTTTTCTAGCTGTTATATATTCAAGTCAAATATCATTTGTATGAGGATATATTATTTCTCTTTGTATAAAAATGACATGTACTTTTTTTTTGTTGCTGTTGAGATTAACATACTTTTAAAATAAATATTGTAAACTGTATATTTTCATAAACATCATTTGGTTATTCATTAAAATTTTGGATTATTTTTATAGGACGACAAACTAAACTACCGGGATCTATCCTAGAAATTTTAATAGACAATTATAGTTACATAGGTTGGCTAATTTATGGTTATTAAAAGTGATATATTTAACAAGTGACGAGCCACCATCTTTAGTAATGTGTGTACATATATATAATAACTTTCCAAATATGATGTTTTATAACTTAAGAGTGAGAGGTTACGGTTGAGACATGATTCGCCACCTAAGAACATGAATGGAAGGCTACACCACCCTCTTGCTTGATCCACTATGGTTTGCATGGATTAAACCATAGTCCTCCTTCCCATTTTTTAAGAAATCATTTTTTTTTATAGACAAAGATAAATTAAAATAAATATGGGGCTATTGGTTTGGGTCATAACCACACCCTTAGGGTAGTGGTTTTGGATGGTGGATTAGAGGTGAGTTACATGACATTAACGTGGAGGGTCATTGTGGTCACGAGGGTCATGAGGGTCATGACCACACCCTATAGCCTAAGATTCTAAATGTCATGACATGCGTATATTTATGTACGTGACTACATTCCATTGTAAGTTTCATTCAAAACCGAGTTTTCACGATAATGTACAAGTCAACGAAGCACGAGTGTACGAGCCATCTAAGCTGCTTTAAGGTTTCATTTCTTTTATTACCTTTAAAATATGTTTCAACATGAACTTTTTTTCGCGGGGTGAGTATCAGCGTACAGTCTAGAGGTGTGCACGATTCAGTTTGGTTTTTGAAAACCATCCGGTTTTGGTTTTTTCGGTTTTTGATACAGTTCGGTTCGGGTTGTTTTTTTTTTTGGGGAACAACATTACGTAAGGTTAAAAACAAAAAGGCGTAATCCAAATTTAAGAATATTTCTTAAATGTTTACATTTAAGTTATTATATTTAACATTAGTTTATGTAAGTTATATAAATCATAATTGTATCCGAGTTTGCTTTAGCTCCTTCAAACTTTTGCTATCAAGAACTTGTAGGTCCAATTAAATCTAGACAACCGTGTGTAATAATATGAATCGTTATCTAATGACGAATGTCTCACCTCTCCACCATGTATTTTTTTATAGGAGTTCAAATAATAATATCATTAAAAAAATAAAGGGAAAATTACACTTTTCGTCCTTTATTTTTGTATCGAATTGCAATAGATACCCTTTAACTTCAATAATTACAGTCACCATCATTTATTTTGAAAACTCATTACACATTTTGTTCTTTAGCACTAACTAAATTAAAATTTTCAGTTATGTTTATTCACTTTAGGGTAATTTAGTCTTTTTATTTAATTATTTATAGTATCATTAAAGAAAATAACATTTAAAATTAAGAAAATAAAGATAAATACCCCTTTTCTCACTGTCACACACACAAAGACACACTTTGAACAAACCAGGAGCCACCACCACCACCGCCACTAACATCACCACCAGCGGATCTCGCTCAGATTCTGTATGTCGAGTTCATATCGGTGGTGTTATGTTGGCCATCTCCACTTAAATCCTGTCGGCCACCTAAAACTCCTCATAGATCCTATTGTTACCCCAAATCTGAGTCAGATCTGAAAGGTTGCATAACAATCGCCTCCATAGCTAGCCATCGCACCATCCCCGACGATTTCTGGTTCAAATATAAGAAGCAGCCACTTTACATTTTTTATGCTTTTCGTGTGATTTGAAGATCGTGATCAATTATCGAGGAAACCTTAAGCATGTGAGGGTTCATATGCCAATAAAGTGGTTGCAGAGGATGAGGATGAATATTTCAAACAAATGTCGTCGATTTTGATCTACATGAATATATTAGTTTTAGTTTCTTATTTTTTTGGTTTTGTTTATTAAAAAACATTTAAATAAAAACGTGAAATGACCAGTATACTCTCATGTGACTAAACTTAACTGAAAATTTTAATTAATTTAGGGCCAAAGGACGTAAGGTGTATAATGAGTTTTCTAAACAAAGGACTGTGATTGTAATTATTGAAGTCAAAGGCTATCCATTGCAATTCGATACAAACATAAAGGACAAAAAGTGTAATTTACCTAAAAAATTTAAAATAGAAACATTGTTCTTGTCTTAATACATAACGATTATTAATTAGTTATTTAAAACTGTATTAAGAAGTGTGTATTTATAAATGAGAATAACGAATAAAATTAAGTAAATCCACAAATTCTAATTAATTCTTTTAAAGTTATTATATGATTTTACATGTTTGTTAAGCTGGAGATGAAGTACACAATCATTTTAACTAAATTCCAAGAAGACAACATAGTGTTGTTGTAAAAGTCATTAGTCAACCGGTAGGTACCGACAATTGGATTGTGAATTTTATATGTAATTTTCAGTTTTTTTTTTGTATATATCATATATATACACATATTTATGGATAAATATTTGAAGTAGATAAATTTTAATTCTTCATCGACTTATTTTTTTGAGTATATAGGATTAATTGTAAGAATCTATATGATTTGGCATGATGAACTGTTTGTAAACACATTTATTTCCTTAACAAACGAACACGAACAAAGCATTGTTTGTGTTAACAGCCTTAGTTATTGCCATTATTCATCAATATATTACCATATATTTATTTGTATTTGTTTATTGATAGTGATAATTACTTTCTCATACTCATGATATCCCTACTTTTTCTGCTATTCTATTTGCTTATAGGTAAAGTTTGAAGTTTTGAGTTCAAGTCTCACAAGAAATAAGATGTTCACGGTTTAAAAAAGTAAATAACAACTACAGAAGGCGCTTTAGGAAAGTAATTTTTTAAATGTTTTCATAGTATATTAAAAATGACTATATAATTAAAAACATACTAAACATAACTTAAAAATTGACTGTATAATTAAAAGCACAACAAATACTCTAAATATAACATACTTTTGTTTTAGAAACAAAAAAAAAATGTAATAGCTACTTCTGATCATCCATAATTCTTTTCTCAGAGTTTCAGGAGTTTCAGCCATGAAGATATATTATCCGCCACAAACAATTTTTCTGATAAAAATCTAATTACGGAAAATGCATTAGGACAGGTGTACAAAGGACATCTATCTTTGAATGGGGACGTAATGAATTTTACCGTAAGAAGGTTATGTTGTACACATGGGTTAGGAGATGAGTTGCAGACAGAGATTTCAACGCTTAAGAGTCTCAATCATAAGAACATCATCTCTATTTTTGGGACTTATAATGAGAATAATGAAAGGATCATCATTTACGAGCATGCAATTGGAACTCTTCACCAATTCTTAGATAATCCAAGTCTCACATGGTACAAAAGACTTCAAATATGTTTAGATGTTGCACATGCGCTGAATTACATCCATTCATCTATCATACATTGTGACATCAACAGCTATAAAGTTCTTTTAGATAAATACTTTGAGCCCAAGATATATGGTTTTGAACTTTCGACAAAGTATCTTCAAAGTTGGAGGCATCGTCTTCCCAACTCTCACTACTTCAACACCAACAACGTGACACCTAAATATGATGTTTACTCCTTTGGTGTGTTATTGCTTGAAGTCCTTTGTGGGAGGAAACCAATGATTACAAATGATGTCATCTTGGAAGAACTAGATGAAATCATTGATCCAAATATAAGGAATCAAATGGACACACAATCGTTGGCACACTTTAAAATCATAGCATATAACTGCTTGAACCAACAACTTGAGCAACGTCCAACAATGGATCAGATTGTCAAAGAACTTGAAGAGGTGTTGGCACTTCAACGGTATGCAAATCTTGTAAGACCATCGTATCCTTTCGTTGTTGTTCTTTCATCTTTTTCTTTTTATTACTTTTATGTTTACTAATTTATTTCCCATCATGGCATTTTTTATCGAAGGAACACTCAAAAGCTGGCACATCATCCCACAAGTACTTGAGGGTACGTAATATCTTTTACCATTTCCTTTAATTAGTTTGAAGTAATCGTGGTATTTTTTTGAAATTTCAAATTTACACCAAATTTACCCTAATTTATTCTTGTTTAGGATTGAACCTAAGAACGTCCCATCAAGAGATATGAGTCTCTACCAAATACGATAGCCTAAAATTGGCTTTCATTGGTATATAAAATTTATTTTTCACTATAATACCAGCAACTAAATTTGATTTTCTTTTAGTTGTTTGAAGTTCAGATATTTTTTAACAGAACCAAATTAATAATATATTTGACAAAAGAGATGCATTGAAAATGATAAATAGAAAATCCCACCGAAACTAAACCGAAATGGTGCTCTTGTTATTTTTGGTTAGACTTGAGAATCCTTAACAAACTATATTATATAATATAACACTACAAAATGTAACTTCGGTCACAACTGCTAACAGAACCATCGCATCTAGGGCTGTAAACGAACCAAACGTTTGATGAACAGTTCGTGAACCGTTCGGCGGGAAGTTCGTTTGTGTTCGTTCGTTTATTAAACAAACGAACACGAACAAGAAATTTCGTTCGTTTAGTTAAATGAACAAACATGAACAGAAGTCGTGTTCGTTCGTTTTTGTTCGTGAACGTTCGGTAACGTGTTCGATAGTTAATTAGTGTTTTTAGTTTTTGTATGTATTTAAATACTTCAAAATTCTGACAAACTAAATATTTAATAAGTGTCAGTGTATTATATATTTTGTTCATGAATGATTGTTTATCTTCGTCTGTTTCCATTTGTGTTCATAAACATTAGTTTGTGCTCATTTGTGTCTGTTGCCTAAAATTAACAAACAAACACAAACGAACACGAACAAGTTCATTTCCTTAACAAACGAACACAAACATAAACTCTTGTTCGATAAGTGTTCGTGAACGGTTCGCGAACACATATATTTCTTAACAAACGAACACGAACAAGGTCCTGTTCGTGTTCGTTCGGTTCGTTTGAAGCCCTAATCGCATCTCTCCAAAGCACTCGTTTAATCAATGTTTTCAGAACCGGACCGGACCGGACGTCGAACCGGTCTCTTTAGCGGTTCACTGGTCGAACCTGTCAGACCGGTCGGACCGGATTTAAGAGCCGGATATACTTTTATAAAAATCTCTGCTTCTTAGTCTTATAATCTTTCTAAAGTTCTTAAGGATTTAGTATTAATCTTTTATTCAAAATTGCGGTATTATAACAGGGGATTAGGATCAAATACAAAGGATCCTAATTGTAAGAAGTGTAAGAAGGATTTATAGAGTGACAAGTGTCCAATAACCTAAAAAAACCCACTACACAAAAAAACCCACTAAAAAAAAAAAAAAAAAAAAATACTTAAACATCAACCACCACCAACCCCCCCCCCCCCCCCTACCCCCCACATCACCCACCCCAAAAAAAAAAAAAAAAAAAAAAAAAAAATTTTTTTTTTTTTTTTTTTTTTTTTTTTTTTTGCCGAGGGGGTGGGGGGTGGGGGTTTAGGTTTTTGGGTGGGGGGGGGGGGGGGGGTTAGGTTTTTTGAGGGTTTTTGGGGGTGGAGGTTGGGGGGGGGGGGGGGGGTTAGGTTTTTTGAGGGTTTTTTTTGGTGAGGTATAGTTTTTTTTTGTTTTTTTTGCGGGGGGGGGGGGGGGGGGGGGGGGGGGTTTAGGTTTTTGGGTGGGGGGGGGGGGTGGGTGTTTAGGTTTTTGGTGGTGATGTAGTGGGTTTAGTTTTAGGTTATTGGACACTTGTCACTCTATAAATCCTTCTTACACTTCTTACAATAAGAAGCCTTTGTAGAATAACTTGACCCTTATAACAGGATCAATTAATAAAGAAAAATCAAATAAATAGTTGAATATTATTGACTATTATAGGTTGTAGGTCAGTGCCTTTGGTTTTCAAGTCTCACTTGCAGACTTCGTAATCCCCCCACTTTACATAAAAAATTTAAACAATCTTAACTAAAAGGCATAGTGTAAAGTCTTCTTCTTCATAGAGATCCAACATATCAAAACTCAGAGGCTTCATGTTTTCAGATTATTCCATGTGATTGTTTAAAAAACAAAAAAACATTGAAGTCATCTTCTTCCCTTTTATCTTAAATGGAGCTTGTCACGTCTTATTAGTCACTCACTCGCCAAAAAAAGTTCCGGTTAGACAAAAATCCTCTCTTCATCCTACACCTTCTTTACAGGTTCGACCGGTTATCTCGCCGGTTTTCCGGTTTGACCGCCGGCCACTGGTCCCGCCGGCCACTGTTAAAACGGCTCTACCATCACAACCGGACCGTTCATGTCTACGGTTCCCGGTCGGGCCGGTCCAGCCCTCAAAACATTGCGTTTAATACAAATATATTATCCTATACTACATAAAAAGTAACAAAGAAACATCACTAACCGGTACGACAGTTCTGAATAAATAATCAAAACAAAGAGACATCAATAATTAAAACAAAGGGGCATCATCAAACATTATGTATGACTGATTAAAATGAACGCCAAAACAAAGAGACGTCAATTACTGAAGACTCAAGAACCAGTTGGTCCGACCTGGTTAGAGCTGAGCTTCAGATGACCTAGCAAAAAACCTGCAAGATCACAAGGAGACAAGCACACCGTTAGCCTCGTCACAGGGAGGGGGGCCTCTCTGTGACCAAGCTCGGGCGTGAGAATAAGTATTTGTGAGGAGGAAATAAGTCAGGGAGAGAGAGAGGAGAGTTTAGAGAGAGAAAGTAGCGATTACCCCTTTTTGGAGGTCTAAGTGTGGCATTTATAGTCTTTGGGTATGCTGACGTGGCGAGTTAGTTAGGGTCGGACCAGTCACTATCATGGCAGTTATGGCCGTGGGGCCCAGTTAGTTATGGCGTACCAGCATACTCTGATTCGGTTCTATATTTGGAGATGATTCGGTCCGGCTAAGGACGTATCCTCATCAAGTCCCCCTAGTTCGTAGCGTTTATTAGGTAAAAGCTTCGAACTATAAAGGCGTGATTTTGGCGGGCTGAATGCCTGATTTGTCGTTTGCTGATTTTTTGAATTTTAAATTTTGAGCGGTGACTTTTTTGGGTGACTGACGGTCATTTTATCTTTTCCCCTGATGTGACGTTTGATATGCGTCAGTTGTCATGACGTGTCACTCTTTGATTGGCTGTCTTTTGAGGCGGTGTATATCCTTATAAAAGGGGGCGAAAAAGTAAGTTTTGCTTTCACTTTTTTACTTCGTCTTCCCCATCCCTTCCTCTGAGACGAAGCTGTTCACAAACAGGTTAGCACCTTTCTTTTTAACATGGCGAACAAAAGCAATCTTTCTGGTTGCTTCAATATTTTGAGTAAAAACGGTTTACAGTGGTACATAGATACTTATGCAATCCCTGCTTCGTTACACCCCGTTCTCCCCGAAAAGGACACGCCTATTTACCCTTTTGTACCAGGGAAAATAGGGGTTTATACTCGCCTTTTCGATTACTGCAACTATCGTCTTCCTCTGACGAAGTTCTTGATCGGAGTACTTTTATTTCACGAGGTTCATCTTTCTCAAATGAACCCCTTCGGCCTTGCCAAGGTGTGTCACTTTGAGTTAGTTTGTCGTGGTTTAGGATCTGACCCGGATTTGGATGTGTTCCGGGCTTTCTACAAGCTGAATCGGTCCGGTAGCGGGTACACCTTCGAGGTTAGGGACAAAAATTCATGTTGCTATACGTGGATTACTACCAGCATAAAGGATTGGAAAGACCATTTCTTTTTGGTTGATGATCGCTGCGTTCCGGAATTTATGACGTGGAGATTAAAAAAGTCGCGCCTTCCACCCCCTCTTCCTGAAGACTTCGAGTTTAACCAAGATTTATACGCGAATTTGATTAAGGAATCCGGACATATACAGAAGTATCCGGAACACATCCTCGTCATGGGACGGATTAGCACGATTTGGGCCGAACCGGAGTGGTATCCTACCCTCAAGTAGAATAAGAAGGGTTAGTTATGCGGTGTTTCTTGAAAATTTTAATTTTTTTTTACTTATTCTGTATGCTTTATGTCATACCGTACTATAGATATTATTTATTGTTTTGCTTTTATGCAGCCATGGGTTTAAAGGAAGCTTTGAGATTGAAGTCTTTTGACTCCAAGGAGCACGACCTCCGGGCCACAAGGACACCGAAAGGTGATCCTCCGTATTTAAGCGTTGTGCAGGAGAATCTTTACCAGATTCGGGGACCCGAGGCCCCGGATAATCAGGGAGGTTCAGCCGGTCAGGGAGGTTCAGGTTTGGCTCCCGCGGCACAAATAGTGGATATTGTTCCGACTCAGGCTGCGGTGATGGTTGGTGATGATAAAGGCAAGAAAACGAGCTCGAGTGGAACGAAAGGGTCTGGTTCCAAGATTATTATCGAAGACGAAGGAGTACATGTCTCTATTGAAGACGAAGGAGTGCATGCCGAAGGGGGCGAAGAGGGTGATGATGGCGATGATGAAGAACGTCCTCAAGTTGGTTTGAAGAGAAGACGAACTACTTCTTCTAAGTCCGGTCCAAAAGCTAAACAGGTGAAAACGAAGATGAGTTTTAAAACTATTACATTAGATGATGATGAGGAAGATCAAAACACCGACTTCTCCATTGCTGGAGGTTTGTTGGCAAACTTGGACGCCCATCTCCATGGTGGTCGTACCCTAAGGGATCATCCGGTTAGGACTCCGACGAGCCCATTGTCCTTTGGAGGGGCAAATACTAAGGTTTTGGAAGATATTCATATGCCCGAGCCCCTGTCCTTTAAGAAAATTGAGCCTTCTCCTTCGGGTAAGCCTACAACCGGGGTTGCTTCTAACGTTTCAAGGCCAAGTCCACGACCATTTAATGGTGGGGACAGTGCCTCTTCTTCCCCTTTGTGGTTTAAAACTGAAGCTGCTTTCTTATCCCGGGAGTTAGGTTCGGGCGATGTTAGGGATATGGATTCGGCTCGAGCTTTGGAGAAGAATATACCCGAGTGGTCGTTGGCGAATAAAGATAGAATTGTGGATGCTTTATCAGCAAAGATGGCTCTGTTTCATCTTGGGACTCCAGCCGAACATGCACATTACCGTAGGATGAGCGGCCCGGAGATCGGGAATGCCCTAATTCTGAATCAAGCTCAGTCGAATTCTCTGGTGGTGGAGATGTATAAACGTTGGATCGAGTCGGAATCAAACTGTTGCAAGCTTGAGCGTGAAATTGCTAATTTAAAAAATGAAGATAATGTCCGGTCGAAGACAAAACAAGAGCTATCTTCTATCCGTTCTCAAATTGACCGTTTGAAGGAACAGGTTTTGGAAGCAAAAGAAGTTAATAAATCTTCTCAGGCTTCGGCTGCGGCTGCTTATGAAGCTCGGGATAAAGCCCTTCAGGACTTGGAAACTTCCAAGTTGGAATTCGCTAACCTGGAGAAAAAGTTAACTGGTGCGGAGAAGAAGCATGCGGCTGAACTGAAAGAAATGCAAACATCTTATGATTAGCTTCTGGCCGATTATCATCGCTTGATTGATGGTACGTTCGTAATTTGTTTTTTCTTGCCTCCTTTTCCTACTTATTGAATCTTGTTTTTCTTCAGTTAAAGATGAATTAGAGAGGGCTCGTGACAGGGCGATTGAGTCACACAAAACGACGATTGATGAAGCGAAAGAGATGTTGGTTCGTTGTGAAGGTGAAATGGTTGAGTCGTACGCCCAATTGTCGGAGCTCATGCTTACCAAGCAATGGTTCTTGACAGATGGGATTGCCTGGGTGGTTAAGCTGGTTCACCAAAGCCCTGAGATGGTGAAGGTCGTGGCGGACTTGGTCAACAGTGTAAACGTAGTTGGTGTAAACGAGGGAATCAAACAAGGCTTCAAGGCCGCTTTGAATTCAGTCTGTTCGGCCGAGGAAGTTCCTGGGTATGACGAAGGAGCACAAGATGTATTGAATGCCGCAATAAAAGCCTTTGAAGATTTTCATATCTCTGTTCTTGGCGAAGTTGCGGATTTAATTGACAAACCCTTGTCTGTCATCAAGCAAAGGAGCGAACTCCCCATTGTAAAGGAAGATTAAGAAGCTAGACGTTTGATTCTGCTGTCATTCGACATTTTATTATCATATTTTTGTTATGGCATGTAATTAGACAGTTTAACTTCCTACTTACAATTTTATATTACCGTAGCTTTATATGAAGTAATGCTTTCGGGTGAAGCTATTTGTGCCTGGCTACTTAGTTTTTAATTTGCGACCAAATTTTTACCGTTCGACCAGGTTTTGCTCGGTGATCTTTGGTGACCGAGTCATGGCAAAGAAGTTTCCCATAAGTTGACTTCTTTTATTTATCAGATTGTTTTATAGTCGGATCGTATTAAATACGGATCATTTGCTTAATAGATTTTGTTGTTTCTAGAACTATTTAAGCCTTCTCGATCGGCGCGAGGCATGGGTCGAGGCCCGTTTGTGCACATTTATGATATTGTTCGAACTTATACATATGGTATTCTTTATACTTTAAAAAGTACGGATCGCTTTATTTATTGATTCGTTAATCATAAGGTCCGGGGAAAACCCTCCCGGTTACCAGGAAAATGGAAATTTGGTCGGGGCATTACCCTCCCGACTCTTACATGGAAATTGGAAATAAAATAAGAAAATAGCGAACTTTTTTTTTCTAGCCGTAACAGGCTGTTTACATAAAACACTTCTTTAAGTGCACCCCGTTCCACGTCCGGGGTACGGGAGTTCCATCGACTTTTTCCAACACGTACGAGCCCTTTTCACTGGCCTCTATGACTCGGTACGGTCCTTCCCATTTTGGGGTTAGCTTTCCAAGGGTTTCAACGCGGCTTGCGTCGTTGCTTCGGAGCACAAAATCTCCGACCTTAAATTTGTAAAGCTTGGCACGGGCGTTGTAATACTTCTCGATCTTCTTTTTGTATCGGGCTTCTTTAATCGCCGCGATGTTCCGACGTTCTTCTAACAGATCAAGATTGGATCGGAGCTCATGCTCATTTTCCTCCCAATTTTTTTACCTTTGGTTCGGGAGGCCAATCTCTGCGGGAATCACAGCTTCCGTGCCATACGTAAGACTGAACGGTGTTTCTCCGTTACTGGTCTTGTGTAACGTTCGGTGAGCCCACAGCACATTCGGCAGTTCATCCGCCCAACCTTTGCCCTCGTATCCGAGCCTTCTCTTTATCCCATCAACAATTCGTCGATTTATCTGCTCGACCTGCCCATTCCCCTGGGGGTGGGCAACCGAGGAAAAGACTTGGTTAATCTTGAGGTTCTCACATTAGCATTTAAACGGGTTTTCTGCGAACTGCTTTGCGTTATCGCTTACGATGTAGAGTGGGAGACCGAAACGGCATACGATTTGTTCCCAGAAAAATCGCGTCACATTGTAACCGAAGATGATCGTAAACGGTCGGGCTTCCACCCATTTGGTGAAATAATCCACCGCGACAAGCAGATATTGAGCGCTTCTGCTCGATCGTGGAAAAGGCCTGACGATGTCGACGCCCCACTTTTGAAAAGGCCATGCATCAGTTACTGGTATCATTTCATTCTTTGCTCGGAGGCTTACTGGTGCATGCTTCTGGAATTCGTCACATTGTTGGAGCTCTTTAACTGCACTTTCGTGCATCCCGGGCCAATAATATCCTGCATTTTTCACTTTTGTTACGATCATTTTGGGTCCGGCGTGAATACCACAAATGCCGTAATGTATTTCTCTGATGATATAACTGGTCTGCTCCGGATCAAGACATTTTAGCAGGGGTCCGAGAAAAGTCTTTCAGTACAAACCTCCTTCCTGCATCTGATATTGGAGCGAATTGATTTGGATCTTTCTTGCTTCTGCTTTATCAACTGGTAAGACGTCATGCACCAAGTAGTTGATTATGGGTGTCATCCATGTTTGCGTCGGAGCTTCTACTTGCATAACGTGAGGAGTTGCAATTGACGGTGCGGTTAGCACTTCTACCCTCACCTCTTTGGCCAAGTGACTGAATGATACCGATGCCAACTTGCTCAACGCGTCGGCCTTTTTGTTTTTGCTACGGGGAACGTGTTCGACTTTACATGCTTCGAATGACGCCATAATTTGCTTAACTTGCTCGAGATATTCGATCATGTTGGCTTCCCTCGCCTCATATTCTCCGTTTACCTGATTTGCTAGGAGCAACGAATCTACATGGGCTACGACATTTCTTGCTCCGACTTTTAGTGCCAGACGTAGACCAGCTAAGAGGGCCTCGTATTCGGCTTCGTTATTGGAACTCTTAAATTCTAGTCGGAGAGCGTATGTCATATCCGTGCCATCCGGGTCGGTGAGAATCAAGCCTGCTCCTGACCCTTCGGAGCTCGAAGCCCCATCTGTATACAGGGACCAGGGTTTAACTGGAGCTTTCTCGGTTTCTTCCATTTCTTTTTCCTCCGGCATCTCAACTAGAAAATCAGCTATCACTTGTCCTTTTAGCGGACCTTTGGTTCTGAAGGTGATATTGAACGCACCGAGCTCAATCGCCCATTTTGCCATGCGGCCTGAAACTTCAGGCCGTCGAAGAACATGTTGGATTCTTTGATTCGTTCGTACCTCGATTGGGTGAGCTTGAAAGTATCGGCGAAGCCTTCTCGAAACATGGACCAACGCCAGAGCTAATTTCTCCAAGTTTGAGTATCTTGTTTCATAATCTTTTAGTGTTCGGCTTACGTAGTAGATGTGGATTTACGCCCCGGTCCGGTGAGCAACTAATACTGCGCTGATTGCACAAGATGATGCAGCCAAGTAAACCGTTAGTACCTCATCTTTTTCTGGCACAGTGAGAGTTGGTAAAGTACCGAGATAAACTTTAAGTTCTTCGAAAGCTCGTGCAGCTTCTTCTGTCCATTTAAAGTCCGATCTGTAGCTTTTTCTGAGCACGTCCATGAACGGGAGCGATCTGTCTGCTGCTTTGGACAAGAAACGGTGGAGAGTAGCCAGTCGTCCATTTAAGGACTGAATCTCTTTCACCGACGTTGGAGGTTTCATTGTAAGAACAGCATCGATCTTGTCTGGGTTGGCTCGCAGGCCTTTTGACCCGACCATGACTCACAGGAACTTTCCTTCTTCTACCCCGAATGTACACTTCTTGGGGTTTAATTTCATGTTGATGCTTCGGAGTCGGGTGAATGTTTCAAGTATGTCTTTCAGCATGGCGGTTTCATTGATGCGTAGTCGAGTGTTATATATTTTAGGTGTATATTTTAAGCCCCTTTAACACTTTTTAATCAAGTTTTAAATTTATAAAACACGATATTTACTAACACTAGACACACATATGGGCAAGTGCACCCATCGTGAGCGTAGTATAGTGTTGGTAAGATACCGAGGTCGTCCAAGGACACAAGAGCTTTTAGTACCGGTTTATCCTCAACGTCTAATCAAATCAAAAAGTTTAGAAAAATGTTTTAAGCTAAGAAAAATAAAAACTAACTAAAAATGCTGAAAAATAAAAATAAAAGAAAAACAGATAGACAAGATGAATCACTTGGTTCCGACTCGTATCTAGTGTAACCTTTGATTATTTCCGCACTTTTGCACATATTTAAGAGATTATCTTAGTTATTGTAGTAGGCCCCTCTTTTGAAGGTGACGTTACCCTCACCCCAGTAGTTTGAGTCAGCAAGGATACAATCCTAAAAGGGTGGATTATTGGAAGATAATGAATTAAGTTATTAATGCAGTATTATGGTAGGCCCCTCTTTTGAAGGTGACGTTACCCTCGGCTAAGTAGTCTGAGTCAGCAGGGATACAGTCCTAAGTAGCCGGGTTATAGTATTAATAGTAGTTTAACTTATGAGGGGGTCAAAGAGTTTGGACCCCCGCCATCCAATACCGTTAAGTATTGAAGGAGGTCCTACTAAATTTGACCCAGGTCCATTGCAGGACCTCTAAACGCTGAACAATGGCAAGACCTTTACCAAACCGTTCCCTTAACCCCTGACCAGGTAGCCAACATACCTCCATATAGACCGTGGAGATATGAATGGTGAAAATCTTTTATTTTATATAGACAGTAAAATAATGCCAAGACACCACAGACAAACGATAAGGAAAGATCACCTTCAACATAAGAAACTAGTTATTAAAGTCATTAATACAAAACCAAGTAAAAAGTGCAAAAGATTAGAAATAAAAAGTATTACACTAGACACTTTGTCTTCACCAAGTGATGTAAGAGACTTAGGCAAACATGGCCTTGATTGTCAAGAACTCTTACGATCAATCTTGGATCCCGAGACGACTCACACACTCTACGATGGACAATGGATGATGGTGGTGGATGATGGTGTTATGGTGGTGGTGGGTGGTGGGTGAAGTGTGAGAGAGGTGGTGTGCCAAGGGATGGTTTGAGCTTGAGCCAAGCACTTCTATTTATAGGCTGAACAGAAGCTCGGGCACGGCCCCGTGTCCAGTGGGCACGGCCCCGTGTCCACATCCTTCTCTTTCTTCATTTAATGCAGCTTTGTCTTATTAGTTGACCACGCCCCCGTGTCCGCTGAGCACGACCCCGTGGTGCAGAAGAATCTTTGTACTATGCAGATTTGCTGGATTGTGCGAATCTTATAGTTGACCACGGCCCCGTGTCCGCTGAGCACGGCCCCGTGGTGGGCAATAGAAGCTTCTACAGGTTTGTCTTTAGTGCCAGGGCTGTCCATCCTGAGCACTGCCCCGTGCTGAGCTGGGCACGCCCCGTGCTGAGCTGGGCACAGCCTCATGCTCAGCTTTCTTCTTGTTTTTGCTTTAGGAGATGCTGTCGATGGGGGTCGGGCATGCCACGTTTGTTCCTTTTCTTGTATTTATGCTAGATTTAGCTGCCTTTTGTTAATTTGAGCTCATTTAATCCTGAAAATACAAAAGGAAGACAAAAGCTCACTTTTTCCAACATTAGTACTAAAAAAGGGTTAGTTTTATGCCACAATTGATGTAATTTATATGTTGCATTTTGCACACATCAAATACCCCCACACTTGAATCTTTGCTTGTCCTCAAGCAAAACTCTTTATAATGTGGCTTTACACTCCCAAATGGAATGGGTAGAAGAGAAGGTTTTTGGGCTTGTCATAGAGTGTCGGGATTTCAAAGATTCTTTATTAAGTTTTATTTTTTATTTATTTACAATCCTATTCGTCATGATTTATTTAAAACTCTTTATAATGTGGCTTTACACTCCCAAATGGAATGGGTAGAAGAGAAGGTTTTTGGGCTTGTCATAGAGTGTCGGGATTTCCAAGATTCTTTATTAAGTTTTATTTTTTATTTATTTACAATCCTATTCGTCATGATTTATTTAAAACTTTTCATAAGATAAATTACTTATTAGGGCATAACATGCCTCTTTAAAATTCTATTTATATACGAGTTCACATACCTCGCGGGGGATCACTCAACACTCGGCCGAAGTTGTATTTTTGTGAAACACTCGAGGGCGGCATGGAACTTACTCCTACCATAAGCTTGCCAAGCAATCAATCCTCCTCCTTTTTAACTATATACCTTTGTAAATATCAAGAGGACTTTTGGGTGAAGGGTTAGGCTTGGGTTAAAGGTAGGTGGTTGGGTTAGTGGTTAGTAGAAAAGGGCGAAAAAGCGTACAAAAGCGTCGGTTTTCGTAAAACACTTTGTTTTTTTTTTAATGAAGCATTTTTCAAACAAGGTTTCTTTTGATGAGCTTGTTTGTTTATTGCTAACTTCATCCCTTTTTTTTTTTTTTGTGTTACAAGAAAACCGAGCTTTGTTACTAAAATAAAGGGTTTAAAATGAAAAAGGTTTTGGTGGGTAAAGGGTGTTTGTTTGTGTTATGAAATGAAAAGGTTTAGGCTCAAAGGGGCTAACTAGGGGGATTTTGGGTAAGTGGTAAAAAAAAAAAAGAAAAATAATGGTGTAGAAATAAAAAGGGGTTAGTCCTAATGCCTCCATCATTTACTTACTCGGGTTTAAGTTGGTAAGGACCGGGAATGTATCGTCATGGCAAGTTCTAGAGTCGTAAGAACCAAGCGGCTATTCACACAAGAAACGAAAAAATGAGCATTTAGTCTAATGATATGTAATTGTATGCTCAATAAAGGCTCAAAACTCACTTTTGTGGGAATGAGTTTTTATGTGATCAAGTATATATAATCAAATTTTAACTAAGTTTGTCATGCCTTTTCATAATTTTCTTATGTTGGTTCTTTTTATCACGACGCTATCGGTTGTAAATTCGTAAAAATATAACCTTTTTAGAACTTGAAATTCTCGAGTTAAACCTAGACAAGTAAAAAAAAAATGAAATTTTTTGAAAAAAAATTGGGGTGATTAGCGGTTCCAATAGAGTTTTGTGTAAGGCTTGTATTTAGGACTTGCAAAATTCAAGGTTTTAGCATCCCCCCCACACTTAAATTACACACTGTCCTCAATGTGTCCCAAAAATAAGTTTTTCGGTTGATTAAAATGTGTAAAAGTGGGTTAAAAACAAGATTTTATGGTACTGGGTAGCTGAACACGGGGTGGTGTTGGCTGAGCACGGCCCAGTGTCCAGACTGCCAGTACCAAAAGTAAACAGAAGGCTGGGCACGGGGGCGTGTCCAGTGAGCACGGCCCCGTGTCCATGTACCTGAACTGGGCATTTTCTACAGAATCTCGGGCACGGGGCGTGTTGGGGTGAGCACGGCCCCGTGCTGAACTTGCTGTAATGAAGAAAAATCATCGGGAGGCTCTGTTTTTGTGTATGGGGTGTTGGTTCAAGCTTTCCCTTGTATCCTTTGCCATCTTGAGTGTGTTTTATTTCTGAAAATTAAAACTAAACTAGAAAACATAAAAACTAATCTAAATTAAACTAAGGATAGTTCCGCGGAATGCCTCCGTGGTGCGCCACGTTTATAAGGGTCCTTGGCTAGACCCACCTTATCAGGTGGTTCTGGCTCATCTTCAATTAGGGGGTCGTCATTGCCGAATGGATATTTCATTGATCGCTCAAGGTCGACACTTTTTTTGAATGCCCCTAATTGAAGAGGTAGATTGTTGTACTTCCGGTTTTTCAAAGCTTCGTGTGTTTTTACAAATGATCGTCCCAACACTAGAGGAGCGTCATCGAGGATGACAAAGTCGGTCGGGATTACCATTTGATTTGTTTGAACCAAGACATCCTCAACTATACCGATTGATTTTATTACTTTCCGATTGGATAGAAAAATGGGTATTTGAAGTGGAGAAAAATCACTAATACTTAATTTTTCGAAAATGTAGTTAGGCATTATGTTAACACAAAGATCTTTATCGATTGTGACATTACTAATAAACGAATTTTGAAAGAAATATGGAACCGGTGTAATGTTAATTTCAAATGGGTCTTCTTTTATTAGCGAAGTTTGATCATTAGTTAACTTAACACTTACCGTTTCGTCATTTTAGTGTTAGTGTTTAACTCTTTTAAAAACTTAGCATGAGTGGGTACTAAACAATGATTTTCAAAAGAAGGTGACAAGAGATTAATTTCTTTAAAATTAGACTCTTCTTGAATTTTACATTTGTCGGACTCACCTTTTTCGTTGTTTAACTCATGTGTCGGTTTTTCACTTATTTGTTCTTCCATTTTTACACTTTCAGTTATCTCTTCCTTTTTTAATTCTTCTCTTGCGCGGGACTCCTCTTCCCTTGCGCGAGATTCTCTTATACAGCGATCGATAACTCTAATGTGTTCTAATATCCTATCGGTCACTTCGGTTATAGAAAAAGAATCGGGATTTTCTAAGCTTGAATCCGGTTATTCGACCCTTTGTTCCTCATAATACCCATATGAAGTAGATGGTTCACACCATTGTTCTTCATTGTAAGCATATAATGGATAAGGTTCATAATTTTGTTCTTCATAATACTCATATGAGGTGGGTTGTTCACGCCATGGTTCCTCATAATAAGCATACGAAGGTGGTGGCTCATATCTTGGTTCCTCAAAGTATGAGTAAGAAGGCTCATACCTTGGTTCATCAAAATATGAGTATGAGGGAGGAGGTTCATACCTTTGGTCTTCATATGATGTGTATGAAGTCGATGGCTCGTACCTGGGCTCCTCATAGTAGGTGTATGAATTGGATGGTTGATATGAGTGATTATATTGAACCGAGCGTGCGTTACGACAATTAGTGCAATAATTACCCCTATAATCATCCTCCTCATAGGTGTAGTTGTAACCTCCTGAGTATTGATCCATAAGAATCACTCAACAGACCACAACCAAGTCTCGAGATCAGAAAACAAAAATAAAAACGGAAACAGAGGCTGGACACGGCCCCGTGTTCAGTGGACACGGCCCCGTGTTCAGGATCTGTATCTGGGCGTTTTAATTAAATTTACTGATTTCGTTGAGCACGGGGCGTGTTCAGTGAGCACGGCCCGTGTTCAAGCTACTGTTACTGGGTGTTTTTATGAAAATGTGCAGCACGGCCCCGTGTTCAGTGAACACGGCCCCGTGTACAGGCTACTGTAAATGCAAAACTAAACTAAAATGCAGAAAAAGTGTGCGCGTTTTAAAAAAGTTTTGAAAAACTGATTAGGCCGTCGATTTTAAGCTTTCTTAAAATCCTTGTGTCCCCGGCAACGGCGCCAAAAACTTGATTCGTAGTCGAGTGTTATATATTTTAGGTGTATATTTTAAGCCCCTTTAACACTTTTAGTCAAGTTTTAAATTTATAAAACACGATATTTACTAACACTAGACACACATATGAGCAAGTGCACCCATCGTGAGCGTAGTATAGTGTTGGTAAGATACCGAGGTCGTCCAAGGACACAAGAGCTTTTAGTACCGGTTTATCCTCAACGTCTAATCAAATCAAAAAGTTTAGAAAAATGTTTTAAACTAAGAAAAATAAAAACTAACTAAAAATGCTGAAAAATAAAAATAAAAGAAAAACAGATAGACAAGATGAATCACTTGGTTCCGACTCGTATCTAGTGTAACCTTTGATTATTTCCGCACTTTTGCACATATTTAAGAGATTATCTTAGTTATTGTAGTAGGCCCCTCTTTTGAAGGTGACGTTACCCTCACCCCAGTAGTTTGAATCAGCAAGGATACAATCCTAAAAGGGTGGATTATTGGAAGATAATGAATTAAGTTATTAATGCAGTATTACGGTAGGCCCCTCTTTTGAAGGTGACGTTACCCTCGGCTAAGTAGTCTGAGTCAGCAGGGATACAGTCCTAAGTAGCCGGGTTATAGTATTAATAGTAGTTTAACTTATGAGGGGGTCAAAGAGTTTGGACCCCCGCCATCCAATACCGTTAAGTATTGAAGGAGGTCCTACTAAATTTAACCCAGGTCCATTGCAGGACCTCTAAACGCTGAACAATGGCAAGACCTTTACCAAACCGTTCCCTTAAACCCCCGACCAGGTAGCCAACATACCTCCATATAGACCGTGGAGATATGAATGGTGAAAATATTTTATTTTATATAGACAGTAAAATAATGCCAAGACACCACGGACAAACGATAAGGAAAGATCACCTTCAACATAAGAAACTAGTTATTAAAGTCATTAATACAAAACCAAGTAAAAAGTGCAAAAGATTAGAAATAAAAAGTATTACACTAGACACTTTGTCTTCACCAAGTGATGTAAGAGACTTAGGCAAACATGGCCTTGATTGTCAAGAACTCTTACGATCAATCTTGGATCCCGAGACGACTCACACACTCTACGATGGACAATGGATGATGGTGGTGGATGATGGTGTTATGGTGGTGGTGGGTGGTGGGTGAAGTGTGAGAGAGGTGGTGTGCCAAGGGATGGTTTGAGCTTGAGCCAAGCACTTCTATTTATAGGCTGAACAGAAGCTCGGGCACGGCCCCGTGTCCAGTGGGCACGGCCCCGTGTCCACATCCTTCTCTTTCTTCATTTAATGCAGCTTTGTCTTATTAGTTGACCACGCCACCGTGTCCGCTGAGCACGACCCCGTGGTGCAGAAGAATCTTTGTACTATGCAGATTTGCTGGATTGTGCGAATCTTATAGTTGACCACGGCCCCGTGTCCGCTGAGCACGGCCCCGTGGTGGGTAATAGAAGCTTCTACAGGTTTGTCTTTAGTGCCAGGGCTGTCCATCCTGAGCACTGCCCCGTGCTGAGCTGGGCACGCCCCGTTCTGAGCTGGGCACGCCCCGTGCTGAGCTAGGCACAGCCCCATGCTCAGCTTTCTTCTTGTTTTTGCTTTGGGAGATGCTGTCGATGGGGGTCGGGCATGCCACGTTTGTTCCTTTTCTTGTATTTATGCTAGATTTAGCTGCCTTTTTGCTTCTTTTGTTAATTTGAGCTCATTTAATCCTGAAAATACAAAAGGAAGACAACAGCACACTTTTTCCAACATTAGTACTAAAAAAGGGTTAGTTTTATGCCACAATTGATGTAATTTATATGTTGCATTTTGCACACATCATTCATCATGACTTTTGATTACGATATCATCAACATATACCTCAACGTTTCGTTCGATCTGGTCTTTGAAGGCTTTGCTCATTAGACGCTGGTACGTAGCACCGGCATTTTTTAATCCAAATGGCATCTTAGTGAAGCAGTAAACTCCTTCGTTGGTGACGAAGGCCGTCTTATCTTCATCTTCGACTGCCATTTGTATCTGGTGGTATCCCTTGTAGGCATCTAGAAAACATTTCAACCTGAACGTGGCGACGGAGTCGATCTTCTCATCGATCTCTGGCAATGGAAAACAATCTTTTGGGCACGCGTCGTTTAGATTGGTAAAGTCAATGCACATTCTCCATGAGTTATCCTTTTTCACACCATAACGGGATTCGACACCCAAGTTTGATACCGGACTTCTCGAATGATCCCGACATCTAGGAGACTCTTTACATCTTTTGCAATCGCTTTGGCTCGATCCGGCGCCATATGCCTTTTTCTTTGTGCTATTGGTTTGATTGATTCTTTTACGTTCAGGTGGTGCTGCGCCATAGACCTAGGGACCCCTTGCATATCGGAGTGCTTCCATGCAAAGACATCGATCGAGTTGCTCAATAATTCCCATAGGAGCTTCTTTGTTCGTTTTGGGAGTTGAGCACCGATAGCTACTTGCTGTTCGGGGAAATCCGGATTGATAGCCCAACGTTCAGTAGGCACTTCGGACTTTTTGGAGCTCGTTTCCGCAGCATGTCTTACTTCGGCTACAAATGAGTTTGATTCTGAAAAGATAGTGGCGACCCCAGCTTCGGTGGGGAATTTAATGGCACCATGTATCGTTGAACTGATTGCACCGAGAGCTCGTAATCCGGGTCGCCCGAGTATTATGTTGTGCGACGAATGAGTACCAACAACCAAAAAGGTTAATTGGACGGTTCTGCTTTTGTCACCGTCTTTGAACGTGGTCGGAAGGGTGATTTGACCTATCGGACGAACCACCTCTCCCGAGAAACTTATCAGAGGGGTGGAAACTTTAATCAACCTCCTCTTCGTTTGGGGGTTCAGCTGCTGGAAACACTGCAGATACATGATTTCAAAGGCGCTTCCTCCGTCTAGATAGATTCGTCGGACCAGATGTCCAGCGACGATGGCCGAAATTGTAATTGGTCCTTCTCGAGCATCATCTGGATCGACCGGAGGGAAGTATGTTGGTTGATGCATCCATGCTGCCATATGTTGGTTCGATCGCTTTACCCCCTTTATTCGGTCGACCGGATCATATTGATTCCGGGCTCGGTGTTCGGATTATCGATTGCTGCTGCAGATTTCTTCCCCTCTTTTACTTCTTTCACAAGATGGGAGAGTTTACCGGATCGTACGACCTTTTTGATTTCTTGCTTCAGAGCCCAACATTCATCAGTCGTATGGCCCTTGTCCCGGTGATATTCACAATATTTCTTGGAGTGCTTATCCGAGGTAGGTCGCTGCTTCGACGGCGTAGGGAACTGGGTAGTTTCCGTACTAAGAATTTCACTTGGCGATTTTGTGAGATCGGAGAAGGTGTTAAAATGTACGTTTCCGGTTCGGAAACTGCTTCGGTCTGACTTCTGATACGGACCACGATTTCTATTCCAATTGTTACCTCTATCTTTTGGTGGTGACGCGTTCCGTCTCCAAGATGTGGTCCGAGCCTTGGTATTTCTTGCTGTGGTTTCGTTCGGTTGGCCGCAGGCACTTTTTCCCCGAACAAAGGCTCGAGCTCGCTCCATAAGTATCTCCATGGTTTTTGGAAGATCTTCGTGGAGCTTTTGCACAAGCTGGTTGTTCCGAACTCCGTGACAAAATCCTGAGACTCGGAGCTGGTCAATCGCTCCACTTATCTGATGCTTTCTCGATTGAAGCGATCGATAAAATCTTCTACGGACTCTCCAACACGGCGCTTTATATGGTGAACCTCGGTGATGTCTTTCTTGCAGCGTCGCTTCTAACAGAAATTTTGCAGGAATATACGTCGGAAATCTTTGAAGTGATCTATCGACCCTCTGGCAACCCATCAAACCAAACCCTTGCCGATCCGGTGAGAGTTTGGGCGAACATATGACACCAAGCCGGCATAGGCCATTGTTCGACCTTAGCCGCTCCGGCGAATGCGAACATGTGGTCGTCCGGATCGGACGTACTGTCGTAAAACTTCAGTGTAGGTGGCATTTTTAGCTTGGCTGGGAGTGGGGCATTGACGATCCGTAACGTAAACTTTGATTGGGAAGTCATAGACGTGGGGTGATATGGCATGATTAGTTCCTGATCTTGAGGGTTTAAACCCATAGATCCCTGGCGAAACAGGTCGTTTAGACCATTATTCATCGGAGCATTCGTAATCGAGAGAAATTGTGTAACACATGTTATGGGAGTGGAAATTATAGGACTTACCAGAGATCCGGAAGTGAAAGCTCCAACGTAGACGGGGTTACCCCCTGGATAGACATTGTTAAACAGGTTCGTTCGGATGCTCTGCAACATCTCCTCTCGCTGTTGTTGCTACTGTAACTGTCGCAATAGATCAGCATTCCGTAAAAGGAAGGCATTGTCAAAGTTAGGTAGCGGCGTGGCGACCGGAGCAGTAACAGACAACGTGGTGATAGAGCTTCCGCCTACAGAATTTGCAGCTGGAGGAGCCGACGCTGATCCTATCGAAGCCGCTGGGGCAGCAATTGCTGTTGATGCAATTGTGGAGGCAGTGTTTCCTTCCCATATATCGTTGTAAGATGGGAAAGTGTTGGTGGAGACTGCTGTTGTTGTGGATTCCATGACTTGGAACAAACAGAATTAGCAAAGTGAATTGAGTGAATTTGAGGGGATGGCGCCACTGAAGACTCAAGAACCAGTTGGTCCGACCTGGTTAGAGCTGAGCTTCAGATGACCTAGCAAAAAACCTGCAAGATCACAAGGAAACAAGCACACCGTTAGCCTCGTCACAGGGATGGGGCCCTCTCTGTGACCAAGCTCGGGCGTGAGAATAAGTATTTGTGAGGAGGAAATAAGTCAGGGAGAGAGAGAGGAGGGTTTAGAGAGAGAAAGTAGCGATTACCCCTTTTTGGAGGTCTAAGTGTGGTATTTATAGTCTTTAGGTATGCAGACGTGGCGAGTTAGTTAGGGTCGGACAAGTCACTATCATGGCAGTTATGGCCGTGGAGCCCAGTTAGTTATGGCGTACCAACATACTTGGTCGTTCCGTCTATGGCATGAGGTGCGATCCGACCTTGATGCACTACGATTCGGTTCTATATTTGGAAATTATTCGGTCCGGCTAAGGACGTATCCTCATCAAAGGGGCATCATCAAACATTACGTATGACTGATTAAAATGAACGCCAAAACAAAGAGACGTCAATTACCAACATGGTTCTTATTCTCAAACTTGGCGGTTACTGATTTTGCTGTGTTATCTCCGACCAGATAACAGATTAATTATCAAACTATATACGCCGTAATTAATACCAGATTAGGCACTAATCCTCGGTCGCAACGCAATTTGCCGCAAAACACCAACGTTCTCAGTACCGGATTAGGCACTAATCTTCAAGCGTCTCCACAATCTTCGGTTAAACAAAAAGAGATGGCTGGTGATGGTTTTATCAATTGTATGATTCCACTTCAAGGTTTGAACCAGTGGTTGACGGCGGCGATTGGGTCTTGAGATAAAAAAGAAGGGTTGAACGAGAGGAAATGGTAGTCGGCATCAAGATCGAATGGAAATTTGGAACGGAAAGTTTAAAACTATAAAAATATATACATACAGTGGCGGGACTAGAACATTAACTCAGGGGTATTTAAAAAAATCACCGTGCAATCATTCAATATTAAAAAAAAACGACAATAAATAAATAAAGTAAAACAAATACCTAATAGATTTGTCCTCTTCTTTTTTTCATAGCTTGGAATCGTTCCATCATATCGTCGTCTTTTACTTCATGTAAAAAATCCTTTTCGACCGCACAAACCATATCATTGTTCAAAAATTCCGGTCCCATTCTATTGCGTAAATCCGTCTTGACAGACTTTAATTTCGCAAAACATGTTTAAACGGTTGCGGTTGCAAATTTCGAAGGAGTAATCGAAGTCATCATTTCCTTGGATATTATCATTATCAACATTCGGAGGAGTTGCTTTATTTGGAATTGTATCATCATCACCAACCCGATTTTCATTAATTTCTTCAGTATTTTCTTAGTATTTTCTTTTGAAAGAGTTCCCAATTAAAGATTGTTTTTTAGATTGTGGTTTCATTATCACTTCAAAGCATTCAAGATTGAACAACAATCCCTATAAACATACAAAATTACCAATAAAACAACTAATAAAACCATCAAATACATTTATCAGAAAACACTTGGACACAAATATAAATTCCTTTCCTTTTAAGATCTTGACATTATAGGTATATTACGGGGCTGTTTGGCTAAGCTTTTCAGAATCACTTATTTGCTTATTTGTTTTTCTGAAAAGCAAATAAGCAATAAGTCATTTTGAAAAGCTCTATTTTAAAGCTTTTCAAAATGACTTATTTGCTTATTTGCTTTTTAGAAAAGCAAATAAGCAAATAAGTGATTCTGAAAAGCTTAGCCAAACAGCCCCTACGTATACCATGGCGCCACCCCCATTTACAACTTTTGATGCACAACTTCCTTGCAACCACACAAAAAAAAAAAAAAAAAGAAATAGTAAAATACGACAAAAGAATACTCTTATGATTCAGTTTATAATTGAAATGAGTTATTTAAATCAGAATGAAAGTCATGTATATGTTATGTTAGAAGAATAAGATTGAAATTTTAATCCACCACGAACCGGTGGAGTTTGAGAATAAAAGGATGTGTTTTTGTTGTTGGGTTGTGACGGGGAGAGCCTTAATTTTACGGTTATCCGGCAAAGCATCCCTCGGCCCTCATCGATTTTTCTGCTTGTAGTGTTAATTTTTAGAGTCCAGCCCCCACGGGTTTGAATTTTGAGAGCCCGACCCCAATTAGTTTTCGTTCAAAGTCCGCTAGTGGATTTTAAGTGAAAATTACCGTTTAACTTTTATGATAAATTTGCTAAATTAGAAAAAGGCCTCGAAAATTAATGGATTTTCAAATTAACTTTTAAATTATTTTTTTATTAAACACAACTTTTATCACTAAAATGAATGAAGTAGTTAGTAGTGGGCTGTTCTGCCTGTTCAAAGTATATATATTTTTTTTCTTGTTTCCTTGAATCTAGGGGTGCAAACGAGCCGAGCCGAGCCCGAGCTCGACCAGGCTCGAGCTCGTTTAACATATGAAAGCTCGAGCTCGAGCTCGGCTTGATTCGAGCTTTATTTATAAAAGCTCGAGCTCGGCTCGAAGGTAATTTTTCAAGCTCGAGCTCGGCTCGGGATCGACTCGTTTAGTATTTATTAATTAATTTATATTAACTAGTTTTATTATTATACATATAATTTAGTTATTTTTTTATATTTATATAAATGGTAAATATTATTATATAAATACATGTTTAATATATTAATAAAAAATATATAAACAGAAAGCTCGTTTAGGCTCGCGAGCCGGCTTGATCTCGATAAGCGAAGCTCGGGCTCAGGCTCGTTTACTTAATGAGCTTGTTTTTTAGGCTCGGGCTCGAGCTCGAGCCTGTTTTAGCTCGGCTCGTTCGAGTTTTTTTTCTCTCTAATCTCATAACTCCACCACGCTTAAGTCCACACTGATGTAACCACCACGACCAGATCTACAAACACCACCAGCGGATCTCGCTCAGATTCTGGATGTCGAGTTCATATCGGTGGTGTTATGTCGGCCATCTCCACTTAAATCCTGTCGGCCACCTAAAACCCCTCAAAGATCCTATTGTTACCCCAAATCTGAGTCAGATCTGAAAGGTTGCATAACAATCGCCTCCATAGCTAGCCATCGCACCATCCCCAACGATTTCTGGTTCATATATAAGAAGCAGCCACTTTACATTTTTGATGCTTTTCGTGTGATTTGAAGATCGTGATCAATTATCGAGGAAACCTTAAGCATGTGAGGGTTCATATGCCAATAAAGTGGTTGCAGAGGATGAAATGTCGTCGATTTTGATCTACACGAATATATTAGTTTTAGTTTGTTATTTTTTTGGTTTTGTTTATTAAAAAACATTTAAATAAAAACGTGAAATGACCAGTATACTCTCATGTGACTAAACTTAACTGAAAATTTTAATTAAGTTAGGGCCAAAGGACGTAAGGTGTATAATGAGTTTTCTAAACAAAGGACTGTGACTGTAATTATTGAAGTCAAAGGCTATCCATTGTAATTCGATACAAACATAAAGGACGAAAAGTGTAATTTACCTAAAAAATTTAAAATAGAAACATTGTTCTTGTCTTAATACATAACGATTATTAATTAGTTATTTAAAAACCTGCATTAAAAAGTGTGTATTTATAAATGAGAATAACGAATAAAACTAAGTAAATCCACAAATTCTAATTAATTCTTTTAAAGTTATTATATGATTTTACATGTTTGTTAAGCTGGAGATGAAGTACACAATCATTTTAACTAAATTCCATCAGAAAGAAGACAACATAGTGTTTGAAAGGGTTAATAATAGATTAATAGTGATTAGCATCTTAAGTATATATCTAGGTTGTAAAAGTCATTAGTCAGCCGGTGGGTACCGACAATTGGATTGGGATTTTTATATGTAATTTTCTGTTTTTTTGTATATATCATAAATATACACATATTTATGGATAAATATTTGAAGTAGATAAATTTTAATTCTTCATCGACTTATTTTTTTGAGTATATAGGATTAATTGTAAGAATCTACATGATTTGGCATGATGAACTGTTTGTAAACACATTTATTTCCTTAACAAACGAATACGAACAAAGCATTGTTTGTATTAACAACCTTAGTTATTGCCATTATTCATCAATATATTACCATATATTTATTTGTATTTGTTTATTGATAGTGATAATTACTTTCTCATACTCATGATATCCCTACTTTTTCTGCTATTCTATTTGCTTATAGGTAAAGTTTGAAGTTTTGAGTTCAAGTCTCCCAAGAAATAAGATATTCACGGTTTAAAAAAATAAAAGTAAATAACAACTACAGAAGGCGCTTTAGGAAAGTAATTTTTTAAATGTTTTCATAGTATATTAAAAATGACTGTATAATTAAAAACATACTAAACATAACTTAAAAATTGACTGTATAATTAAAAGCATAACAAATACTCTAAATATAACTTACTTTTGTTTTAGAAAAAAAAAAAAAAAAAAAATGTAATAGCTACTTCTGATCATCCATAATTCTTTTCTCAGAGTTTCAGGAGTTTCAGCCATGAAGATATATTATCCGCCACAAACAATTTTTCTGATAAAAATCTAATTACGGAAAATGCATTAGGACAGGTATACAAAGGACATCTATCTTTGAATGGGGACGTAATGAATTTTACTGTAAGAAGGTTATGTTGTACACATGGGTTAGGAGATGAGTTGCAGACAGAGATTTCAACGCTTAAGAGTCTCAATCATAAGAACATCATCTCTATTTTTGGGACTTATGATGAGAATAATGAAAAGATCATCATTTACGAGCATGCAATTGGAACTCTTCACCAATTCTTAGATAATCCAAGTCTCACATGGTACAAAAGACTTCAAATATGTTTAGATGTTGCACATGCGCTGAATTACATCCATTCATCTATCATACATTGTGACATCAACAGCTATAAAGTTCTTTTAGATAAATACTTTGAGCCCAAGATATATGGTTTTGAACTTTCGACAAAGTATTCTCAAAGTTGGTGGCATGGTCTTCTCAACTCTCACTACTTCAACACCAACAACGTGACACCTAAATATGATGTTTACTCCTTTGGTGTGTTATTGCTTGAAGTCCTTTGTGGGAGGAAACCAATGATTACAAATGATGTCATCTTGGAAGAACTAGATGAGATCATTGATCCAAATATAAGGAATCAAATGGACACACAATCGTTGGCACACTTTAAAATCATAGCATATAACTGCTTGAACCAACAACTTGAGCAACGTCCAACAATGTATCAGATTGTCAAAGCACTTGAAGAGGTGTTGCAACTTCAACAGTATGCAAATCATGTAAGACCATCGTATCCTTTCGTTGTTGTTCTTTCATCTTTTTCTTTTTATTACTTTTATGTTTACTAATTTATTTCCCATCATGGCATTTTTTATCGAAGGAACACTCAAAAGCTGGCACATCATCCCACAAGTACTTGAGGGTACGTAATATCTTTTACCATATCCTTTAATTAGTTTGAAGTAATCGTGGTATTTTTTTGAAATTTCAAATTTACACCAAATTTACCCTAATTTATTCTTGTTTAGGATTGAACCTAAGAACGTCCCATCAAGAGATATGAGTCTCTACCAAATACGATAGCCTAAAATTGGCTTTCATTGGTATATAAAATTGATTTTTCACTATAAAAAGTAACAAAGAAACATCACTAACCGGTACGACAGTTCTGAATAAATAATCAAAACAAAGAGACATCAATAACTAAAACAAAGGGGCATCATCAAACCTTACGTATGACTGATTAAAATGAACGCCAAAACAAAGAGACGTCAATTACCAACATGGTTCTTATTCTCAAACTTGGCGGTTACTGATTTTGCTGTGTTATCTCCGACCAGATAACAGATTAATTATCAAACTATATACGCCGTAATTAATACCAGATTAGGCACTAATCCTCGGTCGCAACGCAATTTGCCGCAAAACACCAACGTTCTCAGTACCGGATTAGGCACTAATCTTCAAGCGTCTCCACAATCTTCTGTTAAACAAAAAGAGATGGCTGGTGATGGTTTCATCAATTGTATGATTCCACTTCAAGGTTTGAACCAGTGGTTGACGGCGGCGATTGGGTCTTGAGATAAAAAGAAGGGTTGAACGAGAGGAAATGGTAGTCGGCAACAAGATCGAATGGAAATTTGGAACGGAAAGTTTAAAACTATAAAAATATATACACACAGTGACGGGACTAGAACATTAACTCAGGGGTATTTAAAAAAAATCACCGTGCAATCATTCAATATTAAAAAAAAACGACAATAAATAAATAAAGTAAAACAAATACCTAATAGATTTGTCCTCTTCTTTTTTTCATAGCTTGGAATCGTTCCATCATATCGTCGTCTTTTACTTCATGTAAAAAATCTTTTTCGACCGCACAAACCATATCATTGTTCAAAAATTCCGGTCCCATTCTATTGCGTAAATCCGTCTTGACAGGCTTTAATTTCGAAAACATGTTTAAACGGTTGCGGTTGCAAATTTCGAAGGAGTAATCGAAGTCATCATTTCCTTGGATATTATCATTATCAACATTCGGAGGAGTTGCTTTATTTGGAATTGTATCATCATCACCAACCCGATTTTCATTAATTTCTTCAGTATTTTCTTTTGAAAGAGTTCCCAATTAAAGATTGTTTTTTAGATTGTGGTTTCATTATCACTTCAAAGCATTCAAGATTGAACAACAATCCCTATAAACATACAAAATTACCAATAAAACAACTAATAAAACCATCAAATACATTTATCAGAAAACACTTGGACACAAATATAAATTCCTTTCCTTTTAAGATCTTGACATTATACGTATATTACGTATACCATGGCGCCACCCCATTTACAACTTTTGATGCACAACTTCCTTGCAACCACAAAAAAAAAAAAAAATAGTAAAATACGACAAAATAATACTCTTATGATTCAGTTTATAATTGAAATGAGTTATTTAAATCAGAATGAAAGTCATGTATATGTTATGTTAGAAGAATAAGATTGAAATTTTAATCCACCACGAACCGCTGGAGTTTGAGAATAAAATGATGTGTTTTTGTTGTTGGGTTGTGACGGGGAGAGCCTTAATTTTACGGTTATCCGGCAAAGCATCCCTCGGCCCTCATCGATTTTTCTGCTTGTAGTGTTAATTTTTAGAGTCCAGCGCCCATGGATTTGAATTTTGAGAGCCCGACCCCAATGAGTTTTCGTTCAAAGTCCGCTAGTGGATTTTAAGTGAAAATTACCGTTTAACTTTTATGATAAATTTGCTAAATTAGAAAAAGGCCTCGAAAATTAATGGATTTTCAAATTAACTTTTAAATTATTTTTTTATTAAACACAACTTTTATCACTAAAATGAATGAAGTAGTTAGTAGTGGGCTGTTCTGCCTGTTCAAAGTATATATTTTTTTTTCTTGTTTCCTTAAATCTAGGGGTGCAAACGAGCCGAGCCGAGCCCGAGCTCGACCAGGCTCGAGCTCGTTTAACATATGAAAGCTCGAGCTCGAGCTCGGCTCGAAGGTAATTTTTCAAGCTCGAGCTCGGCTCGGGATCGACTCGTTTAGTATTTATTAATTAATTTATATTAACTAGTTTTATTATTATACATATAATTTAGTTATTTTTTTATATTTATATAAATGGTAATTATTATTATATAAATATATGTTTAATATATTAATAAAAAATATATAAACAGAAACCTCGTTTAGGCTCGCGAGCCGGCTCGATCTCGATAAGCGAAGCTCGGGCTCTGGCTCGTTTACTAAATGAGCTTGTTTTTTAGGCTCGGGCTCGAGCTCGAGCTCGTTTTAGCTCGGCTCGTTCGAGCTTTTTTTCGAGCCAAGCTCGAGTAGCTCGCGAGTAGCTCGGCTCGTTTGCACCCCTATTTCCTTCCTAATCTAATCCTGTTTTTCTTTTCTTGTCTAACATAAATACTTGTATATAAATTCTTTTTGATCAAACAAAACTCCTTGACGTGCAATAGAAAGAATATTTATCGAATGTGATCGTAGCGCGTTGAAAGCATTAATCACCAAAACTACTTGAACAATTCTAAGGGGTTCATTTTGTTAGAGGATTAAGAGTTCAAAATTCACAATCTCTTTTTAATTAACGATGGCTCCACCTTTTGGTGACTTGTTATTGCGAACACATGACTTTTATTTGCACGGTACTTAGGTCAATGTGTGTATCATTTATGGAATGGCTTATAATTGAATCAAAACTATATATAAAACCATACTTGCTTATGCAGGACACGAGAATAGTTAAGTGGGAACTATCACTTACAAACGACAGACAGGTACTACTTCCTTCATACCATAAAATTTAGAAAACTTGTAAACTACCTAATACCTTAAAATTTACAAAACTTGTAAACTACTTAAACTAGAAAACAAGAGGCTATGTTATCACTTTATATACAAACCGGTCAAAGCTGTACATTTTTTGAACGCATGTTCTGTATAAGAGAATTTATATATCCTCTTAACTACAATTGGTATGAATCCATGAGAATGTGAGAGTGTATAATAGGCCCTTTTCTAGCTATTATATATTCAGGTCAAATATCTTTTATATGGATATATATTATTTCTCTTTGTATTAAACTAGCATTAGACTCGCTTCGCGACAGGGTTTTTGTTTGCTTGTCTAGTTTCAATGCTTTTTCCGTTTTAGTTTTCCCTCTTTTTAAGCTGAATGCTTAGTACCTTTTTTCCTTTGTGCGGGTGTTAAAAGTTATAAGCGGCGGTAATCAGCTAATGTAATCGGTGGGTGTGACAATTTACGTAAAGTCTAAATTTAATTAGAGGGAAAAATACTAAAAATAACGCAAAAAAACAAAAATAAAATCAATAAATGTCCACGTTATGCGGTGGGGTTAGGATTTTTTACTAGTCGTATCTACAGTCATAAACCGCGGTTGTGTAATTTGTAACCTGGATATAAAGTTAAACTTAAAAAAGAGTGAATTACAAATTTTGCCTTTTATATATATACCTAATTTCAGGTGGTGTCCTTTATCTTTAAAATTGACGATTTTTGTACTTATTGTTTCAAAATCTTACACGTTTTGTCCATTGAGCCTAACCCAATTATTTTTTCTGTTAAGTGATATCATGTGCAAGACACATGAGGTTACAATTAGAAATGGCAATGGGCTGGTTTTGGGCCGGGTATTGGTAATCCCAGGCCCGTACCCGGTTGTAATTCTTTGTCCCATACCCGGCCCGTTACCCGTCGGATAATTACCCGTCGGGTATCGGGCATACCCGCGGGTATCGGGCATACCCGTTAATTTCTTAAAAATACCTGTTGGGACAAATGTGCAATTTGTTCATAGATAGAGTTTGAAACGATTCGAATTCAAATAACTTAAAATCGATATGAATTCAACCAAATTGAGAAAAAAAATCTGAAATGTACAGGAAAAAATAATGCAAGAACAAAGGTAACAAGTAACAACTGGATCTGTGAACAAATGTAACAGTAAACTATCTTCCTTTTATGCAATCTGTAAGCAACAATCTGTGAATATAATTAGTAACCTACTTAAACAAATTTAGTAACTAGATTTTAAGAAATAATCTTTGAACACTAAGCAATCTTGTGTGAACAAGAGTGTAAAAAACTTCATGCCAACAGTAGTATCGAACAAGAAGACAAACTAACATGAAAAATAACTTAATCTGTGAACAAGAATCGATTTGTTTAGCAATGATCCTAGTCCTATAGTAATAAGTGCTTGTAGTATGTTTATATATATGGAAATTTATAATATGATTCTTTCGGGTATTATTGGGGTAAATGGGCCGGATATCACTAAATCCAATACCCGTGCCCGAATTTTTTCCCTTTTTAAGCTCATACCCATCGGGCTTCGGGTATACCTTGCCCGTATGTTTCGGGTTTCGAGTATACCCGTCGGGCTTGGGCTTTTTTGCCATCCCAAGTTACAAATGTCTTTTATCCTGTTAAAAAAACATAAGAAAAGAAATATTAAATATCATTTCTCTCTCTAAACAAACACACTCTTTTATCTCTCTACTTCATCTCTATACCAACACCTCCCTCCATCACCACCAACACCTCCTTCCACCACCACATCCACTTGTTTCCACCACATCCACTTGTTTCCACCACAAATCTAACATAAAATAAGCAAAAATGTTCTGCCTTCCAAAAAAAAAAAACCTCTTGCAGGTTAATACAAGAAGGATGATAAGCTTTATATAATTATAAAAACAAAAACCTTAAATCAGTGTGTAAATAATCATCACCCACAAAACAAATAAACCTACCTCGCTGAGCATACCTCAGTTCTTGATTGAATCACTGGCAACAAACCCAAAATCGGCCAAAAGAAACGGACGTGAAAGTTTAAAGGGGTGCTAGAAATATACCTCTGTTGTTGCTTGAGCTTGAATAACACGCAACAAAGACAAGAGAAGAAAGTCTTATGCTGTGAGTGCGTCGCAGGGGTTGTGTACACGTCGGAAATCGACATCGATGCGCAAGTCCGCCGTACCTTAGCCATACGCTGCCACGTCTCTCTGTCCCTCCCTCTCTTGGTCTAGGTAATCGGTCAAACCCCCCACTTGATTCAGGTTTAACCTCCGATTCAAGCCTTCAATTACACAAGCAACAACAATAACAAGATCTACAAATTGAAAAACCGATCTGCAAATTGAAAAAAAAAACCTTCTCCTGCTCGTTTTTATATTGACGTTTCTGTTTCGAAGTTCCAAAACCCACTTGATTCAGGTCTAAAAACTCATCATTTCCAAAAATCCACATCTCCTGCGCGTATCACCGGCTCGTGCTAGGGAAACCTCTTGGTTTAATCCTTTACCCGTTTTAATTTCACCTTCAAGTATCTCTTTTTCCACTCTAGCCTTTTTTTCCTCCCTTAACATATCTTTTCGTTTGCAAGAAGCTGAAACCTTAGTGACAACCATGGAAAGGAATTCATAGAAAGTTTTGACACCGACATGTTTTTTTTGCAACAACGACATTAACCAACTGAAGTTGATGAGCAAAACAATGGATGTAATGTGCTGGCGGGTTATCTTTCAAAATCAACGCTTCTAACCCATTAAATTCTCCCTGCATGTTGCTTGCACCATCATAACCTTAGCCTCTCACCTAAAACAAAAATAAATTATAACATAAAAAAAATAATGATTATTATAATAATGTAAAGAAACTATGTAAAGAAACTACGAATTTTATTACTTACTTGTTTTATGGGTTGCTTGCTAATAAATCATCAATGGCTTGTTTAAGAGTTGTAGAAGCCGTGTCTTTCACATGAACAATTCTGATAAAACTCTCTCTAACAGCCCCAAGTTTATCAACAAATCTAACAACTCAGCCATTTGCTCCTTTAAAGAAACATCACTAGATTCATCTACCAACAACCCAAACACATCATCTTTAATTTCTGCACAAATGCTTTTTGTTACTTCCTTTGAAAAGCATTCAATAATCTCCTTTTGTATCTTAGGCGATGTCAATTTATTGCTCTTTTTTGCGTTCCCTAATGTGTACTTTTCAATTTCCGGGTGGTTAGTACTAATTAAGTTTAACACCAAAAGAAACATACCTTCAGAATTAGATTCTTCCGACTCATCATGGCCACGAAAGGGTAAAGAGTTTTCTAAACAGAATCTAGCACTTAACAGAACCAAGTAATCGATAATAATTTGCAATCATTTCTTCTTTAGTCAACTTCTTCATATTCTCATCCATATGTTTCTTTTGATTCATGAGATTGTGACATTATTATGTCGCCTTTAAATGATGACTATCAACATTCCCAACATGTTCCTTTAATGACCCTTTTTTACTCCAATCACAAAAGCCTTTAGAACTACAAGACCACGTATCTCTTCCGCCTTGATTACCAACATCTTCTTTAAACAAGTAACAATATAGCAATATACTTTGTCTGCTTTGATGCTATACTCTAACCAACTACAATTATTAAACCAACTAACAACAAAATGTCTTTTTTTTCCATAAAAGTCTTTAACAGGAAACTTTATGACTACGCGGTTGAAAAGCCCTTTAACAGGATACGATCTTCTTATGTCATCTATTTGATTTGGGTGATAACTAGCAATAGGTGGCCTATCAAATGGATCTGAAGGAAGATCATTCAAATCAATAATACCTCGTGTTGTTGGATTTGAAGTTGTAGGATTATCATTATCAACATTCGGACTTGCATCAACGTCATCATTTGCTTGGATGTTATCATTATCAACATTCGTTGAATCAACGTCAACATTCGGGGGAGTTGTTTTATTCGGAATTGTATTATCATCATTAATTTCTTCGTATTTTCTTTTGAAAAAGTTCCCAACTAAAGCTTGTTTTTTGGATTTTGGTTTTGTCATCACTTCAAAGAATTCAAAGAATCAAACAATCAATTAACAATCAAACTAACAACTAATAATCAGCCAACAAAAACAAGTAACAAGAATAAAACTAATCAAACTAACCAATAATCAACTAATCTTCTGTTCGACTCTGTTCGATGACTCGATGTGCTACTGGCAATTCCTTTCAAAGACGATGTTCTTTTCGATAATCAACGTCCATTAACAATAAGTAACAACAACAATTAAACCAACTAATCATATCAAACTGAAACAATAAAAAAAACTAATCAAACTGAAACAAACCTCCTGTTCGTGTGAATCTTGATTAATATTCATATAAATATTCATAAAACTAATCAAACCTCCTGCGGATCTGCGATGAGCCGACTGCCGAACGTCGATGCCCGATAACAGCAAGCAATCCTGTATTCGTGTTCGTGTGACTGTGACAATTCTGTGATTTCTGTTCGTGTAATCTTGTGTTCGACAGCAATTCTGCGATGACAATCTGTTCGTGACTTCGTGTAATCGTGTGCACTGTGTCGACAATCGACCTTTGATATCCCTGCATTCAATATGCCGCCCAATACACTATTGGGTTATTATTTTGGTTATTTGGGCTAACTAATATTAGGCTGTCATTTGGTTATTTGGGCCAATAAAATCAGAATTCTTTGGGCTTAGTATCAGGTTGTAAACTTTTTTTAGGGGTGTCCTAGTAGTTGTTGAGGGGTGTCCTTAGTATAAAAATCAGAATTTTTTTTACACTACCGGTTAAAAGTTGGGCCGTAGCCCGTGCTACGCCTCGGACTACACTAGGTCCGCCCCTGTTCAGATCTAAAACTTGACCTGCAAATTTCCCCAACCCCTCATGTACTGGTGCGATCTAGGGTGTCTGGGTTTCGTGTTTTGCTTTTGTTTGTCGGAGACGATGGTGGTCGGTGTGTCTGCTTTGATGGTGGCAGGAGGGGCAGTGGTCGTTGGTGGAGATATTAGTGGTTTTTTATAGTTGTTGTTGGTGGTGGAGAGGATGCAAAGACTAACGTACCTTTTTTTGGTGAAAAAAAAATTTAACCATAAAAAATAATCGGGTTAGTCTCAAAGGACATAATGTGTAACATTTTGAAACAATAAGTACAAAACTCGACAATTTTAAAGATAAAGAACGCCGCCTAAAATTTGGTATATTGATAAAGAACAAAACTTGCAATTCACTCTTTAAAAAATAACAAAAAGGAACATTGTAAAGTAATTGTAAAGTAAATTATGTTGAGGGAGAAATTTAACAGAACCGTGTGGGCACCAAACCAGCTGATCCATTTGCCATTATCCCTCTATTAATTATCATTTTTATTCCCCTCACAGTTTTACTGTTCAATATATCACAGTTTTACTGTTCAATATACTTACTTCCTATTCGTCCACATTTTAGCTTGCATTAGCTCAATGGTCCATGCTTTAAAGTTTCATTATTTTCTCTTGATCACACAACGGTTACATCAGTGGTTCAGGCATTAAGCAAAACTTAGCCAGAAAATTTAAGGCTCATAAACTCCTCCAAATCAGTTTCTATCGACAGCGAACTATGCTCAGAAAATGATGCGCTGACCGTTAATGCTCTCTTTCCACTTAGATCCCACAAGTTCAACATACTACTTGTTGGATCTTTCCTCAGTCGACACAATCGGTCCAACTATCGCCGACCGCCCTGCTCTATTGGTCTAGACCGCAAAACATTTTTTTTGCGCAAACCACCGACGGTTACAAAACTGGTTTCTACACCGCCACCTAGGGTTTGAAACTCAAAAGTTGCAGTGATAGTGGGCAGCGATCGTGGTTCGGCGGCATTGTACAAGTGCTAAAGTATAGGGTACAAGTCCTTTGAGTTCTCTCCCAGTCCTACGTTGCCATAAATGACACATGCAGACAATGATCTATAGCTTTCGTTGTTCTTGGTTGGTAGACATAGCCGTAAATGACACATGCAGACAATGATCTATAGATCTAGGATTTTGGCTCTCCAACGAGTATTGATGTGGAATGAGGATGTGAAAACATTTACGGTGACATCGACGGAAATGGTTGTTGTGGCCGTGATGGGTGGCAATATCAATGCTCTTGAGTTGCCAATGACAGTTGTGGTGGCGTCGAAGTGGTTTGGTTTGGGTGAATCACAGATTAAAGAGAAGAGGTAAGGGAGAGTCTATGAACCAATGAGATAACGGATAATCTATGAAATAACACTTGACAATAGGGATGAGATCGGTACCATACGGATACCGAAATTGAAGAAAAGTGGTTACTGAATATCGTACGACATATATCGGTTCGGTACAGGTATCGGTATCGGTACCCGTTTTTCGGTAATTTAGCATACTTAGGCATTTGCTAGAGAACCTTAATAAACGAGAGATTTATCTTTAACTGCTTAAACCTATCTAAGAAATGCCCATACTTCTTGGCATATTTTTGATGCTTTAAACAAGCAGGATAAAGGACATTTGAACGATCTATCTCCGAGCTCGATCTAACTATCTTAATCGACTCTTTAACAAGTTTTTCTAACGGAGGCGTTTCTAACTCTAACTCTTCATCAATCGGTTCCTCTTCATCTACATGAACCGGTGATATCTCTACCTCACCTAACTCTCAACCTGACCTAGTGGTTATGGCTTTGACATGGGCATTCGGGTTCGTTTGGGTACTAGCTAAAAACTGTCTCAGGGTTCTCTCATCTAACCTCCGTACAATATCCCTCACGGTTCTCTGAAGATCTAGGAAAGTCGAGTTTTAGTTTTTCAGGAGAATCTCATGTTCGGCTAAAGTTTGTTGTGTTTTCTGATCCTTGACAAGTAGCTGAGACAACAAACTCTCTATCTTATCTAACTTATTCTCACTACCCCCAACAAACTGATCACTACCTAAATTCTGACTGCTAAAATGACCCTGCCCCTGGTTATAATTCTTGTTCTGTTAGAAACCAAGGGGATGTCCAAAAGATTGGAAGTTGGAATTTTGATTTCCCCAAACAGACTTATAAGAATTTCTAAACTGATTCTAACCATCTACAAACTCTACCTGCTCTTGGTTCATTAACGGACACTCTAGAGTACCATGCCCTCCTCAAGACATCTCACATTTATCTACCTTAGAGTTAATTTGTTTTATTTCTCAGTTTAGATTTTCCAAAGCAGCAGCCACACTAGTATCCAAGGTGACTTGGTGAACACCTCATATGGACGAGGTTGTACTAGTAATGATAATGGAATTCATGTTTGCTGGCCGCTGTTCGTACTCAGAATGAGTGAAACTTTCGAACAAATCATTGCATTCAACCACAGTTTCTTTCCCATAAGGTGGCCTTCGGCAGAACTGTCAAACCAAGCTTTGGTCTCTTAAGTGAGACCATTGTAGAATTTCTCTACAGGTGCCCAATCAGATAAACCATGCTGGGAACATCGGGCGAGCAGGTTTTGGAATCTCTACCATGCAAGATAATATGGCTCGTCGAGTTCCATTCAGAACGAATGGATTTGATCTCTAAGCCTAGAAGCTTTAGTAGACAGGAAGTAGTTGTTCAAAAATCCTTCAAGGAGAGCTGCCCATGTGGTAAAAGTACTAGCATGCCAAGAATCGAGCCAACTGGCGGCCCTTCCAGCTAAAGTGAATGGGAACACCTGAAGGAAAATGGAGTCAGCGGTGGCACCTTGGAGCTTGAAAGTACCATAGATGTGGGTAAGGCGATCTATGTGGGCAAGTGCATCCTCATCATCATGACCATAGAATTAACAGGAGTTTGCAATGGTGGTCATGATGAATGAGGGAATCTGCCAAGAATTTTCATTGGTGATCAGTGGAACAGTAATGGGAGAATTAACTCTCGTGAAACCTTGGGTGTATTGTTAATGGATGCTTCTACAGCCAGCCATTTGAGGACGTGAGTGGGGTGTAGGTGGTGCAAGTGGTGTAGATGGTGGAGTAGAGTCAGAAACGGGCGAGTGTGAAGAAGTACTAACCTCAAACTTTAGATCTGAAAGCTATGGAAGATTGAGTGGTGGCGACGGACCTTGTGAGCGTGTATAGAGCATTCACTACAAAACAGACAAGAAAAATGAGAAGACTCTAGACACGACTAAAAGACATAAACCAAAATAAAAAGACACTAGCACATATATAGCAAATAAGTCTAATCAAAGCTACTAAAAGCAATTGCCAAAGAGTCCCCGAAAACGGCGCCAAAAACTTGATGTGCTCACAGTGGTCAATTAAAACTAACAAATTTAAACCGAAACTAGAAAGTTCTAAATTTATAAACTAAGATTCTCTAAAACCTAGATCACACAATCGGCAAGTGTACCGGTCAATGTAGTAAAGCTTAAGTAAGTCTGAGTATCGAACCCACAAGACTCTCTAATTACGTTTACTAGACTCGAATACTATTAACTAAACTGACTCAACTAATTTGTTTTGTTGTTTATTTATTAAATTTTTTTTTTTTGGGGGGGGGGGGGTTCTAAACTAACTACTAAGATCAACTAAATTAATTAAAACCGACAAAGGCACGCTAAGACTGACGTGTGATTAGATGATGGGAAACACAATATCTAGGTCTGAATCCTACACATGTTTGGCACGTTCTAACGGTTTTGGAATTAATGTGGAAACCGGGATCTTAAGATACTAAACTTACAGATTTACCTATAAGACCCTCGACCCTTCTCGAGAAGACACATATGGCAATCTAATAAGTTGTTGATTTACCGGTTATAGGACTCCGTCACAGGCTATCCTATTCTAATAATGAAATACCCTTAGACACTCTACCTCACAACACGAAAATCTAGGGAAACTAAGGTTTATGATCAAACTCAGCTAGCAAACAGAGACCTTGAACTAGGAGATCTTCTCACAAAAAATCTAACCTAGGAACCTAATCACTCGAGACTAACACAGTAGTTGATCTAACATGAACCTATCCTATGAAAGACATTCAACAAGGGTCATGTGGAGTAATTAACAATCAATGAAAATGTCTAAGCATGCAAACACATAAGATCATGAAAAAACCAAAGGTATTAATTCATAATAAAATCCATAAACGTGTCCAAGGACCGAAAGAGACGTAATCAACCAAGTGTGATCATCTTTAACCTAGGCAGTGTATATGGTTTTTAGTCAAGCATAACTTTAAAAAGATAAACGCGGTTCAATCCAAAAAGTCTAAACATGGTTGAAGTTAAATAAACGAGGAAACGAAGAAACCCGATGATGCAACCAAACAATCTTCGACCCAAACGCCTAAAGTCTTCACCTTTCCGCTTCCTATGCTTCAAAATCCCCTCTTTAAGCTTCGGATTAGTCTAGGGTTATCCAAGTTATAATTTTTATGTTTAAAATTTGTTTTTTATATAACTTCCCATCAAACCCACAACCCTAATCGCCACGTGGCGGGTGAATTCTTTCCTCTCCGCGTAACGCGAGCCTGTTCTTTGACCGCCTTAACTTTGAGGCCGTCACGCCACGCGACGACTACCTCTTTCCCTATCGCGTAGTGCGTCAGGGCTTTTTCTCTCAATTTTCGTTCCGTTTAATCCCTGTTTCATGTGCAACTCGTTCAGAGACACGGTTTTCTTCATATTAGCTCGTTTTTAGCTCTTTTCTCCTCTGAAACCCTACAAAAACACAAGGCACGATAATATATAAAACCAGTGGTAAAACAACATAAAATGACTCGATATATAATACAAACTATACATGGAAACATATGTAATTTGCATTACATCAGAATAACTCAAAGCCTTACCTTGACTAGGAAAACCTCAATGACATAATCGTTTATAGTCACTCACTGGAGGTTGGAACCCTGAGTACAGTCCTGGTGTAGTAGGAAAAGAGGCTATACGTGAAAGGGTAAAGTGTTATTTCTTGGTCATTGGATCATCATGGTTGTGATTTAGATGGATCAAGAGGTCTGTTTTAGACTAGGAAGTGCCGAAGAAGGAGAGAGCAGGCAGCAATGGTGAAGCCGGATGTTGGTTCAGGTCCCTCACTCAATACTATACACTCAAATAAACTCACGAATGTATGTAGGTTCTGTGTATATATGCAAAACAATGCAGAGGAAAAATATGGAGTGAAAAAAAAAGAAAAGTTTGGCAACTGTTCCGATAAAATAAGAAGGGTGTTTTATTCGTTAAACTAAATGGCTTTATATAGCCATAACAAACAAGAACTTGGGAATCATAAAACCAATAAAAAACTAATAAAAACTATTTTATCCTAAAAAAGTGGTAAACCCCATGAATCCTTTACTCCCAACATGCACTGCAACGTATACATATAAATCGGTCATGCCTCAACCAATTTCTTTATTATAATTAATATGCAGCTCCTACTTTTCTGGTCAACGAAGACCAAGTAGAAGGATCCGCAACCATCGCCCAGTGACCCGTATGCTGGACCGTGACCCGTGACCCGTAAACGAACCAGATTAACCCAACATTCACCCCCTTAATCGGTCGTTTACACCTTTACTCACAACAGCATCGAATCACATTCTCGAACCATTCAGACTTTTCACGGATACCCAAACTTCACCTAGTTCACACTTGTAACATGTCAGATGGCATCCCGTTGGAAACGCTCACTAACAATCTTAACTTATCACGGATTGACGACCTCTTCCCCGGCCAAATCCAAAGCCACCCGACTTGAACTCCAACGCCATTATGTTTACGCCCGTGTAGTTTTCCAGTCTCTTCTTTATCTTGACACCCGTACCTTTTCCCGATCAAACTTGTTCCAAGAGGCCTCTCCACCGACCAAGAAAACAAAGCCACCCGCTTATTACATTTGCTTTCAACTGCTAAACAAACCGAATCCAAAGCCACCTACTTTGACGGATCTCTTACGCCCGTTTTTCACGCAACACGCCGGTCTCCTCTTATCACGAAACATCACGATCAAGGCACCTGCGAAACCTGCTGTTGTCACCGGATATATACCAGTTGCTCAAAACCGCAACTAATAACCAAACAGCCTGAACCTTCTTCTTTTGATGACTACTAACAGCCCCGAAAAACAAGTGTTTATCACCGGTCACCCCCGTTGCCTTAACCGGTACGTCTACCACAACAACGGCCTATCGGAAACACCATAACGCCTCCGTCTTATGCTGTAAAACCACACCGAAACGGCCCCCTGCTGTCCCGAACAACCCGCTTTCCTGCTGCGTTTGCCTCGCAGCGACGGACTACACCCTTTCTCGAAACCGACTCTCAAACCGGCCTTCTCCCTCTTCACGAGCCCTAGGCTCTGATACCAAATGTTGGTTCAGGTCCCTCACTCAATACTATACACTCAAACAAACTCACAAATGTATGTAGGTTCTGTGTATATACGCAAAACAATGCAGAGGAAAAATATGGAGTGAAAAAAAGAAAAGGTTGGCAACTGTTTCGATAAAATAAGAAGGGTGTTTTATTCATTAAACTAAATGGATTTATATAGCCATAACAAACAAGAACGTGGGAATCATAAAACCAATAAAAAACTAATAAAAACTATTTTATCCTTAAAAAGTGGTAAACCCCATGACTCCTTTACTCCCAACGTGCACTACAACGTATACATATAAATCGGTCATGCCTCAACCAATTTCTTTATTATAATTAATATGCAACTCCTACTTTTCTGGTCAACGAAGACCAAGTAGAAGGATCCGCAACCATCGCCCGTGACCCGTATGCTGGACCGTGACCCGTAAACGAACCAGATTAACCCAACAGCCGGATGCTCAAATAAATTTTATTTTTAGTAAGAAGATGCCTCCCTCCTATGTTGTAAAAGGGAAGTGCAGATCTTTCAGCAACAGTCTTCCGGCTTGATTACCCCCTAAGATAAGAGGGGATATAAAAGCAGATTGAGTTGCAGGTGGGAGTAAGGCTACCCGTTAAAACATAAAAATGATTTTAAATATAAGAAACATAGAAACCCAATTTAGAAAGAAAAAAACAAAACAGGAGGCTGCAAGGTGGCAACCCCTGGTTGGACGCTTCCTAAACCAACAAATCATAATAAAGAACTGCCCAAACCAACTAATCATAATAGAGTACCCTTCATCACGATGCATTTTGTTATATGGAGTAATTTGACATGTACATTTTTGTTGCTGTTGAGATTAACATACTTTAAAAATAAATATCCTAGGGCTCCATGGAATGAAATCGAGTCCTTGTGGGTTTTATTGTGCCACCTCATCGTCACGTATGCGCCACATCAATAAGGGGGATTTATTCCTCGATGCCAATAAAGCGCATTCAATGTAATACTGCGGGGAGTGGGGGAGCTTGGGTTGGGGGCTTTGCTCGACACATAGCGATTGTGGGCTCCACAAGCTTATAGTGAAAAATTAGGGGTGTGGTGTGGCGTGGCTTAGCTTGGCGTGACCAGCCATGTGAATTTTTTTTATTTAAAGTAGCCAATCAAAGAGGGTCATATTGAACCAGCCAACCAAAGCCAGCCAAGTCACCCCGCCCCCCGCCCCAAATACCCACGCCTAAGGGGCAACGCCATACCCAACTATTACCCGGAGTGGAGCAGCTAGCGTTGAAGGGCTTTCCCCGCCCAACCAATTCCGGATACCCCCACTCCCCGAAGTCTAATAAAGTTCTCTCAATCATTTTGGTTGAGGTGGATGAGTATTCACACCCCGTATCAACTCATAACTTCATTCATAAAATTGAATATTGATTACAAAGAGGTTTATATATATATTCTACTAGTTACAATAATAACCCTCTAACTTATGACAATTAAATATTTGGCTTAACATTCCCCCGCAAGTTGAGGGCGGGTAACGACCTGCAACATGGATCTTAAAAATTCAAATCTTTGAGTTGATAACGGCTTCGTGAAGATGTCGGCAATTTGATCATCTGTTTTAATAAATTGAACCTTCAGATTTCCTTGACTGACTTGTTCACGAACAAAATGGAAATCTACCTCCACATGTTTAGTTCTAGCATGAAACACCGGGTTGGCTGAGAGATACGTAGCTCCAAGATTATCACACCAAAGAGTGGGTTTATTCAACTTAACTCCCAGTTCTTGTGGAAGAGATTTTAACCAGATTAGTTCTGCAACCGTATCAGCAATAGCCTTGTATTCGGATTCAGTAGACGACCTAGAGACAGTTTTCTGCTTACGAGCTGACCATGATACTAAGTTTGAACCCAAGAAGATAGCATAGCCCCCCGTGGATCAACGATCGACCGGGCAACCAGCCCAATCAGAATCTGAATATGCTGTAATAGGAACCAACCGGTCACCCCAATGTGAATCAGCAAAGGCATGTAATGTAGACGTTAAGTTTGATGTAAAACGAAGGCCCAGTTGAGACGTTCCCTTGAGATAGCGAATTATACGTTTGACAGCCGTCCAATGAGATTCGTGAGGTTCATGCATGAACTGACATACCCTGTTGACAGCGTAGGCAATGTCGGGCCTAGATAAAGTGGCACACTGAAGTGCTCCAACACAATGCCGATATCTTGTGGGATCGGACATAAGTGGGTCGTCCTTGGTTATCGTATCTGTTTTGACATTTGTAGGTGTTGCAAGCGGTTTCGATTCTTGTAGGTCCGGCTAGGGGAGGATCTAGTCGCCTAATCCTTGTGTACAAACCAACCCGGTTGTGCGGAATCCAACCGAGAAAGGCAAACCGAGATAGAACACGCAAATGCACGACACACAATATTCACCGATTAACACCTCTGTATTAATACGTATGAAAGGTTCAGTTACAAGCTCAATGTTTACAGATGTACTCTATAAACTCTCTCAAACTCTCGTGAGTGTGTGTGCTCTCAACAGAATGCTCTAAGTGTTCTTTTTTTTTTTGTGTCTATTTCTGAAGTGAACACACTACATGGGTATATATACCCGTCACAGCTCGTCTGGTCGAAGGATCAGATAGACTGATCGAAAGATCATCTATCGACCTGAAACCTATCGAAGGATCCACATATACCTCGAAGGATGATATCCTTCGAGGTCCATCTATATCCATCGAAGGTGTATCTTTCGAGCACATCGAAGGATCTAAACAATCCTTCGATGACTCATCCTTCGACACAAACATCAAACAAACCATGTTCTAACTGTTTGGCCAAGTCAAACCAGGAGGATGGTTGACTTGGTCAAACTTACATCGCACATAATAACAAACCTAAGACGTAACTCAGACTAACACAAGACATCGTTTTGTATCATGACAAGATACAGACAAAGTACAGACACAAGTGCACCAACACACTCCCCCTTGGCTGTAGCTTTGTCTCGATCTTCGTGTCTTCAAGTCTCTGACGCCCTTTCAACCGAGTCGAAACCAAGTCGAACTGAGCTGAGTCGAACCGAACCGAGTCGTGTCCACAAAATATGTATCAACAAACTCCCCCTTGGACGCTACTCGTGAGGTTCAACTTCGATGTCTTTCACGTCGGAGGATCTTCAAAGTCTTCACGCGTCGTAAGTAGAAAGTGTATCAACAAACTCCCCTATTCATTTAGGTAGTGTGTCAATAAACTCCCCCTTAGATTGAACTCTCCATTGAGTCAAGCTCGTGAATCTTTTGACTTGTCAATTCTTCAGATCCTTGTGGTGTTGATGAAGGGTCAGCGGCAACTCGATCATTTTATCCTTTGAGTGCCTCCACTTCGTGTCTTCATTCCAAAGCTTGTCATCGAACATGTTCTCCTCGCCTTTAGCATCTGCACATGCAAGAAAGCTAAACGCATAATGAGAGCAACCGCTTGGAATATAGTTAACATTTAAACAAAAGACACATATGAGATCAAATCTCAAACAAACACCAACCGACAACAGTTTGAAAGTTTAGAAAATGTATTCAATTTTAATCCTTTAACTTTCAAAATGTGTTAACTTCGACCATTTATGAAGGTGCAATTGTTTTCCGGCTTATAATCAGGATTTTGGGTAGGATAGACTCGAGTTCCAACATCAGTCAATCAAAAATAAACTAGAAGCAAAATCTTTTTGGCTTTTATAAAGTTTATATTAAAACACACCTAAAATCTTTTTGAAATGTAAAGACGGAAAGCAATAAATAAATATATACAAGAATGCATAAACTGAAAACAGTAAATAAATATCTACAGACATTCTTTTTGCGAGTTTCGAGGGTAAGAGAATCATATCAGTGTACGGTCACGCCAAAACGCTCTTTTTGTTCAATTAGTTACCATTAAGATAAGCATCCTATAACAATTATCGGTATTGTTGTCCACATAAACTCAACTTATCATTTGTAATTATGGCGAGGGGATACGTTAAGGTATGATTTATACTTACCGACCGGTGTTCATCCACATCACGACACATTCCCGTATCAAGGTATGCACGAGGGTTCATCTTACCGGTGAGTATACCGATTATCATCTGTTTGACCGTATATGATGTGAGATTCTCACTTATTTGATTGAAAACAAGCCCTATGTGATAGAATCACTTATTGATGAGGAACTTGATTTTCGATGCATGAGGGCACAGGAGCAAGTCCGTGAACAGGTCAGTACTTTCGTACAGCAGAGAGACGAACTTGACTCCCGGATAAATGTGATATTTTATCACTTATTTGTTTGGACATGTGATTGTTGATCACTTATTGAGGTCGAATGCAATATGTACACGTATGTATGGTATCATGGAAGATCTAGACTTGCGTCCCCGTTATTTTTCGGTAAAAGATACAACCATGATACCCAGATGATAAGCAGCATAAAGACCGAATATCTCAGAACCTCGGCAATCTCTCAAACGAAATTTCGGTACTAAGACCATATGCCAATGAATGGTTCCCACCTGGTCTTCATTCGATTTAAGTTTATATCACCCTGCACACTTTAAAATGATTGTGAGCCTACCGATACATCTTATATAGAGCTGCTTATCATTTTTCATTTAAGGTTTAAAGAGGTTTAGACAGACCACTGATGTACTATCATTTTCTCTTTTTCTCGCCAGGAAACTCATTTTTGATTTTCTATTGTTTTTGTGCTTTTGAAATTTTTCGATGTTTTTGAATTTTTCAAATTTGGATTTACTCCCCCTAAAATCAACAAACTAAGGTAAAATTAAAAACACAAAGATATTTACAAAAACGATTTCCCGATGTTGGTTTTACTCTTGTTTTACCTCAATGCCGTTTACCAAAATTAAGTTTTAATCAGAAAAGATTTATCGAATTTTGGAAAAATCAGTTGGCATGTCGGTAAGCGGTGCGGACCATGACAACATTGTCTGGCCAAAGAGTGCTGTGAAAGGACAACAATTTATAAAGTAGCTTAAATAACGACAAGTAAAGGAGAGATTAGAAATTTAAAACCGTATCCTGCAACTGCTTCGTGCATTGTCAGGAATCTGAGTGCTCTCCCAAACTGGATATCCACCCGGTGTGGATTTCAAGGTCGATTTTGTAGCCACTTCAATTTTCTGAGAAATCTCTTTATAGCAACAAGATCATAAACCTTTGGGTCCGGCTGGTCTTCCACATTGCACCAGCGAAGGTTTTTGTCTTTCTCTTTAGAAGTAGTGTGCGGTTGTTCAATCCATGCCAAGGCATCCGCACACCCAGTTGGTTTGTTCAACAAACACATTTTCTTCAATCACACCGCAAAGAAATGTACACTGCACGTTCATCTTGTTGATTTTGAACTTCAGACGTGCTGCAGGTGCGTACATTTTGATTGAATCTATCCTGGGGACCCAATCAAAGCCTTTAACAATCAAACGTTTGGAATGATTTTCATTTTTGTCGAAGCTTTTCAATCTCTTTCGACAGACAATTATGTCTTCTTTCCTTTTTCTTTTCTTCTCTCCATCACAGGCAACAACTTCTTTGTAGCCGATCTTGTGCATGGACACTCCACTATCAACAATCTTACGACTATCAATAGTTCCTCCTGGAATATTCTGCACACTCACTTAGAGATTAGTTGGAGAGGGGGACCCAAGCCTTTGTGGACTTGGGTCGTCCTTGATCATCAAGGAAAGTGATTTCAATCACTTGATGATTAGGAAAAAGAACCTGTGGTGCTCCCCCTGATTGAATTACCTGCTTTTGCTTCCAAGCTGTTTGTCCTTTACCAGTATTTGAATTTATTGTTTTAGCATTTACTGGTTTTACAGTTTCAGGTTTTGCTTGTACAGGTTTTCCTTCTTTAACCTCTGATTTTAAGGCCTTTTCAATTACCTTATGATTCTTTTGCTTTAACTTCTTTTCCCTTTCTTTCAAGACACGGGGGTCTTGTTTCGGGGAAACTGATCGTTTTCGGTAATCGATTTCTTGGGGAGCACTCGTTTTTGACTTCAGCTTTTGCACGTGTGGGCAATATCTTACAATATGCCCAACTGTCCCACATTCAAAACATGTTCTCCGCTCTACAAACTTTGGAGAAACATGTTGATGACCAGACGGAGAACCAGACAATGAACCTTGTGATCTAGACGTGCTTGGACCTAAATCACATCCGTTGGTGTGTTGGGTGTAATTATTCTGATCATTTCGTTTTAAAATTCTAACTTGTTTTACAAAATCAACGTTAGATTTATCCTGAAATGTTTCAAGTTTGTCTGAACCCGTGGATCCAACAAAGTTCATTTTCGGTTCTCGTTTCTTAACAGAAGCTCTTTTGTTTTGCACCTTTTGCTGCTGAACTTTAGGTGCTTGAACATTCTTGTTCTGAGCCTTCTTTCCCTGTACCTTACCTTTTCCGGATTTGGCTTGTTGTTTTCGCTCAATTGGTAGTTTTTGGTTTCCGTATTGTTTTCTAATTTGATCACACGGAATTGGATCACATTGAGTGACGGTAACTTTGCCACTTTTGTTCCCCAAAAACTTATCAGTGCATCCTTCAAAAATTTGCTCAATTAAATCTTGATTTACATTTTTAATTGGAAAATCTTTGTTAGAGTAGATTTTGCTATCTCCTTTGAGCGTGTACAACAAATTATTCCCTTCAAGGCTAGATACAATGGACTCCATTGCTTTTGACGTTTCAGTCTTACTCGGTTTCACTGGTGGATCACACAAGATGTGATTCTCAATTGGAATATCTGTTGTAACCGAGTTAGACTGTTGGTTCACAATTTCTTCAGATTCATCGTCCGAAGAATCAGTATCCTCAACAATGATAGGACTCTGTTCCTTAACACACGATGAATCTGTCTCATTCTCAGATTCTGATTGACCCGAGGATGATGTACCTGTTGTGAACCCGAGGCCTGCTGCAAAGTCATCTAGACCGAGTGGCACAGTAGGTTCAAAACGGGGCATATCCTCGTCATCAGGCAATTTGGAGTAATTGTGATTCATTGGGGGAGGACATGATTTGAATCCCATACATTTTTTATCCCCCTTTTTCTTTTGAACGTCAATGATGTGATCCAATACATAGCGGGAATTGGAATAGCTTTCCAGTTTCTGCTTAATTGTCTCACATTCACATCGAGCTGTTGCCAACTCTACCATTTGCTTTTCAATTGTGTCAATAAGATTATTGTTAGCATGTTGTTTTCGCAAAACAGCCTTTTGTAATTCTGAAACATCATGTCTTAATGACGCAATTGTTGCTTTAAATTCCTTTTCATTTCTGGTCAAAAACAAGTTAGCTTCGGTTGCTTTAGAAAGATCCACAATCAATTCTTGATTGTGTTTGTGTGTGATTTCAAACTGACTTTCCTTTTCAGCATATTTAACATTTAAACTATCACAATTTTCACAACTAACTACAGTGGGTTCATTGACACATACCTGACTTGATGAACTGTCGACATTAGCCATAAAGGCTGAATGGAAAGAAAAAGATCCATCTTCAGAGAAGAACTGAGCAAGCTTCTCGGAAGTTCCAGCAGATTTCTGGCAGAGAATAGATCTCCTCTTGCATAATGCTTCAGCTTCAGCCAAAATCTCATCAACCTCCAAATCTAAAGCATCACTTGATAAATTACCAGCATCAAGTGATTCCCCATCCATGCTCCCACTATAACCCGAACTATCTTCATCTTCTGAAGATTCACCAGCAGACACGGGTTCTACTACCTTCTCAATCACTTTAGCATAACATGCTGTTCCACCATTTCCTCCTTCTCCAAGCTGAATGTTCCAGTTGCAGCCTTCATCAGCTTGAACAACCAATCCTCTGTAGGAATTAGTGTTTGTGGATCCAGATGCATTTCCTCCAACGGGAACTATTGATCTGACAGAATTGTTGTTCAGTTGCTGTTGTGGCTGTCCTTGATTCCTAAAAGGATTCTGATTTCCTTGCTTAGGTGGTTTCTGACACTCCCGCTTGAAGTGACCCTTTTCACCACAATTGAAGCAAGTGACAGCATTCTTATCAAAACCATACTTGGTGTTGTTGTTGCTATCCAAGTTGGTTCTCCCCGTCCTTTCCATAAACTCCTTTGCTCTTCGAATTGCACTAGCAAGAGCCCATTTGATATCCATCATTTCAAACTCTTCTCTATCCACTTGCTGATAATCTTCATTGGTTAGATTGATATTCCCAATCTGACCTGCGACCAATCCACAATAAGCACTAACCAAGGTGTTCAACATCTCCATATGCTCCTTGGCTATTTCGACACTGACTTTGGAAAAGTTGGAAGTGTCTAATCTGACTGTGTTCGGATTGGAAGTGGCTTGAAAGTTTGAAGAGCCTCCATAAAATCCTTGCTGTTGCGGTTGTTGCTGCTGAGCTCTGCTTGGGTCTAAGAAAGGCGGTGGTGTGAATTGCTGAGCTGTCGGTTGCACATACTGTTGTTGAGAAGAAGAATTTGGTCTTGAATACATCGAGTATGCTGAAGGATCAAACTGATCTGTTGTGGAAGGTCCGGTGTTTGAGATGAAAGCTGTTTGAAGCTTCGCGTGTTGAGAAGCTGGTTTTTCTCCACTGATACCTCCTGCAATCCCAAAGTACATCTCTGGATTTTGAGGAGTTAGTGTTCTTTTTGCCTTAAGCTTTTCTTCCACATCCTTGTTCTCCAATTTTTGAATTAAATCATAAACGGTGATTGTGTCTAAAACACCATTTTCTTTGAGAATTTCAAGATAACTGCTCCACTTTGCTGGTAAGCTATCAGCAAATCTCTTCGCCATTTCTTGTGGAGTGGCAGTGACTCTAAAAGCAAACATCTCGCTCAACAAGTGATGGAACCTTGTAGATAACTCTGCCAAAGTCTCATTCTCCATACACGTGAATCCTTCAAACTCTTTCTTCAGTAATTCTTGCTTGATCTTTCTAGATTGAGCATTTCCTTCACATCGTAACGTGAGCATATCCCACAAGCTTTTAGTAGTCGTGCAGTAAACAAACTGGTGGTAAATGTCTCTGTGAAGAGCTTGTGTGAGAATCATGAAAGCTTTCTTTTCTAGCTCAAATTTCTTCTTATCATCATCAGACAGAGTGCTGTAAGTTTGTGGATTAGATCCTGCAACTTCCAAATCATTGTCAAATGCGGTGAAGAAGCACATCCATAGATCTTGACCTTGCCCCTGAACATAAGTTCTCAGCCTTTCTTTCCACCATCCCCAATCATTGATGTGATTTAGCTTTGGCGGTTTTGTGCTTGTACCAGTTTCACTGTCGTTCTGTATCATTGATTGAATGCTGCTGCTTTGATTTGTGACCAATGCCCATTGATTTGCAGTTATCATTGCAGCTTGAGGTGTGGCAATACCTCTCATCCATGCAGTTTTGTCGAAATCTGGCTCAGATTGCGTAGCTGATGATTGCTGAGTAGATGTTAGAGTCCACGCGGTTGGATCCCACTGACCGTTTGTTCCCATTTTATAAAAATTAATATATTAAGTGAAAATTGATTTAAAAAAAAAAATATAATTTTCACAAACTATGTTAATATCTCGAATGATAACAACCAGCCGAAGGATCCCTGATCGAAAGACCTGAAAAAAACACAAACTTGTTAAACTTAAACAGACAAGGATCGAAAGTGTTCGAAAGATCACTGTTGAATTTCGAACAATGATTTCGAAAGATTCTCCAAACGAAGGATCCTTATCTTTCGAAAAAGAACTGTAGACCGAAAGATGTATGCTTCGAAAAGATTCCTTGGAACGAAGGATAAGTCACAGACTTCGAAGGATGTTCGAAGGATGATTATCTATCGAACCTCCTATGATCGAAAGATGATCTTTCGACTCCGAAGGATATCCTTCGATCTGCTCTGACACAGTTGACAAAAGAAGTGACAGGTTGGTGAAAAGGTGATGGGTTGGTAGAAATCTTTCGGCAGAAAGGTATGGTCAGACCATGCCTTTTACCAAAACAGATTTGGGTTGATTATTTTAATCAGTTATCCCTTCCCAATACACAAACAACTTTCAAAAATAATTAAACAAGATCAAAAGATGTAAAAACTTTAAAGAACACTTGAAGCTTTGTTGAAGATATGATGAACACAACCCAGAAAATTTGAATTTTCTGGTAAACAAACAACTTTCCGAAACCCGATTTTGCCCGTAACTTCACTAAAAACCAAGGTTTAACATGTGAAAATGAAAAATAAAAAGGTTTTAATAGCAACTAACAGCAAAAACACCAGAATTTTCGAAGTTTAAGGCTGATTTTTCAGAAAAACATGAACTTCAAAAATCCGAAACACACTCGAAAACACTCGGTTTTAACAAGGAGAAGAGCCAAGGCTCTGATACCACTTGTAGGTCCCTCTCGGAGGATGAGGTCAAACCTTATCCTTGTTATATCTAACACACTAGCAAGTGCGGAATCCAAGCTAGCATGCAAACCGAGATCGAGAGAAGGAGATGAACAAGAACACGTAAATAAACGACACACAAGACTCAACGATTAACACCTCTGTATTAATACGTATGAAAAGATCAGTTACAAGCTCAATGTTTACAAATGTATTTTGCAAACCCTCTAAGTTCTCTCGTGTGTGTGTGTTCTGCTGTGGTGTCTATCTCTCTTTCTTTCACTCCTCTAACTGAAGTGAACACATTACATGGGTATATATACCCGACACAGCTCATATGGTCGAAGGATCAGATAGACTGATCGAAAGATCATCTATCGACCTGAAACCTATCGAAGGATCCACATATACCTCGAAGGATGATATCCTTCGAGGTCCACCTGTATCCATCGAAGGTTTATCCTTCGAGATCATCGAAGGATCTAAACTATCCTTCGATGCCTCATCCTTCGACACACACAACTTACAACCAATGTGCTAACTGTTTGGCCAAGTCAAACCAGGAGGATGGTTGACTTGGTCAAACTTACATCGAACGCACATAATAACAAACCTAAGACGTAACTCAGACTAATACAAGACATCGTTTTGTATCATGACAAAATACAGACAAAGTACAGACACAAGTGCACCAACAATTCTTTTAACCCGGCTCTATCAATAAGTTCCTGAATATACTTCCGTTGGGATAGGATAAGACCCGAAGAGGTGTGGAGAACTTCAATACCAAGAAAGTAAGTAAGACGACCAATGTCAGTGAGAGATACCTGCTGACCAAGTGAGGCAATAATGCGATTAACTGTGTTGAGATCGTTGCCCGTAATAATGATGTCGTCCACGTAAACTAGTAGGTAAACCTGTTTACCCGAGCGGTTAAGGATAAATAATGATGGATCAGTTTTGGAACTATGAAAACCAAGATGCTGTAAGACGTTTGAGAGTTTGGTGAACCATGCCCTGGGCGACTGTTTTAAGCCATAAAGGGATTTGTGCAGCTTGCAAACATGATTTGGATGTTTAGGATCCTCGAAGCCTGGTGGTTGACGCATGTAGACCGTTTCATGTAGATCACCATGTAAAAACGCATTTTGCACATCAAGTTGTTTGAGAGACCAATTGTTAGAGACGGCAAGAGAAAGAACCGTGCGGATGGTGGCTGGTTTGACCACAGGGCTGAACGTCTCATGATAATCAATGCCAGACTGCTGTAAAAAACCCTTTGCTACCAATCGAGCCTTGTGTCTAGTCAGGTTCCCATGCTGATCGGTTTTCAACCTGTAAATCCATTTGCAATCAATAACATTAGAATTTTTTTTTCATAAACATCATTTGGGTATTCAAAGTGACAAGCTCTATTAAAAGTTTGGATTTTTTTTTTTCTGAATGACGAACTGATCTACTCTAAAATATGGGATCTATCCTAGAAAATTTTAATAGGCAATTACAGTTACACTGGTTGGCTAATTTATTGTTATTAGAAGTGATATATTTAATATAAGTGATGGCGGTAGAGCCACCATCCTTAGTAATGTGTGTATATATAACTTCCCAATATGATAGTTTTAAAAGATTCTAAATGTAACGTCGCAACGTGCGTATTAAAGTGACTACATCCCGAAGTATGTTTCATTCAAAATTGAGTTTTCACGATAATGTATAAGTCAATGAAGCACGAACGCACAGACCATCTAAGCTGCTTCAAGGTTTCATGTTGTTTATTAGTTTCTTTTGTCTTGCAACCTTCTAATGTATTTTTATGGTCTTACAAAGTTAATACATTTTTTTTATAATAGTTTGAAAATTATTTAAACTTTATGTTAAATTTTGTTATTTATGGTAGGCAATGGATAAATCATTTTAAATATAAATATACATGTTAATTTCTTATTATAAATACTTAACATTCAAGAACAATTAATAACATTTTAGGTTATTCGGTTCGGTTTTCATAAAATGCAAAACTGTAACTGAACCGTAAGTTTTGGTTTGGTTTTTTCGGTTTGGTTTTTTTGTGCCGTTCGTTTTTCGGTTTGGTTAAATCGGTTTTTGTGGTGTTCCGCGTCGAAGCCGCCTTAAAGATTTTGATATACTAGTTTTATATTTTTTTCCAATAGAGATTAAAAAAATCGATCATAAAAACAATAAATATTTAATATAATTTTGGTTTTGTTTCAAGCAATAAAAAGTAACATTTACCTTCTCCTTCATATATATATATATATGTATGTATGTATGTATCCCTGATTTTGTTTTTATCATGATTATTTAGAGATTTAAGCCTCAACTGATATCACTTGCTACGGAGGATTTTTCTAATGAAAATCTCATTACGGAAGATGCATCAGGAAAGGTGTACAAAGGTAAACTCTTCTGGAACGAGGAGTTGATGAATTTTATGGTACGGAAGTTAGATTGTACGTATGGGCAAGGAGAGGAGTTGCAGATGGAGATTTCAATGGTCAAGAGTTTTGAACATAAAAATATCATTTCTATTTTGGGGTACAATGATGAGCATAATGCAAATATCATCGTTTACGAGCACGCAGTTCACGGAACTCTTGACCAACATCTATCTGATCCAAGTCTCAAATGGCTTCAAAGACTTAAAATATGTTTAGGTGTTGCAAGTGCACTGAGTCACATCCATTGTGATATCATACATTGTGACATCAAAAGCTCTAAAATATTTTTAGATGAAGATTGGGAACCCAAGATATATGGTTTTGAACTTTCCACAAAATATCCTCAAAGTTGGAGGCATCGCCTTCTCTACTCTCACTACTTCAACACCGATATTATGACACCTAAATATGATGTTTACTCATTTGGTGTGTTATTGGTTGAAGTCCTTTGTGAGAGGAAACCACCACCGTCATCATCATATCCCACCAGTAGCAAAACTAAGGTATATGATGTTATTAGGGGAGTGATAGATAAGATCACTAATAATGATGTTATTAGGGGAGTGATAGATGAGATCATTGATCCTTATTTAACGGAACAAGCTAACCCACTATCATTAGCACAATTCAAAGATATAGCTTATAATTGCTTGAATCGACAATTTGAGAAACGTCCAACTATGGATCAGATTCTTAAAGGTCTTCAGGGGGCATGGGATCTTGAATGTGAACATCCAAATCTTGTACGTACATTCCTTTGCTTTTGTTTTTTCATCCTTTTCTCATTATTAGTTTAATGTTTAAGAATTTAATTAATTTTCATATTGGTAATCTGTATTAAAGGGACAATCGATGGCTCCACACGAAGGTACACCATTCAACATTTTGAAGGTAATTACTTTCTTTTAATTAGTTTGAGGTGATTATGGTAAATATATATGATTTTCTTTTAGTGTGTTTAAAGTTCATTTAATATAAATTTATATCATGGAACTAAATAAGTTAATTTTTATTTAACAAAATAAATGCCAATTACAATAAACCAAACTTTGAATAAACTTTTGGTTCATTTTTTCAAAGTCTATAAAGATACCCAATTCTATTATATTTCTTATTAACTTGCACAATTGATGTACATGCTCCGATACTCCCCTTCTCACTTAACGCATAATGTTGTAGGTGGATTTTCTGAAGATTCCACTATTCGAAATAAAAACAGCCACAAAAAATTTCCATGACGACTACTATGTTGGGTATGGCGGGTATGGTAAAGTGTACAAAGCTAAACTTCCCCGGATAAACAAAGTTGTAGCTATAAAACGAATTTTCGGTGGAGTAGACAAGAAATATGAACAAGGGTTTTTATCAGAAATTGAATTGCTTAGTAATTGTAAGCATCAGAATGTAGTGTCACTTCTTGGCTTTTCTAGAGAAGCTGACGAAATGATTCTTGTTTATGAGTTTGCTTCTAACGGAAGCCTTAGTGATTATTTGGGAAGCCATAATCTTACTTGGGCGCAAAGAATACAAATTTGCCTTGGTATTGCACATGGAATTGATTACATTCACACCGAAATGGAGGGAAAACGTAGGATAATTCATCGAGACATAAAGAGTGATAACATTTTATTAGATGAAAATTTGCATGCAAAGGTTGCTGACTTTGGGCTCTCGAAATTCCAAGCCATAACTGTCACTACAAAAAATCTCGTTGGGACAAGGGTTTATATCGATCCAGAGTATTTGGAAACGGGTAAGTATAGAAAGGAATCTGATATTTACTCATTCGGAGTGGTTTTATTTGAGGTCCTATCCGGGAGTATGGCCTATGATTCAATTTACATTGCCGAAAATGAGATGGGCCTTGCACCTATTGCAAGGCGGCGCTCCAGTGAGGGAACATTAAAGGAATTGCTAGATCCTAAAATGATTAAAGAAGATGTTGATTGCAATTTTACTTTAAACAGAGGGCCCAATCAAACTTCTTTCAACACATTTTCAGAAGTTGCACGTCGATGTTTGGCGGAAACTCAAACCAAGCGTCCAACCATGAAATTCGTCATCAAGGAACTTCAAAAGGCATTAGAATTGCAAGTAAGTCGATGTTTGATAAAATTTGCTTATATCTTTTCTTATTTCAATTAAAGTAGTAGGTAAGCGGGAAAGGGGATTTATGTGTATAATTAGTAAGTGGGAGTGATGGGATCAGAGCCTATGAATGTGAGGCTGCATTTTATAAGTGATATAAATTGAAAGGGGAATACAGCTAGTCCAAGTTTTAAAATGTTTAAATTTACTGAATGTGGATGTTTGAATAAGCAATAAGGTAAAGATTGTTCAATATGTAGTGTATAAGATGATAATGGTTCAACCTCATCAAATGGATGAGGGAAGATAACTTTTTATAACCAAAGAATTACAACGAAACTCTCCTATAATTAAGGAGGTTAGAAAATATAAAAGATACATAATAAATGATAAATATTTTACAAATCTTTATCTAATACCCCCTTCAATCGGAAAGGTGGCGGCCCAAGATGTAACATAGTACGAAATTTCTCAAATTGAGGACGCGGAAGACTTTTAGTTAAAATGTCCATCACTTGAAGATTGGTCGCAACAAACACCGTGTAAAGTTTCCCTGAATTAACAAGCTCCCTGCTAAAGTGATAATCTAAGTCAATATGCTTTGCTCGCTTATGAGAAACCGGATTCTGAGTCATAAATAAGGCACTTTTGTTGTCACATAGCAAAGTAGGCTGGTCTGGTGGTAATGTGTGAAGCTCACGTAAGAGTAATCCAGACAAGTTCAGCAGCAGTGTTAGCCATAGCCCGATATTGAGCGAGAGATAGTTGGTTGTTTCTTAGCACTCCAAGACACTAAATTCTGCCAAGAAAGGTAGCGTAGCCATAGGTAGAGTGTCTGGTATCTAAGCAACAAGCCCAATCAGCATCAGAATATCCAATAATGGATGGAGTATGTGGCCAACTGTAGGTGTGACCAAAGGAGAGAGTGCCTTTGACATATTGTAGAATGTGTACAACAGCCAGAAAATGATCATGATCGACATTAGGAGCATGAAGAAACTGCGACACTTAATTAACAACATAAGATAAGTCAGGACGAGTGATTGTCAGATACTGCAAGGCACCAACCAAGGAACAATACGATGTAGGATCGGAGCAAGGGGTGCGGCAATAGTAAAAGACTCATGAGACACCAAGGGAGTGCTAACTGGTTTGGCATCGTATAGATCAACTCATTGAAGAATATCCTGTGCATATTTGGATTGAGTAAGAAACAATCCGATGTTGGTATATGCAACTTCAAGACCCAAAAAAATAGTTAAGATCACCCAAATATTTGATAGCAAACTCATGATGCAGAGAAGAGATGAACGTTTGAACAACAACTTCATTATTACCTGTAAGAATAAGATCATCAACATATACAAGTAAGTACATAACACACGAATCTTGCTTGAAGACAAACAAAGATGTGTCTGCCTTTCTACAGATAAACCTATAGGACACCAAGAAACTGCTAAAGCGGTGAAACCATGCCCGTGGCGCTTGTTTAAGACCATATAGAGCTTTGGAGAGTTTGCATACATGATTGGGAAATCGTGAATCTGCGAACCTAGGTGGTTGCTCCATGAATACAGTTTCACTCAGATTAGCATTCAGAAAGGCATTTTAACATCCAACTGATGCAGCTTCCAATGATTCAGAACGACCAGAGATAAGACAATACAAATAATGGAAACCTTAACGGTAGGGCTAAAAGTATGAGAATAATCAAGTCCAGGAATCTGCGTGTACCCTTGTGCCACCAATCGTGCCTTGTAGCGCTCATTAGTGCCATCAGAATGATACTTAAAACGGTAAACCCATTTAGAACTAACAACATTAGTAGAGGCTGGACGCGGGACAAGAGTCCATGTACGGTTTTGATGTAGATCCTCTAATTCCTCATGCATAGCTGCCATCCACTTAGGGGGCATTTGGTTCACGGAATGATTTGGAATTGGAATTTGTATAGGAATTAGAATTTGAAGGAATTGGATTTGGAATTTAAACATTCCAATTGGAATTGGAAATTGCTGGAATTGGAATCTCAATTTTATTTTTGTTGTGTTTGGTTGTCAAATGAATTGGAATCCATCACCCTAGCACCCACAACCACCCGTTCGGGTCAAAATGGTTCGTGTCGAAACGGTTTGCGTCAGAACGGTATGGGTCGAAAGGTTCGCGTCGAAACGGTTCGCGTCGAAACAGTTCGAGTCGAAACGGTACAGGTCAAAATGGTACGGGTCGAAACGATACGAGTCGAAACGGTTCGTGGTGAAACGGTTCGATTCAAAACAGTTTGGGTCGAAACGGTACTGGTCGAAACGGTTCACTTCGAGACGGTTCGATTCGAAACGGTACGGGTTGAAACGGTACGGGTCGAAACGATACGGGTTGAAACGGTACGGTTCAAAACAGTATGGGTTGAAATGGTGCAGGTCGAAACGATCAAAGATTCCAATGAATTTACTTTAATTCTTTCACATACAGGAAGGATTTTGAATTCCTTTAGTTAAAGAAATTTAAAGGAATTCACGCCTAATTCCAATTCCAATTCCATTGTCAACCAAACACACGAAGATTGGAATTAGGATTCCAATTCTATCAAATCCTGTGATCCAAACATCTTAAGAGATGGAACTCTAATTCCAATTCCAAATCCGTTAAATTCCATTGAATTCCTGCAAACCAAACGCCCCCTTAGGATCTTTAGCAGCAAGTTTGAAACCATGAGGTTCTTTGGCCAAGACGAGAGCAACATGAAAAGCATGAGTAGAAAGAGAAGCCAAATCAGCTCGATGCTTGGGCTTAAAAATACCTGCCTTAGACTGATTTTGCATAGGATGAGACGGTTGAGGAGCAACATCATCTAACGAAGGAGCCGGTTGATAATCGTGGGAAGAGGGGGCTGAGCTACTAGGTTTAGCATACAGTTCAGCCATAGAGGGTTGGGCCGAAGAGTGCTGCACCATAGCAGGTTGGGCCTGTGATTGGGCGGTGGTAGCAATAAGAGGCTCAAAAATGGGAAAACCAGCTGGGCTCGACATAGACGGGCTTAAACCTGAGGATGAGGGACCCGCGGGAGTCGCAGCAGATCTGGTAGCATGAAGAAAATAGGGAGCGTCTTCAGTAAAGCTAGCTGGTGATAAGCAGCGAGGAGAGATAAGCGGAGCCTGAGGTACCATGAAATGGAAAAATAGACTCATTGAAGCGTGCATGTCGAGAAATAAACACTCTTGAAGTAGAGGGATCAAGACACCGATATCCTTTGTGTTGCGTACTGTTACAAATAAATACACAGGCATTACTACGTGGCTCAAGCTTGTGCTTAGTATAATCACGTAGATAGGGAATACTTGACAACCATAAGTTCAAAAATTAGAATATTGAGGGTATTCATGAAATAATAGTTGATAGGGAGACTTGTCAACCAATAAAGGAGTTGGCAGACGATTGATAATATATGTGGCAGATGTAAAAGCGTCCACCCAATAAATAGCCGGAATATGAGCATTTAGTAGCATTGCTAATCCTGTTTCGACAGTATGACGATGTTTCGTTCTGCACGCCCATTTTGTTGAGGCTTATAAGGACATGGAAAATGATGAAAAGTGCCATTGTCTTCAAAAGTTTTTCGAACAGTTTCGTTAACAACCTCAGTACCACCATCACTTTGAAAGATTTTCAGCTTGCATGAACGTTGTGTTTGAACAAGACTGAGAAAAGCAGGTAAAACAGAGTAGAAACTTGTTTTCGTTTTTAGGGGATATAACCACGTGAACCTTGAGTAGTCATCACTAAAAGCAACATAATAACGAAAACCATCTTCAGAACAAATAGGTGCAGGACCACACAAATCACAATGAACTAAATCCAAAGGGTTATAAGCACGTTTTAAATTTAAATCAAAAGATAAACGTTGTCCTTTTGCAAGTTGACATGCTGTGCAAACCATAGGTTTAGGTAACAAAGAAGTAAGAGATACAACCCCCAACATGTTCAAAAGTGAAATAATACTAAAAGAAACATGGACTAAACGAGCATGCCATAACTCATAGGATGCTTTATCAGATCTTCCAGTGGTGGCAACAAAAGCTTGTGACGAATTCTTGAGCACATATAGACCATTCGTAGATGTTCCTTCAACGTGTACATGCTTACTTACCCGATCCTGAATATGAAAATAAGAATCAGAAAATTAAACATCAACAGGATGATCCTTGGTTAATTTGTTGATGGATAAAAGATTCTTCGTAAGACCAGGAACAACAAGGACATTACACAACATAATATTATTAGCTATAGTAGATGTCAATGTGTGAGAAATAGGAAGTATCATACCATTACCAAAAACCACATGATTATTACCTTTGTATGGATTCGAATTGTCACACCCAAACTGATGTGGAAACATCTGAGTGAGACGAAAACGAGATTGCAAGAGACTTCATAACACTACTTGTGACAATATTTAATAAATCAAAATCTCATTTCATTACTAAATCAAGTACATGGTTCGGAAAAAAATTACAACAACATATCATGAAACAAACTACAACATAAGTACCAAAATTTAAAGGTGCGTTTCTAGTCTTCCAACTAGATTTCAATCATCCTCATCATCATCAATTTCCTTTGATACGTATTAAAGTACATGTCAACACATAAAGTATTGGCGAGCATAGAAGTTTGTGTACTAGCATATGTATAAAAGTTTAAACGAAACCACATGGCATAATGGTTATCTATAACTAATCGTACGTTACTAGCATCCAACTCTAAATGTCAACCCAAAGATTCCTGCTAGCGTAATCTTATCGTAGGAACGATAAGACCGTTTTGTTAGACTTAACACGACCTCAAGAATACGGGCGGTGCGTCACTCCTATAACGCTATATGTGTTAAGGGAGGCTTGTACGAAGTTAAGGACAAGTATAAAGCATAAGAATAGTCAAGCATATATGAATTCAAGCATAACGTATTAAGCATGTATATTGGATTGTTTGTTTGTGTTTCAAGCATAAAGGATGCGATTGTGTGAATTTGATAATGTATACGTAGTGCACCCAAAAGTGTTAAAATACAAGGACCATGTACACTCACGGTTTTGCAAAGCTTCCGATTAAACCGAGAGTTGGTGAGTTCTTGAGATGGGAACACCGAAGTTACCCTACATGTGGGAAACGAAGGCGTGTAGGTAATTGGAGTTGTAGGAAGTTTGGATTTAAATTTAAGTACAAAAGTATATATGTATGCAAAATTATATCTCGTCTGTACACTCGTTTGGACAATAAGTTTTTAATGTGTTTTCAAGGGTCCTAACGTGCCCATTAGAATCGCAAACAAGGAATAAAGAACATAGATAATATAACCTACATTCATGACATATAACCATAACCCGGTTGACATCAAGAATTCAGTTAAGTAAATTATAGTTTATATAGAATATATTATAGTTTGGTTATTTAGTCCATCATGTATAATCATAGAAATCATGTGAGTCAAGCATGGAAGTATGTATACCTTTTTGTATGATTCACCAAAGCACAAAGTCATCAACTTAGTTGATGACACGGTTGGTCATGAATAGAATAACACAAACTAACTAACTTTGCTAAGTAGCAAAGTAAGATCAACCCGGGTTTTCCATACCCATCATGGTAAATGTTGGAGGTGCGGCGGTTGTGTTACTTTTGAGTCTTGGAAGCTACTTGGATGTTCATACACAAGTCCATAAATGAGGTAGTGGAACTAGTTTGGAAAGCCAAGGCTCCCATGGTTCAGACTTCTACCAAAACACCAGTTCATCCATATTGAAGATGGTGAATCTTGGATGGTTTCAACACACCTGGAACATGTATGAGCATAATTTAAAAGAGTTATTGAACTTGTTTCTTGGTGGAAATCAACCACAATACAAACCCACAACTATGAACTTAATTGGGAGCTTGGTGGGTACATGATTTAACCAACTTTTAATCAACAAATACAAGTCACAAAAGTATAAAAGAAAAACAGAATTTTAACTCTACTTTGGACCTCAAATGTGGTGAGGTTTCACATTAGTTTGCCATGACAAACTTGTGAAAACCTTCCTAGAGATTATCCAAGTAGGATGAAAGAAGAAAACATAAGGAAATAAGATGAGAAGTGAGCTAAAACTCACTTAGAAGGCTGGAAATTTTCTGCCAAGTTCTTGTAGATTATAGAGAAATTATAAAGATTTATGAGAGATTTAAGTGTTTAGGAGTGTATGAAGGCTCCTATTTATAAGATACGATTAGGTTTTAAGTCATTAATGAAGTAGTTGGTGGTTGGTAGTTGGAAAAAAAGGTGAAAAAGTGGGTAAAACGCGGCTGTTTGCGTTTTCTGCCTGAAATCCCGTCGCCAGCTCCGTTCGTGCGAAGGAAGTTAAGTTCGCACGATAGAAGGTTAGTTCGTGCAAAGGAAGTAGGATCGCTCGAGAAGGCTTGGTTCGCAGGAAGGTAGCTGGTTCGTGCGAAGGAAGGGTACGTCCGTACGAGGGAGTTATGTTGGGCCATCTTCACGTATTTTAGCCGGTTTTTAGTATTTCAAGCCTAAAAGTGTAAGGTATGAGTATAATGCACATATAATTGATGTTTCAAGCATTCCAAGTATTGGTTTTTCGCGTATAAACATGTATTGGAGGTTGCAATGTATAACACAAGTGTGTAACATGTATAAGTATAAAATGGAGTTTCATTATGATTAAAGCCCCGGATTACAATGTTGGAAATGAATTATGTATACGATACGATTATAAGTTTCCAAAAATAGAAATACGATTACAACATTCTAAATAAGGAAAATTTAAAAATGCGAAGCGTTATAGTCTCACCTACTTTAGGAAATTTCGTCCGGAAATTTATTCAAAAGGAAGAATTTGGAAAAGGCATTTGGTTAAAGCGTTTGGCCAAATCGCAATTTTGATGTTTTAAAGTCTATGTGGAGTCTATGTATAAGTGTGTTAAAAATGCATGTAAATTTTAAGTGAGAAAATGATAGGTTGGTAAAAGTAATTCGTTTTGATTAAAGTGGTTTAAGACATCAAGCGTAAGTATGTGTAAGAATAAGTAAAACATGCATGTGTGTGTATAGACAAAGTTTATTGGTGAGAAACTAGGATCATAATAATTCTTTTTTTGGTTTCAAAAGGTTTTGGCAGTAACAGGTAGACTAGTTAAAGTTTGCGTGTAATAACGGATGAAGGATAGTTTAAAGATCTTTTGACTGAACAGAGCCGATGAGGATGTTTGTAAAATGGAATGAACGTTTTGGCCGATTTACTATAGGTAAGGTTTGGACGGAATACAAAAGGAATACTTGGGAGTAGTCGAGGCATGAAAGTGAATGGACGATTCGGTAGATGTACGCGAGAGGTAAGAGTGGCACAGATATCGGAAAAAATGCGAACATGAAGCGTTGAGAGGTGTTAGCGATGGTTGTAGTTGTTACGGCCAACGATTTTGAGAATGAGGTTTTGTCATGGATGATCGAGTATAGGCGTTTCAAAGTGCGTTTGGGTATAACCAAGGAAAAGGTTGGGAGTCACTAAAGTTTGTTGTTAGTTACTCGTATTTAATAAGGTCCGGGAGTCACCGAATTTCACATGGCACATTATATGAAAGTTTGGTAACATGGAAGGAACACTTATATATATAGGAAGTACCAACGGCGTATCCACCATGTTCTAACCATGTTACATCTGTTTCGCTATTAGGTGTCATCTTACGTTCCGTGTTTACAGTACACAGTAGAACACACTATGGTTTTCATGCACCTACCACTAGAATCCCGTGTGCACCCGCGATTATATTGTTCATCGCATGATCTGCATAGTTTGTACTAGTAGTGCATGGGTCAGGGTACGTTTTAACATTACAAGTGAGAATGTGCGTGTGTGATAGCGTATAAAAGTTAAGCATAATTGCATGATTGTATTTAAGTCTGCGCATGCCTACCGTAGGCGAACCACTTGGGTTATGCCTATATATAGGTTTCAAGTATGACTACTAAATAGTGCGAATGTATGAATTTGAGTATGATTGATGACAAATACATATAAGATTAGCATGTAGTATTGAGTGTATAAGTTGAAGTGTAGTGAGATCAAGCATATATAAGTTACTATATAATTTTTAGTATGCAAATACGAAATGCAATGATGATATGTGTAAGATCGTCACGGAATATTGACCGCATAAATTGATATGTGTACAATGATATGCATGTGTATAGTTGTTGAGCAAATAATTGAGTTTGTCGGACCCAAATAGCCCGGGTCTGTCGGGAATGAAGAATCAGATTTGTGAGTGTCTTGAGGATATTGAGAAAAGTATTAGTTTGCTATGGAAGAGGTGGTTTGTAAAAAAAGAAAATGCTACTTTTGTTTCAAAAATTGGGATTCGCGTATGCCGTAGTTTTCCCAATCTTATGAAATTTTCTTGCCCACATGTTTAGAATTAGAATTGCATATTAGCGATTTTTGAAAAAGGTTTTATAACAGTGAGCTTGCTTCATTGAAAATATATTTTTTTTATCAAAATAAGAAAAGTTATTTTTTGAAAATTTCCGTGGAAAAACTTTGGTTTTGAAAAGAATTTTTAGCAAAATGAACTTATAGATAGTCGAGCTTGGTTTGTATAGGCTTGTAGGTTTAGGGTTACTATGTCTAGTATATGTGTTGGGAGTTTGGTTTGGCCGACGAGGTGGTTGGGGTTGGTTGATTGAATGTATTTTGACGGTAAGATGTCGGTTTCTGACTAAATATCTCTAGGTACGATGCTTAGTGCACAAGACACGGCGCACAAGTAAGTTACCGGTCATGGTATTGAGAGATTCCCTAGGTATGGTTCGTATCAGGTTTCCTAGGTTTTGAGTATAGGCGAGGTTTGTGAGGGTTTCAACTTTGCTCTAAGGTGTCGATGGATTTTATGGTAGGAGAGCTAGTTCTAAGTTAGGATCTGTTGTTGAAAATCGAAGTCTCGAGGGTGTATGGTCGGTCACTTGCGTTTGTCGGATAGGTTGTCTATGGATCGAGTATGTGCTACCAACTAAGCGAGGCTAACAAAGTGACATCCTTAAGATTTATATGTATGTTAGAGGAAGTTTTCTTCGATTCCCTATTGGGGAACAAAGTGTCTTTATTATAATAACATAATGTGAGTATGTTTTAGTGATTGTCTAATAAAATTTTATGGCAAGAAATCCATTAAACCGACTACATTGATATGTAACATTTTGTAAGACTTAGAAAGTCAGGTAAGAAAATGTTTTAAAGCATGATCAAGAATTTCGCGTATGCGATTTACGTAAATAGATTGTAAGGTAAGTAACACGTTTGATAAAACAATAGGATTTGAGATTTATGCATAAGTAGAAAATTTGACACAATGATAAAAGGTTTAAGTTTAAGACTTAATCGAGTGATTATCATGGAGTTCGTCGAGTTACGATTTAAATCTCTCCATTGAGATGTGGACATCACTCCTAACTCAAGGATAAGAGTACTTCGAGGTAGGAGAATTGATAACGATCACCGAGGTAAGGAAATCACCCCTAGCTCGTTGGTGAAGTCGTTGTAAGAAGGGGATGATCGGAGCTAATCGTCAAGGTAAGAGAATCACCCTATCTTGATGATAATACCTCCATTTTTGGGAAAAGTAGTGTCTTCCTTGCGGATGACGTTTTGAGATTACACATAAATAGCGTGTAAAATATACGAAAGGATAGGCATGATATGTATATATAATCATAGTGATTATAATTTGAATTTAAAAAGAGAAGGAGAGTTGAATTATTTTATGCATAAGGTTGATACTAGTATAGTGATGGTTTGATTAAAACTTGGATTGTTCCGAAACGGAATTTTGACTAATCCAAAGTGGTCTAAGGTTCTTTGGATTTTGGGAAGCATGATTTGGCCTAATAGGTAGAATAATCTCACTGAGATTTCGAAGAACAATATTTACCACTAACTTGATAATATCCTAGTCAATCGAAAGTTCGAGACTTTGACGGTATTTGAAAAGCGAGGAGTGGGACTAGTTACCAAGATGCAGGTATCACCCCGAACTTGATAATGTCATTCCCTAAATGTGGTTGGTACTTACCAAACGAGGTAAGGAACTAAATCCGACTCGTTGGTAAGGGTCCACTAGAATGAGCATGGTGAAATTTCCATCAAGGTAAGGATGTCACTTCTAACTTGATTTATAATTTCGTGTAAATCGAGAGCGCAAATTGAGGGTTTCACGCCTATTTTGGTGAAATCATCTCGTTTGTATAATACGAGTGTTCTTGGGCCTTCACATGGTCATGTAAAGTTTCCTTAGGAAGGGCATATGATTGAAAATAAAGAAGTAAATACAAGCACATAGAAAGACTATTTAAGAACATTTAGCATATTAATCAAGAATGGTCAAGTAAGGTGCTTAACTATAGACTAGGTCAAAAGCATGGCAATTTTGTTAATTCCCTATAGTTACGGCTCTGATACCAATCTGTCACACCCAACCGATGGCGGAAACATCGGAGTGAGACGAAAACGAGATTGCAAGAGATTTCATAACTCTATTTGTGATAATATTTAGAAAATCAAAATTCCATTTCATTACTAAATCAAGTACATGGTTCAGAAACAAATTACAACAACATATCATGAAACAAAATACAACATAAGTACTAAAATTTAAAGCCGCATTTCTAGTCTTCCTACAAGATTTCATTCATCCTCATCATCATCAGTTTCTTTAAATACGTATTAAAGTACATGTCAACACATAAAGTATTGACGAGCATACAAATTTGTGTACTAGCATATGTATAAAAGTTTAAACGAATCCACATGGCATAATGGTTATCTAGAACTAATCGTACATTACTAACATGCAACTATAAATGTCAACCCAAATATTCTCGCTAGCGTAATCTTATTGTAGCAATGATAAGACCGTTTTTTTTAACTTATCAGTACCTTAAGAATAAGGGCGGTCCGTTACTCCTATGGCGCTATACATGTTAAGAGGGGCTTGTACCAAGTTAATGATAAGTATAAAGCAGAAGAATAGTCTAGCATCTACGAATTCAAGCATAACGTATTAAGCATGTATATTGGATTGTTTGTTTGTGTTTTAAGCCTAAAGTATGTGATTGTGTGAGTTTCATAATGTACACGTATTGAACCCAAACGTGTTAAAATAAAAAAAGGGTTATGTACACTCACGGTTTTGCAAAGCTTCCGATTAAACCGAGAGTTGAGGAGTTGTTGAGATGGGAACACCGAAGTTACCCTACATGGGGAAACGAAGGCGTGTGAGTATTTGGAGTTGTAGGAAGTTCGAATTTAAATTTAAGTACAAAAGTATATGTATGCAAAAAATATATATCGTCTATACACTTGTTTGGACAATAAGCTTTTAATGTGTTTTCGTGGGTCGTAACGTGCCCATTAGAATCGCGAATGAGGAATAAATAACAAAGATAATATAACCTACATTCATGACATATAACCATAAACCGGTTAGCACAAGAATTCGGTTAAGTGTATTATAGTTTATATAGAATATATTATAGTTTGTTTATTTAGTCCATCATGTATAATCATAGAAATCATGTGAGTCAAGCATGGAGGTTGTATACCTCTTTGTATGATTCACCAAAGCACAAAGTAATCAACTTAGTTGATGACCCGGTTGGTCATGAATAAGAATAAGATAAACTAACTAACTTTGCCAAGTAGCCAAGTAAGATCAACCTGGGTGTTCCATACCCATCATGGTAAATGTTGGAGGTGCGGCAGGGTTGTGTTACTTTTGAGTCTTGGAAGCTATTTGGATGTTCATACACAAGTCCATAAGTGAGGTAGTGGAAATTGTTTGGAAAGCCTAGGCTCCCACGGTTCACATTTCTTCCAAAACACAAGTTTATCCATATTGAAGAAGGTGAATCTTTGATGGTTTCAAGACTTGGTGCATGTATGAGCATAATTTAAAAGAGTTATTGAACTTGTTTCTTGGTGGAAATCAACCACAACACAAACCCAAAACTATGAACTTAGTTAGGAGCTTGGTGGGTACAAGATTTAACTAACTTTTAATCAAGAAATGCAAGTTACAAGAGTATAAAAGAAAACGGAAATTTTAGCTCTACTTTAGACCTCAAATGTGGTGAGGTTTCACCTTAGTTTGTTATGGCAAAACTTTTGAAAACCGTCCTAGAGGTTATCCGTGTGGGATAAAAGAAGAAAATATAAAGAATTAAGAAGAGAAGTGAGCTAAAACTCACTTAGAAGGCTGGAAATTTGCTGCCGAGTTCTTGTAGATTATAGAGAAATTATAAAGATTTGGGAGTGATTTAAGTGTTTGGAAAAAGTTTAGGAGTGTATGGAGGCTCCTATTTATAAGATAGGATTAGGGTTTAAGTCGTTAATGAAGTAGTTGGTGGTTGGTAGTTGGAAAAAGTGAAAAAGTGGGTAAAATGCGGCTGTTTACGTTTTCTGCTCGAAATCCGGTCATCAGCTCCGTTCGTGCGCATGAGAGGTTCGTGCGCATGAGAGGTTCGTGCGGATGAAGGTAGTTCGTGCAAAGGAGGTTAAGTTCGTGCGAAGGAAGTTAATACCGCACGAATGAAGGTTAGTTCGTGTGAAGGAAGTAGGTTAGCACGAGAGGGCTTGGTTCGCACGAGGATGTTGGTTCATGCGAATTCGTGCGAAGGAAGGGTATGTCCACACGAGGGAGTTATGTTGGGTCATCTTCACGTATTTTAGCGGGTTTTTAGTATCTCAAGCATAAAAGTTGAAGGTATGAGTATAATGCACATATAATTGATGTTTTAAGCATTCCAAGTATTGTTTTTTCATGTATAAACATGTATTTTAGGTTGCAACATATAACACAAGTATGTAACATGTATAAGTATAAATTGGAGTTTCATTATGATCAAAACCTCGGATTACAATGTTGGAAATGAATTATGGATACGATACGATTATAAGTTTCCAAAAATAGAAATACGATTACAACATTCTAAATAAGGAAAGTACAAAAATGTGAGGCATTACACGAATCGTTAACAGAATAAGAAGGTGGAACCATATAGTCAGTGGCACCAAAATTTGCACTCCAATCCGGGGAATCAATAGTAACATGACATCTCGCATGGAAAGATTTGGCTAGAGACTCGTTCATTGTAGCATGAGAGGCAAAGCTAGCAAGTTGTGGACAGGCATTCGCATAATGACCATTGGTGGTACATAATTGACAATGCGGAGGCCGACGATTTTGACCATTATTTGAACCACGACCACGACTATTGTTATAACCACGACAAGAGTTTCCACGGGCTAAAGAGCCATGGCCCTGACCCCGAGTTGTTGGGCATGAAAGGCCACAGGTGGTGTTAACCACCGTGCATGGACTGCAAAAAGAGCTCCTGACTTTCGGTTTGAGCAACCAGACCCCGAAAGGAAGGAGGCGGTCGAGTAGTCCGTATAGCAGTGGAATAAATCTCATAGGAGGGGCCAAGGCCACAAGGTACCAGTGAAGCCGATCCATCTCGGCAACCGGATGACCAATAGCCGCTAGTTGGTTACATAAAGCTTTAAAGCGTTGAGAAAATTCAGTTACAGTGGACGTACCCTTCTTAAGCAGAGGAAGAGAATCACGAAGCGAGTGAATGCGTTCAACGGACGCATTGCTGTAAGCATGTTCAAGAGCGTTCTAGATTTCTTGGGCAGTTTTGAGACCGAGAACTTCAGCAGCGGCTTCTTCAGTAAGAGCAAATTTAATAAGAAGAACCGCCTTTTGATCATTGGTAGTCCAGATTGCAGCATCCGGGTTTGGATTGGTCTTGTCCGCAGTAGTAAATGTGGCCAGAGGAGGAGAAGCCGAAGCATCAGTCTGATCGGATAACTTATGAAACGCGAGAACAAGAAGCATTTGTTCGCGCCACACAAGATAGTTGGATGAAAAAAGCTTCATATTCATCAGGTGAGAAAAGACATTCATGGAGAAAAGCGTTTCAGAAGTAGACGAAGATGAGGCCGCCATCTCAGAGATATCCCAGGAAGGAACGGAAGAAAAAGTAAAAGAAAAGAGGGAAGAAGCGAAGGCCGCCAAGAAGGAGTTTAGGGTTTTTGAGAGGAAGGGGAGTGAATTATGGCTGATACCATATAAGTTGATAATGGCTTTGAATGAGGGAAGAGAACTTTTTATAACCAAAGAATTACAACAAATAGTGCATAAGTCACTATAAGTCAAATAGGTAGTAGTGGGACTACATTGTTCTGATAGTTAGGGTGCTATGTGTACTTAATTCTTTTCGTATTTCAGTAAACGAGAGAAAAAGGTGATTTCATTCGTTTTATAGTCCTCTCTAATTGAGTTCTTGATTCAATAATACAAATCTTTCAGTTTGTTCCTCAATTTCATTATTCCCTTTGGTGTTGATTATTTCAACTTGTCTTATATACTTTCAAAACGAGTTTAATGTGCAAAAGAATGTTTAGGAGGTTTTAAAGTTCATTTTAAGCATCAACTTTATCATCCTTTCATTACCAATTTCTAATTTTTAACCATATTTTCATCATATTCCGTTAATAATTCATGTACACGCGCACATACATATAAATATATACATACGGGAGGATTATATAAAATAGGATCGCAACGTAAATAAGTGTACACATGATTTTCTTTTTCTTAAACTGATTGCACAATTTTTAAATTTCATCATCATCATCATCACCCTTACGCACATATACAACTTTCTCATTCATTCTAACCCCCAATGTTGCAGGGGGAAACCTTGGTACTCTTGAGGTTTCAGCTCCGTGATATAAGGTTGGCTACTGAAAACTTTGATGCAAAATGCTGTATTGGTTTAGACACAGATAAGAAGGTGTACAAAGCTAAACTGGATCATTTTGGCAACAATATTTCTTGCTCAACTGAAGGGAAGAATAATGGTGAACCATCCAAGAAGCACACCTCAACTGAAGGGAAGAATAATGGTGAACCATCCATGAAGCACACTGTAGCTATAAAATGCATCAAAGGCGGAAAACAAGCATTCTTGGAAGAACTTGAAATGCGTACTAGTTATAAGCATACCAACATAGTCTCTCTTATCGGCTTTTGTTACGAAGTTGATAACGCGATCCTTGTTTACGAGCATGCTAAGCGCAGCCTTGATGACTATTTGAAAAGCGTTGACAGCATGAAGAATTTTACATGGACCCAACGTTTACACATGTGCCTTGAAATTGCACGTGGACTCAATCACCTTCACACCAGCCCACAAAAGATAATCCATGGTGACATAAAGAGTGCCAACATTCTGCTAGGCATGAACCATGAGGCAAAAATTGCTTACTTTGGGATCTCCAAACACCCTACAAATCAAGAGGTAGGCATGAAAGTGTATGCTGATCCAGAATATGAAACAACTGGTAAGCTGGAAACACATTCTGATGTTTACTCTTTTGGAGTTGTTCTTTTTGAAATCTTTTGTGGGAGGGTGGCATACAGTGGAATTTACATGAAAGAAAATAAGAAAGGGCTTGCGCCCATTGCATGCAAGTGTGTCAATGATGGAAGCATAGAGAGGATAATAGATCCGAAACTAATTGAAGAAACCGATGAAGACCTTCTCACTTCAAATAGAAGACCCAATAATGATTCTCTGTACACATTTTTAAAAGTTGCATGTCAATGTACGGGAGAAGCTGCTAACCGCCCTACAATGGAAATGGTGATCAATGAGCTTGAGATAGCCTTGACCTTTCATGTAAGTCATCATTTTCTTCTCTTCATTTTCTTGGTTACTTGTTTTAACTTTTAAGTACTATGCTTAGATGCTCTTACCTGCTCTCCTACATGCTTTCACATACAAGGATATGATCACTATTTATTAACATTTTCATCGTCATACACAACAGAAAAGATTAAAACAAAGTATTCATTGTATTAGATATTTTAATATCTTCAAATATGCATGTAGAAACTTGTTTTAAATTCATATTGTTTTTTTTTTTTTTACAAAATTGAAACATTCTTTTCATTATTATACCTTGTTTTATATTTCATGCTTTAAGTACGTATTGTTTATTTTGTTTTGTACTTATATTTCAGGCTTTATGTATTACAGTATTATTTTGGTTTAATATGTATTAGTGGAAATAGTTTTCTTCTTTGTTAATAATTGTCGTTGTACATTACATATATAGTTATAACGTGGTTTTATTATATTTCCACAGGAAAAACCTGAAGAAAACACCTTAATGGAAGTCCAACAAGTTCCACAGTCAACCTTACACATGAATCAGATGCAACAATTGCCAACTAATGATATTCCTTTAGATATTTGTAGCATATTCACTCAGACACTTTTGAAGTTGTTCAGGTGGAGGAACGAGGCAGGGCCGGCCCAAGGGTAAGAGAAGCTTTTTGATTGGAAGCCCACAACCAAGTCAAGATTTCAAAAGGTGGCTGAGCTTTTATCAACACAAATGTTTCATATCAAGTGCAAGACTGAAAGTAAAATGTTGTTGCAAAATACAGAATATAGTTGTTACCTTGTGTTTGAGCTTTCAGAGAGGTATTCTGGTTTGCATTGTCCAGTGACATCAGCAGAAAAAGAAACAGAGTGAAGTTGTTTATTTTAGATCTCTGAAGCCCTCGAATATAGATGATGTTAATCGGGTTCCTCAAGAGAGCGAAGATGGATGGATGGAGGTTTGTGTGTGGAAACTCCAATCAAATAATGAGCTTCAAAATGATTGTATTTCTATAAATTTATAAATTACGAGGGAATGATGTCCGGCCTTATTGTATGTGGCCTTGAGTTTCACCCCATGTAAATGTTGGGATTCAGTGGTGTCAATTTTACTTTTTATCAAAAACAGGTTTAATATATATTTATTAATTAGATGTATAATTAATAAAACGCAGATTAATTAGATGTATACTTAATAAAACGCAGCAAAATAATATATTTAAATAATCAACACCAAAAGTGAATCGAACCGGATTATGGTTACAAACATGCAAATACGATAAGCATTATCAATTAATCTACTGATGAGATTAAATAAACCTTTACTATTAATGATTAACCGATTGAGACATCAAGGGTACAATGAACGAGTGCTAGACACGAACACGAATAGAGACGAGGCGTTGTGGCCCGTGTGCAGTGAAGTCGGATGGCTTTGACTTCGGCGGACGGAAATTGCAAAAAGGAATCAAAAATTGGATTGCACCTCTTGATATTGGCGACTAGCACCTTTCCTTTGTTTGGGGTGTATAGAAATCACCAAAGAAAAGCGGTGACACTACTTTTGTTTTTCTACAACAGTATTATAAATTGAGTTGTGATTATATCACAAGTCAAAATATGATTCTAGAGTTGAGGCTAGAATAGTTGTACAAGACATATATAATACTCAACTAGTTTATAGGCCTGTGTGTTACACGGCTTGACGAACAAAACAAAATAGTCATATAATAATATTTCCATTATAAAGGGAATGACATATTGTTTGAATATCGTAAAAACCAGATAGCGTTTCCCAAAAATCATCTTCTTGATCTTTAGGATTAAGGTATTCAACAGTCTCGAACAATATAATATAAAGGTACACGTTACATTCTACAAATCTCTAAAAACTTCTTTGTACACCACATTTGTAGTTTTGTTTGTAATTTGACCATCTCATCAAGTATCAATAGCTTGATTCCATCTCTACTTTTTGCTCTTGATAATGCCACATATAGCTGGCCATGTGTAAAAACTGGTTGTTTTGTAGGTCCGTTTTTGGAGGATCGATTACGAAACCTAATCACTGTTTATAACAAACACAATTACGAGTGCGGAATCCCCGTGACGATGCAAACCAAACACAGAATAGCAAGACACGAAGTAACCAAAGATTCACAGTCTATTGATTAAACGGATGAGAACAACATCAAACATATACACAGAATGCTTGAAGATAAACTCACAGTAGGTTATGCTCTTATGGCTTCACACAGAAGACCAAGTGTGGTTTATATAGGCAGTCCAGCCCAATCATGACGAAAAACATAAAGGGCCTGACGAAGAACCTTGGTCGACGAACAACCAGGTTCTTCATCACTGTTGTGACGAAATATAGTGTGACGAAGAAAGGGGTTCTTCGTCACACACATGTATGACGAAATATATGTTTTGTCGTGAGGCTGCAAAACTTGTATAAACACACACCCAAACATAAAATACACACCAAATGCTACATGCATTAGTTTAAACATACACAACAAAGAGACAACTGTCGTACCAAAGTTAGATAGGAGGATATCCGACTTGGTCGACTGACGAATACATACAGACTCGATAAGTAAAAGACCATAAAATACCATCGCTAATTAAGAACAAGTTACAGACACAAAATTATGCACCAACAAACTCCCCCTTGTCTGTTACTTGGTCTTCGGTCTTCATTCTTCAATTTTCAGTGTTTCTCGGACCAGGAACTGCTAGCGTGGATCCCACGATATTAATAAAAGCAAGCGACGCGCTGAAATCGTAACGCTTGATACGCGTCCTTGTCCTCGTAAAATATATCGTGTCGGAACAACTTGTTGATGTCGGCCGCGGACATATTCACTATCCACATCGGGTCGAGCATGCGGAAGTTTTCTTGATCATCCTTGAACACAATAACGGCTTCGTGCGTATCTGAGTCGTAACACCATAAAGCCATGTCTTCCGAAAAGTTCTGTTTCATCGGCATCAAAGGAATCATATCCATAACCTTCGCCGGCTGATAAACAAGCTTGTATCGTGCAGTGTTGGTCGATGGATCTTAGGTGAACTTAATCTGCTGATAGATTGGAAACTGAGGCTTGTACAACTCGTCTTTCCAGCCTGTCCTCTTGTTCATCTTAATCTTGCGAGCGAACAACGTTGCTCCTTCGAAGTTTGAGCGATTAATCAACTCTAGCTTGGTTAAGGCTGCAACGTCATAAAAAGGTAAGGACAAAATGCTCAGCAGCGACCTGAAATACTGAATACCGTATTCACGTTTGATGGCCATGCAGTGGATTTCTTTGACAAACATCCAGCAAAGAATCTTCCCGTGCATGTTCTCTTTCTCGTATTTCAGATAGTCGACTTGAACTTCAGCTGGCATAGGCTTGGAAACTTTTGACAAGAACTGCTTTCTCCACTATGTGAACGCATCCGAGGCATTATGAGAAATATCACGATTTTTCAGCTGTTCATCGATTACGTCCACGTTTTCCTTCAACCACTCTTCATTAAAGGGAGTGAACTCAGTCCCATCTTCTCGCACATAGGTAGACTTCTTATCATCGCCTTCAAAGACAATCTTTTCAACATTTTCTAAATCTGCTGTTTCTGTCTCACTTGGAATATCATTAATAGCAGCATCATCGATTTCTTTCATCTCATTCAACGCTAGCAACTGCTCATGCGAAAGATCAGCAACAAACTCTCCCTCTTCCAGAACTTCTCCAGTAATAGGATGCACAGCCTGTAAAGCAAGATCAGCAGAGCTAGGAACAGATGATGTACCAGCCATAGAGCTTTCAATGTAAGAGCTGCTCTTTAGTTGTTGTACTTCTTCTACGGTTCCACCAGATGTTCATTGTGTAGATCCTATCTGTGAGGGCTTGAAGACAACAATTTGAGAAGATGCAGTGGCTGGCGGTTGCTCAGATGTCGCAGAAGGGTCTGGGTTACCAGGATCCTCAGAATCATGATCCCGTTTCTTTAAGACTTCTTGTTGTTTGCATCGGTCACCCCAAAAAATGTTGACACGCTTTCTGACAAACTCGAAGCCATTAGTGATTTTCTTGACCCTATCTGTTATCTTAGTATTGCGAATGTTGTACCACTCTTTCATGTCATCATGCTTAGCTTTAAGAGTCTCGGCCAACCTTTGAACCTCGATGCTTCTTTCTTTCAAGTGGTTCATATCAATACCACGAGTGTTATCTGCAGCTCGCATTTGCTGCAATTGACGTTCTCTTTCTTCATCAGCAGCCTCCAAGCGTGCATTCTCAGCTTTCAGTTGCTCAATCTCTGCTTGTTGGCGTGTGATCTCAACTTGTTGATGCTCAACAGTGGAATTCAATGTATTAATCTCCAACCGTTGCTTGATTGTGTCGCTTCTTGTAAAATTGATCACCGCCGATTGCCTATAAATTTGACCTGCAGTAGCTTGCAATTGAGTAAACAGGAAATCTACCTTTTCATCTTGCTGCATTTCAGAGAATCTCCTATGTCTGCATTCTGAGGTCGGCTGAGAAGTAGTTGCTCGAATAGTGGATGCTATTGAGTGTGCCGGTTCTTGTGATGTCACTGTTGGAGTTTCAGCAGCTGAAGTGACCACAGGAGTTGGTTCGGATGACCTTGGAGGAGATGATATAATGGCAGCAGCTTCATCTGCAGTGAGTCCAAAGTTTGGATTCATATCTGCTTCTTGAATAGGCTCTTGCTGTGGAACGGTTTGCTGTACAGATGAGGAACCGATGTACTTCCTTGCCTTTTTCTTTCTATGTGCAGCAGTTTGTTTCTTCCTTAAACGTTCTGCTTCAGTATCCGAAGGAACATAATCGGCATCATCCTCCTGTCTAATCTTCCTTACTTTCCTCACACCACGTTCATGAAGATAGAACTCGTATCCAGGCTCAGGTTGATTATCATCAGATTCCGTATCCTCTTCATCACCTCCAGTTGAACTAGCACCAGCTGTACCAGCAGTAGATGCACCAGCACCACCAGCATCTCCACCATCACCACCATCATCCTTACCATCATCGTCACTGTCGCTTTCGGTAGAATCACCGAAAACATTAATCTTTTTGCGACCAACCTTATCTTCCATCATCTTTTTTCAACTTCGGCCCCTCATCGTCAGATTGGCTATCATTGTGATGCCACTTGTCATTTTCTGGAGCGATGTAGTCTGTCTTATCAAGATCCCCAATCAACTTCCTTGGCGGTTGGCTTTCTTTGTACCTATTCACTGCAACGCCCCTGAAAATCTTTAGTGAATGCTCTATCATAGTATCTATCTTTAGAACATCATTATCGGCTTTCGGAAGATTGGGATGTTGGATATTCATGATCATTTGCAAAAATCAAGGATACATCCAAAACTTATTCCCTGTCGTACGACCACCGGTTCTTTTCATATTCTCTTTCATGTTGGCATAAATGTACTTTGAAATGCTAAACGGTTTGTTTAGCACCAAGGCCACCATGAGTCCCACTAGATCATTTCCTGCCATGTCATAACCAGCACGTCTGTTGCTAAGACATTGAATGAGTACATGTAGTAGAAATTTGTAGCGCATTGTGATGCGTGTGAAGTGTTATATATATTAGGTGTATATTTTAAGCCCCTTTAACACTTATTTTTAGCCAAGTTTTAAATTTATAAAACACGATATTTCACTAACACTAAACACACATATGGGCAAGTGCACCCATCGTGAGCGTAGTATAGTGTTGGTAAGATACCGAGGTCATCCAAGGACACAAGAGCTTTTAGTACCAGTTTATCATCAAAGTCTAATAAAAAATAAAAGTTTAGAAAAATGTTTTAAACTAAGAAAAATAAAAACTAACTAAAAATGCTGAAAATAAAATAAAAAGAAAAAACAGATAGACAAGATGAATCACTTGGTTCCGACTCGTATCTAGTGTAACCTTTGATTATTTCCGCACTTTTGCACATATTTAAGAGATTATCTTAGTTATTGTAGTAGGCCCCTCTTTTGAAGGTGACGTTACCCTCACCCCAGTAGTTTGAGTCAGCAAGGATACAATCCTAAAAGGGTGGATTATTGAAAGATAATTAATTAAGTTATTAATGCAAATTATGGTAGGCCCCTCTTTTGGAGGTGACGTTACCCTCGACTAAGTAGTCTGAGTCAGCAGGGATACAGTCCTAAATAGCCGGGTTATAATATTAATAGTAGTTAACTTAACCCCCGACCATTGCAGGACCTCTAAACGCTGAACAATGGCAAGACCTTTACCAAACCGTTCCCTTAACCCCCGACCAGGTAGCCAACATACCTCCATATAGACCGTGGAGATATGAATGGTGAAAATCTTTTATTTTATATAGACAGTAAAATAATGCCAAGACACCACGGACAAACGATAAGGAAAAATCACCTTCAACATAAGCAACTAGTTATTAAAGTCATTAATACAAAACCAAGTACAAAGTGCAAAAGATTAGAAATAAAAAGTATTACACTAGACACTTTGTCTTCACCAAGTGATGTAAGAGACTTAGGCAAACATGGCCTTGATTGTCAAGAACTCTTACGATCAATCTTGGATCCCGAGACGACTCACACACTCTATGATGGACAATGGATGATGGTGGTGGATGATGGTGTTATGGTGGTGGTGGGTGGTGGGTGAAGTGTGAGAGAGGTGGTGTGCCAAGGGATGGTTTGAGCTTGAGCCAAGCACTCCTATTTATAGGCTGAACAGAAGCTCGGGCACGGCCCCGTGTCCAGTGGGCACGGCCCCGTGTCCACATCCTTCTCTTTCTTCATTTAATGCAGTTTTGTCTTTTTAGTTGACCACGCCCCCGTGTCCGCTGAGCACGACCCCGTGGTGCAGAAGAATCTTTGTACTATGCAGATTTGCTGGATTGTGCGAATCTTATAGTTGACCACGGCCCCGTGTCCGCTGAGCACGGCCCCGTGGTGGGCAATAGAAGCTTCTACCACTTTGTCTTTTCTGCTGACACTTGGGCACGCCCCCGTGCTGGCTGAGCACGGGGCGTGTTCAGGCTTCTGATCTCTTGTTTTGCTTGGGAAGATGCTGTCGTGGGGTCGGGCATGTCACGTCTTGTTGCTTTTCTTGTATTTATGTTAGATTTTGATGTCTTTTTGCTTCTTTTGTTAATTTGAGCTCATTTAATCCTGAAAATACAAAAGGAAGACAAAAGCACACTTTTTCCAACATTAGTACTAAAAAAAGGTTAGTTTTATGTCTCATTTGATGAAATTTATATGTTGCATTTTTAACACATCAAATACCCCCACACTTGAATCTTTGCTTGTCCTCAAGCAAAACTCTTTAATATGTGGCTATTACACTCCCAAATGGAATAGGTAGAAAAGAAGGTTTTGGGCTTGTCATAGAGTGTCGGGATTTCCAAGATTCTTTATTTAGTTTTATTTTTATTTATTTACAATCCTATTCGTCATGATTTATTTAAAACTTTTCATAAGATAAATTACTTATTAGGGCATAAGATGCCTCTTTAAAATTCTATTTATATACAAGTTCACATACCTCACGGGGATCACTCAACACTCGGCCGAAAATGTATTTTTGTGGATCACTCGAGAGCGGCATGGAACTTACTCCTACCATAGGCTTGCCAAGCAATCAATCCTCCTCCTTTTTAACTTATATACCTTTGTAAATATCAAGAGGACTTTGTGGGTGAAGGGTTAGGCTTGGGTTAAAGGTAGGTGGTTGGGTTGGTGGTTAGTGGTTAGTAGAAAAAAGGCGAAAAGCGTAACGAGTGTCGGTTTTCGTAAGACTTTCTATTTTTGTAACTTTTATTTTGATGAAGCTATTTATTCAAACAAAGTTATTTTTGATGAACTTGTTTGTTTATTTTCTTTTGCTTCATCATCAACACAATTTTTTTTAAAGTCATACGAAAAATCGAACTTGTTACTAAAACAAAGGGGTAAAAATGAAAAAGGTTTTGGTGGGTAAAAAGGGTGTTTGGTTTGGGTTATGAAATGAAAAGGTTTAGGCTCAAAGGGGCTAACTAGGGGGATTTTGGGTAGGTGGTAAAAAGAAAAATAATGGTGTAGAAATAAAAAAGGGGTTAGTCCTAATGCCTCCATCATTTACTTACTCGGGTTTAAGTTGGTAAGGACCGGGAATGTATTGTCATGGCAAGTTCTAGAGTCGTAAGAACCAAGCGGCTATTCACACAAGAAACGAAAAATGAGCATTTAGTTCTAATGATATGTAATTGTATGCTCAATAAAGGCTCAAAACTCACTTTTGTGGGAATGGGTTTTTATATGATCAAGTATATATAATTAAATTTTAACTAAGCTTGTCATGCCTTTTCATAATTTTCTTATGTTGGTTCTTTTTATCACGACGCTATCGGTTGTAAATTTGTAAAAATATAACCTTTTTGAGAACTTGAATTTCCCGAGTTAAACCTAGACAAGTAAAAAAAATGAAATTTTTTTTTAAAAATTTTGGGGTGATTAGCGGTTCCAATAGAGTTTTGTGTAAGGCTTGTATTTAGGACATTGCAAGATTCAAAGTTTTAGCATCCCCCCACACTTAAATTACACATTGTCCTCAATGTGTCCCAAAAATAAGTTTTTAGGTTGAATGTGTAAAAAAAATGTAAAAAGCAAAATTTTTGTGTTACTGGTTACCTGGACACGACCCCGTGTTGGGTGGACACGACCACGTGCTCAGGTGCCAGTAACGAAAACTTACAGAAGGTGAACACGGGGGCGTGTTGGTTGGACACGACCCCGTGTCTGTCAAGGTCTGCAGAATTAAAACAATCAGCAGGTTCAGGGGAGTGGGCACGGGGGCGTGTCGGCTGGACACGGCCCCGTGTGGACACGGCCCCGTGTGGACAGTCTGCAAAGTTGAAAAACAGGTTTCTTTCGTCGGTTTTCCTATCCCGGCTTTAGTAGTACTAATATTTAGCACTCTAAGCCTCGTATGTACCTGCTTAATCAATAAACACCATACCATACCATAGCAAACATCCTACTTTTACCAATATTCAACATCCATGTCAAAGTTAAAAGAAAAATGCAGAAAATAAAAGAAGTTAAGGAAAGTAAATTGTTCAACACTTGGCACGCAGGCCATCAATTGTTCAAGAGTGGAAAAAGGTTAACCTGGGGAACCATCAAACAACCTCCTCTTCCTCTGCTCCTCCCGCCTATTCCATGGCATCGTCATCGTCATCATCATCATCATCCCCTCCATGGCGTGCAATGTGGTCTCGAATATATCCAATATCATCTTGGATATCGGATATGTTTCTTTCGATAGCTCCGACCCGGTGGTAGGTGTTGCTCGCCATGTTATAGGTGTTCCTGGTGCACATAAGGTTTTCCTGCAACAAATCATGCAAACTTTGAAAGTTAGGAAAACCGCCTCCCGAGGAGGATGATTGGCCCGGATCACCATGGGGTTGGTATTGGTACTGATGATGTTGCGGAGCTTGGAGGACAAGTGCTTCTTGCGGGTTCCATGCATGACCTTGCATCCTTTGAAAGCTTACCGTCCCGTCTTCCGCCTCATAAATCAGGTTCATTGAGCGACATATGTGTATATCCACCATACCCGACCATGGGCTCCTCGCAAATGACCTGGGTATGTGGGCGATGTGCCTGAAGAGACGGTACACCCATCCCCCAAAGAAGATAGGAGTCGGTGCACTAGCAAGGCGGTTGTGATGCATGTTTCGGAGCATGAGGAACGGAACATCGAGTGGCCTGCAGTTGTGGATGCAGTGGAGGACAACCAAATCTCTTAACCCAACGACGCCACTACTATCATGCCTTTGGCTAAGAGAGTAGCCGAGGAGCCTATGGATGTATCTGTAGAGCGGATCCCTCAGCTTTGTACTCTTAGTGCTGCTAGGATTGTAGTATCCTTCACCAATCTGAGCCCAAATGGCTTGGCGTTCGTTTTCACCTATCTCTCTCATTCCTCAAGTATTTTCTTCGTTTCCCGCATCCTCTTCCGCGTACAACCCGACAATCGACCCAAATTGTGCCATAGAGATCGAATACCTCGTTCCGCCACATCGGAATGATACCCCATCATTGTCGAATGGGTCACACCTTGAGTTGAATGTGAAGGTGCTATAGAATTCCAAAGTACATTCGTGGACGGAATGGAGTCGAGTTGTTAGAGCGACTCTGAGTGGTCCCGTGACAATGTTGTTGAAACGGTCGATTTGATTTACCATAGTTAACAGTTCCGTGCATGCTTGCCTCGGGTATTCCTCCGGCCTTGTTTGAAGTATCTCGTATCGAGCCCTAGCATCGAGCTCATTGGCGTTAAATCTTGTGAACTTCCTAGCCATCTGAAAGAATACACCAAAAGTTAGCACGAAACAGAAGTATTTTCGGACAAAACTGCAAACAGTGGGCTGGACACGACCCCGTGTTCAGCGGACACGGCCCCGTGTCCAGGCGTCTGTTACTCAAAAATTTCATTTTTCGACCCGGTTTCGAAAACTTGAAAATTTTTGGTCCAATAGGTGCGGTTTCCCCCGAAAATGAAACCCTAAGTGCCGTTTTTCCCAAAATATTCCGTTTACCCCTTCAATTTTATCTTTTTCGGGTCAAGAACAAGGGTTTGGGGTTTTTGTGCGAAATCGGACGAATCTATGAACAATACAAGTGTATTTACTTCTCATAACAATAATCTAACTAAATGTAAACTGATCTAAACAAAAATTTGAGGTTCGATCCGTATGAACTTCAAGAACCCTAGATTTTTCCCCAAATTTTTGGTGTTTTAACTACATCCAATTAACTAATCTAACTACTAAAAGTGATAGAATCATACCTTGATGTTGTTAGAGTGATAGGAGACGTCGAAAATCTGCGAAAAATCGCCTGGAACCAGAGCTTTTTCGGGGAAACGGGGCGTGTGGAATGAAGTAACTGTTTTGAAAAAGGGGATATATCCCGACTGCAGCGCGGACACGGCCCCGTGTCCAGCGGACACGGCCTCGTTCCGAGCAAAGTTTTGAAATTTTTTTTAAGTGCTCGTGTGAGTGCCCTTGTTTCCCATAAGCTTTGGTTAGAGAACTTACCGCTTTATTTGTCGTCTCAATCGTTCGTAACTTACCAGGTATGATGTTGGTTTCATTCTTCCATCGTTTGAAACAAAATCTCTTCCTCTTCATCCTCAATGAATCCTTGATAAAGTTTCAGCCGTTGGCCATTGACTTTGAATGGAGGCCCATTTCGAGATTTAATTTCTACTGCACCGTGTGGGAAAATATGGGTGACGGAAAAAGGTCCTGACCACCTAGACTTTAATTTACCAGGAAACAATCGAAGTCGTGAATTAAACAAAAGAACTAGATATCCTACCCGAAATTCATTAGGTTTAATATGTTTGTCATGCAAATTTTTCATTATTTCCTTATAAATTTCGGAGTTTGAGTATGCATAATTCCTAAGTTCGTCTAATTTATTTAATTGACAAAATCGATTTTTACCAGCAAATTCTAAATCTAAGTTTACATTTTTGATTGCCCAGTAGGCTTTGTGTGCAATTTCTACTGGCAAGTGACAACTTTTTCCATAGACTAGCTTATATGGGGTTGTGCCTATTGTTGTTTTATAAGCAGTTCGAAAAGCCCATAAAGCATCATCTAATTTATCCGCCCATTCCTTTTTATTTAATCCTACGGTTTTTTCGAGTATTCGTTTTAAACCTCTATTAGTCACTTCGGCTTGTCCGTTTGTTTGAGGGTGATATGCTGTTGAGACCCGGTGATAGACCCCATATCTTGTTAAAAAATTTTCGAGTTGATGGTTGCAAAAATGCGTACCTCTATCACTTATTAATGCTTTAGGTGTGCCAAAACGAGAGAATAATTTTTTCAGAAATCTTACCACGACTCTTCCATCATTTGTTGGAAGTGCCTCGGCCTCGGCCCATTTAGACAAGTAGTCTACTGCCACAAGTATATATTTGTTTCCTTTCGATGGTGGGAAAGGTCCCATAAAGTCGAGTCCCCACACATCAAAAATTTCACAAACAAGAATGCCATTTTGTGGCATTTCGTTTTTGGAAGAAATATTACCTGTTCTTTGGCAAGCATTACATGTTTTGACAAGACTTTGGGCGTCTTTGTAAATGGTTGGCCAATAAAATCCTGAATCAAATACCTTTCGTGCGGTACTAGCGGCACCATGATGCCCTCCGTATGGACCTTCATGACAATGGCGGAGAATTCTTCGTGCTTCACTACCATGTACGCATCGTCGAACGAGTTGGTCGGCACACATTTTGAAAAGATATGGATCTTCCCAAAAATAGTGTTTCACATTGGTAAAGAACTTTTTTCTTTGATGATGTGGCCACCCTTTTGCGACTATACCGCTAGCTAGGTAGTTAGCATAGTCGGCGTACCATGGTTCCTCCTTATATTCCACCATTTCCAGGGACTCAGTTGGAAATTTTTCATTGATTTGCTCGTCCCTGGTCGCCTCCAAAGCTGGGTCTTCTAAGCGCGAAAGATGATCTGCTGCAGTGTTTTCTGCTCCTCTTTTGTCTCTAATTTCAATGTCGAATTCTTGGAGGAGTAGAATCCACCGAATCAAACGTGGTTTTGCGTCCTGCTTTTTGAAGAGATATCAAATGGCTGCATGATCTGTATAGACTATAGTTTTAGAAAGAACAAGATAAGAACGAAATTTATCAAAAGCAAATACCACAGCTAGTAATTCTTTTTCAGTTGTTGTGTAATTTTCTTATGCATCATTAAGTGTTTTACTAGCATAATAAATTGGGTGGAAATGCTTTTCTTTTCTTTGTCCCAAGACAGCTCCAACTGCAAAGTCACTAGCATCACACATGATTTCGAAAGGAAATTTCCAATCAGGCGCTATCATGATAGGTGCATTGACTAACATTTCCTTTAAGGTTAGAAATGCTTGGTTGCAGTCCTTGTCAAAGATAAAAGGAGCATCTTTTTCAAGTAATTTCGTTAGAGGCCTCGAGATTTTAGAAAAGTCTTTGATAAACCGTCTATAGAATCCGGCATGCCCTAGGAAACTTCTGATAGCTCTTACGGAGGATGGAGGTGGTAATCTAGAAATGGTATCTATTTTGGCTCGATCCATCTCCATTCCTTTGCTTGAGATCTTGTGACCGAGTACTATTCCCTCCGTTACCATGAAATGGCATTTTTCCCAATTAAGGGCGAGGTTAGTTTCCTCACATCGGGATAGCATTCGTTCAAGGTTATCGAGGCATTGGTCGTATGAATCCCCAAAGATAGAAAAGTCGTCCATGAAGACTTCCATTGTCTTTTCTATCATGTCATGGAAGATGGCTACCATGCAACGTTGGAATGTTGCGGGGATATTACATAGACCAAACGGCATGCGTCGATAAGCAAAAGTTCCATAGGGACATGTGAAAGTTGTCTTTTCTTGGTCTTCGGGTGCTATCGGGATTTGAAAGTAACCTGAAAAACCATCCAAGAAACGGTAAAATTTATGACCGGATAATCTTTCTAACATTTGATCAATGGAAGGCAAAGGAAAGTGGTCTTTTCTTGTTGCTTCATTTAATCGTCTGTAATCTATACATACTCTCCATCCTGTGACGGTTCTCGTTGGTATTAATTCATTCTTTTCGTTAGTTATTACCGTTATACCTCCTTTCTTTGGAACTACTTGGACGGGACTTACCCAAGGACTATCGGAGATAGGATAGATAAGTCCGGCGTCAAGTAACTTGATGACCTTGTTTTAACCACTTCTTGAACATTTGGATTCACTCGACGTTGTGGTTGTATGACCGATTTGTAGTCATCAATCATCAAAATTTTGTGTGTGCACATAGAAGGACTAATTCCTTTTATGTCTACAAGTTTCCAAGCTATTGCATTTTTATGTTTTTTCAAAAGACTAATTAATTTTTCTTTTTCTAAGCTATCTAATTTAGACGAAATAATTACAGGTAAATTACTCTCTTTGTCTAGAAAAGCATATTCCAAACCTTTTGGAAGTTCTTTGAGCTCAAGTGGTGGGTCTTTAGGAGACTCCTTATTTGGTTGCTCATTTCGATCAAGAACTTTAAAAGTTTGTTCTATGGCGACCTCTTCTTCAACAAAGTGGTCAATCTCTTCACTTGTATCGGGTGGTTCATCTTCATCTTCAATTAGGGGGTCATTATTGCCGAATGGATATTTCATTGACCGTTCGAGATCGACACTTCTTTTAAATGCCCCTAATTGAAGAGGTAGATTGTTGAACTTCCGGTTTTTCAAAGCTTCGTGAGTTTTTACAAATGGTCGTCCCAACATTAGAGGAGCGTCATCGAGGATGACAAAGTCGGTCGGGATTACCATTTGATTTGTTTGAACCAATACATCCTCAACTATACCGATTGAGTTTATTACTTTTCGATTGGATAGAAAAATGGGTATTTGAAGTGGAGAAAAATCACTAATACTTAATTTTTCGAAAATGTAGTTAGGCATTATGTTAACGCAAAGATCTTTATTGATTGTGACATTACTAATAAATGAATTTTGAAAGAAACATGGAACCGGTGTAATGCTAATTTCAAATGGGTCTTCTTTTATTAGTGAGGTTTGATCATTAGTTAACTTAACACTTACCGTTTCGTCAATTTTAGTGTTAGTGTTTAACTCTTTTAAAAACTTAGCATGAGTGGGTACTAAACAATGATTTTCAAAAGAAGGTGACAAGAGATTAATTTCTTCAAAATTAGACTCTTCTTGAATTGTAACATTGTCGGACTCACCTTTTTCGTTGTTTAACTCATGTGTAGGTTTTTCACTTATTTGTTCTTCCATTTTTACACTTTCGGTTATCTCTTCCTTTTTTAATTCTTCTCTTGCGCGGGACTCCTCTTCCCTTACGCGAGATTCTCTTATACAGCGATCGATAACTCTAATGTGTTCTAATATCCTCTCGGTTACTTCGGTTATAGAAAAAGAATCGGGATTTTCTAAGCTTGAATCCGGTTGTTCGACCCTTTGTTCCTCATAATACTCATGTGAAGTAGATGGTTCGTACCATTGTTCTTCAATGTAAGCATATGATGGATAAGGTTCGTAATTTTGTTCTTCATAATACTCATATGAGGTGGGTTGTTCACGCCATGGTTCCTCATAATAAACATATGAAGGTGGTGGCTCATATCTTGGTTCCTCAAAGTATGAGTATGAATGCTCATACCTTGGTTCATCAAAATATGAGTATGTGGGAGGAGGTTCATACCTTTGGTCTTCATAGGATGTGTATGAAGTCGATGGCTCGTACCTGGGCTCCTCATAGTAGGTGTATGAATTGGATGGTTGATATGAGTGATTATATTGAACCGAGCGTGTGTTACGACAATTAGTGCAATAGTTACCCCTATAATCATCCTCCTCATAGGTGTAGTTGTAACCTCCTGAGTATTGATACACAAGAATCACTCAGCAGACCACAACCGAGTCTCAAGATCAGAAAACAGAAAAAAACGGAAACAGAGGCTGGACACGGCCCTGTGTTCAGTGGACACGACCCCGTGTTCAGGATCTGTATCTGGGCGTTTTAATTAAATTTACTGATTTCGTTAAGCACAGGGCGCGTTCAGTGAACACGGCCCGTGTTCAAGCTACTGTTACTGGGTGTTTTTATGAAAATGTGCAGCACGGCCCCGTGTTCAGTGAACACGGCCCCGTGTACAGGCTACTGTAAATGCAAATTTAAACTAAAATGCAGAAAAATGTGCGCGCGTTTTAAAAAGGTTTTGAAAAACCGATTAGGCCGTCGATTTTAAGCTTTCTTAAAATCCTTGTGTCCCCGACAACGGCGCCAAAAACTTGATGCGTGTGAAGTGTTATATATATTAGGTGTATATTTTAAGCCCCTTTAACACTTATTTTTAGCCAAGTTTTAAATTTATAAAACACGATATTTCACTAACACTAAACACACATATGGGCAAGTGCACCCATCGTGAGCGTAGTATAGTGTTGGTAAGATACCGAGGTCGTCCAAGGACACAAGAGCTTTTAGTACCGGTTTATCCTCAACGTCTAATAAAAAATAAAAGTTTAGAAAAATGTTTTAAACTAAGAAAAATAAAAACTAACTAAAAATGCTGAAAATAAAATAAAAAGAAAAAACAGATAGACAAGATGAATCACTTGGTTCCGACTCATATCTAGTGTAACCTTTGATTATTTCCGCACTTTTGCACATATTTAAGAGATTATCTTAGTTATTGTAGTAGGCCCCTCTTTTGAAGGTGACGTTACCCTCACCCCAGTAGTTTGAGTCAGCAATGATACAATCCTAAAAGGGTGGATTATTGGAAGATAATTAATTAAGTTATTAATGCAAATTATGGTAGGCCCCTCTTTTGGAGGTGACGTTACCCTCGACTAAGTAGTCTGAGTCAGCAGGGATACAGTCCTAAATAGCCGGGTTATAGTATTAATAGTAGTTAACTTATGAGGGGGTCAAAGAGTTTGGACCCCCGCCATCCAATACCGTTAAGTATTGAAGGAGGTCCTACTAAATTTGACCCAGGTCCATTGCAGGACCTCTAAACGCTGAACAATGGCAAGACCTTTACCAAACCGTTCCCTTAACCCCCGACCAGGTAGCCAACATACCTCCATATAGACCGTGGAGATATGAATGGTGAAAATCTTTTATTTTATATGGACAGTAAAATAATGCCAAGACACCACGGACAAACGATAAGGAAAGATCACCTTCAACATAAGCAACTAGTTATTAAAGTCATTAATACAAAACCAAGTAAAAAGTGCAAAAGATTAGAAATAAAAAGTATTACACTAGACACTTTGTCTTCACCAAGTGATGTAAGAGACTTAGGCAAACATGGCCTTGATTGTCAAGAACTCTTACGATCAATCTTGGATCCCGAGACGACTCACACACTCTATGATGGACAATGGATGATGGTGGTGGATGATGGTGTTATGGTGGTGGTGGGTGGTGGGTGAAGTGTGAGAGAGGTGGTGTGCCAAGGGATGGTTTGAGCTTGAGCCAAGCACTCCTATTTATAGGCTGAACAGAAGCTCGGGCACGGCCCCGTGTCCAGTGGGCATGGCCCCGTGTCCACATCCTTCTCTTTCTTCATTTAATGCAGTTTTTTCTTTTTAGTTGACCACGCCCCCGTGTCCGCTGAGCACGACCCCGTGGTGCAGAAGAATCTTTGTACTATGCAGATTTGCTGGATTGTGCGAATCTTATAGTTGACCACGGCCCCGTGTCCGCTGAGCACGGCCCCGTGGTGGGCAATAGAAGCTTCTACCACTTTGTCTTTTCTGCTGACACTTGGGCACGCCCCCGTGCTGGCTGAGCACGGGGCGTGTTCAGGCTTCTGATCTCTTGTTTTGCTTGGGAAGATGCTGTCGTGGGGTCGGGCATGTCACGTCTTGTTCCTTTTCTTGTATTTATGTTAGATTTTGATGTCTTTTTGCTTCTTTTATTAATTTGAGCTCATTTAATCCTGAAAATACAAAAGGAAGACAAAAGCACACTTTTTCCAACATTAGTACTAAAAAAGGGTTAGTTTTATGCCCCATTTGATGAAATTTATATGTTGCATTTTTAACACATCACATTGGCAACTCTCCTTTGTTGATTTGACTATGGAAAATATCACCGGTACATTTCATCCTAATCAAACAACCGCGTGTGCACATAATTGGAACGGAATACGGTGTGTTCGGATCATCTTGAAGTTCTAGTATGGTGTTTATGATATCTGGAGAGACATTCACATTCAATTGGTTAACTTGCCCTTGTATAATCTCATTTCCATCAACTTCAATAAAGCTCGCTGAATTCCAGAATTCTTTGATGAGAGACTTGTACACCGGTGTTGAAAAAGTAACGGCTTTGTTGATCCGAGATTCCCTTATCCATTTAGTGATCTCCTTCAGTTCCGTAATCTTCCCTTCAGGATCAAGGTATGCAACCATGTTGTGATGAGATTCGGACATAACTTGTTCTTCTGGTTTGTCGGTTTTCTTAGTTGCGGGCTTACGTTTCTGTGCTTTAGGTGCCATTCTGTATTCGAAAACATCCACTGTAAGTCATAATGTCATAATATGTGCAATAGACATATGTCTATACATGTTCATGTATAAAGTGGACAATAAACATGTATATACATATATACTGTGAAGGTGCACACAACTGAAAAATTTTCTAAGTGTTGGACGACGAAAGACTATCACAGTGACGAAAAACATCTTTTATGGCGAACAACCCTTGGTCAAACAAAGTCAATATTGACCTTTGACCATGGGTCTTTCGTCGACAGGCTTTCGACAAAAAATACTTCTTTGTCAAACAAGTTATTCGTCGCATGTAGTTTGAAGAAATATGTATTTCGTCGAAAAAGGTGTTTTTTGCCAATTAGGGTTTTTCGCCTTTGCTGAAATTGGGGGTTTTTCGATACAGAGGGTTTTTCGCCAACAGACGTTGAATCGACGATTGATTCAGAAAATCAAACACAATGGACACTTTCTTAAACCCAAACATGAAGCAAACAATCCCAGATGTGTAACCGACACGAGTTCAACCGGAAAATACACCCAAACCCGTTTAAACATCAATCAAGAACCCATCCCCTGTTTTATTACCCGAAAACATAAACCCAAAACAATGTGCAAATGTACATACAAACCCTATGTTTATCAGTTTTGATGAAGAACAAGGAAAGTAAACAGAGTATTTTATGAAGAAACCAAACATTAAGGGTCTCCGAGGGTTATTCAAACATTTTCGACCAAAACCAAGAGGTCCTAAAGATTCAAAACATGTAAAAAATCCCTTTCTATACCTTGATTTGATGAAAAATTTGGAGTTAAACAAAGGGGTTTTTAGTCGGTGAAGGGAGGTATGGGGGTTTGCTTGTGGAAGAAGATGAACAGGAGAGTAGGTTTTGAAAAAGTGAAATCACTCATGTACTGGGTCCCCTTTTATAACCTGACCTTCGACGAAAGACCGTCCTCGACGAAAAACATGATTGGGTCGACAAAAAACCTTGATGGGCTTCTACAGTAAGCCCATGACGAAAGTCCATGAAGCCCAAGGTTTTTTGTCATGACCTCTACGAAAAATGGGTTTTTCGCCGTGAACAAATTTTATTTTGACCAAGACTGGAAAAACGTTGACCTGAATTGGTTTTTCGTGGACCTTTAGGTCTTTCGTGGAACTTTAGGTTTTTCGTGAACCATTAGCACCTAAAATTACCAAGTCATTGAATTTTGCACAGTTTGAACAGATTTTACTGATTTGATCAGATTTTCCCTTGTGATTAAGTTTACCAAATGCAAAAGGACATTTTATGAAGAAGTGAAATCACAAACAAGTCGGTTTCAGGCTTTTCGGCAGAAAACTCCAAGTTTCAACTTCGGCTATTCAAAAACGAACTTTACAACTTACACTAGACCAGAATTTAAAATGCGGTAAACTAACTAGAAGCAATAAAAAGCAGTAAACGACTGTACAATTTCAAACTTTTTGCGAGTCTCAAGGAAAAAGAATCATACCAGCTTACGGTCTTTGTCAACATGGTTTTTGTTTCGGTTAAAAGCTTTGGATAAGTATACTACCACAATTATCGATATTGTTGTCCACATAAGCTTAAACTGATCAGATGTAATCATAATTAGGAGATATGATTTATGGTAAGAATTATACTTACAAGTCGATGTTCATCCACTCACGACACATTCCCATATCAAGGTATGCATGAGAGTTCATCTTACCGATGAGTATACCGCTTATCATCTGTTTGACCGTATAAAAAGATGTGAGATACTCACTTATTTTGATTGAAAACAAGCCCTATGTGATAGAATCACTTATTGATGAGGAACTTGATTTCAGATGCATGAGGGCACAGGAGCAAGTCCGTGAACAGGTCAGTACTCACGTACAGCAAAGAGACGAACTTGACTCCCGAATAAATGTGGTATATTATCACTTATTTGTTTGGACATGTGATTGTTGATCACTTATTGAGGTCGAATGCAAAATGTACATGTAGGATCGTTTTGTGACCCAAACGAGTCGATCAGAAGAGCTCTTAGACAGAATCAGAGGCGGAATTCATTGATTCGGTCTTCGTTCAGCTTGTATAACACTAGAATTACTATTAAATGTCTTGTTTATTGATCTGATAAAGTTTACAGCACAGAGACACTTCGACAACACTTCGGCGTCGGAAACAAGAACCTTACAACTGATTTCGTATGAAGCTTTCAAACGGAATCACCTGCTGAAGCGAAATAAGGCTTTTTCAAGCGGAATTACTCAAGCGGAATACTAATTCCGTGCGGAATTATCTACTGATTCAAACGAAATTAACTACAAACTGTAATTCCGTGCAGAATTAGGGTTTAATTCCACGCGGAATTAGGCTGACGTCATCATTTCGGTCCAACTTTTGTCAAATTGATAAGGTTAAAGCTCGATTTTAGATCCAATTTTCTCAAGGGTTTGTTAAAACACAAATTCGCTTATAATGTGAAAAATTCAGGCCATTTTAACCGTTAAAACTTGTTCAATTGATAAAAGAAGGTGTAGAAGTTAGAAAACAAGATGAAATCAAGCTGAAATCAGTAGAACTCCTCCTCCTGAGCTCTGATACCACATGTAGGATCGTGTATGGACCCAAAACGAGTCGATCAGAGGCGTTCTACACAATATGAAAGGCGAAAACAGACATATTGTGTGTGATTCAGCAAGATATTCATTTTAACTGTTGTTCTGATTAACTTGACAAAGTTTTACAGCGAAACAACACTTCGGCAGCACTTCGGCTCCGGAAACACACATACACGAATTCCTCAAACGAAATCAGGCAACAACTATTTATAGGCAACCTAATTCCGCTTGAACATGATTCAAGCGGAATCACAGTTCATACGGAATTACCATTCATACGAAATTAGCAGTTTCAAGCGAAATTAACATAGTGATTTCGTTTGAAATGTCATGTTCATTTCAAGCGAAATTACACTTTGTAATTTCGTTTGAACTTTCCTGTTAACCTATTTTCTCGTTTTCCGTGCCTTGATCTATCTAATACAATACAAGACTCGATACAAGACGAAGTCGACAGACGCATGCACCAACAGACTCCCCCTCGGATGTTGACGAGTCTTAAGTGTCGAGTCTTCAACGTCTTCAGTCTTTATCAGTCTGATCGCTCTCTGAAGTATTTGACAATGTAAAACTTCCTCAATCTTCTCTTTTCTTTTCATCAGCATCAACATACTCCCCTCGAACAAATAATCTTTCCTCGGATGTTGATCGCAATCTTTTTTTCACATGATCAGGATCGTGTCCTGGCTCTATACTCAGACTCAGAATCCAGGCTATCCTGCACATCCTCTACCTCACAATAAATTTCACAAATTTAACATTTAACAAATTTATATACTACTTGCAGGTATCTTTCCAGAATGATTTAACATTTTAAAAACTTCCGATGACCACTAGTAGGAAAATATTCAAAATCTTTTCTTATTTAAACACACTCCCCCTTACGAAATGCTCATCATGTTTAGCACTTGGAATTTTGAAAATTGGCTCTTCAACATCAGTTGTCGAAAATCTTTTTGAATTTTTCAAAAGTTTATGCTAAAACACACTGAAAATCTTTTTGGATTTTTGAATGAAATGAAATGCAATACAGAAATATTTACAAACAATATTTTTGCAAGTTTGTGTAAGAGGATCATATCAGTTTTTGAGAAAAATCACCAACACCGTTAAGCTTTAAACATTTTAAGTTCTAAACGATTCACTTAGATTGTCAGTATACTGATCCACTTAAATTTCCACACAAAGTTCAACCATTTCGAGATACGAGATTAGTGTTTTAAGCACTTAAACTTATTCGCGTGTCCCACCTCAGAATATACTCCTGTATCCAGATCCCAATATTCAGTCTTACAGGTGAGTATACCTAGATGATATCTGTAAGGGGTTAAATTGCGAGGGCCGTGAGAGCTCAGGTCAGAACTTCCGTTCAGCAGAGAGATGACGGCTTCGACTTTTGGTGGGTCCCCTTTAGAGGATCTTTTCTTCAACAGCACATGATTAGCATTTTTTCAATGTTTCATCATTTTTTATGCTGAGGGTGGGCTATATTTCAAGCAAGCGTAAAGTATTCTCCGGGGACTAGGCCATTACTTTCGCAAAATCAGAAGTCCCGGGATAATACCCCAGATATCACTGAGCATAAAGACCTAGTATCTCAGAAAGAGGGACCTTTCAAACAAGATTTCGGGGGTTACCCATATATCCGAGAGATGTTCCCCACGATATAAGTAAATTTGAAATTTAGGTTTATATCTCGTCACAATCTACTAATTATGCAAAAACCTACTGGCGCATCATCAGTGAGACCGTTTATCACAATTTTACTTTCCAATTCTTTAGCATGCTGTGATCGTCCACTGATGTACTATCATTTCCTCTTTTTGACAACAAACCTCTTTTTGAATTTTATCATGTTTTTGACTTTTTCAAAATTTCAAATGTTTTTGGATTTTCTGAAAATTTCTTACTCCCCCTAAAATGCAAACACATTTAAATAAAATTTGAAAACAAACTATACAAACAATGTGACAACTGATATCGAATCACTTCAATTCGCCATCCACTTGGCATAAACAATCAGAACTCCCCCTGACAACAAACTATTTTCCCATTGTGATTTCAAAACACTTAAGTTTGTTTTAATCAAATGGTTTTTCCGGAAAATAAGTTTTGTTGATTTCATAAAACCACTTGTAGGTTAGGGGTTTCATCACATTGTTCTTTCAACCACTTGAAAAATTTAACATTTTTAAGTTCAAACACCAAATACCATCTGTAGAAAATCAAGTACAACTTAATGTCCCTGATTTACCACTTGTAAGACGAAATATCACAAACGTGAATTTCTCAAGAAAGATGCCGATACCTGCTCCACACTTACCAACCTGGGAGCTCTGGCAAGTCATACTTATCACTTATGAAAAACAGACATCCAAGCTTCACCAAACTTGGATGTTTCTTCCTTAACTTCACTTGGGTAATAAGTTGCTTTCTTTGTTGCATAAAAATCCTTTACCCCTTTTGCCTTTCCCTCGACCATTTTCCCAAAAATCTTTTTAACATTTTCATTAAAAACTTTTTCGACATCAAATTCTTTCTTCTCAGAATAGAATTGATTCGAGATCTCAACCTTCCCAACTTTTTGTTAAAAATTTTCAGCCCTCAATGGTGGAAAAATGACATCATCCATTGGCGGAACTGATGTTTCTATTTTTAGCTCAGCTTGTGGCTCCTCTGACTTTGTGGAATCAGATTCATCGTCAAGTTTCTCATAAAACTTCTTAACAACCCACATTTGGTTATCATGTTTAGCTCTCTTTTGATAAAAATTTGTCTTTGAACATTCACCAACTTCATATGTTGAATTTTCAAAAATTTTAAATTTTTCAGTTGGTGGTTCATTTTTCGCAACAAATTTTTCTTTGAGTTTTTTCAGAGACTTCCTGTTTTGTTATTGTTTCTTGAGAACAGTTCCATGCAATGTGACCAACTTCATTGCATTTGTAACAGGTTCTTGTCTCCTTTCTTTGATAAGCTTCATTCTTCATTCTCTCTTGCTTCTTGGCAAGGAATTCTCTGTTTGATTGCATCCAGAATGAGCTTTTTGATTCCTCTTCACAACTTGTCCCTGAAACAAATTTTGTATTTGTTTTAGAATTTTTTTCATGTTTATAATTTTCTGGTGGAATAAATCCAAGACCTTTCTTTTTGAAATTACCGTTATGGTTTGGTTTCTTTTGAAAACCAGAACCAGAACCGTAACCTTTTTTCTTGTTTAACCGTTGTTGAACTCTTGAAGTGTATTTTTTAAGTTTTTCAGTAAGATTTACATCTTTTATTTCAGAAATATTGATTTCTGTTAGTTTGAAAACCTTTTTGATCTTTTCAACTTGAACACTTCTTATTGGAAATTCTTTATCAGAATATAATTTGTCAGAATCATTCAAAGTGTATGCGACTTCGAATGTTTCATCCTTCAAATTAGATTTTGATAACATAAATTCTTTATTGTAAACCCGTTTAACCGACGACTTTGGACTGTCAACTGATGATGATTCCTGACTTTCAGACTCAGACTTTGACTCCGACTCCTCATCTGTATCCAACACCTGATCAACCACCTTTTTTATTAACTCAGACTCATGATCAGTGTCAGACGATGTGAACGTGATATCAATGTTTTCTGGTAACTCATCAGTTGTTTTCGTTTTTAACTTTATATTGACAGCCTTTTTGACCTGCTCCTCATTCGGTTTTCTAGGAGAATACCCTTCCCAAATTGGAGGCGGACACTTGTTATAACTGACACCCTGTTTCTTACCAGTATCCTTCTTCTCTTTTGGCTTCTCATCTTGAAAAAATTCTAAACCCGCAACGGTTGGATAGATTCGATCAATTAGATAATCAGAACTAGAATAACTTTGCACTAAACGTCTAATTCTCTCATTTTCAATCCTCTAAGTCTCCAACTCTTGCTTTAACTTTGCACACTCTTCAATGTAATGATTGATAGCTTTTTGCTTCGACATCATCACAGCATTCATCATTATCAGTGCATCTTCTCTTTCAGAATTTGTCATTTGTAGATCAGTTACCGTTCTGTTCAAAATGTCATACGTCTCTTTCACATAATTGAGATTGAACAGTAATTGTTCTTTCATCTTATCTTGCTCACTCAACTTCTCATCTTTTTCTGCACATTGCTTGCAAGATTCCAAACACTTTAAGCAAGGCTTGATGACTTCCACAATCTTTTCTATTTCAACGATCTTCTCCACTTCAACAACCTTTTCAACTTCACTCACCTTCTCCTTTTCAACAATCTTCTTAGCAATTTTAACCTCTTCATTTTGAACAATCTTTTCATTTTGACATTTGCTTTCACATTCCTTCTTTTTCAGTTCTTTTGCTGCTCGTCTCTTCTTCAACTTCTCCAAGCGATCTGCAAAATAAAATTGAAAACTTTCAGGAGATAAATGAGATTTTGCAATATTGATATGCAATTCTTCCTCATCATCACCACTGTCATCAGTTGGTGATTGATCAAAATCTATTGTCTTTTCTGAAACATCATCTGAAGAACCAGAATCAGATGGTGTTTGATCAAAAACTGTTGTTCTTTCTGAACTTTCATCTGATGAAACAGATTCTTCTTCTTAACTTTCAATCTTTTTGATGAACTGAGAAATCGTCAAACCATCATATTCTCCGGTGTTCTTTAAGATCATCAAAAATGTACCCCATTCTTTCTGAGGTAAAGCATCAGCTAATTTGTCTACCCATTCCTCTCGTTCTTTATTGATACTCAACAAAGACATTGAACGTACTAAGTGGCAGTATCTTTCAATCAACTTCTTTGTATCTTCTCCTGGCAGACTTGTGAATAGATCAAATTCTTTCTTAAGTAATGCCTTTTTACTCTTAATCATCTTCTCACTTCCCTCAAACTTAATTCTGAGTGCTTCCCAAATAGAACGTGAAGTTTTATCATGTTGAAGCAATATGAAGATGTCTTCTTTAATAGCTTGCTGAAGTAAACTAATCATCATCTTTTCTGCTTTATACATTTCTCGTTCTTTATCTGGAAATTCAAAAATTTTCTTTTCAACTTGCAAATCTGTACGTGGTAGCACATACTTTTTCTCGATACATTCCCAAGACCTCAAATGATTTGCTTGAACCCAGTTTTCAAATTTATCTTTCCAACCATAATACTCTTCAATTCCCATTAGCTTCGGGGGTTTCTGTAAAGTTCCAGTTTCGTTTTCCATGTTCATGCTTTGAGCAATGGTAGCTGGAGTAGTCGGTGATGTAGCAAACGCATTATAGAATTCCTCTTCCATGTTTCGGTAAACTTTTTCACAAAACAGACACTTTGAAATGGAATTAAGTTTTCAAGCGAAATTACCCTCTTCAAACGGAATACCTTGGAAAACAATTTCAAACGAAATACCAACTTGAAGCGGAATCACTGATTTCGTGTGAAACTTTCAAACGGAATACCAATTTGAAGCGGAATTACCTGTTTGGTGTGAAATAACTGATTTCGCTTGAAATGTTTCAAACGGAATTAGTTTTCAAACGGAATCATATACTTTTCAAACGAAATTAACCAAAAACCTGTTTTCAAGCAGAATTAGCCAAACGGAATTACCTTTTCAAACGGAATAGGTAATTTCGTGTGAAATTACCACAACTTTTCAAACGGAATTAGTTATTTCAAGCGAAATAACCACACTTTTTCAAACGGAATCAGTGTGCTCATTCAAACGGAATCAGGTTTTTGGTCCATTTTTGTCACTTTTAGCTTGAATTTAGGTCTGATTCTTTCAAGGGTTTGTTAAAACTGTATTTTACACACAATATCAAAAGATCAGTCCATTTTAACCGTGAAAACTTGATTAAATTTGAAAAGAAGGTGTAGAAGTTAGAAAACAAAATGAAATCAAGCTGAAATCAGTAGAACTCCTCCTCCTGAGCTCTGATACCACATGTAGGATCGTGTACGGACCCGAAACGAGTCGATCAAAGGCGTTCTACACAATATGAAAGGCGGAAACATACATATTTTGTGTGATTCAGCAAGATATTCACTTTAACTGTTGTTCTGATTAACTTGACAATGTTTTACAGCGAAACAACACTTCGGCAGCACTTCGGCAGCACTTCGGCTCCGGAAACACACATACACGAATTCCTCAAACGAAATCAGGCAACAGCTATTTATAGGCAACCTAATTCCGCTTGAACATGATTCAAGCGGAATCACAGTTCATACGGAATTACCATTCATACGGAATTAGCAGTTTCAAGCGAAATTAACATAGTGATTTCGTTTGAAATGTCATGTTCATTTCAAGCGAAATTACACTTTGTAATTTCGTTTGAACTTGCCTGTTAACTTATTTTCTCGCTTTCCGTGCCTTGATCTATCTAATACAATACAAGACTTGATACAAGACGAAGTCGACAGACGCATGCACCAACAGTACACGTATGTATAGTCTCATGGAAGATTTAGACTTCGTCCCCGTGATTTTTCGGTAAAAGATACAACCATGATACCCAGATGATAAGACAACATAAAGACCGTATATCTCAGAACCTCGGCAATCAATCAAACGAAATTTTGGTACCAAGACCATATGCCAATGAATGGTTCCCACCTGACTTGAAGTCTGTTAGTTTTGTATCATCCTGCACATTTTAATCTGATTGTGAGCCTACTGATACATCATTAGTAGAGATACTTATCATTTCTCAATTTTTTGTTTTACATTTTTTGAACTTGTTGACCGACCACACCAGTGAATCTCATCATTTTCCTTTATCCAAGAAACTCATTTTTGATTTTCTATTTTTTTTTTGAATTTTGAATTATCAAACTTAAAGATAGAAAGTAAAGACATATTTTTGGATTTTTGACTTTTTTCAAATGTTTTTGTATTTTCTTGAAATTTCTCCCCCTAAAATGCGAAAAGGTTACGAAAATGAAAATATTTTTGTATTTAGAGTTTTTAAAGAAAATATTTACAAAAACGATTAGCCAAAGAGGTTTTACTCGGGTATCACCTTAATGCCATTGACCAAAAGAAGATAATCAAAACGTGATTTATCAAAAGCTTTAGTGAACAGGTCGGCATGTTGGTGATCAGTGTGGATTTTAACAACATCGATGAGTCTTTTGTAAAAACAATCACGTATGAAGGGATATTTAATTTCGATGTGTTTGGTCTTGGAATGCTGCACAGGATTTCTAGTGATCTGTAAGGCAGCATTGTTATCAACAAAAATATGAGTAGATAGGAATTCAAAACCGTAGTCGCGCATTTGTTGTTGGATCCACAAAACTTGGGAGCAACAACTAGAGGCAACAATGTATTCAGCTTCACAAGTTGATGTAGCAACACAGGTCTGCTTCTTGCACTGCCATGTGACCAGGCAATTTCCTAAAAATTGACATCCAGCTGTTGTTGATTTTCCGTCGATTTTGCAGCCACGAAAATCAGAATCACTGAACGCGATCAAGTCGAAACTATCATCCCTAGGGTACCAGAGACCGGTGTCCGGGCAACCCTTCAAATAGCGGAAAATCCTTTTAACAACTCCCAGATGTGAGGCCTTCGGGTTGGCTTGATATCTTGCGAGCAGGCACGTAGGATACATGATGTCGGACCTCGTGGCTGTGAGATACATTATAGATCCGATCATTGTGCGATAGTATGAAGAGTTAATGCTTTTACCCTTCAGATCCGGAGTAATCACGTGATTCTACGAAAGTGGGGTACGAATGGGCATTGCGTCAGACATCTGGAACCGACTCAAGATGTCACCAACATATTTAGTCTGATGTATGAATATCCTAGACTTAGTTTGTTGAACTTTTAGGCCCAAGAAGAAATTCATTTCCCCAATTGCGCTCATCTCGAACTTTTCTTGCATCACACGCTAGAATTACCTGCACAAAGAATCATTAGTTGAACCAAATATGATATCATCAATGCATACCTGTACCAACAGAAGATCTCCATTTTGTTCTTTGATAAAGAGAGTGAAATCAATAAGATCTCACCGAAAACCATTCTCCAGCAGATAGTTAGATAAGGTTGCATACCAACCTCTCGGTGCTTGATGTAAACCATAAAGAGCTTTGTTGAGCAACCAAACCCGATCAGGGTGAATATGATCTTCAAAACCCGGAGGTTGTTCGACGTGCACCTCTTCTTCAACCACACCATGTTAGAAAGCACTTTTCACGTCCATCTGGTAGACCTTGAATCCTTTAAAAGAAGCATAAGCTAGAAAGATCTGAATAGCCTCAAGATGTGCAACCGGTGCATAAACTTCATTGTAGTCAATTCCTTCGATCTGACGAAACCCTTGATCAACCAATCTCGCCTTGTTTCGAATGACTACTCCACGATCATCCTTTTTGCATTTGAAAACCCAACGTGTGCCAATTTTCTTGTGATTTTCTGGCCCTTCAACAAGCTTCCAGACACCCATCTTTTGAAACTATTGCAGTTCATCCTGCATGGCTTCCACCCAAGAATTATCCTTTAGAGCTTCGTTCCAAGACTTTGGTTCTTCTTGTGAAACATAACACGCGAATGACCAATCATTTTGTAATCCAGATTCTCTGATTGCTGAATACAAACCAGCATTCTGGTCAGCTTATTACGCGTTTGCACGCCACTATAATCTCCAATAATATTCTGCTATGGATGAGTATCATGAATTCTCGTTTCACGAACATCAGGAACACGAGTATTAATACCCAAATTGTTAAGATTAAGATCAACAACCAACTCCACGCGAGGCATCGACGTGGAAGTGGATGCATTTCCTTCAGCAGTGTCTACATTATGCACATGAGGAGTTGCTTCAGAAGCACCTTGAACAGGAGCGATCGGAGCTGAAGAGCCTTCATTCGCATCATGGTATTCATCATCTTCCGATGACTCATTGTAATCAGCAGCATCTTCAAATTCCTCATTTTGAACCGTATTGTTAACCAAATTAGAAGCTTGGGGGTTAACAACAATTGGTCTCACCAATGGCGAGTCAGCCGCATTGTCACTTTTAAGTATCATTTGAGTAGCTGCAGATGTTCGTCAAAGGTTGGTAGATTAAAGGAGGCGAATAGCCCATCATAATCGAACATCCAAGGATCACCCGGAGCTCTGACCGAATTAGTATACCGTTGAACCTTTACTTCACTCCATAACTCAATCTTTTTGGTTGCTAAATTCCATACACGAAAATTCGGAGTAGCATATCCAAGGAAGAAACCCTCGATAGCTTTTGCGCCAAACTTTCCGTGCGGCTCAATCATAGTGTATGGAGCGCCAAAAGGTTCTAGGTAGGAAATGCCCGGTTTCCTTTTGTGTAACAGTTCGAAACAAGTCTTGTCATGCCTTTTAACTGTGAGAACTCTGTTTAAGGTGTAGCAAGCAGTAGCCACAGCCTCCCCCTAGAACTGAACATGAAGCTCCGACTCTACCAACATCGTTCTTGCAGTTTCTATTATCGTCCGATTCTTCCTCTCAGCGACACCGTTTTGTTGTGGAGTGTAGCGAGAACTGTATTCATGAAGAATGCCCTTTGAAGTACAGAACACATCCATTATGCGGTTTTTGAACTCAGTGCCATTGTCGCTTCGGATCCTCTTCACTTTCAATGAGTACAAATTCTCTAGCAAGGTAAGAAGATTCTTGAGGATTTCAGGAGTTTCACTCTTATGCGCCATAAAAGATACCCAAGAAAATCTAGAGTAGTCATCAGTAACCACCAGAAAATAAGCATCCCCAAAGTTTTTCTTGTGTTTCATAGGTCCAAAGAGGTCCATATGAAGACGTTCAAGAGGCATGCTAACAGTGTTGACTTTCTTAATCGGGTGAGACTTCTTCGTTTGCTTTCCTTTTGGCATGAAACACAGACATCTTGTAAATGAAAATTCTTCACAGGTATACCGTTCACAAGATTGTTTTTCACCAAATGGTTCATTTTCCTCAAGTGAATGTGCCTCATTCGTCTGTGCCAAGATATAGACTCCTTTTCTGTGGCTTTCGAGACAAAACATGTGACTTGTGCAGATGTCGTAATCGCTTGGCTCATATCAAGTATATAAAGATCATTAACCCTTGGAGCCGATAAGAGAATCCATTCTTTTGGAATTTTAAATCTAGGCTTCAGCACATAACAATCGGCATCATCAAAATGCATGGTGAATTTCTTATCGCAGATTTGCAAAACACTTAGAAGACTGTGATCAATTTGTCGTACATAATTGATCTTATGGAAACACACAACACCATTGGAGATCATTCCTTCTCCAGTGATATATCCGCCTTTGTCTCCAGCAAATGCGACATAACCTCCTTTAATGTTTTTCACATCATAAAGAAGCCGTAAGTCGTCCGTCATGTGCCTAGATGCTCCACTGTCAACAATCCAATGGCTATTAACAGTTCCTCCTGGAACATCCTGCACATTTCATTCAACAATTAGTTGAAGTTGGGGACCCAATCCTTAGTGGTCTTGGGTCGTCCCTGATCATCACGAAATGTGATTTCGATTTCTTGATGATTTTTAAATATCACACCTCCCCCTGAACCTTCACCCGTTTTAAGTTTCCAAGTCTGATTTTGTTTACCAGATTGAGTTTTATGAAAAGATTTTGAAATTTCTGGTTTTAACGGTTGTGATGAACTTGGTTCCTTTTTAACAGATTTGACTTCAGATTTTAAAGCCTTTTCTACTGCCTTGACGTTTTGACGTCGTTGTTTTGTTTCTTGTTATTTTGTTTATCTTGTTTTGGTGAAACAGAACGACGTTGTTGGTGACCTTTTTTAGGAGGGGTTCTCTCAACAAACTTTTCTTTGGGAGTATTTGTACAGTTTTTGATAATATGTCCAAACTCCCCACATTTAAAACAAGTTCTTCTTTCAACAAACTTAGGAGATTCCGATTGACGAATAGATGTCGAACCTGTAGAACCAGAGGTACTTGTTCCTTCATCACACCCATTTGTGTGTTGGGTGTAGTTGTTTTCCCTATTACATTATAAAATTTTGACTTGTTGGACAAAATCGGTATTTGATTTATTTTCAAAAGTCTCCATTTTATCAGTACCTTTTGATGCTACAAATTTAACATCATTGCTTTTCTTCTTATAACGAGCTCCTTTTGTTTCAAACTTTGGTTGAGAAACGTTAGGCTTTTGAGCTCGTTGTTCTTGCTGTTTACCCTTAGAAGCAATAGGTTGTTGCTTTGTCGGCAATCTTTGATTTCCAAATTGTTTTCTAACTTCAGATTTTGGAATAGGATCACACTGAGTTACAACAACTACCGGGATCGTCTTTCCCAAAAACTTACTGGTATTATCTTCAAACACTTTATCAATCAAAGATGGATTGATGTTTTTAATTGGAAAATCTTTGTTTGAATAGATTTTAGCATCACCGACCAAAGTATACAACACATTATTACTCTTAACGGCAGACACAGATTCCTTGACTTCCTTGACAGGATCTATCACTTGTTTGGCAACAGATTGCACAACAGGAGTAGGAGAATCACACAGAATGTGATTCTCAATTGGAAATATTTTTACTCCTTTCATCTTATCAAGTGATTTATCCTGATCACTCACATTTGATTCATCACCAGACGAATCATAGTCCTCAATAATTAGAGCACTTTGTTTCGTGGATGTTGAAATTTCTGTTTCTTCAGATGAGGTACTCGAGGAACTGTCCGATTTGAACCCTAATCTTGTAGTAACTTCCTCATAATCAAGAGGCACACTTGGTTCAAAGCGAGGCATTTCCTCTTCATCGGGCATTCTAGTATAGTTGTGTCTCAAAGGAGGCGGACACGACTTATACCCAACGCCTTTCTTGTTCCCTTTCAGCTGTTGAGCTTCTATAATGTGATCAAGCACATATCGGGAGTTTGAATAACTCTCCAATTTGAGCTTGATTGCATCATGCTTGCATTTTGCCATGGCTAGCTCTTTCTTTGTTTCCTCAATGTTATTAATGTAGTTATTAATACCAATTTATTTGTTGAAAACAGTTTTTATCAATTCGGAAACACTTTTCTTTAAAGTTTCGATTACTAATTTGAAATCCTTTTCATTTCGAGCTAAGGCCATGTTTGACTCTTTGCATTTTGACAGCTCAATAACCAAACTCTGATTGTGACTATGAATCTTTTCTGATTCAAGTTTCAAATCTGCACACATACTACATACACTAGGAGTAGGAGTGTCGGAATTTACCTGACTTGTCGAGGCTGAGACATTTTCCATAAAGGCAGTCTGATAAGAGAAAGATCTATCCTCAGAGAAGAACTTCTCCATTTCTTTTGATGCAACAGCAGCCTTCTTTATCAGAACAGATTTTTGACACTTTAACTCCTCAGCTTCCTTTAACAAGCTATCAACATCAGAATTTATTTCCTCCTTCACATCCGATTCTGAATTATAAACTCCTACACTCGAGCCTTCTTCATCCGAACTACCGCTATAACCGGAACTATCATCACTTTCAGAGAACTCTTCTTTGTGAACATGCTTGATGTGATTGATGATTTTTGCATAACATGCAGTTCCTCCTCCTTCTTGATCACCATCTCCAAACTATACTGACCAGTTACACCCTTCATCAGCTTGAACGACTAACTGCATCCTTGTCGAAACAGTACTTCATATCCTTTTTGCCTTCCAAGGTAGTTCTTCCAGCTCGACTCATATAATCCTTGGCCCTTCTAACAGCACTTGCAAACGCCCACTTAATGTCCATTAACTCCATTTCATCACGGTCTATCTGTTGATAATCTTCATTAGTCATATTAATGTTTCCAATTTGACCTACGACCAATACGTAGTAGGCACCGACCATTGTATTGATAAGCTCCGTATGTTCCCTTGCCACTTCTATGCTGACTTTCGAAAGGTTTGAAGTATCAAATCTGACTGTGTTGGGGTTTTAGGGTTGAAAGTTCTTACTGTAACATGCTTGCTGTGGTTGGGCTTGTGGTGATGGCGGAAGATAGGCACTTGGATCAAATTGAGGTTGAGTAGTGGAAACTTGGGGTTGAGGTTGGGGTTTAGGGAGCCAGGCACTCGGATCGAGTTGAGGTTTTGATAGAGTATGAGCTTGGGCAATAACATGCGGTGGTGGAAGATAGGCACTTGGATCGAAAACCTGAGGAGCTGACTGGGGAAAGGGGCTTGTATTGGACACAAACGCCGTTTGTAGTTTTGGTTGCTGACTGGAACTAGATGCAGGATTAAACCCACCAAGGTACATTTTCGTATTTTGAGGAACTTGAATCCGTTTAGCCTTCCGGATTTCTTCTTCATTCTTGTGTTCCAACTTCTGAACAAATTCATAGATAGTGACAGTATCTAAAACACCGGTATGCTTCAACAATTCAATGAATGGACTCCACTTTGGGGGTAGGGCATTAGCCAATCTTGCAACCATTTCCTGTTGAGTTGTAACAACATTTTAAGAAGGCATTTCACTAATTAAATGATAAAAACGAGTTGTCATATCATTTAGTGTTTCATTTTCCATGAATTGAAATGCTTCAAATTCCTTTTTCAACCAATCGTGACGTGTCTTTCTTGTAGCCGCATTTCCTTCTCCTCTTGTTACCAAGGCGTCCCATAAGGCTTTCGTGTTAGTACAGTAACCGAATTGATGATAAATGTCTTTGTGGAGTGCTTGTGTAAGGATAGCAAACGCCTTCTTTTCCAGATCATATGGCTTTTTTGTCGTTTTCTAACATATTTGCCAAGGTCGCTGCATTTGATCCTGCTTCTTCAAGAGCTGTGTTATATGGCTTGTGAAACACGTCCATAGTTTGGTGTTTTACCCTAGAACATAAGTCTGAAATCGACCTTTCCAAGATGGATAGTCGTTCATATGATTCAGCTTTGGCGGGCGATTATTGCTACCCCTTTCACTTTCAATTAATAACAAATTCTGAATGCTTTGATTTTGATTTGTCACGCATGCCCATTGACTTGCAGTAATTGATTGTTGAGGCATCACATTTCTCAACCAAGCCGCTGCGGAGGCCGGATCTTGACCCGAACCTGAGCCACTGCTCCAATCCCATGGACTAGTACTCATGTTTGATGTATGAATGCGAATACCTAGTCACAAACTTGAAAAGAAACTGTTAAAAGACTTTTGCAAAGCTTCTGTTGAAAATTGACAAGTGAGACCCATGAAAAACTAGGTTTTTCGCGAAAGACCAAGTTAGACGAAAAATGGTTTTTCGTCAAAAACAATTGCTACGAAAAACAGGTTTTTCGTCAACAACTCTTTTACGAAAAACAGGGTTTTTCGTCGAGAGCAATTTGACGAAAGACTAGGTTATTCGTCGCCTGGGTTTTTCGTCAATAGATAGTCCCAGACACAGAGAGTTGTTGAGATTTTTCAAAAAGCAAATCTTATCTTTTGTACTGAAAAAGACACCCGTTCAACCTAACAACAAGCCTGCCTCACCAACCCATCATGGTGTACCAATATTTTAATCAATTATCTTTTAATTAAATTCAAGAACACTTTGAATATATGAAGAACACTGATGAAGATATGAAGTTTCCGGCCAAAGTTTCACCGGAGAAATTTTCCGAAACACGAAATTTGCTTAACCTTTCAATGAAAACCCAGTTTTACCATGTAAACATGCAATCTAACAAGGTTTTTGACAAAACTTTTAGCAAATAACAAGATCTTGACAGATTTTAAGAACCTTTTTCTAGAAAATTATGAAAATCACATTAAACACTTGATAAAACACACTACTATATTTGGTTTTAAACAAGGATAAGAGCCAATGCTCTGATACCACTTGTAGGTCTGTTTTCGGAGGATCGATTACGAAACCTAATCCCTGTTTATAACAAACACAATCACGAGTGCGGAATCCCCGTGACGATGCAAACCAAACACAGAATAGCCAGACACGAAGTAACCAAATATTCACAGTCTATTGATTAAACGGATGAGAACAACATCAAACATATACACACAACGCCTGAAGATAAACTCACAGTAGGTTATGCTCTCATGAATTCACACAGAAGACCGAGTGTGGTTTATATAGGCAGCCCAGCCCTATAATGACGAAAAACATAAACGGCCTGACGAAGAACCTTGGTCGGCGAACAACCAGGTTCTTCGTCACTGTTGTGATGAAATATAGTGTGATGAAGAAAGGGGTTCTTCGTCACACACATGTATGCCGAAATATATGTTTCGTCGTGAGGCTGCAAAACAGAACAGATGCAAACTGTCAAACAGTTTGCAGCAGAACTTGTATAAACACACACCCAAACATAAATTACATACCAAATGCAACATGAATTAGTTTAAACATAGACAACAAAGAGACAATTGTCGTACAAAAGTTAGATAGGAGGATATCCGACTTGGTCGACTGACGAATACATACAGACTCGATAAGCAAAAGACCGTAAAATAACATCGCTAATTAAGAACAAGTTACAGACACAAAAATATGCACCAACATGTTTTAGAAACAATCCAACCTGCACCAACACAAACAAAAAATACAAGGAAATAGACAATAGCGATCTTAGTAGTTAAAGAAATCGGTTGAGGAAAACAGGACAAAAAGAAACATGGACACTTGAGGCTCATAATTGATAAGACACTGCGGCTGCAATAGAATGACCAGGAGAAACCCAACTGCTACCTAAACCTTGATGCTAGATCCATGCCACTAAAAAATAAAGTGGTGTCAGGTGTGTAGGATTTCTTATGGTCATAGACAAATTGCACCTGCAAGAAAAAGTAAAAAACAACACACATCTTTAAAAGAATTCTCTTATTAGAGTAGTCCCAAATATTTCTTTAAATCAAAGCTCAATGACACCTAGCATTATAAAATGGAAGGCCCATGACAAACTAGTTGTTTAATTTAAAAGCAATGTATATGTCCACTTAACCTGATCTTTTAATTGGGTTTAGATCCTATTCTTTTTATTAAACTTGGAGATGCATGACCGAAGACCAATCACCGAGTGATGAATTTTACAATTTTGTAGTGCAAATAATAATTCGCCACAATCATAACATGTCTACACCCTAAACCTTAAATTATAAAACCTAAAAGATTAGAGTAAACTGTTTCATGGAAAATGCAAGTACCTTGATTACACAACCCTCACCAATGACGCTCTGTAACATCACCATTCAGCATCTTTGAAGGTGGTAAGAAATGCGGTTGGGTATATATTGGAGTAGAGCAATCATAGAAAATGCAGAGCGATGAATATGTAATTCCTGTATGTTATGCTGCCGATTTAACAAGTTTATGGTCAGTTGTATAACTGTAGGTCCACCCGGAGGATCAAGTCAACCTCTGTTCCTGTTTTCCGACAAACCCGAAAGTGCGGAATCCAAACGGGTAAGTTAAACCAAGTTACGAACACGTAAGACACAAGATTCAACGATTAACACTCAATGTATTAATGCTATGAAACGGTTACAATGCGGTGTTTACAAATGGTCTCTGCAAACTCTCAGTGTGTGTGTGTTACAGTGTGTTCGCTCTCAAATCTATTCAGACTTGTCTATTGTTTCAGTCTTCTGTTGCTGTTTAAATACTACAACATGATTGGCGAACCTTCTGTAGTCGACGAAGGTTATTGACGAACCTTGACATGTGACGAAGGTTCTAACCTTCGTCACTTTCACATTTGGACGAACCTTAGGAGTTCGTCAGATACACATCTCATGATCCTTCGTCATGCATGGTATTTCTAATTGGACTAAAAGTGATATCACGTTGAACTTTAAATCCTTGCATGTGTCTATTATGAGATGACATCATCATGACATCATCATGATGATGTCATGGTGATGTGTAGGTGGGAAGCGGTTCGCGGCTACTCGTGCTTCGCATGTCGAACTCGGGGGCGCACGACGGAGGAATGTCGGTACGTCGGGCTTGAGCCGAACCTAACCGAGTCGAACCGAACCAAGTCGAACTAAAACCGAGTCATTTCGTGTCCACTTAATATGTATCAACAAACTCCCCCTTGGACGCTACTCGTGAGGTTCATCTTCCATGTCTTCCATGTCAGAGGATCTTCAAAGTCTTCACGTGTCGCAAGTAGAAAGTGTATCAACAAACTCCCCTTTTCATTAAGGAAGTGTGTTAACAGAATCCACCTTAACATAAGCTCTCCCTTGAGTTATGCTCGTGAATCTTTTGATCTTCAATTCTTTAGATCCTTGTGGTGTTGGTGAGTGATCAGCGGCAACTTGATCATCTTTATCATTTGAGTGCCTTCACATCGTGTCTTCATTCCGAAGCTTATCATGCAAGAAAGCTTAACACGTAATGAGAACAAACGCTTGGAATATAGTTAACATTTAAACAAATGACAGACATGTGACCATTTTTCAATCAACTAGCGTCCGACAGTTTAGTTTGAAAAGTTAACAGATTTTTCAATTTTGATTATTAACTTTCAAAACTTGCAAACTCTAACCATTTATGAAGATTCAATCGTTTTAGTTTTCATCAGATTTCAGGTAACGAAGACTTTGAGTTCCAACATCGGTTAATCAAAACTAAAGCAGAAATAAAATCTTTTTGACTTTTATAAAGTTTATATTAAAACACACCTAAAATCTTTTTGGTATTTTGAATATTTCAAACTTAAAGACTGAAAGCAGTAAATAAATATATACATAGTTGTAGAAACTAAGAAAAGTAAATATATACAAACATTCTTTTTGCGAGTTTCGAGGGTAAGAGAATCATATCAGTGTAGGGTCATGTCAAAACGCTCTTGTTATTTATTTAGTTAACATTTAGATAAGCATCCTATAACAATTATCGGTATTGTTGTCCACATAAGCTCAACTTATCATATGTAATCACGGCGAGGGGATACGTTAAGGTATGATTTATACTTACCGACCGGTGTTCATCCACATCACGACACATTCCCGTATCAAGGTATGCATGAGAATTCATCTTACTGGTGAGTATACCATTTATCATCTATTTTGACGTATAAGAAAATGTGAGATACTCACTTATTTTGATTGAAAACAAGCCTTATGTGATAGAATCACTTATTGATGAGGAACTTGATTTTCAGATGCATGAGGGCACATGAGCAAGTCCGTGAACAGGTCAGTACTTTCGTACAGCAAAGAGACGAACTTGACTCCCGGATAAATGTGATATATTATCACTTATTTTGTGGACATGTGATTGTTGATCACTTATTGAGGTCGTATGCAGTATGTACACTTTGTATGATATCATGGAAGATCTAGACTTCATCTCCGTTATATTTCGGTAAAAGAAACAACCATGATACCCAGATGATAAACAACATAAAGACCACATATCTCAGAACCTCGGCAATCTCTCAAACAAAATTTTGGTACTAAGACCATATGCCAATGAGCGGTTCCCACCTGGTCTTCAGTCGATTTAAGTTTATATCACCCTGCACACTTTAAGATGATTGTGAGCCTACCGATACATCTTATATAGAGCTGATTAACATTTTTCATTTTGCATTTCAGTTTAAAAAGGTTTAGACAGACCACTGATATACTATCATTTTCTCTTTTGCTCGCCAGGAAACTCATTTTTGTTTTTCTATTGGTTTTGAGTTTTTGAAATTTTTTGATGTTTTTGAATTTTTCAAAATTTGGATTTACTCCCCCTAAAATCAACAAACTTACAATAATTTTAAAAACACAAAGATATTTACAAAAACGATTTTCCGATGTAGATTACTCTTGCTTGACCTTAATGCCATTTACCAATAATAAAAAGTCAAATCTTGATTTATCAAATGCTTTGGTAAAAAGGTCGGCACGTTGGTCAACGGTATGGACCTTAACAACATCGATTAGCCTTTTATCAAAGCAATCACATATGAAGTGATACTTAATTTCGATGTGTTTGGTCTTTGAATGCTGCACAGGATTTCTAGTGATAGATAAAGCAGCAGAATTATCGACTAAAATAGGAGTAGTTAGGAATTTAAAACCGTAATCACGCATTTGCTGCTGAATCCACATGACTTGGGAGCAACAACTTGAGGCAGCAATGTATTCAGCTTCACAAGTTGATGTAGAGACACAAGTCTGCTTCTTGCACTGCCATGTTACGAGGCGATTTCCTAAAAACTGGCATCCAGCCGTTGTGGATTTGCCGTCGATTTTGCATCCGCCAAAATCAGAATCACTGAAAGCGATCAAGTCAAAGTTATTATCCTTAGGGTACCATAGACCGGTGTCAGGGCAACCCTTCAAATAACGAAAAATCCTTTTTACAGCTGCAAGATGTGAGGCCTTCGGGTTCACTTGATATCTGGCTAGCAGGCATGTTGGATACATTATATCTGGTCTTGATGCTTTGAGGTACATAAGGATCCAATCATCGCGCGGTAGTATGAAGAGCTAACGAGTTCACCCTTCAAGTCTGGATTGATTCCGTGATTTTGCTGCAGTGGGGTACCAATGGGCGATGTGTCGGACATCTGGAATCGGTTCAGAATGTCTTGAACATACTTAGTCTAATGGATGAAAATCCCAGACTTCGTTTGTTGCACTTGCAAGCCCAAAAAGAAAGTCATCTCCCCCATAGCGCTCATCTCGAATTTATCCTGCATTACACGCTCGAAATCCCTACACATAACATTGTTAGTAGAACCAAATATAATACCATCCACATATACCTGTACCAGTAGAAGATCTCCATCTTGTTCTTTTATGAAGAGAGTGAAATCGATAAGACCTCTGCGAAATCCATTCTCCAGTAGATAATTTGATAAGGTTGCGTACCAAGCTCGCGGTGCTTGATACCATAGAGAGCTTTGTTCAGCAACCAAACCCGATCGGGATGGATCGGATCTTCAAAACCTGGAGGCTGTTCGACATACACCTCTTCTTCGACTAGACCATGTAAGAATGCACTTTTGATGTCCATCTGATAAACCTTGAATCCTTTGAATGAGGCATAAGCCAGAAAGATCTGAATTGCTTCCAGACGTGCAACAGGTGCATACACTTCGTTGTAGTCTATACCTTCAATTTGACGAAAACCTTGAACAACCAATCTTGCTTTGTTTCGAATAACGATTCCACGGTCTTCCTTTTTGCATTTATACACCCAACGGGTTCCAATCTTCTTGTAATCAGCAGGTTTCTCTACGAGCTTCCAGACTGCAAGTTTCTGGAATTGTTGTAGTTCTTCCTGCATTGCTTCAACCCAAGAGTTATCTTTCAAAGCTTCTTTCTAAGTTCTTGGCTCTTCCTGTGAGACATAACACGCGAAAGACCAATCGTTTTGTTAACCAGATTCTCGAATTGCCGCATGCAAACCTGCATTGTTGTTGTTTCGCAACATGTTTCTTGTTTGAATGCCACTCTGTACAATTTCGATGATGTTTTATTGAGGATGGGTATTGTGAATCCTTGTTTCTAGATTATCTTGAACTGGAATATTTGTACCCAGATTGTTGAGATTGAGATCAACAACTAATTCAATACCCGGAACTAGCGAAGAGGATGATGCAGTAGCTTCAGCTGTTTTGGGGTTATCAACTGAAGCTGTAGCTTCCGAAGTACCTTGTACAGCTGTTGTTGGAGCTTCTTGATCTGCATCAAGAAATTCAACATCCTCTGCAGATTCGTTCAGTTCGGTTGCATCATGAAAATCCTCATTGTCGAGAGCATTATTGTTCACTGAAGATGGTTCTTGATTGTTGACAATAATTGGATGAACCAACGGTGAATCTGTTGCGTTGTCACTCTTGAAAAACATCCTTGTCGCAGCATTTTCTTCAACTGCTTCCACATTGATCGAATTGAAAAAGTCGTCGTACTCAAACATCCATGGTTGACCTGGATTTTTGACTGGCAAAGTGTGCCTTTGTACTTTGACTTCAGACCATTCTTCAACCCTTTTAGTCTCTAGATTCCAGACTCTTAAGTTCGGGGTGGCATAACCAAGAAAGTGATCTTCAATAGCTTTTGCCCCAAGCTTTCCATTAGGATCGATATTTGTGCAAGGAGCTCCAAACGGTTCAAGATATGACAAATCTGGTTTCCGTTTATGTAGAAGCTCAAAGCAGGTCTTGTTGTGTCTCTTGACTGTAAGGAATCGGTTCAATGTATAACAAGCAGAGGACACAGCTTCAGTCCAGAAGGGAATCGGCAAATGTGACTCTACCAACATCGTCCTAGCAGTCTCGATCAATGTACGGTTCTTACGTTCAGCGACGCCGTTCTGTTGAGGAGTATTAGCCTCATTAAATTCGTGAAGAATACCTTTTGATGTGCAAAAATCCGCCATGGCATGATTCTTAAATTCTGTACCATTGTCGCTGCGAATCCATCTAACCTTCAACTTATACAAATTCTCAATCTGAATGATCAAGTTTTTGATAATACCAAAAGTTTCACTCTTGTGAGCCATAAACGCCACCCAAGAAAATCTTGAATAATCATCAGTTATCACGAGGTAATATTGATCATTCCTGATGCTTTTGTGCTTGACAGGACCGAACAAATCCATGTGCAAACATTCAAGAGGATCTGCCACCGTGTTGATCTTCTTAGTCGGATGTCGCTTCTTGGTTTGCTTTCCTTTTTGGCATGAAACACATACGTCTTGAAGATGGAAATTTTTAAGAAGAACACCATTCACTAATTCATTCGACACCAAATGATTCATTTTCCGTAAGTGAATGTGACCCATACGTCTGTGCCAAGAGATTGAGTCTTTTTCAGTGGCTTTGGTAATAAAACAAGTTGCTTGTGCAGTCGTTGTTATTGCTTGGCTCATATCAAGGACATATAAATCGTTTATCCTTGGAGCTGATAAGAGAATCCATTCTTTTGGAATCTTGAAGCCGGGTTTCAGCACGTAACATCCATTTGCATCAAAGTGTACTGAAAACTGCTTATCACAGATTTGTGAAACACTGAGAAGATTGTGATCAAGTTGTTGTACAAAGTTGATCTTGTCAAAACTTACAACCCCGTTAGATACCATTCCTTCTCCAGTAATATATCCGACTGTATCTCCAGTAAAAGCAACATAACCTCCTCTAATAGATTTGACGTCGTATAGAAGCTTCATGTCGCCTGTCATGTGCCTGGATGCCCCACTATCAACAATCCAATGACTGCTGAAAGTTCCTCCTGGAACACCCTGCACATGTACTCACATGATTAGTTGGAGATGGGGACCCAAGCCTTTATGGTCTTGGGTCTTCCATTTTTATCAACGTAAGTTACTTGAACTTCTCGATGTTGTGGAAATTGTGATGTTCCCCCTGATTCAGTAACCGTTTTTGGTTTCTAGGTCTGTTTTGTTTTACCAGTTTTATTCTTTAAAATCTTAACTTCATGATTGTCTAAAGTTTTTGAATTGTCTGGTTTGACAGAAACAGATGTTTTGTTAACCACGTCGGTTTTAATCGCTTTTTCAATTTTCTTGACCTGTTGGCGTTTATGTTTCTTTTCCCTTTCTTTTACAAGACGGGGATCTGGTTTTGATGAAACAGATCGCTTGCGGTCAAGTTGGTCACGGGGATCATCAACTTTGGCTTTTTGTTTATGAAGATATGGACAATTGCGAATAATATGTCAAAAAGTACCACATGAAAAACATGATCTTCGTTCTACAAACCCAGAAGTATCATGTGATTGTCTTGTCGATGATGAACTTTGTGATCCCGAGGTACTTGGTTTTGAACTGTTTCGTTCATTTCTTTTCAACATTTTAACTTGATTAACATGATCTAAGTTAGATTTATTGGTAAATGTTTCAAGTTTATCCGTTCCCATTGATTTCACAAAGTTCACTTTCTTGTTCTTCTTTTGGTTCGGTTCCTTTCGACCTTGAGTCATTGATTTACCTTTTGGTTTGGTATGATTTTGCTGCTTTTTCACTGTTGGTAATTTCTGATTGCCACATTGTTATCGAACTTCATCCTTTGGGATAGGAGGACACTGTGTTACCACAACGTGTGATCCTGTCTTTCCCAAGAACTTACTTGTTAAATCCTCAAAAATTTTACTAATTAAAGATTGATTAACATTCTTAATAGGAAAATCTTTGTCAGAGTAGATTTTATCATCACCAACAAGAGTGTACAGCAAATTCACACTCTCAGACACTTTTGCAAATGTGGACTCGACCAGAGCAGTCTTAGCAGGTTTTGCGGGAGGATCACATAGAATATGATTCTCAAGAGGTATGTCCTCTTATTTGATTACCGCATCAGACTGTGCTGAGTCAGTATCATTAGATTCATCATCTAAAGAATCAGCATCCTCAACAATAACTGGAGGATCCTGATTCTGTTCAGCAGAAGACAAACTTGTATCTGCCGACACATCCGAATCTGATGGTACTTCCGGTTTGTATCCAAGTCCAGTTGCAAATTCCTCAATGTCTAAAGGAACATATTCCTCATAATAAGTTCTATTCTCCTCATCAGGCATGGCATCATAATTTTATCTAACAGGTGGTGGACATTTCTTATATCCAATGCACGTGACATCCTTTTTCTCTTTTTGTGTGTCAATGATGTAATCCAGCACATATCTAGAGGTTGAATAACTGTCTAGCTTAAGCCGGATCGCCTCACTTTCACATTTTGTACAGGCTAACTCTTTTTGCATGATCTCAAGACGATTGATATAACAGTTTATGTCAGTTTGTTTTCTTGAAACCATTTTTGTCAGTTCGGTTTTATCTTTTCTTAAATTTGCAACCACCGTTTTAAACTCGTTTTCATGGTTTTCATAAAACATGTTAGACTCTTTGCATTTCGAGAGATCCACTATCAACTTTTGATTATGGATATTTGTCACTTCATATTTGTTTTGCAAAGTCTCATGTTTGCTTTGCAAATCACACCACTTAGCATCAAAAGAAACATGTTTGTTTTGCAAGTCAAACAATTCAGCATTTAAAGCATCATGTTTGCTTTGCAACTCAGACATATTAGCATCCAAATCAGCACATTTAACACTTAAGCTAGCACAATTATCACAATTAACAACAGTTGGTTCATCGACACATACCTGGCTTGATGAACTGCCGCCATTAGCCATAAAGGCTGAATGAAGAGAAGAAGAAGAATAAGCAGCTTGATCCACCAGAATAGATCTTCTATCATTCCCTACTGCAGCTTCTCCTAACAATTCATCAATATCTGCATCGATTCTCCCACTAGATATATCATCAGAATAATCTTCGCCTGAGGTTGAGATTTCCTCATCTGAACTCCTTGAATAACCAGAACTCTCTTCATCAGAAGATTCACCACCACTGGCGGAAGATTCTCCACCACTGGCATGCTTTAAATCCTTAGTGGTTTCAGCAAAACAAGCTGCTCCTCCCTGATCACCAATGCCTAATTGCATTGACCAGTCGCAACCTTCATCTATTTGCACCACAAGAGCCTGATTTGTGTTCGATGGTCCTGCTTGATTGTTTGCAGGGACCAAGGTGCGATCATCATTCCTGGCTTGATTCTGATTCGCCTGGTTGCCCTGACCTCTGAAAGGATTCTGGTTTCCATGCTTAGCTGGCTTTGTACATTCACGCTTGAAATGACCACGTTCACCACAATTAAAGCACTTGACAGATTGCTTGTCGAACCCATACTTGGTATCTTTCTTGCTTTCCAAGCTGGTTCTACCCATTCGTTCCATGAAGTCTTTAGCTCGCCCTACAGCACTGGCGAAAGCCCATTTGATGCCCATCATATCCATCTCTTCTTTATCGATCTGCTGATAATCTTCTTGAGTTAGATTGATGTTTCCGATCTGCCCTGCAATCAACCCACAATACGAGCTCACCAATGTGTTTAGTATCTCCATATGATCTTTAGCTACTTCAACGCTAACTTTGGAGAAGTTTGACGTGTCAAGTCGTACTGTATTTTACTTTGATGGCTGACCAGCAGATGATGTGCTTCCATAACAAGCTTGTTGTTGAACAGGAAGTGGACTTCCATACAAATCAGTTGCTACGGTAGATGGCCGATAGCTTTGCTGTTGTGGAGCTGGTTGTAGTGGATTTCCATAAAAGTCTGTGGGTGGAGCTGGCTTTACAGGAACTTGTATCAGATTGCCATATAAATATGTGCTTGTGACAAATGTCATTTGAAGTGGAGCATGTGAAACAGGTCTTGCAGAAGATCTAGAAGTTCCATAATACATATCAGGATTTTGTCGCACTGGAACCCTTTTTGCCTTTAGGGTTTCTTCCTGATCTTTGTTCTCCATGAGCTGAACAAAGTCATTGATGTTTGTCGTAGCTAATGCGCCATTGTATTTCAGGATTTCCAAGAAACTATTCCATTGAGGTGGCAATGGATCGGCAAACTTTGTGACTACCTCTGCTGGAGTTGTTACTACCCCATAATTACTCAATTCAGTCAGCAGGTGATAGAATCGACTTGTCATATCTCCCAAAGATTCACTTTCCATACATGTGAAACCATCAAACTCCTTGTTGAGTAAATCATGTCGCAATTGGTGTGACTTTTCTTTTCCTAGACCCCTTGTCTTCAATGCATCCCACAATCGCTTTGACGTCTTGAAGCTGACGAACTGATGATATATTTCCTTGCTCATCGCCTGAGTCAGAATAGCATATTCTTTCTCTTCTAGATCATATGCCTTTTTCTCGTCTTCAGTAAGATCTGCAAATGTAGCGGCATTTGAAGCGGCAACCTCAAGAGCTTGATCAAAATCTGTAGTAAAACATAACCATAATTCCGTGTTTTGCCCATTGACATACGTACGGAATCTATCTACCCATCCAGGATATTCGTTTATGTGCATCAGTTTCGGTGGGCGATTTAGACTTCCGCTCTCGCTTTCGCTTAGAAGTATACTTTGAATACTTGGAGTTTGATTTGAAACAAACGCCCATTGACCTGTCGACATTGGATTCGCTTGCGAAGATGCGGGTGCGGGAGATTCGGCCCATGATGGCGACAAACACGTGTTTGTATACTTACTTTTCGTATTAGATGCGGGTGCGGGAGATTTGGCCCGTGATGGAGATAAACGCGTGTTTATATACTTGCTCTCTGTAGTTGACGGAGTACCCCACCAATCCGGATTCATTTTAACTGAATGTTGATGAATTCCTGCTTACCGAATCAAAACAAACAAGTTAAATATGTTTTTGAAAGGTTCTGTTAAAAAAATCAAGTTAAAGTCGACGAAGGTTTAAAGGTTCGGCAAAGGTGTTTGTGACAACTGTGCTCTGTAATCGATGAACAATGCAAAACAATGTTATTTATCAATAAAATGATGTGTTTTGGTGTTACTATATGTGTATTTGTATTTGATGATTTTACGATTCGATTCGATTCCGATTCTAAGCTTTAAATCGCTTTCTGGAAGGTTATACGCAAACTGGTGCGTAAACGCAGTCAGTTTAACGTGACAAACACTCCAGAATAGTGACATAGGCTTAACATACCTAAAATAACCTTTACATAACTTATAAATAAGTTTTGGATGGTTTGGTGTGTTGAAAACAAGTCTATTCGATCGTAGGACTATTTGTGTCAAACTGCGAAACTATACCGATTCGTATGGTATCAAAGAGTCCAAAACTTGATCATAAGCTAAACATACCATAAATAACCTGAACATAGCTTAGAAATAAGCTTTGATAGGTTCGGTGTGCGAAAATATGCTTATTTGATCTTACAGGGACTAAAAGTGTAAAAAACGACGTAAGTTTGCATTTCCGCACATATCTTACGTTCTGACCACATCTGGACACCCAAAATTTTTTTACACACTAAAATATTTTTTATTTTAGTGATCGACATGCAAAAATACCATTCGTCGCTTAATTTGGTTCGTTTTCGCATCCGTTTGAGTTTCGTCGTAATTTAATGAACAACGCGACCGTACGACCAAACGAGCCGACATCCGAGAGTTTTCCGAGCATATTTTGAGTCCTCTAAACTTTATTGACCTTTTAGAGCCTTGAAAATGGCTTAACGGGGGTCAAAAAGGCCTGAAATGAGCTTAAAACACATGCAGGGACCTAAACTGCCAATTATCAAACTTTAGCTGATCTGGGGAGCCCAGGCGGGGCGCGTAAGCCCACCCCATATGCTTACGCAGGCCGCCTTAATAGCCCAGCGACCAGAAAGTTTGTTTTTGCAAACTGTTGCAACTTCAGGGGCTGTTTATGCAATTTCTTGGTGTGGTAGCCAAATTATCTCTTCCCCAAGGCTTTGTACCTGCATCAAACAAGTGTATGGATGAGATTTCATGCTTGGAGGTTACACAAACATGTGTAATGATCTTGTTGAGTTGCAACAACTATAAATAGCCAAGCTCTCTTCCATTTCATTTGCTCATTTCCCTCTTATCTTCTCTACAATCTGGTTTGGGAGCTCTCTCAACTGATTGGAACATTATTCTTATAGAAAAGATAGCTAGGACCTATTGTAAGTCTTCTTTCATGCTTATTCTTTATGTTTAAGCAGAAAGTCAAATGGTTTGGCCAACAGTTTGACTTTCGGTTTTGACCATCAATTGGTCAAGTCAAAGTTATATTGAACTTTGCAACGTGATTGTAATCACAATGGTTATAATCCTTAGCAATTATACCTCCTGATTACCATGTTGACTAGGCGTTGTGACGAGTCAAAGTTTCGGTCAAAATGCGTTTTAGCACGCATTTTGCAACGGAACTATTTTCGGGTATCAAAACCCATTGTTTTGATACCAAATCAGTAGGTTAAACATGTTTTGACATGTTTAACTCGTCACTATTAGTTTAGTGCTTGTTTAGGGTCGTAAGTTAAGCGGTCTAAACAACCGCTTAGACTTTTGAACCCGACCCGATTGGTAGATCATTAGGATCCGACCAAGCTCGATTAGTGATCATAGTTGCATAAGGAATAACCACTGCGGTTATACCTTATGATCACATAGGATTGGTTAGTTATTTGTTAAGTAGCTTGTATGCCCATGAGAAATGACCAAAACGCCCTTTTGAAGCATAAATCCGTATTTTACATATGTGAACATGTTTTTGACATATAATCTGATTTAGTAACATGTTTAGGAATTATTGGGCATGTAATACTTGACATAGCACATAGTTAACCATCCGAACATAGTTTTTTGCGAACGACGCGTTAAAGTAGCATAAGCTACCTTAATGGGTCGTAATGGGTCGAAAGCACTTAGGTTAGGTTCCGATTTAGAATGTAGGCTTTGTTAAACCATGTCACATGAGTTTCCACACTCATTTGGTTTACAAGACCTCATTCTATCCGATCCTCCGATTTAGGTGTCAATTTTATTTACTAGTGATCCGATTACTAGGTACTACTTGAATTTCCTTGGTTTGTCTGAGCTTCGCTAAGTTCTTTAGATCAAGGATACCCTTCTATTCAATGTGAGTACATAGTTCCCCTATTTTACTGTTTTCAATTATTTTGGGGTGATTCATATGTATTAAAACGATTTCGATATTTTAACGATGTTTTCAAAAAGATTAAGATGGTTTATATTAAACTAAAAATGATTTCGATAATGTGAACGAAACTTGTTGGTTGTAACTACATAACAAATGACATTCATTAGCATTGATCAAGCCGACCAGTATTAGGTTATGGGGCCATAGGATCTGACAAATCCCGTTATCAGACTACACCCATGGTTATGTGTGGGGGTTATGTAGGTAACGACCGAATCTGATGATTGTTAACTTACCCTTTGGTGGTTTGTTAATACGATAAATGAGGTGGTCGAGTCGTGAAGGTTTGAATGTTATTAGCGAAGCGACCAAAAGTAGTTTCACAATTAAAACGAATACGATTTTGGGATGAATTAAACGATTTGGAACGATTTAAACGATATAAACGATTTGAACGAACGATTGGTTTTGGGTAGTGATTAGATAATGGAACGGGTGTAGCATGATAAAAGCATGGTAGATACGCCGCTGGTACATCTTATATATAAGTGCTTTTATCATATTACATTGCGTGTCATTATTTAGTTCACTTGGGAAACGATTTGAAACGATGTCACACAACGAGATTTTCGAAACGATATAAACCATACGAGTTTTATTAACGAGTTTTTAACGAGATGTTTTACGAAATGGTTTTCTAAAACAAATGTTTAAGAATCATGGCTACGAGATTTTATAAATTATAACCATCTTGATTTGAGTTGGTTAATCATGTTGCATTACTATATACTTTTCAAAACAAGGTTTTCGAGATATTGCAATATATATATAAACGAGCCATGATTCCGATACTCTTATAAAACCTATGTGCTCGCCAGCATTTCTTTGCTGACTTTGTTTTTACATATGTTTCAGGTGATGTTGCATGATGATTGCTAGGGAGCATGTTCACGTAGGATTTGGACGTGGCCTTAGTGACATAAAAACGATAGTAGACGATGTTTAAATTGTTTGTTTGGTTTAAGACAATGTAATTTATTTGATAATTCAATAAAACGAAACTTTAATTACCATGGTTGTTGAAACGATGATTCTGTTACAACACTCCCCGACGTTTCCACCACGGTTTTGTTGTTTTAACGTGGTCGGGGTGTGACAGAAGAGTTGGTATCAGAGCCAATGGTTATAGGGAATTAGGTTATTAGCATTGCTTTGACCTAGACTATAACTTTCTAGGACCCTAACGCGAGTTATCTTACGTTTAGATTTTAAAACAATACCGTCACCTATTCTTAGGTGATAACCACAACGAGAACACAAAAAACAAATCCGCTTCGAAAATTAGTCATCTGTCCTTGGATGATTGATTGTAAGGTTTTGAACCCTTTCAGTTTGATTCCTTTTCGGCTTTATGTCCTTTGAGTTTTCAAAATCTCGTCAAAGTTTGGGTCTAAATAATGTGAACACGTGTAAAGTGGAAGAGTGAATGCCTGTACCCTGAGTTTTTTGTCTAAGGCTAGAGTGTTCGTACAAATCCGCAATATCGGACCAGTCACTCTTACCTGGGAAATCTTGGGGTGAGTGTTCACTTATAGGCGAGCATGTCTTCAGCGATACATTATTATGATCTATTTACTTTGATTAGTCATTGCGTGTCGTTTGTTTGTTCGGGGTAACGAACAAATGATCGCACTCCTTGTGTTTTGTCGATCTTTTCAATACCTCTTTTGTTTATCCGAATGTGTACGCGAATGTGAATCCCGCTCGTGGACGAGCATTCAATCTAAACGCAAATGAGGCGAGGGCGGACAACGAAGTTGTTAACGGTACGTTCCTTGTTAACAATCAACTTGCATCTGTTCTTTTCGATTCTGGTGCCGATAGGAGTTTTGTTTGGTTATCCTTTGAGCCTTTACTTGCGATACCTAGAACTAAACTGAGGAAACCCTTATCTGTCGAGGTTGCTACTGGTAGACCACTCGTACTCGATTATGTTGTTCATGGTTATCAATTGAACCTCGATAACCATATTTTCCCCATTGACCTCGTGCCGATGCAACTTGGGAGTTTCGACATTATCGTGGGGATGGATTGGTTAATCAAACACCATGCCGAGGTTGTTTGTTTCGATAAGATCATTCGTATTCCTCTTTCGTCTGGTGATGTCCTAGAGGTTCGTGGCGAGAAACCATCTGGTGGTTTGAAACTCATGTCGCGTACGAAACCCCAAAGTTATTTACGAAAGGGATATGTTGCCTTTCTGGCACATGTCACCGAGGAGAAAGGCAAGAGCAAGAGTATTCAGGATATTCTGATTGTTCGGGATTATCCAGAGGTGTTTCCTGATGAACTGCCTGGTTTGCCTCCAGTTCGTCAAGTCGAGTTTCATATTGACCTTGTACCCAATGCTAACCCGATTGCGAAAGCACCTTATCGTCTTGCACCGTCTGAGATGCAAGAATTATCGAAACAGCTTCAAGAGTTATCTGATAAAGGATTCATCCGTCCGAGTTATTCAACTTGGGGCGCTCCTGTCCTCTTCGTGAAAAAGAAAGATGGATCTTTTCGAATGTTTATCGATTATCATGAGCTTAACAAGCTTACCATCAAGAATCGATATCCCCTACCCCGAATCGATGATCTCTTTGATTAGCTGCAAGGTGCTACATGTTTCTCCAAGATCGATCTGCGTTCTGGGTATCATTAGCTTCGTGTATTCGAAGAAGATATTCCCAAAACTGCATTCTGCACGAGATATGGACATTACGAGTTTACTGTCATGCCTTTTGGTTTGTCAAATGCTCCAGCTATCTTTATGGTCTTAATGAATAGGGTCTGCAAACCTTATTTAGACAAGTTCATTATTGTGTTTATCGACGATATTCTCATTTATTCAAAGTCTCGAGCCGAGCACGAGCAACACCTTCGTTTGACACTAGAACTCCTGAAGAAGGAACAACTTTTTGCTAAATTCTCCAAGTGTGAATTCTGGCTTAAAGAAGTTCAATTCTTGGGTCATATTGTCAACGAGCAAGGTATTCATGTGGATCCATCCAAGATTGTAGCAATTAAGGATTGGAATACACCAACGACACCTACAGAGATTCGATCTTTTCTTGGTCTTGCTGGATATTATCGTCGTTTCATTTCGAACTTCTCTAAAATTGCGGTTCCACTCACTGCTTTGACTCAAAAGAATAAGCCTTTTAAGTGGGGACCCAAGCAAGAAGAAGCGTTCCAAACGCTGAAACAAAAGCTATGTGATGCTCCTGTTTTATCTTTGCCCGAGGGAAACGATGATTTCGTTGTCTACTGTGATGCGTCCAACTTAGGCCTTGGTTGTGTTCTTATGCAACGGGGTAAAGTTATAGCATATGCATCTAGACAATTGAAAGTTCACGAGAAGAACTACACGACTCACGATCTTGAGTTGGGAGCTGTGGTTTTCGCTCTTAAAATCTAGAGACACTATCTTTATGGCATGAAGTGTGTGGTTTTCACAGACCACAAAAGTCTCCAGCATATTCTTAATCAGAAAGAGCTCAACATGAGGCAACGTCGTTGGGTTGAACTCTTGAACGACTATGATTGCGAGATTCGCTACCATCCTGGTAAGGCGAATGTCATAGCTGATGCGCTTAGTCGAAAGGAGCGAGTCAAGCTTCATTCTATTCGAACTCTATCTGATCTTCAAACTCGTGTTCTTCAAGCTCAGCAATCTTGTGTTTCACAAGATTTGATAGGTAAGGAATTACCACATCAGCTTGAGCTTAAACTCGAAGCGAAGGATGATGGTTTACTCTATTTCATAGATCGTTTGTGGATTCCGAAACAAGACGATCTTCGCACTATAGTGATGGACGAGTCTCACAAGTCTCGATATTCTATCCATCCTGGTGCTGATAAAATGTACAAGGATCTTCGTACTAAGTTTTGGTGGCCTGGTATGAAGAAAGATGTTGCCTTGTATGTATCGAAATGCCTAACTTGTCTCAAAGTCAAGGCTGAACATCAATGACCTTCTGGGTTGCTTGTACAACCAGAGATACCGGTTTGGAAGTGGGAGAACATTGCTATGGATCTCATCACTAAGTTACCGCGTACCTCCAAAGGTCACGATGCTATATGGGTTGTTATCGATCAACTGACGAAGTCATCTCACTTTCTTCCGATTCGCGAGGATCTATCTGCTGATAAACTTGCCAAGATTTACGTTGATGAGATTGTATCTAGACATGGTGTCCCTTTGGACATCATATCCGATCGTGATGCTCAATTTTCATCTCATTTTTGGAAGACCATGCAATCTGCTATGGGAACCCAACTAAATCTAAGCACTGCTTATCATCCCCAAACAGATGGACAATCTGAGAGGACGATTCAAACTTTGGAGGATATGCTTAGAGCATGCATGATAGACTTTGGTGGTAATTGGGATTCTCATCTGCCATTGATCGAGTTCTCTTACAACAATAGTTATCATGCTAGCATCAAAATGGCACCATTCGAAGCTCTCTACGGTCGAAAATGTCGTTCACCTGTCTGTTGGAACGAGACCGGTGAAGCTCAGCTTACTGGACCGGAGCTTGTTCTGGAAACAACAGACAAAATCAAGAAAATTCGCGATAATCTTGTGACAGCTAGATGCCGTCAAAAGAGTTATGCCGATTTACGATGCAAGCCCTTAGAATTTCAAGTCGGAGACCATGTCCTACTCAAGGTGTCACCTTGGAAGGGAGTGGTGAGATTTGGAAAGAAAGGAAAACTTGCACCACGATATGTTGGACCATTTAAGATTGTTGAAAGGGTTGGAAAGGTTGCCTATCGACTAGAGCTACCTCCAGAGCTTGGAAATATTCATCCGACTTTTCACGTGTCCAATTTGCGAAATTGTTTAGCTGACGCTGATCTTCACATTCCTCTCGACGAAATCCAAATCGATGAAACGATGCACTTTGTCGAGAAACCTGTGGAGATAGTGGACCGTGCATACAAACAGTTGAAGAACAAACGAATTCATTTGGTCAAGGTTCGTTGGGAATCCAAACGTGGCCCAGAGTTTACTTGGGAACGTAAGGACCAAATGAAGGCGAAATATCTGCAATTGTTCTCACAAGTTTCCTCTAGTTAAAATTGTGACAACCGTCACTTTTCCGTACATTCCGTACACGAAATGAACAGTAATTTGTGCTTAAATGACTGTGCATGATCTGGTTTACCAGACAAATAAATTTCTGAATTCCATACAAGTGAATTCATGCATGATATGTGCTACAAGAATTACCTTATGATAGCGTTGCGTCAAAAATATTAGTAAACTCACCGGTAAGACACATCGTGTCAACAGAACTGCAGAAAGCAGTCAGACATTAGAATTGGAGCCTAGGTGTAGGTCCAACGTCAAGAATGCATTAAAACCCAAGAGTACATGCAAGGGTTTTAATATAGACCTTCCGAAAGCTAAAATACGCACTAAAAAGCACCCGAAACGCACTTTAAGTGCATAATTTATTTAAATTCAGCTATAATCAGCATTATGACAATAAAATATTATGCAGAAATGATGATTTATCATCCAGAATACTTCCCTAAGAGTCGGGAATTGAAAGTGTCACAAAAGATACTTGAAAGACACTAAACGGTGCAATTTAGCACTTTAACGGATCAATATCCAACCGAACAACCGAACTATACCCGGAACATAAAAATATTGTCATTGACATTATTTTTCCTTTTCTGAGCTAGTTAGGGTCCCCGAATACCCTAACACCCGTTATATTTTATAACATACTAATAACTTAGTTTAAGTTCCTAAATAAACTAACTAAGCATTTAACCAATTAGTTGAAATTGAACTACTTACCCACCCCCCTCTAACCGTTTGTTTCCCCTAGGGAACACACACACCATAACTTTTGATTAATTTAATCCATGTGCTTAAAATCTTGTTGACATAAGATCCAATGGGTCTTGGTAAATAATGGGTTATAAGAAGTCTTATTGGATAACCATCTCTTACATTCCACACTTCAAAAAAAATTTACATTTCTTTCTCTCCCTTGCCTTGAGTTCGGCCGAGAACCACAACACACATCCACCCACTTTCAATTTTTGACCTTGCCATTCTACTTACATACAAGTGTGAAGGATCACGTATAAGGAGGCTCGGTGCTTACGGATTGCCAAGGACCTCACCACAACGCTATTAACCACCCGTTTTTCGTCTAGTTTCTTCCCTAGCCTCGAGCTAGTAGTAAGTGACTCTAAACACCCTATTGTTCATATCTAAAGTGGTTAATAAGAAATTTGTCGGATAAAAATCATAAACACTAGCGAACAAAATTTAAAGTCTACTAAAAATAATAAACATGTTGGTTAAACAATGAATATTGGTGTAAAACTCTTGAAACTTGTTTTGTTATGATTCTTGTATGTTGTTTGATGCTAGTAGTAGTTCGGATCGTCATCTAACCCGGCTAAGTCATGTTCATGGAACATGAACTAGTGTATGTTTAAGTGTAAAAAAAAATAATAAAATGACTAGATGACGAACACTACTACTTATTAATATGAACTTGTGTAAAAGAATTTTTCTTATAAAATAGAGTCCAAAACTAGTAGATCTAGAGATCTACGAGTGGTATTTTCGAAGAACCAAGTGTAAGATGAAACCATATTTTAAAGCCGGATCTTTCATAAACTAAAGGTGTTTTTGTGAGCAAACTAGTGCATAGGCACTTATATAACAAAAGGTTTTACCAAAGAAATATGTTCGTAACTTTTGACCGAGAAGTTGTAAACTTACACTTTCTTTAAAAATAAAGATTTCAAGAAACCGACTTTATTTTTAAGGATAGAAAGACTTACTAAAAATGATGGAAGGTTACTACACACTTTTACATAACCCACAAGTTCATGTGTTTGCGACTTACGTATATTTTTTACTAGTTTAGTGTTGAAATATTGTTTGTTGATGTTGGGAACACTGTTGGTTGAATTTATAAAAGAAAATGATACGCTTGAAAGCGTGGCCACCTCCAGTTACAGAGGAAACTCTGGCGAAATTTTTCCAGAAATATAACACTTGGAAAATATTTTTTTGACAAGTGTTATGAATATATTTTCGACTTGTTTTTTCAAACAAATTTCGCCATGAATTTTTATTACAAAATCTCCAAGTGTCGGAGGTGGGATTTTCATAAATAAAACTTGTTAAATATATATTTAGAATATATATTTATCGCTTGTGTGATTATGTGATTATTTTGTGAACTAGGTATATATTATTTTTAGAATAAAAATAATATGACTTGGAGATACTCGTAACAAGTAAAAATACAAAAAAATACACATGCAACATATTCAGACAAAATACATAATTCGGGTGTAAAGTGCAAACTACAAGAGACTTATAATTATTTTCGAGAAAATAATATAAGTAGGACACTCAGTTAAAAATATAGAATATTTTTTTTAACACAACAATACAAACACAAAAGACAGTGACTGTACTTGTGCGACACAAGTCTAGTGACTAACGTTAAGAAAACGCGTATAGGTTACGACGTTAATTAAGCAAATCCGGTGAAGTTTACGACGCACAGGAACGCAAAGTAGTGAGTTCATGCTCCCCCTTTTCTTTAACTGTTTTTGGTTTTATAACTCTCGGGGGTGAAATACATGTTACACATATTACAATTTTTACAAATGGTAAAAAAAAAAATACGAGAAGCACTCTTGGTGAGAACGAGTACCGAGTGCAATATGATTTGAGAATACAAAAGAATACAAGAAGCACTCGTGGTGAGTGCAATATGATGAGCTATAAGAAATGCCTAGAAAATACTAGATCATGTGAGCTTAAACTAGATATTGAGATGCCATTAATACTTAATTAGGGACGAGGGTTAGATCTAACGGGTACGGCCGAGCCCCACTCATGGTCCTTATGTGACCTCATGAGTGCTTCGGTGTCCCAGTAAAGGGAAATCGACACAGTCGAGGGAAATCGACACAGTCGAGGGAAATCGACACAGTCAAGGGAAATTGACGCAGTCGAGGTTAATCGACACAGTCGAGGGTAATCGACACAGTGAAAGGAGAAAGTACTAATGCTCCCTATGTCCTCACATGCCTTAATGTCCTTGCACAAACACTCATTTAGTACGTGGTGTACACAAGAAAACTTGATTTATACAATGAATACTTGATTTGTAAAGGTTACAAACTATGTTTCCATACAAGATATACAAAACGCATGAACTCGCTCAACTTTATGTTGATGTTTTCCAAAATTACATGTATTTCAGGTGACAGGATGGATCTTGGGCGCAAGTGTCGTAACTAGAAGTAGACTACAAGTTTAGATGTCATCCACTTTTGTTGAATTGTAACCTTGTCAAAGGTCGTGTTTTGAAAACTTAAATAACAAGTGTTTGTAATACTCAAATTTCATGAATGGATGAACATCGTTTTGATCATGTAGTTGTTTATTACGATTGAATGCAATGATAACAAGCTAGTCACACATCATACGCTTCCGCAAAAGACAGGGTGTGACAGTTTGGTATCAGAGCTTCGATTGTTGTGAACTAGGATTCTTTCTCGAGTCTAGACTACAATCACTAGAGTTCTCTCACAAAAACATTTTACGAAAAGGGTTCCATTGCATTCACGTAAGCGCCAAGATCCACGAGTCGAACACTCTTCAAAAAGAGACAAGGCAAGTACATTAGTGAGGAATACCTTTAAAATAAGGTGCCAACCAAAGCATAGTCTACACGAGTTAGACTTGCCAAAAACAAAATGACCCCCCAAAAACGAGAGTTATACGTGATATAATGCATTAAATTGCTTGATTATGCTAAGTAGCATATATGTTATTAATATACATACATACAAATAAGCGTACGGAATGATTATTGACGTGAATAAGATACTTTCGACTCTGACTCCTATTACTGTACATGACTCGCACGATGAAGCTACCGACATCGCATCCTTTGCAAAGCTCATGGCTAGGAGTGATTACCAAACAAGATGCTGAGCTTGCTTCCGTAGGAGATGGCTGCTCTTCCCTCTTGATCGTGAAGGTGCCTAACTACGGTGATGATGACGAGGCAGAGGCGGCAACCTTGAATGAATTCTCAATCAACGGGACGAGATCCCTGCGGCTTATGTAAAGCGAGATTGACGACATACTTGACAAAAAAAAAGAAGATGAAGTATTCGTCACGAAGGTGCCCCTCCAACTACAGGGAATCCTCTTTATTCCTACTTCATCTAATCATCGTGCCTATACGCGCGTAACGTTAACGAATGTTAGCGCGTGGACCATCGCAAAGGTCCTTTCCATGACAAGAGGTATAAGGACAGTAGTGTCCCCTCCTTGATCGATCATCTGGTTGAACGAGAGAAAATTTGGGGTAACTGTGCAAGACAATTTATTATTACGGGGGCCCACGTAATAACGACTTGTAGTGCACAGAAATCCTGGTGGACTCTGCGGGTCGAGCTAATGAAAACCATATAAAATTTATCTATAGGTGTCCTCACCTTCATCTGGTAGAACAACACATAGATCAGTGCTTTAGCACGATAGAAAGTAGGAAGCCTGTCTTAGCCTACTTCGTGACTGACACTTCTACCTGCATACGAGATGTTTGAGAAAACGATATTTAAGCAAGAGAGGTGGAATGACATTCAGGAAGAATCAGTGACGATACACTCCCTACCACCTCGACACGGACAACCCCATCTAAGGGAAACTATACGCACCAGTAAAGCCAAAGACCTAAGAAAAACCAATGTAGCAGGAAATAACTAAAACTTGAATGACCGAGACGATGTGGCCTCGAGCTCATTTTATTCCAAACAATAAGCCAAGTTGGCAAGCCTATGTGAGGGCTCAGTAACTGTTTCCTCGCTTATACACTGATTATATATATGTGTGAAATTGGGTGATTACATAATGGCTTATGGTGCTATGTATCTCATAGACAATTGGAATGTTGTCTAACCTACTTCATACCATTTTGGCAGAAGAGAATGCCGCCCAGGCGAGACACAAACACCAGTACGTTGCCAAGAACAGAAGCCGAGCTGCAAGAACGCATCTCACAGGCAATTGCGTGACATGAAGCCCTCCGCTCTAAGCACAGCGATGGCACTACTGAAAATAACCCTCCAACTGGCTGCACCTATAAACAATTCCTGGACTGCAAGCCATTGAATTTTGATGGCACGGGAGGTGCCGTTGCATTTGTTCGTTGGGCAGAAAAGACTGACTCCATTCTAAGAATGAGTAACTGTTCGCCCCAACAGAGTGTTACCTATATCTCCGGGTTATTTCTAGATGGCGCACTCTCCTGGTGGAACCTTCAGGTTCAAACCCTTGGTGCAGATGCTGCTTATGCACTAAGCTGGGACGAGCTCAAGGAAATGATGGAAAAGAAATACTGTTCTAGGGCTGAAATCCAGAAGCTTGAGGTGGAGTTCTGGAACTTGAAAATGGACGGACCGAAGATTCCTGAATACGTCCAACGATTTCACGACTTGTCTAGGGTAGTCCCCTACTTAGTCAAAGCGGAATTCAAACGGGTTGAACGATTCATTTGGGGACTTGCACCTCAGATCAGGAGCATGGTTACTACCTGAAAGCCCTCAACCATTGCAGAGGCTATCGATATGAGTGTCGCTCTTACTGAAGAAGCTCTACGTGCGGGAAAATTTTCGGAATCTAAGGATAACAAGAAAGAGACTCATGTGGAGTCGTCAAGCAACAAGAAGAGGAAGCCCTCAAACCTAAAGATGAGCACCCAAGTCAGCTATGGAAGCTCTAAAGCAAACAAAAGCAAGAAAGTGAAACCGCCGCATGGCAAGAAAGCTGATGGAGCCACTGTTGAAACCAGTGGTAAAGCTTACTCAAGGACTAAGCCGAGGTGCAAAGAATGCAACTTTCACCATGAAGGTCGATGTCTGAGGCCTAAGCGTGGAAAATGTGGAAAAGAAGGGCACAGCAAGGATGCCTGTTGGGCAAAGGACCCAGATGGGAGAAATAAGAGAATACCAGGTTGCTACAGATGTGGTGAAGCAGGGCACTTTAGGAAAGATTGCCCTAAGAAGAAACAAACAAGGAAGGGTTTTCACGATTGAAACTCGTGAAGCACGCCAGGATCCAGATGTGGTTACGGGTACGTTCCTTATTAACCAACCTTATGCATCTGCTTTTAATTAATACTGGCACCAACTTTAACCTTGCATGCTTAGAACCTAAGAAACTGCTTGGCCTAGTTTCAAATAAAATAGACGTCCCATATTCTTTCGAAATAAGCATATAGAAGGCTAGTTGAAGCAGATGAAGCAAGTAAGGAATTATATTTTAGGGACTCAGAAGGCCGGAACCTTCTGTTAGCATTGACTTGCGAAATCATAATATGATAGTCAGCATGGATCAGAAATCCAAGTATACAGCTGATGTCGTTTGATATGAGAAAATCAGTCGCATCCCTATTGCGAATGATGAAACCCAAACTTCCTGCAATAGGTGCAAGGATGCTAGACCCCACAAGGCGGCAGATCTACGACATCCCTCATTGGTCGAAGAGGCATAGAAACGCCTCCGAGTAGACTGCAGAGCCTGAGAACATCCCCGTGACGGAAGAAGTCCCAGTAGCCTTTTCGGAAGACTTGCCAGGAACGCCTCTCCATAGCGACGAGAGGAGTTCAGGATAAATCGCGTGCCAGGAGCAGCACCAGGGACGAATGACGCCATACCGACTAGCTTCACCAGCGAAGCATGAACCGCTAATATAACTGCAAGAGCTGCTAGACAGAGGAAATTAAGGACATAACATCCTTAGTTAAGGAGACAAGGAGAAAGTTGGTAGTCTCCACTTTACATAAACTTCAGAGAATTGAAAATCAGAATCCTTTGTCAAGGACTGATGACATAAAACAGACAAATCATAAGATCCTAGTTACCACTCAAGGATCGATTTGAGGACAAGATATCCTCCACTGTGAATACAAGAGGAAATATCCCTAAAACGACCTTTAGGACTTGCTTCGAGCATTACGAGATCCTTGTCGTATCATTTGGCTTAACACATGCATCGACAATATTCATGGACCTCATGAATCGAACGTGTGAGCCATACCTGGATAAGTCATATACTTATTGACTACATTCTTATATGGCCAACGACCAAGGAAGGTCGCGAGCAACAGCTGCAATTTACCTTGCAACTCTTAGAGAAAGCACAGTTATGTGCAACGATGACGAAAAGCGGATTTCGAGTTCGCGAAGGGAGAGCTTTAAGATACATGGTGGATAAGAACGAAATTCATGCTAACCCTGCAACCAAGACCTAAGGAGCTAGAGTTGCAATTATGTGACGTCTCTCGACAAAGTATCGATTGTACGTCGATGCAACGAGACCACGACATTGCACATGCGGCACATTGATTAAGGAATCATGAGAAGAGATCTTGAGATAGATATAATAATTGCGCGCCGCAAACTGGACGTCACTACCTGAAAAAAAACGTTGCATGATCTTTATTGATCACAAGGGTTGCAACACACCGATGATCGTAAGAACTCAAATATGAACTGAGCTGCTGAACAATGCAGACTGTATGAACATAATACGTGCTTGTGTGATAAACTATGATGAAAAGTCGGAACACTCACTTGCCCTTAGTGGAGTTTTCCTACAACGGTATCTATCACACCGCCGTCTAAACCGCTTCGTGTAAAGCTTTAGACGGAACATAATGAGTAAATTCCCGTCATGTTGAACGGAGACCAGAAATAAACAATCAACTGGCCCGAGTTGGCCCAGGAAAACTAGAGGCCAGATCCTTCAGATATGTGATCATATCAGGACAGCCCGCAGAATATAGAAAGATTACGCCGATGAGCGGCAGAAATCGTAAGAATATGAGACAAGAAGTATGACTAAAATGAGAGCCTCGCCTAGAGAAGGCGTAGTGTGAGTTGAAAAACGAAAAGGTTGAATCCCCGGTGTAGGGATCAGAACCATTGTTCACAAGATGAAACTCCCAGAAAAAAAAGATCAGTAGTGATCGCGACACATTCATGTGTCTAATCGTTAGAGGAGTCTTACTCAAGGAGCAGTCGTTGTTCCCACAAATAAGATTCACGTCAATGACAAAAGACAAGAATTACTATAGAAACCTGTTGAGGTTTTGGACCAAGAGTCCGTGATACTATAGAAACCTATTGAGGTTTTGGACCAAGAGTCTGTGATACTATAGAAACCTGTTGAGGTTATGGACCAAGAGTCCACAAGATACAGAAAAGTCATGATCGACTTACTTGAGTACGATAGAATTCATGACATGACCCAGAGATTTCATGGGAACATAAAGACAAATCATGAATCTAAGTGACCGTATTGGTTTCCCAACTCCCCTGCGACCGATGGCATCGCTTGAATTTCGGGACGAAATTCTTTTAACGGGGGGAGACTGTGACAACCGTCACTTTTCCGTACATTTCGTACACGAAATGAACAGTAATTTGTGCTTAAATGACTGTGCATGATCTGGTTTACCAGAAAAATAAATTTCTGAATTCCATACAAGTGAATTCATGCATGATATGTGCTACAAGAATTACCTTATGATAGCGTTGCGTAAAAAATATTAGTAAACTCACCGGTAAGACACATCGTGTCAACAGAACCGCAGAAAGCAGTCAGACATTAGAATTGGAGCCTAGGTGTAGGTCCAACATCAAGAATGCATTAAAACCCAAGAGTACATGCAAGGGTTTTAATATAGACCTTCCGAAAGCTAAAATACGCACTAAAAAGCACCCGAAACGCACTTTAAGTGCAGAATTTATTTAAATTCAGCTATAATCAGCATTATGACAATAAAATATTATGCAGAAATGATGATTTATCATCTAGAATACTTCCCTAAGAGTCGGGAATTGAAAGTGTCACAAAAGATACTTGAAAGACACTAAACGGTGCAATTTAGCACTTTAACGGATCAATATCCAACCGAACAACCGAACTATACCCGGAACATAAAAATATTGTCATTGACATTATTTTTCCTTTTCTGAGCTAGTTAGGGTCCCCGAATACCCTAACACCCGTTATATTTTATAACATACTAATAACTTAATTTAAGTTCCTAAATAAACTAACTAAGCATTTAACCAATTAGTTGAAATTGAACTACTTACCCACCCCCCTCTAACCGTTTGTTTCCCCTAGGGAACACACACACCATAACTTTTGATTAATTTAATCCATGTGCTTAAAATCTTGTTGACATAAGATCCAATGGGTCTTGGTAAATAATGGGTTATAAGAAGTCTTATTGGATAACCATCTCTTACATTCCACACTTCAAAAAAAAAATTACATTTCTTTCTCTCCCTTGCCTTGAGTTCGGCTGAGAACCACAACACACATCCACCCACTTTCAATTTTTGACCTTGCCATTCTACTTACATACAAGTGTGAAGGATCACGTATAAGGAGGCTCGGTGCTTACGGATTGCCAAGGACCTCACCACAACGCTATTAACCACCCGTTTTTCGTCTAGTTTCTTCCCTAGCCACGAAGAACCAAGTGTAAGATGAAACCCTATTTTAAAGCCGGATCTTTCATAAACTAAAGGTGTTTTTGTGAGCAAACTAGTGCATAGGCACTTATATAACAAAAGGTTTTACCAAAGAAATATGTTCGTAACTTTTGACCGAGAAGTTGTAAACTTACACTTTCTTTAAAAATAAAGATTTCAAGAAACCGACTTTATTTTTAAGAATAGAAAGACTTACTAAAAATGATGGAAGGTTACTACACACTTTTACATAACCCACAAGTTCATGTGTTTGCGACTTACGTATATTTTTGACTAGTTTAGTGTTGAAATATTGTTTGTTGATGTTGGGAACATTGTTGGTTGAATTTATAAAAGAAAATGATACGCTTGAAAGCGTGGCCACCTCCAGTTACAGTGGAAACTCTGGCGAAATTTTTCCAGAAATATAACACTTGGAAAATATTTTTTTCGACAAGTGTTATGAATATATTTTCGACTTGTTTTTCCAAACAAACTTCGCCATGAATTTTTACTACAAAATCTCCAAGTGTCGGAGGTGGGATTTTCATAAATAAAACTTGTTAAATATATATTTAGAATATATATTTATCGCTTGTGTGATTATGTGATTATTTTGTGAACTAGGTATATATTATTTTTAGAATAAAAATAATATGACTTTGAGATACTCGTAACGAGTAAAAATACAAAAAAAATACACATGCAACATATTCAGACAAAATACATAATTCGGGTGCAAAGTGCAAAATACAAGAGACTTATAATTATTTTGGAGAAAATAATATAAGTAGGACACTCAGTTAAAAATATAGAATATTTTTTTTAACACAACAATACAAACACAAAAGAGAGTGACTGTACTTGTGCGACACAAGTCTAGTGACTAACGTTAAGAAAACGCGTATAGGTTACGACGTTAATTAAGCAAATCCGGTGAAGTTTACGACGCACAGGAACGCAAAGTAGTGAGTTCATGCTCCCCCTTTTCTTTAACTGTTTTTGGTTTTATAACTCTCGGGGGTGAAATACATGTTACACATATTACAATTTTTACAAATGGTAAAAAAAATACGAGAAGCACTCTTGGTGAGAACGAGTACCGAGTGCAATATGATTTGAGAATACAAAAGAATACGAGAAGCACTCGTGGTGAGTGCAATATGATGAACTATAAGAAATGCCTAGAAAATACTAGATCATGTGAGCTTAAACTAGATATTGAGATTCTATTAATACTTAATTAGGGACGAGGGTTAGATCTAACGGGTACGGCCGAGCCCCACTCATGGTCCTTATGTGACCTCATGAGTGCTTCGGTGTCCCAGTAGAGGGAAATCGACACAGTCGAGGTCAATTGACACAGTCGAGGGAAATCGACACAGTCAAGGGAAATTGACGCAGTCGAGGTTAATCGACACAGTCGAGGGTAATCAACACAGTGAAAGGAGAAAGTATTAATTCTCCCTATGTCCTCACATGCCTTAATGTCCTTGCACAAACACTCATTTAGTACGTGGTGTACAAAAGAAAACTTGATTTATACAATGAATACTTGATTTGTAAAGGTTACAAACTATGTTTCCATACAAGATATACAAAACGCATGAACTCGCTCAACTTTATGTTGATGTTTTCCAAAATTACATGTATTTCAGGTGACAGGATGGATCTTGGGCGCAAGTTTCGTAACTAGAAGTAGACTACAAGTTTAGATGTCATCCACCTTTGTTGAATTGTAACCTTGTCAAAGGTCGTGTTTTGAAAACTTAAATAACAAGTGTTTGTAATACTCAAATTTTTATGAATGGATGAACATCGTTTTGATCATGTAGTTGTTTATTACAATTGAATGCAATGATATCAAGCTAGTCACACATCATACGCTTCCGCAAAAGACAGGGTATGACAAAAATTTCGGGACGAAATTTACTAAAGTAGGGGAGACTGTGACAACTGTACTCTGTAATCGATGAACAATGCAAAACAATGTTATTTATCAATAAAACGATGTGTTTTGGCGTTACTATATGTGTATTTGTGTTTGATGATTTTACGATTCTATTCGATTCCGATTCTAAGCTTTAAATCGCTTTCTGGAAGGTTATACGCAAACTGGTGCGTAAACGCAGTCAGTTTAATGCGACAAACACTCCAGAATAGTGACATAGGCTTAACATACCTAAAATAACCTTTACATAACTTAGAAATAAGTTTTGGATGGTTTGGTGTGTTGAAAACAAGTCTATTCGATCGCAGGGACTATTTGTATCAAACTGCGAAACTATACCGATTCGTATGGTATCGAAGAGTCCGGAACTTGATCATAAGCTAAAAATACCATAAATAACCTGAACATAGCTTAGAAATAAGCTTTGATAGGTTTGGTGTGCGAACATATGCTTATTTGATCTTATAGGGACTAAAAGTGTCAAAAACGACGTAAGTTTGCATTTCCGCACATATCTTACGTTCTGACCACATATGGACACCCAAAATTTTTGTACACACTAAAATATTTTTTATTTTAGTGATCGGCATGCAAAAATACCATTCGTCGCTTAATTTGGTTCGTTTTCGCATCCGTTTGAGTTTCGTCGTAATTTAACGAACAACGCGACCGTATAACCAAACGAGCCGACATCCAAGAGTTTTCCGAGCATATTTTGAGTCCTCTAAACTTTATTGACCTTGTAGAGACTTGAAAATGGCTTAACGGGGGTCAAAAAGGCCTGAAATGAGCTCAAAACACATGCAGGGACCTAAACTGCCAATTATCAAACTTTGGCTGATCTGGGGAGCCCAGGCGGGGCACGTAAGCCCACCCCATATGCTTACGCGGGCCGCCATAATAGCCCAGTGACCAGAAAGTTTGTTTTTGCAAACTGTTGCAACTTCAGGGGCTGTTTATGCAATTTCTTGGTGTGGTAGCCAAGTTATCTCTTCCCCAAGGCTTTGTACCTGCATCAAACAAGTGTATGGATGAGATTTCATGCTTGGAGGTTACACAAACATGTGGAATGATCTTGTTGAGTTGCAACAACTATAAATAGCCAAGCTCTCTTCCATTTCATTTACTAATTTCCTTCTTATCTTCTCTACAATCTGGTTTGGGAGCTCTCTCAACTGATTGTAACATTATTCTTGTAGAAAAGATAGCTAGGACCTATTGTAAATCATCTTTCATGCTTATTCTTTATGTTTAAGTAGAAAGTCAAATGGTTTGGCCAACAGTTTGACTTTCGGTTTTGACCATCAATTGGTCAAGTCAAAGTTCAATTGAACTTTGCAACGTGATTGTAATCACAATGGTTATAATCCTTAGCGATTATACCTACTGATTACCACGTTGACTAGGCGTAGTGACGAGTCAAAGTTTCGGTCAAAATGCGTTTTAGCACGCATTTTGCAATGGAACTATTTTCGGGTATCAAAACCCATTGTTTTGATACCAAATCAGTAGGTTAAACATGTTTTGACATGTTTAACTCGTCACTATTAGTTTAGTGCTTGTTTAGGGTCGTAAGTTAAGCGGTCTAAACAACCGCTTAGACTTTCAAACCCGACCCGATTGGTCGATCATTAGGATCCAACCAAGCTCGATTAGTGATCATAGTTGCATAGGGAATAACCACTGAGGTTATACCTTATGATCACATAGGATTGGTTAGTTATTTGTTAAGTAGCTTGTATGCCCATGAGAAATGACCAAAACGCCCTTTTGAAGCATAAATCCGTATTTTACACACGTGAACATGTTTTTGACATATAATCTGATTTAGTAACATGTTTAGGAATTATTGGGCATGTAAGACTTGACATAGCACATAGTTAACCATCCGAACATAGTTTTTCGCGAACGACGCGTTAAAGTAGCATAAGCTACCTTAATGGGTCGTAACGGGTCGAAAGCACTTAGGTTAGGTTCCGATTTAGAATGTAGGCTTTGTTAAACCATGTCACATGAGTTTCCACATTCATTTGGTTTACAAGACCTCATTCTATCCGATCCTCCGATTTAGGTGTCAATTTTATTTACTAGTGATCCGATTACTAGGTACTACTTGAATTTCCTTGGTTTGTCTGAGCTTCGCTAAGTTCTTTAGATCAAGGATACCCTTCTATTCAATGTGAGTACATAGTTCCCCTATTTTACTGTTTTCAATTGTTTTGGGGTGATTCATATGTATTAAAACGATTTTGATATTTTAACGATGTTTTAAAAAACGATTAAGATGGTTTATATTAAACTAAAAACGATTTCGATAATGTGAACGAAACTTGTTGGTTGTAACTACATAACAAATGACATTCATTAGCATTGATCAAGCCGACCAGTATTAGGTTATGGTGCCATAGGATCTGACAAATCCCGTTATCATACTACACCCATGGTTATGTGTGGGGGTTATGTAGGTAACGACCGAATCTGATGATTGTTAACTTACCCTTTGGTGGTTTGTTAATACGATAAACGAGGTGGTCGAGTCACGAAGGTTTGAATGTTATTAGCGAAGCGACCAAAAGTAGTTTCACAATTAAAACGAATACGATTTTGGGACGAATTAAACGATTTGGAACGATTTAAACGATATAAACGATTTGAACGAACGATTGGTTTTGGGTAGTGATTAGATAATGGGACGGGTGTAGCATGATAAAAACATGGTAGATACGCCGCTGGTACATCTTATATATAAGTGCTTTTATCATATTACATTGCGTGTCATTATTTAGTTCACTTGGGAAATGATTTGAAACGATATAAACCATACGAGTTTTATTAGTGAGTTTTTAACGAGATGTTTTACGAAATGGTTTTCTAAAACAAATGTTTTTGAGTTAAGAATCATGGCTACGAGATTTTATAAATTATAACCATCTAGATTTGAGTTGGTTAATCATGTTGCAATACTATATACTTTTCAAAACAAGGTTTTCGAGATATTGCAATATATATATAAACGAGCCATGATTCCGGTCCTCTTATAAAACCTATGTGCTCGCCAGCATTTCTTTGCTGACTTTGTTTTTACATATGTTTCAGGTGATGTTGCGTGATGATTGCTAGGGAGCATGTTCACGTAGGATTTGGACGTGGCCTTAGTGACATTAAAACGATAGTAGACGATGTTTAAATTGTTTGTTTGGTTTAAGACAATGTAATTTATTTGATAATTCAATAAAACAAAACTTTTAATTACCATGGTTGTTGAAACGATGATTCTGTTACAACACTCCCCGACGTTTCCGCCACGGTTTTGTTGTTTTAACGTGGTCGGGGTGTGACAGTGTTGTCGACGAAGAGTGTAATGTTCATCAATGATAGGTGCCGACGAAGGTTAGAAGGTTCGGCCAAGGAAGTTATGACGAAGAGTGGTAGAGTTCGTCTGTGATGAAGGTTGGAGGTTCGGCTGAAATAGGTGTCGACGAAGGTTAAAGAGTTCGTCAGAATCAAATATGACGAAGACTTGAAAGGTTCTTCCAAGTTGCATGCGATGAAGGTTAGTAATTGTTCATCCAATAAGCTTTGTTGACAATATGAACCAGACAAGAAGATATTTTCTAAACCAACTCTTATCCTTTATCTGACACAAAGACTTTCTTTTCAAAGACTCCTTACTGAAATACTACTAAATTCAACATTCATCATTGTTATGTCACCTTTTTCAAACAACAGTATTTTAATCAACAATAATTCATAACACAAATCTTCAAACAATAAACCCAGAAAATGAAGAACAGCTTGAACTCTATGATGTTTTCGGCGAGATTATGAGTTTACCAGTCACCTGAAAATTTTCCGACACAAATTTTGCACAATGTTTCAATAATAACCCAATTCTAACATATATGCATAAGTTTTAACAAGGTTTTTATTAAAACAAACAGCAAAACAACAAGGTTTTTCGAGAATTTTAAAGTGATTTTCCGGAAAATGTATGATCTTCAAGCTCAAAAAATCAAGAAAAACACCTATTAATCTTTGAAAAACACAAGAAAAACAACTTGGTTTAAACAAGGAATCGAGCCAATGCTCTGATACCAATTGTAGGTCCACCCGGAGGATCGAGTCAACCTCTATTTCTGTTTTCCGACAAACCCGAAAGTGCGGAATCCAAACGGGTAAGTTAAACCAAGTTACGAACACGTAAGACACAAGATTCAACGATTAACAGTCAATGTATTAATGCTATGAAACGGTTACAATGCGGTGTTTACAAATGGTCTCTGCAAACTCTCTGTGTGTGTGTGTTACAGTGTGTTCGCTCTCAAATCTATTCAGACTTGTCTATTATTTCAGTCTTTTGTTGTTGTTTAAATACTACAGCATGATTGGCGAACCTTCTGTAGTCGACGAAGGTTACTGACGAACCTTCACATGTGACGAAGGTTCTAACCTTCGTCACTTTCACATTTGGACGAACCTTAGGAGTTCGTCACATACACATCTCATCATCCTTCGTCATGCATGGTATTTCTAATTGGACTAAAAGTGATATCACGTTGAACTTTCAATCCTTGCATGTGTATGTTATGAGATGACATCATCATGATGATGTCATGGTGATGTGTAGGCGGGAAGCGGTTCGCGGCTACTCGTGTTTCGCGTGTTGAACTCTGGGGCGTACGACGGAGGAATGTCGGTATGTCGGGCTTGAGCCGAACCTAACCTAACCGAGTCAAACCAAACCAAGTCGAACCGAACCGAGTCGTGTCCACTTAATATGTATCAACAATAACAAGCTAACCTGAAATCTGGTACTGGCTTTTTGGTGATCCCCGATTTGCATGATAGAAAGCCTCTATGGTTGATGTTTGCAAAATGCAACATATAAATTACATCAATTGTGGCATAAAACTAACCCTTTTTTAGTACTAATGTTGAAAAAAGTGTGCTTTTGTCTTCTTTTTGTATTTTCAGGATTAAATGAGCTCTAATTAACAAAAGAAGCAAAAAGACAGCTAAATCTAACATAAATACAAGAAAAGGAACAAACGTGACATGCCCGACTCCCCAACAGCATCTTCCCAAACAAAACCAAGAAGACAGAAGGCTGAACACGCCCCGTGCTCAGTGAACACGGGGGCGTGCCCAAGTGCTAGCAGAAAAGACAAAGTTGTAGAAGCTTCTATCGCCCACCACGGGGTCGTGCTCAGCGGACAACGGGCCATGGTCAACTCTAAGATTCGCAGAATCTAGGGAAATCTTGATAGTACAGATTTGCTTCTGCGCACCGGGGCGTGCCCAGTGGACACGGGGGCGTGGTCAACTGATGCAGACAAACTGCAATTAATGAAGAAAGAGAAGGATGTTGGACACGGGGCCGTGCCCAATGGACACGGGGCCGTGCCCGAGCTACTGTTCAGCCTATAAATAGGGGTGCTTGGCTCAATTGCAACACATCCCTTGGCACACCACCTCTCTCACACTTCACCCACCACCCACCACCACCATAACACCGTCATCCACCACTATCATCCATTGTCCATCATAGAGTGTGTGAGTCGTCTCGGGATCCAAGATTGATCGTAAGAGTTCTTGACAATCAAGGCCATGTTTGCCTAAGTCTCTTACATCACTTGGTGAAGACAAAGTGTCTAGTGTAATACTTTTTATTTTTAATCTTTTCTCACTTTTTACTTGGTTATGTATTAATGACTTTAATAACTAGTTTCTTATGTTGAAGGTGATTTTTCCTTATCGTTTGTCCGTGGTGTCTTGGCATTATTTTACTGTCTATATAAAATAAAAGATTTTCACCATTCATATCTCCACGGTCTATATGGAGGTATGTTGGCTAACTGGTCGGGGGTTAAGGGAACGGTTTGGTAAGAGTCTTGCCTTGTTCAGCGTATAGATCCTGTAAGGACATGGGTCAAATTTAGTAGGACCTCCTTCAATACTTAACGGTATTGGATGGCGGGGGTCCAAACTCTTTGATCCCCTCATATGTAAGCTACTATTAATACTTTAACCCGGCTACTTAGCACTGTATCCCTGCTGACTCAGACTACTTAGCCGAGGGTAACGTCACCTTCAAAAGAGGGGCCTACCATAATATGCATTAATAACTTAATTAATTATCTTTCAATAATCCGACCCTTTAGGATTGTATCCTTGCTGACTCAAACTACTTGGTTAAGGGTAACGTCACCTTTAAAAGAGGGGCCTACTACAATAACTAAGATAATCTCTTAAAAAGTGCAAAAGTGCGGAAATAATCAAAGGTTACACTAAACACGAGTCGGAGCCAAGTGATTCATCTTGTCTATCTGTTTTTATTTTTATTTTATTTTCAGCATTTTAGTTAGTTTTTATTTTTCTAGTTTAAAACCTTTTTCTAACCTTTTGATTTGATTAGACGTTAAGGATAAACCGGTACTAAAAGCTCTTGTGTCCTTGGACGACCTAGGTATCTTGCCAACACTATACTACGCTCACGATGGGTGCACTTGCCCATATGTGTGTTTGGTGTTAGTAAAATATCGTGTTTTATAAATTTAAAACTTGACTAACGTGTAAAAAGGGCTTAAAAATATACTTAAATCCATATACACACCAACCCGCATCAATGGTACCAATGTTTTCCCAGTAACCATCATACAGGTAGGCTTGTACCTACAACGAATAAAACAATTGTCTTAACGTTTAGGCATACGATGTGCATTAACTTTTCAGATGAGTTTTTATGGGTCGTGCTTGTGGGTTAATAGGTCAAACCAAACACGAACCCGGAAATTTGACACAAACCCAAACACGACATGAAGCTGAAAATCATGTCAAACACATGAACTCGGAGATGACACGTGTTTTCATGGGTTGGCCGCACTAACTTAACCCGAAAATATATATATATATATATATATATATATATATATTATATTATTTTTGTTTTTTTTTGTTTTTTTTTTGCATATTCACTTAAATTACAAATTTACAACAAAAATATAAATATGTATAAAAAACATTTAAACTATAAAACCACATGCTCATTTCTGTTTTTAACTTCCAAAATATCCAATAAGTTTAATCTATGATATTATAAAACACATTTTTTCAAAAACAAAAAATTAAAATAAAACAGGTTAAACGGGTCAACCCGAACACGACCTGTTTAGCTAAATATGAAGTACGATCTAAACACAAGTCTACAAATTTCGTATTAGGTTTGTGTCATATCTGAAAAGCATGCCGCTAAATTATGATAAATCGTTAAAAAAATGGGAAAATGTATAAGGTAAGCGCCTATACTTACCCGCAGACCGATTCAAGTTGCACCTGGAATTACTTCGCTTCCAAAGTCATTCGCCTTTGGAAACTTCTCTCTCAACAAATCCAACATTACATTCTTACTGAAAACATATATTCCCATACTTGCAATAAATGGCATTTCTTTGCTAGCTTGTCATCCAGACTGAGAATGGTAGTATCATCCTAAAGTTAATATCTAAAATCAATAACATTAACTCGAAGAAGATACAATCAAATTAGGCTATCTTTTCCTTTTTAGGCAACCATGAGAGCCCATTAAGCAAAACTCACTGGCCCCATCAATACACTGCTAACAGTGCAGGTGACCTTCAAAGGGTTAAGGCACCCACCCCTTGAAGGTTCAAATTCGACTATCTTCATACCTTCATTGCTTGTAACTTTTCTCCCTTCAGCTTTTCTGAAAACTCGATTATCCTACCTTCCCCGTCAATTTTCATCAAACCGAACAAAGTAGCATGTTTCTCATCCATGGGCAGCGCCTAACGTTTATGTCAGCATCGCTTACCCTATCTGCTTAAATAAATTTTTCATAGTCCATACGATACAAATTATCACCAGCAAGAACCAAAAATTCAAACACATTTTGTTCTTCAAGCAACCATAGATACTGCCTTACAACATCAGTTGTGCCCTATTCATTGTCCACAACTAAACATAAATCACAGACATAAAAAATGCAACTCACCGAGTCTAAACTCACTCACTCAGTTGATTGTTAACAATTACCTGGAACCAGTCGGGATTCTCGGGACTTTGTTGGGCTGCAAGAACTTCAACAAAGCCTTCATTCTTGTAGCCACCCATGTTGCTTGCATACGTGCGTCAGAATTGATAAGCAAGTTCAACAACTACAAAAAAAGAAAAAGAAAATCAAAAGCAAACTGAACCAACCATATGTCATACAAGAGAAGCAACATTCCCACAAGTTGTTCCTTTGAGTCTGCAATAGGTCAAATAAAGGTATAGGATAATAAGAACATACCCTTTTTATAACACCCTCTGCATAAATTCAAGTGCCTTTCGGATGTGCTTCCAAAACCCAAAAATAGTTGAGTGCAAATCGAATAAGATCTCAGATAAGCTTAATTTCACCATCATCCGGTCAATAACAAGAACAAAATCAGCATCTCAAAAACGAACTACAAAAATTAGGGTTTACATTCATCATCGAGTCAAAAAGGAAACAAACCAACGACCTCAAACCAGAATGTTGGTGCATCCGTCTGTCGACTTCGTCTTGTATCGAGTCTTGTATTGTATTAGATAGATCAAGGCACGAAAAACGAGAAATGTATGTTTATAGGTATTTCACATGAAATGACACATGGGTCATTTCATACGAAATCAAGTGAGTAATTTCGCTCGAAATCATGTGTTGATTTCGTTTGAAGTAATTCCGTGCGAAATCAGATTTCGCTTGGGCCGTTTCAAGCGAAATCACCTAGCCTATAAATACCTGTCGTGCCAATTCATTTGTAACGATTCTGATTCCGGTAGCGAAGCTCTGCCAAAGTGTCTACAGCATTGTAATCGATATGATATCAATCAAAAGACAGTTTAAAATGATTTCTTGTGGAATTCAACTGAAATAACACTGATACATCTGTTTCCGCCTTTTGTATTGGTGAAGATCTCTTCTGATCGACTCGTTTGGGTCACAAAACGATCCTACAAGTGGTATCAGAGCTCAGGAGGAAGAGTTCTTACCATTTCAGCTGCAAAATCTGTTTTCTACACCTTCTTTTCAAAATTAAACAACTTTTCATGGTCAAAATGGCTTGATTTTCTCACATTATATGCGAAACAGTGTTTTAACAAACCCTAGAAAGAATCAGACTCTAATTCGAAGTATAAGATGATCAATTTTTGAAAAAATTGTCCGAAAGTGTGATTTCACTCGAAATTGATATCATTTCGCTTGAACATTGTCGTATTTCGCTCGAAATGAGATCATATTTTGCTTCAAAGGTGATTCCGCTTGAGTGTGAGCATCAGAGTGTAATTTCGCACGAAATAGCAGTTGATTTCACACGAAATCATCTATTTCGTTTGAAGGTGATTTCGCATCAAAGGTTATTTCGTATGAAAGTTGATTTCGCGTGAAAAACATACTGATTTCGCTTGAAAAGTTGATTTCGCTTGAAAGAGGATTGATTTCGTTTGAAACTTAATTCCGTATGAAAGGTTGATTCCGTGTGAGAAGTGTATTTCGTTTGAAACTGACAGTTTGTGAACTTTTGTAAACTAAATCATGGAGAACGGGTTTTATAATGCCTTTGCTAGTCCGATGAATTTAGTTCAAAGTACGATGCTTGAAAATGAAACAGGGACAACTCAAAAACCGCCAAAGCTCATGAGTATCGAGGAATACAGTGGATGGGCTGAACGTTTTGAAACTTGGGTTCAAGCATATCACTTAGATGTGTGGGAACACACTGAATCTCAATATACTAGACCAGTCGGAAATGGTGGGGTGAAAGTTGATATTAGAGATTTAGGGGCTGATGAGAAAAAGAAATACAAAGATGAAAAAATGATGGTTAGTCTTTTGCAGCAAGCCATTAAGGAAGACATCTTGATTTTACTTCAGCACAACGGAAGTGCACATTCGATATGGGTAGAATTGGAATCAAAGTTTCTTGGAAGTGATGAAATGATCAAGAATAAAAAGTCGCTTATGAAAAAAGAATTTGATTTATTCAGAGGATTGAGAAATGAAAACACCAAGCAGATTATTGAAAGGTATTGCAATTTATTGAAGAATATGAAAAGATTAAACATTCAAAAAGATAAAGACAAATTGATTGAAAAATTGGCTGATGCTTTGCCACATGATGAGTGGGGCACATATCTTATGATGTTGAAAAATAAACCAGGTTTTAACGATCTGACATTGAGCGAGTTCATTAAACAACTTGAAGCTCAAGAGATGGAACAAAGAAAGATAGCAAGAATGAAGAATTATGAAGGAGAACAAGATATTAGTTTGTATTACAAAGGTGGTGTTAGTGATAAAACCAACCTTTCTCCAAAGGTTGAAACTGCTTTCAATGCAAAAAGTTCTTCTGAAAATTCATCTCAGGGATCAAGCAGCAAAACAGGATTTACTTCATTTCCATCATTTGATCCACATTTTTCTGCAATAAAGAGTGGCAAAGTTCTTCAATGCAACATTGCTTTAAATCTGGAGAATGATCAGAACTACTCGGAAGAAGTTGCAAAAAGTCATATGTGTCTGTTGGTGACTGTGCTAGAGTCATATGGGAGTTTGGTTGCAGGAAGGATCGGAAATCCAATGCTGACTAAGGAGGATTACGATCAGGTTGATGCTGAGGAGATGGAATTGATGGATATAAAGTGGTGTTTGGCGAGCGTGTTGAGAAGAGCTGAAAAGTTTAAACAGATTACGGGAAGAGATGATTTCCGTGATGCAAATGTTTCAACTTTAGGATTTGATAAATCTAAAGTTACTTGTTTTCGTTGCAGTGAAAAAGGGCATTTCAAGAGAGAGTGCACAAACCGTGACGCTAGTGGAGCTCAAAATCCTTTCGGAAACAATGACTACTATCGGAAAGCGATTTATCATCAAGTTGCTCAACAGCCGTATCATCAACAGCAGCCACAAACTGCTCATGCTAGGAAGGAGATTGAAGATTCAAAGAAAGCGTGTCTGGTCAATCAAAATGATGAAAGTTCATCAAAAGATTTCAGTTGGGATAAATATATTCCAGCTGATAATAAAGCATGTATGATAAATCAAGATGATGAAAGATTACCAGAAGGATAAAGCTGGGAAAACTTTAGCTGGGATAATTATTGTCCAGACAAAGAGATCTTAAAAGATAAAGCCTTTGTTGCTCAAATTGTTAAAGATGGTGGTGATAATTACATGGTTGATGATTATTGGGCAGAGAAAATGAAAAAATATTTAGCCAGGCAAAGTAAAAAAGTTGAAGAAGAGGTTTGTGTGATAAAGAAGCAGGACAAAGAAATTCCATTGTTTGAGGTTAAAAAGGAAGCTGTTGCAGAAAAAGTAACCGAGAGTTGTGAAAACGGTGATACTATGAAGAAGCAAATCAGTGAATTGATTCACAACTTGAACAGGATGAAAGAGTCATATGATGTCCTGAACAAAGCCATGAATCAATACAACGAGTCGATCAGTGAACAAGCTATAGCAATGAAGACACTCAAAGGAGCGTACATGAGACAGCTTGACAATGTCAACTATTACACTAAAAAGTGTGCTGAGCTTGAATTAAAATTGGAAACTCAGAGAATAGAAACCGAGAGAGTAAACAGTTTATTAAAAAGTTACTCATGTTCTATTTTTGTGGTTGACAGGATTTACCCCATAGTAGAAGAAATGAAGACTTTTGAAGAAAAATCTGAAGAGAAGAAGTCTGAAACAAAAGAAGATGATGAAGTGAAGATTTCTGGTAAGAAACCAAGTGTTGTCTATAATAAATGTCCACCTCCGGCTGAAAATGGATATTCTCCTCGAAATCCAAATTCAGAAAGAGTAAAAAAGGCAACAAACTTACAGTGGGAGTCTGAGTCTTCAGATAATTTGCCAGAAAACATTTATGTTACGTTCACATCGTCTGACACTGATAATGAGTCCGAGTTAATAAAGAAAGTGGTCGATCAGGTGTTGGATAAGGATGAAATGGAGGAGTCCAAATCAGAGTCAAAGTCTGAGTCCAACCTGTCAAATTCAACAGTCAAAAGAGACAAACGGGTTTATAATAAAGAATTTTTGTTATCAAAATCTAATTTGAATGACGAACCGATCAAAGTAGCATATACTTTGAAAGATTCTGACAAATTATATTTTGATGAGGTTTTTCCAATAAGAGGCGTTAAAACTGAAATGATCAAAAAGGTTTTTAAACTAACACAAATTAATATTTCTGAAATAAAAGATGTAAATCTTTCTGGAAAACCTAAAACTTACACCTCAAGAGTTCAACAACGTTTAAACAAGAAAAAGGGTTACAGTTCTGGTTCAGGTTATCAAAAGAAACCAAACCATAACAGTAATTTCAAAAAGAAAGAACTTGGTTTTATTCCACCAAAAAATCATAAAAATGAGAAAATTTATAAACCAAAAACTGTTTTTGTTACAGGAAAATCATCTGAAGAAGAAAAAGAGCAAGTGTTTAGAAAGTAATCTAACAAAGAATTCCTTGCCAATAAGCAAGAAGAAATGAAGAAAAGTGTTGCTCAGAAGAAGATAGAGACGAGAACCTGTTTTCAATGTAAAACAGTTGGTCGCATTGCCAGGAATTGTTCAAAGGCAATACAAACAAAACAGGGAGTCTCTGGTAAACTGAAAGAAAAAATTGTTGAGAAAACCGAACCACCAACAAACAGATTTAAAGTTTTTGAAAATTCAACTTTTAAGGTTGGTGAATGTTCGAAAGATGTTTACAAAAGAAAGGAGAAACTTAACAACCAAAAATGGGTTGTTAAGAATTCAAGTGATAGTTCTGGTGATGAATCTGATTCCATAAAACCAGAGGAGCCAAAAGTTGTTATGAAAGAAGAGAAGTCAGTTCCGCATTTTGATGATACAAATTTTCCACTATTGCGGGCTGAAAATTTGAAATCTAAAATTGGCAAAGTTAAAATTTCAAATCAATTCTTTCCTAAAAAGAAAGAATTTGATGTTGAAAAGGCTTTTAACCCCACAGTGCAAAACATTTTTAGTAAAATGATTGATGGGAAGGTCAAGGGGGTTAAAGAATTTTATGAGAAGAAAACAAAGAAACTGAGTGTTGATAAATCGGAATCTCCCAAGGACCGTCAGGCTTGGGAGAATCTCTCTAACTGAAAAACCTGACTTGCCAGAGCTCCCAAGTTGGTAATCGCGGAGCATGAATCGGCATCATTCTTAAATTGTTTTTGAAAATTGAAAAGTTTTCACTAGTATGACTTGCCGGAACTCCCAGGTTGGTAAGTGTGGAGTAGGATTCGGCATCTTGAGATTTCAACATACAAATGGTAATGGATGGTAAGCAAACCAACAAGTGGTTGAAAAAGAGGTTTTACCTACAAATGGTTAATCAAGGTCATTAAGTTGAACTTGATTTAACTTTCATTCAGATAATTGGAAAACAATGTGATGAATTAATCCCCTAACCTACAAGTGGTTTTATGAATTCAACAAAACTAATTTTCTGGAAAAACCATTTACTTAAAACAAACTTAAGTGTTTTGAAATCATAATGGGAAAATAGTTTGTTGTCAGGGGGGAGTTCTGATTGTTTATGCCAAATGGATGGCGATTTGAAGCAATTCACATCATGTTGTCATTTAAACTGTACAAATAGAGTGTCAAACTGGTTATACAGTTTGTTTTCAAATTTCCTTTAAATGAATTTGAATTTTAGGGGGAGTAAGAAATTTCAGAAAATCCAAAAACATTTGAAAATTTGAAAATCCAAAAACCCAAAAACATGATAAAACCAGAAAAAGACAAAAACATGAGATAATTAAAAAGAGTTTTGTTGTGAAAAAGAGGAATTGATAGTACATCAGTAGACGATCACAGCATGCTAAAGAATTGGAAAGATAAAAAGTGATAAACGGTGTCACTGATGATGTGCCAGTAGGTTTTTGCACATTTAGTAGATTGTATCGAGATATAAACCTAAATTTCACACTTGCTTATCTCGTGGGGAACATCTCTCGGATATATGGGTAACCCCCGAAATCTTGTTTGAAAGGTCCCTCTTTCTGAGATACTAGGTCTTTATGCTTAGTGATATCTGGGGTACTATCCCGGGACTTCTGATTTTGCGGAAGCAATGGCCTAGTCCCCGTATAATACTTTTTGCTTGCTTGAAATTTTGTGTGAAAAATTAAGTGGATCAGTATAATACTTATCTCGTGGGGAACATCTCTCAGACACGTGAATAAGTTTAAGTCTCTAAAACATTAACCTCGTATCTGGAAACAGTTGAATTTTGTGTGAAAAATTAAGTGGATCAGTATACTGACAATCTAAGTGAATCGTTTAGAACTTAAAATGTTTAAAAAGCTTAACGGTGTTGGTGATTTGTCTCATAAAGTGATATGATCCTCTTACACAAACTCACAAAAATATTGTCTGTAAATATTTCTTTACTGCATTTCGTTATAATCAAAATACCAAAAAGATTTTAGTGTGTTTTAGCATAAATTTTGAAAAATTCAAAAAGATTTTCGACAACTGATCTTGAAGAACTGATTTTCAAAATTCCAAAGTGCTAAACATGATGAACAACAGGTTTGGGAGAAGTGTTTTTGAAATAAAGAATGTTTGCGTACAAGTGGTCATCAGAAGCTTTTAAATGATAAATCATTCTGAAAAATTACCTGCAAATGATATAATTTTATCAAATATATTAAATTTGTGAAACTTATGTTTGTGGTAGAGATTGTGCAGGAATGAAGTTTGAGAAAAGCCAGGTTACGATTTTAGAACCTGTGAAAAGTGAATTCCAGACTACGATCCCAGCTTAGCGAAAGGGGGAGTCTGATGACATCAAGAGGGAGTTTGAAGATGTAAGATGCTGATGCTGATGATCTTAAGGAATTAAGAGACCTGATCAAGAGGAGTATAGAACCAGGTTGAGATTATGGAAGAAAGAGAAAGAGATTGATTGAGGTTGCTTACAATGGAGAATTTTTGGAGAGAGCGAGAAGACTGATAAAGGCTGAAGGTTTGACAACCGAAGACTCGACACCGAAGACTTCGTCAACATCCGAGGGGGAGTCTGTTGGTGCATCCGTCTGTCGACTTCGTCTTGTATCGAGTCTTGTAATGTATTAGATAGATCAAGGCACGAAAAACGAGAAATGTGTGTTTATAGGTATTTCGCATGAAATGACACATGGGTCATTTCATACGAAATCAAGTGAGTAATTTCCAACGAAATCATGTGTTGATTTCATTTGAAGTAATTCCGTGCGAAATCAGATTTCGCTTGGGGCGTTTCAAGCGAAATCACCTAGCCTATAAATACCTGTCGTGCCAATTCATTTGTAACGATTCTGATTCCGGTAGCGAAGCTCTGCCGAAGTGTCTACAGCATTGTAATCGATCTGATATCAATCAAAAGACAGTTTAAAGTAATTTCTTGTGCAATTCAACTGAAATAACACTGATACATCTATTTCCGCCTTTTGTATTGGTGAAGATCTCTTCTGATCGACTCGTTTGGGTCACAAAACGATCCTACGCAGAAGAGAGGGGTATGTGGAATCATTCGTCTAAAACGGACGCAAGTTAACCAGAGCCATAACATACCATAGATCAAGACCCAATATGTAGGCATACGACAGTTTGAGGCACAGAACAACACCATCGCCGCCTAGGAGAACGCCACGAACAGATGGTCCCAGCAGCTCCTGTTAATCCCGCCTCTTCTCTATATATGTTTCTCTCTCTAACTCCATCTCCTCCGTGGATAGGGTTAATTAGGGTTTGGGAGAGATGGAGATGCGAATCAGTGGTGGTGGGGAGGGAGACGGTTGTGAACGTGATGAGGGAGACGCTAATTAGAGTTTGGAATGAAGCATTAGAAAATGCTACGTGGCATTTGAATGAATTAACGGAAGAGAAATGTTGACATGTGGGCTTTCTTGGATTAGGGTTTATCTCATAATTCCTATGTACTATTATTAATTATCTCTGGAGCCCTCAAAGTTCAATACAACTAGTACAAGCCCAAAAGTGATATGAAGCCCGAATATAAAGTTTAATTAAATAAGTAATTAAACGTGAAATTATTTATAGCGTGTATAAATAATAAATATAGTTCCGCAAGAATATATAATTATTCCAGATAATTATATATATTTATTTCCGTTAATTGTTCGTGATCACATATTAACCATGTTAAGCGTATTTAATGTTCGTTGCCCAAGGTGTAACTCTTACGGGTCATAGCTCAGTCAGCAGCGTTGATATATCGAATCCGTTCATATAAATCCAACAATCTCCCACTTGGACCACCTTTGATAAAATCCTTAACATAGACAGCCAACGACGTTCTAGGTGCAAATGGCTGCCCCCCCCAACAAAGTATGACACTTTAAAGTCGTTAACCAAAACACCTTGCTATTAATAACAACTTAATGTTGCAAGACAATAGACTTATGGCAATCGTTGTCATTCATCCTTTTTGTAAAAGACATCAATTGAATCAATGAGACATGGATTAAGTTCATTCTCATATGGTGTTCAATTATTATTGTTCTTGATCAAGAGTCAAGTGGTACAATCAAACACACAGGAAGTTTGGATAAGGCCTTACACTTCACCAGTTTTAATCAACGAGGGCGACATGATGTCTAACTGTTACATATCATGTAAGAGTACTATAACACCTCGAATATTTTGACGAATAATATGGCAACACGTGTCCATTTAACTCTCAAATATTCCCAGTAAGTTGGACGAGAGGGACAAAATATTTAAAAATGTCGAAGTTTGGGTGTTGAGGGGTCAAATATGGGAAAATGCCAAACTTTTGGCTTCTGACGGTGTAACGCCCTAACACGTAATAACTTAAAAATGACGCAGCGGAAAAAGAGCCTGAAAAATTTCTTTCACAGTTAGACACATTACTTACATAAAGGCTCAATTATGAAATGTCAAGCATTAACTAAAGGAAATATACAACATTTACTTCTAATTAACACTTTAAGACGTTGCATAAATAAAGCTAAGTGACCGTTTTGTCCGTACAATCCTTGCTCTCGACTAGATCTATGCTCGCTTCTCTTCGTTAGTGGTAGAAGAAATCCGTGTAATACCTGTGGACATCACATACAACATAACCATTAGTCATTAACAACATCATACGACATGATTCTCATATAGTCTAATAAAGAATGACATTTAACAATAGGAACTTTGATTCATTCAATTATCCTCACGTATTTTCTTGTTCCGAGTTCGACTTCGGTACCTCATGAACCCGGTGTTCTTATACCTGCATTGCATTTCAACCTCAAAGCACACCATTACCAATCGTTAATGCCCAAACATAAGGAAACCATTCCTTCATTCCTTCATACATTTATAACATCTCGCATTCACAAACATAAACATTCCTAATTCCTACGTGCATTCATAGCAACCCACCTTCGTACATACATACGTTACAACATGTTGATGTCAGAAACTGTGTAGCTGACGCTATCCAAAGACCAAAAGACTGCAAGATGTTTGAAGACAAAGTTACACTATGAAGCTATTGTCAAGGGGGAGTTTGTTAGTGCATATTCTATGACAACAGCTTAATAGTTTGATTATTTACTCTTTTGATATTCTGTAACGGGCTTAGCATATTGGTTAGTGAGTTAATTAGTGTAATGGGCTAGGAGAATGGCCAAGCCCAGACCAAAGCCCAGTATGCAAACATGGTTGTAGTATATAAACAACATGATGCATTAGGGTTTGTGTTAGACACTTTGATAGCCAAGTTAGAGAAAATAGAGAGAGGAGTTCGAAATCTATAGAGAGTGGCTAGGAGATTTCGGGTAGTATTGAATTGATTGTAAACATTTATGTTGGATAATCAATAGAAGACCAGATTGATTGAAGTGTGTTCGTGTTCTTCGTCTAATAATCTTGTTTCTATGTTCGAAGGTTTATCATGGGGATTCCGCACCCTTGATAGATTAACAGTCTTGTTACGATCCATACGGGATAGGGACCTACACAACATACGACCATACAATCTTATTTACCTCTATGAGTGCATATACGGTTACGGGCTCCTGCTTAATACTTTTTCGCACATACTCTTACGTTATCATGTCAAAATTTTAACTTTACTTAATATAGGCATTTTACATATCGACATACACACTCACTTGTTTCTAGATACGTTTACTTATAAATTTTCCTTCACTTACACAAGGGTAATTCCATACTTTTACTATCCGGAGAACAATAACATTCATTTATAACAAAACAACTATTTAAGGTATTCATTTGCAATCATATACACGTTTACAATCGAGTCTGAGTGCTGAAACGAACTAGAAAAACAAGTTTTGCCAACTTACTGGCTCTCGCAGGGCGCGACAGATACAACCCCGGGCGGTCGCGGGGCGCGAGAGTGGTCGCGTTGCGCGACGATAAAGCTGGTTTGATGTCGCGTAGCGCGACAACCCCTTTTCGACAGAACCATTTCTTTTGCTGCTGCACTTTTTGCCCAACTATGCATTCTAACCAATTCTCAACTTAAAACTTGCATAACTTATTACCTAGACGTCCGTTTTGAGTAATTATTGTTTCTACGCGTCCGTAATTTAATTACGGATCCGTTTACCATCCTTACTGAGATCAAAAGCTGAATTATAAGAAAAAGACTTATAGATCCTTCATGCATCATTACTTAATCAAACAAGATTTCCTCGCATTTGTAATTATTAAATAATCCCCTACACATACTAATAAGTGAGTCGGAGGTTACTTACCTCGTGCATCCAAGTTTGTGCATAGCTTCCTTATTTACCCTTGACACATTGCCCTTCCATGCTTGTATCCATGTTGACATGGTTCCCACACTTTCATGTTATCATCAACACTTTCTAGTTAGCACACATACCATTTGTACATGATTATGAGCATACCATTTGCATAATTCACATTTGACTTGCATTAATCAATCCTAACAAGCATATGACATGTACCTGATTTCACATCCTTTTAAACCCATATAATCCATCGTGTCATTCCATTGTTACATATTTATAGACCATGTACCATACGATTATCTATAATCTTATAATCACAACCACAAGTCTAGCCATATTCCTTGTGCGTAGTTGACTTTCAAAAGTCAACGATTTATCATTTTAACTTTCGGCTTAATCTCATATACTCATGACATCCTAATAGGCTGTTTTGGGGCGTTCGTTTACTGTACTTACAATCTTGAAAAAAATTACAATCTTTCTATGTGACGTGTCCCTCAGAGGGATTATCCTTGTGTTAAATTTTTAGAGTCTAACTCTCTATCAAAAATTTACAAAAATTCATTTACTAAGCTGCAATTAGGTTTGTCACTTTTGACTGCAGCTTAGAGAAAAATTCATTTAAAATTCCTCGTTTATCCGATTGACGAAATTCCAGTTGGAGATTTTTGGAATCACCTGAGGCTACCTACAGTTAAAATTTGAGATCATAACTCAATCCCTAAATTGAGTTATGACATTCGTAAATGGGCTGCAAATTCTGCCAGAAAATGCAGCCTGAACCTTCGATACGGAAAAATTCATAAAACGTTCATTTTTCGTCGAAAAAATGCAATTCCAGTTGGGTTTGAAAGGTTCTTCCTGGGAGTTCATCAAAACTCAATAAACACCAGTTTTTGACAAGATTTGACCAAGTTACAGCCGATTACATGTAATCGGTTGTAACCTTCTGGACAGATTTAGTTTTCATCAAATCTTTTCTAAATATCTATCATTCTAACCTCACCTAAACATTTCATCATACACCTTGTGTACAAACCACCAATAAAGCACATGATACGAGTACCTTATGCATTACTGATGTCTGTCATTAAGGACATGCAAAAATCGAAATAAACTAGTAGCTGGAGTAAGTCGGATATCGAACCAGAGGAGGATTGTGGAAAGTGTCGTAATGAAAAGTATTAATTAACTACTATAGAAAAAGTAAAACTCGGTTGTGTATTTGATTGGTTATGATAAATAGCTAAATTAACGAACAAATTTAAGATTTGAATCAATAGGAGAGAAGATGGTTCCTCCAGATTTCAGGTTTTACAGTTAGCTTCAAATATGTGTTTAATCGTGACCTACATAGACATATGTGTTAAACTTGATTAACTAATTGTGATAACCAACGACTTAGTACTCCGGTCAATACATAACGGGAGGTTATCGAATGATTATCAATTACAATTACAAACCCTAACCCCATGTCAAATATATCCCAATTACTAGAACTCTCGGGAACTAAATGCTTAGAAATTAAGGTTTAAATAAATGCAATTGTTTACAACCAATAAATCAAATCAAGGTGAAAAGCATCGAATGCTTAGATCACCAAGTTAAAACGGTTGTAGCAAACACATAGCATCACCTAACTTACAAAAACCCTCCATTTGGAGGAAAACGTTTAGCCTCTCATCTAGCTCACAAAATCAACAAAAACTTGAATTGATGAAGAAGTCATGGTTGATCAGATGATTCGGTGGAAGATCTTGATGTTTTGGAGGTGAAAAGATGAGTCTTGAAGCTCCTTCGAGTGCCTTTGATGCCCTAGGATCGATCTTGAAGATGGAATGATGAATACCAATCATAACAAACCCTAATATATCACACGAAGCCTTTACTGCGTGTTTTTTACCTTCACGGGCCGTAAGCTACGCTTTGAGGACCGTAGCTTATGGTCCAGAATCTATGTCCACATAATCATACCTAACCGTAGGCTACGGTTGTGAACTAGCTTACGGTTCACATTCTCTGACCATTCCTTCGCTGAAAACTACCAACTGTAACCTAAGGATATGAAACCGTAGGCTACGGTCGCGATACTTGCCCCGCTTTTCCTTCAACACCAACTTTCATCAAATATCATTTTGGTCCCTGTACTTTATATTCTCATATTTCTTCCATATTCAAACATAAAATAACTTTCAACTCAGTACCAAATGGCCCCTCAACTTATGATCTTCTTATTTCTTGCATATATGAGTTTCACACAACTTCCACAAAATACCAAATTAGTCCCCGAACTTTGCTCTTTCACACTCCTTTCACTTGTGAGCCTTTATATCACCCGAACAAGCTTCAACATTCATTCTCAAGCTGCAATATCTAATCCTATGCTTGCAACTTCATCTTTAACCATTGTAAGTGCACGAATTACGTGCTTTACCTGCAAATCACCAACTTCTCATAGTTATCTCATTCTAAGAAAGTAAACAAATCAAATGCACATAAAACATGAAATTTAAACACTCTAAGGCTCGGGTTTCACCCTCTCCATCACATTCCCACACTTACCTTTGCTTGTCCTCAAGCAAACTAACTAGCACTAATCACCATAGCAACAACACCTCTAAACCCCTTAACCGATTCAACTTGTTAAGTCCTAAGTCATACCCATCCCATAGACTGACACAATCGAGATTGACAGTCTGACAACAAATCATGCAATTCCAAAAACTTAAGACTTGTCTATCTAAAACTAACATGTTTACAATTAAACACATGCTACACACCCTTCTCAACGTACTCTCCTCTCGGATTAATATCTGGACTAGCGTGTAATGTGCTAGTATATAAACACTCAATAAGCAAACATGAAATCCTGCAATCATAGGCTTGTATGATAATCACACCTCCACTGTATCATCTAACATGGCACATATCAAAAGGACTTTCGGGTTTTGGGCTTAGGCTAAGGTAGGGAAATTTTTAGGATCTTTTTCTTTTCTAATTGGCTCACAAACAATAACCAAACCGTGATAACTTTATTCAAACACACCTTTGGGTTGAATTTTAGCCAAACAACTAAACCAAATTCAACACTTTTCTTTTTAATTTTTTTCATTTTTCCATACATTTTTTTTATTTTTCTCTTTTTTTTTCTTTTTCTCATAACAATATCATCCACGGTTGGTCTTTCACAATAAACAATGGGCAGAGAAACAAACGGTAGTTAGGCTCAACAGGGCTACTAAGGGAAAATGGTGACACGACAAACATAAACACAAAGGGTGTAACGGGAAATCCTAATGCCGTAATCATATATGTGCACATGTCAAACCCACAGTCTCAGCGTGCATCGAACCATACAAGTTCTAACACAGAATAACACGTAGCCTGCACTCAACAAATGAATTCATTATATAATGTAACCTATCCATCTACAGGCTCAAGATCTCACCAAGAAAAGGTAAAAAGGTTTACGACATGTAGCATATGCAATTAAAACATGTTACCCCTAGATAGACATCTCTTTTCAACTCATTTCCTATAAAAACACTTATCAAACCTACTGTCATGAAACTTAAAGGGACAACCATGACAAGGGACTAATCTAGTCTACTACCGGTAAGATGCCTATTAGGGATTGAAACTTTTGGTTTTCGTATCCAATTAGCATACATAAGGCGATGAGAATTTTTTTAGAATTTTCAATTTTTATACTTTTCATCGATTTCAACCACTTTTCAATCGCTTCAAGCATTATCCACAAATCCCTTCCCGAGCTCCCACATCCCCACACTTGGGATACATTGTCCCCAATGTATGGTGCTTTTAAAATATAAACCCGGGAAAACAACCAACTACCCTCAATGAGCGGCTAACTGATAACAAACAAACAATTAAAAACACCTCCCATAACACACCAAACAGAGTTTTAACACCATCAAACACGAAACACAAAACAAAAAAAAATAAGCAGTAAATTGTTCATAAAGGGAGAGAGCACATGGACCTGAACGAGTCAGAGAATGCGTCACTCGTATGACGGACCCGGTGGTCCACCATAATATCCACCTAAATGCTCATAAAATGAGCTCATGTCGAAAATGTCCGCCAAACCTCCTCCTTGCGGACCTTGCTGCTACGATTGGGATGAAAAAGACTGAGCTGCTTGCTGCTGACTCTGCCGAGCAGGATATGCATATGGCGGTGGCTGGTACGGGTAAGAACTTTGAAAATGCGGCTACGAATACTCTCTCGGCAACCACATAGACCCGTGAACCTGAGGCATTGGGCGTCCAGGTATACCGGGCTCGTACGGTGGCAACTGGCTATAATCCACATGAGGTGGATTTTCACAATATGGAACCCAATTGTAGTAATCATGATAGTGTCGCGTCTGATTTTCATCATATGCTCTCATGTTCAGTTCCATTTCACCGCTAATATGAAGTGCACGGTCAGCACGCCGTAAAACTCCCATCATATCTTCATGCTGCCTCTCTCTGCTTACCTCCAACCTCGAGCCCTGATCATACAACGATTGTTGCCACATCTCCCATCCAGCATATTCTGGCGGCTGGCTACTCTGCACCCTCGCCTGCATATCTTCATTGAACACTCCCCAGGAGTAGTCCGACTACCTCGGTCCCTTATATTGCCTACTTCCACCTTCACCCACTTGAACACCAGCTTCTCTCCTCCTTCGTAACACCTCCTCATCACTTGAATCCAAATCATCCATCTTTCCTTGACTTGGTGGCTGCTTACCCCATTGCAACACTTTCAACTTAGCTCCATCCCCAAACTTTATCTTGTGCCACAGTTTGGTCTTCACATGAGTTATTCGATCACCAGTGCACATTTCAGAGATCGAAAAGGTGGCATGCAGCTTTTCAAAGGGTTTTTTTTTTCAGAAATTGGTACAACCCCCTGTTTACGAAGAAAAGCAATAATCAACCGAGCGTGAGGAATCAACTTTTCCTATCTCTTGTTTTGGCTCTGCCAAATATGCAACATTACCGGCTGCCAAAAAGACAAATGAACTTGCCCCGTCATAAGAGCAAATAGAACCACTAGTTCCCATTTCTGAACGCCCATCATATCTCCCATCTGTGGAGCCACATTTGAAAATACGTATCTCCCATCTTTTCATAAAGTCCCAACGCCCTAAGATCGGGTTTATGAATGCGCTTCTCAAACCAAGCGTTTGATCTGATAGAATACGTATCTCCCATCTTTTCATAAAATAGTTCAGCCTGATACGCTTCTTCTTGCTTGTAAAGGGGGCCATCTCTCCAAGTGGGACGATAAGGAACATCACAATGTCCCCGTGGAGCTTGAACAAAGTCATCCAGTGGTGTTTCCCGGATTTCCACTCCGGTACCCCTTCTTGCCCTCTTTGAACCAACCGCTGCATCCTCCGGTGGTGCGGTTTCCTTTTCCTTTCTTCGGCGTGATTTTACCATCTACAATCACACACAAGCAAACAAACAACTCAAGTTTGTCCAAATCAGCTAATAATATGCTAGAACAACTGTGTAGTTCATGCAACTTCCCCACACTTGTTCTATGCCATGGCTATACTTGTTTACTAGTTAAATCCTTACCCAACATATTTCCAATTCACAATTTCAAATAAAATTCAGAATGTGGTTCATTAACTAGCATCAAAACAGATTCAAAGACATTCCCTTTAGCCATAACATTAATCAAAACCCTCATGCAACACTTTTGCCTCGTTTTAATTCATTAACCAAGACAAAATCAAAAGTTCATGACTCATTACATGTTTATTCCACCATTAAATGACTAACCAAACATGAGCATAACATAAACCCAACAAGACTACCTTGACTTCATCACACCAGAGCAAAATCGTAGGAAAAATCATACCTTTTTCGTTTAGGAGGGCTAGAAATCACTAGAATAGCTTGATTATGAAGTTTAAGCAAAAACCCCCAAATTTGGATTTTTAGGGTTCTTCGTGCTCAATCTGATTCGAATGAATCTGGGTGTTTTCGGTAAAAACTGAGGGTAAGGTTGTGTTCCTCTCGAAAAATAGTCAAGATAGACTCTTGAACCGCTTGATTTGGTTGAGAAACGAGGATTCTAAAGATGATGGATGATTATGGAGGTTGTAGGTGTTCTTGAGGAAGATGATGATAGATAGATGATAGGTTGAGAATTTTGTGGTGAATAAAGAAGGTAAATTTGACATAATATGGTGGAGAGAGTTATTAGCCATTTAAATTTTGGGTTTTTTAAAGTAATTCCGGGTCAAACCCAACCCCAACCCGGTCCACCTATCGCACCATACAACCGAGCGTAGGCTACGGTCCTTGGGCCGTAGCTTATGGTTTCATTGAGCTGGCTCCTTTTTTATCAGAGTTAATCAACCGTAGCCTATGGTCATAGACCCTTAAGCTACGGTTCAATGTGTAAAGTGGACAGAACATTTATACCGTAGCCTAGGGTTTCGGACCGTAAGCTACGGTTCAACCCTTTTTCAATTTTTTTTTATTTTTTTCATTAAATGGTTTTCAAGGATTGTGTTTGTTTAAAAGACCCACATGACAATTGTTTTTTAAATAAAACCGATTCATTCGTTTTTTCGTTCACATGCCCGCTCCACCCCCCTTAAGAAAATCGTGTCGTCCTCGACACACAACTGAGATTAACTACATACCTGGGTATCTTCAACTTCCCCACACTTGTCCGAAACTGTGGGTAACTCACAAAACCTTTTCAAACCATCAAAACAATGGAAAAACACATAAATAAAAAAAACAAAGGAAATATGTACCGAACATCCGGGTTGCCTCCCGGTAGCGCTAAGTTTTAGTCTTCAGCCAGACTTCTCATGACCCTCAGTCGGTCGTGTATTCCGGTGAACCTTCAAGAAAGCTCACCTCTTCTTGTAATGGTTTCAAATCATCACCGTCTAGATACGGTTTCAGCCGATGACCATTCACTACTTGTCTTCGTTGGTCCTTTGGATCCTCAATCTCCACGTCTCCATATTGTCCTACTCGCGTAATAACAAATGGACCGGTCCATTTGCTCCTTAACTTACCTGGAAAAAGTTTAAGACGGGAGTTAAATAACCAAACTCTTTGACCTACCGCAAACACCAAACGCCTCAGCTTCGCGTCGTGCACTGCCTTCATCTTATCTTTGTATGCAGATGAGGTATCATACACCTCGTTGCACAAATCCTCCAATTCACTTAATTTCAACAACCTGTGGGCACCTGCATCAGAATAGTCAGTGTTCACTTGTTTATCAGCCCACAACGCACGATGTGCAATTTCTAGGGGTAAATGGCAACCCTTCCCATACACCAAACGATAGGGTGTAGTGCCGATAAGAGTTTTATACGCGGTGCGATATGCCCATAAGGCATCATCCAATTTAGATGACCAATCCTTATGATCAGTTCGCACCATCTTTTGCAAAATTTCCTTAATTTGCCTATTCGACACTTCAACATGTCCACTCGTTTGTGGATGATATGGTGTAGCAATTCGATGGTCAACGCCATACCGTTTAAATAGTTTGCCGAAATTAAAGTTTTAAAGTGGGATCCTCCATCACTAATTATCACCCGAGGAATCCCGAACCTAGAAAAAATGTTTGATTGGATGAACTTGCAAACTATGGTATGGTCGTTTGTCTTAGTGGCAATTGCTTCAATCCACTTTGAAACATAATTAACCGCCACTAAGATGTATAGATTACCATTCGAATTGGGAAACGGCCCCATAAAATCAATTCCCCAAACATAAAAAATATCAACAACCAAAATTGGTTGCATTGGCATCTCGTCCCTTTTTGATATCCCACCCATCTTTTGACAATTAGGACAATGTTTAACAAACTCAAACGCGTCTTTAAACAATATTGGCCAATAAAGGCCAGATTCAAGAACTTTATGGCCTGTCAATTGACTACTAAAGTGACCGCCACATGCAGATGAGTGAGCATGCTGTAGTACTTCTAAGAACTCCGTCTCGGGCACACATCTTCGAATAATCTGATCAACACCAATCCGGAACAAATCTGGCTCATCCCAAATATAATTCTTCACCTGCGTCAGGAACTGCTGCTTCCTACGCTTATTCCATGCATCTGGTATTGTACCTGAAACAAGATAATTTGCAAAGTTAGCATACCAAGGTCCGGAACTAGCAGCCATTATGAACTCATCAGGAAAATGTTCATTGATCTCAGGTGTGACATCCTCTACTCCAGCCGGTAGTCATGACAGATGGTCAGCAACTACATTCTCACACCCTTTCTTGTCTCTAATTTCGAGATCAAATTCTTGCAATAGTAGGACTCACCGAATCAGTCTCGGTTTGGCATCCTTTTTCTCCATTAAATACCTGACTGCACTATGATCAAAGTAAACCATTACTTTACTTCCACAAATATAAGACCGGAATTTATCTAATGAATAGACACGTGCAAGCAAATCTTTCTCCGTTGTGGTATAATTCAATTGAGCATCAGAGAGAGTTTTGCTTGCGTAGTAGATAACGACCGGTTTCTTATCTACTCGTTGGCCAAGTACAGCCCCAATAGCAATATCGCTTGCGTCATACATTATTTCAAATGGTTTTGTCCAATCAGGTGATTGCAAGATTGGGGCTTGTACCAATTGTTCCTTTAGCGCATCAAAAGAATTTAAACATTTGTCATTGAATTCAAACGAAACATCTTTTAATAATAAGTTACATAAAGGTTTCGTTATGACACTAAAGCCCTTAATAAACCTACGGTAAAAACCGGCATGTCCTAAAAAGGAACGGATGCCCTTCACATTAGTCGAGGGAGGTAAAGTAGAAATGACTCTCACTTTGGCTCTATCAACTTCTATCCCCTTACTTGACACGACATGTCCTAACACTATACCCTCTTGAACCATAAAATGGCTCTTTTCCTAACTGAGCACTAGATTCGTTTGGACACATCTCTCCAATACCCTAGATAGTTCATCTAAACATGTATCAAATGATGACCCAAAGATTGAGAAGTCATCCGTAAAAATCCCTAGGGCATCCCCGACCATATCCGAGAAAATACTCATCATGCACCTTTGAAAGGTGACTGGGGCATTGCACAACCTAAATGGAATTCGCCTAAATGCGATGGTGCCATAAGGGCAGGTGAATGTGGTCTTTTCTTGGTCATCAAGGTGGATAGCAATCTGATTATACCCTGAATAACCATCAAGAAAGCAGTAAAATTTCTGACCTGATAATTTTTCGATAACTTGGTCAATAAAGGGCAAAGGAAAGTGATCCTTTGATGTGGCAGCGTTCAGTTTCCGGTAGTCAATACATACCCGCCACCTGGTTATCGGCCGAGTGGCTATCTGCTCGCCATTATCGTCCTTAACAATCTGAACACCTGCTTTCTTCGGCACCGTTTGGGTTGGACTCACCCATGCACTATCTGAAATGGGATATATGATCCCATGGTCTAACCACTTGATTACTTCCTTCTTTACCACCTCTCGCATGTTTGGGATAAGCCTTCTCTTAGTATCCCGTGCAGGCTTGTTAGGATCTGAGTTTGGTTTTGATTATGTTTTATGTTTGAATTTAAGATGAACAATGAATGAGTAGTGCAGCGGAATATAAATGGAAACAAACTTTTCATAATCAAACAGGAGAATTGCTATCAACACACATTTTCAACAATGAACCGAATGATTGAATTTATTTTCATCAAGGATTACAATTGCATGTATGCAACAAACTCCCCCTCAGCCTGAGCTCAGTGATTTGTTCGTACAGGAAGAAAGATGGTGAAGAGGTAATAGAACAGTACAGGGTACTGTTCTATTTATAGGCACGGACAAACCACTGAGGCATCTTGGATGACGTCACCATGAAAGTGACATCTAACCTCCTAACAAACTCTAACATCTGATCTATACAAGTACAGCTATGCTAACAACTGTTATTACAATACATTACATAAGGACAAACTAACTACTGCTAAATCCTTCCACTGATGTGAACCCAGCAGCACTTGATACATCCAGCAGTGCTTGACCCATAGCAGTAGATTGAACAACAAGGCTTTAGTCTTCATTAGTCTTTAACTTAATCAGCAGTTGTACCGATCAGTGGATTGGAGGTCATCAGATGTTGAAATCACTTTCAAGGGGAGAGACTTGATTACATAACATCTGCTTATTCTGGATCCACTACTCTGATCCAGTTTTGGCTTTAATTATATGTTCCTCTGATAGGGTTCAATCCCAATAATCTCCCCCTGGAACAGATAATGCCAAAACTCTTCATTATTGGTAGATCTTTATTGCCTCATCAACAGTTCCCTTATTTGCCCTTTGAGTTGTAAGTCAAAGGCTAAGGCATTTGTGTCATCTTCATCCCTGCAAAGTGGAAGATCAAGGAGATCCTGCAAATCTTCAAGACTTAGGCCAAGTGCTTATTCCCTTCCTATTTTCTTCACCTCTCCACTAGACTTGATCACTGTCAGTACATGGGTTTGTATGTCAGTTTTCCACTTTAGTACTTTTGAGTCTGGTGGGTTTCTTGGGAAATTTTTATTAGATGAGGAGTTTGGTGATGCTAGCCTTGTGATGACTGACTGAGCAGTGCTTGCAGGTTGATTTAGGCCAAGAGTTTCAACTATCATTCTCTTAATGCCCTCTTTTACAAGGTCATCTCCTTCCATTAATTATGCCACTATTTCAGTACCCAACTGTTGTTATTGTCTTCTTTTGTAGATGGCAGCACCAGCTGGAGTAGTGGTTCTCCTGATTTGCAACTTTGGTGGTCTTGTTGAAACCTCTGCTTCAGGGTAGTCAGGTTTTTGTGGAACTTTGGGATCTTTCTTCCTTAATTCCTCCAACCTTTTGTAGGTGGTCCTGACTTTGTCTTCTTTCCATCTCATCACTTGTTTTTTGGACCCATAATCAGCAGCAACTAATTCCTCTTTCATTCTCTTCAGCTCCAATGACTTTTCAGGCACATTCTTTTTGTACTTTGACCAATCTGGAGGAGTGTGTTTGACCTTATTCTTAATCATTTCTTGAATCCTGGCTGCTTCACTTTCAAGCTCAGGAATGGTCCACTCTTTGTACATATATTTTTCACCCTTATACTTCTTAAAAGCCATGATATTCTCAATGTAGTCTTTTCTCAGGGTTTCATCTGCTCTTTCTGACACTTGCTTACAAACATTCTTTGCAAACTACTCCAAAGATCTGACTTGTGTGAGCAGAAATTGATAGTGCCTTTGAATTTCCTTATCAGTTTTTCCTTGAGAGTTTCTTTTGGAGATATCCTCTGCCTGTAGAGCCTTAATTTTCAAGTACTTTTCAATGTTGTTAGGCCTAGGATATCCTTCAACTGATGGCAACTTCCTTTTAGCAGGATCATCCACATAGTAGAAGGATTTGATCTCTTCTCTGACTGCAATGAGTTCAAGAGGATATTGGAAACCTGTAGGAGTAAAGATATTGATTGGTTGTTGTACTTGAGCTGAAGAGAGAGGAACAGGGTTTGGAATAAGTGCAAGAGATTGTGAAGATGTTGGTGGTGGTGATGGAGAATCATCATCAGGTATAAAAATCCTTCTCTTTTTTATTGTAGGAGAGGCTGATGATGTTTTGGGTGGATCAGTGGTGGTGATTTGAGTGGTAGAAGGTGGCTGACTAACAGTTGTTGAAACAAATGGTGTTTCAACCACTGTTGTCATTACAACAAATGTTGTATCATCTGATGTCTTCTGCTTTTTAGAAGGAGGTGATGGTGGTGAGGTTATTTTTGGTGGTGAAATGATTTTTGGTGGTAGTGGTGGTAAAACAGTGGTTGTGGTGTGTGTTGAAGAGATGGCAGGTGTTTGGCTGGCAGTTGTTGAAACTACTAAAGTATCAGCAGTTGTTGATACAGCAGGAGTTACAACAGCTGTTTGGGTTGCAGTTTGAGGTTTGGAGCCTTTAGTAGGTGGTTTAGAGGCATGCTTTATAGGTCTGGATGGTATGTGTTTGTGTTGCCTCACTTATCTAGTGGGCTTCTTCTTTTCATCCTTAGGATTTTAATCATCCTTAAGTTCAGAAGGACCCTGTGCATTCAGCTCCATGAAAGCTTTCTTCTCCTGTTCCCACATGGCTTTGTCCTTAGCCTGTCTATCCCTTTTTACACTTGCTTCTACTTCAGCAAGTGCATTTGTAGTGACATCCATCTTCTTACTACCATATGGCAAAGGGATATTTTTAGTCATATTTTCTTTTTCTGGTGCAATGTAGAGCCAATCTTCAATTCCCTTCTTCTTCCACTGCTTGATTTTCTCCCCCTTTTTGGCATTATCTGGAGGGGGTTATCAATGAAGAGAACAGTGGGAGGAGCAGTGCCAGTGGTGTTTAATATATAAGCCTTGATGTCAGCTTGGGTATCTTTAAACCTTGACTCCATCATATTTTTCATCATTTGAACATGTTTTTCATGCTGCTGATCAGCCATTTGTCTTTGTTGTTGGAGCAGGGGTTGAAATAGATTCCATAACTCATTTGCAGCAGGTGCTTGTGGTGGAGCAGGTGCTTGAGCTGGAACAGCAGTGAGTTGCACCTTTTGTACTTTCAACAACTGTTGCAGCATTGTTTTGATTTCTGCAACAGAGGTATCCAGTTTGTCAATTCTATCCGTCAATTCTTGGTACTTTAAACCATCACCCAACTTAATGGGATCATCTGATTTCCCACTAGCAGTACTTTGAACAATTGTTGACTTAGGGAATGTATTCCAATAGTCATCCACTGATGCCCCTTTTTCTTGGTTCTGGGGACTTCTTCCCTCAACACTTGATAACCTTTTGATGGTACCAGTGGTCAAAACAAACTCACTAGTGGTTATCAGAGGTGCTATAGAAGGAATTGCCTCCAAAGAAGTCTTATTGATGTAACCACTGTCCAAATGCAAACCAGTGGGTTCAACACTTGTAGTGGCTGTTTCACTTGGACTACCACCAAGAGTTACTTGTAACTCAAGGGGTGTAACCTCCTCAGGTCTTGTTGGTGGGTTAGCTATGATTGATACATCAGACCCAATCATTTGTTGAAGTATATTCTCATTGATAGGTGAGTGAGAAGGACTGGTTTGTGCTCGGTTCCAATCAATAGCATCCAACAATAATTTTGTTGGTGGGGGAATTATGGAGGTGAGGTTGGGTGTAGAAAGAGAATTGGCCCCGAGCATTGGGTTGTGGATGATGGAAGCAAGTGATTCCAGAGCATCATATTGTGGTGTCCCTATTTGTACAACCTGTTCTTTTTTAGAAGAAGCAGGAGGAGTTTCAGGCATAGGTTGAGATATTTGTACCAACTGCTGTGAGGAAGTAGCAGTAGTGGTTTCTTATGACTTTTGTGTTGTCACTGGCAGTTGCTCTGGTATCTCATCCTCCAGAGTTTCGTTTTTGGTAGGTTTGGGGGGCTTTTTAGATTTCTTTTGTTTTGGCCTTTTAGTGATTTTAGGTGTGGGTTTCAAAGCAGTTGTTTTGCTGCTATGATCACCTTGAGCAGTGGGCTCAGCAACATATAATTGAGGAGTAGTGGTAACCAATGTTTTAAATATCGGTATGAACCGGCCGGTTATACCAATTAAACCGGATATCGGACACGAGTCCGGTACGATAAAGGCCAGTAAAACCTGAATACGGTATGTCTTATGTACCGGTGGTAAATCCGGTTCTACCGGTTCAAACCGTTGAACCGATTTGCATTATCTTAAAATTTTATTTTCTAATTTAATAAAATACGAAATAAAGGTAATATTGACCTCCCATATTTCCAGTAATTAACAAAATGCCTTCCATTTTAATATTCCGTCACTGTTGAAACTGTTATTCACCTCGTCCGATATAATATTGTTTATAAGTAATAAAAATCCTCTGAAAATGCAAAATATTTTACAAGAAAATGGTTTTTATAGATAAAACATGATCAGATACATAAATCCTAATAGAAATTAGATTACTTTTTGAGATAAACTTGTATTTTAAGAAATTATAGGGTTAACTAGTATCCCGGTTGAACCGGCCGGTACAACCCAGTTCAACCGGTTAAACCATTTTAGAGTGAAACACGGTATGATTTAAAAACCGGTGTTTAAAACATTGGTGGTAACTGCTAAAGTCTGCTCAGGCACCTCTGCTTGTGTTTTGCAAGGTGTTGACATTCTTGTAAAAGTTTCAGCAGTTAAGCTGTTTACTTGAAAAGATGCACATTGTTTTATTGCAGAAGCATCATCCTTACCAAATTTCTTTTCAAAATAATAGCTTAGAAATCTTGGAAAAAGTAAGAATGGATTTTTATCAACATTTTTAACCAAATCATTAAAGATTTCCTGAGAGTAATTTAAGTTTTAATCTTGAAGAATAGCATATCCCAGGTTTTGAATCTTTAATGGTATCTCATTAAAAGAAGTGGTTTTGTTTGAAACACACATAAGCAGAGTATGGAACAAAAATCTTGTTGCAGGTGAAAAATTACCTTTTTGTAAGGTATCCTTTTTTATTTGCTCTGCATAACCCCTTTCAAGGAAATCAGTTTTTAACTCATTTTTGGGAAAAGAAGTTTTACCTTGCTGATCATTGAGTTCAAAGACCTTCGAGTTGGATTGTGGTTTGATTTTGACAGCTTTACCCATTAGAGAAGAGTTAATGGCTATGACCTCTTCTCCTTGTTTTTCAAGGGTAGTATTTTTCCAAAACTCTCTCTGGGTTTGCAGATAAATTGGAGCATCTGCTGTTAACAAAGTTTTGTACTTTGATGCAGACATGGTGTCAATGATGGAGTTGAATGTATCGGTGGTGCCTGGTTTTGTCAAAAGACCCAGATAATTGTGAGGTGCTTTGTATGGTATTTCGATGGGTGTAGCCTTTTGAGCAGCCTTTTTACGAGAAGATTTTGAAGTGGATTTTGCGGATGACTTCGATTTTGTCATTTTGGAGAAGATGATCGAAGAAGGTTGTGAAGAAATTTGAGGAAATGAGATGAAAACTGCTTTGAGAAAGGAATTTTTAAGAATTCAATTCGACAGTAAAACCCTGTTTGGGGTTTTGAAGGGGGGGTTTATAGAGAAAAAGTGAATGCTGACATGGCAATGGTTACAAAAGGTCTGACCACAATGGACTGTCCATGTGCCAACCCCTGATGAAGAAAAGGACAACTCTTTTTATGAAGACCACTGATGGAACAAGATCAGTGGTTGTAACTGTAACAATGAGAGCAGTGGGTGGTTTTTACTATCAATGGATAACATATCAGTGGATAAAACACTGATTTTGAACAACAGTGCTTATCAAGGAAATGAGAGAGTAGGGGTTGATTTTCAGCAGTGGACAGACTTTTAAGTAGAACAGACTTTTGAACAAAGCAGTGGTTATGGCAGACTTTTAAGGATTTTAATGAAAAATTCATTTTTAGCTATTTTTAAGGATGGATTTTTGATTTTCTGAAAACATTTTAATGCTTTTATTCATAGAAAAACATGATTTTGCCTGTTATTCCATGTTTAGCATGCCAATCCTAGAGATCAAGCTTTCAAAGGTGGATGTGTCTAATGCTTTGGTTAGCACATCTGCCAGCTGATCCTTAGTTGGAACATGGTGCAGATAAATCAAACCTTTTTCATAGCAATCCCTCACAAAGTGATGTCTGATGTTAATGTGCTTGGTGGTTGAATGGGAAACTGGATTTTTGATGATATTTTCTGCTGCCTGGCTGTCTAACATGAGTGGTGTCTTTAAGGAAGTGATACCAAAATCCAGCAACTGATTTTGAAGCTAAAGCAGTTGGGCTGTACAGCTTGCAGCAGCTATATACTCTACCTCAGCAGTGGATGTGGAAACAGCTGCTTGCTTTTTGCTTTGCCAAGACACTAAACAACTGCCTAGGAATTGGCACCCTCCTGAAGTGGACTTCCTTGTCTTGTCACATCCAGCAAAATCACTATCTGAGAAACCTGAAAGCTCAATTTTACCATCAGCTGGATACCAGATACCAAGTGTGGGAGCACCTTTTAGGTATCTGAATATCCTTTTTACAGCAATAAGGTTTGACTTTCTAGGGGCTGATTGGGATCTAGCACAAACACATGTTGCAAACATGATGTCTGGCCTGGATGCAGTTAGGTACAATAAAGACCCAATCATGCTTCTATACAAAGTTTAATCAACCAATTCATCCTTATCATCAGATATGACTACTTTATTGGTTGCAATGGGTGTAATGCATGGCTTACAATCATCCATCTCAAATTTCTTCAACAGTTCTTTGGCATATTTACCTTGATGGATAAAAGTGCCATTTTGCAGTTGCCTTACTTGGAGACCAAGAAAGCACTGGAGTTCACCCATTGCACTCATTTCAAACTCAGCTGTCATGAGTTGCCTAAACTCTTCACACATTTTATTACATGTGCTTCCAAAGATGATGTCATCCACATAAATTTGGACAATCATCAAATCCTTTCCACGGCATTTTAAAAACAATGTTTTATCTATTCTACCTCTTGTGAAACCAATGGATAACAGTAAAGTGGAAAGAGTTTCATATCAGGCCCTTGGTGCTTGTTTCAGGCCATACAAAGCTTTATTTAGCTTGTAGACATGATTTGGATTAAATGGATCCTCAAAACCTAGAGGTTGACAAACATAAACCTCCTCTTGAATCTTACCATAGAGGAATGCACATTTGATATCCATTTGGTACACCTTGATGTTGTGGTTGACAGCAAAGGCCAGAAATAGTCTGATTGCTTCAAGTCTTGCTACAGGGGCAAATGTTTCATCATAGTCAATGCCCTCTTCTTGTCTGAACCCTTGAACCACAAGCCTGGCTTTATTCTTGACAACAATACCCCTTTCATCAGTTTTATTTTTGAAGACCCATTTTGTGCCAATAGGACTTACACCCTTTGGCAATGGTACAAGCTCCCAAACTTGTTGTCTTCTAAACTGTTGGAGCTCCTCTTGTATAGCCTCTACCCAGCTGTTTTCTTTTAGTGCCTCTTGGTACTTGACTGGCTGATGGAGAGATAGAAAACCAGCAAAAAGACAAATGTTTTAGGATTGACTTCTTGTGAGCACCCCTTCATTGATGTTGCCAATGATTTGGTCTGGTGGATGAGATTTCAAGAAGATAAGATCTCCTTGGTATGGAACAATGGCATTGAGTGGGGATGGCTGCAGATGTGAATCATCTGAGCTAACCACTGCTAGTGACTTTGATGATCCAGTAGTGGCTTCAAAAGGTGGTGGAATAGGAGGTAATGGTGTGGACACATGCTGACTTTGACCCACTGTTTAAGGACTTTTGTCAACAGTGTTTGATGATGTGGAAGCAGGGGTTAATGGGCTACTTTGATCAACAACTGTTGAGGTAGCAGTGGTTGAGCTTTGACAGCTATTTTGAACATCTACTGCTCTTCCCATTGTGACACACTTTTGTTGAGGAATGATGATCTCATACCCATAGTCTGGTGATGAATCCTCTGATGGACCTGCACTGTTAGTCTTGACAGCAGTATTTTCAAAAGTGAATTTATCAAGATCAAACAAATCTGCAGGGTTTGCTGGGATTTTCATTAATGAAAGTTCATTGAACTTTACATTCAAAGTCTCTTCCACTGTTCTGGTCCTTGTGTTAAACACTTTGTAGGCCTTAGCAGTGGTTGAGTATCCCAGATGATAACCACAATCAATTTTGGCTACAAACTTTGAGATGGAATCTTTTAAGTTTAAAATGAAGCATGGGCAGCCAAAAACTTTGAAGTATGAAACTAATGGCTTTATTTTATATAGCAGTTCATAGGCAGTCTTTTGATGCCTGGGGTTAATTAAAACTCTATTTTGGATATAGCAAGCAATGTTTACTGCCTCTGCCCAAAAAGTTAATGGCAAACCTGAATCAGCAAGCATGCTTCTGGCAGCCTCAATCAAAGTTTTGTTCTTTCTTTCAACAACCCCATTTTGTTCTGGTGTTCTTGGAATGCTGTATTACCTCACAATTCCTTTTGACACATAGAAATCATCTAACTCCTTGTTCCTGAACTCTGTGCCATTGTCACTTTTGAAGATTTTTACTGGAAGGTCAAACTTCTTTTCAACCTGTTTCACAAAGTCTTGCAGAATGCCTGCAGTCTCATCTTTTGAGTGTAAAAAGTAGGTCCATGTAAACCTAGAAAATCATCAACAATAACCAAACAATACCTCTTTTTCTTAAGACTCATGACTTTAACTGGGCCAAACAAATCCATATGAAGCATTTGCAAACATTTGGTTATTTTGGACTCATCAATGGATTTGTAGGAGCTTTTATGTTGTTTTCCTTTTAGGCAGGAAACACAATGCTCAGGACAGGTGAACAGTTTTTTAGGTAAACCTCTTACTAACCCCTGTTTTGAAATGGCAGTGATTGTCTTGAGATTTGTGTGCCCCAATCTCCTATGCAATAATTCTGTCTCTTTGTTTGATGCAACTGAGAACAGACAGGCACCAGTTCTGGGGCTCTCTTTTGACATATCTACCACATAAACATTGCCACTTCTTTGAGCAACAAGTTTGGTTTTTCCAGTTTTTATTATTGCTTCAATCTTTTCAACCATTTCTGGTCCAACAATCCTACAACACTCCTTTGTGAAAAATGATCCATACCCCTTATCACTCATTTGTGAGACACTCAGGAGGTTGAATTTTAGATTATCTATCAGATTTACATTTTCAAATTTTACATTACCAGACTGCACTGTACCAAACCCCAGAACTTTCCCTTTACTATTATTACCAAAGGATATATCACCCCCTCCATGGATTTTGAAATCTTTGAGAAGGGCTTTAGATCCTATCATGTGCCTGGAGACTCGACTATCTACATACCAAAGGCTATCTAAGCATGCAGAAGCTCCCTGCACATGAAGTAAAAGGATTAGTTCATTAGGGTCTCCAAAGCCAATAAGGCTTTGGATGGGGTCTCAACAGTGTCTGGGATGAGGTCAGATGGATGGGCAGTGGTTAGGTCAGGGGTTTGGACATTTTTAGGACTGTTTTTCTCTAACAACTGTTGGGGTTCTTGACCAATCACCTGCTGATAACCAAACGGATGCCTGTTCACTCTTGGTTTAGAGGGCCTTTTGTAGGCCTCATAAACATGTGGGATCCTTTGGTATGGTGGTTGTCCCTTGCCTCTTCTGTATTGGTTGGCAGGGGGTGCATCAGTCACTTGAACATCTCTTTGGACAGATGTTTGATTCAGCTGTTTTGTAATAGTTGTTTGGACTGGCACAAACAGTGGTTGATTCTTGGTGAATTTGACAGATGATGTTGATGGACTCAAGGATGTTTTAGCAGTGTACTCATTCCTTTTCACATCAAAGTTCTTGAGATACACACATTCTTGAGTTTTGTGGTTATTTTTACCACAGATGGTGCAGCTTTCAGCAGGTACAATGATACTTGTTTTGTTTAGATCATATGCTTTTAGATGAAAACAGTCTTTTGTTAGATGATTCCTCTTTTCACAAAAATCACAAAACATGTTTTTGATCTTTTCTCTTTTCTTCCTTTTCTGAGACTCCTTAGCAACAGAGTCTTGAACCACTGTTGGGATATCTTTGATAGGAATGACCTTTGCTTTTGGAGCTGTGACACCATCAGTGGTTGTGAAATCCATGGGTTTAAAATTTTCAAGAATGTCACACTCATCAGACCATGTGGGTTTAAACTGGTATTTCTCAATTTCCTCAAAAGTTGAGGACACCACAGATGATCTTTCCAGAGTGATTTTGTTACCAAGTTTGTCAGTAATCTTTACTTCTTAGCCATTCTTGTTGGTTGGTATTATTTCAGTTGAACCAACTTGTTTGACAGCAGTGTTTTCAAGATCATCATATTTTCTATATCCTATACCAAACTTGACATTGCTTTCAAGTTGTTTCTCAAGCATAACCTCATAACCTTTGCAAGATTCCACCCATCTTTCACAAGTGATCTGGGTGGATTCCAACTTCTTTTTGCAAACTTGGTATTTTTCTACAATAGTTTGGAGTTGGTTCTTGGTTATGCTTTGCTCTTCTTTGAGACTGCTGATTTCTTTGTCTTTTTCAGCCAATTTGTTTTTAAGTTCTTTTACTGACTTTTCAAATTTGACTTTATCAGTAAAGACTTTATCCCTAAGGTTTTCATTTACCTCTTTAATGCTAGCAAATGCAATAATACATTTGTCTGAACACAGTTTTTCAAGAACTTGAGGTGATACCTTAGCAGCAGCCATCATGGCAGAATCACATTGATAATCACCTTCTTCATCAGCTCTAACTTCTTTCTCACCTGCTTTCTTCTCTTCCTTTTCTTCTTTGTCTTCTTTGGACCAGGGGTCAGACAGTGGTTCAATCAGGGTTTCTGAATTTTCTCCCAGCAGTAGTTCACCAGCAACTGCAGTAACCACTGCTTTAGCCACTTCATCCACTGTTTCAGCACTTAGTTGTTCACCTTCAGTTTCTACCCCTTCTGGTATTGACTCTAATGCCATCAAACAAAATTCATCATTAGAAGCATAGAGTGCAAAATTTTCATCACCAAGCTCATCAGGCATGCTGCTCCAGTCAACAAAGCCTTGGGTGAAAAAGCTTTGCTGATCTGGTTGTACCACTGTTGGAGCAGCTTGTTGAGGTGCAACAGGTTGCACTTGTACCTGAGGGACAGGGGCTTGAACATACTGAATTTGTGGAACAGTGGTTTGAACATAATGCACAGGCACAGGGGTTGCAGCATAGTGAGCAGTGTTAACATGGGTTGTAGGGGTATATTGGGTATAGTGCACAGTGCTTTGATGTTGTGGTCTAGGGTTTGAGTTGGGATGAGTTAGTATTGGACCAGTGGTTTGACTCCTGCATTCCCTAGCAAAATGACCTAGCCTATTGCACTTATAGCACTTAATTTTTTACTTATCCAACCCCACTTTTAAGTTCCCATGTAACCCTGGGAATTTTCTCCCTGTTCTTTTGTAGAATTTGCTTGTTCTTACACTAAGCAAAGCCAATTGATGCAAAATGTCCATCTCTTCTAAGTCAGTGGGATCAAAGTGTTGCAAATCATTGAGTTCAAAATACAAGTTATCTGACATCTGGTTTTCATAATTTGCAATGAAGGCATAATTTGCAGAGTGAGAATCAGAGTTGTTAAAATTTCCACCAGCAGTTATATCAATAAAATGATCATAACTCTAATCCTTACTACTGCTACCAGATTCTTCCTGACCAAAAAGAGTTGTGCTGCCAAATGAATAATCATCTGCAACTTTGCCAGACTCTTGCAACTTCTTTTTCTGGTTTAACTACCTTTCATAGGTCAGGAGTCTACCATGAAGTTGGGTCAGGCTCAGATCTTTGAACTCAACAGAATTTCTAGTAACAAATGCAATGGTATCCCATTTTTCTGGTAGTGATCTAAGAAACTAGTTGTTTTATGTAGAATTTGGAAATGTAACTTTAACAAGTCTTAGCTCACTAATGAGACAACTGAATCGCTCAAACTGCTGAGTCAATGATTCACCCTTGATGTGACAAAAGGTTTCATACTGCTGATTCAGAATTTCCCTATTGTTTTCAATAACTTCTTCCGTTCCCCCAAACTGTTCCTTCAGTGCATCCCATAGCTCTTTGGCACTGTTACAATGTAACAGTCCAGCATAGATTTCATTGGGTAATGCAGATGCTATGATGCTAAATGCTTTGGCATCGAGTTCGAACTTTTGAAAATCAGTTTCAGTATAGTTTTCAGGTTTTTTAGGTTCGAACTTCTTTGTATCCTCAACACTTGGCACCAAGGAACATGGGGTCCAAAAACAACAGATCTCCAACATCCAGTATTCTGTTGAGCAAGGATGTGACCCATCCTTCTCTCCCAGATGTTGTATTCATTACGTTTAAGCATGGGTGGTTTGAAAAGAGAGCCAATGTTATTCTTATCATCTTATGATTGTGATGTCATCCTGGTTGTTTTATAGGCACTGATTAATCAACTTTGATGGTGATTAAACCTTACACTGTTTTTCAACAAAACGAACAAACTATCAGAATCAACGATTTTGAGCTGAACTACTTATGTCAAAATGATTGTTAAATCAAATTTGACTGTCCGAGCTCTAATACCAATTGTTAGGATCTGAGTTTGGTTTTGATTGTGTTTTATGTTTGAATTTAAGATGAACAATGAATGAGTAGTGCAGCGGAATATAAATGGAAACAAACTTTTCACCATCAAACGGGAGAATTGCTATCAACACACATTTTCAACAATGAACCGAATGATTGAATTTATTTTCATCAACGATTACAATTGCATGTATGAAACAAACTCCCCCTCAGCCTGAGCTCAGTGATTTGTTCGTACAGGAAGAAAGATGGTGAAGAGCTAATAGAACAGTACAGGGTACTGTTCTATTTATAGGCACGGACAAACCACTGAGGCATCTTGGCTGACGTCACCATGAAAATGACATCTAACCTCCTAAGAAACTCTAACATCTGATCTATACAAGTACTGCTATGCTAACAACTGTTATTACAATACATTACATAAAGACAAACTAACTACTGCTGAATCCTTCCACTGATGTAAACCCAGCAGCACTTGATACATCCAGCAGTGCTTGACCCATAGCAGTAGATTGAACAGCAGTGCTTTAGTCTTCATTAGTCTTTGACTTGATCAGCAGTTGTAGGTCAGCAGTTGTACCGATCAGTGTATTGGAGGTCATCAGATGTTGAAATCATTTTCAAGGGGAGAGACTTGATTACATAACATCTGCTTATTCTGGATCCACTACTCTTATCCAGTTTTGGCTTTAATTATCTGTTCCTCTGATAGGGTTCAATCCCAACAAGGCTTCGCATCTGCATCAGTAATAATTTTATGCATACAAATAGAGGGGCTTATACCTTTTAAAACGGCGAGAGTCCACCCGATCACTGTTCAATGGGTCTTTAGCACCTTCAGTAGTGCTTCCTCCTGCTCTTTCAACAAATTAGATGCAATAATATCCGGGAGAGTTTGATCCTCTCCTAAAAACGCATACTTCAAATGCGTGGGCAGCTCCTTCAATTCTACCTGTGGTGGGCTGATTAGTGACGGTTTCAACCCAAATGAAATCTCAGCAGGAAGGTGATGTGTGTAAAATGAAACATATATATTACATCAAATGAGGCATAAAACTAACCCTTTTTAGTACTAATGTTGGAAAAAGTGTGATTTTGTCTTCCTTTTGTATTTTCAGGGTTAACTGAGCGTAAATGAACAAAAGAAGCAAAAATACAACAAAATCCAACAATAATGCAAGAGAAGGAATAAACGTGGCATGCCCGACCCTTCGACAGCATCTTCCCAAGCAAAAACAAGACATCAGAAGGCTGAACACGCCCCGTGCTCATTGAACACGGGGGCGTACCCAGCAGACACGGGGGCGTGCCCAGCGGACACGGGGCCGTGGTCAACGCTAAGATTCGCAGAATCCAAGCAAATCTTGATAGTACAGATACGCTTCTACACACGGGGCCGTGCCCAGCGGACATGGGGGCGTGGTCAACTAATGCAGACAAACTGCAATTAATGAAGAAAGAGAAGATGGGTGGACACGGGGCCGTGCCCAGCGGGAACGGGGCCGTCTCCAGGCTTCTGTGCAGGCTATAAATAGGGGTGCTTGGTTCACTTCAAAGGCATCCATTGACAAACCATCTCTCTCCCACTTCACCCACACTCCACCACCATCACAACACCCACATCCACCACCATCATCCATTATCCATCATCCATCATAGAGTGTGTGTAGTAGTCTCGGGATCCAAGATTGATAGTAAGAGTTCTTGACAATCAAAGGCCATGTTTGCCTAAGTCTCTTACATCACTTGGTGAAGACAAGCATTTAGTTTAATACTTTTGTTTTTTAATCTTTTCGCACTTTTTATTTGGTTTTGTATTAATGACTTTAATAACTAGTTTCTTTTGTTGAAGGTGAAACTTCCTTATCATTTGTCTGTGGTTTCTTGGCGTTATTTTACTGTCTATATGAAATAAAATATTTACACCATTTATATCTCCACGGACTATATGGAGATATGTTGGCTACCTGGTCGGGGGTTAAGGGAATGGTTTGGTAAGGTTCTTGCCTTGTTAAGTGTATAGATCCTGCAAGGACCTGTGTCAAGCTTACTAGGACCTCCTTCAATACCCACTAGTATTGGATGTCGGGGGTGCGAATGGCTTGATCCCCTCTTATGTAAACTACTATTAATACATTAACCCGGCTACTTGGTATTGTCTCCCTGCTGACTCAAAACACTTAGCCGAGGGTAACGTCATCTTCAAAAGAGGGGCCTACCACATTACGCATTGATAACTTAATTAACTATCTTTCAATAATCCAACTCTTTAGGATTGTATCCTTGCTGACTCAAACTACTGGGTTGAGGGTAACCTCACCTTCAAAAGAGTGGCCTACTACTATAACTAAGATAATCTCTTAAAAAGTGCAAAAGCGCGGAAAACATCAAAGGTTACACTAAAGGCGAGTCGGATCCAAGTGATTCATCTTGTCTTTCTGTTTTATTTTTATTTTTATTTTCAGCATTTTTTTTAGTTAGTTTTCATTTTATTGTTTAAAACCTTTTTCCTAAAATTTTGATTTGATTAGACGTTGAGGATAAACCGGTACTAAAAGCTCTTGTGTCCTTGGACGACCTCGGTATCTTACCAACGCTATACTACGCTCACGATGGGTGCACTTGCCCATATGTGTGTTTAGTGTTAGTAAAATATCGTGTTTTATATATTTATAGCTTGACTAAAGTGTTAAAAAGGGCTTAAAATATACATTAAAAACTATACGACACTCACACGCATCAAGTTTTTGGCACAGTTGCCGGGGACACAAGGATTTTAAGAAAGTTAGGAATCAAGGGCCTAATCGTTTTTTCTTATTTTTCTGTTCTTTTTTAGGATTTTTTTTTTTAGATTTTCAGCTTCTGCAGAGCTCAGCACGGGCCGTGCCTGCTGAACACGCCCCCGTTGCCCAATCTTTGGTACAGGCAATCCTGTTTTAAGTCAGACAGTAGCTGAACACGGGGCCGTGCCCAACCAACACGCCCCGTGCCCAAGTATCAGATACTGAAAATAGAACCGTAAGATCCCGACGGTTGGTAATTTCTGACACAAACATGAGCGATACTGATTTTTTTTACTACCGCTCCTCTTATGGTACGTGGTGTCAATTATGTGGTGGAAATCATGAAGAATTAAAATGTTATTTTTTAAACTATACTCCCCACTATATAGAACCATTGTTTTCCTGTAGTCTTAAGAGGGGCAAGAGTAAAAATAATCCGTATCTCTCCCTCGAATACTCTCAATCGTCCCTTCTAGATGAAATGATTCTCGAAGAATTCTTTCAGCTAGAGGAACTAATTCTTCGATGGATAAAAGAACTTGAGATGGATATAACTAATTCATCCCAAGACGACATCCAAGAAGAATTATTGAGATCGCATTCGGATAAAAACAACATCGTCGCTCCCGAAATCACCTCTAACTCTTGCGAAGACTTGAGCGATAGTCGTCCCTGTGTCGATTGTGCCATGAAGGACTCCCCATCAACTTCCCTTGATGCATACATAGACCTGAACGATTCGACATACACCTTTTTTAACGAGAGCCCGGATAAGGGTTGGACTTGTCCACCTACATTTAGCATAGGAATCACCCTTTCTGATAACCTGTTGTGTTCTCGTCTAAATCTGGGGCAACTTAGGTATCTCAGGCACTTCAGTGTTGTTCCGTTCAGTAAGGAACCACCCGATCCGGACAAATTCCTTGAAAATAGACAAATCTTCATAAACAGCCTCTAGACACGGGGCCGTGTCCAGGCCAGCACGCCCCCGTGTCCACCAAAAGATTCCCTTCTGACTTTCTGTCAGAATACGGACAAAATGTGTCAGGATCTTGTCTGCGCACGGGGCCGTGTCCAGCGTGCTGTCGTTTTCTATAAATACAACAAGATTCCTGCACCTTTGGACCATTCCAAAGACAAAGATTTGGTGGGATCTTCACACATACCATCCTAGGTATATTCTAAAGAAGGTTCTCAACAGCCATCTTGTCTTTTCCACTTTTGTCCATTACCTTCTTCTTCATTTTTACCTCAAACACCTCCATTAGAGCTTGAAATTGTCACACCCCCAAAATCCACCCTGCGGAGTACCACCGCCTGGAGGCGTGACATGACCAGGATCGAGCCACCAATCATATTGAACAACACAATTAAGTAATTTAAACCAACCACAATACGATTGGTAACCAAAATAAAGTGACCGACTTTAGTTAACAGCGGAAGCATAAAACGTATGTTTAAAACATAAGTTCGTAGTTCATAAGTTTAAAGTCCCAAAACATAACTTTCATAAGTTCATAAAGTTTATTTATTGAGTACGGGACATATCATTTCGCGTCCCACAACGACCACCTCCATATGCAAGCTCCCTAGCATCTAGCGACCTGCAAAGCATGTAATAACGAGTCAACAACAAAGTTGAGTGAGTTCACGGTTTGTTGTCCATTTTAGGGTTGTTTCCAAAAACGTAGTTTAATCTCATTCAGCTATCCAGCCGTGGGGTTACCCCATAGTTCGAAAACGTTTATTAGTTAACCATCCCATGTCCACCTTCCCTGGCTCTCCAACCCGACACTCCGGCCGTGGGGAGCTACCCCGTTATTTAAACTACCAGACTCGTTTATCATATCGACAACTAACAGAAATAAATTGTGCCCTAGCGTCGGTGTCTATCATCACCGATGTGCCATAGTCCATTAGTACACACTCACACGGTGTGCGGTTTGTTAAACCTAATAGCGCTATTAACTAATGACCCGCTTGCCATAGCCTCGGCGATTAAGTCGATACAAAAAGGGAGGGACTTCGCTGATAGAGTTCTAGTCCAGTAAGTCTAATACGTCCCAACAGGACGAGGAATTTACATTCCTGAACACGTCTCAAGGACGAGGAATTCACATTCCTGAACGCGTCCCAAAGGACGAGGAATCCCTATTCCTGTACCCATTCCCATTCCCACCGGGAATTTACCATGCTTTGTAGAAAAGTGTGAACTCACCTTGGTTGCTCGGTTTGACTCTCAAAAATAGCTAACAGTCAAGGTCGGTCAATCACGTCCTAATATGATTACCAGTAAGTCATTTAGTGGTTTTCAAATAGAGCACAAAGTTCCTACACGTATATATCACATAACATGCATCACTTTAACGGTTCATGCCCATATAAACTTCCCATCCATTCCCCACTCATAAACAAACATACGATAATGCACATAACACTTTTATTGACTCATAATCATGTTAGATCATTCACAGTTAGCATACTCGACATTTAGACATGTGATGTGTTCAAAATGCAACATATAAATTTCATCAAATGAGGCATAAAACTAACCCTTTTTTAGTACTAATGTTATAAAAAGTGTGCTTTTGTCTTCCTTTTGTATTTTCAGGATTAAATGAGCTCAAATTAACAAAAGAATCAAAAAGACATCAAAATCTAACATAAATACAAGAAAAGGAACAAGACGTGACATGCCCGACCCCACGACAGCATCTTCCCAAGCAAAACAAGAGATCAAAAGCCTGAACACGCCCCGTGCTCAGCCAGCACGGGGGCGTGACCAAGTGTCAGCAGAAAAGACAAAGTGGTAGAAGCTTCTATTGCCCACCACGGGGCCGTGCTCAGTGGACACGTGGCCGTGGTCAACTATAAGATTCGCACAATCCAGCAAATCTGCATAGTACAAAGATTCTTCTGCACCACGGGGTCGTGCTCAGCGGACACGGGGGCATGGTCAACTAATAAGACAAAGCTGCATTAAATGAAGAAAGAGAAGGATGTGGACACGGGGCCGTGCCCGAGCTTCTGTTCAGCCTATAAATAGAAGTGCTTGGCTCAAGCTCAAACCATCCCTTGGCACACCACCTCTCTCACACTTCACCCACCACCCACCACCCACCACCACCATAACACCATCATCCACCACCATCATCCATTGTCCATCATAGAGTGTGTGAGTCGTCTCGGGATCCAAGATTGATCGTAAGAGTTCTTGACAATCAAGGCCATGTTTGCCTAAGTCTCTTACATCACTTGGTGAAGACAAAGTGTCTAGTGTAATACTTTTTATTTCTAATCTTTTGCACTTTTTACTTGGTTTTGTATTAATGACTTTAATAACTAGTTTCTTATGTTGAAGGTGATCTTTCCTTATCGTTTGTCCGTGGTGTCTTGGCATTATTTTACTGTCTATATAAAATAAAAGATTTTCACCATTCATATCTCCACGGTCTATATGGAGGTATGTTGGCTACCTGGTCGGGGGTTAAGGGAACGGTTTGGTAAAGGTCTTGCCATTGTTCAGCGTTTAGAGGTCCTGCAATGGACCTGGGTCGAATTTAGTAGGACCTCCTTCAATACTTAACGGTATTGGATGGCGGGGGTCCAAACTCTTTGACCCCCTCATAAGTTAACTACTATTAATACTATAACCCGGCTATTTAGAACTGTATCCCTGCAGACTCAGACTACTTAGCCGAGGGTAACGTCACCTCCAAAAGAGGGGCCTACCATAATATTGCATTAATAACTTAATTCATTATCTTCCAATAATCCACCCTTTTAGGATTGTATCCTTGCTGACTCAAACTACTGGGGTGAGGGTAACGTCACCTTCAAAAGAAGGGTCTACTACAATAACTAAGATAATCTCTTAATTATGTGCAAAAGTGCGGAAATAATCAAAGGTTACACTAGATACGAGTCGGAACCAAGTGATTCATCTTGTCTATCTGTTTTTCTTTTATTTTTATTTTTCAGCATTTTTAGTTAGTTTTTATTTTTTCTTAGTTTAAAACATTTTTCTAAACTTTTTGATTTGATTAGACGTTGAGGATAAACCGGTACTAAAAGCTCTTGTGTCATTGGACGACCTCGGTATCTTACCAACACTATACTACGCTCACGATGGGTGCACTTGCCCATATGTGTGTCTAGTGTTAGTAAATATCGTGTTTTATAAATTTAAAACTTGACTAAAAAGTGTTAAAGGGGCTTAAAATATACACCTAATAAATATAACACTAGAATACGCATCAAGTTTTTGGCACCGTTGCCGGGGACACAAGGATTTTAAGAAAGTTAGGAATCAACGGCCTAATCGTTTTTCATTTTTTTAGTATTTTTTTTTTAGTTTTTCTGTTTCTGCAGAGCTCAGCACGGGCCGTGCCGGGTCGGACACGGGCCGTGCCCAGCATCCTTACTGGCAGTTTTTATTTTCCGAGTTACAGAGAGCTAAGCACGGGGCCGTGTCGGTGCAACACGGGGTTGTGTCCAACTCCCAGTAACAAGGATCCGGGAAACAATTACTGTACCTCTGACCACGGGCCGTGTTCACTGAGCACGGGGCCGTGGTGAACCTTCTGACCAACGTTCTTTTCTGTTTTTATTGCAGGACTTGGAACCCAAGTGCCACATTTGAACCTCCCACGTAGTGCATGAGCTCCAGTTCTAGTAGAGACATAAAAGAACCTCTAGAAGAACCCGAACACTTTCTCAGAAAAAGACTTAAAGCTAAAAATCAAGAGAAAGTTTCGGGGGACCCACTCCCAATGGCGGACCAACGTACTCTCATGGATTACCTACGGCCCACCGTAGGTAATCTCGGCGCCGCTATCAATGCACCGAATGTCGAAGCCAATAACTTCGAACTTCGGCCACATTTGATACAGATGCTTCAAAACTCCGCAACCTTCCATGGGCTTGCGGACGAGGATCCCCATCTACATATTACTAATTTCTTAGAAATATGTGATACCTTTCGGATCAATGGAGCATCAAATGACGCCATCCGCCTTCGAATGTTTCCATTTTCACTAAAAGACCGAGCTAAGGCTTGGCTTAACACCCTCCCAGTTGGCTCGGTAAACACCTGGGATGAACTAGCCCAAGAGTTTCTATATAAGTATTTCCCTCCTGCTAAAACGGCTAAATTAATGACTGAAATTAATACATACTCACAAGAGGATGGGGAATCCTTATATGAAACTTGGGAAAGGTTCAAGGAGCTACTAAGAAAGTGTCCTCATCACGGTCTAGCGGTATGGCAACAAGTATCCACTTTCTACAATGGGTTGTTGCCACACACAAGACAAACACTCGATTCTAGCTCCGGGGGACTCTTAGGTAATCGTCGCCCAAATGAAATATATAATCAAATTGAGGAAATTGCTCAAACCAATTTTCAATGGCACACTCCCCGAGGTAATAAATCTATTGCACCGGGCGCCCATAAGGTTGATGAAAGCACCTCTTTACAAGCCCAAATCGAGGCCCTCTCTTCGAAAATCAAAAAGCTAGAATTGACAAAAACGGCCTCGGTTATGGCTTGTGAAGGGTGTGGTGGGTCACATGAAAATTGGAGTTGTATGAAAGAATTAGATGAACAAGCGGAAACAGTAAACTACATTGATAATAGACCTAGGCCGTCGGGTCCTCCCACGGGTACCTACAACCAAGGATGGCGTAACCACCCAAATCTTGGTTGGAGAGATCCCGGCAATAGTAGTAACCAACAAAACCAACGAACTAATTTTCAACAACCACAAAATTTCTCTCAACAACAAGGTGGAAGAGAAAGGCTTGAAGATACCGTATCTCGCCTCATCTCCGACACCGAAAAGAAAAACTCGGATCGATTTCAGCAATTGGAATCGAATTTTAGAAATCAACAAGCTAGCATTCAAAACGTTGAAAAACAATTAAATCAACTAGCTCAAAATTTCTCCGAGAGACCACAAGGCGCGTTACCAAGTAATACCGAAACCAACCCAAAGGCGCAAGTACACGTCATCACATTGAGAAACCGAACCGTGGGTCCCGAAGATACCCCGCTACCACCGGTTCAAGGAAGTCAACTCAGCCAAAGCACGACTTCAACCACACTTCAACCGGAAAAGGCTTCTCCACCAAATCAAGAGCCCACCAAAACTCCTCCAATTCCGTACCCCGGTAGGTTAAATTGTCAAAAGACCGATGAGCAATTCGCAAAGTTCGAGAATTTACTAAAACAATTGCATGTTAATATTCCTTTTATTGAGGTCCTAACCCAAATGCCTAAATATGCAAAATTCATGAGGGATTTCCTCACTCACAAAAGAAAAATTGAATCATTGCAATTAGTTAACTTAGGTGAAGAATGCTCCACTTTAGTACTCAACAAACTTCCACAAAAGAAAATCGATCCCGGGAGCTTCACAATTCCTTGCTCGATTGGGAAGTCCCCCGTTCGTAATGCATTAGCCGATCTTGGGGCTAGCATTAACCTCATGCCCACGTCAATGTTCAAACGACTCGGCCTAGGAACAACAAGCCCTACAAAGATGAGCATACAACTCGCCGACAGGTCCGTCAAATTTCCACAAGGTGTCGCTGAAAATCTGCTGGTCAAGGTTGACAACTTCGTTTTTCCAACCGACTTTGTCATCCTAGACATGGAAGAAGACACCGATGTCCCTCTCATCCTCGGGAGGCCATTTCTAGCCACCGCCCAAGCAGTGATTGATATGAATGACGGAACGTTAACATTGAAGTTTGGGGATGAGGAAGTGAAGTTTGAATGTGGAAAGAAAGTAGAGGAAGAAGACCCGGTCAACTACATGAAGGTCATAGACTCAAGCTTGGATGACGCTCTCCGACGGTGTAACATGGGATGCAATACATCCCACTTGGGTAACATATGACCAGGCTTTGGGTCTAGCCAAGGACCCTTATAAACGTGGCGCACAACGGAGGCATTCCGCGGAACTATCCTTAGTTTAGTTTAGATTAATTTTCTTGTTTTCTAGTTAGTTTTAGTTTTCAGGAATAAAACACACTTGAGATGGAAAAGGATGCAAGGGAATCTTGAACCAGCACTCCATGCAGGAAAACAGAACCGTCCGACAAATTTCTTCATTTACAGTAAGCTCGGCACGGGCCGTGTCCACCCAACACGGCCCCGTGCTGCACAGTCTGCAGAAAAAGACCCAGTTCAAGTAACTGGACACGGGCCGTGTTCACCCAACATGCCCCCGTGTCCAGACTTCTGTTTCTCTTGTTTTAATTTTGTTACTGGCACTTGAACACGGGGCCGTGCCCGGACAACACGGGGCCGTGTTCAGCGCCCAGTAACACAAAAATTTTTTGCTTTTTCACACCTTTTACACATTCAATCAACCTAAAAACTTATTTTTGGGACACATTGAGGACAATGTGTAATTTAAGTGTGGATGCTAAAACCTTGAATCTTGCAAGTCCTAAATACAAGCCTTACACAAAACTCTATTGGAATCGCTAATCACCCCAAATTTTTTTCAAAAATTTTCATTTTTTCTTGTCTAGGTTTAACTCGGGAAATTCAAGTTCTCAAAAAGGTTATATTTTTACGAATTTACAACCGATAGCGTTGTGATAAAAAGAACCAACATAAGAAAATTATGAAAACGCATGACAAGCTTAGTTAAAATTTGATTATATATACTTGATCACATAAAAACCCATTCCCACAAAAGTGAGTTTTGAGCCTTTATTGAGCAAACACTTACATATCATTTGACTAAATGCTCATTTTCGTTTCTTGTGTGAATAGCCGCTTGGTTCTTACGACTCTAGAACTTGCCATGACGATACATTCCCGGTCCTTATCAACTTAAACCCGAGTAAGTAAATGATGGAGGCATTAGGACTAACCCTTTTTATTTCTACACCATTATTTTTCTTTTTTTTACCACCTACCCAAAATCCCCCTAGTTAGCCCCTTTGAGCTTAAACATTTTCATTTCATAACCCAAACCAAACACCCTTTTTACCCACCAAAACCTTTTTCATTTTCACCCCTTTTGTTTTAGTAACAGGTTCGATTTTTCGTATGACTTTTCAAAAAAAAAAAAAAAATTGTTGATGAAGCAAAAGAAAATAAACAAACAAGTTCATCAAAAATAACTTTGTTTGAATAAATAGCTTCATCAAAATAAAAGTTACAAAAAATAGAAAGTCATACGAAAACCGACACTTGTTACGCTTTTCGCCATTTTTTCTACCAACCACTAACCACCTACCTTTAACCCAAGCCTAACCCTTTACCCAAAAAGTCCTCTTGATATTTACAAAGGTATATAAGTTAAAAAGGAGGAGGATTGATTGCTTGGCAAGCCTATGGTAGGAGTAAGTTTCATGCGGCTCTCGAGTGATCCACAAAAATACATTTTCAGCCGAGTGTTGAGTGATCCCCGTGAGGTATGTGAACTTGTATATAAATAGAATTTTAAAGAGGCATGTTATGCCCCAATAAGTAATTTATCTTATGAAAAGTTTTGAATAAATCATGACGAATAGGATTGTAAATAAATAAAAATAAAATTAAATAAAGAATCTTGGAAATCCCGACACTCTACGACAAGCCCAAAAACCTTCTTTTCTACACATTCCATTTGGGAGTGTAATAGCCACATATTAAAGAGTTTTGCTTGAGGACAAGCAAAGATTCAAGTGTGGGGGTATTTGATGTGTTCAAAATGCAACATATAAATTTCATCAAATGAGGCATAAAACTAACCCTTTTTTAGTACTAATGTTGGGAAAAGTGTGCTTTTGTCTTCCTTTTGTATTTTCAGGATTAAATGAGCTCAAATTAACAAAAGAAGCAAAAAGACATCAAAATCTAACATAAATACAAGAAAAGGAACAAGACGTGACATGCCCGACCCCACGACAGCATCTTCCCAAGCAAAACAAGAGATCAGAAGCCTGAACACGCCCCGTGCTCAGCCAGCACGGGGGCGTGCCCACGTGTCAGCAGAAAAGACAAAGTGGTAGAAGCTTCTATTGCCCACCACGGGGCCGTGCTCAGCGGACACGGGGCCGTGGTCAACTATATGATTCGCACAATCCAGCAAATCTGCATAGTACAAAGATTATTCTGCACCACGGGGTCGTGCTCAGCGGACACGGGGGCGTGGTCAACTAATAACACAAAGCTGCATTAAATGAAGAAAGAGAAGGATGTGGACACGGGGCCGTGCCCACTGGACATGGGGCCGTACCCGAGCTTCTGTTCAGCCTATAAATAGAAGTGCTTGGCTCAAGCTCAAACCATCCCTTGGCATACCACCTCTCTCACACTTCACCCACCACCCACCACCACCATAACACCATCATCCACCACCATCATCCATTGTCCATCATAGAGTGTGTGAGTCGTCTCGGGATCCAAGATTGATCGTAAGAGTTCTTGACAATCAAGGCCATGTTTGCCTAAGTCTCTTACATCACTTGGTGAAGACAAAGTGTCTAGTGTAATACTTTTTATTTCTAATCTTTTGCACTTTTTACTTGGTTTTGTATTAATGACTTTAATAACTAGTTTCTTATGTTGAAGGTGATCTTTCCTTATCGTTTGTCCGTGGTGTCTTGGCATTATTTTACTGTCTATATGAAATAAAAGATTTTCACCATTCATATCTCCACGGTCTATATGGAGGTATGTTGGCTACCTGGTCGGGGGTTAAGGGAACGGTTTGGTAAAGGTCTTGCCATTGTTCAGCGTTTAGAGGTCCTGCAATGGACCTGGGTCGAATTTAGTAGGACCTCCTTCAATACTTAACGGTATTGGATGGCGGGGGTCCAAACTCTTTGACCCCCTCATAAGTTAACTACTATTAATACTATAACCCGGCTATTTAGGACTGTATCCCTGCTGACTCAGACTACTTAGCCGAGGGTAACGTCACCTCCAAAAGAGGGGCCTACCATAATACTGCATTAATAACTTAATTCATTATCTTCCAATAATCCACCATTTTAGGATTGTATCCTTGCTGACTCAAACTACTGGGGTGAGGGTAACGTCACCTTTAAAAGAGGGGCCTACTACAATAACTAAGATAATCTCTTAATTATGTGCAAAAGTGCGAAAATAATCAAAGGTTACACTAGATACGAGTCGGAACCAAGTGATTTATCTTGTCTATCTGTTTTTCTTTTATTTTTATTTTTCAGCATTTTTAGTTAGTTTTTATTTTTTCTTAGTTTAAAACATTTTTCTAAACTTTTTGATTTGATTAGACGTTGAGGATAAACCGGTACTAAAAGCTCTTGTGTCCTTGGACGACCTCGGTATCTTACCAACACTATACTACGCTCACGATGGGTGCACTTACCCATATGTGTGTCTAGTGTTAGTAAATATCGTGTTTTATAAATTTAAAACTTGACTAAAAAGTGTTAAAGGGGCTTAAAATATACACCTAATAAATATAACACTAGAGTCCGATTTATGAAATTCCACTGGGGTAATTACAAATACATCAGTTGTCACCTACTGTACACGGAATAATTTATTTAAAATTCATCGAGAGTCCGATTTATGAAATTCCAGTGGGGTAATTACAAATACATCAGTTGTCACCTACTGTACAAATTCCATGATCTAACCCTACACAGAACTCAAGTTATGACAGAAAACAAAACGCATATTTTCAGCAGAAAAATGCAGCTCTAGCTGCTGTTACGAAAAGACACTTTAAAAATAGTTAACGAAGTCCAAAAATTACGATTCCAGTGCCATTAGAACCGTATTTCATAATACATAACCCTAGACTTCAGAAAATACATTTCTCGTTAAGTTATGGTACTGTTACCACCAACTGAAGTTGGTTGTAATTACCAAACAACCTACTATTTCAGCTTTTAACCTTCTAAATTGTGTTCAATTGATTCCGTTAACATGTTTAGTGATCACAACAACATCAAACATCAATATTAACCAGCAAAACATCAGATAATCAACCAGGAATCATAACCACACAAGATCTACATGATTTACACACATAACTTCTCTTTATCCAACTTATTCATCTTATTTTCAAGACTTTATGTTATGTTATTTAGTGTTCTCAACTTTCAACCATTAAGTCACTTATTAACCACCATAAACAAGATCAAGATGATCTTTAGAGGCACTTACTACTAGCTCAAGGCTAGGGGAGAAACAAAGCGAAAACTAGGTGGATAAAAGCAACGTAGTGAGGTTCTTAAGATTCCGAAAGCACCGGGCCTCCTTGTATGATCTCTTGCACCTTGGTATGTAAGAAAATGGCTTGAAGGTGAACAAGTAATGGTGATGGTGGGTGTTGTTGGGTTCGGCCGTAAGCAAGGCAAGGGGAGAGAGAGAGTGCCAAATTTTTGAAGTGTTTAGTGAATGTAATGTTAACCTTTAAGTCTTCTTATAAACCTCCATTCACTAAAATCCTTTGGGTAACACGTAAGCTAGATATGGGACAATCTTGATTAAAATAATCACAATTGTGTGGTGGTGTCCCCTTGGGGGAACCGATCGGTTAGGGGGGGGGTGGTTTATGGTTTGATTTCAATTGTATGGTTATGTGTCTAGTTATGTTTAGTTAGGTACTAATGTTGGTTATTAGTGTGTTATGTAATATAACGGGTGTTAGGGTGTTCGGGGACCCTAACTAGCTCAGAAAAGCAGAAACAATGACTTTGGCAATATTTTTATGTTCCGGGTAAAGTCCGGTTGTTCGGTTCGATACTGTTTCGTTAAACTGCTTAATTAATCCGTAAAGCGTCCTATATATATATTTGTAACGTTTTTAACTTTCAACACTCAGGAAAGCATACCGGGCTTATTTAGTAATTTTTCTGTATACTATTAGTATGTTAACAAATACATGTAAGCATAACACAGAAATCAGAGAGCAGTTAAATGATTCAGCACAGTCATCAAGTACTTTAATTAGCAATAATAGATTGTACAGTTACATGTAAATTTGAGGGTTGTCACATTCTCCCCCTGTTAAGAGAATTTCGTCCCGAAATTTAGCGCGTGGTTACTGAGGAAGCTAGTTAAGTTGCGTTGTTTTCCTGATTTTCCTGGGGTGTCACATCATCCCCCCGTTGATTTGGAATTTTGTCCCGAAATTCTGCAGTAGCTTCAGTCTCAGTAGTGGTTGCGTTTTTCTTAAACAGTTGGGGATACTTGAGTTTCATTTGGTCTTCTCGTTCCCAGGTATACTCTGGGCCACGACGAGCATTCCAACAAACTCAGACCAGAGGTATCCTGGTATGCTTGAGGATCTTAACATCTCGATCCGTAATCTCTACTGGTTCCTCGATGAATCGCAGCTGGTCGTCGATTGTGAGTTCCTTGAGAGGAACTATGAGGGTTTCATCTGACAAACACTTCTTCAGATTCAACACATGGAAAACATTGTGAACTCCGCTGAGTTCTTCAGGTAGATTCAACCTGTAGGTGACTTTGCCAATTTTCTTGGTGACTTTGAATGGTCCGACATAACGCGGATTGAGTTTGCCTCGTTTTCCAAAACGAACTACACCTTTCCAAGGTGAGACTTTGAGTAGCACTCGATCCCCAACCTGGAACTCGAGTGGTTTTCTTCCTTTACCAGCATAGCTTTTCTGACGGTTACGAGCTGCCGCCATTTGCTGTCGTATCTGAGCAATTCTCTCGGTGGTATCTACCACAAGTTCTGGGCCAGTGATTTGGCTGTCACCAACTTCTGCCCAACAGAGAGGTGATCGGCATTTGCATCCATACAATGCCTCGAACGGAGCGGCCTGGATACTGGTGTGGTAGCTGTTGTTATACGAAAACTCCACCAGCGGGAGGTGCTTTTCCCAGCCATTACCAAAATCGATTACACATGCCCTAACCATGTCTTCAAAGGTTTGGATGGTGCGTTCAGATTGCCCATCCGTCTATGGGTGATAAGCGGTGCTCATATCTAAACATGAGCCAAAACACTTATGCATTGCTTGCCACAGTTCAGAAGTAAAACGCGCATCACGATCAGAAATGATGGAGGTTGGCACTCCGTGCCTTGATACCACTTCCTTTAGGTAGATGTCTGCGAGAGTAGAAAACTTGTCGGTTTCCTTGATGGCTAAGAAGTGTGCAGACTTAGTCAGTCGATCCACGATCACCCAAATGGTATCATTTCCGCGCTGGGATCTAGGCAGGCCAGTAACGAAATCCATGGAAATTTGCTCCTATTTCCATTTCGGGATCTCTGGTTGTTGAAGTAGGCCTGATGGTTTCTGATATTCAGTCTTGACTCTCGCACAAGTCAAGCACTTACTGACGTAGGTTTCTATGTGGGCTTTCATGCCAGGCCACCAATACGTAGTCTTGAGGTCGTGGTACATTTTATCCGAACCAGGATGTACCGAATAACGAGACTTGTGTGCTTCATCCATCACAAGCTCGCGTAGGTCTCCATAAAGTGGAACCCAGATGCGTCCGTTAACATAGTAGGCACCATCTTCCTTTTGTTCCAGCCGTTGCCTCGATCCTCGTAGGGACTCAGCCCTGATGTTTTCTGCTTTCAATGCTTCAACCTGAGCATCGCGAATCTGAGCGGGAAGGCTAGAGTGAATGGTAAGCTATAACGCACGTACACGCTTAGGTATAGTATCCTTTCGACTGAGGGCGTCGGCCACAACATTAGCCTTGCCCAGATGATACTTGATAGTGCATTCATAATCGTTTAAGAGTTCGACTCATCGGCGTTGATGCATGTTTAACTCCTTTTGCTTGAAGATATGCTCGAGACTCCTGTGATCGGTGTAAATGGTGCACTTGGTACCGTACAGGTAATGTCTCTATATCTTAAGCGCGAAAACAACTGCTCCCAATTCCATGTCATGCGTAGTGTAGTTCCTTTCGTGAACTTTAAGTTGGCGCGATGCGTAGGCAATGACCTTGTCACGTTGCATCAACACGCAACCAAGCCCTTGGATGGAAGCGTCGCAATAAACCACAAAATCAGCTGTGCCTTCATGCAATGAGAGGATAGGCGCGCTACAAAGTCTATCTTTCAAGTGCTGAAATGCGGACTCCTGCGCATTACCCCAACGATAGATGACACCCTTCTGAGTCAGTGAAGTGAGAGGTTGCGCAATCTTGGAGAAATCTTTGATAAATCTTTTGTAATATCCCGCCGGACCCAAGAATTGGCGGATTTCTGTTGGTGTACGGGGTGCAGGCCAGTTCTTAATCGAGTCAACCTTGGATGGATCAACATGAATCCCATCCTTGTTTACTACGTGCCCTAGAAAGTGGACTTTGCGAAGCCAGAAGTCACATTTCGAAAACTTGGCATACAGTTGCTCTGCTCGAAGAAGTTCCAGCATAAGTCGTAGATGCTGCTCGTGTTCCTCCTGACTCTTCGAATAGATCAGGATATCGTCGATGAATACAATAATGAACTTATCCAGGTAAGGCTTGCATACTCGGTTCATGAGATCCATGAAGACCGCGGGTGCATTCGTTAGCCCGAAAGGCATAACCAGAAACTCATAATGGCCGTAACGAGTTCTGAATGCTGTTTTGTAGACGTCCTCATCTCGGACCCTCAGCTGATGGTATCCCGATCTCAAATCAATCTTAGAGTAATAGCTTGACCCTTGCAACTGGTCGAACAAGTCGTCAATACGTGGAAGAGGATAACGATTCTTCACGGTCACCTTGTTGAGTTCGCGGTAGTCAATGCACATTCTGAAAGTACCATCTTTCTTCTTCACAAACAAGACTGGAGCTCCCCAGGGCGAAGAGCTAGGACGTATAAAACCCTTTTCCAAGAGTTCTTGTAATTGCGTGGACAGTTCTTCAAGTTCTGATGGAGCTAGACGATAAGGTGCTCGAGCTATGGGCGCTGCTCCAGGAGCTAGCTCGATTTGAAACTCAACTTGACGATGAGGCGGAAGACCAGGTAATTCCTCAGGAAATACCTCAGGAAAATCACGCACAATAGGAATGTCTTCAATTCTCTTCTCTTCCGTTGACGTGTCAGTAACGAGTGCCAGAATAGCAGTGTGGCCCTTTCGCAAACACTTCTGGGCCTTTAGGAAAGAGATGATGCTTACGACAGCACCACTCTTGTCGCCATGAATCATGAGAGGTTCTTCACCAGAACGAGGGATGCGGACAATCTTCTCGTTGCAAAGAATTTCCGCTTGCTGATGGGATAACCAATCCATCCCAATAACGACGTCGAAACTACCAAGTGTGATAGGAATAAGATCGATAGAGAATGTCTGACCAGCTAAGACAAGGTTACAACCCTTAACTATGTGCGTGGCCTCAAGGCTTTTACCGTTAGCTAGTTCTACCGTGTGTCTGGTGTTCAAAGGTGTTGGAGTGCGCTTAAGCATTTGACTAACTTTTAAGGACACATAACTAGTATCGGCACCCGAATCGAATAAAACAGTAACAAAGAAGTCATCCAGAAGAAACTTACCCATCACAACGTTGGGATCGTTCCTTGCGTCACCCTGACCTAGCACGAAAACAAGACCCCTTGCACCATTACCATTGTTGTTTCCCCCATTGTCGTTTCCGTTCCCCTGATTGTTGTTGTTCTGGTTCTGATTTAGCTGGGGGCAGTCTTTCTTGAAATGGCCCTCAGCACCACATTGAAAGCACCCTTTGTTGTTACCTTGTTGTTGCCGCTGCTGGCGTTGATTGGGTGGGGCTTGCAGTTGCCGTCGATTCTGATTCGCCGGATGCTGACTCCTGCAATCCCTTGCCATGTGACAGGACTTGTTGCATCGATGACAGTTGCCTTTACCACATGGCCCACTGTGGTGCAAGTTACAACGATTACATTTGGGGTGATTTCCCTTGTATCCACCCTGACCTTGATTCCCAGAAGACCGCTGACTGGGGCCCCTGTACTCATCTGTCTTTCGCTGCTGGGACTGAGCTGAAGTAGAACCTTTACCGGAATTCCCATGCCATTTCCGCTTGTTATCGGTAGGTGCATCAGAAGTGGCTGTAGCACTGATACGTTTGGGCAGCCTGTTTTGCTCCACCGCCTAGTCAGTGAGTCGATGGGCCAACTTGATGATTTGTTGTATGGTACCTAGGTTGGCTGAAGTCACGTGACTTTGAATCTCTGGTACAAGGCCCTTGAGATACAACTCAATTCGTTTGATGGGAGGGTCCACCATGGTAGGGCACAAGATGGCTAGCTCATTTGACCTTTTTGTATAAGCCTCAATCTCAGACCCCGTCATCTTCAGGTTGAAAAATTCCACCTCTAGCTTGTGGATGTCATCACGACTGCAGTACTCTTCCTTGATCATTTCCTTGAAATCGTTCCATGGGGTGGCATTAGCAGCAACCAACCCCAGCAGCTGGACCTGAGCGTTCCACAACGTGAGCGCTACCCCTTCAAGAGTACCAGTAGCATACTTCACCCTACGATCCTTATGGCATTCACACATTTCGAAGACCGACTCGAGCTTCTCAAACCAGTGGAGGAGTCCAACGGCCCCTTCAGTGCCACTGAAAGTACTAGGACGACAGTCCATAAAAGTCTTGAACGTGCACACAGGCGGCTGGGCATGTTGGCCTCCTGCTTGGGCGGCTGCAAGTGCCGCAGTAACTTGTTCGCTGATCAAAGCCGTCAACTGGGCTTGAGTGAGGTTGATACGTCCTTCGCGTCCGCTCATGATCTTCATAACGAAGCAACGTAAGTGAGAAAAGTTTCGCGAAAGTGCGTAAGTGTGGAGTGACAGAAGAGAGTAAACACGCAAGGAGTATCTAACAATAGTTGCTACATTTATCCAAGCATACCATGAACGATGTACTACGTAACTAACAGGTAGGTAATATATAAACATAAATCATATCACCGAGAATGTTGAGTCTTGCACGTGGAGCGAAGCGTCGTTGTGGATCGTTGAACACTGTACAGGTTATAGTATGGTTTTAACAAAAACTTTTTCCCTTATTAAAACCAAGTTCACTATAACCAATGGCTCTGATACCAATCTGTCACACCCCCAAAATCCACCCTGCGGAGTACCACCGCTTGGAGGCGTGACATGACCAGGATCGAGCCACCAATCATATTGAACAACAAAATTAAGTAATTTAAACCAACCACAATACGATTGGTAACCAAAATAAAGTGACCGACTTTAGTTAACAGTGGAAGCATAAAACGTATGTTTAAAACATAAGTTCGTAGTTCATAAGTTTAAAGTCCCAAAACATAACTTTCATAAGTTCATAAAGTTTATTTATTGAGTACGGGACATATCAGTTCGCGTCCCACAACGACCACCTCCATATGCAAGCTCCCTAGCATCTAGCGACCTGCAAAGCATGTAATAATGAGTCAACAACAAAGTTGAGTGAGTTCACGGTTTGTTGTCCATTTTAGGGTTGTTTCCAAAAACGTAGTTTAATCTCATTCAGCTATCCAGCCGTGGGGGTTACCCCATAGTTCGAAAACGTTTATTAGTTAACCATCCCATGTCCACCTTCCCTGGCTCTCCAGCCCGGCACTCCGGCCGTGGGGAGCTACCCCGTTATTTAAACTACCAGACTTATCATATCGACTACTAACAGAAATAAATTGTGCCCTAGCGTCGGTGTCTATCATCACCGACGTGCGATAGTCCATTAGTACACACTCACACGGTGTGCGGTTTGTTAAACCTAATAGCGCTATTAACTAATGACCCGCTCGCCATAGCCTCGGCGATTAAGTAGATACAAAAAGGGAGGGACTTCGCTGATAGAGTTCTAGTCCAGTAAGTCTAATACGTCCCAACAGGATGAGGAATTTACATTCCTGAACACGTCTCAAGGATGAGGAATTCACATTCCTGAACGGGTCCCAAAGGACGAGGAATCCCTATTCCTGTACCCATTCTCATTCCCACCGGGAATTTTCCATGCTTTGTAGAAAAGTGTGAACTCACCTCGGTTGCTCGGTTTGACTCTCAAAAATAGCTAACAGTCAAGGTCGGTCAATCACGTCCTAATATGATTACCAGTTAGTCATTTAGTGGTTTTCAAATAGAGCACAAAGTTCCTACACGTATCTATCACATAACATGCATCACTTTAACGGTTCATGCCCATATAAACTTCCCATCCATTCCCCACTCATAAACAAACATACGATAATGCACATAACACTTTTATTGACACATAATCATGTTAGATCATTCACAGTTAGCATACTCGACATTTAGACACGCAAATTACGACTTATGTCGTTTTAGCATAAATATTCAAAACCAGGCTGTTTTCGGACATTTTAATAAAATAGTTAACTTATTCCAAAAATTCCCTAATTTTTACAGAATAACTTAAACAATCCAAATATTATTGTGTAAAAATATCGGGGTCCAGTTTATCACTAATATTTTATTAAAAATCATTTTCCGGACTGGACTCAGATTTATCTTTTTCTGACCACAGTCCACGGAATAATTTATTTAAAATTCATCGAGAGTCCGATTTATGAAATTCTAGTGGGGTAATTACAAATACATCAGTTTTCACCTACTGTACAAATTCCATGATCTAACCCTACACAGAACTCAAGTTATGACAGAAAACAAAACGCATATTTTCAGCAGAAAAATGCAGCTCTAGCTGCTGCTAGGAAAAGACACTTTAAAAATAGTAAACGAAGTCCAAAAATTACGATTCCAGTGCCATTAGAACCGTATTTTATAATACATAACCCTAGACTTTAGAAAATACATTTCTCGTTAAGTTATGGTCCTGTTACAGCCAACTGAAGTTGACTGTAATTACCAAACAGCCTACTGTTTCAGCTTTTAACCTTCTAAATTGTGTTCGATTGATTCCGTTAACATGTTTAGTGATCACAACAACATCAAACATCAATATTAACCAGCAAAACATCAGATAATCAACCAGGAATCATAACCACACAAGATCTACATGATTTACACACATAACTTCTCTTTATCCAACTTATTCATCTTATTTTCAAGACTTTATGTTATGTTATTTAGTGTTCTCAACTTTCGACCATTAAGTCACTTATTAACCACCATAAACAAGATCAAGATGATGTTTAGAGGCACTTACTACTAGCTCAAGGCTAGGGGAGAAACAAAGCGAAAACTAGGTGGATAAAAGCAACGTAGTGAGGTTCTTGAGATTCCGAAAGCACCGGGCCTCCTTGTATGATCTCTTGCACCTTGGTATGTAAGAAAATGGCTTGAAGGTGAACAAGTAATGGTGATGGTGGGTGTTGTTGGGTTTGGCCATAAGCAAGGCAAGGGGAGAGAGAGAGTGCCAAAATTTTGAAGTGTTTAGTGAATGTAATGTTAACCTTTAAGTCTTTTTATAAACCTCCATTCACTAAAATCCTTTGGGTAACATGTAAGCTAGATATGGGATAATCTTGATTAAAATAATCACAATTGTGTGGTGGTGTCCCCTTGGGGGAACCGATCGGTTAGGGGGGTGGTTTATGGTTTGATTTCAATTGTATGGTTATGTTTAGTTAGGTACTTATGTAGGTTATTAGTGTGTTATGTAATATAACGGGTGTTCGGGGACCCTAACTAGCTCAGAAAAGCAGAAACAATGACTTTGGCAATATTTTTATGTTCCGGGTAAAGTCCGGTTGTTCGGTTCGATACTATTTCGTTAAACTGCTTAATTAATCCGTAAAGCGTCCTATATATATATTTTTGTAACGTTTTTAACTTTCAACACTCAGGAAAGCATACCGGACTTATTTAGTAATTTTTCTATATACTATTAGTATGTTAACAAATACATGTAAGCATAACGCAGAAATCAGAGAGCAGTTAAATGATTCAGCACAGTCATCAAGTACTTTAATTAGCAATAATAGATTGTGCAGTTACATGTAAATTTGGGGGTTGTCACAGAAATCACCATGTTTTCAAGCTTTATTGTGATATTTGTTAGATTTTTATTCAAGGAATCTTGTTAAAAATAAGTTTTACAACACTGTTTTAAGTTATTTCTGCTTAAAAATGCTTCAAATGTCAGAAAAATAATTTAAAGCTCCAAGATCCCATGTTCTAAAAATCTGCAGAAAGATGAACACGGGGCTTTGCTCAATGAGCATGGGGACGTGTTCGAGGTACTGTTTCACTAAAATGAATTCTTTTCGGTTTGTTTTCTTAGAATGTCGAGCAGAAATAGTGGAACATCATCACACTCGAGGAACAACCGTCAAAGGAGAAGGTCAACGTTGGAAGACTCTCTCGTTAACTACGTCTATGCCTTGAGAGAGGCCATAGACGAAATAATGGGGGTTGAGGAAGCTCTGGTCGACCGTATCAATCATTTATCGGTGGGTCTAGAAGGGTGTCTTTGGGAGGTCAACCTTTTGCACCAAAGGTTGATTTTCCTCGCTTCCCCTCCTTTGGTACCAATCATTACACAAAGGGCATGGAATGTGGTACCAGAAGTCATCATACCGGCCGAGTGGTACATCGTGCCTGCAGAACCACCTTGAGACATACTCCCCGGGGTCCCGATCGCCACTGCTCCACCCCCACAAGATGTTGAGGAAAATGAGCCCGCCTTCTTCCTCCCAAAAGAGATAGAGGAATGGCTCAACGACATCTAGGGGACACCTCTCGGCTTCGAGTTCTGCAATGCCTACAAAATACCGGGAAGCTATTTCCGGGATTTTGATATTCCTATAATAAGGGTAGAACTCGTTAGGATGATTTTATGTATCACTTGACCTAACTGTCTTAGGAACTTTCTTTCTAACTTTCTATCTTTCTTTATTTTTCTAGGACTTTGTTGTAATTCTCTCTATTTTCTGAATGATGGTTTTCAAAATTTTTGGTGTTTGGATGATGTTATAATGGGTAAAACACACTTGGATGGTGAAGGATACTAAGGGAGACTTGAACCAACGCCCCATGCACAAAAACAGAGCCTCCCGGACATTTTTCTTCATTACAGCAAGTTCAGCACGGGCCCGTGTCCCGCCAACACGGCCCCCTTGCTCAAGGGTCTGCAGAAAAAATGTCCAGTTCAGGTAACTGGACACGGGGCGTGTTCGCTGAACAAGCCACCGTGCCCAGCCTTCTATTACTTTTTGTTGATTTCTGTTACTGGCAATTTGATCACGGGGCCGTGCCCGGACACCATGGTCCGTGTCCAGATGCCCGGTAACCGAAAATTTTTGTTTAACACACCTTTTTACACATTCAATCAACCTAAAAACTTATTTTTGGGACACATTGAGGACAATGTGTAATTTAAGTGTGGGGGATGCCAAAACCTTGAATTTTGCAAGTCCTAATTACAAGCCTTACACAAAACTCTATTGGAACCGCTAAACACCCCTTTTTCAAAAAAAAATTCATTTTTTTTACTTGTCCTGGTTTAAATTGGGAATAACAAGTTCTAAAAGGTTATATTTTTATAAATTTACAACCGATAACATCGTGATAAAAAGAACCAACATAAGAAAATTATGAAACGGCATGACAAATCTAGTTAAAATTTGATTATATATACTTGATCACATTAAAAACTCATTCCCACAAAAAGTGAGTTTTGAGCCTTTATTGAGCATACAAACACACATCTTTAAACTAAATGCTCATTTTTTGTTTCTTGTGTGAATAGCTACTTGGTTTCTTACGACTCTAGAACTTGTCATGACAATACATTCCCAGTCCTTATCAACTTAAACCCGAGTAAGTAAATAACGGAGGCATTAGGACTAACCCTTTTTTTATTTCAACACCATTATTTTTTCTTTTTTTTACCACCTACCCAAAATCCCCCTAGTTAACCCCTTTGAGCCTAAACCTTTTCATTTCTAAACCCAAAACAAACAACCTTTACCCACCAAAACCCTTTTTTCATTTTAAACCCTTTATTTTAGTACAAAGCTCGGTTTTCTTGTGACATCCTTATAAAAAAAAATGATGAAGTTTAGCAATAAACAAACAAGTTCATCAAAAGAAACTTTGTTTGAAAAGTGTTTCATTAAAATAAAAAGTCACAAAAACTAAATGTTGTAAGAAAACCGACGCTTTTTACGCATTTTGTCCTTTTCTACTAACCACTAACCTAAAACCACCTACCTTTAACCCAAGCCTAACCCTTCCCCAAAGTCCTCTTGATATTTACAAAGGTTTATAGTTAAAAAGGAGGAGGATTGATTGCTTGGCAAGCATATGGTAGAAGTAAGTTCCATGCCGCTCTCGAGTGTTTCACAAAAATACATCTTCGGCCGAGTGTTGAGTGATTCCCCGTGAGGTATGTGAACTTGTATATAAATATAATTTTAAAGAGGCATGTTATGCCCAAATAAGTAATTTCTCTTATGAAATGTTCTAAATAAATCAAAACGAATAGGATTGTAAATAGCAAAAAAATAAAATCAAATAAAGATCTTGGCATCCCGACAATCTAGACAAGCCCGAAACTTCTCTTCTACCCATTCTATTTGGGTGTGTAAGCCACAAAATAAAGAGTTTTTCTTGAGGACAAGCAAAGATTCAAGTGTGGGGGTATTTGATCTGTGTAAAATGCAACATATAAATTACATCAAATGAGGCATAAAACTAACCCTTTTTTAGTACTAATGTTGGAAAAAAGTGTGCTTTTGTCTTCCTTTTGTATTTTCAGGGTTAAATGAGCGTAAATGAACAAAAGAAGCAAAAATACAGCCAAATCAAACAATAATACAAGAAAAGGAATAAACGTGGCATGCCCGACCCTTCGACAGCATCTTCCCAATCAAAAACAAGACATCAGAAGGCTGAACACGCCCCGTGCTCATTGAACACGGGGGTGTGCCCAAGTGTCTGCAGAAAAGACAAAGTTGTAGAAGCTTCTATTTCCTAACACGGGGGCGTGCCCAGTGGACACGGGGCCTTGGTCAACGCTAAGATTCGCATAATCCAAGCAAATCTTGATAGTACAGATACGCTTCTGTGCAGGCTATAAATAGGGGTGCTTGGTTCACTTCAAAGGCATCCCTTGACAAACCACTTCTCTCCCACTTCACCCACACTCCACCACCATCACAAGACCCACATCCACCACCATCATCCATCATAGAGTGTGTGTAGTAGTCTCGGGATCCAAGATTGATAGTAAGAGTTCTTGACAATCAAAGGCCATGTTTGCCTAAGTCTCTTACATCACTTGGTGAAGAGAAGCATTTAGTGTAACACTTTTGTTTTTTAATCTTTTCGCACTTTTTATTTGGTTTTGTATTATGACTTTAATAACTAGTTTCTTATGTTGAAGGTGAAACTTCCTTAACATTTGTCCGTGGTGTCTTGGCGTTATATTACTGTCTATATAAAATAAAAGATTTACACCATTCATATCACCATGGTCAATTTGGAGATATGTTTGCTACCTGGTCGGGGGTTAAGGGAATGGTTTGGTAAGGTTCTTGCCTTGTTCAGTGTATAGATCTTGCAAGGACCTGGGTCAAGCTTACTAGGACCTCCTTCAATACCCACTGGTATTGGATGGCGGGGGTGCCAATGGCTTGATCCCTCATATGTAAACTACTATTAATACATTAACCCGGCTACTTGGGATTGTATCCCTGCTGACTCAAACCACTTAACTGAGGGTAACGTCACCTTCAAATGAGGGGACTACCACATTACGCATTGATAACTTAATTAATTATCTTTCATTAATCCAACCCTTTAGGATTGTATCCTTGCTGACTCAAACTACTAGGTTGAGGGTAACGTCACCTTCAAAAGAGGGGCCTACTACTATAACTAAGATAATCTCTTAAAAAGTGCAAAAGTGCGGAAAACATCAAAGGTTACACTAAAGGCGAGTCGGATCCAAGTGATTCATCTTATCTATCTGTTTTATTTTTATTTTTATTGTCAACATTTTTTTTAGTTAGTTTTCATGTTCTTGTTTAAAACCTTTTTCCTGAAATTTTGATTTGATTAGACGTTGAGGATAAACCGGTACTAAAAGCTCATGTGTCCTTGGACGACCTCGGTATCTTACCAACATTATACTACGCTCACGATGGGTGCACTTGCCCATATGTGTGTTTAGTGTTAGTAAAATATCGTGTTTTATAAATTTAAAACTTAACTAAAGTGTTAAAAAGGGCTTAAAATATACATTAAAAACTATACGACACTCACACGCATCAGAAGGCTCTCCACATGATGGGACCATGGAGGCCTTCTCTCTTACACCGCCTGTGCTTCCAATTTCTGAACTTCTTCTTCTAAATCACACATGTGATTTTCTTCTATCCTGTCACAAAACAAACAAAACTCGGGCATCTCATCCTCTACATGAGGATGGCATCCATCTATTATATCTGCCATGAAACATTCATCACTTTGAAACATGTCAGATCCATTAGAAAACACATTTAATTGGACCTTTCTATTGCCAAATGTCATGTCGACAGTGCCGTTGCGACAGTCGATCTGAGCATGTGCAGTGGCTAAGAAAGGTCAGCCCAAGATAACGTTTGGTTGATTGACTTGATCAGCAGAGACATAGTCAAGCACCAAAAAATCAACAGGAAAATAGAATTCTTCCACCTTAACTATGATGTCGTGAACTATCCCTCGAGGAAGCTTAGGGATCAAATCTGCCAACACAACTGTTGTGTCAGCACGACGCAGTGGACCAAAATCATATTGGTCGTACAAGCTTCCCTAAAGGATACTCACGCTAGCTCCGAGATCCAACAACGCCCTACTCATTTTAAAATCACCAACTTGTATTGAAATTAAAGGCGTCCCGGGATCTCGTAGCTTAGGTGGAAGGATCTCATTCAACACGGCACTAACTGTATCAGTTAGATCAACTTTTTTAGGGACTTTGTGCTGCCGTTTTTGGGTGCACAAATCCTTAGGGTACTTAGCATAAGATGGAACCTGTTTAATGGCGTCAATTAAGGGTAAATTGATTTTTACTTGTTTAAATACCTCCCAGATTTCCTCCGGTTGAGGTCCCCTTTTATTGATTATCTTTGTATTACCCGGATCCTTCAAGGCTTCGGGAAAGGGAGGTAAAATTGGTTCCCCTTCCTTAGCCTTGATTGGCTCAGAAGTTGTAGCACGGGTATTTTTACCATTAATTTTAACAGTTTTAGGTTCCGACACATCATCACTCTCACCATCTCCACCTAAATCCTCCACCACACCATCAACAAGCTGTGGTGGAATGTCGACCTTTTTATAACTCTTACCACAACGTAAAGTACTTACCTGGCCGACTGAGCTGCCTTTCTTTTGATGAGCGGGATTTGTTGTTGTATCACTCGGTAGCTTCCCGCTACTCTGCTTCAGCTCCTTAATCTCAGTTGCAAGTTGGCCCATCTGTGTAGTTAATGATTGAATGGCCTTGTCTCGCACCTCATCGTTTTGAGCACGGTTTTGTAAATCAAGTTGAATTGCCTTCAACATCTCCATCACCTCATTGTTCCCAGAAGTGTTTCAAGAATCAGTTGGTCCTCTTTGATTGCTTTGGTAGTCACTTTGAAAATTACCTTGGAATCTGTTTTGATTAACGTTCCGTTGACCACCAGATTGATTATTTCCTTGAAATCCCGGATTTAGCTGATTATTTGCATTCCCATAGCTTAAATTCTAATGATTTCTAAGACCTGGGTGATATGTGTTGGACTGCATGTTGAAGTTTCTTCCACAGCCCCCACCTTGCACAAAATTCACGTCCTCACCCTCACCATGAATGATCGGGCATTGATCCGTGATATGCCCTATATCTCCACAATGTTCACACATTGGAAACTGACCACTTGCATCCAGTGGGTTCTCTACCGCTCTCACCACCGAATGTCGTGTACTTCTAGAAGATTGAACTTTCCGTTTTGACGACCTCACAGTTCTTTCTAGATATTCCCAATCGTCCTCTTCGTAATTTGTTCTAAAAGTACCATTAGATATTGACTACACATCCCTTGCATCTTCATCTATTAGGCCCTCATGAAATGCATTGAGAAGCTCCCACAAATATATACCATGATGGGGACAATTCTTGAGCATCATTTTAAAACGATTGAATGCTTCCTAAAATAACTCACCGGGCTGTTGTCGGAACCCCCGAATATCCTTCTTGGCATTGGTAGTACGCAATGGAGTATAGAATTCATCTAAAAATGATTGCTGCATCTCGCCCCATGTAAAAATCAAGGCTGACGGCAGCGAATGGAACCATTGTTGCGCTTTGTCTTCGAGTGTGAATTGGAAAAGTACCAATTTCACATCATCAGCTGAGAAACCTTGACTGCTAATTGTGCTACAATGTGCATTAGATGCATCGATGTGTAAGTAGGGCTCTTCATGTGCTTGACCATGATATTTGGGCAAACTGGATATTGATTGTACCCGTACTTCAAATAATCGCCCTTTTTGTAATTACGGGATCACAACCGGCGATGGGTTGTTAGCTATAGCATGCCTGAAGTGGCTCTCAATACCGTGAACTGGACCTTGATCATTTTGCCGTGGAATACCTTCCGGTAGATTCACCGGTCGGTGTAAGTTTCGCGGAAGTGGTCTTATCTGACCCGGCATCTGAGGTACGGGTGGTGGTAATGGAATATCCACCGGCCTTCACGGAATAGGCTGCTGATTGATCAGTTCCGATTGATGATGTGACACCTGTGTTTGTAATCATTGTAAACAGTTCAGTTATCAATAAAACAAAGTTATTTGATCCCAATGTTTGTTTGTTTATGTTTGACATTTTTCATGTTTTGACTTTTGTTAAATTTCAAACTCTATATCGCTTTCTGGAGAATTATACGCAAACTGGTGCGTAAACGTAATCAGTTTAACGTGACAAATACTCCGGAACATCAACATATACTTAACATACCTTAAATAACCTTTACATAACTTAGAAATAAGTTTTGAAGGCTTTGGTATGTCAAAAACAAGTTTAATCGCCTACAGGGACTAAATTTGACAAACTGCGAAAGTATGACGATTCGTACTAGAACGGACATTCTGGAACATGACCATAAGTTAAACACACCTTAAATACCCTTTACATAGCTTAGAAATAGGCTTTGAGGTGTTCGGTGTGCTAAAATAAACTTTTGGGACATTCAGGGACTAAAAGCGTCAAAAAGTGCACAAGTTTGCATTTTCGCGCATAACTTACATTCTGAATACATCCGGACATCCAAAAATTTATGTAAGCACTAAAATCCATTCGTCGCACAATTTGGATCGTTTTTCGCGCTTATGCGCATTCCGTCGTAATTAAGCAAACATCGCGATCATACGACCAAACGAACCAACATCCGACATATTTTTGAGCATGTTTCATGTCCACAATGTTTAGGCATCATTTTAGGGCCTTAATATTGGCTTATCAGGCCTTAAACGTGTCGGAAATGGCCTTAAAACACCGCAGGGACTGAAGCTGACACTTTGGAAACTGTTTGCTGATCAGAGGGACCTAGGCGTGACGCCAGGCCCCCTAGACGTCACGCGAGGCCCTCTCAGATCAGCAAAAGGTGTTTAAAACAGCTGTTAACCACTCCCAAACCCAATGCCACATGTTAATCCCTGATGATGGGGGGCCAATTTAATACACATGCGGTTGTAAACAAGTGTAGGGACAAGATCAAAGCATGATATTCGATAAACGATCCTAACGGTGGTCCATTTCCTATAAATACCCACCAAGATCACTTGCAAAAACCCACTTGAATTCTTGAGAGTTCTCTAAGTTGAAGTGAAACCACTTCATACGTGAGAATACTTAAGAAATCAAAGCTTTCGGGGACCCGTTGTAAGTGTTCCTTCGTTCTTTTATTCTTTTAGCGTTAAAGTCAAACTTTGTTTGACTTTCTACATTGACCAGTTTATGGTCAATACGAAGTTCCTTTGAACTTCATAACATGAGCGTAATCACGATGGTTATAGTCCCTAGTGACTATACCTACTGATTACCATGTTATCTAGGCTCAGTGACGAGTCGTAGTTTCGGCCAAAATGCGTGTTATTGCGTATTTTTTAACCAAACTACTCTTAGGTATCAAAACCGTTTGTTTTGATACCAAACTTGTTTTCTAACTTAGTTAAGCATGTTTTAACATGCTTAGCTCGTCACTTTTAGTTTTGTGCTTGTCTAGGGTCGTAAATGTAAGTGATCTAAACAATCGCTTATACTTTCAAACCCGACCCGTTTGGGCAATCATTAGGATCCGACCAAACACATTAGTTGACCATAGTATATAGGGAATAAACTTCTGAGGTTATACATTATGGTCACGACGTTTAGATAGTTGTATGATAGGTAGTTTATATGCCTTAGGTAAATTACCAAAATGCCCTTTTTATGCCAAAATTCATTTTAAGCATATGTAACATAACTTTTGATATATACACTGATTTGGCAACAATATTAGACATGTTAAGGCATATTTTACTTATCATAGGGCTAGTTAGGTGTTCTGAACTCGTTTTACGCGAACGACGCGTTAAAGTAGCATAAGCTACCTAAACGGGTCGTAAGCACTTAGATTAGGTTTCATTGTAGTATGTAGGCTTTGTTAAAACCATATTACATGAGTTCCTATACTCATTTGGTTTACGAACCTTCTTTCTATCCGATCCTCCGAGTTAGGTCCGGTTTATTAACATAGTTACCTATATTAGGTGCCGTTGATTTCCGTGATCTCTAGCATTGTTTGGTTGTTACTCAAGGACTTCTAAGCAATCTCAGGTGAGTACATAGACCCCTCTTTTACTGTTTTCAAACTGTTTTGGGGTGAAACACATGTGCCTACTTGTTACTTTCATGCTTTCCATGTTTTCACATCATATACTTGTTATGTTCTTTAGTACATTTATAGTACATGATTTACATTACATTGTTTTGCTATGTATGTTTACTTAGCATACTTAGTACATTGTTTTACTTTACATTTCTGTTATGTATGTTGACTGAGCATGCTAGCACATTGATTCACATGACTTTTCTGCTATGTATGTTTAGATAGCATACTTAGTGCATTGTTTTACATTACATCACAACACATGCTATGTATGTTCATTTGTTGCATACCTAGTACATTTGTTATTCATCACATTCTTACATTTTGATATGACATTTGGTTTGTTCAAATGGGACAATATACATTCATTAACATTGATCACGCCATTCGTTAGTAGGTAGTGGTACCATAGGAATTGACAACTCCCGTTCCTGACATCCTAGGTATGTTTGGATGGAAGGAATGACCGAATTCGATAAACATAACACAGATAAACCTTTAATTTGTTTAAAGGTCTATCACCACAGTCACAAGGCTTGAATGTATGCGTTATAACATTACCGCATAGATGTTTGTATCAGTATAGCATGCATTTGTTCCACAAAACATAACTTCGACTTAAACTATGTTTAAGTCAATACCATGTTTTTGTGCATTTTTACCTATGGTATAGTTGATATATTTTCACTTGCCATACATGATATTTTGGATACACAATTCATGATTTACATTAAACATAAACATTTTTGACATTGATATACACATTTAGTGATTTATATTAGACATAGACATTTTGATATGGTTTACACAATAACACTTGACAATTGATTCATACATGAACAATTTACAATGGTGGTTGGTTTGGGTAAGTGATTTGAGTAACGAGGCGTGTGTAATATGATACAAGCATGGTGGATACGCCGCTGGTACTTCCTGTATATAAGTGCTTGTATAATATTACATATTGTAGCCTTAATTTAATGATTTCAGTATAGACATATTACATTTTACACAAATAACATATTCTTCACAAGACACTGTTTTACAAAGCAGTTTATTTTATACAACTCATTCTACCTTGTCATTTTATTAACCATACACCTTTCTTTTATATAATCTGATTTCTTATCGAGTTTTCATATGATTTATAAAGGAAAAACACTTAATAAGATCCATGACTAATTTTTATTAAACCTTTCTTCTAAAACCCTAGTCATGAATCCTATTTTCACAAAACCTATGTATCTCACAGGCATTTTTATGCTGACGTACCTATTTTCACTTGTGTTTTCAGGAGTTGTTGCTTAGGATGATGATCGTGACACTAGGCGGACCTGTGCCTTAGAGACATAAAACGAAGATAGACTTAGTTTAATTATGTTATGTATTCTTTGTTTCCTGTTTAAGACAATGTAACTCGCTTGTTTGATAAATAAAATATAACTTTGTATGCCATGGTTGTGAAACAATAATTCTGTTACAACACTCCCCGACGTTTTCCGCCACGTTTTGATGTTTTACATGGTCGGGGTGTGACAGAAGAGTTGGTATCAGAGCCAATGGTTATAGGGAATTAGGTTATTAGTAATGCTTTGACCTAGACTATAACTTTTCTAGGACCCCAACACAAGTTATCTTGTGTTTAGATCTTTAAACATGCACTTCACCTATCCTTAGGTGGTAACCACAATGAGAACATCAATTCCGAATCTGCTTTGAAAATTAATCATCTGTACTTGGATGATTGATTACTAGGTTTTGAACCCTTTGTTGTAAGGTTTTGAACCCTCTATTATAAGGTTTTGAACCCCTTTGAATTTTCAAAATCTCGTCAAAGTTTTGGGTCTTAAATAGTGTGAACATGTGCAAACTGGAAGGGTGAATGCCTGTACCCTGGATTTTCTGTCTAAGGCTAGAGTGTTCGTACAAATCCACATAATCGGACCAGTCACTCTTACCTGGGAACTCTTGGGGTGAGTGTTCACTTATAGGCGAGCATGTCTTCGCGATACATTATTTTTGACCCATTTACTTTGATTAGTCACAATGTGTCGTTTGTTTACCTTGTGGTAACGAACAAATAACCACCATCTTTGCTGTTGTCAATTTTCGTATCATCTCATTCTTTTCATCCAATCATCTCACTCGTTTCCTTTCATGTTTCCTCTTTTTAGAATGCCTCCTCGACGCGAAAATAAAATAGCGACTGCCGAACTGGCAGAAATCATCGCACAACAAATGGCTGCTGCTTTCCCAAATTTTATTGCTCAAATGAACCAAGCCAACAACAACAATCATGCTCCATGCAATTTAAAGAGTTTCAATTCGGCTAAGCCACTCAAGTTTAGTGGTACTGAAGGAGCAACTGGGCTCCTACAATGGTTCAAGAGCACAGAGAGTACGTTTCGCCACGTTCAGTGTCCTGATAATCGCAAGGTCGAGTTTTCTTCCAGTGTGTTTCAGAAGAGGGCTCTTACATGGTGGAACGGGGTTATGAGAGACTGTGGTGCTGAGGTTGCTTTGGCACAAACCTGGGCTGAACTTAGAACCCTTATGATGAGGGAGTTTTGTCCTCTTCATGAGCTGCGAGCTCTAGAAAGGGAGTTTGATGATCTGAAACAGGATAGTGGCGAACATCGGGCATATACTGATAGGTTTGAGGAGCTGAGTTTGCTATGCCCAACAATGGTCACCCCACTCGATAAGGCTATCGAAAGGTACATCGATGGTCTACCTGACTCAGTACAAGACATCATTACTGGTAGTAACCCTACCACACTCCGTCAGGCGATCGAGTTAGCAGCGACATTGACTGAGTCGCAGGTTCGAAAGGGGAAGCTGCATAAAAAGGGTGACAAGGGTAACTGTAACATCTGTGCTTGTAATCATTGTGAACAGTTCTATTATCAACAAAACAATGTTATTTGATCCCAATGTTTGTTTGGTTGTGTTTTATATTTTTCATGTTTTGACTTTTATCCAATTTCAAACTCTATATCACTTTCTGGAGAGTTATACACAAAATGGTGCGTAAACGTACTCAGTTTAACGCGACAAATACTCCGGACATCAACATATACTTAACATACCTTAAATAACCTTTACATAACTTAGAAATAAGTTTTAAAGGCTTTGGTATGGCAAAAACAAGTTAATTCGCCTACAGGGACTAAACTTGACAAACTGCGAAAGTATGCCAATTTGAACTGTAACAGACATTCCGAAACATGACCATAAGTTAAACATACCATAAATATCCTTTACATAGCTTAGAAATAGGCTTTGAGGGGTTCGGTATGCTAAAATAAACTTTTGGGTCATTCAGGGACTAAAAGTGTCAAAAAGTGCACAAGTTTGCATTTTTGCGCATAACTTACGTTCTGAATACATCCGGACATCCAAAAATTTATGTAAGCATGACTATATTATGCTTTAGTGTTTGGCTTGCCAAAAATCCATTCGTCGCGTCATTTGGATCGTTTTTCGCGCTTGTGTGCATTCCGTCGTAATTAAGCGAACATCGCGACCGTACGGCCAAACGAACCGACATCCGTGATATTTTTGAACACATTTTAAGTTCCCTATACTTTAACTTCATTTTAGAGCTTTGAAATGGGGTTAACGGGCCTTAAACGTGTCGAAAATGACCTTATTGCATAACAGGGACTAAAATGGTAATTCTGCCAAACTTGTATGCCTACGATGCGCATGCACTTTTGCCCTACGATGCGTAGGGGGTCTCCAGACCAGACGCAGTGTATTTAGCAGCCTGTTTGCAGCTGATTGATCCACAACCACACATTCTCAATTGCTTAGTCAGATGATAAGGATCAATTTTAGCTACCATAAGGTTCCGACACTTGTACGGTTACGATTAAGGCACGATATTCGACAAACGATCTTAACGGTTCTTCGAAAACTATAAATACCCCATCACCCCAACTTCAAAAATCACTAGAATTTTGATTGAGAAACTCTAAGTTGAAACCATTGTTTCATACCTGAGATTCTTGAATCGAAATTAGCATTCGGGGACCCTTCGTAAGTATTCTTTCGTTCTTTTATTGCTTTTCGAGTCTTTCGAGTCTGAAAGTCAAAACTTTGTTTGACTTTCTGCGTTGACCAGTTATGGTCAATGCGAAGTTCGTTTGAACTTCGCAACGTGAGTGTAATCACGTTGGTTATAGTCCCTTGGGACTATGCCTACTGATTACCACGTTGTCTAGGGTCGTAGGGTAAGCGATCTAATAAATCGCTTATACCTCGAACCCGACCCATTTGGTCGATCATTAGGATCCGACCAAACACATTAGGTGACCATAGTAGGTAGGGAATAACCTTCCGAGGTTATACCTTATGGTCACATCGTTTAAGTAGTTGTATGATAGGTAGTTTATATGCCTTAGGTAAATTACCAGAATACCCTTTTCATGTATAATTGGTAATTAAGCATATGTAACCTAAACTTTCGTCACATAACTAATTATGTAACATGTTTAGGCATATAACACTTGTCATAGGGCTAGTTAGGCGGTCCGAACGCGTTTCACGCGAACGACGCGTTAAAGTAGCATAAGCTACCTAAACGGGTCGTAATGGGTAGTAAACAATTATGTTAGGTTTCAATTAGTATGTAGGCTTTGTTGAACCATACTACACGAGTCTCAATACTCGTTTGGTTTACAAACCCTCATGCTACCCGATCTTCCGATTTAGGTCCGGTTTATTAACATAGTTACCTATATTAGGTGCCGTTTGATTCCGAGATCTCTAGCATTGCTTGGTGGTTATCTTAGGACTACTGAACAATCTCAAGTGAGTACATAGAACCCCTCTTTTACTGTTTTCCAAACTGTTTTGGGGTGAAACACATGTGCCTACTTGTTACTTTCATGCTTTCCTGTTTTCACATCATATACCTGCTATGTTTGTTAGTACATTATAGTACATGATTTCATTGTGTTTATGCTAGGTGTGCCCATTGTGTGCATTACTTAGTGCATTGTTTTACATTACATTTCATGCTAGGTGTGCCCATTGTGTGCATTACTTAGTACATCGTTTTACATTACATTTCATGCTAGGTGTGCCCATTGTGTGCATTACTTAGTACATCGTTTTACATTACATTTCATGCTAGGTGTGCCCATTGTGTGCATTACTTAGTACATCGTTTTACATTACATTTCATGCTAGGTATGCCCATTGTGTGCATTACTTAGTACATCGTTTTACGTTACATTTCATGCTAGGTGTGCCCATTGTGTGCATTACTTAGTACATCGTTTTACATGACATTTTATACTATGTATGTTCATTGTTGCATACTTAGTACATTTTTCATCACATGCTTACATTTTGGGTATGACATTTGGTCTGTTTACAATGGAACAATACATTCATTAACATTAGCTACGCCGTTCGTTAGTAGGTAGTGGTACCATAGGAATTGACAACTCCCGTTCCGGACATCCTGGGTATGGGGATGAAAGGAATGACCGAATTCGATATATATAACTTAGATAAACCTTTAATTTGTTTAAGGGTTTATCGCCACAGTCTCAAGGCTTGGATGTATGCATTATAACAATACCGCATAAATGTTTGTATCAGTATAGCATGCATTTGTTACACAAAACATAACTTTGATTTAAACTATGTTTTACTTCAATACCTTGTTATTGTGCATTTTACATATGGTTTAGTTGATACATTTCACTTACCATACATGACATTTCTGGTTACAAAATACATGATCTACATTAAACATAAACATTTTGACAGTGATATACACATCTAGTGGTTTACATTGAACATATACATTTCGATATGGTTTACACATTATCACATGACAATTCATTTATACATGAACAATTTACAATGGTGGTTGGTTTGGGTAAGTAATTTGAGTAACGAGGCGTGTGTAATATGATACAATCATGGTGGATATGCCGCTGGTACTTCCTATATATAAGTGCTTGTGTGATATTACATGACGTAGCATTACTTAAATCACTTCAATGTTTGACATATTACATGTTACATAAACAACTTATTTCTCACAAGACATTGTCTTACAAAACAGTTTATTTTATACAATTCATTTTACATGGTTATTCATTTAACCTTACATTTATTTATACATATCAACTGATCTTATCGTTTTTCAAATGATTTACAAGACAAAGCAAATTACAAGGTTCATGACTAAACATTTTCTTAAACATAAGTCATGAATCCTATTTTCACAAAACCTATATATCTCACAGGCATTTTTATGCTGACGTACCTATTTTCACATGTGTTTTCAGGAGCTTTTCCGTAGGATGTTGATCATGATTCTAGGGCGGACCTGTGCCTTAGAGACTAAAAATGGAGATAGACTTGTTTAATTATGTTATAAACTCTTTTAAATTATTGTTTTGAGACAATGTAACCCCTTTGTTAATAAATAAAATATCACTTTGTTTGCCATGGATTTGAAACAATAATTCTGTTACAACACTCCCCGATGTTTCCGCCATGTTTTGTATGTTATACGTGGTCGGGGTGTGACAGTAAGAAGCAGGCGTCTGTCAAAGAGGATGACAAGAAGGGTAAGAACAAGAAGGGTAAGGAATCTGGTTCTTCGAAAGGGTCAAGGAAGCGTAAGGCTTCCCAAAATTTTGCTATCACTGCCCAAGTTAACCAGGCAGCTCCCAACCAACCCGCATACCCTCCAGCGAAGAAGCGATATGCGGGGAATGCACCTTTGTGCAATAGATTCAACAGTCACCATCAGCCGCAACTTCCGTGCCGTTTTTGTACTAACTGTGGGAAGTCAGGTCATCTTGCTAATGTGTGTCATTTTGCTCAGAATCAGGCAGTTCAGAACCCGGCTCAACGAGTTGCTCAGCCTCCTGCTCAGCAACAGGGTCAAGTTGCACGACCACACTACCCGCCAGGTTCTTGTTACAACTGTGGGGATCTGACCCACTACCGCAATCAATGTCCAAGATTGGTGAATGCGAATCCAAATCAGAATTAGGCTCAGGCTCGAGGTCTAGTCTTCAACATGAATGCACAAGAGGCACAAGCAGACAATGAAGTGGTGAACGGTACGTTCTTTATTAATAATCAGCCTACATCTGTTCTTTCTTATTCGGGTGCCGATAAGAGTTTTATGTCATTATCTTTTGAGCCATTGCTTCGCATGTCTAGAACGAAACTAGGAACACCCTTGACAGTAGAGGTTGCTAGCGGTGAACCCATTGTTCTTGATTCTGTTCTTCGCAACTGCCAGTTGAACCTTAACGACCATCTTTTTCCTATTGACCTCATGCCTATGCAACTTGGAAGCTTCGATGTTATTGTGGGTATGGATTGGTTAGCCAAGCATCACGCAGAGGTAGTTTGTTTCAAGAAGATTGTTCGTGTGCTGCTTTCGACAGGTGAGATCCTACAGGTTCGTGGTGAGAAACCTGCTGGTGGTCTCAAACTCATGTCTTGTTTTAAAGCTCGGAAGTATCTGCGAAAGAACTATGTGGCCTTTTTGGCACATGTTGTGGCAGATAAGGGCAAAGGTAAGTCTATTCAAGATATCCCTGTTGTTCGGGATTATCCTGAAGTGTTTCCTGAAGAGTTACCTGGTCTACCCCCAGCATACCAAGTCGAGTTCCGTATTGATCTCGTACCTGGTGCAAATCCCATTGCCAGATCTCCATATCGTCTTGAACCATCTGAGATGCAAGAGTTATCTAAGCAGCTTCAGGAGCTCTCTGATAAAGGTTTTATCCGTCCTAGCTTTTCACCTTGGGGTGCTCCCGTTCTTTTTGTCAAGAAGAAGGATGGATCTTTTAGGATGTGTATCGATTATCGTGAGCTTAACAAGCTTACCATCAAGAATCGATATCCCCTACCTCGCATCGATGATCTCTTTGATCAGTTACAGGGCGCTTCTTATTTTTCAAAGATTGATCTGCGATCTGGATATCATCAACTTCGAGTGCATGAAGAAGATATTCCCAAGACAGCATTCCGCACTCGATATGGGCATTATGAGTTCACAGTTATGCCTTTCGGTTTAACTAATGCTCCTGCTGTTTTCATGGACTTAATGAATAGGGTCTGCAAGCCTTATTTGGATCAGTTCGTCATTGTTTTTATTGATGACATCTTGATTTATTCTAAGACACGAGCTGATCATGAGCAACATCTTCGTCTTACTCTGGAACTCCTAAAGAAAGAGCAACTTTTCGCCAAATTCTCCAAGTGTGAATTCTGGCTTAAAGAAGTTCAATTTTTAGGACATATTGTTAACGAACAAGGTATTCATGTAGATCCCTCCAAGATCAGTTCGATTAAGGATTGGGATACGCCTATTACCCCTACTGAAGTTCGTTCTTTTCTTGGTCTTGCGGGTTATCACCGCCGCTTCATTGAAAATTTCTCGAAGATTGCAGTTCCTCTAACTGCTCTAACACAGAAGAACAAACCCTTTGATTGAGGATTCAAGCAAGAGGAAGCATTTCTGAATTTGAAACAAAAACTTTGCGACGCGCCTGTTCTGACTTTGCCTGAGGGCAATGATGATTTCGTCGTTTATTGCGATGCATCTAAATTGGGTCTTGGCTGTGTTCTGATGCAAAGGAACAAAGTCATAGCATATGCATCGAGGCAGTTGAAGATACATGAGAAAAACTACACCACTCATGATCTGGAGTTAGGTGCAGTTGTCTTCGCTCTTAAGATCTGGAGACACTATTTGTACGGTACAAAATGTGTGGTTTTCACGGACCACAAAAGTCTTCAGCATATCTTCAATCAGAAAGAACTCAACATGAGGCAACGACATTGGGTTGAGCTCCTAAACGACTATGACTGCGAAATTCGCTACCATCCTGGTAAGGCGAATGTCGTAGCCGATGCATTGAGTCGTAAGGAACACACTAAGCTTCATTCTGTTCGTGTTCAATCTGATATTCAAGCTCGATCTGATATCCAAGCACGCATTTCTCAGGCTCAACACACTTGCGTTTCACAAGGTTTGATGGATAAGGAATTTCCCTATCACATAAGACCTGATTTGGAACTGAAGGACAATGGATCGTATTACTTCATGGACCGTTTGTGGTTCCCAAGCCAAGATGATCTTCGCACCTTGCTTATGGATGAAGCTCATAAGTCTCGTTATTCTATTCATCCTGGCTCAGATAAGATGTATAAGGATCTTCGTATTCAGTATTGGTGGCCTGGTATGAAGAAAGACATTGCCTTATATGTATCAAAATGCCTTACTTGTCTTAAGGTAAAAGCTGAACATCAACGTCCTTCTCGTTTATTGGAGCAACCAGAGATCCCAGTTTGGAAATGGGAAAACATTACTATGGATCTCATTACTAAACTTCCGCGCACAAAGAAAGGTCATGATGCCATCTGGGTAGTTGTTGATCGTCTTACTAAGTCAGCGCATTTCATGCCAATCCGTGAGGATTTTTCTGCTGACAAACTTGCTAAAATCTATGTGGATGAAATTGTAGCTCGACATGGTGTTCCTTTGAACATCATTTCTGACAGAGATGCTCGCTTTACTTCTCATTTTTGGAGAACCATGCAATCTGCTATGGGGACCCAACTTAATCTGAGCACATCTTATCATCCGCAAATGGATGGTCAATCTGAAAGAACAATCCAGACTCTGGAGGATATGCTTAGAGCTTGTGTGATCGACTTTGGTGGTAGTTGGGATTCACATCTTCCGTTAATTGAATTCTCCTACAACAACAGTTATCACTCCAGCATCAACATGGCTCCTTTCGAGGCTCTCTATGGTCGAAAATGTCATTCACCAGTCTGCTGGAATGAGATCGGTGAGGCTCAGCTTACTGGACCTGCCCTCATTTTAGAGACAACTGATAAGGTTAAGAAAGTTCGTGATAACCTTCAGACAGCTAGAAGCCGTCAAAAGAGTTACGCAGACCAAGGACGCAAGCCCATAGAATTTCAAGTCGGTGATCGAGTATTACTTAAGGTCTCACCTTGGAAAGGTGTGATCAGATTTGGAAAGAAAGGAAAACTTACACCTAGATACGTTGGACCATTCAAGATCATCGAAAGAATCGGTAAGGTAGCCTACAGACTTGAGTTACCTCCTGAACTTGGAAATGTTCATCCAACCTTTCACGTGTCCAATCTCAAGAAGTGTTTAGCTGATGAGAACCTCCACATACCACTTGACGAAATTAGTGTTGATAAAACACTGAAATTTGTTGAGAAGACAGTGGAAATCATGGAACGTGAAGTCAAGTGGCTCAAACGTAAGTGTGTTCCTTTGGTCAAAGTTCGCTGGGAATCTAAACGTGGACCTGATTTTACTTGGGAACGTGAAGATCAAATGAAGGCGAAGTATCTGCATTTATTCTCACGAGTTTCCTCTAAATAAATTTCGGGATGAAATTTTCACAAGTAGGGGAGACTGTGACACCTGTGTTTGTAATCATTGTAAACAGTTCAGTTATCAATAATACAAAGTTATTTGATCCCAATGTTTGTTTGTTTATGTTTGACATTTTTCATGTTTTGACTTTTGTTCAATTTCAAACTCTATATCGCTTTCTGGAGAATTATACGCAAACTGGTGCGTAAACGTAATCAGTTTAACGCGAAAAATTCTACGGAACATCAATATATACTTAACGTACCTTAAATAACCTTTACATAACTTAGAAATAAGTTTGGAAGGCTTTGGTATGGCAAAAACAAGTTTAATCGCCTACAGGGACTAAATTTGACAAACTGCAAAAGTATGACGATTCGTACTAGAACGGAGATTCCGGAACATGACCATAAGTTAAACACACCTTAAATACCCTTTACATAGCTTAGAAATAGGCTTTGAGGTGTTCGGTGTGCTAAAATAAACTTTTGGGACATTCAGGGACTAAAAGCGTCAAAAAGTGCACAAGTTTGCATTTTCGCTCATAACTTACATTCTGAATACATCCGGACATCCAAAATTTATGTAAGCACTAAAATATTTTATTTTAGTGTTTGGCATAAGAAAAATCCATTCGTCGCGCAATTTGGATCGTTTTTCGCGCTTATGCGCATTCCGTCGTAATTAAGCAAACATCGCGATCATACGACCAAACGAACCAACATCCGACATATTTTTGAGCATGTTTCATGTCCACGATGTTTAGGCATCATTTTAGGGCCTTAATATTGGCTTAACGGGCCTTAAACATGTCGGAAATGGCCTTAAAACACAGCAGGGACTGAAGCTGACACTTTGGAAACTGTTTGCTGATCAGAGGGACCTAGGCGTGACGCCAGGCCCCCTAGGCGTCACGCGAGGCCCTCTCAGATCAGCAAAAGGTGTTTAAAACAACTGCTAACAGCTGTTAACCACTCCCAAACCCAATGCCACATGTTAATCCCTGATGATGGGGGGCCAATTTAATAAACCTGAGGTTGTAAACAAGTGTAGGGACAAGATCAAAGCACGATATTCGATAAAGGATCCTAACGGTGGTCCATTTCCTATAAATACCAACCAAGATCACTTGCAAAAACCCACTTGAATTCTTGAGAGTTCTCTAAGTTGAAGTGAAACCACTTCATACCTGAGAATACTTGAGAAATCAAAGCTTTCGGGGACCCGTTGTTAGTGTTCCTTCGTTCTTTTATTCTTTTAGCGTTGAAGTCAAACTTTGTTTGACTTTCTGCATTGACCAGTTTATGGTCAATACGAAGTTCGTTTGAACTTCATAACGTGAGCGTAATCACGATGGTTATAGTCCCTAGTGACTATACCTACTGATTACCACGTTATCTAGGCTCAGTGACGAGTCGTAGTTTCGGCCAAAATGCGTGTTATTGCGTATTTTGTAACCAAACTACTCTTAGGTATCAAAACCGTTTGTTTTGATACCAAACTTGTTTTCTAACTTAGGTAAGCATGTTTTAACATGCTTAGCTCGTCACTTTTAGTTTTGTGCTTGTCTAGGGTCGTAAAGGTAAGCGATCTAAACAATCGCTTATACTTTCGAACCCGAACCGTTTGGTCAATCATTAGGATCCGACCAAACACATTAGGTGACCATAGTATATTGGGAATAACCTTCCGAGGTTATACCTTATGGTCACGACGTTTAGATAGTTGTATGATAGGTAGTTTATATGCCTTAGGTAAATTACCAAAATGCCTTTTTTACGCCAAAATTCATTTTAAGCATATGTAACATAACTTTTGATATATACACTAATTTGGCAACAATATTAGACATGTTAAGGCATGTTTTACTTATCATAGGGCAAGTTAGGCGTTCTGAACTCGTTTTACGCGAACGACGCGTTAAAGTAGCATAAGCTACCTAAACGGGTCGTAATGGGTCGTAAGCACTTAGGTTAGGTTTCATTGTAGTATGTACGCTTTATTAAAACCATATAACATGAGTTCCTATACTCATTTGGTTTACGAACCTTCATTCTATCCGATCCTCCGAGTTAGGTCCGGTTTATTAACATAGTTACCTATATTAGGTGCCGTTGATTTCCGTGATCTCTAGCATTGTTTGGTTGTTACTCAAGGACTTCTAAGCAATCTCAAGTGAGTACATAGACCCCACTTTTACTGTTTTCAAACTGTTTTGGGGTGAAACACATGTGCCTACTTGTTACTTTCATGCTTTCCATGTTTTCACATCATATACTTGCTATGTTCTTTAGTACATTTATAGTACATGATTTACATTACATTGTTTTGCTATGTATGTTTACTTAGCATACTTAGTACATTGTTTTACTTTACATTTCTGTTATGTATGTTGACTGAGCATGCTAGCACATTGATTCACATGACTTTTCTGCTATGTATGTTTACTTAGCATACTTAGTGCATTGTTTTACATTACATCACAACACATGCTATGTATGTTCATTTGTTGCATACCTAGTACATTTGTTATTCATCACATGCTTACATTTTGATATGACATTTGGTTTGTTCAAATGGGACAATATACATTCATTAACATTGATCATGCCATTCGTTAGTAGGTAGTGTTACCATAGGAATTGACAACTCCCGTTCCTGACATCCTAGGTATGTTTGGATGGAAGGAATGACCGAATTCGATAAACATAACACAGATAAACCTTTAATTTCTTTAAAGGTCTATCACCACAGTCACAAGGCTTGAATGTATGCATTATAACATTACCGCATAGATGTTTGTATCAGTATAGCATGCATTTGTTCCACAAAACATAACTTCGACTTAAACTATGTTTAAGTCAATACCATGTTTTTGTGCATTTTTACCTATGGTTTAGTTAATATATTTTCACTTGCCATACATGATATTTTGGATACACAATTCATGATTTACATTAAACATAAACATTTTTTACATTGATATACACATTTAGTGATTTATATTAGACATAGACATTTTGATATGGTTTACACAATAACACTTGACAATTGATTCATACATGAACAATTTACAATGGTGGTTGGTTTGGGTAAGTGATTTGAGTAACGAGGCGTGTGTAATATGATACAAGCATGGTGGATACGCAGCTGGTACTTCCTGTATATAAGTGCTTGTATAATATTACATATTGTAGCGTTAATTAAATCATTTCAGTATAGACATATTACATTTTACACAAATAACATATTCTTCACAAGACACTGGTTTACAAAACAGTTTATTTTATACAACTCATTCTACCTGGTCATTTCATTAACCATACACCTTTCTTTTATATAATCTGATTTCTTGTCGAGTTTTCATATGATTTATAAAGGAAAAACACTTAATAAGATTCATGACTAATTTTTATTAAACCTTTCTTCTAAAACCCAAGTCATGAATCCTATTTTCACAAAACCTATGTATCTCACAGGCATTTTTATGCTGACGTACCTATTTTCACATGTGTTTTCAGGAGCTGTTGCTTAGGTCGATGATCGTGACACTAGGGCGGACCTGTGCCTTAGAGACATAAAACGAAGATAGACTTAGTTTAATTATGTTATGTACTCTTTGTTTCCTGTTTAAGACAATGTAACTCGCTTGTTTGATAAATAAAATATAACTTTGTATGCCATGGTTGTGAAACAATAATTCTGTTACAACACTCCCCGACGTTTTCCGCCATGTTTTGATGTTTTACGTGGTCGGGGTGTGACAGATGATACTGCTGTGGCATCGGTATCGGTTGTACCTACAGTTGTTGATATGGAATTTGTTGAATTGGTACTTGCTATTGCTGCATAAATGATTGATAACCCGAAACATTCTGATTTCCCGTTTCCATAGAACCGAACTCTGTTGTATACCTCTCAACATTTGATGTTCTTAACACTTGGCGATCCCCTTGCTGCACATAACTATCGTATTCTCCATACCCATCATTGAAATCTCTCGAACTTGTCCCTTGATCAACTGTTGTTGCTGTATAGGAAAATTGCTGATGATCGGGTTGATAATGAGATGGTTGTGTTGATTGAGGAATCGTAGAGGATGAATTAATTGGTTGGGTATGTGATGCGGTGTTATCATCTGCAATGATTCTCACGTATGGAGATGATTGTTGTATGTTAGAGGTCCGCAAGGTAGCAGACAGGTATTGCAGAGATGTCGTTTGAGTGGGAGCTTGTTCAATGTTCTCAAGGTTTGGGAAAAAGGTTGAGAATGATGGTACTGGAGAGGTAAAGATAGGTTGTGTAGACTGTGGTGGTGGTGGAACTGGTAAGGTAGTGTTCGGTGAAGGTTGGGTAGGGGTTGGTGAGAATTGTTGCTGCCGTAGTGGGTTCTTCGGTTGTTTCTCCGGAGTTGCTGAGTTCTCCATTGTCTTAAGTGTTGGTGTTGGTGATTGTAGGATCATTTTCAGACCCGAACGAGTTGATAAGAAGAGTTTTTTCTCAATACGAAAGGCGGAAACAGACGTATTGAGTTCAATTCAGCAAGAAATACACTTTAACTGTCGATTTGATTGATTTGACAACGATTTACAGCGAGACGACACTTCGGCAGCACTTCGGCTCCGGAAATACACATACATAACTGATTCAAATGAAATTACATCACCCCTATTTATAGGCTGCCTAATTCCATTTGAACATGACTCAAACAAAATTACATTACAAGCGGAATTACACACTCAAACGGAATTACATCTTCATGCGGAATGACATCTTCATGCGGAATTAGCTTTTTGTCTTGTTTCCTCGATCTTTGTGCCATGAACAATGCAAGACTTGATACAAGACGAAGTCGACAGACGTATGCACCAACAGAATCCCCCTCGAATGTTGCCGAGTCTTAAGTGTCGAGTCTTCAACGTCTTCAGTCTTTATCAGTCTGATCGCTCTATGAAGTATTTGACATTGTAAAGCATCCTCAAATCTCTCTTTTCATCAGCACCAACAGATAACCTCCACTTGGATGTCTTCAGACTCCCCCTTTCGATAAGCTGGGATCGCAGTCTGGAATTCTTGTTCTAGGATCGAGAACTGGCTCACACTCTTTCCACAGGTTTAGTACCAAATTCTGGCTCTACTGTTTTCTGCACAAGTCTCTACCCAAAAATAAATTTCACAAATTTATAATTTGACAAATTTATACTCTGCTTACCACTTGTAAATATAATTCTCAAAATAATTTAACATTTATAATTTCTGATGAACCATTTGCAGGAATTATACAAACAATGAATGATGTTACAATGTTAAACGTTGATGAACCACTTGAAGAAATATCATTTTTCTTTTCGAAAACACACTCTCCCAAACCAGTAGTCATCATGTTTAGCACTTGGAATTTTGAAAATCAGCTCTCCAACATCAGTTGTCGAAAACCTTTTTGAATTTTTCAAAATTTATGCTAAAACACACTGAAAATCTTTTTGGATTTTTGAATGTAAAGAAATGCAGTAAAGAAATATTTACAGACAATATTTTTTGTGAGTTTGTGTAAGAAGATCATATCAGTTTTTGAGACAAATCACCAACACCGTTAAGCTTTAAACATTTTAAGTTCTAAACGATTCACTTAGATTGTCAGTATACTGGTCCACTTAAATTCTCACACAAAGTTCAACTATTTCGAGATACGAGATTAATGTTTTAGAGACTTAAACTTATTTGCGTGTCCCACCTCAGAATATACTCCCGTATCCAGATCCCAATATTCAGTCTTACAGGTGAGTATACCACAGATGATATATGTAAAGGGTTAAATTGCAAGGACCGTGAGAGCTCAGGTCAGAACTTCCGTTCAGCAGAGAGATGACGGCTTCGACTTTTGGTGTGTCCCCTTTAGAGGATCTTTTCTTCAACAGCACATGATTTACATATTTTTTCAATGTTTCATCATTTTTTATGCTGAGGGTGGGCTATATTTCAAGCAAGCGTAAAGTATTCTCTGGGGACTAGGCCATTGCTTCCGCAAAATCAGAATTCCCGGGATAATACCCCAGATATCACTGAGCATAAAGACCTAGTATCTCAGAAAGAGGGACCTTTCATACAAGATTTTGGGGGTTACCCGTATATCCGAGAGATGTTCCCCACGATATAAGCAAGTTTGAATTTAGGTTTATATCTCGTCATAATCTACTAAATGTGCAAAAACCTACTGGCACATCATCAGTGAGACCGTTTATCACTTTTTAATTTTCCAATTCTTTAGCATGCTGTGATCGTCCACTGATGTACTATCATTTCCTCTTTTTTCACAACAAAACTCATTTTTGATTTTATCATGTTTTTTACTTTTTCAAATTTTCTAATGTTTTTGGATTTTCTGAAAATATTACTCCCCCTAAAATGCAAAATCATTTAAAGGAAATTTGAAAACAAACTATACAAGTAAAATGACAACTGATATCGAATCACTTCAATTCGCCATCCTCTCGGCATAAACAATCAGAACTCCCCCTTACAACAAACTATTTTCCCATTGATTTCAAAACACTTAAGTTTGTTTTACCATTTGTAGGTTAGGGGTTCATCACATTGTTCTTTCAATCATTTGAAAATTTTAACATTTTTAGATTCAATCATCAAAAAACACTTGTAGAAAATCAAGTACAACCTAATGTCCCTGATTTACCACTTGTAAGACGAAATCACTTTCGTGAATTTCTAAAGAAAGATGCCGATACCTGCTCCACTCTTACCAACCTGGGAGCTCCGGCAAGTCCAGAATTTAATCAGAATAATAGGTTCCATCACAGTCACAAACCTGGGACGAAACACCCTTACCTGGTTCTTCAATTTTTTCTCATAAAACTCTTTAACCCCTTTAACTTTTCTGTCAACCATTTTTTGTCACACCCCCAAAATCCACCTGCGGAAAACCACCGCTTGGAGGCATGACTGACCATGATCCAGCCACCAATCATATTGAACAAGCATGTAAGTGATTATAAAAGTCTAACCAATATAATTGGTGTTCAACAAAACATAGTTTAAGTTGCAAGCGGAAGCATAATGTTTAAAACCAAAACATAAGTTCAATTGTTTCAAAGTTTAACATGGCACACAGCTGTCCATGTCCCACAACGACTCTCTTCCATGCAAGCTCCAGCTAAGTACCTATCGACCTGCAAAGCATGTAGTAACGAGGCAACAACAAGTTGAGTGAGTTCACAGTTGGGTGTTCGTTTTAAGTAGTTTCGAAAACAGTTTCCTTTATCTGGCATCCTGCCGTGGGGGTTACCCCATAGTTGAAAAACGTGACCTGTTTATTCCCGGTTACTCTGGCAATCCAGCCGTGGGGGCTACCCCTTGTTAGTTATCTGGCATTTCGGCCGTGGGGGTTACCCCTTGTTAGTTATCTGGCATTTCGGCCGTGGGGGCTACCCCATGTATACACTAGACTCGTTATCATATCGACTGCTGACTGTAGTCATGTTTATGTGCCCTGAACTGTCAATGTCTATCATCATTGACGTGCCCAGATCCATTAGTTCACGCCCGTCCTCTGCGGCACGGTGTGAGGCTTGTCAGACCTAAATAGCGCTATCTAACTAATGACCCGCTCGCCATTGGCCCGGCGATTAAGCGATATAAAAAGGAGGGACTTCGTGATAGAGTTTTGGTCTAGTACGAGTTATCTGTCCATGAGGACGAGGAATTACATTCCTGAACCAATACTGTCCTACCCAAGAAAGGACGAGGAATCCATGTTCCTTAACCCCATTCCCAACCCCTGGGAATCCCATGCTTTGTAGAGGGTGTGAACTCACCTTGGTTTGCTCGGCAGATAATCAGAAAAGTCAATCAAGCTATATGGTGGTCAACCACATCCTAACATAGTTGTACCATACAAGTCAGGTTCGTATTCAAGTAGTGCACGTATGTTCTACACGTATACTAGCACGTTACAAATAAGTGTTTCTCATGGCAGTCCAATCAACAGTGCACAACATACACATTCAACAGTAACACATAAGGCCCATATGTTCGGCCCAAATACTTGGGCCTGTAACCGTGTAAGCCCATACAGATTGCATATAGTCAGGTGGTCTCGAGTCGAGACTAGAGTTCTCGAGTCAAAACGGCGTTGTCTCGGTCTAGCCTTCATCACCCGAGACATGGTGGTCTCGAGTCAGGTCTCGAGTCGCAACAAACCCGTAACCTGGTCTCGAGTCATGTTGTTCATGCGCTGGCAGTGTGTGGTCTCGAGTCGAGACTAGGGGTTCTCGACTCGCAATCTGTGTCGCAACCGTGGTCTCGGGCTGTCATGGGTTGGTCTCGAGTCGCAACCATTACAGTCTCGAGTTGTAACTGAATGGTCTCGAGTCGAGACTAGAGTTCTCGGCTGGAACATCTGCTGATTGCCAGCATTGTACTAGCCAATGAGATTCCGATTTCATGCAACAGTGTGTACTATCCATACAAACATGTTTTGTTGTCTAATTTCCAAACAAATTGGATTAAACATGGCATCTTTTCAATGTTCATAAGATATTCAAATATTCATACTCACATTCAAACTTGTTCATCATTTTTGGGTTTGTAGCATCAATCTCTATGAACTCTAACATAATCATAATATGAACAACAATCAAAACACTTAAACATACTCATCTAAGGGTTTCAAATCATCACATAACACCTCATAGTCGACTCTACAACTAATCCGATTTAAGCATTCGATTCTTAGCACAAGAGTATACAATCCGAGTAACATGATCATTATCTAGTACACATATGCAAGCCGATTTCATAAACATCAACAATTAATGGTTTAAATCACATTCAATCACACGATATCATTAACTCATCATGCAATCAATCCGTAATCAAGACATGATAGCCGATTAACATCATCATACACATCCGATTCACAAGAACATCATCATACATACAAACTATACTAGCTAAATCATGCCATCCATAATATCATCTTAACAACAAGCATCATAAAACACTAACCGGTTGGTGAGGAGTGTGCGAAGGGGAGTAGGTTTGTTGTCCGATATTCTCCGGGTGAAGAACACAAGCAATCCGAGAGCTTGGCTTGCTATCCTTGATCCGACCCAAGAGAAGGGGTGGTGTTGCTAGGGTTTTAGTGAGAGAGAATGGAGAGTGTGTGTGTAGGGGAGTGTGTGTGGGTTGCCCAAAAATGGCAAGTTTGGCTAACAACAAGGGATATATACTAGTTCTAAGGTGGTGCACCCTAATGGGCTTTCGGGTGGGCTAAGGGAGGTGCATGGCCCAACCGGCCCACTGTTACACTGTTCACTCGAGACTGCGTGGTCTCGAGTCGGGTCCATTGTGTCTCGGTTCACATAATCACACGCATACATATAAGCATAGTACATAGTCACATAATGTTCACTCATAACATTCATTAAACCAACCAGTCAACTAGTCACATAACGTTCAAGTATGTTACATCAAGATACAACGAAAGGTTCTAATTTCTGAGTTGTCGCATTTTTCCAAAGATGTGTTTCACTTTGGGGTTAAAGGCCTTTTCAACATCAAAAACCTTTTTATCAGAATAAAATTGATTTGAAATTTCAACTTTACCAATTTTCTTCTTAAAATTTTCAGCCCGAAGTGGTGGAAAGTTCACATCATCCACTATTGGTACTGATTTTTCACCTTTTTCCACAACCTGTGGCTCATCTGATTTTGTGGAATCAGATTCATCGCCAGACAATAGCTCCTCTGATTTTGACGAATCAGATTCATTGCTAGAACTATCATCAGACTTCTTAACAACCCACTTTTGGTTGTCAAGTTTTGCACTTCTCTTGTAAAACCTGTTCGAACATTCACCAATTTCAAATTTTGAATTTTTGAAAAGTTTAGTTCTCTCAATTGGTGGTTCAAACACAACCTCTTTATCTTTCAGTTTAGAAACTCCCTGTTTAGCTTGATTTTCCTGTGAACATTTCATGGCAATATGACCACTTTTTCCACATTTGAAACAGGTTCAAGTTTCCTTCTTCTGATCAACAGTCTGCATCTCTTCTTGCTTTTTCGCAAGGAAATCTCTGTTCGACTGTTTTCTGAATAATTTTTCTTTTTCTTCTTCAGAAGATGTACCTGAAACAAATATCATTTTTGATTTAAAATCTTGAACATATTTTTCATTTTTATAATTTTCTGGTGGAATAAATCCAAGACCTTTCTTTTTGAAATTACCGTTATGGTTTGGTTTCTTTCGATAACCTGAACCAGAACTGTAACCCTTTTTCTTGTTTTCTCTTTGTTGAACTCTTGAGGTGTACTTTTTAGGTTTATCATTAAGATTTACATCTTTTATTTCAGAAATATTAATTTCTGTTAGTTTGAAAACCTTTTTTATCAGTTCGGTTTTGACACCTCTTATTGGAAATTCCTCATCAGAATATAATTTGTCAGAATCATTCAATGTATATGCAACTTTGAATGTTTTGTCATTCAAATTAGATTTTGATAGAAGGAATTCTTTATTGTAAACTCTTTTGCCCTGTTTGACGGTTTGACTCGGAGTGTTGGACTCAGACTTTGACTCTGACATAGACTCCAACTTTGACTCCTCGAATTCATCTTTATCCAACACCTGATCGACCACTTTCTTTATTAACTCGGACTCATGATCAGTATCAGATGACGTAAAAGTAACATCAATATTTTCGAGCAGGTTAACTGAAGACTCCGACTCCCACTATAAATTTGTTGCCTTTTCGACTCTTTCTGAATTTGGATTTCTCGGAGAATATCCATTTTCAAGCGGGGGTGGACACTTGTTGTAACTGACACCTTGTTTCTTACCAGATGTCTTAACTTCAGTATCCTTTTTCTTTTCCTTTTTCTTTTTAGAAGTCTTTTCTTCAGATACTATCTGTTCTTCAGTTACTTCATCATCCTCAAATGCCTTCATGCCTTCAACAGTTGGATAAATCATGTCAATGACATAAGAAGTACATGAGTAACTTTTTAACAATCGATTAACTCTTTCAGTTTCAATTCTTTCTGTTTCCAGTTTTTGTTCTATCACAGCACACTTCTCAATGTAATTGTTCACCACTTTCTGCTTTGTCATGAAAGCTCCTTGAAGTGTTTTCATGGCTGTTGCTTGTTCATCACTTGATTGATTGTATTGATTCATGGTTTTGTTCAAAACATCATACGATTCTTTCAGCCTGTTCATGTTGTTAATCAATTCACTGTTTTTCTTCTTTATAATCTCACAATTTTCACAAATCACCAGAACATTTTTAGCGTCAGCTTCTGCATCAACTTTGAAAACTGGAACTTCTTTTACTTTCCTTTTGATCACTGGAGCTTCTTCATCATCACTGCTGACTGGTGTTTTGACCTTTTTCTTTTTCTTTTTAGCTTTTTCATCTTCACTATCACTTTCTGCCATCATTTTCAAATGAGCTGCCATTCTTTTCGCATAATAATCATTATCATCATCACTATCTTCTTCAATTCGAGCAACAAACGCTTTGTGATTTGAAGTTTTATTTGGATCATAATCATCCCAATTGAAATTTGCCCAGCTAAAACCTTCTGGCAACTTTTCATCATCTTGATTGATTAGGCATGCTTTATTGTCGGCTGAAATATATTTGTCCTAGCTGAAATTTTCTTGATTCACTAAACATGCTCTCTTAGATGATTCTTCAATTTCCTTCCTGCCATGAGCAGTTTGCATTTGTTGTTGATGTGGCTGTTGAGCAACTTGATGATAAATCGATTTCCGATAGTAATCGTTGTTTCCAAAAGGATTTTGAGCTCCACTTGCTTCACGATTCTTGCACTCTCTCTTGAAGTGTCCCTTTTCCCTGCAACGAAAACAAGTGACTTTAGATTTATCAAAGCCTAAAGTAGAAACATTCGCATCACGAAAATCATCTCTTCCCGTAATTTGTTTAAACTTTTCGGCTCTCCTCAACACACTTGCCAAACACCATGTTATATCCATTAATTCCATCTCTTCAGCATCTATTTGATTGTAATCCTCTTTTGTCAACATTGGATTCCCGATCCGTCCTGCTACTAAACTTCCCTAAGACTCTAACACGGTTCCCAACAAAGACATATGGCTTTTTGCAACTTCTTCAGAATAATCCTGATCATTCTCAAGATTCAATACAATATTGCATTGTAGCTTCTTGCCATTCTTGGTTGCTGAAATGTTCGGATCAAAAGATGGATATGATGAAAAACTTGTGTTGCTGTTTGATCCTTTGGATGAACTTCCTGATGAACTCTTTGCATTGAAAGCTATCTCAACTTTTGGTAACATGTTGGTGGTTTTGTCATTCAACCCTGCTTTATAATAAAGCCCAATATCTTGTTCACCAACAAAATCTTTCATTCTTAAGACCTTTCTCTGTTCCATCTCCTGAGCCTCAATCTTTTCAATAAACTTGCTCAGTGTTAGACTGCTAAACCCTTTCTTGTTCCTTAACATCATGAGATATGTGCCCCAAGTCTCGTGTGGCAATGCATCAGCTAGCTTTTCAATCAACTCCTCATTATCTTTTGTGATGCTCAACCTCTTCATGTTAGCTAACAGATTGCAATATCTTTCAGTGATCTGCTTCGTGTTTTCATTTTTTAAACCACGGAATAAATCGAATTCTTTTTTCAAAAGCGACTTTTTGTACTTGACCATCTCTTGGCTTCCAACAAACTTCGATCTTAATGCTTTCCATATTGAATAAGAAGTTCCATTATGTTGCAATAAAACCAAGATGTCTTCCTTAACAGCTTGATGTAATAGACTTGTCATCATTTTCTCATCTTTGTATTTCTTTTTCTCTTCAGCACTAAGATCTTTAATAGCAATAATCTCCTCATCATCAGTCATCGGTCTAACATATTTCGTCTCAACACATTCCCAAGCATCTAAGTAGTTTGCTTGTATCCAATTCTCAAAGCGTTCCTCCCAACCCTTATACTCCTCAATATTCATAAGTTTTGGCGGTTTTTGCATAGTGCATGTTTCATTTTCTAACATTGTGTTATGTGCAAGAGTAATCGGAGTAACCGGAGTAGCAAATGCGTTGTAAAATTCCTCTTCCATGATTCGGTTTTCAATTACACAAAATCAGACTTGTTCAAACGGAATTACGCTCTCAAACGAAATTTACTTGTTCAAACGGAATCAACTACAAGACAACTTCAAGCGAAATCCCAACTTCAAACGGAATAACCTTTGAAGCAAAATCAGCACTTTCAAACGGAATCCCTCTTCACGCGGAATTACCTTTCAAACGAAATACCTAATTCCGTATGAACTAACACCCTTTCAAACGGAATCACTAATTCCGTATGAAATTCCCAAACGGAATTACAAGTTGAAGCGGAATAGCAGATTTCAAACGGGATCACTCAAGAAGAATTCCAGTTTCAAGCGAAATCAACCAATTTTTCAAACGGAATACCAGTTTCAAGCGGAATTAACCATCTAATTCAGTATGAAATGCTGCTGACATCATCATCTCGAGCTGAATTTCAAGCGAAAGTACATATTTTACAGATTTTAAATCGAATTAAGGTCTAATTTTCTCAAGGATTTGTTAAAACACAGTTACGCACATGATGTGAGAATTTTAGCCGATTTTAACCGTGAAAAGTTGTTAATTTTGAAAAAGAAGGTGTAGAAATCAAAATTTACAGCTGAATTGGTAAGAACTCTTCCTCCTGAGCTCTGATACGACTTGTAGGATCGTTTTCAGACCCGAACGAGTCGATCAGAAGAGTTTTTGATCAATACGAAAGGCGGAAACAGACGTATTGAGTTCAATTCAGCAAGAAATACACTTTAACTGTCGATTTGATTGATTTTACAACGATTTACAGCGAGACGACAGTTCGGCACTACTTCGGCTCCGGAAATACACATACATAACTGATTCAAACGAAATTACATCACCCCTATTTAAAGGCTGCCTAATTCCGTTTGAACATGACTCAAACGAAATTACATTACAAGCAGAATTACACACTCAAACGGAATTACATCTTCATGCGGAATTACATCTTCATGCGGAATTACATCTTCATGCGGAATTAGCTTTTTGTCTTGTTTCCTCGATCTTCGTGCCATGAACAATGCCAGACTCGATACAAGACGAAGTCGACAGACGTATGCACCAACAGTGATTGTAAAATCTTGTTCTCACGATGTATTACTCTCTTTGTATGCTTCACTGTTCTCTCAATCTCTGGGTCGAATACTAATGGTGATGACGTCCCGGAATTCCGAGTATGATGCATACACTTCCTAGATCACCTGCACAAACAAAAACAAGAAAACCTCGCGTAAATCTGAACAAAACAGAGTAAAACTATTTTTTTGAATTTTTGTATATTTTTAACTAAAGCTAGAACTTAACACTAAACACTTTGCGCACGCCTCCCCGGCAACGGTGCCATTTTGATGTATGTCGTTAAGGGCATGCAAAAACCAAAATAAACTAGTAGCTAGAGTAAGTCGGATATCGAACCAGAGGAGGATTGTGGAAAGTGTCGTAATGAAAATTATTAATTAACTAATATAGAAAAAGTAAAACTCAGTTGTGTCTTTGATTGGTTATGATAAATAGCTAAATTAACGAACAAATTTAAGATTTGAATAAATAGGAGACAAGATGGTTCCTCCAGATTTCAGGTTTTACAGTTAGCTTCAACTATGTGTTTAATCGTGACCTACATAGACATAGGTGTTAAACTTGATTAACTAATTGTGATAACCAACGACTATGTACTCCGGTCAATACATAACGGGAGGTTATCGAATGATTATCAATTACAATTACAAACCCTAACCCCATGTCAAATATATCCCAATTACTAGAACTCTCGGGAACTGAATGCTTAGAAATTAAGGTTTAAATAAATGCAATTGTTTACAACCAATAAATCAAATCAAGGTGAAAAGCATCGAACGCTTAGATCACCAAGTTAAAACGACTGTAGCAAACACATAGTATCACCAAACTTACAAAAACCCTCCATCCGGAGGAAACCATAGAAGTTTAGCAGCTCATCTCGCTCACAAAATCAACAAAAACTTGAATTGATGAAGAAGTCATGGTTGATCGGATGATTCGGTGGAAGATCTTGATGTTTTGGAGGTGAAAAGTTGTGTCTTGAAGCTCCTTCGAGTGCCTTTGATGCCCTAGGATCGATCTTGAAGATGGAATGATGAATACCAATCATAACAAACCCTAATATATATCACACGAAGCCTTTACGGCGCGTTTTTTACCTTCACGGGCCGTAAGCTACGCTGTGAGGACCGTAGCTTACGGTCCAGAATCTTTGTCCACATAATCATACCTAACCGTAGGCTACGGTTGTGAACCGTAGCTTACGGTTCACATTCTCTGACCATTCCTTCGCTGAACACTACCAACCATAACCTACGGATATGAAACCGTAGGCTACAGTCGTGATACTTGCCCCCCTTTTCCTTCAACACCAACTTTCATCAAATGTCATTTTGGTCCCTGTACTTTATATTCTCCATATTCAAACATAAAATAACTTTCAACTTCGTACCGAATGGCCCCTCAACTTATGATCTTCTTATATCTTGCATATATGAGCTTCACACAACTTCCACAAAATACCATATTAGTCCCCGAACTTTTTTCTTTCACACTCCTTTCACTCTTGAGCCTTTATATCACCCGAACAAGCTTCAACATTTGTCACACCCCGACCACGTAAAACAACAAATCATGGCGGAAACGTCGGGGAGTGTTGTAACAGAATCATTGTTTCATAACACATGGAAATTGAAATATTGTTTTATTGGTTAAAAGAGTTACAATGTCTTGACAATCAAAGAAACATAACATAAATAACTAGTCTTGCATCTTTTATTGTCACTAAGGCCCAAGTCCACCTAAGTGTATCTTGATCAAACCTATGCATCATATCCTGAAACACATGTGAAAATAGGTACGTCAGCATAAAAATGCCTGTGAGATACATAGGTTTTGTGAAAATAGGATTCATGACTTATTGTTTAAGAAAATGTTTAGTCATGAACCTTGTAAATTGTTTTGTCTTGTAAATCATTCGAAAAGCAATAAGATCAGATGATATGTATAAGTAAGAGAATAATGTATGGTTAAATGAATAACCAAGTAAAATGAGTTTGTATAAGATAGTTGTTTTGTAAAACAATGTCTTGTGAAAAGCATGTTATTTGTATAAAATGTTATATGTCTTAAATTGAAATGATTCAAATAACGCTACGATATGTAATACCATACAATCACTTATATATAGGAAGTACCAGCGGCGTATCCACCATGCTTGTATCGTATTACACACGCCTCGTTACTTAAATCACTTAAACAAACCACCAATGTATAAAGTCCATGTTTAAACCAATTGTCAAAAAGTCCTTGTATAAGCCATGTCAAATGTTTAAAAGTCCAAATGTAGTCAAGTAATGTGTAAACAAAATGTCATGTATGGCAAGTAAAAAAAAAAAATATATATATATATATATATATATATATATATATATATATATATATACTTATATATATCTACTGAGCCATAGATAAAAATGCACAAAACAATGTATTGAAGTAAAACGTGGTTTAAATCAACGTTATGTCTTGTGGAAATGCATACTATACTGAATATGAACATTTATGCGGTATTGTGAAAATTCATACATCCAAGCCTTGCGACAGTCGGATACAGGAATGGGATTCGGTCATTCCTTCCATCCAAACAAACCCGAGATTACAGGAATGGGATTTGTCAAGTCCTATGGTACCACTACCTACTACCGAGCGGCATGATCGGTGTTAATGAATGTACATTGTCTCATTTAAACAAACCAAATGTCATACCAAAATGTAAGCACGTGATGAATAATAAATGTACTAAGTATGCTAAAGAACATACATAGCATGAAATATAATGTAAAGTAATGTACTAAGTATGCTATCAGTCAACATACAAAAGCAGAAAAGTCATGTAAATCAATGTGCTAGCATGCTATCAGTCAACATACATAGCAGAAATGTAAAGTAAAACAATGTACTAAGTATGCACACAATGGGCATAAATAGCATAAAATGTGATGTAAAACGATGTACTAAGTACACACACAATGGGCATACATAGCATAAAACACAATGAAATCGTGTACTATAAATGTACTAATGAACATAGCAAGTATATGATGTGAAAGCAGGAAAGCATGAAAGTAACAAGTAGGCACATGTGTTCCACCCCAAAATGTTTGGAAAACAGTAACAGAGGGGTATATTTACTCACTTGAGATTGCTTAGTAGTCCTTGAGTAACAACCAAACAATGCTAGAGATCACGGATATCAAACGGCACCTAATATAGGTAACTATGTTAATAAACCGGACCTAAATCGGAGGATCGGATAGAATGAGGGTTCGTAAACCAAATGAGTATGAAAACTCATGTAATATGGTTCAACAAAGCCTACATTCTATGTGAAACTTAACCTAAGTGCTTTCGACCCATTACGACCCGTTTAGGTAGCTTATGCTACTTTAACGCGTCGTTCGCGTGAAACGCGTTCGGAACGCCTAACTAGTCCTATGACAAGTAAAATATGCCTTAACATGTCTAATATTGTTATCAAATCAGTTTGTATGTCAAAAGTTATGTCACATATGTTTATAATAAATTTTGGCATCAAAGGGGTATTTTGGTAATTTACCTAAGGCATATAAACTACCTATCATACAACTACTTAAACGAAGCGACCATAAGGTATAACCTCGGAAGGTTATTCCCTATACACTATGGTCACCTAAAGTATTTGGTCGGATCCTAATGATCGACCAAATGGGTCGGGTTTGAAGGTATAAGCGATTTATTAGATCGCTTACCCTTACGACCCTAGACAACGTGGTAATCAGTAGGCATAGTCACAAGGGACTATAACCATCGTGATTACAATCACGTTGCGAGTTCAAATGAACTTCGCATTGACCATAAACTGGTCAATGCAGAAAGTCAAACAAAGTTTGACTTTCGGACTCGGAAAGCAATAAGAGAACGAAGGAACACTTACAAAGGGTCCCCGAATGCTAATCTCGATCCAAGTAGCTCAGGTATGAAACAATGGTTTCAACTTAGAGCTTCTCAAATGAAGATTCTTGTGGGTTTTGCAAATGAAGGCAAGGGGGTATTTATAGTTTTCGGTTCACCATTAGGATCGTTTCTAGGAAACCGTGCTTTGATCTTGGCCATACACCTCAAGAGTCAAGACAATGGTTTTACAAAACCATGTGCACAAGGAGAATGGACTAGATCCAATGTTTCTGCAATTCTGCTGTCTGGAGACTGCTTGCGCACCGTAACACTCATAATGTTGAGGTGCGCAAGGACCTTGCAGGTCTGAAACTTTCAAAAATGTCAAAAAAGGCCCCTGCAGCTCCAAACTTGGTTTTCGATGCATTTTGACACATTTAAGCCCCGTTAACCCCATTTCAAAGCTCTAAAATGAAGTTAAAGTATAGGGAACTTAAGATGTGCTAAAAAATATCTCGGATGTCGGTTCGTTTGGCCGTACGATCGCGATGTTCGCTTAATTACGACGGAATGCGCATAAGCGCGAAAAACGATCCAAATGACGCGACGAATGGATTTTTCTTATGCTAAACACTAAAATAAAATGTTTTAGTGCTTACATAAATTTTTGGATGTCCGGATGTATTCAGAACGTAAGTTATGCGCGAAAGTGCAAACTTGTACACTTTTTGACACTTTTAGTCCCTGAATGACCCAAAAGTTTGTTTTAGCATACCGATCCCCTCAAAGCCTATTTCTTAGCTATGTAAAGGATATTTATGGTATGTTTAACTTATGATCATGTTCCGGAATGTTCGTTACAGTTCAAATTGGCATACTTTCGCAGTTTGTCAAGTTTAGTCCCTGTAAGCGAATTAACTTGTTTTTGCCATACCAAAGCCTTCAAAACTTATTTCTAAGTTATGTAAAGGTTATTTAAGGTATGTTAAGTATATTTTGATGTTCCGGAGTATTTGTCGCCTTAAACTGAGTACGTTTACGTACCAGTTTGCGTATAACTCTCCAGAAAGTGATATAGAGTTTGAAATCGAACAAGAATTAATATGTGCAAAGGATACACATATTTATACAAATCCCAAGTATGAAATACAATATTTAATTGATACAGTATTTGTTTGATGGCCGTGGAGGCACAGGTGTCACAGTCTCCGCTACTTTAGGAAATTTCGTCCCGAAATTTTATTTAGAGGAAACTTGTGAGAGTTTGAAACATGAAGTTGAAAAGATCGAACAACATTGGTTAGGGTTCTGAACTTCTAGTAACTTTAATAACATCAAGTTTGGAATGTAAGAGGGATACTTATATACAAGTATATGAAGCGTCATTGGTGCGTCCACCGTACCTCCATTACATCGTTCTCATTTTGTTATTGTTGTCACTATCGGTTCTTACACATAATAAATCTTACTGGGTTTATGTGCACTAAATTTCATAATTATGTACGCGTCCATAATTAGACAATTCCTTGCATAGTTCACACAGTCTATTTTATAATGTGTAGGGAAAAACCAAATGAACAAACCTGTGATGAGTGTGACTAGACCACCATAGGGTCCCTTTTATTAAATCAATAAATGATTTTAATAGACAACCAAGGAGTCTTTTCAGCTTATATCATCACATGTCATTCTTAACCAGATTTTTGAATCAATCTTTTTTACTAGACCCCTAAAAGGGTCTCTTATGAATCATGGAGTGGTACTATATAATCCAAGGGTCTTAACTATTACATAGAAGCCCATTAAGGATTTAAGGTAGTACCTTTTGAATATCCTACTACGAATCCCTCACATGAAGATATGAAAGATTCTACGAGGATTTGGATAACGAATACCTAGAGTACACAAAAACACAAAATGCATAGAAGAAAACACAAGATGCATAAACACATAGTCATATAACCACAAAGATTGTTTATCTAGATCTTTAATTTGTTAATTAGTTTTGCTAACAGAGCACATGTATTTAAAGCACACTAGGAATCCATCTCGTGGATTTCATTTGGTACTTTAAACATTATTAAGAATCTAACTATAAAGATAGAAAGATTTTTAAAAGAAAAAATTCGATTTCGATTATAAGGAACCGAAATGTCCGAATTTAGGTACATAAGGAATCCAATCAAGGACTCTGATTTGAATGATAATCATCTACAAGGGTCTAAATGTGAAGATAAAAAGATCCCATATGGATTTTAGAAGTTGAAGATGTTTTGAAACCTGTTTGAAACCTTGCACTGGATGTGCTTAAGTCAAAAAGTGAAGTAAAAATGCTTATGAAGTTGAGATGCTAGATATGCCAAGGTGACATATGAAGCAAAATTTGAAAGTTAAGTCAATGTATGAAGAAATTATTTTTGAAAACTATGCATGGGGTTCTTAAAAAAATGTGTTCAATGTTTTTGAAACCTTATATATAATACCTTTGAAATCATAAAGTAGGTGTATTAGGTAGGTATATATTTATAAAGAAATTGTTTTAAAATCATGCGAGATGAATTTTGAAATTATGTATAAGGTTTTTGAAAACATGAATGATGCTTTTCGAAATCATGCACTTGATAAGAAAATGTACTGTGTTAATATTGTTTTCAGACTATATGAAACATTTTGAAATTATGAAGGTTGTTTTTGAAAGAATAGCCAATGTTTTTGAAATAACATAGACAATGTCCTTGAAATCATGGAGGTTGTTTTTGAAAACATATGTTATGCATGTTGAAAAAATCAGAACGTAATGGGTATGAGATTTGAAAATATCCTTAGTTATCTAACCAAGGATTCAGAGGCACAGATGTGCAAAAAGCACGATTACTCATAATTTCACTTTATTTCATGTACTTCGTTTCTTAGAATGAAATGAGTACTTAGAATTTTCGAGAAAATTATGAGCGATCACTTGTAAGAGAGAATCACAAGAGTAGTTTGTAAGGAATATAGTTCCTTGATGTAGGTATCATGGGAAAAGTCATACACACATGTAACTACAGTCGTATATCAGAATTGTGAACAATAATTTATTTATAAACAAAACATATTGTTTCACATTACAAGAAAATAGAAGAACAAAAGCATAAGACAGCAACATCTTCTAGTCAGCCAACTGCTCATCCAAGGGTTGGATTTGCATTGACAATCTTTGAGCATTTGTTCCTGAAATGGCTCGTCTCGCCACAGTTGTAGCAAGTACCAGACGGAAAACGAGCTTGAGTAGGGTTGACTGGGAGTTGGGTAGCAACAAGATTTTCAAAAGCTTTGTTTTGGATAGCAAAGCGGCATATGTTAATCAGATGTCCCCTCCGTCCACAGTAGGTACATTTGGAGCAGGGGATGAGGTTTAAATGATGACGGTTGCATCGCTTGCACCATGGGGCAGTTCCCAAGTACGGCTTCCTAGCTAGTGGCGCTGCTACTTGGCTAGGTCCTGCTTGATTGGGTGTAACTGTTGCGGGTTTCTTTGAAGCCTTACGCTTCCTTAACTTTGGTGCAGGCTTGACTTCTGCTTTCTTCGGTGACTCTTGAGTGGCTTCATTGTTGAGACGAGACATGGCAATGCCTAAATCTACCGTCTTCAGAATCACTTCGCCTATTTGCTGAGCAAATTTGGCTGTTTGCTCGGACATTTGACCGTTGCTGAGCGGAAGAGACATTCTAGAAGAAAATGAAAGATATAGGAAGAAACAAGTGAAATGTTATCGGAAGATCAAAACAAAATGGCAACGCATAAAATTGCGATCATTTGTTTGTTACCTAAGGCAAACAAATGAGACGGTGACTAATCAAAGTAAACAGGTCATATTAATGTATCACTAAAGACATGCTCGCCTATAAGTGAACACTCACCCCAAGAGTTCCCAGGTAAGAGTGACTGGTCTGATACTGTGGATTTGTAAGAACACTCTAGCCTTCGACAGAAAACTCAGGGTACAGGCATTCACTCTTCCAGTTTGCACGTGTTCACATTATAAGACCCAAACTTTGACGAGATTTGAAAACTTAGAGGGTTCAAAACCTTACAATAGAGGGTTCAAAACCTAGTAATCAATCATCCTAGAACAGATGATTAGTTTTCAAAGCGGTTTTGAAATTTATGTTCTTGTTGTGGTTGTCGCCTAAGGATAGGTGACAGTATTGTTTCATGACTAAACGCAAGTAAACTCGCGTTAGGGTCCTAGGAAGGTTATAGACTAGGTCAAAGTATTACTAATAACCTAATTCCCTATAACCATGAGCTCTGATACCAACTTTTCTGTCACACCCCGACCACGTAAAACAACAAATCATGGCGAAAACGTCGGGGAGTGTTGTAACAGAATCATTGTTTCATAACACATGGAAATTGAAATATTGTTTTATTGATTAAAAGAGTTACAATGTCTTGACAATCAAAGAAACATAACATAAATAACTAGTCTTGCATCTTTTATTGTCACTAAGGCCCAAGTCCACCTAAGTGTATCTTGATCAAACCTATGCATCATATCCTGAAACACATGTGAAAATAGGTACGTCAGCGTAAAAATGCCTGTGAGATACATAGGTTTTGTGAAAATAGGATTCATGACTTATTGTTTAAGAAAATGTTTAGTCATGAACCTTGTAAATTGTTTTATCTTGTAAATCATTCGAAAAGCAATAAGATCAGATGATATGTATAAGTAAGAGAATAATGTATGGTTAAATGAATAACCAAGTAAAATGAGTTTGTATAAGATAGTTGTTTTGTAAAACAATGTCTTGTGAAAAGCATGTTATTTGTATAATATGTTATATGTCTTAAATTGAAATGATTCAAATAACGCTACGATATGTAATACCATACAATCACTTATATATAGGAAGTACCAGCGGCGTATCCACCATGCTTGTATCGTATTACACACGCCTCGTTACTTAAATCACTTAAACAAACCACCAATGTATAAAGTCCATGTTTAAACCAATTGTCAAAAAGTCCTTGTATAAGCCATGTCAAATGTTTAAAAGTCCAAATATAGTCAAGTAATGTGTAAACAAAATGTCATGTATGGCAAGTAAAATATATATATACTTATATATATCTACTGAGCCATAGATAAAAATGCACAAAACAATGTATTGAAGTAAAACGTGGTTTAAATCAACGTTATGTCTTGTGGAAATGCATGCTATACTGAATATGAACATTTATGCGGTATTGTGAAAATTCATACATCCAAGCCTTGCGACAGTCGGATAACCCTTTTAGTCAAGGTTATCAAAAAATGTATTCGGATTCGGTCATTCCTTCCATCCAAACAAACCCGAGATTACAGGAATGGGATTTGTCAAGTCCTATGGTACCACTACCTACTACCGAGCGGCATGATCGGTGTTAATGAATGTACATTGTCTCATTTAAACAAACCAAATGTCATACCAAAATGTAAGCACGTGATGAATAATAAATGTACTAAGTATGCTAAAGAACATACATAGCATGAAATATAATGTAAAGTAATGTACTAAGTATGCTATCAGTCAACATACAAAAGCAGAAAAGTCATGTAAATCAATGTGCTAGCATGCTATCAGTCAACATACATAGCAGAAATGTAAAGTAAAACAATGTACTAAGTATGCACACAATGGGCATACATAGCATAAAATGTGATGTAAAACGATGTTCCTAAGTACACACACAATGGGTATACATAGCATAAAACACAATGAAATCGTGTACTATAAATGTACTAATGAACATAGCAAGTATATGATGTGAAAGCAGGAAAGCATGAAAGTAACAAGTAGGCACATGTGTTCCACCCCAAAATGTTTGGAAAACAGTAACAGAGGGGTATATGTACTCACTTGAGATTGCTTAGTAGTCCTTGAGTAACAACCAAACAATGCTAGAGATCACGGATATCAAACGGCACCTAATATAGGTAACTATGTTAATAAACCGGACCTAAATCGGAGGATCGGATAGAATGAGGGTTCGTAAACCAAATGAGTATGAAAACTCATGTAGTATGGTTCAACAAAGCCTACATTCTATGTGAAACTTAACCTAAGTGCTTTCGACCCATTACGACCCGTTTAGGTAGCTTATGCTACTTTAACGCGTCGTTCGCGTGAAATGCGTTCGGAACGCCTAACTAGTCCTATGACAAGTAAAATATGCCTTAACATGTCTAATATTGTTATCAAATCAGTTTGTATGTCAAAAGTTATGTCACATATGTTTATAATAAATTTTGGCATCAAAGGGGTATTTTGGTAATTTACCTAAGGCATATAAACTACCTATCATACAACTACTTAAACGAAGCGACCATAAGGTATAACCTCGGAAGGTTATTCCCTATACACTATGGTCACCTAAAGTATTTGGTCGGATCCTAATGATCGACCAAATGGGTCGGGTTCGAAGGTATAAGCGATTTATTAGATCGCTTACCCTTACGACCCTAGACAACGTGGTAATCAGTAGGCATAGTCACAAGAGACTATAACCATCGTGATTACAATCACGTTGCGAGTTCAAACGAACTTCGCATTGACCATAAACTGGTCAATGCAGAAAGTCAAACAAAGTTTGACTTTCGGACTCGGAAAGCAATAAAAGAACGAAGGAACACTTACAAAGGGTCCCCGAATGCTAATCTCGATTCAAGTAGCTCAGGTATGAAACAATGGTTTCAACTTAGAGCTTCTCAAATCAAGATTCTTGTGGGTTTTGCAAATGAAGGCAAGGGGGTATTTATAGTTTTCGGTTCACCATTAGGATCGTTTCTAGGAAACCGTGCTTTGATCTTGGCCATACACCTCAAGACAATGGTTTTACAAAACCATGTGAGCCCCTAGTATTGCCCAATACCATGTGCATAAGGAGAATGGACCAGATCCAATGTTTCTGCAATTCTGCTGTCTGGAGACTGCTTGCGCACCGTAACACTCATAATTTTGAGGTGCGCAAGGACCTTGCATGTGACAACCCGAGTTTTCAAGGTTTCTACTCGACTTATTACACATATTACTTGCTTACAAAGTGTGATTGTATATTTATTTATAGTGTGCATTATAAGTGGGTTTATATTATATAATTTGTATTAGTGATAAGCCTTGTGTAATTAATGAAAACAAAGAGATCTATTAGGCCCAACACCCCCACGAAATCAGTCTTGGATGAAAACACCTTAGTGTTTTCGTCTAGAGGCTTATGGACTCAACGAAATCAGAATGGGCCTTAGGCCCAGTACAATACGATCAGTTATATTTTGATTCAACCTTATGAGAAACTTTTAGTCGACAAACCCTAACTCTCACTTTCAAGTCTACGGCGAACCCTAGTTTCCTTGAAACCCTTGCTGTTCTTGGTCTAGTATCGTAGCTGGTATGTAATCCTTTTTTTTTTGTAAATAGATTGTTGTTATTCTGGATACGGTTATGTAATATTTGTGAATTGTTATGTGATGTTATTGTGGATTGAGTTAATCTGTATGATAAAGATACTTATAATCTGATGTTATGGTTGATTGTATTGTACCTGTTCATGAATGATATGAAAGATCGGATGATTGATTGATAGTCTTGATATCACAATGATTTAGTAATCTGTGCGATTGTGTTAATTGTTTCGGGTCGGTTGATAGTTTGCTGAAACTGTCGTGATGATTGGTAATGGTTGGGGATTTCTGTGTTTACCTAACTGATAGTGTTGTTGATGATGAGGTCTCAGGCGAAAACACCCCAACCCAACGAAATCCCCCATCAACGAAATCACCTTAGGTGATTTCGGCCAAGGTGATTTCGGCCCATGGAGGGTTTTCGGCCCAGTAACTGTTAAACAATAACTTTATTAGTTGAACCTGTTTAGTATATTAACTCTGTTAAGCATGTGACTCTCTGTTAAACGAGTAAACTCTGTTAAGTTAGTAAGTTGTTAACTTTTTTTTGTTTGTTAACCTTGTTAGTTAACTCTCATTATTAGTTTAGCATCTCTGTTATAAATATCAAACCATGTTAAGTATGTTAACCTTGTTACATATGTTAACTCTGTTAGTTCTGATCCAACCATGTTATGGCTCATTAACTATGCTAAGTCAGTAACTGTATTAAGTATGTTATTGGATAATATGCTATAATAAATTGTGAAAGACTATTATGTGAAACACGAATTGTGCACATGTGATTAACTGTATGTGATGTATGATTAACTGCCAAACACACTCTGTGATATTACTGTGATGATAGTTACATGTGAAATATTACGAACGTGAACTGATTGAGTATACGTGCACTATAGGACTTGATTGATTTATTGTGAGCACTTAACTTAGCATACCGAGCAAACGAAGGTGAGTTCACACAGCCAAGGCATGGGGTTCCCAGGGTGGGAATGGGTTTGGATTATTTACTTGTACTTACCTAGCTTATGGAACTTAGTTATATGGTCCTCGGGTGAGGAAGGGTTATTGATAAGATACGACTAGACTAGTGATACTAATAGAACTGATCTTCGCACACACGCCGGGGTTGGCTGCGATAATATGACTGATCTTCGCACACACGACGGGGTTGGCTGCGATAATATGACTAATCTTCGCACACATGCCTGGGGTGGCTGCGAACCATACTTTGAACTTCGAACACATGCCGGGTGGCCTGCGATACAAATATACCTAGTCTAGAAAACATGGGAAACCCCCCCCCCCCCACAATCTTCGCACACATGTTTGGGAGACTGCGATTCAAGTACATACGATATATGGGTTACTAAACGAACATACGGTTTTCAATACAATTACTATAACTGAACAACCAACTGTGAACTCGCTCAACTAGTTGTTGACTCTCTGTTACATGCCTTGCAGGACCATAGGTACTCTTGGAGCTTACACGGGAGGCGCGGTCGTTGTGGGCACGGATTGTGGATTTTATGATAAACTCCTTTATGACATTTCAACTTAATACTTATGTTGGGCTTTTTACATTATTGCTTCTGCTACACACTTGTTTATGTTTGGTTTTGAAAACGCCTATCGTATTGATGAATGACATTTACTATTTACTTATATGTTCAATATGATTGGTGGCTTGATCCTGGTCAGTCACACCTCCAAGCGGTGGTATTCCGCGTGTGGATTTTTGGGGGTGTGACAGATTGGTATCAGAGCCATTGGTTATAGTGAACTTGGTTTTAATAAAGGGGAAAACGTTTTTATTAAAACCAGACTATAACCTGTACAGTGTTCAACGATCCACAACGACGCCTCGCTCCACGTGCAAGACTCAACATCCTAGGTAATAAGGTTTATGTTTATTGCCTACATGCTAGAATTACATAGAACTTTGCTCGTGGTATGCTTAGATTACATTGTCTACTATTCGTTATTGCTCGAGAACACTTGTGTGCTTACTCTCTTCTGTCATCACACTATTCGCGAACCTCTCTCACTTATGTTGCATTTGCTATGAAGATCATGGCCGGACGTATCAACTTGACTCAAGCCCAGTTGTCGGCTCTCATTAACGAACGAGTTGCTGCGGCACTCGCAGCCATACAAGCAGGAGGTATACCCTGCAGTCGTAACTAGGATCTTTAGATCCTACACTCCTAAACCAACTCTTGTGTTTAACCTTGTCCTATTCTTATACACAATAGGTCAACACGCTCAGCCACCTGTTTGCACCTTCAAAAATCTCAAGGATTGCCGACTTAGTACCTTTAGCGGTACTGAGGGAGTTGTAGGCCTCCTCCATTGGTTCGAGAGGCTCGAAACTGACTTTGAGGTGCGTGATTGCCCTGAGTCTCGTAGAGTAAAGTTTGCTACTGGAACACTCGAAGGTGCTGCATTAACCTGGTGGGAAGCACAGGTTCAAATGTTAGGGCTGGCAGCTGCTAATGCCACCCCCTGGAACGAGTTCAAGGACCTAGTTAAGGAAGAGTTTTGCAGTCGGGAAGACATCCACAAACTAGAGGTGGAGTTCCTCAACTTACAGATGACGGGGTCTGAAATTGAGGTTTATACGAAGAGATCGAATGAATTAGCCACATTGTGTCCCACTATGGTAGACCCTCCCACTAAACATATCGAGCTGTATCTCAAGGGTATGGTGCCAGAAATTCAGAGTCATGTGATCGCAACTAATCTTGGCACTATCCAACAAGTCACTCGGCTTGCTCATCGTCTCACAGACCAGGCAGTAGAACAAAACAAACTACTGAAACGTGTTAAAGCTGCTACTACATGTGCTTCTAGTGACAACAAACGCAAGTGGGATGGAAACCTGAGCAAGGGATTAATTCCGGTTCAGCCTCTGGCGCAGCAGCAAAAGATAGGTGACTACCAGAGACCCAGTCAGCAATTTTCTGGTAGTCGTGGGCAGAGTGGATATCAAGGAAATCATCCAAAGTGTAACAGATGCAATAGGCACCACAGCGGTCAGTGCAACAAGGGTCGTTGTCAGAGGTGTCTCAAGATAGGTCATGAAGCTAAGGATTGTCGAAACTCACTTCCTGTAACTCAAGAACAGCAACGACCGCCTCAATCTCCACAGAATCAGCAGCAACAACAGAGTTTTAAAGGATGTTTTCAGTGTGATGCTAAAGATCACTACAAGAGACATTGTTCGCAAATAAACCAGGACCAGACTCAGAACCACGACCATGGAAACAGGGACGACAATGGGGATAGCATTGGGGCAAACAATGGAAACAATGACGCCGGGGCCGTATGTACGTGATTGGTCAGGGTGACGCAAGGAATAATCCCAACGTAGTTATGGGTAAGTTTCTTCTTGATGACTTTTATGTTACTGTATTGTTTGATTCGGGTGCGGATACCAGTTATATGTCTCTAAAAGTTAGTCAAATGTTAAAACGTGCACCAACTCCCTTGAACACCAAACATGTCGTAGTGTTAGCTAATGGTACAAGTCTAGAGGCCACCCATAGTTCAGGGTTGTAATCTTATCCTCGCTGGTCAGACGTTCTCTATCGACCTCATTCCTATAGTTCTGGGCAGCACCTGTAGCTCGCGCACCGTATCGCTTAGCTCCAACTGAACGGGAAGAACTATCTAAGCAATTGCAAGAACTTTTGGAAAAAGGGTTTCATACGTCCTAGCTCTTCGCCCTGGGGAGCTCCAGTATTGTTTGTGAAGAAGAAAGACGGTACCTTCTGCATGTGCATAGATTACCGCGAACTAAACAAAGTGACTGTGAAGAATCGTTATCCACTTCCACACATCGACGACTTATTCGACTAGTTGCAAGGGTCGAGCTATTACTAAAAAATTGACCTGAGGTCAGGCTATCACCAACTGAGAGTCCGGGATGAGGACGTCTCCAAAACAGCATTCAGAACACGCTACGGCCACTATGAGTTTCTAGTCATGCCATTCGGATTAACGAACGCGCCTGCGGTTTTAATGGATCTTATGAACAGGGTGTGCAAACCTTATCTTGACAAGTTTGTTATTGTTTTCATCGACGACATCCCGATTTATTCGAAGAGTCGGGAGGAACATGAGCAGCATTTACGACTTATTCTGGAACTCCTTCGAACGGAATAGCTGTAAGCCAAGTTTTCAAAATGCGACTTCTGGCTTCGTGAAGTCCACTTTCTAGGCCACGTGGTGAACAAGGATGGGATTCATGTCGATCCATCCAAGGTAGATTCCATCAAGAACTGGCCTGCACCTCGCACACCAACAGAAATACGCCAATTCTTGGGTTTGGCGGGTTATTACAGACGGTTCATCAAAGACTTCTCAAAGATTGCACAGCCGCTTACATTACTGACACAGAAAGGTGTTGCTTACCGTTGGGGTAACACACAGGAAACAGTGTTTCAGCACTTAAAGGATAAACTCTGTAGCGCACCTATCCTCTCATTGCCTGAAGGCACGGACGATTTTGTAGTCTACTGCGACGCATCCATCCAAGGTCTTGGATGTGTGTTGATGCAACGGGATAAAGTTATTGCTTATGCTTCGCGCCAACTTAAGATTCACGAACAGAATTACACTACACACGATTTAGAGCTAGGAGCTGTTGTTTTTGCGCTCGAGATATGGCGACATTACCTGTATGGTACCAGGTGCACCATCTACACCGATCACAGGAGTCTTGAGCATATCTTCAAGCAGAAAGAATTGAACATGCGACAACGTCGATGGGTCGAATTGTTGAACGATTACGAATGTGCTATAAAGTACCATCCGGGCAAAGCAAATGTGGTGGCCGACGCCCTCAGTCGAAAGGATACTACACCTAGGCGTGTACGAGCGTTGCAACTCACTATTCAGTCTAGTCTTCCTGCACAGATACGAGATGCTCAGGTAGAAGCATTGAAACCAGAAAACGTCAGGGCTGAAGCTCTACGCGGCTCAAGGCAACGGTTAGAACAAAAGGCAGACGGCGCCTACTATGTTACAGGACGCATTTGGGTCCCACTCTATGGTAACTTACGCGAGCTTGTAATGGATGAGGCTCATAAGTCTCGCTAGTACATCCTGGTTCGGATAAGATGTACCATGATTTGAAAACTACATATTGGTGGCCTAGCATGAAAGCTCACATAGCAACTTACGTTAGCAAGTGTTTGACTTGTGCGAGAGTCAAAGCGGAATATCAGAAACCTTCAGGCCCACTCCAACAACCTGAGATACCACAATGGAAATGGGAGCAAATTTCCATGGATTTTGTTACTGGCCTGCCTAGATCTCAACGTGGGAATGATACTATTTGGGTGATCGTGGATCGACTCACTAAGTCTGCACACTTCCTGGCTATTAAGGAAACAGACAAGTTCTCTACCTTAGCAGACATCTACTTAAAAGAAGTGGTTTCAAGGCACGGGGTGCCAACCTCAATTATTTCTGATCATGACGCATGTTTTACTTCAGAACTGTGGCAAGCAATGCACAAATCTTTTGGCTCTCGTTTAGACATGAGCACAGCTTATCACCCTCAGACGGATGGGCAATCTGAGCGCACTGTTCAAACTCTAGAAGACATGCTTCGTGCATGTGTAATTGACTTTGGCAACGGCTGGAAAAAAAAAACATCTGCCACTTGTGGAATTTTCGTACAATAACAGCTACCACACCAGCATTAAAGCTGCTCCATTCGAGGCATTGTACGGACGTAAATGCCGGTCACCTCTCTGTTGGGCAGAGGTGGGGGATAGTTAGATCACAGGTCCAGAAATGGTATTTGATACTACTGAAAAGATTGCTCAAATACGACAACGCATGGCGGCAGCTCGCGACCGTCAGAAAGCATACGCCGATAAGGGCAGGAAACCATTCGAATTCCAGGTTGGGGATCGAGTGCTACTCAAAGTTTCACCCTGGAAGGGTGTGGTTCGTTTTGGCAAACGAGGCAAACTTAATCCGCGATACGTTGGACCGTTCGATATCATTGAGAAAATAGGCAAGGTGGCCTACAGACTGAACTTACCAGCTGAACTCAGTGCAGTTCACAACATCTTTCACGTGTCGAATCTGAAGAAGTGTCTGTCAGATGAGACCCTCATAGTTCCTTTGAAGGAGCTCACTATCGACGATCAGTTGCGATTCGTGGAGGAACCAGTTGAAATCACGGACCGGGATGTTAAGGTCCTCAAGAACACCAGAATACATCTTGTTCAAGTTCGTTGGAACTCCCGTCGTGGCCCAGAGTTCACCTGGGAACGAGAAGATCAAATGAAACTCAAGTATCCCCAGTTATTCGGAAACAGTGCAACCACTACTGAGACTGAAGCTACTACAGAATTTCGGGACGAAATTCCAAATCAACGGGGGGATGATGTGTCACCCCAGGAAAACCAGGAAACAACGCAGCACAACTAGCTTCCTCAGTAACCGCATGCTAAATTTCGGGACGAAATTTCTTTCAAGTTGGGGATAATGTGACAACCCGAGTTTTCAAGGTTTCTACTCGACTTATTACACATATTACTTGCTTACAAAGTGTGATTGTATATTTATTTATAGTGTGCATTATAAGTGGGTTTATATTATATAATTTGTATTAGTGATAAGCCTTGTGTAATTAATGAAAACAAAGAGATCTATTAGGCCCAACACCCCCACGAAATCAGTCTTGGATGAAAACACCTTAGTGTTTTCGTCTAGAGGCTTATGGACTCAACGAAATCAGAATGGGCCTTAGGCCCGGTACAATACGATCAGTTATATTTTGATTCAACCTTATGAGAAACTTTTAGTCGACAAACCCTAACTCTCACTTTCAAGTCTACGGCGAACCCTAGTTTCCTTGAAACCCTTGCTGTTCTTGGTCTAGTATCGTAGCTGGTATGTAATCCTTTTTTTTTGTAAATAGATTGTTGTTATTCTGGATACAGTTATGTAATATTTGTGAATTGTTATGTGATGTTATTGTGGATTGAGTTAATCTGTATGATAAAGATACTTATAATCTGATGTTATGGTTGATTGTATTGTGCCTGTTCATGAATGATATGAAAGATCGGATGATTGATTGATTGTCTTGATATCACAATGATTTAGTAATCTATGCGATTGTGTTAATTGTTTCGGGTCGGTTGATAGTTTGCTGAAACTGTCGTGATGATTGGTAATGGTTGGGGATTTCTGTGTTTACCTAACTGATAGTGCTGTTGATGATGAGGTCTCAGGCGAAAACACCCCAACCCAACGAAATCCCCCATCAACGAAATCACCTTAGGTGATTTCGGCCAAGGTGATTTCGGCCCATGGAGGGTTTTCGGCCCAGTAACTGTTAAACAATAACTTTATTAGTTGAACCTGTTTAGTATATTAACTCTGTTAAGCATGTGACTCTCTGTTAAACGAGTAAACTCTGTTAAGTTAGTAAGTTGTTAACTTTTATTGTTTGTTAACCTTGTTAGTTAACTCTCATTATTAGTTTAGCATCTCTGTTATAAATATCAAACCATGTTAAGTATGTTAACCTTGTTACATATGTTAACTCTGTTAGTTCTGATCCAACCATGTTATGGCTCATTAACTATGCTAAGTCAGTAACTGTATTAAGTATGTTATTGGATAATATGCTATAATAAACTGTGAAAGACTGTTATGTGAAACACGAATTGTGCACATGTGATTAACTGTATGTGATGTATGATTAACTGCCAAACACACTCTGTGATATTACTGTGATGATAGTTACATGTGAAATATTACGAACGTGAACTGATTGAGTATACGTGCACTATAGGACTTGATTGATTTATTGTGAGCACTTAACTTAGCATACCGAGCAAACCAAGGTGAGTTCACACAGCCAAGGCATGGGGTTCCCAGGGTGGGAATGGCTTTGGATTATTTACTTGTACTTACCTAGCGTATGGAACTTAGTTATATGGTCCTCGGGTGAGGAAGGGTTATTGATAAGATACGACTAGACTAGTGATACTAATAGAACTGATCTTCGCACACACGCCGGGGTTGGCTGCGATAATATGACTGATCTTCGCACACACGCCGGGGTTGGCTGCGATAATATGACTCATCTTCGCACACATGCCTGGGGTGGCTGCGAACCATACTTTGAACTTCGCACACATGCCGGGTGGGCTGCGATACAAATATACCTAGTCTAGAAAACATGGGAAACCCCCCCCCCCCCACAATCTTCGCACACATGTCTGGGAGACTGCGATTCAAGTACATACGATATATGGGTTACTAAACGAACATACGGTTTTCAATACAATTACTATAACTGAACAACCAACTGTGAACTCGCTCAACTAGTTGTTGACTCTCTGTTACATGCCTTGCAGGACCATAGGTACTCTTGGAGCTTGCACGGGAGGCGCGGTCGTTGTGGGCACGGATTGTGGATTTTATGATAAACTCCTTTATGACATTTCAACTTAATACTTATGTTGGGCTTTTTACATTATTGCTTCCGCTACACACTTGTTTATGTTTGGTTTTGAAAACGCCTATCGTATTGATGAATGACATTTACTATTTACTTATATGTTCAATATGATTGGTGGCTTGATCCTGGTCAGTCACGCCTCCAAGCGGTGGTATTCCGCGTGTGGATTTTTGGGGGTGTGACATTGCAGGTCTAAAACTTTCAAAAATGGCAGAACAGGCCCCTACAGCTCCAAACTTGGTTTTCGATGCATTTTTGACACGTTTAAGCCCCGTTAACCCCATTTCAAAGCTCTAAAATGAAGTTAAAGTATAGGGAACTTAAGATGTGCTCAAAAATATCTCGGATGTCGGTTCGTTTGGCCGTACGATCGCGATGTTCGCTTAATTACGACGGAATGCGCATAAGCGCGAAAAAACGATCCAAATGACGCGACGAATGGATTTTTCTTATGCCAAACACTAAAATAAAATGTTTTAGTGCTTACATAAATTTTTGGATGTCCGGATGTATTCAGAACGTAAGTTATGCGCGAAAGTGCAAACTTGTGCACTTTTTGACACTTTTAGTCCCTGAATGACCCAAAAGTTTGTTTTAGCATACCGAACCCCTCAAAGCCTATTTCTAAGCTATGTAAAGGATATTTATGGTATGTTTAACTTATGATCATGTTCCGGAATGTTCGTTACAGTTCAAATTGGCATACTTTCGCAGTTTGTCAAGTTTAGTCCCAGTAAGCGAATTAACTTGTTTTTGCCATACCAAAGCCTTCAAAACTTATTTCTAAGTTATGTAAAGGTTATTTAAGGTATGTTAAGTAGATTTTGATGTTCCGGAGTATTTTTCGCGTTAAACTGAGTACGTTTACGTACCTGTTTGCGTATAACTCTCCAGAAAGTGATATAGAGTTTGAAATCGAACAAGAATTGATATGTGCAAAGGATACACATATTTATACAAATCCCAAGTATGAAATACAATATTTCATTGATACAGTATTTGTTTGATGGACGTGGAGGCACAGGTGTCACAACATTCATTCGCAAGCTGCAATATCCAATCCTATGCTTGCAACTTCATCTTTAACCATTGTAAGTGCACCGAATTACGTGCTTTACCTGCAAATCACCAACTTCTCATAGTTATCTCATTCTAAGCAAGTAAACACATCAAGTGCACATAAAACATGAAATTTAAACACTCTAAGGCTCGGGTTTCACCCTCTCCATCAATTACCCTACTAGTTCATTCATAATTCATCAATTACAACAAGAATCAACTTAAGTACATACTATAATCAACCTATCTAACAATAATTCATTACATACAACATATACATCAATGATTCAAGCTAGGTTTTAACAAGGGTGCAATCTCTTATGTCATTATCTTCACCACTAGAAATGGGTTTAACTTCTATCATCCTACTACTCAAAATCTTTCACAATACATGTTCCATATGAGGATTATAACACTTATTCATGCTCAAGTTTTGCATCAATTCACGGATTGACCATAACCCATATCATCAAACATTACCAAAACATAAAATTAAACTTACTTGGTGTGAGAAACGCTTAAGGGATCATCATTCTTGGTTCATGCACACAATCAGCCCTCGATTTCCTTTTCAATTGATGATTTCTTGTGGTTAGGGTTTACACCCCTTTTGCCCCCTTCTCCTGTGCGATCGTACGCACACACACACCTTGTGTGTGTGTGATTTTTTTGTTTTAATAAATTAAATTTCCTTTTTGGCAATCTAAGTCCCTCAAGTTTACCATTCCATTATAGTTGTCACAAGTTTCATTCCTTAACTTATTTATTAGGCATTTAACAAAGTTTAATAACCTAGTTATTGTATTTCATTTAATTACACATGGTGACATTCCTACGAATTTAATAATTCGAGTTTTGGGGTGTTACAAATCTATCCCCCTTAAAGAAGGTTTTGTCCCCGAAACCTACTTCATCAATATCAATTTATCCATTTGTAAGGTCATAACCTTAGGAACATCCATTACAAAAAAAATGCCATTTAGTGGCACACACTTTTAGTGGTATTTAGCTTTTATGCCATTAAATTACGTTTTTAATGGCACTTTGTGTATGTCATATTTGCTTAACACACTTTTTAGCGGCATCTAGTTTTTATGCTACTAATTTAGGATTTTAGTGGCACTTTTCGTGTGCCATCTTTTTTGGTACACACTTTTAGTGGCACTTTTCGTGTGCCATCTTTTTTTGTACACACTTTTAGTGGCATTTAGCTTATATATGCCACTAATTCACAATTTCACTTTCACCTTAAAATTTCCCTCCTTATTAGGGGTGCTTACAGTACGATATTGACATTGTTTTGGGAAAACCTTAAAACCAAACCGTTACTAATGGTTTTTTGTTATTAACAACTGAAACCAAACTATTGAAGTTTAACATCAAATCAAACTGAACCATTACTAACGTTTTTTGTTAACAACCGAAACCAAACTGTTGAAGTTCAACATCAAACCAAACCGAACCATTACTAATGGTTTGGTTTGATGGTTTATACCCGTTACATGATCTTTTTAAACGATTCAACAAAGAACTAGAACCAATTCTTAAGTGGTTGATAAATATGAAATTTCTTATAGAAACATAATCATCTTCACTTCCATTCAATAAATTACTTGATACATAAGTATAGTAGTAATAAAACAATAGTTACTTAAATATATAACTCGAATACAAATGGATTGTGTGTATTTTGAATGCATCCACTAGTTACTTAGACCAATTGTACTTTAATAAATCCTAATAAGAACAAATAATCATCGGTAATACAAAATATTAAGAAGAAAAACAAAATAGTCACATCTTATTGTCTGGTTCAGTTTTATATGACCAGTTTTTAGTCTAAACGTAAACCAAATCATTCTCTACGGTCTAAAATTACTGAAATCGAGTGACCAAATAATTAAAAAAGGATTAAACCATAAACACCCCTACCGCTCTTTGTGCCAGGAATACTAAACTTTTGCAAAGAAAGAATGTAAACTCAAAAATTTCACCTTTTTACCTCCAATTTTTTCCTAAAATTTACATTAAAATTTCTATTTCCCTCTCACTCTTGTCATTTCCCTCTCACCCTCAAAAATTTCCAAGTTCGCCTTCAATGGTTCTTCAAAAGTCATCATCTACAGGTGTTTCGCTTGTGTTTCTGTAGTTTTCTCCACCAACCTTGTTCCTACTCTTTAGGTACGATATGTACAATTTTGGGTTTCTTATCTCATAACAAGGCCCCTAACCCTAGTTCGTCGTTTTGTGTTTTCTCATTAAAAAAGTTATAATCAACAGGTGGTGCGTTGCAGTTTATTCCACGAATCCACTGTCAATCTGAGGTACCATAGTTCAATTTTGAGTTTCATAAGTCATAACAATCTCTTTTATTTTATAGATTTACGTTGACACCATTTTCCGAAAGGGTAGTAAATTTAGTATTATAAGATTTATATTCTTATAATAAAAGTAAGATTTGTATTTGTATTAATGTTGCGATTTGATTCTTTTCTGTAACCGAAGGCTTGTAGTTTAGTGAAATTGTAGTTGTGTGTATTGCGTCAGGGTTTCGTGATGTTGTTGCTGTGATTTGGTTGTTTTTTTATTGCCAGAGTGCTTATACTTAGTGAAATTGTAGTTTTGTCTATTGTGTTACTGATGTTTCTGCAGCGATTTGGTTGTTTTCTATTGCCGGAGTGCTTATGCTCTACTGAATTGGTAGTTTTTTGTATTGCATTAGGGTTTGATGATGTGTCTGCTGCAATTTGGCTATTTTTTTGTTACCAGAATGCTTGTAATTTAGTACATTTGTAGGTATGTGTATTGCGTTGGGGCTTGATGATGTTTCTGCTGCGATTTGGTTGTTTTCAATTGCTGTAGTGTTTATACATGAGTGAATTTGTACTTTGTAGTTTTGTGTATTGCATTATACATTTGATTTGATTGTGTGTTTTGATTGTTTATATTGCTTGTTAGTTGTTGCACCTTCATTCCAAAGGTATCGATATGATTTCTTTGGGTTAATGGGGGTTGGTAGATCGATTTGTAGTTCCTTTTACTTAAGGAGAGTTGGTAGATTGAGTTCTGTTTGGCTTAGGAATATGTATATGCGACACAGAGGAGTGGGTGACAAACCATGATATTTTGCTGTTTTGGCAAGTCAAACCTCTTGTGCATGTCTATCAGGTAATTTAGTATTGTGTTTGTTATCTATCTATACATCATATGGGCAGTAACAGTTCAAAACAGATACCTCTTTAGCACTTGTCGAATTACTATACTGTTTCATTTTACAGATGGGTTGACAGCATTATAGATGCTTTAGGCATCCATAAGCAAGTCTAAAAAGTGTAAAAGCCTTCTCCTTCCCTTATTTCAGGTAAAATTAACTTTTTTTTCTTTTCATGAAAACAAGGTTTGATCGTTTCTGTATTTTGCTATGCAAGATTTATGCGGGTTGGTGCACAAAAATAAAATGTCCAGGAACGGGAAACTCGTGTAGAAATCTGCAATTCCCGACGAGATGTAAGCCGCAGAAGAAGACAGATTTTGGTTGCTGTTTACGAGACCGTAAAGGATGTCAAACAAGACATGCTTCCTCATTTTGTATATTGCTCCAAAACTTATTAGAATCGTAGATTAACAGAGTGGTTAAATCCAATGGAAGAAAAGGCTAAAAGGACATTGGCATGATTGTACAGATCCCAAATATGGGCTAAAGGCCCAACAAAAACGTAACTATCCTTATTAAACTTGTAAGGAAAATTATAGGCATAAATTAACAGTTCCCTAAAAAATTGTCAACCTAAATTTGGTATATTAAAAATAAGACCTGGCAAACAGGTCGGGTTGGGTTGGGTCATGGGTCAAAACGGGTTCGGGTCAAAACGGGTCAATTAAAAAGGGGTTGTTTTGGTTTGGGTCGAAACGGGTTCGGGTCGGAACTGTACTGGTCGAAACGGTGCGGGTCGAAACGGTTCACGTCGAAACGGTACGCGTCGAAACGGTTCGCGTCGAAACGGTTCGATTCGAAACGGTTCGATTCGAAACGGTTCGATTCGAAACGGTACGGGTCAAAACGGTACTGGTCGAAACAGTACGGGTGATCACTTCAACCATAGAGGTGAGCCGGTTTACGGTGGGCCAGTTTATATATGGATCCAATATGTATCTACAAGAAAGGTATGGTATACAAGTCCTTAATGCAAAAAGGTACAAGTTGGAAATGTATCTCGGGTGGTTGAAGTTTCTGTTTCTGTTGCAGGATATTGAGATGGATTAGAGAAGAGGAAGAGTGGTTAGCAGCTAATAATGGCGCATCTGTGAAATGGGTAATTATTGATATGACTGGTAAGTTATGAATTCCAAAGTAAAGTTTGACTAAAAGAGACCCGCTAAATATAAAATAGTGAACAGCGTGAATCACATTAGATGATCATTTAAAAAGGTACGCGTCGAAACGGTTCCCGTCGAAACAGTTCGATTTGAAACGGTACGGGTTGAAACGGTTCGCGTTGAAACGGTTCGGTTCGATTCGAAACAGTACTGGAGTCATTAATTGGTTTACATACGTCACTAACACTAATAATAATTTATTCAATATTATCTTGCACTTAAGGTAGTAGATCCTAATAGGTGATTTGTATTATACCTGTTATTCAATACCAAGCCTCAATTATTCATAGTCTCACACTCGATGGTAATATAGCACTATCATTTCAATCAACGATGATGAAGAATTCCCTATTGCATTTTTTGTTACAAATGAAAGATTCCCCTCCACAGAATCATGCAATAGCATTTTGGAATGAATGATCAACTTTTTATAATGCTCATTCTGTAACTTTATCGATTATTAACCATTTTTTTTGCAATTTATTTGTTTAATATTAGGTTGCAAAACAAATAAACAAACGTACCCAGCAAAATCCCACTCATTGATAGGGACTCTTGCATAATAGACAGCCTTAAAGCTTTAGAAAGCATGGAACTTTGTACACATTAAATTTGCATCTTTTATACAATCTACGGTTCTTGTAAATTTCGCAGTATCGTTCTTCTACATGGGAACTGGCAAGATATCACTATGCAAAGCATTAGCACAGAAACTGTCAATACGTTTTAGCTCCAGATATCCACATTGTCAGCTGGTTGAAGTGAATGCACACTCATTGTTCAGCAAATGGTTTTTTGAAAGTGGCAAATTGGTTGCAAAACTTTTTCAAAAAATTCAGGAAATGGTGGAGGAGGAGAAAAATCTGGTATTTGTTTTAATTGACGAAGTTGAAAGCCTAGCTGCAGCAAGAAAAGCAGCTATATCTGGTTCAGAACCTTCAGATTCTATAAGGGGTATCAGGTGGTAAATGCTCACCAAAAAACCCCCCAAAAACCTAACCCCCCTCCCAAAAAACCTTCAGATTCTATAAGGGGTATCAGGTGATGGGGGAGGGTGGGGGTTTAGGTTTTTGGTGGTGGTTTTTTTTTTGTGTAGAGGGTTTTTTTTAGGTTATTGGACACTTGTCACTTTATAAATCCTTCTTACATTTCTTGCAATTAGGATCCTTTGTATTTGATCCTAATCCTCTGAATTAAATAGTAAACAAGTAAAACACTTCCATTTACTTAAGGTTGATAGTTATTTTGCGATTGAAGGGAGGCATTTGTTTGTAAAAACTATTGGTCGAGAAATTAGAGACTGATTTTCCCTCTTTAAGCAAAGTTATTAAGACCCCCCCCCCCCCCACACACACTAAAACTTGAAGCTGCACAACCAGAATCTTACATGTTTATCAAAACAAAGTTGTAGTGCATATTTGTATTCTAAAGTTTTGACGTGCTCATAGGAAATTTCACTTTAAATAGTTAAGCAAATCATAATTTTGGATAAAAGCTTGTTTACATGTCTTTGTTTCTTAATTTTTTTTTTCGCTAGGCTCGAGCAGTGCACAATTCAGTCGTTGAACTACGAAATATATGCAATCATCCTTGTTGGTGCATATGTCCGTCTACTTCGTCTTGTATCGAGTCTTGTATTAGTCTAGATAGATCAGGGCACGAAATACGAGAAATCTGTGTTGGTAGCTATTTCGCACGAAATAGCATGTTTGTCATTTCGCACGAAATGACATAGTCATTTCATACGAAATAGCTTGGCTATTTCGTTTGAACCATTTCGTGCGAAATACCCTTGCCTATAAATACTAGGTGTGCCTTGTCATTTGTAATCTTTCCGGTTTCAGAGTCGAACTGCTGCCGAAGTGTCTACTCGCTGTAAAACATTGTTATATCAATCAAAAGACAGTTTAAAGTGAATTGCAAGCTGAATCACCTCAATACGTTTGTTTCCGCCTCTCGTATTGAGCAAAATCTCTTCTGAACGACTCGTTTGGTCGTGCAAACGATCCTACAAGTGGTATCAGAGCTCAGGAGGAAGAGTTCTTACCATTTCAGCTGCAAATTCTGATTTCTACACCTTCTTTTTCAAAATTAACAAATTTTCACGTTCAAAATGAGTTGAATTTCAAATATAATGTGCGAAATAGTGTTTTAACAAAACCTAGAAAGAATCAGATCTTAATTCGAAGAAAAATTTGGTTAATTTGATCAAAAACTATCCGAAACTTTCATTTCGCACGAAAGAAACTATCCGAAACTTTCATTTCGCACGAAAGATTGATATCATTTCGTTTGAGCATTGCTTACATTTCGCACGAAATCAATTTTCATTTCGCGCGAAACCACTATTTCGTGTGAAATTATTCATCATATCATCATTTCGTACGAAATCAGCTTTTGATTTCGCACGAAACTGCTATTTCGCTTGAAAACAGTTCATCAGATCGTCATTCCGTACGAAATCACTCATTTCGTGTGAAAAGTATTTCATTTCGTACGAAACAGTTCAGCAGGGTATTCCGTGTGAAAGGTCATTTCGCTTGAGAGTGTCATTTCGCACCAAAAGTTCATTTTGTGTGAGCAGTTCATTTCGTTTGAATATTATTTCGTTTGAAAGCTGTGTTTGTGAATTTTTTAGAACCGAATCATGGAAGAAGAATTTTATAACGCCTTTGCTACTCCGATTACCATTGCACAACACACAATGTTAGAAAACGAAACGGGCACCATGCAAAAACCGCCAAAGCTCATGAACATTGAGGAGTATAAAGGATGGGAGGAGATATTCGAAAATTGGGTTCAAGCAAATTACTTGGATGCTTGGGAATGTGTTGAAACAAAATATGTTAGACCGGTGAATGATGATGAAGAGGTTATTGCAATTAAAGATCTAAGTGTTGAAGAGAAAAAGAAATACAAAGATGAAAAAATGATGACAAGTCTATTGCATCAAGCTGTGAAAGAAGATATCTTGGTTTTATTTCAACACAATGGAAGTGCTTATTCAATTTGGAAAGCTTTAAAATCAAAGTTTGTTGGAAGTAAAGAAATGATCAAAAACAAAAAAATCGCTTTTGAAGAAAGAATTTGATCTATTTCGTGGTTTGAGAACTGAAAGCACTAAGCAGATCATCGAAAGATATTGCAATTTGTTAGTTAACATGAAAGGGGTGAGCATCACAAAAGATAATGAAGAGTTGATTGAAAAGTTGGCTGATGCGTTGCCACATGAAACTTGGGGCACATACCTTATGATGCTGAGAAATAAGAAAGATTTTGGGAATCTAACACTGGGAAAGTTCATTGAAAAACTTGAAACTCAAGAGATGGAACAAAGGAAGATCTCTAGAATGAAGGATTTTTATGGTGAACAAGATATTGGACTTTATTACAAAGGAGGTATCAATGATAAGACCAACATATCACCAAAGATCGAAACTGCATTCAATGCTAAAAGTTCTTCTGGAGGGTCTTCTCAAGGATCACACAGCAAAACGGGATTTTCTTCATATCCATCATTTGATTCAAATTTTTCAACAACAAAGAATGGCAAAGTTCTACAATGCAATATTGCACTAAATCTTGAAAATGATCAAAACTACTCGGAAGAAGTTGCAAAAAGTCACATGTCTTTGTTAGTGACTGTATTAGAGTCATATGGGAGTTTAGTAGCAGGAAGGATCGGGAATCCAATGTTGACAAAAGAGGATTACGATCAGATTGATGCTGAGGAGATGGAATTAATGGATATAAAGTGGTGTTTGGCAAGTGTGTTGAGAAGAGCTGAGAAATTCAAACAAATCACAGGAAGAGATGATTTTCGTGATGCTAATGTTTCTACTTTGGGTTTTGATAAATCTAAACTTACTTGTTTTCGTTGCAGGGAAAAATGGCATTTCAAGCGTGAATGCACAAACCGCGAAGCAAGTGGAGCTCAAAATCCGTTCAACAACAATGATTATTATCGAAAAGCGATCTACCATCAAGTTGCTCAACAACCACATCAACAACAATCACAAATTGCTCATGCTAAGAAGGAGATTGAAGAATCAAAGAAAGCATATTTGATGAGCAAATTGATTGATCAAGATGATGAAAGATTACCAGAAGGTTTTAGTTGGGACAATTATTGTCCAGATAAAGAATTCTTGGCTAAAGCATTTGTTGCTAGAGTTGTTGATGACAGTGATAATGATAATGATTATTATGCAAACAGAATGAAAGAGCACTTAAGAATGCTAGAAGAGAGTGACAGTGATGATGGAAAAGTTCAAAAGAAAAAGAAGAAAGTTAAAAAACAAGTTAGCAGTGATGATGAAGAAGTCCGTGTGATAAAGAAAAAGGTAAAAGAAGTTCCAACTTTCACAGTTGAAGCAGAAGCTGATGCAAGAAAAATTCCTGTTAAATGTGAAACCTGTGAAACAGTGAAAAAACAAAACAGTACTTTGATTCATAACATGAACAGATTGAAAGAATCCTATGATGTTCTGAACAAAGCTATGAATCAAAACAATCAATCAAGCAGTGAATAAGCAACGGCTATGAAAACACTTCAATTACATTGAGAAGTGTGCTATTCTGGAACAAAAACTGGAAACTCAGAGGATTGAAACAGAAAGGGTAAACAGGTTGTTAAAAAGTTACTCATGTACTTCTTATGTTATTGACAGGATTTATCCAACAGTTGAAGGCATGAAGGCGTTTGAAGAAGAGGATACTGAAGTAAAGCATTCTGGTAAGAAATCTAGTGCCAGTTATACCAAGTGTCCGCCTCCGCTTGAAAATGGATATTCTCCATGAAATCCAAATTCAGAAAGAGTAAAAAAGGCAACCAACTTACAGTGGGAGTCTGAGTCTTCAGAAATTTTGCCAGACAACATTGATGTCATTTTCACATCATCTGACACTGATCATGAGTCCGAATTAATAAAGAAAGTGGTTGATCAGGTGTTGGATAACGATGAAACCGAGGAGTCAAAATCTGAAACGTCAAGTTCAACAGTCAAAAAGGGCAAACGGGTTTACAATAAAGAGTTTCTGTTATCAAAATCTAATTTGAATGATGAAACATTTAAGGTAGCATATACTTTGAATGATTCTGAAAAATTATATTCTGACGAAGAATTTCCAATAAGAGGTGTTAAAACTGAAATGATTAAAAAGGTTTTCAAACTAACAGAAATTAATATTTCTGAAATAAAAGATGTAAATCTTTCTGAAAAACCTAAACCTTACACCTCAAGAGTTCAACAATGTTTAAACAAGAAAAAGGGTTACAGTTCTGGTTCAGGTTATCAAAAGAGGCCAAACCATAACGGTAATTTCAAAAGGAAAGGTCTTGGTTTTATTCCACAGAAAAATCACAAAAATGAAAAAACTTATAAACAAAAAACTTTGTTTGTTTCAGGAATATCATCTGAAGAAGAAAAGGAGCAGTTGTTCAGAAATCAATCAAACAAAGAATTCCTTGCTAAGAAGCAAGAAGAAATGAAGAAGAAAATTGTTCAGAAGACGGAGACGAAAACCTGTTTTCAATGTAAAACAGTTGGTCATATTGCCAAGAATTGTCCAAAGGCAATCCAAACAAAACAGGGAGTTTCTGATAAACTGAAAGAAAAGATGGTTGAGAATGAACCACCAACCAAACAACTCAAAGTTTTAAAAAATTCAAAGTTTGAAGTTGGTGAGTGTTCAAAAAGTTTTTACAGAAGAAAAGTGAATCTTGACAAACACAAGTGGGATGTTAAGAAATCTGAGGATAGTTCTAGCAATGATTCTGATTCGTCAAAATCAGAGGAGCTATTTCCTGGTGATGAATCTGATTCCACAAAATCAGAGGAGCCACAAGTTGTTATAAAAGAAAAGAATTCAGTGCCGCCATTGGATGAGGCAAATTTTCCACCATTGCGGGCTGAAACTTTAAAATCAAAAATTGAAAAAGTTGAGATTTCAAATCAATTCTTTTCTGAAAAGAAAAATTTTGATGTTGAAAAAGCCTTTAGCCCCAAAGTTCAAAATATTTTTGAAAAAATGGTTAACAGGAAGGTCAAAGGGGTAAAAGAATTTTATGAGAAGAAAATGAAGAAACCAGGTGAAAATGGGTTATCCCAGGTTGGTAACTGGGATAGAACCTATCATGATTAAAACTCTGGACTTGCCGGAGCTCCCAAGTTGGTAATTGTGGAGCAGGAATCAGCATCTTTCTTGAGAAATTCACATTTGTGATATTTGGACTTACATGTGGTATTTTCATTTTTGAAAATTGTTATATTTTGTGTTACAAGTGATATTGGTGATGAGAACTTACTAGTGGTTGAAGAAGATTTTCACCTACAAGTGGTTAATCAAGGTCATTAAGTTGAACTTGATCTAACTCTCATTCATGTGATTGAAAAAACAATATGATGAAACCCCTAAACTACAAGTGGTTTGTAAAATCAACAAAACTAATTTTCCGGAAAAACCATTTGATTAAAACAAACTTAAGTGTTTTGAAATCTTAATGGGAAAATAGTTTGTTGTCAGGAGGAGTTCTGATTGTTTATGCAAAGTGGATGGCGATTTGAAGCAACTCACAACAGTTGTCATTTTTTTTTATAGTTTGTCTTCAAATTTTTCTTTAATATGGTTTTAAATTTTAGGGGGAGTAAGGAATTTCAGAAAATCCAAAAACAATAGAAAATTTGAAAAAGGCAAAAACATGAGAAAAAATTTAAAAATGAGTTTTGTTGTGAAAAAAAGGAAATGATAGTACATCAGTAGTAGACGATCACAACATGCTAAAGAATTGGAAAGGTAAAATGTGATAAACGGTCTCACTGATGATGTGCCAGTAGGTTTTTGCACATTTAGTAGATTGTGTCGAGATATAAACCTAAATATCAAACTTACTTATCTCGTGGGGAACATCTCTCGGATATAAGGGTAACCCCCGAAATCTTGTTTGAAAGACCCCTCTTTCTGAGATACTTGGTCTTTATGCTTAGTGTTATCTAGGGTATTATCCCGGGACTTCTGATTTTGCGGAAGCAATGGCCTAGTCCCCGTATAATACTTTTCGCTTGCTTGAAATATAGCACCACCCTCAGCATAAAAAATGATGAAACATTGAAAAATGCTAATCATGTGCTGTTGAAGAAAAGATTCTCTAAAGGGAACACACCTAAAGTCGAAGCCATCATCTCTCTGATTTTGCGGAAGCAATAGCCTGAGCTCTCATGGCCCTCGCATTTAACCCTTTACAGATATCATCTAGGTAAACTCACCTGTAAGACTGAATATTGGGATTTGGATACGGGAGTATATTCTGAGGTGGAAAACGCGAATAAGTTTAAGTCTCTAAAACATTAATCTCGTATCTCGAAACAGTTGAAATTTGTTTGAAAATTTAAGTGGATCAGTATACTGACAATCTAAGTGAATCGTTTAGAACATAAAATGTTTAAAGCTTAACGGTGTTGATGATTTGTTTTAAAAACTGATATGATCCTCTTACACAAACTCGCAAAAATATTTATAGACAATATAAACCTAGAGTGTAAATATTTCTTTACTGCATTTCATTTAAATAAAAAATCCAAAAAGACTTTCAGTGTGTTTTAGCATAAATTTTGAAAATTCAAAAAGATTTTCGACAACTGATGTTGAAAAGCTGATTTTCAAAATTCCGAGGGCTAAACATGATGAACAAAAGGTTTGGGAGAGTTTGTTTGAGATGAAAAATTATTTGAAAAGAAAAATGGTATTTTTACAAGTGGTTCATCAGAGATTAACATTGTAAAATCATTTATTGATTGATTAATACCTGCAAGTGGTATATAAATTTGTCAAATTTTAAATTTGTGAAATTTATTGTGAGGTAGAGTTATGTGCAGGTTAGCCAGGTTTCTGATCCTGAGAAGAATGTGAATCAGGTTATAATCTTGGTTCTGTCGATGCTGATGAACTTAAGGAATCAAGAGATATGATCAAGAGAATTAGAAAGCTCGAGATTCAGATGCAAAGATTGTGAAGATAATAGATCAACATCTAAGGGGGAGATTAGCTGATAGAGAAAAGAGAGAGGATTGAGGATGTTTTACACTGTTAGATATTTCGGAGAGAACAAGAAGACTGATAAAGACTAAAGATTGAAGAATCAACACTGAAGACTTCGTCAACATCCAAGGGGAAGTCTGTTGGTGCATATGTCTGTCGACTTCGTCTTGTATCGAGTCTTGTGTTAGTCTAGATAGATTAGGGCACGAAATACAAGAAATATGTGTTGGTAGCTATTTCGCACGAAATAGCATGTTGGTAATTTCGCACAAAATGACATAGTCATTTCGTACGAAATAGCTTGGCTATTTCGTTTGAACCATTTCGTGCGAAATACCCTTGCCTATAAATACTAGGTGTGCCTTGTCATTTGTAATCTTTCCGGTTTCAGAGTCGAACTGCTGCCGAAGTGTCTACTCGCTGTAAAACATTGTTATATCAATCAAAAGACAGTTTAAAGTGAATTGCAATCTGAATCACCTCAATACGTTTGTTTCCGCCTCTCGTATTGAGCAAAAACTCTTCTGAACGACTCGTTTGGTCGTGCAAACGATCCTACAATCCTTACATCAGCCAGCTACATAATGAAGAGGTTGTTCTTCTCTTTCTTTGTGCTATAACTGATAGGACTTCTTGTTGATGCCGTTATTTGTTGCTTACTGAAGCGATTTTGTTTTATTTAGGTTCATGAACACGTTCCCAAGCATTATCTTCCTAATATTATAGGGTTTTGTGGGAAGCTTGAGATGTTAGATCGGCTACTGAGTACTGCCCAAGCTTAAAGCCACAGATCATCGGGTATAATATTCCAACCGAGTTTTGATGAAAGGAAACCCAAATGTTGATAGGATGTTTAGAGTTGTTACATGTTAGCTGAATGCTTGATTTTTTTTTGTCCTTTTGCTTTCAAATTTTCATAGCTTTAGCTGCAATAGTTGGTTGGGTGTGGGAATAGAAACAAAATTATACTTTTAGTAGAGGCGCTTGAAATATGTCAGCCAGCCTTCTGTTTTTAGATACTTATATTGTAAGTCCTATGTGCAGATTCTTCTATTTTCAACAATGACTAGGCTGCTTGATGTTATGGAGGATTATTTGTATTGGAAACAGTACACGTACCTTCGCTTAGATGGACATACATATGGTGGAGACCGTGGGGCCTTAATTGATCAGTTTAACAATCCAGGATCACCATTTTTCGTATTCCTGCTCAGGTTATTGGCCTTTTTGTTAGTTGATGATTCTCTAGAGTGATGATCATAAATCTTTTAATTTAGAGTAAATGCACGGATAGTCCCTGTGGTTTGGTGAAATTTCACCTTTAGTCCTCAACTTTTCAAAATTACACTCTTAGTTCCTGTGGTTTGACAAGTTGTTACTCGAATAGTCCCCAAAGCGGAATGGAGGTTAGTTTTTCTGGTTAAGTGGGTGTGAAATGACAAGGACTATCCGAGTAACAACTTGTCAAACCATGGGGACTATCCGAGTAACCTTCATCCGCTTTAGGGACTATCTGAGTAACAACTTGTCAAACCACAGGGACTAAGATTGTAATTCTGAAAAGCTGGGGACTAAAGGTGAAATTTCACCAAACCATAGGGACTATCCGTGCATTTTACTCTTTAAGAATGGGATTCCATGTGCAACGTCACTAGTTATATGTTTGACAGGATATCAACGTGAAGATCGAGAGGACATTATGGTGATGTCAAAAGAAGTAAGTTTTCCTTTTATTAACTGCTCTTACATCTTTGATAACTATGGTTATCAGATCTAATCAATTTAACATGAATTGTGAAATTTCAGGTTGAGTATAGTCAGTTGGCTGATGTAGTGACAATAAGTAGTAAGTGCTGGAAACTAGAAAGTGGAAGTATGACTACTAAGAAAACGTTAACACGATGGAAGATTGTCAAAGAGATTCATCAACACAATGAAGTTTTGAGTTTTTATTCATAAACTTGTTAGCTTATTTGGGTTATATGTTTGATCATTAGACTTAGATCGACACTTATTAGACATTTGGAATCTTTGGAAGATTGATTGAACTTTTAATTGAAGTGATTATTTTATGATTTCTACATTTTACAATTTTGTTTTTATTTTTTAATTTAAATAAATGATAATTGTAAATCATTAAAATTAATATGATAAGCATCAATGACATTTAATTTGATGTGATTTTTGTGGCAAAAAATATGCGCCACTAAAGCTCAAAAGTTTCTAATGGCAGATAAAAAAGTGCCACTAAAAGACTAAAAACTTTGTGCGACACATTGAAAAAGTGCCACTGAAAGGCTTTAGCGTCAGCGCTTCTTGTGGCACTTTTTTTGTGTGCCGCCCATTCTTACAAGGTTCTTTAGTGGCACTTTCTTGTTTTTATGTGGGCACTTTTTGCATGCCACTAGATGGCATTTTTTTGTAGTGATCATTTCTAGAAACCCTTTCTCCATTTCTTTCAACAATTCAACCTACCTAGATTTGTACGTAACATTCCTTAAACATCAAACATATAGTATATTCGACCCGTTCATATCGGGCCAAAGTTTTGACCATTATCAAAGCCCATCATACTTGTCTTAATTGATCCATCCATAACGGGTTAATACACAGCTTTTCATCATTATCATAATTTTCATCCCTTGTGACCCATTACAACAAGTCTTCACTTATACTATCTCTTCATTATGCTTTCTACATCATATTGACCCGTTCGTAACCGGTCAACTACATATACCTTACATTTCCATTCTTTAACAACTTCTTCTTAAATTCTCAACTCATCACATTATCGTACTTAAGCTAGTTTGTTCAAACTAGTAGCAATCTAAAGAGTCTAATACCCCGATTTATATTACAACAATTTGAAGTTCATATGAACTTACTAATACACTTCACAGTTAGCATTAGTTCTAATAGTTTTACTTATTCCTAGAGTTTTATATCTACCTCCTTACTCATTCACACACTGCTTACTACATAAGCCTGATCTAAAAACTCATTCTTAATCAACTTCCAAAAGCCAAGCCATCCTCTTAATAACACATTCTACGCTACATTATTTCGTACGAAAGTATTTTTTTCAACCCATAGCTATATAATTACATTTAGATATTAAACAATTCGCTAACCTTACCACTTTGGCGAAGTGCTCCGACATGTAAAAAAAATGAACCAGCCCATATTCGTTACCATTCGTACCATCCCAGGATTGACCTGATTCATCCGTGGGATGAGCTTCCACTCATGAGTATTCTTTCGCCGTTCTTGATAGGTTTATCACATTATGATTCCTGCCATTCTCATTATAAGATTAGGGGTTTACACATTTCATTCGATTTCATTCAGACATGATGTTTATTACATCACTTTATTTACCTATTAATCTTTTCTCGATTCCTTTTTAAAATATTAGTGCGTTTGACCCGTTCATAACGGGTCAATACATGATCATTTCCTAACATATCACTTTCGTTGTTTGACCCGTTCATGACGGCTCAATACATAACCATTCTTTCGCAGATCTTTAACTCATTTGTCAACTTTTGCAGTTTGACTTTTCAAAGTCAAACCGGTACTTCTTACTTATCATAGACGTATCAAAGTACACGTTCATAATTCCTTTCCATTCTTGCATACTTGCAAAGACTTTATTTCATCATTTTAATATTAATTGCAAGATTTTACTCGTTCCCGTCCCTACTTAAATCATTTGTCTAGGTTATAACAGTCATTCATTCCGACTCCCAAGAGTCAATTTATGATATGTCTAACACGTAACTTATTTCAAAGCTTATTTCTTTCGACTAGGGTTTCTTGCTACTACAATAATTTTCATCGGTCTTACCTACATAGTGAATCAAATACTTCATGCTATTTTACAATTACTTGCTTAATAATCATCAACTTATTTTGTTTGACTTTTTGGAAGTCCATTCTAAATACATTCTGACCTATGTTTACCAATTACCTAGTTCTGACTCATCCCTCTCTAGTCGAGCTATAAGCTCCAATTAAAAACATAACCTTTATACATACCTGGCGCAAGTCAAATCCATTGACCCGTTATCCATGGCTTGCATTGATAATTTCCCTCCAGTTTGTGTTATTACATGGCCATACATTATGCTCACCTACAATATATGACTTGACCATTTCAAACATTAAATACCGGGTCCAAATGGCAATCACCATTTGACCCGCATAACTCATTTGTCCTTTCGACCATTCTTGCATACAACGCATTAGCATAAATATATGCATATATATATATATATATATATATATATATATATATATATATATATATATATAAGTTTAAAGCGTAACTTGAATCATATCCGCTTTAAAGAATATTAACTTGTTTGGTTTGTACTTACTTACAAATTTCGAACCTTTCATTCTTATTTTTTATCCTTACTTGTTTGATTGGTACTTATTTATGAATTCAAAATTTTCATTCTCTTCTATGTCTTAAATCCGTCTCACGGATTATAACATATCATTCGTATCCTTCATTCTTTCCATGTTTCGAATCCGTCTCGCGGATTCTAGCATATCATTCATATCCTTCGTTCCTTCTATGTTTCGAATCCGTCTCACAGATTCGAACATATCATTCACACTTTCCATTATTTCTATGTTTTGAATCCGTCTCGCAGATTCAAACATATCATTCATACTTCTCATTTTGCATTTGGTACTTTCAACTCCTTGAGAGTCTTACATTCCATTCACCCTCACGTCCATCTACTACCTAATTCTAACGAATATACCTGTAACAATTATCACGGTCCCACGAACGTCATATGTTTCTTGTGTACTGGCCAGGTACACAATCCACATACTAGTTTCGTGTCTTCGTGTAATCGCCACCTTATGTCCGAAGAATTAGGTTTCAGCACGTGTAACATTTTCAAAACTTCATTACTATTCCATTATTATCTTTCATTTAAAATTTTCATTCACTTGATAGGTTTTACCATTACATGCACCCACATATTAAATTTACGTACCTGGGGTCAATTTGTCTTATTACATGACTTGGTGTAGGTCCTAGACCGCATCCGCGGATCATCCTTTCCAAACAATTATGCTCACCTTACACATAACATACTGTTAGTTTTCTTCAAATACATACTTTAATACATACTTACATTCACTTCTACCTTTAGGTCTCGATCGAGTCTTGGATTGTACGGGTTCCTTGTCAAAAGAGCACACAGGTTTGAGTTCAAGTATTTACCTCCTTCTACTTGATTTCCCTCAAACCAGGGCTCTGATACCAACTTGTAACGCCCTAACACGTAATAACTTAAAAACGACGCAGCCTCAAAAGAGCCTTAAAATTTTCTTTCACAATTAGACACATTACTTACATAAAGGCTCAATTACGAAATGTCAAGCATTAACTAAAGGAAATATACAACATTTACTTCCAATTAACACTTTAATACGTTGCATAAATAAAACTAAGTGACCGTTCTTTCCGTACAATCCTTGCTCTTGACTCGATCTATGCTCGCTTCTCTTCGTTAGTGGTAGAAGAAATCCGTGTAATACCTGTGGACATCACATACAACATAACCATTAGTCATTAACAACATCATACGACATGATTCTCATATAGTCTAATAATGAATGACATTTAACAATAGGAACTTTGATTCATTCAACTATCCTCTCGTATTTTCTTGTTCCGAGTTCGACTTCGATAGCTCATGAACACGGTGTTCTTATACCTGCATTACATTTCAACCTCAAAGCACACCATTAGCAATCGTTAATGCCCAAACATAAGGAAATAATTCCTTCATACATTTATAACATCTCGCATTAACAAACGTATACATTCCTAATTCCTATGTGCATTCATAGTAACCCACCTTCGTACATACATACATTACAACATACGGCCATACAATCTTATTTACCTCTATGAGTGCATATACGGTTACGAGCTCCTGCTTACTACTTTTTCACACATACTCTTACGTTATCGTGTCAAAATTTTAACTTTACTTAATATAGGCATTTTACATATTGACAAACACACTCACTTGTTTCTAGATACGATTACTTATAAATTTTTCTTCACTTACACGAGGGTAATTCCATACTTTTACTATACGGAGAACAATAACCTTCATTTATAACAAAACCACTATTTAAGGCTCTCGCAGGGTGCGGCAGATACAACCCCAGGCGGTCGCGGGGCGCGAGAGTGGTCGCGTTGCGCAACGGTAAAGCTGGTTTGATGTCGCGTAGCGCGACAGCCCCTTTCGACAGAACCATTTCTTTTGCTGCTGCACTTTTTGCCGAGCTATGCATTCTAACCGATTCTCAACTTAAAACTTACATAACTTATGACCTAGACGTCCGTTTTGAGTAATTCTTGTTTCTCCGCATCCGTAATTTAATTACGGATCCGTTTACCATCCAAACTGACATCAAAAGCTGAATTATAAGAAAAAGACTTATAGATCCTTCATGCCATTATTCGACCCGTTTAATTTCATCATTTTAGTTCCGACGTAACTAACTACTTTCAACCCCATTAATCTTTCCTACCTTGGTAATTCCAATCATTTCTTAATCAAACAAGATTTCCTCGCATTCGTAATTATTAAATAATCCCCTACACATACTAATAAGTGTGTCGGAAGTCACTTACCTCGTGCGTCCAAGTTTGTGCATAGCATCCTTATTTACCCTTGACCCATTGCCCTTCCATACTCGTATCCATGTTGACATGGCTTCCACACTTTCATGTTATCATCAACACTTTCTAGTTAGCACACATACCATTTGTACTTGATTATGAGCATACCATTTGCATAATTCAAATTTGACTTGCATTAATCAATCCTAACAAGCATACTACATGTACCCGATTTCACATCCTTTTAAACCCATATAATCCATCATGTCATTCCATCATTACATATTTATATACCGTGTACCATACGATTATCTATAATCTTATAATCACAAAGACAAGTCTAGCCATATTCCTTGTGCGTAGTTGACTTTCAAAAGTCAACGATTTATCATTTTAACTTTCGGCTTAATCTCATATACTCAGGACATCATAATAGGCTATTTTGGGGTGTTCGTTTACTGTACTTACGAGCTTGCAAAAATTACAATGTTTTTATGTGACGTGCCCCCCGGAGGGTTATCCTTGTGTTAAATTTTTAGAGTCTAACTCTCTACCAAAAATTTATAAAAATTCATTTACTAAGCTGCAATCAGATTCATCACTTTTGACTGCAGCTTACAGAAAAATTCATTTAAAATTCCTCATTTATCCGATTGACGAAATTCTAGTTGGAGATTTTTGGAATCACCTGAAGCTACCTACAATAAAAACTTGAGATCATAACTCAATTCCTAAATTGAGTTATGACATTCATAATGGGCTGCAAATTCTGCCAGAAAACGCAGCCTGAACCTTCGATACGGAAAAATTCATAAAACGTTCATTTTTCATCGAAAAAATGCAATTCAAGTTGGGTTTGAAAGGTTTTTCCTAGGAGTTCATCACAAACTCAATAAACATCAGTTTTTGATAAAATTTGACCCAGTTACAGCCGATTACATTCAGCTGTAACTTTCTGGACAGATTTAGTTTTCACCAAATCTTTTCTAAATATCTCTCATTCTAACTTCACCTAGACATTTCATCATACACCTTGTGTGCATAGCACCAATAAAGCACATAATACAAGTACCTTATGTATTACCCTACTAGTTCATTCATAATTCATCAATTACAACAAGAATCAACTTAAGTACATACTATAATCAACCTATCTAACAATAATTAATTACATACAACATATACATCAACGATTCAAGCTAGGTTTTAACATGGGTGCAATCTCTTATGTCATCATCTTCACCACTAGAAATGGGTTTAACTTCTATCATCCTACTACTCAAAATCTTTCACAATACATGTTCCATATGAGGATTATAACACTTATTCATGCTCAATTTTTGCATCAATTCACGGATTGACCATAACCCATATCATCAAACATTACCAAAACATAAAATTAAACTTCTTGATGTGAGAAACGCTTAAGGGATCATCATTCATGGTTCATGCACACAATCAGCCCTCGATTTCCTTTTCAATTGATGATTTCTTGTGGTTAGGGTTTACACCCCCTTTTCCCCCTTCTCCTGTGCGATCGTACGCACACACACCTTGTGTGTGTGTGATTTTTTTTGTTTTAATAAATTAAATTTCCTTTTTGGCAATCTAAGTCCCTTAGTTTACCATTCCATTATAGTTCCCACAAGTTTCATTCCTTAACTTATTTATTAGGCATTTAACTAAGTCTAATAACTTAGTTATTGTATTTCATTTAATTACACATAGTGACATTCCTACAAATTTAATAATTCGAGTTTTGGGGTGTTACAGACGGTTCATAAGAATGTTTGAATTATGTGGGCGCGCCAAAGGTCCTTATGGACCGCAAGGCATATGCCTTACTATCCGTAAGGCCATCGCTGGCAGTCCAAAATGAGCTGGCAGTTATAGTCTGCTCTCCATGCCACCTCGCTTCATTTCTTGCCATATTTAACCACCTTTGGACACCTGCTAGGACACTTATCATCCTCATAGAGCTCCTGGTTACACTTGGCATCATTTGGAAGTTGAATCTTAATATAAATAGGTGATCATGTTCACCACTTGAACTTGCACCTTTCATTTATTTCTCTCTAATCACTTGGAGCAGCTTCTGGACTAAGAGGTCTCCTTCTCTGAAGTTTAATCTTCTTCTTTAACACTAGTGTGTTCTCCTTTAGTATTGTTTCATATATACCATAGTTATTAGCCGAAAGTCAGCAAGTTGACTTTTCCTTTGACATTCAGTTATGACCATTTCGGTCAAGCCAATGTTCAAATCGAACATGGCTACATGATCGTAATAAAGTTGGTGTTAATCCCCTATGATGGCACCTTCTGAAGATCACGTTAAGTTGGTCAAATAACGGGTCAAAGTTTTATTAAATAAAAGTCAAAAACACAGATTTTCATAATTAACATTAATGAACTTCTAAGTATCAAAACCTTAATTTTTTACATTTTAACAGTTTATATAACATACTAGGACATGTTAGATGATGTCCAACCCGTCATTTCCTGCTTAGAGCTCGGTTCGCAACCAAAAGTCAAACAGTTTGAGTTCTTCTTTGACTTTTGATTCTGACCCGTTTTGAAGTTGTAATATGATCATATTATTGTAAGGAATAACCCCTAAGGGTTATACCTTCTGATCATATGATTTGTCAGGTTTTTATGTAAAGTCCATATATTATGCCTAAATAATGCCCAAAATCCCCTTTTCACACAGAGGATGATTTTAAAGCATAATAAACATGTAATCTGAGTTTGAAACTAATGTAACATCATAATAAACATGTTTTGGCATATTGGACTTATCATAGACCTATTCGACCACACGATGCCGCATATGCGCGTACAGTTAACTTATATAGCACAACTTATATAAGTTAGCAGAATCGGGTCAAAACCTTTCCAAATCAGTTCTAATCAGAATGTTTGGTTATTTGAGCGTATCATATAAGTCATTATACTCGTAAGGGCTTAAACCACATTCAATCCGGTCTCCACTTAATCAACCAAATTGTACCTATTTATTAAAGTTAACCGGTCCAAGTCATATGACTTGAATAAGACCCGTTAACATTCTAACAGATCATAGTTCCGTTCATTCCAGACTAGGAGCCTCTAGTAAATTGTGCCTTTGTTTAGGTTGTTTTAATTACGGCCATGCTTTAGCATCCTTGATTTGTTAGGAAAAGTACAGGTAAATACTTTTAGCCTATGTTCCCTATATGGGCTTGAGATACGTCATTAGCCGCTTGTTCGGGTATTAAATCATGGGAGTATGATACTTAAAAATCAAATAACCTGTTTTAATCCATTTTTCTTGATAACTTAAACTTTGGAGGTTAATGCGACCGTGTCCTGGATATCCTTGGCTCACTTAATTGCAAGTGGCCACGACCTACGTGAGGGGTGTAGCTATACGCCTGACAGACGCTAAATGCTATATTATATTTTTATTAAAAAGTGGTGTGGCGGTTAATCATGTATCGAAGTTTAGTTCTGGGCCCCCATATGTATTGACAAGCATGTCAAACTAGTAACAAGAGATATCACTTTGTCCTAAGTTATCTATAAAAGGATATACCAAATGGTATAAAATGATTTTGAAAAGATTTTCAAAACGAGTCGGTTAATTGTATTTCCTAGTTAAAACTGATGTATTTTCAAAAGACCAAGTGCAGGTTTAATAACAAATACGGAATAGGCTGGAGCTGCTTGGTCATGCATATTGGAATTTGCAACTCCACGCAAGGCCTAGTAGTCTAAAGTTTCTTTTGGTTATTTCCGATCTGCCTGTGGATCTTTTTAGTACATTTCAGTCTGTATATTTATTTTGAACTTTCAAAAACCTGTACTTTGTAATATATAGTTTATAATCCCAGACTTCCGATGTGCTATATGTGAATATCTGTTATCAATTATCACGTATAAACCCCAAGTCCAGGCCCACCGGGAAATTAGGGTGTGACAAGTACAGAATCCCTTATCGACTACATACAACTCCCACTAAACTTCAAAACTGTTCCCTATTAAAGACTTTATGACTTGCAGTTACGCGACAGCGGTTGACATTAATCAAAGAATAATCCTTGGTAAATGGAAGTTCTAGTATGTATCTCAGGTCAGACGATACTAAATGAGTATACCAATATCAAAACATCTTATGGCTAAGATCCATGAAGATGATTTAAAGCGATTTACATGCAACGTCATTCTTAGTGAGGTCTGTGAATTTGAAAGCCAACTACTTGAGTCTAAATTCAGAATAGTCTTAATTCAGAGTAGTTCCCACGAGTCTGACCGACTACAGATAGTTTAGAATGCAAGATTCACGGATTAAATGTATTAAAATTGAACACAATTATAAGATTCAAAATTGCATTTAACAAGCAAATAAAAAATGAATTAAAAAATACAACTATTAAAAGTTTGTACATCCAAGTACGAAATCAAAACACACAACTAGCTAATCTAAGCCCGATAGCATCCATATGTGCTGGTCTTGCTTGTCCTGAGTCATGGGCTTAGTAAACGGGTCTGCTAGGGTTTGATCTATGTTCACATTGCTTAACACGATGTCTCCATGTTCCACAATTTCCTGTATGTAGTGGAAATTTCTTAGAATGTGCTTAGCCATGTGATGAGATTTGGGCTCTTTGGCTTGAGTAATGGGGGGCATGCTTCAACTTAGTCACTTGAAGGGTGTTTCGTTTTCGATTACACCTATTGTCTTTGTTGTCTTTAAAGTGGTAAGAAATCAACTTTTGACCCTTGATGATTGTGCATTTTAGGTACACTTTATTTGAAATTATTTATAATCCAGACTAGGTTATCATTCGTGATTGCTTCCCAGGGTCAAAATTTTTTTTAACATCTTAATTTATTGCTTATGATTTATTTGTATAAATTACTTTGTATTAAAAAGATAAAGTTTTATAAACAAATAAATCATAAGTTAGCGTATTACAAACAAAAGACCTCTTAAAAAAGTTAAACGATTAGAAATCAATACAATACTAATAATAAATTAGTTAGCGAATGAAAACATCAAGTTCCTTAAGACAGTTTTTGACATTTTTTGCTGGTAATACTTGTTTTGGAATAGTCTAAAGAATTTGACAGCAGAGTTTGGAACAATCCGAGCACAATTAGTGCCATTTCCTTTAAACAGTCCACACAAAAACCCTCTGTCCTCCATATATATATATATATATATATATATATATATATATATTAACCCCTGAATGCTACCACTATATTTTAAAGAAATTTTCATCAATAATTTTTCTGAATTTGTTTTTAAATAATTAGCATGTCAAATATGATCATAAGAGATATATTACTCGAACAAAATCAAGCGATTTTTTACAAAATGACTTTAAGAGGTTTAACAAATTTAGATAAAATAAAGTAAATTATAAATTGTACTCATGTTCCCATGTAACATGCATCCAAGAAAATACATGAACCTGTTAGAAATAACCCGTTCATGTGTCCTAACGGATCATTTGAGTAACGTCGCCAATATGACACAATTACAAGTTCCTAACATTTACTTCATGGAAGTAATTGTTATAAGTTAAAGGGGCTTTACGATTTCCCTTTAGATGCCTTTAATAGAGAGAATGCCAAGACTTATTAACCAACCATGATTTATGATCATAATTATAGATCATTAGTGATAGTAGTCATGGTTGATAAATAGTTATATAAAGAACTCTTTTAATAACACCAAAGTATACAGTTTCTCTAATCATCCCATCAAGATTAAGGCATCAAAATGGGAATCGCTATAGCTTTATCATCGTCATCTAAGATATAGTTACAACAAGTGAGTATCTCTATCTTTATATTCACGCTTTATGTTATTGCTTGAATACACATGATTATGGTTCTATGATTTTAACTTATGTTTAAAGATATAATCAACATGTGGTATCAGAGCGATGTTGATTATATCAATTCAATCTTGAAAATTTATTTGTTTCCTTCATAATCCATCGTTTGCAGAAAGTTTCTTTTCAATAAATATATTATCATATGGAAACATTTGTGGAATATTGATTTAAGAAAGAAACCCACAAACTAATTCATTAGTCTATTGCATCATGTAGACTTTTCATATACATTGAAACTTTCACATGACTCACGGAAGTCTTTAAGTTTTCTATTGGATATTTACTCTAAATCTATTAAGTAGATATATTTTATTCCATATGAACTTTATGAATAAAAGAGACATGATGTTGTGTATGATGGATAATGGAAATTATGATGATAAGTGTTAACGATTTACTGCTGATGCTGGCACGTTTATATGTGCCAAATGAAGTGAATAAATTTCTTATTGAGATATTTTATTTTACAATCGATTTAAGTTTTTTTGCATATCGTTTATATGCCAACCGGTTTTCATGAATCTTAATTTGCAAATCACTAAATTAGCAGTATTTTTTTATAAATCTATTGATGATCGATTAAATAAATTTATTCTAAATGTTGGTGACTTATTTCAATCACACCCCAACAAACCTATTAATGGTGATTTAATTTTGGTATAGATGAAAAGTATTGAAATCGGCTAATTAGTTAATTATTTTGGCAAAATTATCTTGCAAATTATGAAATCGTTTTGCAAAGATGTTAAACTGGGTATGCAAGCCTTAGTTATTTATTTAGTTATTTTTGCTCTAATATGGGACTAACTTGTGAATCGCCCAACTTAAGTATGCAAGTTAAATGGTGAACTTCAATGATCGATGATTGAACAAAAGGGATATCATTTGATTAAACATTGAAGTTTAGGTTATGCCATCTTAGGTAATTATCGGTATTTGCCTAATTTACATAAATATTTCATTTCTGACCCAAAAGTGTCATGTTATATTTATGTGTTTTACCTTATTATTTATGTATGTTCATCATGATACATTAATTTTGGTCAAAGCCAAAGCGAAGCCAAAGTTAATGTAGAACATTGAGACAGTCTATATTTATGTGTGTTCATAATATATGAATTTTGGTCAAAGTCAAAGCCAGAGTTCATGTAGAACACTAAAGACGGTCTATTATTTATATCCTTTATTATGCCTGAAATTTGGACAAAGCCAAAGCGAAGAGAAAATTTTGGTAGAACATTAAGGCAAGATTTATTACTTTATATCTTTCATAATGTCTAAATTTTGGTCAAAGCCAAAGCGACACCAAAATTCAGGCAAAACATTAAGTTGGTTTTTATTTACATATGTTCATAAAACATGAATTTTGATCAAAGCGAAGCCAAAGTTCATGTAGAACAATAAGTCAGTCTATTATGTATGTTCATAATGCATAAATTTTGGTCCAAAGCAGAGCCAAATCTATGTAGAACATCAAGACAATCTTGTAACACCCCAATCGCGTAATACAATAACACGCGGCGGAAATATCGGGGATTCACGTTACAAATTGCTCACAACTACTGGTACTAAATTGTTTCAATATCATTAACATCGTTTTACAAACAAAGAATACATTAAATTGTTCTTTTGTTTTAGCAGTCTAAGGCCCGAATGCAGTCCCATGCGTTGCATGCTTGAAACAGTCGAAAACCTGAAACATATGCGAAAAAACAGTCAGCATAAAAATGCCTGCGAATACATAGGTTTTATTAGCCAAATAAATGGCAAAACATTTGGTATTGCAATACTTTAACAACTACGAGAGCTGTTAATTAAAAATAAATCTTGAAGCCAAAGAATTGCAAAAATTTAGTATTGCATTACAAAATCTTAATTGTGAAAACTCGTGACAAAAATAGGTTTGTATATGGCAATATGATTATTACTAAGTCACTTTATGCCTTATATGGTAATCTCGATTAAACCATTGTAAAAACTTGTTATTGTGTTATTAGGAATCCAATCAAGGATTAATAATAACTGTTTTGAAATAATTCAAAACTTTTGTAAGTATTACATAATTCAAATCAATGAGTTATGATAATACTTCAGATATCTTTCTAAGAATCTAACATATAAAAATATGGGAGATTCTATGAAGATTTTGATAATCAAACATCGAAACAATCATACACAAAATCCTAAAGTGATCCAGATAACGCTACAAGAATAATAAAATAAGAACACTTATATATAGGAAGTACCAGCGGCGTATCCCCCATATTCTTATTTTATTACACCCTTTTCGTTATTTAAATCACAACTACCACATAAACACATAACCGTCAACTTGTTCCACCTCGTAACCATGTATTAAAGTACACAAAGAATCCAAACATGGACCCTAATATTAGTACTCTAAACATCCCATATAAGTCTAACTATGAAGATAGATAGATACTACAGGGATCCTGGGTTCTGTCACATTGAATTATTGAATCAAAACAATCCTAAATCCTAATGGTGATTCGGGATAACGCCATGAAAGGTAATACAATAAGCACACTTATATATAGGAAGTACCAGCGGCGTATCCACCATGTACTTATTGTATTATCTAGTTTCGTTATCTAAATCACCAACAAACTACACAAAAACCAACCATCGAGTTGTAAAGTACTTCTTAAAAATCTCACTATGAAGATAGGAAGATCTAAGACTGTACTTCAAATATCCTACAAGAATCTAACTATGAAGATAGGTAGATCACTTAAGGATAAAACATTTCATTTGCATAATCGGAATAATACACATAAAAGCATTTAGTGAACACACATATGCCATACATTTCGAAAACAAATCGATTACACATATGAATCACCCCAAAACATTTGAAAATAGTAAAAGAGGGGAACTATGTACTCTTCTTGGATTGCGTATAGTCCCGGTTCAAAGGGTATAACAAAGCTCAAAAGACCAAGAGTTCAAGTGTTGAAGCGGTTCCTAGGGTAACGGATACTATGTTAGCGAATCGACACCTAAATCAGAAGGTCAGGTAGAATGAGGTCTTGTAAACCAAATGAGTATTGGAACTCATGTGATATGGTTTATCAAAGCCTACATTCTAAATCGGAACCTACCCTAAGTGCTTACGACCCATTACGACTCATTAAGGTAGCTTACGCTACTTTAACGCGTCGTTCGCGTGAAAGCGCGTTCGAGACGCCTAACTAGTCCTATGACAAGTATTATATGCCTTAACATATCTAATTATGTTATATAATCAGTTTAGATGTCAAAACATGTGTTACATATGCTTAAAATGAAATTATGCGAAAAAGGGCATTTTGGTCATTTTCCTAAGGCATATAAACTACCTATCATACAACAAACTAAACGAAGTGACCATAAGGTATAACCTCAGAAGGTTATTCCCTATACAACTATGGTCACATTATATGTTTGGTCGGATCTTATTGATCGACCAAACAGGTCGGGTTCGAAAGTCTAAGCGGTTGTTTAGACCGCTTATCTTACGACCCTATATAAGCACTATTCTAAAAGTGACGAGTTAAACATGTTAAAACATGTTTAATGAAGTTAGAAAACAAGTTTGATATCAAAACAAACGGTTTTGATACCTAAGAATAGTTTAGTTGCAAAATACGCATAGACGCGTATTTTGACCGGAACTATGACTCGTCACTACACCTAATTAACGTGGTAATCAGTAGGTATAGTCACAAGGGACTATAACCATCATGATTACGCTCATGTTGCGAAGTTCAAACGAACTTCGTGTTGACCATAGACTGGTCAAAGCTGAAAGTCAAACACTGTTTGACTTTCACGCTTAAAAACGCATAACAGAACGAAAGAAGCGTACAAGAGGTCCAAGCTAGGAAGATCTTGATTTAAATACCCAAGGTATGAAGCATAAAGCTTCAACTTAGAGCATAAAATCAGATCATGTGTGAAATGAAATGAAAATGGGTGGTGAATTTATAGGATTTCCAAGACCGTTAAGATTGTTCCTCGCAAACCGTGCTTCAATCTGGACCGTACAAGTGGGCACAAGGTTTTGTAATACTAGGGGTACACAAAACCATAAAAAACTAGCCCATAGAATGTAGAAACCGTGTGCAAAAACCCAGGAAAACAGCTGCTGAAACAAAAACTGGTTTGCTGATCTGGGAGGTTTACGCGCCCCGCATAAGATAAGGTTTAATCTTACGCGGCCCGCCTAGAAAACTGTCACACCCCGACCGCGTAAAACAACAAATCGCGGCGGAAACATCGGGGCGTGTTGCAACAGAATTAATGTTTCATAACCATGGATACCAAAAAGTGTTTCGTTTTATTAAACATTGAATAATTACATCGTCTTGAAATCTAAATACACTATTTAAACATAGTCTATCATTGTTATTGAGTCACTAAGGCCTTGTCCAGTCCTATGTGAGCATGCATCTTATCAATCGATATCATTCAACAATACCTGAAACATATGTGAAAACGAGGTCAGCAAAGAAATGCTGGCGAGTACATAGGTTTTGTAGGAGTGTCGAAATCATGGCTAGTTTAGACGTTGCAATACTTTATTTAAAAACCTTGTTTTGAAAAGAGTATAATATTGCAACTTAATTAACCAACTCAAATCAAGCGGGTTATAATTTGTAAAACCTCGTAGCCATGACTCTTAACCCAAAAACATTTGTTTTAGTAAATTATTTGAAAAACAATGATAAGTTCAGGTGATATGTATAAATAAGAGAATAATGCATGATTAAATGAATAACCATGTAAAATGAGTTTGTATAAGATAAGTTGTTTGTAAATAAATGTCTTGTGAAAAGTATGTTATTTGTATAAAATGTTCTATGTCTCAAACTGAAATGATTCAAATAACGCTACAATATGTAATACCATACAAACACTTATATATAGGAAGTACCAGCGGCGTATCCACCATGCTTGTATCATATTCCACACGCATTGTTACTTAATCACTTAATCCAAACCAAACCACCAAAGTAATGTTCATGCCCAAATGTAAATCATGTAATATGTATAACCAAAATAATATCGTATATCGCTTTGAAGCCAATCGTTTACCCAATCGTTAAAACATCGTGTGAAAACCAATCGTAAATCGTTTAATTCGTTTTAGGTCGTGAAACTACTTATAAGGTCGTCTCGCTAATAACATTCAAACCTTCGTGACTCGTCACTCGTCGCTTCTCGTTTTCGCATTAACAAACCTCCATAGGGTAAGTTAATAATTACAGATTCAGTCGCTACCTACCATACCCACACATAACCACGGGTGTAGTAAATAACGGGATTAGTCAGATCCTATAGTACGATAACCTAATACTGGTCGGCTTGATCATTGCTAATGAATGTCATTTGTTATGTAAACACAACCAACAAGTTTGTTCACTTTATTGAAATCGTTATTAGTTTTGTATAAATCGCCTTAATTGTTTTTGAAACCATCGTTATAACATCGAAAACATTTAGCACATATGAGTCACCCCAAAACAATTGAAAACAGTAAAATAGGGGAATAATGTACTCGCCTGATAATGCTTGGAGGTCTTGAACAACAACCAAACAAAGCTAGAGGGAGCACGGAATCAGTCGGCAAACTAAAACTATATAAATAAACCGGACTTAAATCGGGAGATCGGATAGAATGAGGCTTGGTAAACCAAATGAGTATTGGAACTCATATGATATGGTTTAACAAGGCCTACATACTACATTGAGACTAACCTAAGCGCTTTCGACCCATCGCGACCCATTAAGGTAATTTATGCTACTTTAACGCGTCGTACGCGTGAAACGCGTTCGGACCGTCTAACTAGTCCTATGACAAGTGTTATATGCCTAAATATGTTACATAATCAGTTATGTGACAAAATTTTAGGTTACATATGCTTAATTACCAATTATAAATGAAAAGGGTATTCTGGTAATTTACCTAAGGCATATAAACTACCTATCATACAACTACTCAAACGATGTGACCATAGGGTATAACCTCGGAAGGTTATTCCCTACCTACTATGGTCACCTAATGTATTTGGTCGGATCCTAATGATCGACCAAACTGGGTCGGGTTCGAAGGTATAGGCGATTTATTAGATCGCCTACCCTACGACCCTAGACAACGTGGTAATCAGTGGGCATAGTCCCAAGGGACTATGACCAACGTGATTACACTCACGTTGCGAAGTTCAAACGAACTTCGCATTGACCATTACTGGTCAACGCTGAAAGTCAAACAAAGTTTGACTTTCTGACTCGAAAAGCAGTAAAAATAAGGAAAAGAACGAAAGAATACTTACGAAGGGTCCCCGAATGCTAATCCCGATCCAAGAACTCAGGTATGAAACAATGGTTTCAACTTAGAGCTCTCAAATCAGAATTCTTGTGCAAAATGAGGTTGTGTGGGTTGGGTATTTATAGGAATACCCGAACCGTTAGGATCGTTTCATGGAAAACGTGCCATGATCCAACCCGTACACTTGTCGGAACCTTATGGAAGCTTAAAATGGTTCTTATCATCATGACTAGGCAATTGGGAACATGTGGTGGAGGATCAAACAGCTGCAGCCTGCTGTTTAAAAACTCTGAATCTGGTCAGCAGACCCCTAGCGCACCGCTACGCTATAAGTGTAGCGCACCGCTAGGCCCAAGTTTGGCAGATTTACACTTTTGGTCCCTGTCATGCATTCAGCCCATTTTTGACACGTTTAAGGCCCGTTAACCCCATTTCAAAGCTCTAAAATGAAGTTAAAGTATAGGGAACTTAAAATGTGTTCAAAAATATCTCGGATGTCGGTTCGTTTAGCCGTACGAACGCGATGTTCGCTTAATTACGACGGAATGCGCATAAGCGCGAAAAACGATCCAAATGACGAAACGAATGGATTTTTCTTATGCCGAACACTAAAATAAAATATTATAGTGCTTACATAAATTTTTGGATGTCCGGATGTATTCAGAACGTAAGTTATGCGTAAAAATGCAAACTTGTGCACTTTTTGGCGCTTTTAGTCCCTGAATGACACAAAACTTTGATTTCACCACACCAAACCTTCCAAAACTTATAACTAAGTTATGTAAAGGTTATTTAAGGTATGTTAAGCCTATTTCACTTTTCCAGAGTGTTCGTTGGATTAAACTGGTTATATCTACACATCAGAGCGCGTATAACCCTCCAGAAAGCGATTTAAAGCTTGAAATCGAACAAGAGTCGATATGTGCAAACGATACACATATTTTTACAAATCCCAAGTATGAAATACAATATTTCATTGGTTTGGTATTTGTTTGATGGCCGTGGAGGCACAGGTGTTACAGTCTCCCCTACTTTAGGAAATTTCGTCCCGAAATTTATTTAGAGGAAACTTGTGAGAGCTTGAAAACATGAGGTTGAAAAGATCGAACAATATTGGTTAGGGTTCTGAACTTCTAGTAATCTTTAATAACATCATGATTGCAATGTAAGAGGGATACTTATATACAAGTATATGAAGCGTCATTGGTGCGTCCACCGTACCTCCATTACATCGTTCTCATTTCGTTATTGTTGTCACTATCGGTTCTTACACATAATAAATCTTACTGTGTTTCTGTGCACTAAATTTCATAATTATGTACGCGTCCATAATCAGACAATTCTTTGCACAATTCACACAGTCTATTTTATAGTGTGTAGGGGAAAACCAAATGAACAAACCGGTGATGAGTGTGACTAGACCGCCATAGAGTCCTTTAAATTAAATCAATAAATGATCTAAATAGACTATCAAGGAGTCTGTTCAGCTACATCACTAGATGTCGTTCTCTAACCAAATTGTGAATCAATCTTTTTGACTAGACTACTAAGAGGGTCTCTTATGAATCATGGAGTGGTACTATATAACCCAAGGGTCTTAACTACCAGGTAGAAGCCCATAAGGATTTAAGGAAGTACCTTTTGAATATCCTACTATGAATCTCTCATATGAAGATATGAAAGATTCTATGAGGATTTGGAAAATCGTAACACACAAAAACATAGAGGAGAACACATAAACACATATCATATAACCATAAAATTGTTCGTTAATTTGTCTTGTAAATTGCGTACATGCATTTAAAGCACACTAGGAATCCATTCCGTGAATTTCATTTGGTACTTTAAACGTTATCAAGAATCCAACTATAAAGATAGAAAGATTCAAAAAGAAAATTCGATTTCGATTACTAGGAACCGAAGTGTTCGAATTAAGGTACATAAGGAATCCGATTAAGGACTCTGATTTGAATGATGATTATCCACAAGGGTCTAATTGTGGAGATAAAAAGATCCCATATGGATTTTAGAAGTTGAAGATGTTTTGAAATCTTGCACGGGATGTGCTTAAGTCAAAACATGAAGTAAAATGCTTATGAAGTTGAGATGCCTGATATGTCAAGGCGACATATGAAGCGGAATTTGAAGGTTAAGTCAATGTATGAGGAAAATATTTTTGAAAACTATGCATGGGGTTCTTTTAAGAAAAATGTGTTTAACGTTTTTGAAACCTTATATATAATATTTTTTTTTGAAATCATAAAGTAGGTGTAATAGGTAGATATATTTACAAAAATGTTTTAAAATCATGCGAAATGAATTTTGAAATTATGTATAAGGTTTTTGAAAGACATGAATGATGCTTTTCGAAATCATGCACTTGATCAGAAAATGTATTGTGTTAATATTGTCTTCAGACTATATGAAATATTTTGAAATTAGAAAGGTTGGTTTTGATAACATGGCCAATGTTTTTGAAATAACACAGACAATGCATCTAGAAAAATTGTTTTCAAACTATATGAAATGTTTTGAGATCATGAAGATTGTTTTGAAATACTGGTACTGTGTATGTTGAAAAATCAAAACGTAATGGGTATGAGATTTGAAAATACCCTTAGTTATCTAACCAAGGATTTAAAGGCACAGATGTGCGAAAAGCACGATTACTCATAATGTCACTTAATTTTCTGTACTTTGTTTCTTAGAGTGAAACGAGTACTTAAAATTTTCGAGGGAATCATGAGCAATCATTTGAGAGAGAGAAATCACAAGAGTAGTTTGTAAGGTACATAGTTCCTTGATGTAGGTATCATAGGAAAAGCCATACACACCTAGCAAGGGGTTGAGCTGGTTGGTTGGGGACTGCTTTACCATTGTGAGCGACCATGGCGAAGTTCTGAGAAGCCTTTCGCTTCTTTGACTTCTTAGGGGATCGTTCATCCATGGTCTTTGATTCCTCGATTGGTTTCTTGGCTGATGGTGCTGTCACCTGACTAGGTCCTGCCTGTCTTGGTGACTCTTGAGTGGCTTCATCCTGGAGATGATACATGGCAGTAGCTAATTCAACAGTCTTCAGGGCTACTTCGCCTATTCGCTGAGCGAATTTTGGCTGCTTGCTCAGATATCTGGGCGTCATCGTGATGAAGAGACATTCTTGAAGAAAAAGAAAGGCATAGGGAGAAACAGGTGAAAGATTATTGGACAATCAAAACAGAATGATAACGCATGAAGATTGCGATCATTTGTTTGTTACCTAAGGCAAACAAATGAGACGGTGACTGATCAAAGTAAATGGGTCAAAAATAATGTATCGCGAAGACATGCTCGCCTATAAGTGAACACTCATCCCAAGAATTCCCAGGTAAGCACAACTGGTCTCGCGTCTGATGAGATGTATACGAAGTGCTTGCCTAGACAGAAAACCCAGAATACAGGCATTCACCCTTCCAGTTTGCACGTGTTCACATTATTTAAAACCCAAAACCTTGACGAAGTTTTGAAAACTCAAAGAGGTTCAAAACCATATAATAGAGAGTTCAAAACCTCACAATAGAGGGTTCAAAACCTAGTAATCAATCATCCTAGAACAGATGATTAGTTTTCAAAGCGGTTTTGAAATATATGTTCTTGTTGTGGTCGTCGCCTAAGGATAGGTGACGGTATTGTTTTATGACTAAACGCAAGTAAACTCACGTTAGGGTCCTAAGAAGGTTATAGACTAGGTCAAAGCATTACTAATTACTAATAACCTAATTCCCTATAACCATTGGCTCTGATACCATCTTTTCTGTCACACCCCGACCGCGTAAAACAACAAATCGCGGCGGAAACATCGGGGCGTGTTGCAACAGAATTAATGTTTCATAACCATGGATACCAAAAAGTGTTTCGTTTTATTAAACATTGAATAATTACATCGTCTTGAAATCTAAATACACTATTTAAACATAGTCTATCATTGTTATTGAGTCACTAAGGCCTTGTCCAGTCCTATGTGAGCATGCATCTTATCAATCGATATCATTCAACAATACCTGAAACATATGTGAAAACGAGGTCAGCAAAGAAATGCTGGCGAGTACATAGGTTTTGTAGGAGTGTCGAAATCATGGCTAGTTTAGACGTTGCAATACTTTATTTAAAAACCTTGTTTTGAAAAGAGTATAATATTGCAACTTAATTAACCAACTCAAATCAAGCGGGTTATAATTTGTAAAACCTCGTAGCCATGACTCTTAACCCAAAAACATTTGTTTTAGTAAATTATTTGAAAAACAATGATAAGTTCAGGTGATATGTATAAATAAGAGAATAATGCATGATTAAATGAATAACCATGTAAAATGAGTTTGTATAAGATAAGTTGTTTGTAAATAAATGTCTTGTGAAAAGTATGTTATTTGTATAAAATGTTCTATGTCTCAAACTGAAATGATTCAAATAACGCTACAATATGTAATACCATACAAACACTTATATATAGGAAGTACCAGCGGCGTATCCACCATGCTTGTATCATATTCCACACGCATTGTTACTTAATCACTTAATCCAAACCAAACCACCAAAGTAATGTTCATGCCCAAATGTAAATCATGTAATATGTATAACCAAAATAATATCGTATATCGCTTTGAAGCCAATCGTTTACCCAATCGTTAAAACATCGTGTGAAAACCAATCGTAAATCGTTTAATTCGTTTTAGGTCGTGAAACTACTTATAAGGTCGTCTCGCTAATAACATTCAAACCTTCGTGACTCATCACTCGTCGCTTCTCGTTTTCGCATTAACAAACCTCCATAGGGTAAGTTAATAATTACAGATTCAGTCGCTACCTACCATACCCACACATAACCACGGGTGTAGTAAATAACGGGATTAGTCAGATCCTATGGTACCATAACCTAATACTGGTCGGCTTGATCATTGCTAATGAATGTCATTTGTTATGTAAACACAACCAACAAGTTTGTTCACTTTATTGAAATCGTTATTAGTTTTGTATAAATCGCCTTAATTGTTTTTGAAACCATCGTTATAACATCGAAAACATTTAGCACATATGAGTCACCCCAAAACAATTGAAAACAGTAAAATAGGGGAATAATGTACTCGCCTGATAATGCTTGGAGGTCTTGAACAACAACCAAACAAAGCTAGAGGGAGCACGGAATCAGTCGGCAAACTAAAACTATATAAATAAACCGGACTTAAATCGGGAGATCGGATAGAATGAGGCTTGGTAAACCAAATGAGTATTGGAACTCATCTGATATGGTTTAACAAGGCCTACATACTACATTGAGACTAACCTAAGCGCTTTCGACCCATCGCGACCCATTAAGGTAATTTATGCTACTTTAACGCGTCGTGCGCGTGAAACGCGTTCGGACCGTCTAACTAGTCCTATGACAAGTGTTATATGCCTAAATATGTTACATAATCAGTTATGTGACAAAAGTTTAGGTTACATATGCTTAATTACCAATTATAAATGAAAAGGGTATTCTGGTAATTTACCTAAGGCATATAAACTACCTATCATACAACTACTCAAACGATGTGACCATAGGGTATAACCTCGGAAGGTTATTCCCTACCTACTATGGTCACCTAATGTATTTGGTCGGATCCTAATGATCGACCAAACTGGGTCGGGTTCGAAGGTATAGGCGATTTATTAGATCGCCTACCCTACGACCCTAGACAACGTGGTAATCAGTGGGCATAGTCCCAAGGGACTATGACCAACGTGATTACACTCACGTTGCGAAGTTCAAACGAACTTCGCATTGACCATTACTGGTCAACGCTGAAAGTCAAACAAAGTTTGACTTTCTGACTCGAAAAGCAGTAAAAATAAGGAAAAGAACGAAAGAATACTTACGAAGGGTCCCCGAATGCTAATCCCGATCCAAGAACTCAGGTATGAAACAATGGTTTCAACTTAGAGCTCTCAAATCAGAATTCTTGTGCAAAATGAGGTTGTGTGGGTTGGGTATTTATAGGAATACCCGAACCGTTAGGATCGTTTCATGGAAAACGTGCCATGATCCAACCCGTACACTTGTCGGAACCTTATGGAAGCTTAAAATGGTTCTTATCATCATGACTAGGCAATTGGGAACATGTGGTGGAGGATCAAACAGCTGCAGCCTGCTGTTTAAAAACTCTGAATCTGGTCAGCAGACCCCTAGCGCACCGCTACGCTATAAGTGTAGCGCACCGCTAGGCCCAAGTTTGGCAGATTTACACTTTTGGTCCCTGTCATGCATTCAGCCCATTTTTGACACGTTTAAGGCCCGTTAACCCCATTTCAAAGCTCTAAAATGAAGTTAAAGTATAGGGAACTTAAAATGTGTTCAAAAATATCTCGGATGTCGGTTCGTTTAGCCGTACGAACGCGATGTTCGCTTAATTACGACGGAATGCGCATAAGCGCGAAAAACGATCCAAATGACGAAACGAATGGATTTTTCTTATGCCGAACACTAAAATAAAATATTATAGTGCTTACATAAATTTTTGGATGTCCGGATGTATTCAGAACGTAAGTTATGCGTAAAAATGCAAACTTGTGCACTTTTTGGCGCTTTTAGTCCCTGAATGACACAAAACTTTGATTTCACCACACCAAACCTTCCAAAACTTATAACTAAGTTATGTAAAGGTTATTTAAGGTATGTTAAGCCTATTTCACTTTTCCAGAGTGTTCGTTGGATTAAACTGGTTATATCTACACATCAGAGCGCGTATAACCCTCCAGAAAGCGATTTAAAGCTTGAAATCGAACAAGAGTCGATATGTGCAAACGATACACATATTTTTACAAATCCCAAGTATGAAATACAATATTTCATTGGTTTGGTATTTGTTTGATGGCCGTGGAGGCACAGGTGTTACAGTCTCCCCTACTTTAGGAAATTTCGTCCCGAAATTTATTTAGAGGAAACTTGTGAGAGCTTGAAAACATGAGGTTGAAAAGATCGAACAATATTGGTTAGGGTTCTGAACTTCTAGTAATCTTTAATAACATCATGATTGCAATGTAAGAGGGATACTTATATACAAGTATATGAAGCGTCATTGGTGCGTCCACCGTACCTCCATTACATCGTTCTCATTTCGTTATTGTTGTCACTATCGGTTCTTACACATAATAAATCTTACTGTGTTTCTGTGCACTAAATTTCATAATTATGTACGCGTCCATAATCAGACAATTCTTTGCACAATTCACACAGTCTATTTTATAGTGTGTAGGGGAAAACCAAATGAACAAACCGGTGATGAGTGTGACTAGACCGCCATAGAGTCCTTTAAATTAAATCAATAAATGATCTAAATAGACTATCAAGGAGTCTGTTCAGCTACATCACTAGATGTCGTTCTCTAACCAAATTGTGAATCAATCTTTTTGACTAGACTACTAAGAGGGTCTCTTATGAATCATGGAGTGGTACTATATAACCCAAGGGTCTTAACTACCAGGTAGAAGCCCATAAGGATTTAAGGAAGTACCTTTTGAATATCCTACTATGAATCTCTCATATGAAGATATGAAAGATTCTATGAGGATTTGGAAAATCGTAACACACAAAAACATAGAGGAGAACACATAAACACATATCATATAACCATAAAATTGTTCGTTAATTTGTCTTGTAAATTGCGTACATGCATTTAAAGCACACTAGGAATCCATTCCGTGAATTTCATTTGGTACTTTAAACGTTATCAAGAATCCAACTATAAAGATAGAAAGATTCAAAAAGAAAATTCGATTTCGATTACTAGGAACCGAAGTGTTCGAATTAAGGTACATAAGGAATCCGATTAAGGACTCTGATTTGAATGATGATTATCCACAAGGGTCTAATTGTGGAGATAAAAAGATCCCATATGGATTTTAGAAGTTGAAGATGTTTTGAAATCTTGCACGGGATGTGCTTAAGTCAAAACATGAAGTAAAATGCTTATGAAGTTGAGATGCCTGATATGTCAAGGCGACATATGAAGCGGAATTTGAAGGTTAAGTCAATGTATGAGGAAAATATTTTTGAAAACTATGCATGGGGTTCTTTTAAGAAAAATGTGTTTAACGTTTTTGAAACCTTATATATAATATTTTTTTTTGAAATCATAAAGTAGGTGTAATAGGTAGATATATTTACAAAAATGTTTTAAAATCATGCGAAATGAATTTTGAAATTATGTATAAGGTTTTTGAAAGACATGAATGATGCTTTTCGAAATCATGCACTTGATCAGAAAATGTATTGTGTTAATATTGTCTTCAGACTATATGAAATATTTTGAAATTAGAAAGGTTGGTTTTGATAACATGGCCAATGTTTTTGAAATAACACAGACAATGCATCTAGAAAAATTGTTTTCAAACTATATGAAATGTTTTGAGATCATGAAGATTGTTTTGAAATACTGGTACTGTGTATGTTGAAAAATCAAAACGTAATGGGTATGAGATTTGAAAATACCCTTAGTTATCTAACCAAGGATTTAAAGGCACAGATGTGCGAAAAGCACGATTACTCATAATGTCACTTAATTTTCTGTACTTTGTTTCTTAGAGTGAAACGAGTACTTAAAATTTTCGAGGGAATCATGAGCAATCATTTGAGAGAGAGAAATCACAAGAGTAGTTTGTAAGGTACATAGTTCCTTGATGTAGGTATCATAGGAAAAGCCATACACACCTAGCAAGGGGTTGAGCTGGTTGGTTGGGGACTGCTTTACCATTGTGAGCGACCATGGCGAAGTTCTGAGAAGCCTTTCGCTTCTTTGACTTCTTAGGGGATCGTTCATCCATGGTCTTTGATTCCTCGATTGGTTTCTTGGCTGATGGTGCTGTCACCTGACTAGGTCCTGCCTGTCTTGGTGACTCTTGAGTGGCTTCATCCTGGAGATGATACATGGCAGTAGCTAATTCAACAGTCTTCAGGGCTACTTCGCCTATTCGCTGAGCGAATTTTGGCTGCTTGCTCAGATATCTGGGCGTCATCGTGATGAAGAGACATTCTTGAAGAAAAAGAAAGGCATAGGGAGAAACAGGTGAAAGATTATTGGACAATCAAAACAGAATGATAACGCATGAAGATTGCGATCATTTGTTTGTTACCTAAGGCAAACAAATGAGACGGTGACTGATCAAAGTAAATGGGTCAAAAATAATGTATCGCGAAGACATGCTCGCCTATAAGTGAACACTCATCCCAAGAATTCCCAGGTAAGCACAACTGGTCTCGCGTCTGATGAGATGTATACGAAGTGCTTGCCTAGACAGAAAACCCAGAATACAGGCATTCACCCTTCCAGTTTGCACGTGTTCACATTATTTAAAACCCAAAACCTTGACGAAGTTTTGAAAACTCAAAGAGGTTCAAAACCATATAATAGAGAGTTCAAAACCTCACAATAGAGGGTTCAAAACCTAGTAATCAATCATCCTAGAACAGATGATTAGTTTTCAAAGCGGTTTTGAAATATATGTTCTTGTTGTGGTCGTCGCCTAAGGATAGGTGACGGTATTGTTTTATGACTAAACGCAAGTAAACTCACGTTAGGGTCCTAAGAAGGTTATAGACTAGGTCAAAGCATTACTAATTACTAATAACCTAATTCCCTATAACCATTGGCTCTGATACCATCTTTTCTGTCACACCCCGACCGCGTAAAACAACAAATCGCGGCGGAAACATCGGGGCGTGTTGCAACAGAATTAATGTTTCATAACCATGGATACCAAAAAGTGTTTCGTTTTATTAAACATTGAATAATTACATCGTCTTGAAATCTAAATACACTATTTAAACATAGTCTATCATTGTTATTGAGTCACTAAGGCCTTGTCCAGTCCTATGTGAGCATGCATCTTATCAATCGATATCATTCAACAATACCTGAAACATATGTGAAAACGAGGTCAGCAAAGAAATGCTGGCGAGTACATAGGTTTTGTAGGAGTGTCGAAATCATGGCTAGTTTAGACGTTGCAATACTTTATTTAAAAACCTTGTTTTGAAAAGAGTATAATATTGCAACTTAATTAACCAACTCAAATCAAGCGGGTTATAATTTGTAAAACCTCGTAGCCATGACTCTTAACCCAAAAACATTTGTTTTAGTAAATTATTTGAAAAACAATGATAAGTTCAGGTGATATGTATAAATAAGAGAATAATGCATGATTAAATGAATAACCATGTAAAATGAGTTTGTATAAGATAAGTTGTTTGTAAATAAATGTCTTGTGAAAAGTATGTTATTTGTATAAAATGTTCTATGTCTCAAACTGAAATGATTCAAATAACGCTACAATATGTAATACCATACAAACACTTATATATAGGAAGTACCAGCGGCGTATCCACCATGCTTGTATCATATTCCACACGCATTGTTACTTAATCACTTAATCCAAACCAAACCACCAAAGTAATGTTCATGCCCAAATGTAAATCATGTAATATGTATAACCAAAATAATATCGTATATCGCTTTGAAGCCAATCGTTTACCCAATCGTTAAAACATCGTGTGAAAACCAATCGTAAATCGTTTAATTCGTTTTAGGTCGTGAAACTACTTATAAGGTCGTCTCGCTAATAACATTCAAACCTTCGTGACTCATCACTCGTCGCTTCTCGTTTTCGCATTAACAAACCTCCATAGGGTAAGTTAATAATTACAGATTCAGTCGCTACCTACCATACCCACACATAACCACGGGTGTAGTAAATAACGGGATTAGTCAGATCCTATGGTACCATAACCTAATACTGGTCGGCTTGATCATTGCTAATGAATGTCATTTGTTATGTAAACACAACCAACAAGTTTGTTCACTTTATTGAAATCGTTATTAGTTTTGTATAAATCGCCTTAATTGTTTTTGAAACCATCGTTATAACATCGAAAACATTTAGCACATATGAGTCACCCCAAAACAATTGAAAACAGTAAAATAGGGGAATAATGTACTCGCCTGATAATGCTTGGAGGTCTTGAACAACAACCAAACAAAGCTAGAGGGAGCACGGAATCAGTCGGCAAACTAAAACTATATAAATAAACCGGACTTAAATCGGGAGATCGGATAGAATGAGGCTTGGTAAACCAAATGAGTATTGGAACTCATATGATATGGTTTAACAAGGCCTACATACTACATTGAGACTAACCTAAGCGCTTTCGACCCATCGCGACCCATTAAGGTAATTTATGCTACTTTAACGCGTCGTACGCGTGAAACGCGTTCGGACCGTCTAACTAGTCCTATGACAAGTGTTATATGCCTAAATATGTTACATAATCAGTTATGTGACAAAAGTTTAGGTTACATATGCTTAATTACCAATTATAAATGAAAAGGGTATTCTGGTAATTTACCTAAGGCATATAAACTACCTATCATACAACTACTCAAACGATGTGACCATAGGGTATAACCTCGGAAGGTTATTCCCTACCTACTATGGTCACCTAATGTATTTGGTCGGATCCTAATGATCGACCAAACTGGGTCGGGTTCGAAGGTATAGGCGATTTATTAGATCGCCTACCCTACGACCCTAGACAACGTGGTAATCAGTGGGCATAGTCCCAAGGGACTATGACCAACGTGATTACACTCACGTTGCGAAGTTCAAACGAACTTCGCATTGACCATTACTGGTCAACGCTGAAAGTCAAACAAAGTTTGACTTTCTGACTCGAAAAGCAGTAAAAATAAGGAAAAGAACGAAAGAATACTTACGAAGGGTCCCCGAATGCTAATCCCGATCCAAGAACTCAGGTATGAAACAATGGTTTCAACTTAGAGCTCTCAAATCAGAATTCTTGTGCAAAATGAGGTTGTGTGGGTTGGGTATTTATAGGAATACCCGAACCGTTAGGATCGTTTCATGGAAAACGTGCCATGATCCAACCCGTACACTTGTCGGAACCTTATGGAAGCTTAAAATGGTTCTTATCATCATGACTAGGCAATTGGGAACATGTGGTGGAGGATCAAACAGCTGCAGCCTGCTGTTTAAAAACTCTGAATCTGGTCAGCAGACCCCTAGCGCACCGCTACGCTATAAGTGTAGCGCACCGCTAGGCCCAAGTTTGGCAGATTTACACTTTTGGTCCCTGTCATGCATTCAGCCCATTTTTGACACGTTTAAGGCCCGTTAACCCCATTTCAAAGCTCTAAAATGAAGTTAAAGTATAGGGAACTTAAAATGTGTTCAAAAATATCTCGGATGTCGGTTCGTTTAGCCGTACGAACGCGATGTTCGCTTAATTACGACGGAATGCGCATAAGCGCGAAAAACGATCCAAATGACGAAACGAATGGATTTTTCTTATGCCGAACACTAAAATAAAATATTATAGTGCTTACATAAATTTTTGGATGTCCGGATGTATTCAGAACGTAAGTTATGCGTAAAAATGCAAACTTGTGCACTTTTTGGCGCTTTTAGTCCCTGAATGACACAAAACTTTGATTTCACCACACCAAACCTTCCAAAACTTATAACTAAGTTATGTAAAGGTTATTTAAGGTATGTTAAGCCTATTTCACTTTTCCAGAGTGTTCGTTGGATTAAACTGGTTATATCTACACATCAGAGCGCGTATAACCCTCCAGAAAGCGATTTAAAGCTTGAAATCGAACAAGAGTCGATATGTGCAAACGATACACATATTTTTACAAATCCCAAGTATGAAATACAATATTTCATTGGTTTGGTATTTGTTTGATGGCCGTGGAGGCACAGGTGTTACAAAAACTTTCACAGATTGTCAAAACAGGTCCCTGCAGGTCTGAAACTTGCCGTTCGATGCATTTTTGACACGTTTAAGCCCCGTTAACCCCATGTCAAGGCACTAAAATGAAGTTAAGTATAGGGAACTTAAAATATGTTCAAAAACATCTCGGATGTCGGTTCGTTTGGTCGTACGCTTGCGTTGTTCGGTTAATTACGACGAAACACGAACGGACGCCAAAAACGATCCAAATTACGCGACGAATAGAATTTTATCATTCCAATCACTAAAAAAAAATATTTTAATGATCACATAAATTTTTGGATGTCCGGATATATTCAGAACGTAAGATATGCGCGAAAAATGCAAACTTATGCACTTTTTGACGCTTTTAGTCCCTATTGATCAAATAAGTTTATTTTTTCGCACCAAACACCTCAAAACCTATTTCTAAGCAATGTAAAGGATATTTAGGGCATGTTTAACTTATGATAAAGTTTCGGAATGTTCGATACTATGTGAATCAGCAGACTTTCGAAGTTTGACGCAAATAGTCCCTGAGTGTGAATAAACTTGTTTTTGACACACCAAAGATTTTAAAACCTATTTTTAAGTTGTATAAAAGTTATTTAAAGTATGTTAAACCTATGTCACTGTTCTGGAGTGTTTGCCGCATTAAACTGATTACGTTTATGCATCAGTTTGCGTATAACTTTCAAGAAAGCGATTTAAAGCTTGAAAATGAACTAGAATCAAATTGGGAAATTGTAAAACCAAAATAAACAAATTTTTGAGACTAAAACACAATGTTTCTTTGATAAAAGGTAGTGTCCTACATCGTGTGTGTTTATGGAGCACAAGTGTCACAGTCTCCCCTACTTCAGGAAATTTCGTCCCGAAATTTGTTCGAAGGAGACCGTAGAGTGGAATTGAAACAACTGATGGATAAGCAGATTGCTAGATGCCAAAGATGCGGAGCATCATTTGGAAATTTTAGGGAATTCAAAATGTGATTTGGGATATTCAAAGTAACTCAAGGTGTTCAACCCTTTGAAACTTGTGATAGTCGACTAGTGTTCAAAAATCATTTAAGTATGGCACTATGTTATACTAAGTTCCTAGTGTAATTCCTAGCAAACAATGGGGTGTACATTCAAGCCCTACACGTACACGGTTTCTAACGTCCCACGAGGTACATCCAATGCACCATGAGCATCTCATGCATAGGAGACGGGTCAACATACCTATGGCATCAAGATCGTCACCTTTAACACCATATTATACTCCCGGTCGGCTCAATTTGAGTTAATAAACGTACTCGCTGTCGTCCATTGGGAACAACCACACAAATAACAAATAAACACATAATCACATAATGGTCCAAGATAACATAAAATCATCAAGTGATCTTAGCAACGTTTTGAAGAATAACACAATAAAAACACTTATATATAGGAAGTACCATCGACGTATCCACCGTGTTCTTATCGCATCATACTTCTCCCGTTACCTTAATCATTCTAGATTTTATGCCACCATACTTAACAAGGCTTACTATGATTCTCATGCGTCGAATCTCATAATTAAGTGTGCACCCATAATTACTCGTTTCGTCGCATGGTCCACATAGTTCCTCTTGTTAAGCGAGGGTAACAAATAATAAGGTCGAACTATCGTCTAAATCAAATAAACATCGTCATAACATAATATCTGTCAAATCGAATCGTATTCTATACTAGCAATGATAATACTACTTATTTTGCATACAACAATTTCAGTAGTAGGTGTTCTATTCTAGTACGAATGTTTATATATTATGTTTCATTTTAACCAAACAGGTAGAATGCAACATATACTAATCATACATTATCATCATAATGTAAGCATATCAAGAAAATGTTCTCAAATCATGCGCTAGGTACGCTAAGTTAACATACTAAACAAAAATGTATTAAGTATGTTATATCAACATACGAAGCAAATTGTATTTCCAACCATATACTATACATATTAGATAAATAAATCATATACGTAATGTTATGATCATGAAGTAGTATTAACTTGTTCATAGTATTCGTATTGATCATGTCACCATGCTCGTACGAAAGCACCGGAGTGCAATTTATATTGTGCTAATATTATAGGATTTAGTTCCTAAAGAACGAAATCCACAAAATCAACATGAAATTTGAAATCACACATAGTGTAATCTCATTAGAATTTGAAATTGAAAATTGAATAACAAAGATAAAGATAAACTTCTTGAAATTTATATCGTCATTACAAACATAGTTAAAATATAAACATTGTTCTTGAAAATAAACAGGAAATTTGGAGGTTCAAATGATCATAAGCGCTTGATCATTAGCTTGAGCCTCATTGACGTTGAATACTCGTCCATTAGCATTGGCAAGCTTAGGGCAGTTTCGCTTGAAATGATTTAAATCACCACAATTGAAACATGCTCTTGGACGAGTCTGAGTAGGGGCTGCTCGGTTCTGGATACGACAAGTCACAGCTAGATGTCCAAATAAACCACAAATTGTACACTTGCGACAAGGGGAATTTGATGCATGATGATAATTGCAATGATTGCACCGAGGCTGCTTTCCACGATAAAATCTCTTATAGGGTATTGAGTTCAGTGGAGCAGGTGTAGGGATTCAAAATTCTTTGTAGCCTTGCGCTTCCTAGAACTCTTAGAAGATTCGGCCTTTGTTCCTTTCGAATTCTCAGTAACGGATTCAGTGTCTGGTTTCTTATCTCCTTGTCGAAACAGTTTACCTTTTCTAACCTGGGAGTCAGTCAAGATAGCAGCTAATTCCTTAGCCTCCCTAAGCGTTGTATGTTGGCTGCCAGTGACAATGTCTTGGACAGGGTCAGGTAAACCATCGATGTATTTCTCAATGGCCCGATCCAAAGGTGTGACCATAGTGGGGCAAAGTAGGCTTAACTGTTCAAAACGGTCAGTGTAGGCACGGTTTTCCCCACTATCATGTTTTAGATAATAGAACTCATTTTCAAGCGCCCTTATTTCACTTCGTGGGCAGAATTCCTTCTTCATAAGATCCTTAAATTCTTCCCACGTTAGTTCCATTGCTATATCAACACCTCGGTCTCTCATAATACCATTCCACCAAGTGAGTGCTCTCCTTTGAAACACACTTGAGGCGAAATCCACCTTGCGCCCATTGGGACACTGAACATGGCGGAATGTGCTTTCTGTACTTTCAAACCATTGTAGGAGTGCGGTTGCTCCTTTAGACCCAGAAAATTTTAGCGGTTTGGCTGAATTGAAGATCTTGAAACTACATGACGGGTGGTCCGTAGGACAACCCTTAAATGAGCTAAATACGTGCATATCCCATATTTTACACGGTAATGTATCATGAATGTGATAACTACGAGTGTTCGTGTGTTTTGCAGGTAAATCGCTTAATCCGATTAAATTGGAACGCGTAGGCTACGGTTGGAAATTAAATGGCATTGTGACTTTGTGGTTCAAAGAATTAAAAGGCAACGTCATTGAAGAGGACGATATACACACATCGAAGGGTTTGGTTTTTCGGTCAACATCCATCATCATCATATACACCAACATCACATTAATATTAGCATTCTTGTGTTAGAGGCATTAATTGAAGGACATCATCATATCACATGCAGACAAGGTGATCGAAAGTCAACAACATAAATATCAACATTGATAGTGGGTGGTCTTGGTTTTGGCAGCTTGTGGGGAGTCACGTGAACAAGAAATAAACAACATAATCATCATCAAATTGACGGCAACTAAGGGGCCCTCTCTAAAACCAAACATCACATGTGGATTGGACTTAAAGGTGGGCTGCCATATTCCTAAGAGAACATCTGTGGATTGTTTTGATTGGGCCGTATATGTGTAAAGGAGAGATTGGACTCTTGGGCGGCACATGTGAAGAAGAAAAAAAAAAGACATCTTGGGTTTAAAAACATAAAGAAACGCACATGGGAGGCAGACATCATCACGTGAACAAGGAATAATAATCAGGTTGTCACCGTAAATTACGGTTCCACCGTAATTTACGGTGGACCTGATTTTGGCATTTCCTCTACCGTAAAGCAGACAAATCTCACCGTAACACTTTCAAGATCACCGTAAATTACGGTGATACCGTAATTTATGGTGGAGGCGATGGACAAATCGTAACTGCCACATTAAATCAGTTTTTATGATGTCTTTTGAGTTTATTCTCATCATTGGTCGGTTTTGGAGCATCCTAGGGGCGATTTTGGCTGTGGGTACTTGGTTGCAAACAATTTCTATCATTCGGTTTATGTTTTCGATTCATATGAACACTAAACTTGTTGTTATGATGATTCACCAAGTTATGTCCGGCTAAACTTTCGGTGATCATCTTAGGTGAAGGTTTCTCTTGAACTTTTGTGTGTTTATTTCTGAATTTCTAGAATGATAACTTGCGTTGCTTGAATATCATGGTGTATGTTTAATTGTTTGTAGCTTGTTAATCGATATTGCAATTTCTAGTCTTAATCGTACGTTCTTGGTGCCGTTGGCAATCGAGATATCACGGGAAGGGTTAGGGTTGGTTATTGATTAATTGATCATCGGGAAACAACCTCGCGTTTATAAATCCGAGTACTTTGTTCCCTTTTATCACTTCGATTATTCATGCACGAGTTATGTCTATGTAACTCTTTCTAGTTGGAATTTCACACAATTGTGTAAAGAAACTGAATCCTAAGATGGTCATTGTTCTCTCCTAATCTGCTTAACAACCAATTTTGATTCGCAATTAGTTATTAATTTAATTTTCTAAAACAACAATCCAAATCATTGATCTTTATTTTTCTGCAAATTAGGTTAAAGGTAGTTAATTGCAAAGCTATAAAATCAACACACTTTCCACATACTCCCTGAGTTCGATACCCTATTACCGCTATCTATAGTTGTTATTGGGATTAAATTTGTGTGACCCACGACAATCACGTCACTACACTGGGTGTTGTTGTTGTTATTGTTGTTGTATATCTGTTGAACCTGGGTTACTATGTTTGGAAGCACATCAACCATATGCTGAGTGACAAGGGCTGCGATTTCTTCGTTGGTTTGAGGTTGTGCATCTCGTCAATGAGGCATTTTGAAAGTCCAGCTATAGAGAAAACCAAATAAGTTAGATTTATCCAATTGTTATGAGTTTGTAACATTATTGCATTGTGAAAATTTCTATCTAGTAAAATCTTGTTCATTGATCTTGTTCTTATACTTAGAATATATGGTGTTGTGGATTTTGTTTTGAAACAAGAGTTGTTTGAAAATAAACTTTTGTAATATTTTTGGATGAGAGGATACTAATCAAGTTAATGGTTTGTATTATAAATTTTTTACTTGTTAAAAATTTATTGCTTTTAAAACAAAATGTTTTTAAATTAAAATTTTAAAATAAAGAAACTTTGTGTTGAAATTTTGAAAATTCTCATCCAAATGGTAAAAATTTTGAAATTTTAAAAGACAATGGTAGTATTTCAAAGATAAAATAGGATCTCGTAGTGTCGTGAAATGAAATTAGGTTCATTTCAACCGTATCGAATCAAACATATCACCGAAGATAATATGAGGAAATAGTATTGGGAAAGGAAAGATGCTTTGATTGTCATGAAGAGCAAACACGTTACCGTGGGTAACATGAATGAGTAGGGTTACAAAGGTCGTTTAAAAAAAATCATTCGGTAGGGTCAAGATGGATAGGTTTTTATAATGCTTCACGAAGACATGCTTTAGCCTATAAGTGGACACTCACCCTAAGAGTTCCTAGGTAAGAGTGACTGGTCAGAAAATGCGGATTTGTACGAACACTCTAGCCTTAGACAGAAAACTAGGGGTACAGGCATCCACCCTTCCAGACTGCATGTGTTCACATTATTAAAACCCCAAGATTTCGATGAAAAACATTTGAGAAAAACATTTGAGAAATCATTTGATACAAATCGTTTAAGATAAAACATGTTGTGAAGTATTTTGACAAAAACGTTTGAGAAAACATTTTGAAAAATATTTTAATGAAAATGTTTCGAGAAAAAAAAAACATTTTGAGGAATACTTTAAGGCATAAAGCCTAAGGGTTTTAGGATAAATCATCTAAGGTTAGATGATTCGTAAATCATGGAGTAGTTGTGGCACGAATAAGGATGAGGATTAGGAAAGAAGTCCTAAGTCTACTCATGTTTGGGTCCTAGGAAGGTTATAGACTAGGTTTAAGGCATGCTAATAACCTAATTCCCTATAACCAGTGCTCTGATACCAATCTGTAACACCCCAATCGCGTAATACAATAACACGCGGCGGAAATATCGGGGAGTCAGGTTACAAATTGCTCACAACTACTGGTACTAAATTGTTTCAATATCATTAACATCATTTTACAAACAAAGAATACATGAAATTGTTCTTTTGTTTTAGAAGTCTAAGGCCCGAATGCAGTCCTATGCGTTGCATACTTGAAACAGTCGAAAACATGAAACATATGCGAAAAACAGTCAGCATAAAAATACCGGTGAATACATAGGTTTTATTAGCCAAATAAATGGCAAAACATTTGGTATTGCAATACTTTAACAACTACGAGAGATGTTAATTAAAAATAAATCTTGAAGCCAAAGAATGACAAAAATTTAGTATTGCATTACAAAATCTTAATCGTGAAAACTCGTGACAAAAATAGGTTTGTATAAGGCAATATGATTATTACTAAGTCATTTTATGCCTTATATCGTAATCTCGATTAAACCATTGTAAAACCTTGTTATTGTGTTATTAGGAATCCAATCAAGGATTAATAATAACTGTGTGTTGAAATAATTCAAAACTTATGTAAGTATTATATAATTCAAATCAATGAGTTATGATAATACTTCAGATATCTTCCTAAGAATCTAACATATAAAAATATGGGAGATTCTACGAAGATTTTGATAATAAACATCGAAACAATCATACACAAAATCCTAAAGTGATCCAGATAACGCTACAAGAATAATAAAATAAGAACACTTAAATATAGGAAGTACAAGCGACGTATCCACCATGTTCTTATTTTATTACACACGTTTCGTTATTTAAATCACAACTACCACATAAACACATAACCGTCAACTTGTTCCACCTTGTAACCATGTATTAAAGTACACAATGAATCCAAACATGGACTCCAATATTAGTTCTCTAAACATTCCATATAAATCTAACTATGAAGATAGATAGATAGATAGATAGATACTACAGGGATCCTGGGTTCTGTCACATTGAATTATTAAATCAAAACAATCATAAATCCTAATGGTGATTCGGGATAACGCCACGAAAGGTAATACAATAAGCATACTTATATATAGGAAGTACCAGCGGCGTATCCACCATGTGCTTATTGTATTATCTAGTGTCGTTATCTAAATCACCAACAAACTACACAAAAACCAACCATCGAGTTGTAAAGTACTTCTTAAAAATCTCACTATGAAGATAGGAAGATCTAAGACTGTACTTCACATATCCTACATGAATCTAACTATGAAGATAGGTAGATCACTTAAGGATAAAACATTGCATTTGCATAATCGGAATAATACACATAAAAGCATTTAGTGAACACACATATGCCATACATTTCGAAAACAAATCAATTACACATATGAATCACCCCAAAACATTTGAAAACAGTAAAAGAGGGGAACTATGTACTCGTCTTGGATTGCGTATAGTCCTGGTTCAAAGGGTATAACAAAGCTCAAAAGACCAAGAGTTCAAGTGTTGAAGCGGTTCCTAGGGTAACGGATACTATGTTAGCGAATCGACACCTAAATCGGAAGGTCGGGTAGAATGAGGTCTTGTAAACCAAATGAGTATTGGAACTCATTTGATATGGTTTATCAAAGCCTACATTCTAAATCGGAACATATCCTAAGTGCTTACGACCCATTACGACTCATTAAGGTAGCTTACGCTACTTTAACGCGTCGTTCGCGCGAAAGCGCGTTTGAGACGCCTAACTAGTCCTATGACAAGTATTATATGCCTTAACATATATAATTATGTTATATAATCAGTTTAGATATCAAAACATGTGTTACATATACTTAAAATGAAGTTATGCGAAAAAGGGCATTTTGGTCATTTTCCTATGGCATATAAACTACCTATCATACAACTAACTAAACGAAGTGACCATAAGGTATAACCTCGGAAGGTTATGCCTTATACAACTATGGTCACATTATATGTTTGGTCGGATCCTAATGATCGACCAAACGGGTCGGGTTCGAAAGTCTAAGATGTTGTTAAGACCGCTTATCTTACGACCTTATATAAGCACTATCCTAAAAGTGACGAGTTAAACATGTTAAAACATGTTTAACGAAGTTAGAAAACAATTTTGATATAAAAAAACGGTTTTGATACCCAAGAATAGTTTGGTTGCAAAATACGCATAGACGCGTATTTTGACCGGAACTATGACTCGTCACTACACCTAATTAACGTGGTAATCAGTAGGTATAGTCACAAGGGACAATAACCATCGTGATTACGCTCACGTTGTGAAGTTCAAATGAACTTCGTGTTGACCATAGACTGGTCAAAGCTGAAAGTTAAACATTGATTGACTTTCACGCTTAAAAACGCTTAAAGTAACGAAAGAAGCTTACAAGAGGTCCAAGCTAGGAAGCATAAAACTTTAACTTAGAGCATAAAATCAGATATTGTGTGAAATGAAATGAAAATGGGTGGGGTATTTATAGGATTTCCAAGACCGTTAAGATCGTTCCTCGCAAACCATGCTTCAATCTGGACCGCACAAGTGGGCACAAGGTTTTGTAATACTAGGGGTACTCAAAACCATAAAAAACTAGCCCATAGAATGTAGAAACCATGTGCAAAAACCCAGGAAAACAGCTGCTGAAACAGAAACTGGTTTGCTGATTTGGGAGGTTTACGCGCCCCGCATAAGATAAGGTTTAATCTTACGCGGCCCGCCTAGACAACTTTCACAGATTATCAAAACAGGTCCCTGCAGGTCTGAAACTTGCTATTCGATGCATTTTTGACACGTTTAAGCCCCATTTACCCCATTTCAAGGCTCTAAAATGAATTTAAAGTATAGGGAACTTAAAATATGTTCAAAAACATCTCGGATGTCGGTTCGTTTGGTCGTATGGTTGCGTTGTTCGGTTAAATACGACGAAACACGAACGAACGCCAAAAACGATCCAAATTACGCGACGAATGGAATTTTATCATTCCAATCACTAATACAAAATATTTTAATGATTACATAAATTTTTGGATGTTCGGATATATTCAGAACGTAAGATATGCGCGAAAATGCAAACTTATGCACTTTTTGACGCTTTTAGTCCCTATTGATCAAATAAGTTTATTTTTGTGCACCAAACACCTCAAAGCCTATTTCTAAGCTATGTAAAGGATATTTAGGGCATGTTTACTTATGATCAAGTTCCAGAATGTTTGATACTATGTGAATCAGCAGACTTTCGCAGTTTGATGCAAATAGTCTCTCAATGTGAATAAACTTGTTTTTGACACACCAAAGCTTTTAAAACCTATTTCTAAGTTGTATAAAAGTTATTTAAAGTATGTAAAACCTACGTCACTGTTCTTGAGTGTTTGCCGCATTAAACTGATTATGTTTACGCATCAGTTCACGTATAACTTTCAGAAAGCGATTTAAAGCTTGAAAATGAACTAGAATCAAATTGTGAAATTGTAAAACCAAAATAAACAAATTTTTGAGACCAAAACACATTGTTTCTTTGATAAAAGGTAGTGTCCTACATCGTGTGTGTTTACGGAGCACAAGTGTCACAAATCTGTTAATGTGTCTGAATTTTGGTCAAAGCCAAAGTGAAGCCAAAATCCAGGTAGAACCTTAAGTTAGTCTGTTATTTTGGTGTTATAGTAGACTATATCTTCAATATAATATTTTGTGTCTGCCTTACTTGATTACCCCATAATTTAAATCACTCTAAGCTTCTTCTTAAATTTGTATCTCATATATTCCACCCCCTCTAATTCCAAAACCTAAGATGGTTTTGCTTACTAAAGTGTTTTATAAAATTTACTCTTTTTGGATTGTTGATTATCTCTTAAGATATGACAATCCTACTGCTCCTTTCTGATAAAAGTATTACAGAAGAAAATTAGAGCATGACTAGTGGGAGAAGTCAAACATTATATCTCTTATGATAATCAAGAACCCACTTAATTATTGCGATCAAGTGAGCTATTCTAATTTATTTTCTTTGGAAGAATCAAAATAACTCCTAAAACGCATGCATTACTCCAGATTCTTACTATAAAGATTAGTTGCATATGTGAATACATCATGATGTACAATACATGACCCATAATTTAAAGGTTTACACGGAAATCAGTACACTTTCCTGTGCATTACATATAACTTTTCCACTAATACCATAAGTTTCCTTAAGAATTAACTATATCACTCAAGAGTACCAAAGGAAAACGAGTGTGTTGATTAGCATCATATGTACAGGAAAAGGAATGCATGAAACTGGAAAATTAGATGTTGTTCATCTCACCGCCACTAGACTTAAAAGGAGGATACTATTAAGATTCAGAGATAGTGTACAAGTACTCCTTCCAGCAATAAGTTTCTCCAAAGGAAAGTCTCACTACAAATTTAAGCCATTAAACTAGGCATGAGCATCAAGACTATCTATAATTCAATGGAATAGCCGGCTATGATAAATAGTAAGATATTTATGATATTTAAGTCTGCTAATGATAATATTCCAATCAACACATGACAGGTTGACTCTAGTTCTTTGTGTTTCCTTACCAGAAATCAACAAATACTTAAGATGAGAGTTAGTGGCAAAATTTTATGTTAAGACTATAAGAACCATAATAAATTGTTTCATAATTGGGCTTTATGAAACCCTATATATTCTTTAAATTATTCAGAATTTAGTATCAAATATGGAAGCTACATTATGACAGTTGTGAGGTTTGCATGGTTAAAACAAAGTCACTCTTACCTTAAACTCTCATATTATTTGTCATCTCAATCTGGATAGAAACCTTATAAGATAGAACTAGATGATGCTACACCTTTTCACAACCTTTTGTTATCATGAAAATGAAAATTTAACAAAAGAAAAAATGAGACCTACAAATTTCATCCATTAAGACCAAATTTCATGAGAAATCATGACTAGGTTAACGAATGATGAAATATTATCAAATCTCATTCTTAGTGACTTATGAGCATGTGTTATAAGCCTTATTAATTAAATGGCTAAGTGAATAAATCCAATAAATCAAGTTCAATCAGAAATTATATTTCACTGGAACTTATCCCAAAATGAAATATTCAGACATTATTCATTTATCATAATATTTACTTGTGTCTAATATGTCCCTTATAGATCAAGGTATTAAAGAAATTAATTCATATATTACTATGATTCTTTTTAAATATGTCCGTCAAAATTTTAATAACATTTGGACATTAAGGAAATCAAGTCTAACATATATGACATGTCCCCGCAGCAGCACGTACATCACTAAAACTTATCTTGTAGCATTCCTAGAGATCTAAAAGGTTAGTGGGATCATTAAATGTCTTAATCTTAATTTGCGAAAGTTGCAAGTGGTAGGGGAGCGAAAACTTGTTGTTACCTCAATTTGTACCTCCTGTACACGACACTGCTCCTTCACAACTTTTCTCTTTATGAATTACTGCTACTCTAACAAAAGTTTCATTGTTGCTTAAACGTGGGCACACTTAGATTTCTTGCCAAAATTGTATTCCTCAAACAGAGAAACTACAATGAGTAACCTCATTAATTTGTTTCTCTATTAGAATTTGTTGGTCTTCTAATGTTGACCATAAGCATGCTAAATTGTTAAAGATTTCTAAGTCAGTGGGAGCGGTAAAAGTCCTCATCAGGACTTTCCAGAAGTGCAAGAGGCGGGGGGAGAGACCTATTAAATTTTCCTCCGATTACACCTCTTGCACACACCTCGAATTATGAAAGTGATAGCAACTTAGGCAAGAGTCAATCCATAAAACTGAAACTCTTAATAAACCTAATAATCAACTAAGGAAGCCATCTAGGTTTAAAAGCCTACTAACTTTGATGATTATGTATCCTCCTTGACTGAAGTTGAAATGGATATTGGAAAGTTTACTGGTCCTACTTCCTCTAAATAAGTCATTATCCTCAATGAATTTTCTAAATGGATTAAGAATTGTTATTAGAAAAATTGATTTTATTTGTTAGTATAATGTTTGGGATTTGGTTGAATTACCTAAGGGTGTTCATAACTAAACAACATCTGAATGCAAACGTTAAGACACTAAAAGCATGATTGATTCCTAAAGGTTATACTCAGAAGAGAATAAGTTATCAAAGAATCATTTTACCTTTCTTACAAAAGGTTTCTTTGAGGAGCATTGTTATTTTAGTAGCTTATAATCTTTTGTTGCAACATTAAATGAATATTAAAACACTTTCTCTAAACAAAGACTTACATGCTCAAAACAACCTAAAAGTTCTAAACTGAAAGGTTAAGAACACTTAGTTGGTAAGTCGATGAAATCCATATATGGGTTGAAGCAAACATCAAAATGTGATGAAATCTTAATGAAATTCTTTTCATCAAGAGTTAAGTGGATTTATGTGTACCTACCTCAAGATGAGTGACAGCAACTAATGTAAACTTGTCCTTATATAGATGACACTCTTTTAATAAGTATATGTTACATAAGTCAAATAATTTTTCATACATATATTTATATAGTGAATCTCGAATATACCACTTACGTGGTAGCGGGACGTTAGTTTCATGCCATAAGCTTTACTCTAAAGTGGGGTCCTTACATATGTAACAAACAATATTGCTCTCATTAAGAGGATAAAATAATAAATGAGATTACTTCCTTATGCTTCTTTAATTAGAAGCCTTACGAAGGTTCAAGTCTATACTCGTTTAGATATTGCTCACATTGATGAACATTAGACCACTCTAGATTATTGTGAAGCATCTTACAATATCTTTAAGAAACGAGAAAGACTACAAGAAGATGTTGGTTATTCTTACCTTGATTTTATAATGTTCAAAAGAAACGAAAAGTTAATTTGGGGTAATCCTTATGTATGTGGACAAATCTATCTCATGGAGGAGTCTTAAGAAACTGTTAACAATAACCTAAATTATAATGACATAATATGTTGTTAATTAACAACGCAATTTTCACTAAATGTTGTTGAAATTTTATCACTGGACTCATAAATTGATTAACTCCGTATAAATCTATATTGAAGACTTACTGTGAAAAGTCAGCTACCTTATTTCCTCTAAGAGTAACAATTCGAGAGGTGCTGTTAAATTTCGATACGAAATCATTGTTCGTTTATGAACAAGACGAGGAAACTAAATATTTGTATCGAATACATTTACATTCATGATATGCTTGTGGATACGATAACTAAGGTCTAAACCCAAAGCCTTTTTAACAGCTCATAATAAAGACGAGTTTTACTAAAGGCCATACATAATAGCATATCATACAGATGAATGATTGGTTATTGGTTTTCCTCAATTATACAATTTGTTTGTCTATAAATATGTATGTGCACCTAATGACGTATAGATAAAACAAATATATACATTAATTTTTAAAGGGCTTACCTTAGTCATTTTGGTCTTAAATTTAAGTGTGTTTTGATTTGGGGTTGTAAAATAATTAAGGGGGGTCTTGAGTTGACAATAACTCAATGACTGTAATTTTCTAGTTACAGTTTCAACTTAAAACATTAATTAATGTTATAACTTGGCCAAAGTTACTTATGCTTATCACAAATGATCACTAGGCCAAGTGGGAGAATGTTAGAAATAACCCGTTCATGTGGCCTAACGGATCATTTGAGTAACATTGCCAATATGACACAGTTACAAGTTCCTAATATTTACTTGATAGAAGTAATTGTTATAAGTTAAAGGGACTTTACGATTTCCCTTTAGATGCCTTTAGTCGAGAGAATACCAAGAGTTATATACCAACCATGATTTATGATCATAATTATAGATCATTAGTGATAGTAGTCATGGTTGATAAATAGTTATATAAAGAACTCTTTTAAGAACACCAAAGTATACACTTTCTCTAATCATCCCATTAAGATTAAGGCATCATAACGGGAATCGCTATGGCTTTATCATCGTCATCTAAGATTATAGTTACAACAAGTAAGTATCTCTAACTTTATATTCACGCTTTATGTTATTGCTTGAATAAACATGATTATGGCTCTATGATTTTAACCCACGTTTAAAGATATAATTAACAGAACCAAGACCGCAAAGTCCTTTACTGTATTGACCAATTTTATATATCTTTGCCTTGTAGCTACATCAGAAATCTTGTAGAAAATATAAAAAATATTTGAAAGACGTTTGTGTATTATATTGTGCATGTTTGCTAAAAGAATAACAAAAGAAATAAGAAATAAAAAACCTGTAAAGATCATCAGTGTTGAGTAATGTCTGAACTGTCATTCGTTCATGGGCTACCTCACCATGCTTTTTGTCACACCCTGACATTTTGCGGAAGGGTATACGTGTGACTTGATCAATATCAATGGTTTCAATTATAATAAACAACTATATGATTAAAACAAGATATTCATCCATTCATAAGTTTTAAAATAATACAAACACAAGTTGTTCAGTTCAACCAACAAACTTCATGCTTAGTTTACAAACCAACCAAAAGTAATAAGTTCCATAAAAAAGGACTATTAAACAAAAGACTTTTAAACCAAGGCTTTGGTTTGTATATCCTATCTAAGATAAGATATCCAAACCAAACCCTTCAAAAGTAGGATGACATCAACCTTGAAATCACTTCTTGAAACCTTTCTCAAAGCTGCCAGATCCATCTAGTTTCCTAAAATACACGTAATTTGAAAACATCAACAAAAGTTGAGCGAGTTCATGTGTTTTGTATGTGAGCTCGTAATAACTTGTAAACATTTGATAGAATTCCTTTGATAGCTGGTATGAAACGCGTCTATGAACAGATCATTAATGTTTTGCAAGGACATTAATATATGTGACGACATAGGAAGTACTCAACCCGAATAGACGATATTTAGTGTCGAATCACCTCGACTGTGTCGAGTCAGCTCGACTGGGACACAACAGCACTCTAGGTGGTCACGCATGGACCGTGATTGGGGCTCGGCCATACCCATTAGTTCTAACCTTGTCCCGTGGTTCTAAAAGGAATTAATGGTACTTCAGATTCAGCCTATGGTCACATGATCTAATAGTTCATTACTTAGTTAAATTAGACCCAAGTTGACATGTATTTCACCCCCGATAGTTATAAATCCAAAAACAGTTAAGAGAAAAAGGGGAACATGAACTCACAGATTTGCGTAGCAGTCTTGTAACTCAAAGTTCCCTTTCCACGGGTCGTACTATCACTATTAGCACTATGGCTAGGGAAGAACAAGAAGCAAGTTGATGAAGAAAAGAAGTGGATAAAAGCTCTCCAAAGGGGTCGTTCAAGTTCCTTTGCTTCCAACCTTCTTAAGTGTGCTTGAATCACCTTAGATAACCCTTAGAATATATGAAGATGAACTAGAAAATGATGGAGTGAGAGGGGGAAGTGTGGCCGTGAGTTGAGAGGAAGAAGGGAGATGGTTTTGTGAGTTGGTAAGTGTTAGAATGATAAGAATGTTAAGACTTGTGGTTTTTATGAAGTTATCTCCAACACACATTTAAACATTGGTTCATATGTTCAAAATCAAAGAAACATGATCCATTTTAATAATCAAGAAAATCAAAAGTGTGGGGCCCATGAAATCGGCCATTAGATGGGGGGTCCTAGTTACATTTCAATTTCTAGTTACAACTTCTAGTTAGTGTTTAGGTGTTAGATTAGCGGTTTAAGTGTGTTTATATGTTTAGAGGTGTAATATGGTGTTTGGAGATCATAACTAGCTTTGTAACATTAAAACAATGCTTCTAGTTAAATTTTGGTGTTTCGGGTAGTATCCGGTTGTTCGTTTGGTTATCGGTTCGTTAAGGTGCTAAATCGCGCAGTTTAGTACGCTTTAGGCTACCTTTTATGACAGTTTTCATTCTCGACACTTATCAAGTTATTCTGGACACTTGTACCATATTTTTGCATTACATTTTGAGGTTTAAATGCTGAATTTTGCTGTTTCCGCATAATTCTGCAGTTTAAGTGTGTTTCGGGCACTTTCTGGCACTTAAATCGTGACTCGGATGGCTGTTTTATAGTGCCCACTTTCCTACATAATATCTTAGTGTAACTCTTGGTTCCGGGGCTCATTCTATGTTCTAACAACATATCTGTCTAAGTACTGAACTCCCGTCAGTACTTCTAGTTTATCTGTTTACTGTACTAGTTTCGTCTTGTGCACTAATTGAACTATTCCGGGTTGCATGTAATAATGATAAGAAATCATGCAACATGTAATGCATTTGTATGTCCTTGAAAGTAATAAGAAAATCATTCATCTCATTACTTCAATCATGCACAGTCATTAAAGTACAAATTACTATTTATATTGTACGGAATACATGTAAAAGTGCCAGTTGTCACATTCTCCCCTCATTAAAAGAATTTCGTCCCGAAATTCAAGCTGTGTTATTGGTTGCAGGGGAGTTTTGAAACAAATGCGGATACTTTGACTTGATTTGGTCTTCACACTCCCAAGTAAACTCAGGGCCATGACGTGAATTCCAACGGACTTTGACAAGTTTGATACGACTTCTCCGTGTTTTGTGGACCTTCCAGTCTGTAACCTCAACAGGTTCTTCAGTAAATTGGAGCTTGTCGTTGACGTGAATCTCGTCTGCGGGAATGATGACTGTTTCCTGAGTCGGACTCTTCTTGAGATTAGACCCGTGAAACGTGTTGCGAACACTGCTAAGTTCTTCTGGATGTTTCAGCTTGTACGCAACAGTTCCGATTCTCTCCAGAATCTCGAAGGGACCAATGTAACGCGGGTTCAACTTTCCACGTTTACCAAACTGTACCACGCCTTTCTAAGGCGAGACTTTCAATAACACCATATCTCCAACCTCAAATTCCAACGGTTACCGCCGCTTGTTGGTGTAACTTTTCTGTTATCCCGAGCTGACTTGATTCGATCACATATCTGAGCAATCTTGTCGGTAGTTTCCTGAACCAATTCTTGACCAATAAGTCGTTTGTCTCTGGTCTCCGCCCAACACAATGGGGACCGACACTTACGTCCATATAAAGCTTTAAACGGGGCGGCCTGAATGCTGGTGTTATAACTATTATTGTAGGAAAACTCCACTAAAGGCAAGTGAGCATCCCAACTTCAACCAAAGTCCATCACACAAGCACGTAACATGTCTTCCAAAGTCTGAATCGTTCGCTCACTCTGGCCGTCCGTCTGAGGGTAAAAGGCAGTACTAAGGTTCAACTGTGATCCAAAAGCTTTCTGAAACTCTGCCAAATCCTTGACATAAAACGACCATCTCGGTCGGAAATGATGGAAACATGCACTCCATGCCGTGCCACAATCTCATTGAGGTATATCTATGCTACTTCTTCGTGCTGTCCTTCTCGCTGATCGGTTGGAAATGGGCAGAGTTCGTGAGTTGATCAACAATCACCTAAATCATATCATAACCTCCTTGGGATCTCGGGAGCTTGGTAATGAAATCCATCGATATCTGTTCCCATTTCCATACCGGAATCTCTAGTTGTTGCAGCAACCCTGATGGTTTCTGGTACCCTGCCTTAACTTTGGCACAAGTAAGACAGTTACTCACATCCGTAGCGATGTCGGCTTTCATCTTGGGCCACCCATAAAAATCCTTCAAGTCTTGGTACATCTTGTCGGATCCAGGATGGATAGAGTACCTTGACTTGTGAACTTCATCCAAAATAAGTGCGCGTAGATCGCCGAAGAATGGTACCCAAATTCATTCCATGAAGTACAATGTTCCATCTTCCTTAGGCAACAATTGTGCTTCTATTCCACGTAATGATTCAACTCGTAGGTTATCTGGCTTAAGTGCTTCTTGCTGAGCTTCACGAATCCGAGTAGTGAGATCAGTTTGTATAGTCATCACTAAGGCTCGCACCCTTAGAGGTTTTGCACGCTCCTTGCGGCTCAAGGCGTCTGCTACAACGTTCGCCTTGCTTGGGTGATACTTAATCTCACAATCGTAATCATCTAACAGCTCGACCCATCTTCATTGTCTCATGTTAAAATCCTTCTGATCAAAGATGTGCTGCAAACTCTTATGGTCTGTAAAGATCGTGCAACGAGTACCATATAAGTAATAATGCCAAATCTTCAATGCGAATATCACCGCTCCTAGTTCAAGGTCGTGCATTGTATAGTTCTTCTCATGCACCTTCAATTGACGTGACGCGTAATCGATGACTTTGTCCCGTTGCATCAACACGCAACCAAGACCTTGTCGAGAAGCATCACAATAAACCATAAAACCATTGGTACCGTCAGGTAAAGACAAGATAGGTGCGTCGCAGAGTTTATCCTTCAACGTCTGAAGAGCTGTTTCTTGAGCTTCACCCCAATCAAATTTCTTATCCTTCTGGGTTAAGGTTGTCAACGGTTAAGCAATCTTCGAAAAATTCTCAATGAATCGTCTGTAATAACTCGCTAACCCCATAAATTGTCGTATTTCATTTGGCATCTTTGGGGCTTCCCAATTTTTGATCGATTCGATCTTGGCAGGGTCGACATGAATCCCATTTTCATTCACCACGTGACCTAAGAATTGCACCTCGCGAATCCGAAATTCGCACTTTGACAGCTTTTCATACAACTGTTCCTTCTTTAAAAGTCCCATGATAGCTCGTAGATGTTGCTCATGTTCATCCTTGGTCTTCGAGTAAAAAAGGATTGTAGGATCGGTGAATCGATCAAAACGAGTCGATCAGAAGAGTTCTAGACCAAATCAAAGGCGGAATTCATTGATTTGATCTTCATTCAGCTTGATATGCACTTAGAAGTAGATTAACTGTCGTTTGTATTTATTTCACAATGTTACAAGAGCTGGTGATACTTCGGCAGAGCTTCGCTACCGAAATCAGAAGTTACAAATGAAGAACCAAGAATACCTATATATAGGGGAAGCCACTTCGCACGAACCACTACAGTCCAGTTCGCACGACCTGGTGCCAGTTCGCACGACCTGGTGCCAGTTCGCACGAACTGGCCACTTCGTGTGAATTGGCTGGTTTTGATCTGTTTCCCGTTTTTCTTGAACTACGTGTCTTGGTCTATCTATGCTGTTACATGACTCGATACAAGACGAAGTCAACAGACATATGCACCAACAAACTCCCCCTTGGATGATGACGAGTCTTCAGTGTGTCGAGTCTTCAGTCTTGATCAGTTTTCTCGTTCTCTCCAAAGTATCTTTCTCAGTAAGCATCCTCATCAATCTCTCTTGTCTTCAGACTCCCCCTTTCGACTAGCTGGGATCGCAGTCTGGAATCTTCTATCTACAGTCTTTTCACATGTTCAGGAACGTCTCCTGGCTCTCCGTAGAAACAGAATCAGAAACTTGGCTCTAATCTGCATATGCTTTTGTGAAAAGTCCTCAGGAGTCGAAACCTAGCTCTTTCAAATCTTTTTCCTGCACAAACTCTACCTAAAAGTAAATTTCTCACTTGTTTAAAATTTAACAATTTTAGACTTAACCACTTGTATTCACAACACTCAAATTTTGGTTTCAAATTAATGAACCATTTAATCATTTCAAAATCATTTGCTATTTCAAACAAACTCTCCCAACCCTGTTGTTCTTCATGTTTAGCACTCAGAATTTTGAAAATCAGCTTTTCAACATCAGTTGTCGAAAATAAGATGAAATAAAATCTTTTTGATTTTTCAAAATTTTATGCTAAAACACACTAATGAAAAGCAGTAACGAAATATTTACAGACATTTTTTTGTGAGTTTGTGTAAGAGGATCATATCAGGTTATGACAAATCACTAGCACCGTTGAGCTTTAAACACTTTAAGTTCTAAACGATTCACTTAGATTGTCAGTATACTGATCCACTTAAATTTTCACACAAAGTTCAATTGATTCGAGATACGAGATTAGTGTTTTAAAGACATAAACTTATTCGTGTGACCCACCTCAGAATATACTCCCGTATCCGGACTCCTATATTCAGTCTTACAGGTGAATGTACACTAATGATATCTGTAAATGGGTAATGCGAGACCATGAGAGCTCAGGCTAGAACTTCCATTCAATCAGAGAGATAATGGCTCGACTTTTAGATGTGTCCCATTTGGGGATCTTTTCTTCAACAGCACATGATTAGCTTTTTTTAATGTTTCATCATTTTTTTTGCTGAGGGTGGGCTTTATGATTAAAGCAGTGCAACGTATTATACGAGGACTAGGATATTGCTCCTGCAAAATCAGAAGTCCTGGTATAATACCCCAGATATCATCACGCACAAAGACCTAGTATGTCAGAAATAGAATCTTTCAAACAAGATTTCGGGGGTTACCCATATATCCGAGAGATGTTCCCCACTAGATAAGTAAGTATTTGATATTTAGGTTTATATCTCAAACACAATCTACTAAGCGTGTAAAAACCTTCTGGCATATCATCAGTGAGACCGTTTATCACATTTTAACTTTCCAATTCTTTAGCGTATTGTGATTGTCTACTGATGTACTATCATTTCCTCTTTTTCACAACAAAACTCATTTTTAATTTTTCAATGTTTTTGGTTTTTAGATTTTATCATGTTTTTGGATTTTTCAAATTTTCAAAATTTCTAAATTTTTTACTCCCCTAAAATCAAAAACATGTTTCAATTTTTTATTTTCCGGGAAAATTTGAAAATGTAAACAATAAATTGTACAAAAAAATGACAAACTGATGTGAATTGCTTCAATTCTCCATTCTCTTGGCGTAAACAATCAGAACTCCCCCTGTCAACAAACTATTTTCCCATTATGATTTCAAAACACTTAAGTTTGTTTTAATCAAAATTGTTTTTCCAGAAAATTAGTTTTGTTTGTCATTTCACAATCATGGGGTTTCATCACATTGTTCTTTCATCCACTTGTAAAAACTATCACTTGATAATTTTTTCACAAAAACATTTTTCAAGAATGATGCCGATTCATGCTCCACGATTACCAACTTGGGAGCTCCGGCAAGTCAGGATTTTTAAGCAAAGAATACAGACACCCAAGCCTGACCAGCTTTGGGTGTAACCTGTTCAATTTCACTTGGTCTTTGAACATTCCTTTTTGCTTCATAAAATTCTTTTACCCCTTTGGCCCTACCAACGACCATCTTACCAAAGATATGTTTCAGTTTGCCATGGAAAGCCTTTTCGACATCGAATTCTTTCTTTTCATAATAGAATTGATTATAAATTTCCACTTTACCAACTTTTTGTTTTAAATTTTCAGTCCGCAATGGTGGAAAGTTGACTTCATCCATTGGCGGAACTGAATTTTATCTTTTTAGCTCAACTTGTTATATGATTTCTTAACAACCCACGTTTGGTTGTTAAGATTCACTCTTCTTTTGTAAAACCTTTTAGAACACTCACCAACTTCATATGTTGAATTTTTAAACATTTTAAATTTTTGAGTTGGTGGTTCAGTTTTATCAACAACTTTTTCTTTGAGTTTAGAAGACACTCCCTGTTGTGTGTTGGTTTCCTTTGGACAATTCCAGGCGATGTGACCAACTTCATTTCATCGGTAACAAGTTCTTGTCTACTTTTTCTGATTAGCTTCATTCTTTTCATGTTTCTGTTTTTCTACAAGAAACGCTTTGTTCGATTGGTTCCAGAATGAGCTCTTTTTCTCTTCTTCAGAACTTGCTCCTGAAACAAATATAGTTTTTGATTTAAAATCTTTAATATTTTGATTATTTTCAGCATCAAAACCCAAACCCTTCTTTTTGAAATTGCTTTTATGATTCGGTTTCTTTTGATGACCTGGACCGAAACCTTTCTTCTTATTTAAACGTTGTTGAACTCTAGAAGTATATTTAAGTTTTGAAAATCCCATTTTATCTTTTATTTCTGAAAACTTTATTTTTATCAACTTAAAAACTGTTTTTATATTTTCAATTTTCACATTTTTAATTGGAAATTCCTCATCAGAATATAATTTGTTTGAATCATTCAAAGTATATGCCACTTTGATTGGTTCATCATTCAAATTATTTTTTGATAACAGAAAATCTTTATTGTAAACCCTTTTGACCGATGATTTCGAACTGTTCACTGATGAACTTGAATTCTCAGATTCAGACTTTGACACTGACTCCTCATCCTTATCCAACACCTGATCGACCACTTTCTTTATTAACTCAGATTCATGATCAGTGTCAGACGATGTGAATGTGACGTCAATGTTGTCTGGTAACTCATCAGTTGTTTCAGACGTTAACTTTATATTGACTGCCTTTTTGACTTGTTCCGAATTTGGTTTTCTGGGAGAATAACTTTCCCAGATCGGAGGCGGACACTTGTTATAATTTACACTTTGTTTCTTACCAGTATCCGTATCTTCCGATTTCTTATCTTGAAAAGCTTCAAAACCTGCCACTGTTGGATAGATTCTATCAATCAAGTAATCAGAACTTGAGTAACTCTGTAGCAATCGTCTAATTCTTTCATTCTCAATCTTTTCAGTCTCCAATTCCTGCTTCAACTTTGCACACTCTTCAGTATAGTGATTTATGGCCTTCTGCTTAGACATCATTGTTGCATTCATCATTGTCAAAGCATCTTCCCTTTCTGAGTTTGTCTTTTCCAACTGGTTTACTGTTCTGTTCAACACATCATAAGATTCTTTTACGTACTTAACATCAAACAACAAGTTTTCTTTCATCTTGTCTAGCTCACTATATTTCTTATCTTTCTCTTCACAATGTTTGCATGGTTCCAAACATTTCAGACAAGGTTTTGTGACCTCTACAATCTTTTCAATCACTTTAACCTCTTCACTCTGTACATTCTTCTCTTCCACCTGAGCAACATTCTCACATTTTACCTCTTTCTTTACTTTTGTTGCTCGTTTCTCCTTTAGCTTCTCCAATTTATCTGCAAAATAAAATTTGAAACTTTCAGGAGATAGATGAGTTTACCAATGTTTATTTGTTTAATTTCTTCATCATCATCACTGCTATTAATTGATGATTGATAAAAAACTGGTGTCTTTTCTGAACTATTTTCTGAAGAAACAGACTCTCCATCATGACTTTTCTCATTATCTTCAAACACATCCATCCATTCTTTCATCAACTCTGGCTCTTGAATGATCTGTGCAATAAATGCTCTAAACTTTGGGTTACTTTTAGCCGGAATATACTTGTCCCAGCTAAATCCCTCTGGCAATCTTTCATCTTCTTGATGCACTAGATTAGCTTTCTTTGATGGCTCTTCGATCAGATCCTTCCTAGCATGTGATGTTTGTGACGATTGTTGTTGATGCGGCTGTTGAGCAATTTGATGATGAATCGCTTTTCGATGATAATCATTGTTGCCGAATGGATTTTGAGCTTCACTTGCTTCGCGATTTGTGCATTCTCGCTTAAAGTGCCCCTTCTCCCTGCAACAAAAACAAGTAACTTTAGATTTATCAAAACCTAAAGTAGAAACATTAGCATCACGTAAGTCATCTCTTCCGGTAATCTGCTTAAATTTCTCAGCTCTCCTCAACACGCTCGCTAAACACCACTTAATATCCATTAGCTCCATTTCCTCAGCATCAATCTGATCGTAGTCCTCTTTTGTTAACATAGGATTTCCGATTCTTCCCGCAACCAAACTCTCATATGATTCTAACACGGTAACTAGTAATGCCATATGACCTTTAGCGACTTCTTCAGGAAATTCTGACCGTTCTGAAGATGCAACGCGATGTTACATTGTAGCACATGACCATTACCATTGTTTGAGCTTTGAGACTGATAATTTGAAGTTGGAACATTAGGATTAACACTCGGATATGAAGAAAATCCACTATTGTTGATTGAGCTTTGATTGAGTGATCCGGATGAGTTTTCTGCGCTGAAAGCGGTTTGGATCTTCGGACTTGTTTCAACATTTTGTACATTACCTTTGAAATACATCTTGATATCTTGTTGACCACTTGAATTGTTCATTCTAGCGATCTTTTGTTGTTCAAGATCTTATCCTTCAAGTTTTTCAATGAATTGAGCAATTGTCAATCTATCATACTCTCTGGTATTCTTCAAAATCATAAGATATGTACCCCATTCTTTTTGAGGTAAAGCATCGGCTAATTTTTCAATCCATTCCTCACGATCTTTAGTGATATCCAACCGACTCATTGAAAGTACTAAATGACAATATCTCTCAATAAGAGTCTTTGTAGTTTCACCCGGCAAACTTGAGAACAATTCAAATTCTTTCTTTAATAGTGACTTTTTATTTTTGATCATCTCCGTACTTCCTTCAAATTTTGTACGAAGTGATTCCCAAATCGAACGTGCACTATCATCATGTTGAAGTAATATGAAAATGTCTTCTTTCATAGCTTGTTGAAGTAAACTGATTATCATTTTTTCTGCCTTGTGCATTTCTCTCTCTTTTTTTGTAAATTCAGAAATATTCTTTACAACTCCCACATTATTACGAGGTCGAACATACTTAGTTTTAATACACTCCCAAGACCTTAGATGATTTGCTTGAACCCAATTCTCGAACCGTTCTTGCCAACTATAATATTCTTCAATGCTCATCAACTTAGGAGGTTTCTGTAACGTTCCCGTTTCATTTTCCATAGTTACACTCTGAGCAACGGTAACAGGAGTACCCGGGGAAGTAGCAAATGCATTATAAAATTCGTTATCCATGTTTCGGTATTGAGATTTCTCAAAAACAGACTTTTCAAACGAACTGGAAACCCTTTAGATCAAACCGTACGAACTGAAGAGTTTATTTCAAACGAACTGACCAATACTTCAAACCGTTCGAACTGTTTTGAGTTCAAACCATGTGAACTGATTCACTTCAAACGACCTAAAGACCTATTAATCACTTCGGGCAAACTGGTTGAATCAAACCATGCAAGTTGGGTTCAATCCGTGCGAACTGGACTCAATCCGTATGAACTGATTCAATTCGTGCGAGCTGGATGTTCAACTCGTGTGACCTGAATGATTCTCGAACGATCTGATATGTTTTTCACGCGGTTTGGTCAATTTTATCAAATTTTAGGTTGATTTTAGGTCTTATTTGTTCACGGATTGTTTAAAAAAGTGTTTTACAGGTTATATGTCAAAATCAGATCATTTTATCCTTGAAATCTTAGTTAATTTGATGAAAAAGTGTAAAAGAATGAGTAGAAGTGAGTAGAAATCAGATTTTTCGGTGAAAATAAGCTGAAATGGTAAGAACTCTTCTTCCTGAGCTCTGATGCCACTTGTAGGATCGGTGAATCAATCAAAACGAGTCGATCAGAAGAGTTCTAGACCAAATCAGAGGCAGAATTCATTGATTTGATCTTCATTCAGCTTGATATGCACTTAGAAGTAGATTAACTGTCGTTTGTATTGATTTCACAACGTTACAAGAGCTGGTGACACTTCGGCAGAGCTTCGCTACCGGAATCAGAAGTTACAAATGAAGAACCAAGAACACCTATTTATAGGGGAAGCCATTTCGCACGAACCACTACAGTCCAGTTCGCACGAACTGGCCACTTCGTGTGAATTGACTGGTTTTGATCTGTTTCCCGTTTTTCTTGAACTACGTGTCTTGGTCTATCTATTCTATTACATGACTCGATACAAGACGAAGTCAACAGACATATGCACCAACAAGGATGTCATCAAATAACACAATCACGAACTTATCCAGATATGGCTTGCACACCCCCATTCATGAGGTCCATGAATACTGCAGGTGCTTTCATTAAGCCAAACGGCATGACAAGGAACTCGTAATGTCCATAGCGAGTCCTAAAGGCCATTTTCGGGATACTTTCTTCTTGTATTCGCTGTTGATGATATCTCGACCTCAAGTCGATCTTGGAATAGTAGCTAGAGCCTTGCAATTGGTCGAACAAGCCATCAATCCTCGGCAAGGGATACCGATTCTTAATGGTTAACTTATTCAACTTCCTGTAGTCGATACACATACCAAAGTTGCCATCTTTCTTCTTAACAAATAAAACTGGAGCTCCCCAGGATGAGAAGCTCGGCCTGATAACTCCCTTGTCTAGCTACTCTTGCAGTTGCGTCGAAAGCTCTTGTGTTTCGGACGGAGCTAATCGATAGGGTGCATTTGCCCCTGGTGCCGCTCCTAGCACTAGATCTGTCCGAAACTTCACTTGTCGCTGTGGAGGTAATCCAGGCAAGTCTTCGGGAAAGACTTCTAGTTTTGGCTCCTTGGTCTCCTTGTCGATAACTTGAGCAAGGAAGACTATGCAGCCTTCTCGGAGGCATTTCTACGCCTTTATACAACTAATGACTCGTAGAGACGTCTCACATTTCTCCCATGGACTACAAGTGTTTCTCCATTTGGCAACGGGATGCGAATGGCTTTCTCATGATGAACTACTTCCGCTCAGTTGTTGGATAACCAATCCATGCCGGCTACTACATCAAAACTACCTAAACTAACTGGTAGAAGGTCGATATAAAACTTTCGCTTTCCCAGTTCAAGTGTGCATCCCTTGACAACTTCATTTACTTTGACTAATTTCCCATTTGTTAACTCTATTGAATAGGGTGTGTCTAGCTTACTTGAAACTAGGCTAAGTGTATTCTTAAATTCTATAGATATAAAGCTAAAGTCGGCGCCAGTATCAATCAAAATGGATGCATAGTGATTGTTAGTAGGGAACGTATCCGTCACAATATTCGGGTCCTGGCGCGTTTCCCGAGCTCCGATCGTGAAGACTCTTCTTCGTGCTTGGTTCTTCTTAGGGCAATCTTTTCTAAAGTGCCCCATGTCACCACATTTGAAGCAACCTTGAACTCTACCATTACCGTTTCTGCCTTGGTTGTATTTACCATTTCCTCATTGGTTGGGATATCTTGCCCAATAGGCATGCTTGTTGTGTCCCTCTTTCCCACATCTGTCACACCTAGGTCTCAGGCATCGACCTTCAAGGTGAAACTTGCATTCGTCACATCTCGGCTTAGTCCCCAAATAAACCTTACCACTGGCCTCATAGGTGGCTCCATAAGCTTTCGTGCCACGAGGCGGGTTTGTTTCCCTTCTTTTGTTTGCCTTAGAGTTGTCATGACTTGCTTGGGTGCCTTTCTTCAGGTTTGAAAACTTTCTTTTGTTGTCGCCCGAGGACTCCACGTGAGTCTCTTTCTTGTTTGGCTCGGATTTTGAAAACTTTCCCATACGAAGAGCTTCTTCAGTAAGTGCAACGCTTAAATCGATAGCCTCTGTGATGGTTGGAGGCTTTGAGGCAGTAACCGTGCTCAGGATTTGAGGTGCAAGTCCCCAAATAAACCGCTCGATTCGCTTGAATTCAGGCTCGACAAGATAGGGAACAACTCTTAATAAGTCAATGAATCGTTGAATATACTCAGCTATCTTTGGTCCATCCATCTTCAGATTCCAGAACTCAGTTTCCAGTTTCTGGATTGCAGCCCTTGAACAGTATTTCTTGCGCATCAATTCCTTAAGCTCATCCCAGCTTAGCGCATATGCAGCAGTTTTGCCAAGAGTTTGAACCTGAAGGTTCCACCAGGAGAGTGCACCATCCAAAAACAACCCTGAGATGCAGGTGACTCTCTGCTCAGGTGCACATTTGCTCATTCTCAGCACGGAATAGGTCTTCTCAACCCAACGAACAAAAGCGACGGCACCTCCCGTGCCATCGAAATTTAAGGTCTTACAATCCAGTAATTGCTTATAGGTACAGCCAGTTGGAGGGTTATTTCCGGATGTGCCACCGCTGTGCTCTGAACGGTTGGCCTCGTGCTGTGCAATTGCCTGTGATATGCGTTCTTGAAGTTCAGCTTCTGTCCTTGGCAATGTATTGGTGTCCGTGCTACGTCTGAGCGGCATCTTCTTCTAGCAAGAGGTATCGGGTAGGTTAGACACATTCATCCGATGATTGTCTATGAGGTATATGTGTATGTATATATCTATAATACTATATAAAGGAAATGTGACGTACAAAATTGTAATTTTATTTCGCGTATAAATTTTAAAGCATTATGTACAACAGAGACAAGCCATTTTAGAGGGGGTAAACTTGCAACTTTTCCAAAAATTTAAGACACCATAGGGGTGTTTTAGGGATTTGATTATGGAATAACCCTGCATTAACTTCTCAAGCAATTCAATCGTTTCTTTTCCTCCTACCATTGAACCATCTAAGACGCCCTCTGTGTCTTTGTTATCATCCTACGTTTGGTGGTCATAAAATAGTGAGAACCGGAGAAGGGAGAGAGCGTACGGACCTCTGGCAACCGATGATTTTTCTGATCAATGGGATTTGAACAGTTGTGACGGCGGTGTATTCTTCATCAGAATCGGTAGGGTTGGGGTAAGTTTTTGGGTTCGATTGTTCTTCTCCGGTAACTATCAGTTGGTGGTTGTGGGGTTATTCCGCCGGAGTTCGTTCATATTTGTTATATATATATTGTTTGTAACGAAGAATACAGAGAGAGGGGAGCAGGCCAAGGGCCCTCCGGCTGGCGACGGCGAAATAGATGACTTCTATGGTACTAATCTCACGGCTATCTCCTCTTAATTTTGTTTAATTTGATATTTCAATCTTGTAAATATGCTATTAGTTTTGTTTTTTTCACCCGACTGGTTTTTTTTTTTTTAATTCGACTGGTTATTTGTTTTCAATGAATTACTAATAATGAATGTATTAGGTCTCGTATTCATGCCTACCAGTTGTTTAATGAAATTCTTATGTGAAGAATAGGTGATGATATATAAAGTTTGTTGCAGTGGTTGAAGAATTTTACAGGCAACTTGATTCTGGCTAGGCTTCTCTGTCCTTATCATTGTTTTTTTAATTATAACCTTTTTATTGCATCTCAATAATTTCATGCTAAAACTTGAAAACGGTCCAGCGAGCTAGGACTTCAGGACGCTTCAGGGGTGTTTTGGGGATTCTGTGGTGGATGAAATGACGGTGTGCCAACAGGTTCTGGTTAGCGTTGATGGTTTTGGCGACAGTGGTGATTGGTGTGAGTTGAGGTTTGTATTTTATGTTTTTGATTTCAATTGCACAATTAGAAGCTGATTGTTTTGAATTGAACGATGCCACTAACAGTTCTGATCCCAATCTTGATGCTAAAAACAAAGTTGATTTGATGAAAAGCAATTCGGCTTCGAGAAAAGAGAATCCACAAAATAAAATAAATAAATGAAATGTTATATGGCTTATTTTGTTTACATGACCACTTCCAAGATTTACTTGTAGGTTTTTAAATCATTGAAATCTCAGTTGTCTTTCTATATGGTTTGCAGGTTTACAAGAGTGGTCCCTTATTTTTTGTCATCACAAGGTGTATTCTTCGGTCATTCTTTGGTTAATAATTTTTCAATTTACTGTGTCTTAAGTCTGTTATATGTTTATTTTACTACATTTTTAAAAATTTTCATTTTCCATGCTTTGTTTCTTGTGTCTCAAACCAACCATTAATGCAGGGATTGGGTGGACATCTTGGAAGAAAAGGTAGTTTATTTTAACAGAAACCTCATTGGTCTTCTTCAGAAGTGATCATGTTAGTTTATGGCTATCTTTTCACTTTTTATGTCCTCACAAACGCCAGGGTCAAACTAGGCCGTTTAAAAAAGTATAAATTTCCAAACTGGACTCACGGGTGATGTCGGCAATGATAGTAGCGAAAAACTTTGGTTGTTGATGGTGTTAACCCAGTTGTAGCCGCTTTAAACTTGCTTGGATGACCCGGTTTCACCCATTGTTTACGCCCGTATTGAGCTGTTGTAGTTTTCATTTTGCCCCATTACATGAATAATGTAAGTTAGTTTAGCTATTTTCCATGTATTTGGTAAAGTTAGTTATGTACCATTAATTATATCGTCATCGTTCATTGTGTTGATATTCAGAATGCAGCAGCATCTCAAAAGGGGGGCGAGGCAAAATGGGTGCCAAAGAAATGCAATATATTAGTGTGGTGTGCTGAGATGGGGAGGATCCCGACAGTTGACGCACTTTTAAAACGAAATTGCTACTGTTGGTTCCCACAATACACACACAATCACACACTTATGCTCTCACGTAGTAGTATGTATGTAATATGTGAAGAGGAAATATAAATGCAAGGCAATGTGAAAGCTACTGTTACAATTAGAAAAGGGTTATTTTGATACAGTTATCATTATCCTATTTATACTAAACTAAACAAATAAAAGCACATGACAAATTAATTCAAACAACCAACGTACTGCATGCCATGATCTCTTTTCTCTGATTTACTTGGTCAGCAACACCCCTTTTTCTTTAATTAAACATGTGCAGCCTTGAGATCATGGGTATAATCCCATTATTCTGATAAGATTCTGTCAAACAACTCTTGACCCGTTTGACTCGTAAACGAACCCATGACCCGATAACGCACCGACCCATGTGACCCGCGAACAAAACCCGATTAAACCCAACAGCGACAACGGAGAAGACATGTGTATTTTATGCGAAGACGGACCTGAAACAGCTGATCATCTCTTCTGTAGCTGTTATGCGGCTGCTGTGTTGTGGAATCGGGTCAGTCTCTGGTGCAAGATAAGAGTCCCATCTACGCTTTTTCGGTTAAAGATTTGCTGGAAATTCACAAGTACCCAGGTTTGAAGAAGCACGAGGAAGATATCCTGCATGGTATTATTACGGTCGGCTGCTGGATCTTATGGAAAAGGAGGAACGACATCAGGTTTTCTGACATTAGCATCGATGTTGGTAAAATCTTTCAAGATGTTATGGTGCTTGGTTATTTTTGGTATAGGAGTAGATTTAAAAATAGAGAATTGTCTTGGGATAACTGGTGCTCTTTTCAAATGTTTTAAAGGCCTGTGCTGCTGTTGTGTTTTGTTGTTGCCCCTGTGTTGGGGTGGTGTTGTTTATAAAAGTTTACTTTAAAAAAAAAGGATGCTTCTTGATCTAGAGTTAGATCTAGAAGACGGCACTTAAGTTCATGCTCGCAAAACGGATATTTATAAATTATCAGCTTTTTAAGATGGTAAATGAAAGATTTCGTTACCTTTGCTATATTTGTGGCAGTGGCTGCAAAATGTTTATAATTCTTGCCTCCAAATCATAGTGGTTCCCCCGTTATTATCTTACTGTAAATTCATGTGTATCTATGCTGTAAATTCATTGTGTGGCCTTACTTTTAGAAAGAATCAATTGAAAGATCTGCACAAATTTGAATGCTTCTGGTTACTTGTATATTGATAATATGCTTGTGAAGCTTTTTACTCAAGGAAAATGAATGCTAAGAAGCAGAGATATTTATAAGTTAGTATTTAATTCTTATTGTTTGTTACAGATTAGGCGCCATTTTTTTATCATTTATCATTTCTATCTATGTTCACTATTATCTAAACTTTGCATAGGATGTTATATACATCAGTAGTTCATGGTTCAATATTTTCATTTGAAAAATTCTAAATGGTATGCTTTGTTTGCTGTTCTTAGAGTGCATCTTTCCAGAATTAATACCCTAAAACAAGTCATGTAGGATTTGGTCTTGTTTTTGGTGATGATGGAAAGAGATTTAGAACTCTATTACGCAAGTAGCTAAGTTGGTTAATTTGCTTGATAAAGCGGCTCTTGTGAAGCGAGGTATAACCATTTTTTGGCTTATTATTAAAACTAGAGTAAATTACGATTTTGGCCCCTATGTTATATCACTTTTTTACCCTTTTAGCCCAATTTTTTTTTAACATGAGAGCCCTCAACGCCTTTTTTTCTAACCCTTTTCGCCCCTAACGTTTTTTTCCTAACCCTTTTGGCCCCTAACAGTTAATGGATGGGGACGTTGAGGGCTCAGATGTTAAAAAATTCTTTTTTAGGATAAAAGGGTAAAAGTGATAAAACCACATGGGCCAAAATCGTAATTTACTCTTACACCTAATTCAAAAATAAGATGGGTTAACTATTTAAATTATCTTATAATTCTATTAGGTGAAATGATTTAACTATTTAATATTTTAAAAAATATTTAACTGTTAATATTTTAAATATTTAACTATTAATATGTTAAACACTTTTTAACCATTTATAATATTTTAAAAATATCTAACTATAATATGTTAAACAACACCATAAACTATATTGTTAAATCAAACCTTTTTAAAAATAGAATGATTAAGGAGGTTATAGCAATTATGGAAAGATCATATTACAACTTATGAAATTGGCGATCCAAGAATTTAACATGGTTGCAATACAATTAATGTGTGGAGAAACATAAAATTTTGTTTTTTTTAATTGGCAGCATTGCAGGTAGTTTATATGACTCCATTAGCACCAGTAAGGGGCTCAATTTCTTCAATTTTAACCATGGCAGCTGCAGCGAGATCGGATGCAAATCTTCTAAGATTGTTGTCGTACTCACAATGCTATCAGTTGAGCCACCATTAAACACTTATCTTACTGAAGAAGTCCTCTCCTCTGAACAAGATTCCTGAAGTAATTGTTAACAAACGAATTTGGTGTTACCAAAGCAAGTTGTGCCAAGTTTCTATCTTTGTCACCTCTACCATTTATCTGGATGATGGGTTTAGTGTGTTGGTTGATATGGATGATGGGTTTGGTTGATACTCAATTGTCCCGCCAATCTTTGTCACCTCTACTATTTATCTCCATATCAAGGAAATACGTATAGGGGTTCATTGATGATCAATCGACCCGTCCATCTTGCCACCTCTACTGTTTATCTCCACATCAAGGAAGTAGGGTTGTCAATCACATTTTTTTATAATGCGTTGATTTGAGCAAAAAAATATGTATATGGTCTCATTATCGCCCCGCAGCAACGCGCGGGTTTCCCACTAGTATCATAAATAATCATCACATCAAGCAAACATGTAATCACACAAACATCACATGCACGCATGATCAACAATGTATAAATAAGAAAACAACAACTGAGCTTTCATATAGGTTCGGCAACTTGATACATTGTTTTTAACAGAAGAAAAACAAAATGGACTCGAGGTTACATCACCTCGGTCATACAAGTTCCATAATACAAAAGTAGTGACAATTTTCCTTCCACGTTGGTCTTCTTAGCTCTTTAGTTTTACAAAAATGGGTATACTTCCCAAAAGATGGGGGTTGTGCATTACTACCACGTATAGGGGATGATAGTGAAAACGCAGAGATAAGGTCGTGAGGGTACGTGACTTCTTCCTCAGAACCGAATTGTGCCTTGTAGCAACCGTAGAGCAGTTTCCAGGGCGCGAATGCACTACTCAAACGATGGAGTTCCTTACGGGATAGGGAGTGTAGAGTTACTGATAGGGGTGTTGGTGGTGGTGATATAGTTAGTAGATGATAGGGTGCGTGTGAGGTGAAGGATGAGAAGAATCTTTTCTGAGTGTTAATCATCTTCACTTGCTTAGATGCCGGGTCCGAAACGACTCATATTACGGGTAGAAGTCTTAGGCACGAAATAGGCAAAGACAGACTTCCTACTTTGAAGAGTGTTATAGTAACTTTCTCGGTTAGTGTTCTATTAGATGGAGGTTTGAACAACTAAGAAAATTTGGATGGGTGGTGATCATTAGCTTGACCCGCAGAGTCCACCAGGATTCGCCATGCACTATAAGTTGTTTTTACGTGGGCCCCCGTAATAACAAATTGTCTTGCATGGTCACCCTAATTTTCTCTGGTTTCGAAGCAGCTGATCAATCAAAGAGGGGACACTACTGTCCTCATACCTTTGACATATACGGGACCTTTATGGTGGTCCACGCGCCAACGTCCGTTGTCGTTACGCGCGAAATGGCACAATGCTAGACAGAATAGGAATAGATAGAGTTCCTAGCAATAGTGGTTCGAGGGGCACCATCAAGATGAGTACCTCATCTTCCTTGTCTGGACAAGAGTGTCGTCAATCATGTTTCGTAAAAGCCACAGGGACCTCGTCCCGCTGATAAGGTTGTTGTCCAAGGTTACCTCCTCCGCCTCGCCGTCACTGCCATAGTTAGGCACCTTCGCATTCTAGGGGGAAGAACAACCTTCTTCCACGGAACTCAAGCTCAGGGTCTCATTTGGTAATCACATCAGCCATGAGCTCCGCCATATATGCGAGGTCGATAGTCTCATTGCGCGAGTCAAGAACAATAATAGGATTCGAAGTCGAAGGTATCTCGTTCCTGTCAATAATTATTCCGTACACATATATACATATATATATATATTAAGGGAAAATGTCACACAAATGTAATCAAGTTTGCCAAGTGTTTCGGCTAAATCATCCAAACTTTTTTTTTGTTTTTATAAAGTAACTAAACTTTAATTTAGTGTTCTAATATTGTGTAAATTACCAGGTCACCAGGTTACATTTTTTTTCTCTTATTTTTTTTATTTTTTTAATGCTTACATGGATATCATTTTTATGAAATCATAACATAATTTAAATTTCGATAAACACCATGGACGATATTTCAAACTTTCAATCGATCAAACCCTTCGATGACGACTACTGGCTTTGAGATTCAACCTTCACGATTGTGTTTACCGATCCCCATACCTTTCACCAGCGAGTAACCTTGTATGACGATATGGTGAAAACCGTTTACCGTCTTCGACACCGGTCTGGAGGTCATTGGTGAGTTAACAAGTGCGGTTTTCTCGAAATTTGTTATTGTAATTGTTGTCTAAGGTTAGAGATTCATGTACGGATAGGCTGAAATGGGTGAATTGAATAGAGAATTTGCAGGTATTTTTTGTTGTGTGAGGATTGCAACAATGGAGATTCATGTAAGGATAGGGTGAAATGGGGTGAATTAATTTGCAGGTTTTATTGTAGGGAAGATGATGAAGATTTGTAAGGCCGTGGGATTCAAGGATTTTTTTTTTTATTTTTATTGTTATTTAATGTTGATTTTTGTTGGATCTGTCTCTTTTCATTCTTTTATTGTGGTGTAGTGTTGATTTTTTATATTTTAGAGCATTGGATAATTAGATTTTGAAAACATGTTAAAGAACCTTGAAACATCATTATTTGTAACTTGATAACCTGCTAATTACATAGTATTAGAACATTAAATTAAACTTCAATGACTTAATTGAAACTGTTAACAAAATTGGTTACATTTCTATAAAGTTACCCCATATATTAATGAATAATAATGTTACTTAGTTTATACAGGCAAATAAAGGCAACATGTCACATATAACTCTCGTTTGTTCTTTCGGGGGTCATTTTGTCTTCGGCAAGTCTATCTCGTGTAGACTATACCTCCGTTGGCACATTAGTTGGAGTATTCTCCTCCCTACTAACGTCCTTTCTTTGTCTTTCTTTCCTTTGAAAAATGTTTGTTCCATGGATCTTGGCGTTTTGTAAATACAATGAAAAATATTTTGTAAAAATATTTTCGTGAGAAAATCCTAGTGATTGTAGTCTAGACTCAAGAAGGAATCCTAGTTCACTACAATCCAAGCTCTGATACCAACCTGTCACACCCTAACTTTTTGCAGAAGCGTATACGTGTGACTTGATCAATATCATTGCATTCAATTATAATAAAAAAAACTATATGATTAAAACATGATGTTCATCCATTCATAAGTTTTAAAATAATACAAACACAAGTTGTTCAGTTCAACCAACAAAATTCATGTTTAGTTTACAAACCAACCAAAAGTAATAAGTTCCATAAAAAGGACTTTTAAAAAAAAGACTTTTAAACCAAGGCTTTGGTTGGTATATCCTTTCTAAGATAAGATATCCAAACCAAACCCTTCAAAAGTAGGATGACATCAAACTTGAAATCACTTCTTGAAACCTTTCTCAAAGCTGCCAGATCCATCTAGTTTCCTCAAATACATGTAATTTGAAAACATCAACAAAAGTAGAGTGAGTTCATGTGTTTTGTATGTGAGCTTGTAATAACTTGTAAACATTTGAGGGAATTCCTTTGATAAACGGTATTAAAAGCGTCTATGAACAAATCATTAATGTTTTGCAAGGACATTAATATATGTGACAACATAGGAAGTACTCAACCCGAATAGACTATCTTTAGTGTCGAATCACCTCGACTGTGTCGAATCACCTTGGCTGCAACAGCACTCTAGGTGCTCACGCATGGACCGTGAGTGGGGCTCGGCCATATCCATTAGATCTAACCTTGTCCCGTGGTTCTTAAAGGAATTAATGGTACTTCAGATTCAGCCTATGCTCACATGATTTAATAGTTCGTTACTTAGCTAAATCATACCCAAGTTGACATGTATTTCACCCCCGATAGTTATAAATCCAATTACAGTTAAGAGAAAAAGGGGGACATGAACTCACAAATTTGTGTAGCAGTCTCGTAACTCAAAGTTCCCTTTCCACGGGTCGTACTATCACTACTAGCACTATGGCTAGGGAAGAACAAGAAGCAAGTTGATGAAGAAAAGAAGTGGATAAAAGCTCTCCAAAGGGGTCCTTCAAGTTCCTTTGCTTCCAACCTTCTTAAGTGTGCTTGAATCACCTTAGATAACCCTTAGAATGTATGAAGATGAACTAGAAAATGATGGAGTGAGAGGGGGAAGTGTGGCCGTGAGTTGAGAGAAGAAGAGAGATGGTTTTGTGAGTTGGTAAGTGTTAGATTGATAAGAATGTTAAGACTTGTGGTTTTTATGAAGTTATCTCCAACACACATTTAAACATTGGTCATATGTTCAAAATCAAGGAAACATAATCCATTTTAATAATCAAGAAAATCAAAAGTGTGGGGCCCATGAAATCGGCCATCAAGAAAATCCTAGTTACATTTCAATTTCTAGTTACTACTTCTAGTTAGTGTTTTGGTGTTAGATTAGGGGTTTAAGTGTGTTTATATGTTAAAAGGTGTAATATGGTGTTTGGTGATCTTAACTATCATTGTAACATTAAATAAATGCTTCTAGTTGAATTTTGGTGTTTCGGGTAGTGTCCGGTTGTTCGTTTGGTTATCGGTTCGTTAAGGTGCTAAATGGCGCAGTTTAGTATGCTTTAGGCTACCTTTTATGACAGTTTTCATTCCTGACACTTATCAAGTAATTCTGGACACTTATACCATATTTATGCACTATATTTTGAGGTTTAAATGCTGAATTTTGCTGTTTTCGGCAGAATTCTGCAGTTAAGTGTGTTTCGGGCACTTTCTGGCACTTAAATCGTCACTCGGAAGGCAGTTTTATAGTCCCCACTTTCCTACATAATATCTTAGTGTAACTCTTGGTTCTGGAGCTCATTCTGTGTTCTAACAACATGTCTGTCTGAGTACTGAACTCCCGTCAGTACTTCTAGTTTATCTGTTTACTGTACTAGTTTCGTCTTGTGCACTAATTGAACTATTCCGGGTTGCATGTAATAATGATAAGAAATAATGCAACATGTAATGCATTTATATGTCCTTGAAAGTAATCAGAAAATCATTCATCTCATTAGTTCAATCATGCACAGTCATTAAAGTACAAATTACTGTTTATATTGTACGGAATACATGGAAAAGTGCCGGTTATCACACTTTTAGTCCATAACATGAATAATGCGGGTCCTAGTGGTGTTTGAAAATATGAAATGAAACCTTCAATTATTTGTTCGTTTTTAACAAATATAAAATCAGTCACATAGGTAATTAGCATTTGCTTCTATGATATTACAAAATATCAAACATATAATGAAGATCTTTAGAGGGCTATAGTTATTGCATTAGTTTTTCAATCTTTACTTGGATACAGTGGACTAATAACACTATTGTTCAGGTGTGATTAAAACGATTAGCAACTCTAAAAGTACACTTAATGCATGTACATTTAAATAGCCACCATTAACAATATTATAGAATCTAAATAAGATTTTGGGCAAACCTGGTTCAGTTTGGGTGCCAAGCACACTGCACAACACTACAAGTGGGTGATATCCCTACTTTTGAAACTACCACAAGTTTTTGTTTATCGCCTTCTTCATTGCCGGTGGTGTCAACACAGCCGCAAATCGTCGCCGCCACAACGCTTGTATTTCCTCTGCATCTGACGCGAATAAAATTCGGTTGCCCAAGATACTGTCACCTTAGCCCGTTCACACTTCTCTAGCAGAAACTCGAACCAATGATTGCGACTTTGCCTGCCGATGACAATAAGTAACATGGTCGGTCATAAGAGCAATGAATACAACAATACATATTGGAAAAAGAAAAGGAAGAAAAAAATCAACAAAAAAACATAAGTACACATTCATTAAAGCAACAATGAGAATAATGAAATTAAAACCCCAATGATCCAAATTTGGCTGCTACCATCTCCTCCTTTATTCTTCTTAGTTTAAGAGCCTTTTGCCCAACAGGCTTTTGCCTGCTCTCCAATTGGGAGGAGTGGGTTAAATATCAGGATTGAGTTTCATTTTCTCAAATCTTAAGATTTATTCTAGAAGGCCTTCTGTAGACCATCATTGGTGCTTTATAAGACTTGTTCTTCATTATGTGCTCCATGTAGTCTTCCGTTAAGGCTTTTTTGATGTTAGAGTCACTTGCAGGGCCTTGTGAAGCCTTTTTGCTGACATCCTTAGCATAATCTTCAATACTATTCACTTTAGTGAATTCTTCTGATAAGATCTGCTATGCCTCTTTGTCTCCTTCCCATTTGCTTTTTTTCTACTACAATCATATGTGCCTACTAAAACTTTAATACCAGATATTCTTTTATATTGGAAGGCTTTGGTAGAATATGCAAAGATGGGAAAGAGAGCTGGCTAGGGCCATATAAGGAGTAGAAAAACTGTATTTCTATTGATACACTTTTTAATTCCAATAGATGTGAAGAGATGGTTATGGCAGTTGTGATGGTTGAGATGTGGCAGTTGTGGTTAATGGTTGAGATGTAATGGTTAGTGTTTTGGTGGTGATGGTTTTAATAGGTGATGAATCACGAGTTTCTTCATCACCAACAGATGTTCCTTGCAGACAGTGGAAATGGGCCAATTTTGCAGAGAATCCAAAGTATTGTTTGCTTTAGATTTAGTACTGTCTTCTACTATGTCATCCCTTTGGCAATGGTTTTTTGCGGTGAATAGTTTTTGAACCATTTTAATTAGTTGTTGTTGACCCTCTGCAAGTGCTTTTACACTTAGGTCAGTTGTTTGACCATTCCCAATGAGTTGACTATACCCATGAGGATATTTGTTTATCCTTGGCTTTTAGGGCAACTGCACCTTTTCTTCACACCTGTATGGCACTCTGTTGCATGGTGGTTGCCCATAGCCTCTTGGGTATCTATTTAATGGTGGGGCATTTGTGACCTGAACCTCTCTATGAACAAAGTTTCCCTTGTGACAGGGGTTTATACAGACTCAAATATTTTAGGGGCTGACTTTGATTCCATTTTTGAAGGACCAGCCTCCTTTTTGACAGAAGTGTTTCCTTTTCCCCTATTTTTGTTAATATCATAGGGTTTTTAGAAAAGAAAAACACTGTTGATGTCACACCCCAACCGATGGCGGAAACATTGGGGCAGGACAAAATAGATTGTTTGAGACATCACAACTTGCTAAATATGACAATATTTGAATAAAATTTCCATGTTTCATTGATAACTAAGTGGTACATTGTTTGGGGATGGATATACAACAAGGAAATTCAAATATGACAAAATGAAAAGGACATAAACTTAAAATGTTTTTCTAAAATCCATCCTACTAGATTCTTAAAATGTCATAGCATCATTCTCCTGCAATATATATAAAAGTAATGGTCAACACATAATGCATTGGTGAGCATACAAGTTTTGGCTACTAGCATAGATACAAAAGTTGTCATCAATCCTACATGGCATAAAAGTATACTAAGGCATGAAACATATCATAGCTAGCATGCATCAATTTTACGTCAAACCAAAATGTGTCCACAAAGTTGCGTATCTTGTCACTAAAGCGAACAAGACCGTGATTGAATATATAAATTAACATAGACCCTTCCTAAGGGCGGTGTGCTACTCCTATACATGTTAAGGTTGGTTCATGACGTTATTGACAAAAGTTTTGCAAGAACAGCTTCTAGCATGTATGCATCCTAACCATCTGGATTAAGCATGTAATAATTGATTGATTGATTGATTTGAATAATGTGATTGATATTGTGATTGTGATTTTTATAAGGTTGAACATATTGCATCCAAAAGTGTATAAAATGTAAAATAGGATCATGTACACTCACTGTTTGCAAAGCTTCCAAAGGAGCTGTGGGTTTGATTAGTCTTGAGATTGCAACACCGAAGTTACCCTATAATAGGGAAATGAGGGTGCATGAGTTCATGAATTTTGATTGATTGATTGGTTTCGGTATTGAAATGATAAAAAATATATATACGAGAAAATACATCTTGTCTAGACACTCGCTTAGACACTATGTATTAGTGTATTTTCATGGATGTCAACTCATCCATTAGAATCCAAACTTTGAGGTATCGAGAACTAAGATGGTAACTTTTGATTCTAAATACATGATATTAAGGTATAAATACATGAAATGGATGTATAGGTACATGAAATTGAGGTATAAATACATAAAATGAGGGTATAAATATGAATACATGAACTAAAGGTATAAAAGCTAGAAATATATGAAAATATAAATGCTTCGGTTCATTTAATTTTGGTTAAATGAGGGTACAAAAAATCGATAACCATTTTTTGTTAATTCGGTTTGGGTTAATCAGTTTTCAGTTAACTCAATTTTATGTTGATTTGGGTTAACGATTCAGTTATTACTCATCCTTAGACACTGTTAATCACGTAACATAACAATTTTTTAATTAAAAAACTATGGCAATACTATACTCAACTTAAAGAGAATAAAATACTCGTTAATATTGTGTAAATTAAAAAAAATATTAATGTACCAAAAAGTTATGCTCGTTTAAAAATCGTAGGGTGGGAGTTTTTTTTTAAGTGGATAAAGTGTAACTACAAGCTAAATGTCTATAACTTTGTTAAAAATCTATAGCTATTAAACATTCTGGGATAATGACTAAGTACGTTGGGCTTTATTTACTTGTACACTAAGGCATCATCTACTTGTACCTTTTAATCCACACGTCAATATTGACCAAGACAACTATTGAAACGTCCACAAAAAATGAGTAAATCGTCATGGTTTTTTGGGATTTTTTTTAAAACGTTATAGTTCATAAAATATGACAAGAATACTTAAAAGAATTATAAGTTAGGCATGGGGGAGAAAAATGTAACTAATTATCCATAATTATGTTAAAACTTAGGGATTTAAGTATAATAATATAGGGGGCTAAAATATAATTATTGTTTAAAAGACCAATATACCCTCATTTTAGCGGTGTATTTATAAATTAAGAGGGAAAAGTTCTTATTTTTTTGGTATCTTAAAATCTCTCTCTCTCATGCATTATAATATATAGTATAGATTTATGTATGAGTTGTCTTAGTATATGCTACCTTAACTATTTTAAATACTAGGATATGTTCTTATAGTTTTTAGAATAAATATGTTTTGTACCTTAACCACCCGTTAAATATAATATCTTAATAAAAATTGACCAGGTTTTAAACTCACGTCCCTAGACTTGATCATATGAAATACATACAACTAAACAACTCCACCACACACCCTTTATTGGAATTCGCTTTCAGTTTTACTTTTAAGACCATGTGCAGTGGTGTAGGAGTTTCAAGCCTCTCATTCGGGCATGATCTGACATGTGCTAGTCCAGTCCACATAAGGGCTTGGAGGTAAAATGAGTGTAGTAGTTTAATGCCCCATGCAATGATTACTCAATTATTATTATTATTTTAAATTAGAACAAATAATATTTCACTAAATAAATAAAAATTACATTACCACTAAATTAAAATACTAAAAATTAAAGACGAAAATGCAAAATCTAGATCTAAAGTCCGTATTTGTCACGGAATTGTTGCCTACGCATTTAAGCTAGGATCAACGCATCTCCTTGAAGGTGATCGATTCGTTTAGACAGAATTTCGATATCTTTCTCCATTTGCCTCGCTTCTTATAGCGCGACGAACTTTTTGTTTTCGGCGTTTCTTTCTTGCATTGTTTCTAATTGCCAATGGCCAAGGATTCGTATGTCTTGTATTCGTCGGTTCATCTCTTCAAAATCTTATTTCCGATTCGACCGAAGATGAGGTTTTGGACGGTTTTGTTGTACGCCTACTATTAGACGTCGTGGTCGGTACCTTAGACCATTTAGGACTTCCACGTAAAAGCTCCCAATACTTCATGTACGTGAATACCCCTCTCGTTGCGTTGAACTCCTCCAACGCTTTAGTTAATATATCGGCATCGCTTCGACCGCTACCCCAATTATCCTTCTTGTGTTGGAAAAATTCTTGAAAAGAATGGCATTTAGAATTTATGTCGCTCCATTTGCTTTATAACGAATCTTTGTCCCGGTATTCACCTTTACCCATCTCCTTAAAGAAAGTTTCTCGAATTTTTATCCAAAATAAAGATAGCGTTTGATAGTTGGTTACAAAAATACCACATATATATTTAAAAAAATTAGTACCAAAACTAAATATAAAAACTACTTTAAAAAATTAATAAAACTTATAAAAATAAACACTACTAAAAAAATAACGCTTACCAACATCCTGATCCTCCGAGATGTCGAGACACGCCCGTACTAACGTATACTCCTCATATTTGGTCCTAGCTAGATAGGTTCTTTTCATACGTGGAGCGTTAGGCTCTTTTTTTTATGGGAGCATTTTCCACGTTGGGAACCGCCCTCCGTTTCGGGCACCGGTTGTGTCTCCGGTACCGTCTCGACTCGTCTTCTTATTGAGTACCATGCGTACCGTGTGACAACTGTGTTCTATGATCGTTGTACAATGTAAAACAATGTTGATTATTAATAAAACAATGTGCTTTGGTGTTATTATATGTGTTTTTGTGTTATTATGTGTGTATTTGTGTTTGATGATTTTTCAATTTGATTCGATTCCGATTTCAAGCTTTAAATCGCTTTCTGGAAGGTTATACGCGCATTGATGCGTAAATATAACCAGTTTAATGCAACGAACACTCCGGAATAATGAAATAGGCTTAACATACCTTAAATAACCTCCACATAACTTAGAAATAAGTTTTGGATGGTTTGGTGTGTTGAAATCAAGTTTGTTCGATCGCAGGGACTATTTGTGTCAAACTGCGAAACTATACCGATTTGTATAGTAACGAACATTCTGGAACTTTATCATAAGTTAAACATACCCTAAAATATCCTTTACATAGCTTAGAAATAGGCTTTGAGGGGTTCGGTATGCTAAAATAAACTTTATTGATCAATAGGGACTAAAAGCGTCAAAAAGTGCACAAGTTTGCATTTTCGCGCATTTCTTACGTTATGAATATATCCGGATATCCAAAAATTTATGTAAGCGTTAAAATATTTTATTTTAGTGTTTGGCATGATAAAATTCCATTCGTCGCTTAATTTGGATCGTTTTTGCGTTCGTTACGACTCCCGTCGTAATTAAGCGAATAACGCGATCGTACGACCGAACGAACCGACATCCAAGATATTTTTGGTCATGTTTTAAGTTCCCTATACTTTAACTTCATTTTAGAGCCTTGAAATGAGGTTAACGGGGCTTAAACATGCCAAAAATGAGCCGAAACGCAAGTTTCTGTAGTGCAAGGACCATTTTGTCATTTCTGGAAACTTAGCCCACACGGGCCGCGTAAGATTAAGCCCTATCTTACGTGGGCCGCCTGAGTCACCCAGATCAGCAAAACTGATTTTCCAGCTGTTAACAGCTGTTGCACCTGATTATCCCACTTGCAAATGGTTTTTACAAGACCATGGGATCATTCTAGGGGTTCCAATGGTATTAGGAAACAATGGGCCCAAGTGGACGGCCTAGATCGAAGCACGTTTCATGATAAACAATCCTAACGGTCCTAGATTTCCTATAAATACCCACCCTCATTTCACTCCCAAAGCACAATTGATCTGATTTTGGCCCTCTAAGTTGGAGTGAACACTTCATACCTGAGGGTAAATCGGATCAAAGCTTGCGGGGACCTTTTGTAAGTATTCTTTCGTTCTTTTATCACTTTTCGAGTCTGAAAGTCAAACTGCGTTTGACTTTCTACATTGACCAGTTTATGGTCAATGCGAAGTTCGTTTGAACTTCATAACGTGAGCGTAATCACGATGGTTATAGTCCCTAGTGACTATACCTACTAATTACCACGTTATCTAGGCTCAGTGATGAGTCATAGTTTTGGCCAAAATGCGCATTCTCGCGTATTTTGTAAACAAACTACTTTTGGGTATCAAAACCGTTTGTTTTGATACCAAACCTGTTTTCTAACTTAACTAAACATGTTTTAGCATGTTTAGCTCGTCACTTTTAGATTAGTGCTTGTCTAGAGTCGTAAGTCAAGCGGACTAAACACCCACTTAGACTTTCGAACACGACCCGTTTGGTCGATCATTAGGATCCGACCAAACATGGTTAGTGAGCATAGTTGCATAGGGAATAACCTTCCGAGGTTATACCTCATGGTCACTTAGGGTTAATTAGTTGTATGATAGGTAGTTTATATGCCATAGGTAAATTACCAAAATACCCTTTTCATGCATAATTGGTAATTAAGCATATGTAACCTAAAATTTTGTCACGTAACTGATTATGTAACATATTTAAACAAGTTTTGGCATATAATACTTGTCATAGGACTATTTAGATGTCTCGAACGCGCATTTGCGCGCACGACGCGTTAAAGTAGCGTAAGCTACCTTAATGGGTCGCGATGGGTCGAAAGCACTTAGGTTAGGTTCTGATTTAGAATGTAGGCTTTGTTAAACCATATCACATGAGTTCCAACACTCATTTGGTTTACAAGACCTCATTCTGTTCGATCTTCCGATTTAGGCGTCTATTGTTTGACTAGTGATTCGATTACTAGGTGCTGCTTGATTTCTCTGGTTTGCTTGAGGTTGTTGAAATTCTATTGATTGAGGATACTTTGCTCTTCATGTGAGTACATAGTTCCCCTATTTTACTATTTTTAATTGTTTTGGGGTGATTCATATATACAAAATGATTTTCAAGGTTTAAATGATGATTTCAAAAACGATTAAAACGATTTATACTAAACTAATAATGATTTCAATAATGTGAACAAACTTGTTGGTTGTAGTTACATAACGAATGACATTCATTAAATTTGGCCGAACCGACCAGTATTAGGTTATGGTACCATAGGATCTGACAAATCCCGTTATCGACTGCACCCATGGTTATGTGTGGGGGTTGTGGGTAACGACTGAATCTGATGTTAGTTAATTTACCCTTTGGTGGTTTGTTAACGCGAGAAGCGAGATAGTCAAGTCACGAAGGTTTGAATGTTGTTAGCGTGACGACCATAAATAGTTTTCACAATTTAAAATGAGGATGATTAAAACGATTTAAACGAGTTAACGATTTGAACAAGTTAAACAAGTTGAATAAACGATTGGTTTTGGTTAGTGTTTAGATAACGGGATGGGTGTAATGTGATGAAAGCATGGTGGATACTCCGCTGGTACTTCCTATATATAAGTGTTTTCAACATATTACATACCGTGGCGTTATTTAGTTCACTTGGGTAAACGATTTTGAAACGATGTCACACAACGATGTTTTCTAAAAGATATAAACCATACGAGTTTTATTAACGAGTTTTTACAAGATGTTTTACAAGTTGGTTTGCTAAAACAAATGTTTTTGGGGTTAAGAAGCATGTCTACGAGTTTTTATAAATTATAACCCACTTGATTTGAGTTGGTTAACTATGTTGCAATACACTTTTCAAAACGAGGTTTGTATTTTGACTCTTGAAGTCAAATAAAGTACTGCAACATGTAAACGAAGCCATGATTCCGATACTCTTATAAAACCTATGTACTCGCCAGCATTTCTTTGCTGACTTTGTTTTTACATATGTTTCAGGTATTGTTGCTTGATTGATTTCTAGGATGCATGCGTTACATAGGATCTGGACAAAGCCTTAGTGACATAATAACTTTGATAGTCGATATGAAACTTGTTTGTTCTGTGTTAAGACAATGTAAATGTTTAATATTATCAATAAAACGAAACTTTTTGTATCCATGGTTGTGAAACGATAATTCTGTTACAACACTCCCCGACGTTTCCGCCACGATTTGTTGTTTTACGTGGTTGGGGTGTGACAGAAGAGTTGGTATCAGAGCCAATGGTTATAGGGAATTAGGTTATTAGTAATGCTTTGACCTAGACTATAACTTTTAGGACCCTAACGCAAGGAATTTTGCGTTTAGATTTTAAAACAATACCGTCACCTATCCTTAGGTGATAACCGCAATGAGAACACTAAGTTTGAATCCGCTTTGAAAACTATCATTTGTTCTAGGATGATTGATTACTAGGTTTTGAACCCTCTATTATAAGGTTTTGAACCCTCTAAGTTTTCAAAATCCCGTCAAAGTTTGGGCCAAAATAGTGTGAACACGTGCAAACTGGAAGAGTGAGTGTTGTACTCTGAGTTTTCTGTCTAAGGCTAGAGTGTTCGTACAAATCCACATAATCGGACCAGTCACTCTTACCTGGGAACTCTTGGGGTGAGTGTTCACTTATAGGCGAGCATGTCTTCGCGATACATTATTTTTGACCTATTTACTTTGATTAGTCACTGCGTGTCGTTTGTTTGTTCGAGGTAACGAACAAATGATTGCCTTCCTTGTGTTTTGTCGGTATTTTCAATACCTCTTTTGCTTTTCAACCTCACTCGTTTCCTCTGTTTCCTTGTTAGACAATACCTCCTCGACGTGAAGCACAATCTTTTACTATTGAAGAAATCGCAGCCCTGGTCTCTCAGCAAGTGGCGGCTGTGCTTCCCGGTGTTGTGACCCAAGTCCACGAGATATACAACAACAATAATAACAACAATAATGCACCGTGTAATTTCAAGAACTTCAATTCTGCTAAACCTCTAAAGTTTTCTGGGTCGCAAGGAGCAATTGCGCTCCTGCAGTGGTTTGAGAGTATCGAGAGCACATTCAGACATGTGCAGTGTCCGAATGCGCGTAAGTTTGAATTTGCTTCAAGCGTGTTTGTGAAGCGAGCGCTTACCTGGTGGAATGGTGTTATGCGCGATAGGGGTGCCGAAGTGGCATTGGCACAAACATGGGAAGAGCTTCAAGCTCTCATGATGAAAGAGTTTTGTCCCCGTCACGAAATTCGAGCTTTGGAACGAGAGTTTGACGATTTAAAGCAAGATGGGGGTGAACACCGTGCGTATACGGATCGTTTTGAAGAACTCAGTCTGTTATGTCCCACTATGGTTACCCCACTGGAGAAAGCAATTGAGAGATATATCGATGGTTTACCTGATTCCATTCCGGATATTGTGACCGGTATTAATCCTACTACTGTTCGTCAAGCTATCGAGTTGTTGGCTACCCTAACTGAGTCTCAAGTCAGGAAGGGTAAACTTACCCGCAAGGGTGATAAAAAGAAGTCAACCGATTCTGACAAGGAAAAGGGTAAGGGTAAGAAAGGTGAGTCATCGAAGAAGGCGAGGAAGCGAAAGGGTGCTCAGAATTTTGCTGTTACAGTACAGACTGCTCAGAACCCACCAGCTCAGCCGCCTGCGAAAAAGGTATATGCTGGTACCGCACCTTATTGTGCACGCTGCAACGGTCATCATATTGCACAACAAGCTTGCAAACAATGCACAACGTGTGGTAAACTTGGGCATTTGGCCAATATTTGTCGTCTGGGACAGAATCAGGTTGCCCAGGTTCAAGCTCCGGTTCAAGGGAATGCTGCGAGATTCCCACCGGGTTCATGTTTCAATTGTGGAGAGTTTGGTCACTTCCGCAACAACTGTCCGAGGCTGGTGAATGCAAATGCGAACCCAAATATGAACGTCAATGCCAATGTGAATCCTGCTCGAGGGCGAGCATACAATTTGAGTGCAAACGAAGCGAGGGCTGACAACGAGGTTGTCAATGGTACGTTTCTTGTTAACAATCGACCTGCATCTGTTCTTTTTTATTCTGGTGCCGATAGAAGTTTTGTTTCATTATCTTTTGAACCTTGATAACCATCTTTTTCCTATTGACCTCACACCGATGCAACTTGGGAGCTTCGACATTATCATTGGAATGGATTGGTTAACCAAACACCATGCTGAGGTGGTTTGTTTCGACAAGATTGTTCGTATTCCTTTGTCGTCTGGCGATGTTCTGGAAGTTCGTGGCGAGAAACCTTCAGGTGGATTGAAGCTTATGTCGTGTATGGAAGCCCAAAGGTATTTACGGAAAGGATATGTTGCTTTCCTAGCATATATCACCGAGAAGAAGGACAAGAGTAAGAGTATTCAGGATATTCCGATTGTTCAGGATTATCCAGAGGTGTTTCCTGATGAACTGCCTGGTTTGCCTCCAGTTCATCAAGTCGAGTTTCATATTGACCTTGTACCCAATGTCAACCCAATTACGAAAGCACCTTATCGACTTGCTCCATCCGAGATGCAAGAATTATCGAAGCAGCTTCAAGAATTATCTGATAAAGGATTCATTGGACCGAGCTTTTCACCTTGGGGAGCTCATGTCCTCTTTGTGAAAAAGAAAGATGGATCTTTTCGAATGTGTATCGATTATCGTGAGCTTAATAAGCTTACCATCAAGAATCGATATCCCCTACCTCGAATTGATGATCTCTTCGACCAGCTGCAAGGTGCTTCATGCTTTTCCAAGATCGACCTGCGTTCTGGGTGTCATCAACTTCGTGTTCTCGAAGAAGATATTCCCAAAACTGTTTTCCGCACAAGATATGGGCATTATGAGTTCACCGTCATGCCTTTTGGTTTGACAAATGCTCCAGCTATCTTTATGGAGTTAATGAATAGGGTCTGTAAACCTTATTTAGACAAGTTCATTATTGTGTTCATCGACGATATTCTCATTTATTCAAAGTCTCAAGCCGAGCATGAGCAACACCTTCGCTTAACATTGGAACTCCTGAAGAAGGAACAACTTTTTGCTAAATTCTCCAAGTGTGAATTCTGGCTTAAAGAAGTTCAATTCTTGGGTCATATAGTCAATGAGCAGGGTATTCATGTGGATCCATCCAAGATTGTTGCTATTAAAGACTGGAATACACCAACAACGCCTACAGAGATTTGATCAATTCTTGGTCTTGCTGGTTATTATCGTCGATTCATTTCTAATTTCTTGAAGATTGCGGTTCCACTCACTGCTTTGACTCAGAAGAATAAGCCTTTTGAGTGGGGACTCAAACAAGAAGAAGCGTTCCAAACGCTGAAACAGAAGTTATGTGATGCTCCTGTTTTGTCTTTGCCCGAAGGAAACGATGATTTTGTTGTCTACTGTGACGCGTCGAATCTAGGACTTGGTTGCGTTCTTATGCAACGAGGCAAAGTCATAGCTTATGCGTCTAGACAGCTGAAAGTTCATGAAAAGAACTACACAACTCATGATCTTGAGTTAGGAGTTGTGGTTGTGGCGCTTAAAATCTGGAGACACTAACTCTATGGAACGAAGTCTGTGGTTTTTACAGACCACAAAAGTCTCCAGCATATTCTTAATCAGAAGGAGTTGAACATGAGGCAACGACGTTGGGTTGAGCTCTTAAGTGATTACGATTGCGAAATTCGCTACCATCCTGGTAAGGCGAATGTCGTTGCTGATGCGCTTAGTCGAAAAGAGTGAGTCAAGCTTCATTCTGTTCAAACGCTATCTGATCTTCAAACTCGTGTTCTTCAAGCTCAGCAATTTTTTGTTTCACAAAATTTGGTAGGTAAGGAATTACCACGTCAACTTGAGCTTAAGCTCGAAGCGAAATACGATGGTTTGCTCTACTTCAAGGATCATTTGTGGATTCCAAAACAAGACGATCTTCGCACCTTGGTAATGGACGAATCTCATAAGTCTTGATATTCTATCCATCCTGGTGCTGATAAAATGTACAAGGATCTTCGTACTAAGTTCTGGTGGCCTGGTATGAAGAAGGATGTTGCCTTGTATGTATTAAAATGCCTGACTTGTCTCAAAGTCAAGGCTGAACATCAAGGACCTTCTGGTTTGCTTGTACAACCAGAGATACCGGTTTGGAAGTGGGAGAACATTGCGATGGATCTCATCACTACGTTACCGCGTACGTCTAAAGGTCATGATGCAATTTGGGTTGTTATCGATGGATTAACGAAATCAGCTCATTTTATTCCAATTCGCGAGGATCTATCTGCTGATAAACTTGCAAAGATTTATGTCGATGAGATTGTATCACGACATGGTGTTCCTTTAGATATCATTTCCGATCGTGATGCTCGGTTTTCATCTCATTTCTGGAAGACCATGCAATCTGCTTTGGGAACCCAACTAAATCTAAGCACTGCTTATCATCCCTAAACAGAAGGTCAATCTGAGCGAACGATTCAAACTTTGGAGGATATGCTTAGTGTGACAACCTGAACTTTCAAGGATAGTAACGTTAATCTTGTGATCTAAACTCCTCGTTATCCCTCTTCAATGTGTTCAACGTTCTATTCAGTTATAACTCCGTTAAACTTAAACGTATGATAATTTGGTTAAATAACATATTGGAATTTGTTGGGCCGCACATGTTTGGGCAACATATTCACACCTTAAACTATACATTATATCGGCCCACATTGATCACCCGAGCCCAACCCACCCTTCGCATGTTTTGATCATATTGGCCCAACTTCTTGTAGCCAAAGAAGGAATGGGATCAGCCCACTTGGTTAGGTTAATGGCACTATGTTTAGATTATACATAATTCCCCTATATCTCTCATGATCATCATCTAACAAACTCTACCCCCTCTCTTGTGAATCGTGGCGGCAGTACACATACACCCCCCCCCCCCTTTCGAGGCATCATTCTTTTGATCGATCTTGTGGTGAGTAAATTCGTAATTCATGATAAATGTTATTTGTTGATCTCGTTTATGTATGTGCTCGATTAACACAAAAGTGGTTACATGTGATTTACGATAATTGTGTTATATGAAAGTTGTGTGAATTTGGGTGTTGTCATTATGATAGTTGGGTAGGGCCGATTAGCATGTTGAAGGGTTATTAGGGATTTTCGTTGGCTACCTTCCCAAAAAGTGACACAAGTCAAAACCCATCATTAGCTTCTCAATTTGACGACAGTAGTGGTCTGGTTAACAATAGGTTTCCATTTGGTATGTACTTATCTAAATTGAGAATACCAATGCTAGTTATTAAATTGGGGGATTACGTGTATAAGCATTGTTTTATATGATTGATATGAACAACTGATGAAGCTATGTTATAGTCTAGGGTTATGTTCATGCTTGTTGTTCATGTTAATAAATTAGGTAATTTTTGATGTGATTGCCATGGTTAATTGTATGGAGGGGACGGTTCATTCATACAGATCGATCGATGGATGATATGTGATAATAATGGTGGTTGGTATGACTTGTTAAACACTGAATGGATATTTGTAATCGATAACAAATAGTGATGCATGATCATCGAAAGTATTGTGTTAATTGTTTATGTGTAACATTAATCTTAGTGATAAGGGATCTGGATTCATACACTAAAAACCAGATTCTTGAGTGAACTAGTTAGATGATTGAATACATATGTGGAAATTACTTGTTATAGCATCTTGATTGTTGGGATGGGGGCTTACGGGTTGAATATAACGTGATGAATTGAAACGGTTAGGTGTTTTAGGTTAGAAAACAATGTTATATAAAGGAATCAACTCATGAATTCAGATCACTTAATGGTTATTATGGGTGGATTTAACGGGTGATGACTAAAAAGGGTTAAGATAAATGGTGAATATTGAATCGATAAATTACAAACCTGTTTTGGGTTATTGTAGCGAACTGTGGCAACAAATTATGATGGGCCATTGGGTGAAACTGAACCGCACAAGTGTTATGGGCCGGGACAGGTTTGGGCCGGGGATTCAGCCTGTCACCCACCCATATGAATGGGCCGAAAGAAACAATGGGTCGCACGCCGGGTTTAAGGGCCATGGGTGTACATGGAGTCGCACATTATTTGTATGATTGAAATGCGATATTACATGACTAAATGCAACGTGGTATGTGTAGTGTAACTTTGTATATGTAGCACCTATTATGTGAACACACTTTAATGATGGTGTTTCGTGCACGACTAATTGATACACCATGCATATTGATGAGTGTATACTACTTGTGTAAATGCGAACGATGTATGCCATATAGGTAAATACAAAACTGATATTGGGGGATTTAATCACCTACTATGTGATATTATGATGATATATGTTATCGTTTGCATTGTATGGTCAGCCGATATAACGTGTATAATAGTATGTGCGTTACTTATACATTGGACTATGTGGTATGTGATTAGTGAGTATGTGAATTAATCATATGTAAAATATCTAGTGTATGTGCCTTCGAAACTGATTGTTGGTGGTACCCATGTTAGGGCGTGTTTGATCAACTGTTAACCAAGAAACTAATCTAACCCAGCAAACCAAAGGTGGGTTCACTACTATTAAGCATGCGTCCCGGTGGTTGGGACAGTTAGTGGGTATCCCAGGGAGGGATAAGTCTTTTGGGTAAAACTATGATGTTGGATAATATTCTCACTCTCTATCTCTTAAGTCCCATCTTTTGCTATCGGGGGTGGTAGCGGGGTATTAGTTGGTAGCGCTACTTAGGTTTGGCACCCTCATCCCGTTCCTGAGAGAGGGTGGGTGTGAACTAATGACCCAGTCGGGCCCAGTGCTTTGATAGGAGCACTGGGGAATGGGCAAAACATACATCAGGAGCCGTCTTATTCAGTATCGAGATATTATCAACATTGCTTTCGGAATTAAATTCAATAGATTAACTAAACACTTGGTAACTAACGTTTTCACAAAACTATGAACTCACCAGCGTTGTCTGACACACTTGTTGCATGCTCGCAGGTCGTTAGGTATCTTGGATTTGGGAGTTTGCTGTCTGGAGTAGCTGGAGTGGTCATGGGTTTACTGGAGGGATTCACGTGATTGACTTATTGATTTTATACATTTGATTTGAAACAGTTAAACTATGATTTCTTTTATATGCTTCCGCTGAACGTGTTGGTTTTCATTTAAACTTATTGATGGCAATTTTCATTAATTAAATTTATTTAACAACTTATGATTGGTTCAATATGATTAGTGGCTCGTTATTGGTTTGTCACACGCCTAGTAGGGTTTCCCATGGGTGGTATTTTGGGGGTGTGACAGTTTGGTATCAGAGCCACTGGTTATAGTGAACTTGGTTTTAAAACGTTTTTATAAAACAGACTATAACCGAACAGTACCGAAATCGACCATGACACTCAGCTCCAGACTGCAAGGTTCGTCTCTCGTATACTCATTGTACTGCATAACTAGTGAACACTTACATATGATATTGCATGCGAATGCACGTTTAGCACAACAGTATGAATTCATGTATTACTTGCATGTGTTATGTGACTGATAGGGTGATATTTCCCTAAACATTCATGACTTACGTTTCGTGATGCTCTTTGTTTGCTACTTAAGGTTGAGGAACCATTTGACATGAGTTAGGAGGAGCTGAGATGAGCATGCAAATCACAATATTATTGTGGGTGCACACATAATAATAATGTGGGGTGCATGTGAGTCCCAGTGAGGCTTAACAAGTGAAAAAGGGGTTCCGTTCCGTTATTTGATCGATGTGAAATACAACAGCCTATAGGAGTCGTAGCAGTGATTGTCTCCTACTCGAATGAGACCTTTTCATTTCCCAATGAATCCTTGCGAATCTCGAAGCTATCGAGTATACCTGAACACCCATCTGAACGTCTAGCGAACTGTGTAGAATGCTAGGTGCTTGTACGGACGTCCCTGAGTTGGATGTCACAGCGTCCAATGATTGGTCTATACCTCCCTCACTTCTCTCTGTTTGCCGAAACTTAATGTATTGACGTCTTAGATCCCGAAGTGCGATCACTCCTGCAACACTCTCGTAATGGACCGTGTATTACTCAAGCAACTTGCAACATCGGTGGACAAAAGGATGATCATAGTATCTCACCGACTTCAGTATTAGAACGGCCTTGGTTTCTGACAGCGAACACCAGCATATTGGCTTCAGTCGAATCCTTAACCCTAGTAAGCAACTCATGGGAGTCAACACTTATGAATCAAACGGGACGTAATCGAAGACAACTGACTATAGGGTGGAATGTGTAACTGCCCGCACCAGGAGTAATGCCTTAGGACGTGACACGCAAATGTGACAAGATAGACCCAGTTGGTGAAAGATTTTAGGGCCTCGACTCAAGAAACGACAGAAGAGGTAACAGTCACGGCAACATCAAGGTACTCGTAACTGTAGCCTGGTGTATGGAAACAAGGGTGACTTCGACAAAGATTGACTGTTGTTAAATCAAAATATCAACAACCAAGGGAACGATGACAGTATTGGGAATCCATGTGACCGTAACAACACGGGAAATGATGCTCATGGAGGGGCATTTAGGATTGGCATAGGCGACGCCAGGCATAAAAGCAACATGTTAGCTTGTACGGGTAGCTAATTGCTTCATCTTTGTTCAGCTTAACCTTGAAGCCTTTGGAAACCAAACCTGTTGTGGGACCGACTGATGGCAAGTCAAAGGAAACCTCCTATGCTCATTGGGATGCAAACTCGACCTTGTGGGACAAGTGTTCAACATCGACCTTCCTTCTATTATTCTTGATGGTTACAACGCAGTAGTTAGTGTGGATTGGTTATCCAGGAATCACGCAAATATACCCTGTGAGGAGAAAACTTTGTGTGGAGAATCGTTATTTGTTCTAAAGCATCAGAGTGGTGCAAAAGTTAGCGCTATTTCAGCTATGAAGGCCAGAAGTGTCTACGGAGGGATCACCCCGCTATGTTAGCAACCGTTACTGATGTTGAGGCTAAGGAAAAGAGGATCGAAGATCCACCAATTGTTCGTGATTCCTCTCAGTGTGCTACCCGAGTTGCTTTCAGACTTACTTCCACCACTGTTAGGCAGAATTTCAGTTTGATCTCATGACAGGGGCAGCCCTGATTTCTTGTGCTACATACCGTCTTGCACCAGGAGGGTTGCAAGGACTATCTACAGGAACTGTTGGACAGGAGTTTTATTGGACATAGTTTTTGTTCGCTTTGGGGAGCCCCAGCTATATTCGGGAAGATAAAGCCTTTTCGTATGTGTACTGATTATCCAGAACTCAGCAAGGTGACAATCAAGAACTGTTTGCCTCGACCATGTATTGACAGAAGACCAAGAGGAGGATGTTCCTGAAACAGCATATCGAACGCAATATGGCCATTGTGACTTTGTACACCATGACCATTGAGTTAGTCAACACACCAGTAGCTTTATGGACCGCATGAATCGACCGTATTTATGGATGACGTTCTGAATCATTTCCAAGAGGAAGGAACATCATAGAGCTCCTGAAGGAGGAGCCACTCCGCGCGAAATCTTGCTACAAGGTAACTTCTAGAATCGAGAGGTACATTTTGGTCGTATAAACAACGAAGTGGGAATGCACGTGGATCTCGCTAAGATCCATTTTGTTAGAAACTGATCGACACCAAAGACCCCTTCGAGGATACAGCAATTTCTTGGTCTCACTAAATACTATCGCAGATTCATCACAGGATTTTCGAAGATCGCGCAGCTCTAACCTCTTTAGCACAGCAGGGTGCTGTGTATTCGTGGGAGACAAAAAAAAAGGAGGACGTCTTTTCAGTTTTTGAATTTCAACTCTGCAATGCACTGAGCATCGCTTCCATCCGAATCAGAGTCTCAGTTACACACCGACGCAACACGCAGAAGGTCATGATCTACTCGGTGGATTTACAGGAAGATTTGCACGCGTCACAACCTACGGTGGAAGCCATGGTCTTTGGATGTAAGCTGGAGGCATTACTTGGACGGTACCGAATGCACTACCTAGACCGATCACAAGGGCCTCCCATATACCCTTGCTTCGAAGGAGCAAAACATGTAACGACATCGCTGGATGGAGCTATTGGATAATTACGACTGTGAAACCTGAACAAGTGTGAGCTTTGTAACTCACTATCGACTCTAGCATACCCGATCAGATTCGTCCTGTTTACATCGAGAGGTTGAAGGAAGAGAATTTTCAAGTTGGACCCATGCGGGGCATGGAGGAGCAACTTCTAACAAGTTGGACGATATTCGCTACTTCATGGAACGACTACGGATTCCACTGTACGACAATCCAAGGGAACTTGTGTGGAGCGAAACGCATCGGCCACGATATTCTAGTCATCTGGATTTTGATGGAATGTATTAAGATCTAAAGATCTTGTACTGACAACTGGGCTTGAAGGCCTACGCAGCGAAGCATGTGAACGACGTTTGACTTGTGCGAAAGTCAAGGTGGGATATAAGCAGCCAGAAACACATGTTTGGAAATGAGAACAGGCTGCCATGGATTTTGTCACTAGTCTACTTACAACTCGAAACGGAAACATTATCACCTGGGTGATCATTGATGGACTCAAGTTACCAGTACACTTTCTTGCAATAAAAAAACTGACGAGTCTTCACAATTTTGTGAATATTCCTCTGAGAGAGGCGGCTTTTAGGTACGAGGTGCCAACTCCTGTTACCTCTGAATTTGATCTATGCATGATTTACGTCAGGCAATACACAACACCCTTGGCTCACGTCAGGACCAGGGCATTGCTTATCGTCGTTGGGCAAATGATTAGAGAAAACGAGCTCTCCTGGCATTCGAAGACATGCTGCGAGCATGTGTGTGACTGGCTTTGGTGCAAATTGGAAGGACTTTTACCTATGGTTGAGTATTACTGCGGCAGTTATCATCTTGGTAAACAGACAACTCTGTTGGGACATTACCTAGACAATAATGTCAACCTTCTTCTTAGATTGAGATGGTGGACAACTTAATTACTGGTCCAGGACTGGTACTCAAACCTCTTAGGAAGGTTGTTTGGATCGGGAGTCGATTGACTACAACGCGTGACCGTCAGGAAAGCTGATAAACATGGGAAACGCTGGAAGATCGCTGTAGGCGATCGTATCATGTTGAAAGTCTCACCCTGGGAGAGTGTGGGATGCTTGGGAAGCTTGGCGAGCTTAACTGACCTCTGATGAAACACGTGCGATACCTTCACTGGAGAAATTTGTCAAACACGTGGACTAGTAAGTCAAGGTTCGATTAACATAGTCGTATCCCGATTATGAGAGTTCGTTGGAACTCAAGACGTAGACCGGAGTTCACGTAGGGACGCAATGGTCGGACTAAACTCTATGATCCACAGTTATCTAAACGATTGTGTCAACGTCTGTTATCATTGGCGAATTTCAGGACGAAATTCTCTTTTAAGTTGGGGATGATGTGGCACCTGAGGAAAATCCGCAACAATCTCGATTTATCACCTCACTCCTTTGTGGTTACTTATCAAATTTCGGGATGAAATTTCTTTCAAGTTGGGGATGATGTGACAACCTGAACTTTCAAGGTTAGTAACGTTAATCTTGTGATCTAAACTCCTCGTTATCCCTCTTCAATGTGTTAAACGTTTTGTTCAGTTATAACTCCGTTAAACTTAAACGTATGATAATTTGGTTAAATAACATATTGGCATTTGTTGGGCCGCACATGTTTGGGCAACATATTCACACTTTAAACTATACGTTATATCGGCCCACATTGATCACCCGAGCCCAACCCACCCTTCGCATGTTTTGATCATCTTGGCCCAACTTCTTGTAGCCAAAGAAGGAATGGGATCGGCCCACTTGGTTAGGTTAATGGCACTATGTTTAGATTATACGTAATTCCCCTATATCTCTCATGATCATCATCTAACAAACTCTACCCCCCTCTCTTGTGAATCGCGGCGGCAGTACACATACCCCCCCCCCCCCCCCCTTTCGAGGCATCATTCTTTTGATCGATCTTGTGGTGAGTAAATTCGTAATTCATGATAAATATTATTTGTTGATCTCGTTTATGTATGTGCTCGATTAACACAAAAGTGGTTACGTGTGATTTACGATAATTGTGTTATATGAAAATTGTGTGAATTTGGGTGTTGTCATTATGATAGTTGGGTAGGGCCGATTAGCATGTTGAAGGGTTATTAGGGATTTTCGTTGGCTACCCTCCCAAAAAGTGACACAAGTCAAAACCCATCATTAGCTTCTCAATTTGACGGCAGTAGTGGTCTGGTTGACAATAGGTTTCCATGTGGTATGTACTTATCTAAATTGAGTATACCAATGCTAATTATTAAATTGGGGGATTACGTGTATAGGCATTGTTTTATATGATTTTTTTATATGATTGATATGAATAACTGATGAAGCTATGTTATAGTCTAGGGTTATGTTCATGCTTGTTGTTCATGTTAAGGGTATCCGGGGTGCTCACCTAAGAGGTGAGTCCCCTCTCTTACGCCAAACCAATCCTCGTGTGCCACGTCAACTCCCCTCTTAAACTCCCCTAACACCCTAAATTGATGGCGGCACTCCCCTCCTAGGTGACTTGGTTTTTTATTAAAAAAAAAAAAAAAAAAAAGAAAGAAAACTTCTCATTGGTCCACTCATCCTCTCTCCTCCCCCTCTCTTCGGTGAATCCCCACCCATTTCACTCCCCTAAACCACTCACCTAAGTGATGGCGGCGGTGTTCCCCTTAGGTGAATGGGGTCACCGAATGGACTCCCCGCTTACGCCCCGTGTACCCTAATAAATTAGGTAATTTTTGATGTGATTGCCATGGTTAATTGTATGGAGGGGACGGTTCATTCATACAGATCGATTGATGGATGATATGTGATAATAATGGTGGTTGGTATGACTTGTTAAACACTGAATGGATATTTGTAATCGATAACAAATAGTGATGCATGATCATCGAAAGTATTGTGTTAATTGTTTATGTGTAACATTAATCTTAGTGATAAGGGATCTGGATTCATACACTAAAAACCAGATTCTTGAGTGAACTAGTTAGATGATTGAATACATATGTGGAAATTACTTGTTATAGCATCTTGAATGTTGGGATGGGGGCTTACGGGTTGAATATAACGTGATGAATTGAAACGGTTAGGTGTTTTAGGTTAGAAAACAATGTTGTATAAAGGAATCAACTCATGAATTCAGATCACTTACACTCTGTTCCCTAGACCCATTTAACAGGGGAGGGAAAATAGATGAAAATACGAAAAACCATGTTCCCGAGTTTCATTTAACAGGGGGAGGGGAGAGAAAATGGAAGAAAATATGACCAAATATGACCATATTTTCATCCTTCCAAATTGGAGAAATTATGAGAGAAAAAATTTCCTTCCCATCCCCTCCCTTCACCTCCCCTGTTAAATGACTCGGGAACATAGTGTTAATGGTTATTATGGGTGGATTTAATGGGTGATGACTAAAAAGGGTTAAGATAAATGGTGAAGATTGAATTGATAAATTACAAACCTGTTTTGGGTTATTGTAGCGAACTGTGGCAACAAATTGTGATGGGCTATTCGGTGAAACTGAACCGCACAAGTGTTGTGGGCCGGGACAGGTTTGGGCTGGGGATTCAGCCTGTCACCCACCCATATGAATGGGCCGAAAGAAACAATGGGTCGCACGCCGGGTTTAAGGGCCATGGGTGTACATGGAGTCGCACATTATTTGTATGATTGAAATGTGATGTTACATGAATAAATGCAACGTGGTATGTGTAGTGTAACTTTGTATATGTAGCACCTATTATGTGAACACACTTTAATGATGGAGTTTCGTGCACGACTAATTGATACACCATGCCTATTGATGAGTGTATACTACTTGTGTAAATGCGAACGATGTATGCCATATAGGTAAATACAAAACAGATATTGGGGGATTTAATCGCCTACTATGTGATATTATGATGATATATGTTATCGTTTGCATTGTATGGTCAGCCGATATAACGTGTATAATAGTATGTGCGTTACTTATACATTGGACTATGTGGTATGTGATTAGGGAGTATGTGAATTAATCATACGTAAAATATCTAGTGTATGTGCATTCGAAACTGATTGTTGGTGGTACCCATGTTAGGGCGTGTTTGATCAACTGTTAACCAAGAAACTAATCTAACCGAGCAAACCAAAGGTGAGTTCACTACTATTGAGCATGCGTCCCGGTGGTTGGGACAGTCAGTGGGTATCCCGTGGAGGGATAAGTCTTTTGGGTAAAACTATGATGTTGGATAATATTCTCACTCTCTATCTCTTAAGTCCCATCTTTTGCTATCGGGGGTGGTAGCGGGGTATTAGTTGGTAGCGCTACTTAGGTTTGGCACCCTCACCCTGTTCCTGAGAGAGGGCGGGTGTGAACTAATGACCCAGTCGGGCCCAGTGATTTGATAGGAGCACTGGGGAACGGGCAAAACATGCATCAGGAGCCGTCTTATTCAGTATCGAGATATTATCAACATTGCTTTCGGAATTAAATTCAATGGATTAACTAAACACTTGGTAACTAACGTTTTCACAAAACTATGAACTCACCAGCGTTGTCTAACACACTTGTTGCATGCTCGCAGGTCGTTAGGTATCTTGGATTCGGGAGCTTGCTGTCTGGACTAGCTGGAGTCGTCATAGGTCTACTGGAGGGATTCACGTGATTGACTTATTGATTTTATACATTTGATTTGAAACAGTTAAACTATGATTTCCTTTTATATGCTTCCGCTGAACGTGTTGGTTTTCATTTAAACTTATTGATGGCAATTTTCATTAATTAAATTTATTTAACAACTTGTGATTGGTTGAATATGATTAGTGGCTCGTTATTGGTTTGTCACACGCCTAGTAGGGTTTCCCATGGGTGGTATTTTGGGGGTGTGACACTTAGAGCATGCGTGATAGACTTTGGTGGTAATTGGGTTTCTCATCTTCCACTGATCAAGTTCTCTTACAACAATAGCTATCATGCTAGTATTAGTATGGCACCATTCGAAGCTCTCTACGGTTGAAAATGTCGTTCACCTGTCTGTTGGAATGAGATCGGTGAAGCTCAGCTTACTGGACCTGAGCTCATTCTGGAAACAACAGACAAAATCAAGAAAATCCACGATAATCTTGTGACAGCCCAAAGCCGTCAAAAGAGTTATGCGGATATGCGAGGCAAGCCATTAGAATTTCAAGTCGGAGATCGTGTCCTACTCAAGGTTTCACCTTGGAAGGGAGTGGTGAGATTTGGAAAGAAAGGAAAACTTGCACCTCGATATGTGGGACCATTCAAGATTGTGGAAAGAATTGGGAAGGTTGCCTATCGACTAGAGCTACCTCCAGAGCTTGGTAATATTCATCCGAATTTTCACGTGTCCAATTTGCGAAAGTGTTTAGCTGACGCTGATCTTCATATCCCTCTCGATGAAATCCGAATCGACGAAACGATGCACTTTGTCGAGAAACCCGTGGAGATCATGGACCGTACTTTCAAACAGTTGAAGAACAAACGGATTCGATTGGTCAAAGTTCGCTGGGAATCCAAACGTGGCCCAGAGTTTACTTGGGAACGTGAGGACCAAATGAAGGCGAAATATCCGCATTTGTTTTCACAAGCTTCCTCTAAATAAAATTTCGGGACGAAATTTCCTAAAGTAGGGGAGACTGTGACAACTGTGTTCTATGATCGTTGTACAATGTAAAAAAATGTTGATTATTAATAAAACAATGTTCTTTGGTGTTATTATATGTGTTTTTGTGTTATTATGTGTGTATTTTTGTTTGGTGATTTTTCAATTTGATTCGATTCCGATTTCAAGCTTTAAATCGCTTTCTGGAAGGTTATACGCGCACTGATGCGTAAATATAACCAGTTTAATGCAACGAACACTCCGGAATAGTGAAATAGGCTTAACATACCTTAAATAATCTCCACATAACTTAGAAATAAGTTTTGGATGGTTTGGTGTGTTGAAATCAAGTTTGTTCGATCGCAGGGACTATTTGTGTCAAACTGCGAAACTATACCGATTTGTATAGTAACGAACATTCCGGAACTTGATCATAAGTTAAACATACCCTAAAATATCCTTTACATAGCTTAGAAATAGGCTTTGAGGGGTTCGGTATGCTAAAATAAACTTTATTGATCAATAGGGACTAAAAGCGTCAAAAAGTGCACAAGTTTGCATTTTCGCGCATATCTTACGTTCTGAATATATCCGGATATCCAAAAATTTATGTAAGCATTAAAATATTTTATTTTAGTGTTTGGCATGATAAAATTCCATTCGTCGCTTAATTTGGATCGTTTTTGCGTTCGTTACGACTCCCGTCGTAATTAAGCGAATAACGCGATCGTACGACCGAACGAACTGACATCCAAGATATTTTTGAGCATGTTTTAAGTTCCCTATACTTTAACTTCATTTTAGAGCCTTGAAATGAGGTTAACGGGGCTTAAACGTGCAAAAAAATGAGCCGAAACGCAAGTTTCTGTAGTGCAGGGACCATTTTGTCATTTCTGGAAACTTAGCCCACACGAGCCGCGTAAGATTAAGCCCTATCTTACGCAGGCCGCCTGAGTCACCCAGATCAGCAAAACTGATTTTTCCAGCTGTTAACAGCTGTTGCACCTGATTATCCCACTTGAAAATGGTTTTTACAAGACCATGGGCTCATTCTAGGGGTTCCAATGGTATTAGGAAACAATGGGCCCAAGTGGACGGTGTAGATCGAAGCATGTTTCCCGATAAACGATCCTAACGGTCCTAGATTTCCTATAAATACCCACCCTCATTTCACTCCCAAAGCACAATTGATCTGATTTTGGCCCTCTAAGTTGGAGTGAACACTTCATACCTGAGGGTAAACCAGATCAAAGCTTGCGAGGACCTTTTGTAAGTATTCTTTCGTTCTTTTATCACTTTTCGAGTCTGAAAGTCAAACTGCGTTTGACTTTCTACATTGACCAGTTTATGGTCAATGCGAAGTTCGTTTGAACTTCATAATGTGAGCGTAATCACGATGGTTATAGTCCCTAGTGACTATACCTACTGATTACCACGTTATCTAGGCTCAGTGACGAGTCGTAGTTTCGGCCAAAATGCGCATTCTCGTGTATTTTGTAACCAAACTACTTTTGGGTATCAAAACCGTTTGTTTTGATACAAACCTGTTTTCTAACTTAACTAAACATGTTTTAGCATGTTTAGCTCGTCACTTTTAGATTAGTGCTTGTCTAGAGTCGTAAGTCAAGCGGACTAAACACCCGCTTAGACTTTCGATCACGACCCGTTTGGTCGATCATTAGGATCCGACCAAACATGGTTAGTGACCATAGTTTCATAGGGAATAACCTGCCGAGGTTATACCTCATCGTCACTTAGGGTTAATTAGTTGTATGATAGGTAGTTTATATGCCATAGGTAAATTACCAAAATACCCTTTTCATGCATAATTGGTAATTAAGCATATGTAACCTAAAATTTTGTCACGTAACTGATTATGTAACATATTTAAACATGTTTTGGCATATATTACCTGTCATAGGACTAGTTAGACGTCTCGAACGCGCATTTGCGCGCACGACGCGTTAAAGTAGCGCAAGCTACCTTAATGGGTTGCGATTGGTCGAAAGCACTTAGGTTAGGTTCCGATTTAGAATGTAGGCTTTGTTAAACCATATCACATGAGTTCCAACACTCATTTAGTTTACAAGACCTCATTCTGTCCGATCTTCCGATTTAGGCGTCTATTGTTTGACTAGTGATTCGATTACTAGGTGCTGCTTGATTTCTCTGGTTTGCTTGAGGTTGTTGAAATTCTATTGATTGAGGATACTTTGCACTTCATGTGAGTACATAGTTCCCCTATTTTACTATTTTCAATTGTTTTGGGGTGATTCATATGTACAAAATGATTTTCAAGGTTTAAATGATGATTTCAAAAACGATTAAAACGATTTATACTAAACTAATAGCGATTTCAATAATGTGAACAAACTTATTGGTTGTAGTTACATAACGAATGACATTCATTAATTTTGGCCGAACCGACCAGTATTAGGTTATGGTACCATAGGATCTGACAAATCCCGTTATCGACTGCACCCATGGTTATGTGTGGGGGTTGTGGGTAACGAATGAATCTGATGTTAGTTAATTTACCCTTTGGTGGTTTGTTAACGCGAGAAGCGAGATAGTCGAGTCACGAAGGTTTGAATGTTGTTAGCGAGACGACCATAAATAGTTTTCACAATTTAAAACGAGGATGATTTAAACGATTTAAACGAGTTAACGATTTGAAAAGATTTGAACAAGTTAAACGAGTTGAATAAACGATTGGTTTTGGTTAGTGTTTAGATAACGGGACGGGTGTAATGTGATGAAAGCATGGTGGATACGCCGCTGGCACTTCCTATATATAAGTGTTTTCAACATATTACATTCCGTTGCATTATTTAGTTCACTTGGGTAAACAATTTTGAAACGATGTCACACAACAATGTTTTCTAAAAGATATAAACCATACGAGTTTTATTAACGAGTTTTTACAAGATGTTTTACAAGTTGGTTTTCTAAAACAAATGTTTTTGGGGTTAAGAAGCATGGCTACGAGTTTTTATAAATTATAACCCACTTGATTTGAGTTGGTTAACTATGTTGCAATACACTTTCCAAAACGAGGTTTGTATTTTGACTCTTGAAGTCTAATAAAGTACTGCAACATGTAAACGAAGCCATGATTCCGATACTCTTATAAAACCTATGTACTCGCTAGCATTTCTTTGCTGACTTTGTTTTTACATATGTTTCAGGTATTGTTGCTTGATTGATTTCTAGGATGCATGCGTCACATAGGATCTGGACAAGGCCTTAGTGACATAATGACTATGATAGTCGATATGAAACTTGTTTGTTCTGTGTTAAGACAATATAAATGTTTAATATTATCAATAAAACGAAACATTTTGTATCCATGGTTGTGAAACGATAATTCTGTTACAACACTCCCCGACGTTTCCGCCACGATTTGTTGTTTTACGTGGTCGGGGTGTGACATACCGCCCATGCTTATGTTCACATTAGACGTACAACCGAGTGGCCCTTGAAAGTATTGGTGGGGCACGTTTAGTAGTTTCGTGTAACCCATCGTATTGGGTCAATATCTTGATAATTGAAGGTTGGTAGCGGTTGGGTCGTGTTCGGGCGATAAGAATTTAGATTCATAGGCAGAGACGGAACACCAAAAGGGGGGCAAAATGGATGCATGATATTTTTTTAAAGAATGGGAAAGAGATTTATAAGATTAAGAGAAAAGTGTATAAAAATAGGATAGAGTTGGGGTTTATATAGGTAAAAAATTTGATTTTAAAAAACTGATAAACTTTTTTTTATTTGACTGTTGCCAACGGTTATATTATGAAAAGAATAAAAAAAGCGGCATTTTTGTGGAAACACCCAAACCCAAAAAGCCCAAAAAATACGTATGAGGATTAGAGGTGAGCAAATTAACCGCCGTAAACGATAACCCAACCATAACCGACATAACCGATCCGATTCTAACCGATAACCAACATAACCGATGGTTAGGTTATGAAACTTTGGTTAACCAACCAATCGGTTACGGTTATGGTTAACAAGCTTTGGTTAACCGATATAACCAATACTGAACTTGTAATATTAAGTCTATAATTTTGTATAATGGATTTATGTTTTACAATAACCATGTAGAGGTGTTTTACAAATATAAAAGTATGTTAGCAACAAAATGATATTGATGTAGATGCCCTTTATTTTATGTTATTAACTTTTTAGAGAAGTAAAAAAGGACTTGTTATAAGGCCTCCCGTAGTGGGGCATTATATCACGGAAAAAGAGAGCATGGCACCCCATAGCGTCACCCAACACCACTACGACGGGCGCTATGGGGGTTTTGATTTTGGGTCCCCGTGATGTTCATAGCGGCGTGAGGGGGGTGTTTGGTTTCAAAATTTGACCGTTTGAACGGTCATAAATTAAAAAAAATCATTTTAAAATCCATCTATCCTATAAATATTATCCATCTATCCTATATTTTTAAAATCCAACACACTCACAAATCCTCTTCTCTCTGCCTTTTTTTTATAAAAAATCTAGAATTTTTATACAATGCATCCCTTCAATCGCGGTCTTATTCCTCCGCATTCTAGTGTAGACACGAACCAAACGAGCAATCATAGCCGTCCCGTTTCTCTGGTTCCCACTCGACCCCCCTACGAATCCGGTTTTGTCGAATATAATCAACATCAAAACCGAGTTCATGAACCTATTGAGCCAACCACTCTCGTGGGACCCAAATCTATACGGTTGGAACCCAAACCAAACCAGGTCATCTCAAGCCTTTGGCTCGGCACAAGCATTAGGCTCGACACTACGCGAACCCGACGTCGTTCCGGATACACAACCGAAAGTAGAGGAGAGACAAAAAGGCAAAACAAAACGCTGTCACACCCTGACCCGCAGCGGAAAGGTACGGGGCATGATGATTGCCCATAGCTCATGACAACTAATTATTGTTTCAATATTTAAAGCATAACCATTTAAATAATCACATAACATATAGTAGTCAAAATTGTTCATACATTGTTCAAAACAAACATATCAAGATTTCAATTTAATTTCCTAAGGCCCATGCTATGTGTCCACATCACTTGATCATCAACTTTGAAAACCTGCACCACGTTAGAAAAATATATTTTAGGGTCAACAAATATGTTGGTGAATAATTTCCTCCGTTTTATAGAAAACAGTTTTATATTTATTTCTTTAAAAAAATATTTTTAACATGTACCTCAAGGTTAGTGTGTAAATGGTCTCATATCATCAACATAGTCAACATATCCATAAATTCAAATTTACCAAACAAGAATACACAATCAAATAACAACACAAACAACCAAAATAAATAGACTCCTAATAATAGCGTGCATTAGGCTCAAGCCCCGAGGAGCGAGTCTAATACCTTTGGCGATACTAGGCTACAACCCATGGCCATGGGGAACCTAGTCAGCCGTGTGGATCCACTAGACACAATAGCATGTAATAGACTTGACATCAGATAGCATATAGAATAATAGAATACACATAAAACATCCACATAATAACACTTGATCATAGCATGTTAAGTAAATCGAAAAGTGTAACATGATGCACCCCGAAATTTGTAGAGTTAAAAGGAGGAAAATGGAAGAAATTACTCACAGGTTGCGAAGAGTTAATCCACGAGAATTATCGCACGAGTACACGAGGTATAACAATTGACAAAATCACCCTAGAATAAATATAACCAATATTCTAAATAACGAAATACTTGAACGAATAATTAATTTTAGGAAATTGGGTTCTCCTATTTGGGGACCATAGATTATAGAAAATAATTATTTGACAAAATAACCAAACCAATATAATTTTCACTACTAGAAAATTAGGCAATAGTCACCAAAATTTGCAACCGAAAGAAAATGGTAGCAAAACTAGTTACCATTTTTCAACCAAAATATTAGTGGTAGCAAATACATCTCAAATATCCAAAATAATAATAATTTATATAATACGGTCGTAAAATGGTGACAAATATGTAAAATATAACGTTTTATGGAAGTTGCCACTGTTTTTTGACTAACATTCAGCTTGCCACCGTCACATGGTCACAATTTAGTGAAAAAATTAAGCGGAAATATCAAAATTTTACCCGCTCGCCCAAAATTTAAGCGTGAATATCAATTAAGTTATCAGATCTAGGGTTTTGATTCTAAAGTCCACTCCCCAAAATCACTAGAACAATAAACTTCGCTCCACCATCATTCATCGAATCATCCTCCGCTCAACCATCACCGATGAAATCGTCCTCCGCTCCACCTCACTGTCAACGATCTCCCCTGAATCACATGGCAACGATTGCACTTCACTACCGTCCGTTTGCCACCACCACTCCGTCACTGGAACACTCGCAATCATCACCGGCCACTCGTTTAAAGCCCTCAGGTAACCTTTCTCTTCAACTCATTGAAAAATCTATCATCATCAGAACTAAATTTCAAACAAATTTATAACAAATTGCTCGTTATCAATACGACCAATGGTGATTTGAGTAATCAATCATTCGATTTTATGAATGTGAACATGCCCTTTAGTCAACAATGAAGAAAGATATTTCAGTTAACATAGCTTCAATGGTGTTAGACCCATGTGGATTTTGACTGCGATGGGACGGGTTTTAGATGGTGATAGCAGCATGTTTTTGAGCTTCACTGAGTTTTGTTATGGGTATGATTCGGGTAATGGGTGTATTGCAGGTTCTAATTTGCCTGATTGTAGGAGTAAAGATGATACTTTTACTCTAATGAATGGGGATTTTACTCCTGGCACATTTGAGGTTACACCTGATGATAATTCAAGCCTAAGCTTTAGCGATTGTATGGTGAGATGCTGGAATGATTGTCGTTGTTTGGCGTTTGACTCTCGTGACAATGGAGTTGGATGTAACATATGGACAGGAACCGAATCAACCAATTTTGTAGTTAATCCACAAGAGACTTCGGTTCGAAAATATGTGCTTCTTTCTCCAACTCCGAGCAAAGGTAAAATAATTCTGATTGATTCAGTGATTTGTTGGTTAATTGTTAAGCATTACGATCACACAGCATGTTAGATCCGATTAAGATAACATGACAATTTGAGATGTATCTAGGGTTTTGATTGTAAGTCGATAACCGATGTCAGGTTTTCTATTGTTCTTGTTGGAATAATTTGGGGTTTCTGACAAGATTTACATTTTTAATTTCATTTGCTCACATAATTAGAGTTATTATTGGTGATGGATTTAGGGCTTTGGGAGTAAGCGTTGTATAATTTGGGATATATTAGGATATAGGGAGTTTCTGGTGAGATTTTGATGATAACATCATCTTATTAGCAATAGTGAATTAGCGAGTATACATAGGTAACAGAGGAGGGAGCATGATGCCCTTTGCTATGATGAAACAAAATGACTTGTACAAAGTTCTTGCAAGCAATGTAGTTTCGAAAGTGGGAAAAGATGTCGAAAGGGAAATGAATTTAAGTTACAAACTAGAAGTCCTGATTGGTTCAGCATGTTGATTTGTGGTAAAATCATTTGAATTATCTACTTGTTTACTGATTTGTGGTATTTTTATCAGGATGGAAAAATAGAAGCGGAGGTGAAACTAACCGGAATTCTTAGCTTAGGAGCTTTACAACCTGGTGAATCTAGAAAATACGGGACTACAATTGCACCTGGACTCTATGCTCCTGTTCATCAACACTTCTTTGTTGCTAGAATGGATATGTCTGTTGACTGTAAGCCCGGTGAATCCCACTATCAGGTGGTTGAGGTGGATGTTAAAGTTGAAGGACCAGGAGATGCAAATGTACACAACAACGCGTTCTATACTGAGGAAAAACTGTTGAAATCTGAACTCGAAGCAATACGTGATTGTAATCCTTCATCTGCCCGACATTGGATTGTAAGTCTCTCTATCTCTCTCTCACACACACACACACACATTTAAGGGGTTAATATGTGTTTTAAATTTGATTATGTGATAAGATACGTTAGAATTAGATAAAGCAATGATAATAAATGGACCATAGGAGAGAGTGTTTGGATATATCTGTATTGTAAGTTCTAATAAACTAATAATTAGGTGTGTAAATGTCTGGCAAGATCTGATTAGATTAGTAGACAATATAACTCAAAAAGAGATGTGCAAAGATGTCTTGTGAAATGAGATAGTAATTGTGATATTAAAAAAATAAGAGTAAAATGCCATTTTCGTCCCTGAGGGTCAGCCAGTTTTGCGACTTTCATCCAAAGGTTTGTTTGTTTCGTGTCTGCATCCAAAAGGTTTGAAATCTTGCCATTTTCACCCGGCTCGTTAACTCCATCCATTTTTCTCAATTAAGTCATGGGTATTTTCATGGTTTTTGTTAACTTAAAGGGAAATTCGGTGTTTTGAATACTTGTACATTATGCTAAATTCTTGTACATAAAGTGAAAAAAACATAATTGTACGTACCCTGTTCAGAATTGTGGAACTGCCATTGAATACAACTTAAATATGTGTACTGAGTTACCCAAATTTAACTTTAACAGGGACCATTTTCTTATTGGATTATTTCATATTTTAACTGTTCATATTGAGAGTATTACTGAAAAGTTTCTAGTTCTCTGTTGTGGCCTATGTGTTCCCAAAATCTTTAACTATTCATATTCATGTTCTACATCATTAAAGTTTTAATTTTTAAACGGTATGCAGCATGCTCCTGCTACATATGATGAAGTATTCAAGTTAATATTTGACTATATTGACCATCTTTTCCCATTGGTCCGCCCAAGAAAACTTCTGTATATGGCAATAGGTAAACGGTAAACCCCTCAAATTTCCTCTTTTTCTAATCATTCTTTAAAGTTAAACTAATAATCAGCTGTATGCACATCCAATTTGATGATGTATTTGAGTATTCTATAAAAGAGGCATGATGTTACATATGTAAAAAAGGTTAAACATTTAGTGGCGTGAAGTATGATTGTTGAGGGTAAATGAAATCTTTTTGGTATAATTTCCTTCTTAATATGTAAACAAACTGGAACATGCTATTTAGCTTCTAGCACTTGAATTGTAGCTCACAGTTGTATTTTGTTTTCTTTTCAACCAACTTGACCCATTATTACTTTTCGTTTATGATTTCTTGATTCTATTTATTGGTTGTTTTGTAGATTGAAAACTTGAACTTAGTTATCAAGGAGCTGGTTAAGGAAAAAGATGAAGAAAAAGAAAGGTTCAATGGAATTATTGTGGGGTTGTTGGCTGACAAAGAAAAAGATAAGGTGGATAAAGAATCTATGCTTGATAGAATGTCACAAATTGAAGCTATGTTAACCGCTACAGTTCGAAGATAGGCTATAAACACTTGGTTTTGAATGTTTAGATGTTTATCTTATTAGGATAATTTTAGTTATTTTATGTTTTAGTTGGTATTTTTATATGCTTTTGAAAACAAGATGTTTTATATAATTTTGGGATTTTATTAGACTTTTTTTATATTATTTGTAGTTTTATTGATATGTAATTTTGATTAAAATAGTAGGGAGAAAAAAATCAGAATTAAAAACCAATATTGTTGCAATTGTGTAAAAAAATGGTGGCTAAATGGTATCAAAACTCGCAAATTGTGTGAAAAATGATGGCTAAATGGTGACAATATGGGTGCTAAATGGTGGCAATATAGGTGGCTAAATGGTAAATGGTATTATGATGGTGGCAATATCGGTGGCTAAATGGTGGTAGTATCGGTGGCTAAATGGTATCAAAACGTGCAAAAACCAATGGTTAAATGGTGGCAAATTAGTGGCTAAATGGTATGAACACACGTCACAACTCGGTGGCAAACAAGGTGGAGCGTAGCAAACACAAAGCGGTGGCAAATAATTTTGACCAATTTTGTGGTGGTAAAAATAAGGTAGCAAAATATAAAAATGGTGGCAATAGGGCAATTGACACGGGTGTTTTTGTCACCGTATTTTCGGTGGCAAACTGGTGACAATAAGGAAATTGCTACCATTTTGTAACAAAAAATTACATGACAAAAACCATGTTTTCTAGTAGTGTTTATATATATATATATATATATTTCTATAATTATTTACCATGAGATATTCTTAGAATTATCAATTTAATAGGGTTTAATAGTTTTGTAAATGCTCATATTTAACAAATTTACTAAAATCATCTAATAATTTTTATATCGCAGATTAAATGATTATCACATATTATGATTAATTATATAAAGGAATTTACGTGTTTAATATTTCCATAGCTTCTTTACTTAAATGATTATATAAAAAAATTATGGACGATTTATATAAAATTCCCTCTACAATTATATAATCTATATAAATCAGTAAAAATATTTATAGAATTTATTTGTGAAATTCTAGTATTTTTAAATATTTAAAACATGTATAAATCCAAATTAAATTCATGAATTCCCAAAAATCAAGAAAAAAATTATATAGAAATTCCCTAGCGTTGATATAATCTGAAATAACCAATAAAAATATTTATTGAATTTATTAGAGATTATCTTGTATTTTTATTTGATTTATCTAATGATTAAAACATAAATAATTCACCAAAATTCCAATTGACATCTAAAAATCCCCAAAATTTACACACAATGTGATAATAAGATATATAACAATAGTCTACTTTCAATTTCATCAAAACATGTGTCTAAACCTAAAAGCCCTAAATCGTATGAACGAAGAACCCTAATTTCAACTAAAATTAATTTAAGATAAATTAGCCTTCTATCATAGAAATTTATAGAGGGTTTTGTAGAGAATGAAAAATAAAGTACAATAGGCTTTGGAATTACCTGAAAAGGTTAGGAATTGAAGGAGATATCCTCCGCGCAAGTTACAAGCCCTAGAATGTTCTTCGATTAAATTCGCGATGTAGAGCTAATGCAATGAAGAAATTCCAATGGGGTTTTGAATGGGTTGATCAAGAGAACATGTGATAAAATTTACAGAGGTTAATTTGATGATTTGGGTAAAACCCATTTGATGTTCTTGAAAGTGTTTTAATGGTGGTTTTGATTGGAATTTGTTTTGATTGAATATGTTGGTTATGGAACGATTAACAGTCATGTGCATAACTCTCCATAAACCTGAATGTAATGATGTCGAGATGGAACCCAAAAGTCTTGTAACGACGGTATAACCCGTCGGGTCGTACTTTGAAAAGGTTTCGGGTTACAGATATGTTGTTTAGCGAAAAGGAGAGGGACAACAAAGGACTTGCAGCTCAAGTGGTCGCGCATGTGTTTGTTTAAACGGAGTCCCCGAGTTCGAATCCCTCTCCAATCATCCTTTGCCTTTTTGTTTTTAAAATCAGCCTTCTGTGTTTATGAGAAAGATAAATCTAGCATTATCAACGTATGGCATGTAGCCCAGCTGGTATGCGTGTTAGTTGTTGTGTGAGGGGTTCCGGGTTTGAATCCTATTCCTGAACGTTTTATTTTATTTTTCTTAAATAAGTTTCAGCTTATTACAAAATAGCCCCTATACTTTCTCAAATGCTGCTAACTGAGCTTAACCATATAAAGTAACCTAGTTAACTTGTTTCTTAACTAACTTAGTTAATTAACATTAACACTATATAACTAGTAGTTTACCCGTCCGCTGTCCGGGTATATATGATTAACATCATCCAAACTCACTATATGTTTTAATATCACGATAACTACTTATCTAACTATTAAGAACATCACTAACTATGTCTATATTTAAAATAATGTTGACTTTTAATTTGATTTCGATTAATAACTACAACTCTTCTTGAATTGTCATACATACTAATTTAAAATCTTACATCTAATTCGCACAATTTAAAATATTTAATTAATTATTTGTAATTGATTAACGTAGGAATTGCTAACACCATTAAATGAAGATAAATGAGATCTATCAATGTTACATGTTTACAAAAGTATTAAAAAAAAACTATCAACACAACCAAACGTAGATTATATTTATGTCATGAGAATATTATTTAAGAACATCAATAATAGTGTCTACATTAAAGATAATAATGACTTGTAATAAATGATAAACATGCAGGATACATATACAAAAAAAGCAGATAATATTATCAAGATCTCACAAGTATATTACAAAAAAGCCAAAAAAACACAATGTATACTATAATATACAATAAATCATAAACATGCAGAATACATATACAAAAAAAAAACAATTGATGTTATCAGGATCTCCCAAGGATATTACACAAAAGTCAAAAAAACACAATATATATTATAATATACAATTTCGTTGGCAAAACACAGTGACTTATTATCCAACTATTAAGAACATCAATAACCATGTCTATATTTAAGATAATAATGACTTTTTATTCGATTGTGATTAGTAACTACAACTGTTCTTATATTCTTATACATCGAATTGTCATACGTACTAACTTAAAATCTTACATCTAATTCACACAATTTAAAATTGTTAAGTAACTATTTTAAAATTGATTAACATAGCAATTGCTAACACCATTAAATAAAAGATAGATGAGATCTATCAAAGTTAGATCAACATAAACTAAATCAATTACAATTCTCTCTATGGTCGCTCGAAGAAAAGAGAGCATATGAAGAACTAAACAGAAAAGTCGGCATCATCTGTCATACCCTGGCTTTGCGGAAGCGTGGGTTTATTTGGTGTGACTTCTTAATACCATAGCAAATATCATAACCATGCTATATGAAATAAAACATATGATGTTCATCCATTCATCAAGTTTTTAAAAGTAAACATGACAACATTGTTTAAAAGTCGACACTTAAAACAGATTACGATATGACATAATTTAAAATGTGTTCACAAGACACAACCAAAGGACATGAATAAAAACACAGTTTAAGACTTGTAACCCGTCCAGGCAAAGGTCACATTTCCTAAACTCGGATGACATCATTATTCCTACGCAGCTTGACGAGAGTGCATACCTTGCCAGATCCCCTAGTTTCCTGAAATACATGTAGTTTGAAAAATCAACAAAAAGTTGAGCGAGTTCATGTAAAAGTGAGTAAGTATAAACCTTTGTAATATGTCTGTATATATGAAAATCCCTTGTATGTAGCAATTAAGGAAAAAGAGATCACCATTGGGTTGCAAAGCCAATGATATGTGTGAAGTGATGCAGGAAGACTCAAACCTAGCAGATTTTTGCGTCGGGCTCCAAGTTACCCCATGGTCCGCATAGTTGGACTCAGGAGAGCTGGGCTCACTACACCCAAATAGATCTATCACTCATGACCCTCGGTTCTACAATGAGGATTAATGGCCCCAAGTACCACCTACCCACTCACATGATCTAAGTAGTATACCCTCCTTAAGCTAACCATACCATGTATAAAAGTGTCTGTAATTACTGTAACATGTATTCCACCCCCGAAGTATAAAAACTTAAAACAGTTAAGAGAAAAGGGGACATGAACTCACAGAAGTGCGTATCCAGAAACGTCAATCTCCAACTCTATCTGCTGCGTGACGACCTACACGTACTAATTCCTATTAGACGGATGGGCCGTGCCTTGGCTTAGGGTTTAACATTCTTGGAAAAATAGTTAGGTAACTATTCCGTAATCACATTTCTTAATTATTTTATAAGTGTATTTCCTTCCCAAGGATGGGGGTTTTTATACATGTACACGTTATAATTCCGAAAATATATTTTTAAGTCTCACTTGGAAAATCTATTTTAATCACTTGTCTAAAATGTTTTAAATTTCAAAATATATATTTTTCCCAAAAATATTATATTTTATTTCATAAGTTTTCCAAAATATTATTTCACCAAAAATACACGAATAAGAGTATTTTTCTAAAATATACATAAGTTACGTTTTAAAGTTCACGTTGTAACAATAATACTTGTGTAACTTAAATATTTATTTGGTGAGAGCGTTGGTATTATTTTGGAGTCGTAATTTCACAGTAGTTCAAGTTATATTATTTTTACCCTAAAAATAATATATTTAGATCACATAATAACAAACAATCACACAATCGTTTTATTATAAAATATATATATTCTAAATATATATTTATCAAGTTTTATTTACGAAAATCCATCTCCGGTACTTGGTAATTTTTGAAATAAAAATCATGGCGAAGTTTATTTTGAAAACCAACTTAAAAATATATTTGTAAACATTTGTTAGAAAAATATTTCTAAATGTTGAAATTCTAGAAAAATTTCGCCAGAGTTTCCTTTGTAAATGGAGGCGTCCACGCTTGCTAGTGTATTATTTTCTTTTCAAAATTTACTCAAACAATCATCAACCAACAATATACAATTTCTAATCATCAAACTTGACCAAAAATAAAGATGAACCATGAACTTGTGAACTTGAAAGTTTGTAAAAATGTGTAGTAGTTTACTAACATATTTAGTAGGTCTTGTTATCTTTAAAAATATGATTAGTTTCTTAAAAACTTTATTTTTAAAGAATGTGTATTTTCACAACTTTTAGTCATATTTCCCAAAAATATTTCTTTGTGGAATTTTCTTGTTACACAAGTGTTAATACACTTGTTTACTTACTAAAAATGTCTTTAGTTCATACAAGATCCGGGTTTTAACAAAACTAGTATTTCTCACTTAGTTCTTTCGAAAACCCACTCATAGATCTTTAGATCTACAAGTTTACATCTTTATTTTTCAAGAAAACTTATATTTATTCAAGTTCAAAGTTCATGTATGGATGGTTTCATCATCCTTCATATCTTTAACATTAACATATTACTAGTTCATGTTCTTAGACATGATCTAGCAAGTCTAGGTGATGAACCATCTTACTTCTACTAACCAACAACATGTATTAAGCATAGCAATACAAGATCAACATGTTTTAACCATACATCTTCTCATTATCCACTCTTTAGCCTTTATGTTTCAAGATTAGTTTATGTTCTTTAGTGTTTCTTAACATTTTACCATTCAATCATCTATTAACCACTAAAAATAAGAACAAGATGAAGTATTTAAGCACTTACTACTAGCAAAAGGCTAGGGAAGTTTCAAAGCGTAAAAGCGGTGGATAAAAGAAAACTAGAGTGGTCCTTGTGCTTCCGAGTGCACCAAGATTGATTGTTGGACCTCTTACACCTTTGTATGTATGTAGAACACTTGTAAGGAAGTTGGATGGTGGTGATATGGTGGATGGTGGTGGCGGCCGTGACTCAAGGAGAAGAGGGAGAGAGAGCTTTGTTGATGTTGGGTGTTTGTGATGAAAGAGAGTGATTAACTCTCATACATATTTATAAACCAATTCTCCTTTAACCATCATATAATATGCTACTTAGATATCCAACATGTGCAATTAAAATAATCAAAAGAATGTGGGGGTGTCCCCACACCTTGTAACCGTCGATTAGGGGGGGGGGGGGGTATGGGGTTGGGATGCAATGACCTAGTTACAAGTCTTAGTTAGGATCTAATGATATAATTAGTGTGTTGTTGTGTATTATATAATATAAAGTGTGTTAGGGTGTTCGGGGACCCTAACTAGTTCAGAAAAGTGAAAACAATGTGTTTGGCAATATTTTTATGTTCCGGGTAAAGTCCGGTTGTTCGGTTGGATGTTGATCCGTTAAAGTGCTAAATAAAGCCTTAAAGTGTCTTTTATATTATTTTTAGTGACACAATAAATTCCCAACACTTTGGAAAGTGTCTAGGACTATTTTACCAAGTTTTTGCACTTTACTAGCTTGGTTAAATGCTGAATTTTGGTTATATAGTGCAGAATTCTGCATTTTAAGTATCTTTTAGGCACTTCCGGGCACTATAACTATCACCTAGTGACGCAGTTTTATGGTTCTCACCTCCCTACACTCCCTACTAGTGTAGTACTTTATCTCTGGCTCATACTGGCCTCAATGACATTGTCTGTCTAGGTGCTCAGCATGTTTCTGGGTTATCCGTTTAGTGTGCTAACTGTGCTTTGTGCATCATGGTTGTCACTAAAGTTCGTGTGTAGTAAATGGAGTAACAGTATAAAATGTGATGCATGAGTATGTATGTATCAGAAAACAGAAAGCAGTTCAATCATAATTGTAATCAAGCACAGTAATTAAGCACTAATTAAATATTAATTAATTGTACAGATGCCTGTAAATGTGTGGGTTGTCACATCATCAGTGATAACAATTACAAGCGAACCTGGAGCAGCATCGGATAGCTTGATGAAGTCCTCCACTCTCCCCCATTAGATTTCAAGAACAACACATAAGAGTTTATCACATAACTGTTGAAACAGGATCAGAAAATCGCGTGGAAGAAGGCGAGAGTCGTTGAAATCTTAGGAAGTGTTAATTGTAGCATATAATATTTTATACATATTTCACTCTTTAATATTTCTTTATATTTAATTTAATAAAATTAATATCCATTGGATACAAAGTAAACACAATGACAAGAACACATAACATAATGTATAGAAAACCCACCTAGTTGCAAAACACAATAATCAGACGCAATAACACAATATATAGAATCAGTTGCAATACCATGGCTAATATTAACACTATCCATACCACCAATATTCAAGTATTTCTTTATTTAGTTAAACAAACAATAAAATATAAAAGATAATAAAAAGATACGCAATCAACATCATATCTATCACAATCAAAACAACTTTATCATCAACGGCGTTTCATATCTCCTTGAAGATCATCGCCGCCGAAGATTTGATCGACAAAAAGGTAACTTCCGATTGTAAATCTTAACGGTTTAATTTCTATTTGATTTCTAAACCTCTGTTAGATACTTAATCAGCGACATATGATGGTTACTGTGGCGAATAACTTGTTTGTAGACGTCAAATCTGATTTTAGGTTTCAATCATCTTCAACCTCTCATGTGTTATGTATAGTTGATATATATATCTTATGTATTGCATGTTATAGACATTGTCGAACTAATGTTTACAATATAATGATAATAATATATGAAAAAGTTGCAATCAAACAATGGTGTTAGGATTAGCTTATTTTGGGGCAACTTATGACTTATTGACTTATAAAAGTTAATAAGTTGTTTTTTGAGTGTTTGGGTTAGCTTATTTTAAAGGGTTTTGTGTGTTGACAAGCCATTTTTGAGAAGTCAGAATTTCTAACTTCTCACTTATATAAGTTAATAAGCCATTTTTAAGAAGGAATCCCAAACACACACTGATGAAAACATATGATTCTGTTATAATTTTTTTTTATTTTTGGGGTTCCTTCTCTAAAAGTACTTATTAACTTATATAAGTCATAAGTAAGGAGTTACAAATACTAACTTATCAAAAACAACTTCTCAACACACAAAAATAACTTAAATAAGCTAACCCAAACACTATAAACACAACTTACTAAATTTTATAAGTCATTAAGATATAAGTTGCTCCAAAATATCCTAACCCATGTACGATTACACGAAAAGAGATATTTTACGAATATATATATATATATATATATATTGAAACGGTATACAGAAGAGATCTATTGCACATTATGAATTTGGAATAATATTCTCATGACATAAGATTACATTTTAACACATTGTGTATTAATACTAACAGTTAATATTAAATGTTATATATCACAGGTATACAAAAATGATTACGCCCTGCCTGTCTCTATTACAAGACCCTAAATCATTGAAACTGGTATGCTGTAATGCCTTCAATAAGTAAGTGTAAACTTCATTACGTAAACTGAAATTAGTAAATGTAACTACAGGCATTACCAATTGAGTTTTTAAAGCTTGTGGGAGGAGATTAATGGAACCGGACAAAGGTAACGATAAATCATGAAAGCGGAATAAGCTGTACAACATTGTACAACATGGCTAAGAAGTGTAAGAGGTGAAAGTGTTGTCACTGACGGATGGATAAGTATTGTAAAAGGTCTGAAATTGACAAAGAACACCTTATTGGTTTTGAGGATAATCAAAGAAAAATGTCTACAAATACATTATTTCCTAGAAAACGTTTGTGATGAATCGTTCTTGACAGTCAACCGTTACGGAGATTTAAAGATCATAGTAAGTATAGTTATATGTTAGTAGGAATTTGTTTTTTGTTATACTTGGCAAATGGAATAAATGAATATATGTTTATAAAATATTACACAACTTTTCAGGTCATTCCAGAAGCTTATGTGAACAAATTTTACTGTTACTGGCCAGTAAAAGATTCTTATAACATATACGCAGTAGGTCAGTGTTGGAAAGTTGAGACCGAAAAATAAATGCATGCTACGTTTTTGCTAAAGGGTATCTGGAGATGTTTGAATATATTGACATAGAAGACGGTGATATACTGATGTTGATGAAAACATACAGCGAATAGTTTGACTTGACACTTTATCGTAGCGGAGTTGAGGTTATTTTTAGAAAGAAGGAGACAACTAAAGACAACTCAGTTGTTGAAATACCTAAACACACATACTATGAACACTTCAACTCTGTAAGTAATTTAAAGTAAGTTAAAATGGTTTGCTAGTCAATACGACTTATTTACGGATGTTATCGTATAACAGATCTTCACTGATCAAGAAGACTCAATCGACCAATTGATTACTAGGGTAATGAGTTTACATATTTTTACAATACAATATATTGATCCTCAGATGTTAATGAATTTTAAAAGTCTTGGATGCAGATGAATGATGAGAAACATGAAGTGAATAAGAAAAGTGTTGAAAAAGAAAAGTTGAAGTCTGAAAGAAAGAGTTTTGTAAGTGAAGGAAATAACAACCAGACAAAAGAAGATGTAAGTCTTTGAAACATAATAACGGATAAGTTATTTGTTCATATTATTATACATACTTAGTTGACGATTGTAGTTTAATTTGCTTTAATGTTACGGGCTGTAATAACAGGTTAAAAAGAAAGGTAAACAGATTGCATCCGATTCTACATCTGAAGAACCTAAACAACTGATATGCTGTACAACTTATGATCATTCTACCGTGTCAGCAACTGGACGACAAACACTAGATCGTTTGGTAAGTTAAGCATAAGTTAAGAAAATATTCCAATAAATATTTCTTATACATTAACATATATACTATATATATTTATATATTGAAAGGAAATGCATGTTTGAAATGATAAGGTTAACAAAAACGGGAAAAGAAGTCGGATGGCGTTGAAGGTAAGCAATGAAGACGAAAAACGTGTTGCACATCAAAATTATGATCAAGAAAGTGGTGCGTATCAATTCAACAGGAAAGCAAATTATCGAATGGTATGTCATTTCTGTTATTTAATGAGAACAATTTACAACACCATTCATGAGGCTATTTATACGTACAGAATTACCAGTTAAACACATAACAATTGAACTTGGTTTGCAACAAAAAACCTTAAAACAGTTGTTTTTTTTTCTAAACAATAAAGTATAACTTCACTTATAACCTTCATAGAATAACTATAATAGATAATAGATACTAAATTATGTTTATTCGAAAATTAACAATTGATATTTGTTGCTGCTGACAATTATATCCAACACGACTAATATACTTGTTAACTCTAACATCAATGCATCAATTACCTCTAGAAGTTGTAAACAGGGCAAGGCTAACAAAGAAGGTGCATCAGATGAATGTCAGAAACATGGATGGGAAAACAGTTGTGAAGATAGTTAAGCGACAGAAGGACGGAAATGGATTTAGGTATGCGATTGAAGGGTGGCCAAGTTTCATAAAGGAAAATGATATTAGCGCGGGTGACAATATGCATTTAACCTATGTAGAATCAGGAAACCTCCTCTTGTTGACGCATGTGGATGCAGTCACCCAAGCTTAACAGTTAACGTTATCTGCTAATGATGCAGATGTCTGCGTATATAAACTAATGCCCTTTGTCGGCATCATTTGATGGTTTTTGGTTGGACATGTTGGTACAGTTTATTGTGTTTTTTTGGTTGGTTGGTAGTCTAACCTTGATGACAATTATTAGTATATTAGGGCATGGATGACATATTTTTTTTAGAATTATAATTTGTAAACGGTAGTCGAAGTTCATATTTATTTATAAATTTAGTTGTGTTTTCCTGTATACAACATTAGAAGTCTTATTGGTAATATTTCCATAATCCAAATACACTGCATATTTTAATATCATAATGACTTCTTATCCAACTATTAATAATATCAATAAGTGTCTCCATATTTAAGATAATAATGACTTTTTTATGCGATTGCGATTAGAAACTACAACTATTCTTTTATTGTCATACATCAAATTGTGATACATACTAAATTAAAATCCTACATCTAATTCGCACAATTTAAAATGAATTAGTTATTTGTAAATTGATAAACGAAGAAATTAATAACACCATTAGATGAACTTAGATAACATATATGAAAGTTAGATGTTTACAAAGTGTTAAAAAAGCTACCGATGACAAACAAACGTTGATTATATTTATTGGCATAAAATATTACACACCAAACATATTATAAACATAATAGAACAATTAAAATAACACGTTAATTTTGAATATTGATTCTCCATATACAAAAAAATACCAACCAAAAAAACAACCACAAACATAATACTATGTGTATAACACAATGATAACAACAAACAACTAAATACAAAACCATAACTAAACATGTGGTGAAACTACAGTTTCAATATAGCTTGCACCTACAATGCCTTGTGTAAAGATGATAGGAAAAAAACCATGCATCTTCTTTGCCCTTACATTTATCTGAGCAACATCACCCCATTCATGTACTATAATTAATTTGTTATTTCCATCACTGTAGTGCATAGATGACCCTATCATCAACGACATAAACACACGGGGTACAAAAGACACCACTTTCGACCAAGTATTATTTTGTAGACGCCACAATTGAACATCTACACTACACATTCCAATACTAACCACCATATGAAGTTCATCTCGTATAGTCACCAACTGACCTATAGATTCCACACTCAATGTATCTGGGTAACCTACATTTTCTATTACCTTCGACTCAACATCCAAACGAAGAACCGTTGTGTTACCCATACACCAGAATTTGGTCAGTACAAAATACAAACTGTCACACCCTGACTTTTGCGGAAGCGTGGATTAATTTGGTGTGACTTCTTAATACCATAGCAACAATCATAACAATGCTATATGATAAAACAGAAGATGTTCATCCATTAATTAAGTCTTACAAAATACCAAACATATTTGTCTTGAAAACGTTGTTACCAAAATAAATTACAAACCATGAAAATGTTTAACCGAGTTCATAAGACTCCACAAAGACTTAAAATAAAACCCCAGTATAGAAACATGTATTCCGTCCAGGAAAGGAATACATCCCCTAAACTCCCAACTACCATGGATAACATCCTTTATTCGAACGCAGCTTGACACATATGCAGACACTTGCCAGATCCTTTTAGTTTCCTAAAATACATGTAGTTTGAAAAATCAACAAAAAGTTGAGCGAGTTCATGTGTATGTCTGTGAGTATAAACCGTTAAAATATGTCTGTATGTATGAAAGTCCCTGGTATGTAGCAATAAGGAAAAAGAGATCACCAATGGGTTGCAAAGCCACTGGTATGTGTGAAGTGATGCAGGAAAACTCAAACCTAGCGGATTTGCACCGGGCTTCCGGCTGTAAGACACAGTCACCACTATGGGCCGCCCCGGCCTCATGGGTGTGGGCTCGCTACACCCAAATAGATCTATCACTCATGTCCCTCGGTCCTACGACGAGGATTAATGGCCTTAAGTGTTGTGCCCACCACTCACATGATCTAAGTAGTATACCCTCCTTAAGCTAACCATACCATGTATAAAAATGTCTGTAATAATTGTAACATGTATTTCACCCCCGAAGTTATAAAACTGAAAACAGTTAAGAGAAAAGGGGGACATAAACTCACTGTAGTTCGTCTCCTACTAGTAACTCATACTTTGTCAGCAATACAACGACCTACAACGTACTAATATCTATTAGACGAACGGGCCGTGCCTTAGTTTAGTATTAATGTTTTTGGAGTTACGTTTCTTCGGAATTATTCCAAGTTATAACTTCTTGTTAAAATAATAATAATTATTTTAACTTACATTATATTTTTAGGTTTTGAAATAATAGTTAGACAACTATTTCGTATTCATACTTCTCAAGTATTTTATATGCGTATTTCCTTCCCAATGATGGGGGGTATTTTATACATGTATTTTTGTGATTTAAAGTCTTGATATTATGTGCTCTTAAGTCCCACTTTAGAAAAGTATATGATAACTTAGTTGTCAAAAATAATGTGTTTCCAAGAAAATAAACATTTGTCCCAAAATTTATATATTCTCCAAATATACTAGGAAAATATATTATAACTTCTCAAAATAATATAATTTCTACTTGTCCAAAAATATGTTATACTTTGTGATAAAATTATATTTTTCATTATCCATCAAGAATATACTTGTGACGGTATTTTGTAAAGTTATATTATTTTTCTCTAAGTAATATAACTACTTCACAAATCAAACAAATATTCACAAAAACGTTTTAGTATAAAATATATATTCTAAATATATATTTATCCGCTTTTATTTAAGAAAACCCACCTCCGACACTTTGAAATCTTGTAACAAAACTTATGGCGAGGTTTATTTTGAAAGATAATGTTTAAAACATCTTTGTAAACACTTGTTAGAAAATAATTTTCCAAGTGTTTATATTTTTAGAAAATTTCGCCATAGTTTCCCCTAAAAAAGGAGGTGTCCATGCTATTAAGCATATCATTTTCTTTTCAAAATCAATCAACAATCAATCCTCAAACAATTTTTCATCACCAAGAGCAAAAACTATATGTGTTACATATTAATCATGAACTTGATATATCACAAAAATGCGTAGTAACTTAGTAAAGCGTTTAGTGGACTTAGTTACCTTCCAAAGCGTATTTACTTTTGTAAAAATCTCATTCTCGGGATTTTTAGATGTTCACAACTTGTGAACACATTTTACAAAAAAATATTTATTTACCACATTTTCATGTCTCACTAGCATCCATATGCTTATTTCTTTCCAAAAATAGTGTAAGAATCATGATCGTTTAAAAACCGTCTTTTAAACTTGGTTTATTTAGAAAAGTCTCTTGTAATTCTCGGATCTATATGATCACCAACTCATTTTGTTCACTATATTTCAAGAATCATTTTTATCAAGTTCATTATTAACTAGAAGATGATTACTTCATGTATCACATAATCACTTCCTAATCTTGTTAAATCATGTTTCTAAACATTATTTAACAAGTTCCATGTGGTGATTAACATCCCATAACCAAGAATCAATAAGAAGTTAACAACATAATCACAACAACATCCTACTAACAATATTTCATTATGTTTCATCTTTATGTAAAGCTTTATGTTCATGTTTCTTGTTTAAACCTTTTAGTGTTCTTGTGATATTCATCATACTACATCTTTTAACTACTCAAAATAGAAGTGAACAAAGGTTAAACAAGGACTTACAACTAGCTCAAAGGCTAGGGAAGTTATCTAGTGAAAAACGAATGGTGAAAATGTTGTGAGAAAGCAAGTAATGAAGCTCCTTGATGATCCACAAGCTTCAAACTTCACAAAGCACCTCCGAACACATGAATGGAGCTTGAAATGGATGGATATGGTGGTGTTAAGGTGGTGGTGGTGGCGGTTGAAATGTGAGCCGAGAGGGAGAGAGGAGAGTGTGAGGGATGGTGTGATCTTGAGTACATATGGAATGGTAAGGTGATCTTACACACCATACTTATAAAGATCTCAAACTAATATCTTGTACAAGAAATCAAGTAAGGATCAAATAAAATATTTAGATAAAATCTTGGAAGTATGGTGTTAGGAATGGTGGTGATGGCCGATTAGGCCTAGGGGGGAGGGGGTCTAGATGAAACTTATAACTAGTTGGTTAATATTTGTTCAAAACCAAGTATATGGTTACATATGTTAGTTACTAGAGAATTTAGTGGGTGTTATGGTGTACGGGGATCATAATTAGCCAAGAAATAATGAAACAATGTGTTTGGCAAAATTTTGGTGTTCCGGGTAACGTCCGATTGTTCGGTTAGATACCGTTCCGTTAAAGTGTTAAGTTATACCGTAAAGTGTCTTTTATATATATATTTTTGTAACACTTTTAATTCCCGGCACTTAGGAAAGCATACAGGACCATTTAGTCAATTTTCTGCACAAAACTAGCATGTTAAAAGCTGAATTTTTGCTAAAAATGCAGAATTCTGCACTTAAAGTGAGTTTTAGGCACTTCCCGGCACTCAAACTATCACCTAGTGACGCAGTTTTATGGTCCTCACTTCCCTACACACCATACTAGTGTAGTACTTTGCCCCTGGCCCATACTGGGCCTCAAAACACTGTCTGTCTATTTACTGGCACTGTCAGTATGTTTCTGCGTTATCCGCTAACTGTGCTAACTGTGCTTTGTGCATCAAGTATGTCACTAAAGTTTGTATGTAATAAATGGAGTGACAGTATGAAATGTGATGCATATGTATGTTACAGAAATCAGAAAGCAGTTTACGTCATCAGTTGTAATTAAGCACAGTCATTAAGCATGTAATTGAAATTAATTAATCGTACGGATACCTGTAATTATGAGGGTTGTCACATTCTCCCCCCCCCCCCGTTAAGGAAATTTCATCCCGAAATTTAAGTTCTGCTTCTAGTTGCAGGGGTCTTGGGGAACAAATGTGGGTATTTTTCCTTCATTAGATCCTCACGTTCCCATGTGAATTATGGGCCATGCCGTGCATTCCATCGAACCTTGACGAGTTTGACACTACTCCTGTGTGTTTTGTTAATCTTCTAATCCGTAACCTCAACTGGTTCTTCAATAAAGTGGAGTGTGTCATCAACATGAATTTCGTCGGTAGGAATGACCACGGTTTCTTGTGTTGGACTCTTTTTCAAGTTGGATACATGAAATGTATCGTGAACGCCATTTAGTTCAGCAGGTAAATCCAACTTGTATGCTACAAGACCAATCCTGGATTTTAAATGGACCAATGTATCTGGGATTCAACTTCCCATGCTTCCCAAAGCGTGCCACACCCTTCCAGGGTGAAACCTTCAACAATACCATATCTCCTACCTCAAATTCCAGAGGTTTTCTTCTGTGGTCCGCATAACACTTTTGTCGATCGTGAGCCGCTTTGATGCGTTCTTGGATCTGCATAATCTTGTCTGTCGTTTCCTGAACCAATTCCGAACCGACCAGCTGTCTATCACCCGCATCAACCCAGCATAAGGGTGATCGACACTTACGCCCATAGAGAGCTTCGAACGGTGCGGCTTGAATGCTTGCGTGATAACTATTATTGTATGAAAATTCAACCAGTGGTAGGTGAGTGTCCCAACTTCCACCTAAATCCATAATGCAAGCTCGCAACATGTCTTCTAACGTTTGAATCGTCCGTTCGCTCTGTCCGTCTGTCTGTGGATTGCCAAAAGCTTGATACGAATCTTCCATCTCTATCAGAGATAATTGAGAGAGGCACTCCATGCCATGCAACAATCTCTCTCAGGTATATCTCAGCAAGTTTGCTCGTGTTATCTTTTTCTCTGATCGGCAAAAAGTGTGCGGACTTGGTCAAACGGTCCATGATTACCCAAATTGTATCGTGACCTCTGGGTGTCCTTGGCAATTTCGTTATAAAATCCATGGAAATCTGTTCCCACTTCCACTGGGGTATTTCAGGTTGTTGCAAGAGGCCTGAAGGTTTCTGATACTCGGCCTTTACTTTGGCGCAAGTCAAACATTTGCCAATATATATCGCAACGTCGCCTTTCATCCTCGGCCACCAATAGAAATCCTTTAAATCTTGGTACATTTTTCCGATCCTGGGTGGATCGGTACCGTGACTTGTGAGCCTCATAAAAAATAACGTCTCTCAGACCACCAAAGAAAGGAACCCAAATTCTTCCCAAGAAACATAACGTTCCATCCTCCTTTGGTACCAATTGCTTCTCCACTCCCCGGAGATATTCATTCTCAAGATTTTCCCTTTTAAGAGCTTCTCTCTGCGCGGCACGAATGCACAACGAGAGGTCTGTCTGAACAATCATTTCCAAAGCCCTAACCCTTATGGGCTTAATCCTTTCTTTCCGACTTAAGGCATCGCAGACTACATTCACCTTCCCCGGGTGATACTTGATTTCACAATCATAGTCGTTCAATAGTTCTACCCAACGTCTCTGTCTCATGTTAAGCTCTTTTTGGTCGAATATATGCTGCAGGCTCTTGTTATCAGTGAAGATTGTGCACCGCGTGCCGTACAAATAATGTCGCCAGATCTTCAATGCAAATACCACTGCGCCTAACTCCAAGTCATGCGTGGTGTAGTTTTTCTCGTGAACCTTCAGCTGGCACGAAGCATAGGCTATAACTTTTTGTCGCTGCATTAGCATGCAGCCTAAACCTTGACACGAGGCGTCGCAATATACCACGAAGTCGTCCGTGCCTTCGGGTAGAGATAAGATTGGTGCGTCACAAAGTTTGTTCTTCAACAATTGAAATGCTTCTTCTTGTTTGACTCCCCAATCAAACTTCTTATCTTTTTGTGTGAGAGCAGTCAGAGGTTGAGCGATTTTCGAGAATCCTCAATAAATCTGCGATAATAGCCCGCCAAACCTAGGAACTGTCGAATCTCGGTTGGCGTCTTTGGAGTCTCCCAATTCTTGATTGCCTCAATCTTTGTAGGATCCACATGAATTCCATTTCCATTAACCACATGACCAAGAAACTAGACTTCCCGTAACCAGAACTCGCACTTCGAGAACTTCGCGTATAACTTTTCCTTCTTAAGCAGCTCCAAGATAGCCCTTAGATGTTGCCCATGATCCTCTTTCGTCTTTGAGTAGATTAAGATGTCATTAATAAACATGATTACAAACTTATCAAGGTAGGGCTTACAGACTCTGTTCATCAGATCCATGAACACAACTGGCGCGTTTGTCAACCCGAACGGCATAACCAGGAACTCGTAATGTCCATAGCGAGTCCTAAAGGCCATCTTTGGGATGCTCTCCTCTTGGATCCTCAACTGGTGATAACCCGATCGAAGGTCGATCTTTGAGTAAAAACTCGAACCTTGTAATTGGTGGAACAGGTCATCGATTCTTGGCAAAGGAAATCTGTTCTTAATTGTCAACTTGTTCAGCTCCCGGTAGTCAATACACATGTGGAAGCTACCATCCTTCTTCTTGACAAACAAAACTGGAGCTCCCCAAGGTGAGAAGCTTGGCCTGATGAATCCCTTGTCTAACAACTCCTAAAGTTGCGTCGACAACTCCTGCATTTCCAAAGGTGCAAGTCTATAAGGTACCTTAGCCACAGGCGCGGTGCCTGGAATCAAGTCAATATGGAACTCGACTTGTCTTTGTGGCGGCAATCCTGGCAAGTCTTCTGGAAAGACTTCAGGATATTCCTTTACGACTGGAATGTCTTCTATCTTTGGCTCAGCGTCCTCCTTATCCATGATGTGCGCCAGGAAGGCAACACATCCCTTCTTCAAACATTTTCTAGCCTTCAAGCAGCTAATGATCCTTAAGGGCGTATCACGCTTCTCTCTGTGTACCACAATTGTTTCTCCATTCTCCATTGGGATGCGAATGGTCTTCTCGTGACATACAATTTCGGCTCTGTTGCTTGACAACCAATCCATTCCCACTACCACGTCGAAGCTTCCTAACTTGACTGGTAGTGGATCCAGTGTAAATTCGTGTCCTCCCAGCTCTATCACGCATCCTCTGATGACTTCATTCGTTTCAACTAGCTTTCCATTAGCCAGTTCAATTGAGTATGGAATATCTAACTTACTAGCAGTTAACCCAAGCATATTCTTAAATTCTAGTGATACAAAACTATAGTTGGCACCAGTGTCAAATAGAACAGATGCAAAGCGTTGATTTATAGGGAACGTACCAGTGACAACATTCGGGTCCTGGCGTGATTTCCTCGCTCCAATGTTGAATACCTTCCATGAGCTTGATTGAGTTTTGGGCATTCACGCTTGAAGTGCCCGACGTCTCCGGAGTTAAAGCATCCCGGTCCTCGACCGTTACCATCTCCATTACCTCCTTGATTGTTGTTTTGATTGCGGTTACCATTTCCTGCTTGATTCCCGAAGTTACCGCGTTTACCATTTCCGCCGTTGCGGTTCCCATTCCCGTTACCTCCACGGTTGTTGTTACCAAATCCCCTTTGGCCACCACGGCCAGTACCAACCCAACAAGTGTCTTTTAAATGACCAATTTTCCCACAGGATTCACATTTTCTAACTCTGCACTGGCCAGCATGATGATACTGGCATAATTCACATTTGGGCAGAGCGCCCATGTATCCTTTCCCTTTGACTTCAACACCATACTTAGCTTCAGCTGGGGGGTTCACATCCATCCTCTTGTTGGCACTGTCGGTACTCTTTTTAAAGTTGGAGAATTTCCTCTTGTTCTCCCCTGGCCATTCAACATGAGTTTCTTTCTTTTTCGGTTCAGAAGTTGAAAACTTGTTCAATCTGATGGCTTCCTCTGTAAGTGCCACACTGAGATTAATGGCTTCGGTAATCGTTGGAGGCTTGGACGTGGTTACCATACTCATGATCTGGGGTGCCAATCCACAGATGAAACGCTCAATGCGTTTAAATTTAGGATCAACCATATACGGCACAACGCGTGACAAGTCGTGGAACCTTTGGACATATTCAGCAATTTTTTGGGCCGTCCATTTTTAGGTTCCAGAATTCCGTCTCCAGCTTCTGTATTTCGGCCCGTGAACAGTATTTCTTCCGCATGAGCTCCTTCAGCTCAGCCCATGTCAGTGCATACGCCGCCGCTTCTCCTAGGGTTTGGACTTGCAGGTTCCCCCAGTACAAAGCACCATCAAGAAAGAGTCCTGAGACGTAAGTAACTTGGTTTTCAGGAGCACACTTGCTCATCCTTATTACCGGGTCCGCCTTATCCGTCCATCTGACGAAAGCAACAGCACCCCCAGTTCCGTCGTAGTTTAAGGGCTTACAATCCAGAAATTGTTTGTAGGTACAGCCATTGGGTGGGTTGTTGTTTCTGGAGGTATTCTCGCTGGTCTCTGCACGGGAGGCCTCATTATCTGCTATTGCCTTTGAGATACGTTCCTGTAATTCTGCCTCAGTAGTAGGCAAACGTGGGTCTCGTCGTGGAGGCATCTTCTAAAAGAAGATCATATTGGTCAGGTCATAGTGAGTATAGTAATTAAGTAATATGCGTATGTAATAACATCCATCAACACAATAACACATAACATCCCATGTCATAACACAAAGCAAATAATCCAACAACGCATGTAATGAGAATACTGCGATTGAGCTATCATATAATCCAGACCACAAATACTGTTTACAAGTTTTACAAATGTAACATACATCAAAAGAGACTAAGGGTCACATCACCCTTGTCTGAATCATCTACAACATACAACAACCAAAATTCAAATATCAAAAGTCATAAGTCTTCATGTGGTCTTCAAAATGCTGTGCAGTCAGGCTCAATAGCTGAATTCTCCCCAAAAACATGATACCTGCAACAAACCAAAAATCCTCAAGCTGATGGGGGAGGAGGAGGAGGGAAGAAAAGAAAACGGCGCAAATGCACCCAATCCTCCTCTAGTGCGTGGACAACGCGCAACATGTAAGCAATCTGCTGCTCCGGAGTGAGGAAGTGGACTTCAGAATCCGGGTGTAATGGAAGAGGAGCTGGTGGTGTAGCAAATGGAGACTGACAATGACAAGGGGAGGACGCGGAATCCTCTCCAGCTTCTGGACTCGTCGGCTCAACACATCCTGCTGTAACTGCAGGGATATAAGTATGTCATCCGCTGTGTACCCAACATGAAAAGGATGGTATGGATCTGACAATGGCATGACATTGGTCGAAGACCACATAAATGGCTCGCTCGAGGGTACAAAGGGAGATGCGGTGTGTGTAGCCGGTGCAAAAGGGGGCATAAATGGAATGGCTGCTGTCATAGGTGGCATGTGATCGTGTTGCTGTGTAAAAGGTCCTCCCCCTGGACGGGGAGGACGAATGTCCTGGAGGAAAGTGATGGGTAAATCTGTGCGGTGGACGTCCGATACGTGAGGGTGAAACTGTGGGACGTCGGCGGGTGCAAAAACAGGTTCAGCAGGGGGAGTGACTGGTAGAACAAATGGAGGATTGTCATCATCATCATCATCCTCAATCCACCTGTTACGGGTGTCAGCAAATCTAGGATCGATGTGAGTGGCAAAAGGTGCTCGGTCAACAAATACTGGCATGGGGTCAGGCAGAGGTGCCACGACTGGAACCTCAACAACTGGCGGTGCAATGACGGGAGCATCAATAACTGGTGGTGCAATAATGGGAGCATCAATAACTGGTGGTGCAATAACTGGAGCATCAATAACTGGTGGTGCAATAACTGGAGCATCAACATGAATAGGGTCGTGCACTGGTAAAGGGTCGAGAGCAAGAACAGGCTCTGGTACTATATCGGACTCTGGATCGGCGGGAGCAGGCTCATGATTAGCAGGCATGTCAAGAAGATGATCATCGGGAAGAACAGGAGCCTCAGCAGGCTGCTCCTCGAGGATAAACTCGTCCTCCTGGTCTGGCTCGTGATCGAGTGGGAAAATGGGGTCAAACTCGTCCTCAAACTCGACATCCTGGTCATCTCGTGTGGAAAACCAGGGATGAACCCGAAACCTAGTGGCAGAACGGGCGCCTCAGACATAGCCGTATCGGAGTCGGTGTCGGTGGGGTATCGCTGTAACCCCAGCGCATGGAGAGTAGAGGAAGACACTGATTCAAAAGAGTCTGAAACAGACAAATCAGAATGAACCTCTATATCGGGAAGCTCATCGACAGGGACAATAGGGTCATCAACTGGGATATTAGCCGGTGGTATATCGTCATCCGACACATAATCGAGAGGCAAATCCTCCACGGGAAATGCAGCGAGGGGGATAGGTGCAGGGATCTGAACAAGGGGTAGATCCCCATCAAGAATACCATCAGCGGGCTGAACATCGTCTATGAAATCCGGCAAAGCAAAAGGCTAGAAATCGTCATCATCACTGCTGTCAGTATCAGATGTATAAATCTCGGGATCTGTGGGCATCGGATCATCTGGATCTACTGCTATAGGATCTAGTGTGCCAGAAACTCCACTCGAAGAAGACATGATGTCTGTAACAAAACCACCACGATAATTGCACATATATCAACAATTATCAAATAAGTATGTAAGTCACAACAATGCAAGCAAGTAATCATCCAAGTCTTCCCCAGACTATCCCACCCAGTCTCTTAGACAGGACTCCCTTGTCTCTAAGACTAACTCCCCGGCCTCTAAGACCAACTCCCAGTCTCTAAGACTAATCCCATAGTCTCTAAGACCAACTCCCTGGTCTCTAAGACCAAACCTCCCAGTTTCTAAGACTAACTTTTCCCCAGCCTCTAAGGCTGAACCTTCCCAATCTCTAAGATTGAACCCCTCAGTCTTTAAGACTGAACCTCCCCAGCCTCTAAGGCTGAACATCCCTCAGTCTCTAAGACTGAATAAATCTGAAATGTGTATTTGTGCCTTTTGTAAAAACGTTTGTACCCTGGATCTGGATGCTTTGTGTATGCAATGTAAAAATGTTTTCGTGAGAGCCCTGATGATCATAGTCTAGACTCGAGAAAGAATCCTAGTTCACTATGATCGAGGCTCTGATACCAAGCTGTCACACCCTGACTTTTGCGGAAGCGTGGGTTAATTTGGTGTGACTTCTTAATACCATAGAAACAATCATAACAATGCTATATGATAAAACAGAAGATGTTCATCCATTAATTAAGTCTTAGAAAATACCAAACACATTTGTCTTGAAAACGTTGTTACCAAAATAAATTACAAACCATGAAAATGTTTAACTGAGTTCATAAGACTCCACAAAGACTTAAAATAAAACCCCGAGTTTAGAAACATGTATTCCGTCTAGGAAAGGAATACATCCCCTAAACTCCCAACTACCATGGATAACATCCTTTATTCGAACGCAGCTTGACACATATGCAGACACTTGCCAGATCTTTTTAGTTTCCTGAAATACATGTAATTTGAAAAATCAACAAAAAGTTGAGCGAGTTCATGTGTATGTCTGTGAGTATAAACCGATAAAATATGTCTGTATGTATGAAAGTCCCTAGTATGTAGCAATAAGGAAAAAGAGACCACCAATGGGTTGCAAAGCCACTGGTATATGTGAAATGATGCAGGAAAACTCAAACCTAGCGGAGTTGCACCGGGCATCCGGCTGTAAGACACAGTCACCACTATGGGCCGCCCCGGCCTCATGGGTGTGGGCTCGCTACACCAAATAGATCTATCACTCATGTCCCTCGGTCCTACGACGAGGATTAATGGCCTTAAGTGTTGTGCCCACCACTCACATGATCTAAGTAGTATACCATCCTTAAGCTAACCATACCATGTATAAAAATGTCTGTAATAATTGTAACATGTATTTCACCCCCGAAGTTATAAAACTAAAAACAGTTAAGATAAAAGGGGGACATGAACTCACTGTAGTGCGTCTGCTGCTCGTAACTCAGACTTTGTCAGCAATACAACGACCTACAACGTACTAATGTCTATTAGACGAACGGGCCGTGCCTTAGTTTAGTATTAATGTTTTTGGAGTTACGTTTCTTCGGAATTATTCCAAGTTATAACTTCTTGTTAAAATAATAATAATTATTTTAACTTACATTATATTTTTAGGTTTTGAAATAATAGTTAGACAACTATTTCGTATTCATACTTCTCAAGTATTTTATATGCGTATTTCCTTCCCAAGGATGGGGGTATTTTATACATGTATTTTTGTGATTTAAAGTCTTGATATTATGTGCTCTTAAGTCCCACTTTAGAAAAGTATATGATAACTTAGTTGTAAAAAATAATGTGTTTCCAAGAAAATAAACATTTGTCCCAAAATTTATATATTCTCCAAATATACTAGGAAAATATATTATAATTTCTCAAAATAATATAATTTCTACTTGTCCAAAAATATGCTATACTTCGTGATAAAATCATATTTTTCATTATCCATCAAGAATATACTTGTGACGGTATTTTGTAAAGTTATATTATTTTTCTCTAAGTAATATAACTAGTTCACAAATCAAACAAATATTCACACAAACGTTTTAGTATAAAATATATATTCTAAATATATATTTATCCGCTTTTATTTAAGAAAACCCACCTTCGACACTTTGAAATTTTGTAACAAAACTTATGGCGAGGTTTATTTTGAAAGATAATGTTTAAAACATCTTTGTAAACACTTGTTTGAAAATAATTTTCCAAGTGTTTATATTTTTAGAAAATTACGCCATAGTTTCCTTTAAAAACGGAGGTGTCCATGCTATTAAGCATATCATTTTCTTTTCAAAATCAATCAACAATCAATCCTCAAACAATTTTTCATCACCAAGAGCAAAAACTATATGTGTTACATATTAATCATGAACTTGATATATCACAAAAATGCGTAGTAACTTAGTATAGCGTTTAGTGGACTTAGTTACCTTCCAAAGTGTATTTACTCTTGTAAAAATCTCATTCTCGGGATTTTTAGATGTTCACAACTTGTGAACACATTTTACAAAAATATTTATTTACCACATTTTCATGTCTCACTAGCATCCATATGCTTATTTCTTTCCAAAAATAGTGTAAGAATCATGATCTTTTAAAAACCGTCTTTTAAACTTGGTTTATTTAGAAAAGTCTCTTGTAATTCTCAGATCTATATGATCACCAACTCATTTTGTTCACTATATTTCAAGAATCATTTTTATCACGTTCATAATTAACTAGAAAATGATTACTTCATGTATCACATAATCACCTCCTAATCTTGTTAAATCATGTTTCTAAACATCATTTAACAAGTTCCATGTGGTGATTAACATCACATAACCAAGAATCAATAAGAAGTTAACAACATAATCATAACAACATCCTACTAACAATATTTCATTATGTTTCATCTTTATGTAAAGCTTTATGTTCATGTTTCTTGTTTAAACCTTTTAGTGTTCTTGTGATATTCATCATACTACATCTTTTAACTACTCAAAATAGGAGTGAAAAAAGGTTAAACAAGGACTTACAACTAGCTCAAAGGCTAGGGAAGATCTCTAGTGAAAAAAGAATGGTGAAAATGGTGTGAGAAAGCAAGTAATGAAGCTCCTTGATGATCCACAAGCTTCAAACTTCACAAAGCACCTCCTAACACATGAATGGAGCTTGAAATGGATGGATATGGTGGTGTTAAGGTGGTGGTGGTGGCGGTTGAAATGTGAGCCGAGAGGGAGAGAAGAGAGTGTGAGGGATGGTGTGATCTTGAGAAGATATGGAATGGTATGGTGATCTTACACACCATACTTATAAAGATCTCAAACTAATATCTTGTACAAGAAATCAAGTAAGGATCAAATAAAATATTTAGAAAAAATCTTGGAAGTATGGTGTTAGGAATGGTGGTGATGGCCGATTAGGCCTAGGGGTGAGGGGGTCTAGATGAAACTTATAACTAGTTGGTTAATATTTGTTCAAAACCAAGTATATGGTTACATATGTTAGTTACTTGAGAACTTAGCGGGTGTTATGGTGTACGGGGATCATAATTAGCCAAGAAATAATGAAACAATGTGTTTGGCAAAATTTTGGTGTTCCGGGTAATGTCCGGTTGTTCGGTTAGATACCGTTCCGTTAAAGTGTTAAGTTATACCGTAAAGTGTCTTTTATATATATTTTTGTAACACTTTTAATTCCCGGAACTTAGGAAAGCATACAGGACCATTTAGTCAATTTTTTGCACAAAACTAGCATGTTAAAAGCTGAATTTTTGCTGAAAATGCAGAATTCTGCACTTAAAGTGAGTTTTAGGCACTTCCCGGCACTCAAACTATCACCTAGTGACGCAGTTATATGGTCCTCACTTCCCTACACACCATACTAGTGTAGTACTTTGCCCCTGGCCCATACTAGGCCTCAAAACACTGTCTGTCTATTTACTGGCACTGTCAGTATGTTTCTGAGTTATCCGCTAACTATGTTAACTGTGCTTTGTGCATCAAGTATGTCACTAAAGTTTGTATGTAATAAATGGAGTGACAGTATGAAATGTGATCCATATGTATGTTACAGAAATCAGAAAGCAGTTTACATCATCAGTTGTAATTAAGCACAGTCATTAAGCACGTAATTGAAATTAATTAATCATACGGATACCTGTAATTATGAGGGTTGTCACACAAACTTTTCCTACAAAACGTCCCAACGGACCAACTATAAACAGCAATATCATATGGACTATCAATTTAGAACCTTGGAGTTTACCATGAACCTTCACTAAACCAATATATGTTAACAGTCAACCTGAAATGAGTGCGTTTAATGTGCACAATTTTGTAATCACCAGCAGAGTCAACACAAAACCCAAGACTATCATCATCCATATTGTAAAATCTCTGATAATTAGAATTTCTCAGCATCTTGAACACACGAGTTAGTGGATTCCAAACAACCAAATCACCAGTATTACATAAGCAAACACATACCATGACATCCAAACTTGCTAAAAAGATCACATTACATGGATGACAATCGAAGGGAATGTGAATATTATTGCCTAAAACACATCTAGGAGATGCAACATCAACATAACGAATCGCACACGATGATTTGTCAAGAGCAATTATTTTCTGGTCACCTAATACTCGCAAGAAACGACAATTATTCTTAGCAAACTCAGGAGTTGAAAGATAGGCTAACCACTCTTTAGACACAGCCTTGCACTGTATAACATCCTTTGTCGGAAGTCTTGGAATAATCTTCATCAATATTAACAGAGATGGAAGATCCTTCATATTCACTTACGATTATACTTTAATTAAAAATACTGACGTTGATAGAGAGAAGAAGAAAACACATACGAAAAGCGATTCCTTTGAAAAATAAATACCTACATAGAAACTACCCCAATTAACAGTTGACACATGTGAGTAAAAACTCCTAAAACTACGAGTAGTGGTGGTAAACGGTTTTCACATACTATGGGCGATAGGGGGTAAATAAAATTAAATAACAATATATATTAGAAACCATTTCTAATTTACAGGTAAACATATACACATACATGGAGATACTTTTTAATCAATCACATACACGAATATACTTTTTATTAATTAATCTTATTTTTATAAATTACTTTGTTAGTTGTCAAACATTGTGTTATAGCAAACTCAGGTGTTGAAAGATAGACTAACCAATCTTTACACACAAGCTTGCACTGTGTAACAACTTTTGACGGAAGTCTTGGGATTATATTCATCAGTATCAGCAGAGACGGAAGAAACTTCACAATCATTGTCAATGTAGGTTAAATAACAAACACTTTGACGATCAATACAACAAATATGAAAAGTGATTCCTAAGAAGATGAAAGTCCAACAAATATTATCACAAGCAGTAGTTAACACACGTATATTAGAGCTCCTACAATTACGAGTAGTAGGTAGTTATTAAATAGATAACTATCAAGATTTTTTAAATCGGTTAAATTTTTAGTACACATTTACATTACTTTTTTTTGGCCAATATTTAGTTGAATAATAATTTACATAAATAGTAATAACAACTTTTGATTCAATCGTATTTTTAAGTATAATATGGCAACTTTCTCTTATAAATACATACTCGAAATATTTTGTTTCATTGTATGTGTTGCAAGTACTATTTGATTGTTAGTCTTCTTTCTGATTTTTGGTGTTTGGGTTAACATGTATCGTCATGGTCCGAATTTTATCATAACTATACTTGATCCGCTATCCCTTCAACAGGTACATACCTTTCCGTATTATTTGTTTAAAGTAACGATTCCTATTGTTTTATCCTTTATTCAAAAGAAATTTGCCTTTTGTTTTTTGGTTTTCAGGCTATACCTATATGTATGAGTAGATTTATATGGATGAATAAGTTAGAATCTTCAACTGTTAGTCTTAAATTTGATGAAACACATTTATGGTCTGTTGTTATCAAATTAATAAAAGATGTATTATACTTTACGGATGGATGGTGTGAGGTTTTAAACTACTTCGGCCATGAATCTTTCTTCATGATTTTCAACTATCTTGGTGATCATACTTTCAAGTTCAACCTCTTCTCTCATGATCCAAATAAAGAGTTTGGAAAATCGTTTTGTAAAATTATTCAAAATCCTATACAAAGTCCAACGGTACGTAATTTTCTTATAGATTTTATTTTTTATTTTTTGTTATTACGATTTATTAAAAAAACATAAAACGCATAAATTTGTAATAATTATTTTTTTACAGGTTCTACCAGATACTTTTATTTTAAAACATTATGATTATCGTTTACCGGATAACATGGTTATACTTAATGTATCCGAGTATCATCAATGGGAAGTCCGTATTAGAAAGATTGGGCCAAATTATTGTATTGCTGATGGTTGGTTTAAATTTATTGAAAATCTAAGGTTAAATCCTGGGGATATTCTGTGTTTTCAAAAAAAGGACGTGAATCATATTAATATTATCATATTCAATAAAGATGGTCGTCAAGTTTTGTTAAACAACACTCCTTTGATTGAGCCAGAATATGAACATATTAGCAATGTGGAAGGTTATCGACAAGTTAGTGACGATCCTAACTATCCTTTTTTTGCAATGACAGTAACTCATGAATTGGTATTATACTATCCTGTTTTATGTTAATTTTTTTTTTTTTTTTTTAGTGTTTTTCATTTAATAACATTTACATATTTTTAACGTTTTTACAAAATGTAGATCCTTCCCAAGTTAATTACTGACTTAACTGGTTTAAATGTGTTTTCTGAAGTAAAGATCAAAGTTGTTAAAGGAAATATTTGGGTTACGAATCTTCGTACACACAACATTGATGGTCAAAGAAGGTTTGTCAATCAATTTATTATCTTAGTTATTATTTCTCTTTTACCCAATGTGTATATATACTAACAAATTTTTTCATATTTTTTCTACCATAGGTACGGTGTTGTTGGATGGAAACATATACTTCAAGCTGAACATATTTCCTTAGGTGACGATTGTTTTTTCAACTGGTCTAAAACGAATTCGAGGTTATTGGTTATGAAACTCCAGCAAGCAGAAGTGTTACAGCAATAGAGTTTCAGTTTATATTGAAAACCTGAAAAACATATATCTTACATTTACTTTTCGATCCCCCTTTTTTTATGATTGTAGTACAATGCGTTGGTTTTTTTAATATTTAAATTCAGATTGCCATGATAATTTCATCCGTACAGTCCGTTTATTATAAGTAACACAAATCTACTTAAAAAGAATGGTATACATAACATACAAACTACTTGAAAAGTACCAAAATAAAAAAAAAACAATGACAAAAAACACAATTGTATAGCATATATGATTACACACAACACAGAGACTTCACGTTTACTTTTATTTTTGTTAGGATCTGAGTTTCTTATGATTGAGTTTCTTTGTCATAATTGAACAAATGAACGAATGTAAAATGAGAATAAATGCAGCGAAAGTGGAATCAAACTTTGTAAACACAATCTAAGGGAAAATAGTTTTCGTAAACACATGTTTCTCATTAAAAACCCTATTTGGGGGGTTTTGATCAGGGTTTTATAAAAGGAAAAAGTGAATGCTGACATGGCAGCGATTACAAAAGTCCACGTGCCAACCCCTGGTGAAGGAATGAGTAATGGAAGATAGTTGATTTATGAAACCACTGATGAAGCAAGATCAGTGGTTGCAAACGGTTATACTGGAAACAGTGGGTGATTCAAAGCTATCAGTGGATAGCCATCAGTGGGTTAAAACACTGATTTTGAACAACAGTGATTACCAAGGAAATGAGAGAAGAAGGGTTGACTTTCAGCAGTGGACAGTATTAACAGAACAGATGTTTAAACAAAAACAATGATGTCTGATGGTGAATCAATGAGATATTGAATCTTTGATGATATATTTCAGCTACTTGTCTATCAGTTGGACTTTACAGCAATAGCAGCAGCATCATAATATTCTTCAATCAGTGGTTGAGAAAACATCTGCTGCATGTGTACGGTCAAAACACTAAGCTTATTGCCTAGGAATTGATATCCCCCTGATGTAAGCTTTTCACACTCTTGGTATCTGTACTTGTTTATGTATGATAAATCTTGACAACCATGCTCCTAGCATATGCTATGTTCTTTGAGTGTGGCACAAGTTTTTCAAACTTGTTGTCACTGAACTGCAGAAGCCCCTCTTACAAGACATATACCCAACTTTCTGTCTTTTTAGTACCCCAAGATGCATGACTTGTTGATGAGATGGTAGAAAGCCAGCAAGAAGGCAAATGTTTCAGGATTGACCTTTTGAAAGAATCCTTTTTCATTGAAGATGTCAAGTGTTTGGTGAATTGAATGACTTGTAAAGGATTGATGTTTTTAAAAGGTGAAGCTGCACATGTAATATATAAAACACACACATACACAAAAATTATGACATAAAAACACAATGACAAAAACACAATTGTATAACATATTTGTACACGAGCAACACACGTTTGGTTTTTTTTTTTTATAAATTATGAAACAATTTAAAAGTTAGTAAACTTAGATAAACCTGGATCTGGGTACACTAAACGGTTACATAATGTAGAAACTGCTTGGGAAATGATGCGAATAACTGAAGAGACACACGTTTACACACAGTTATTACTACACACACAAGCCCATTCAGTTAACACGGGAAACTTAAACTGATACACGCTTTATTACGCATGAATCAACGAAAAATATTAATAACCTTTGTAATTATAACATAATAATCCAATGGCTTTTTTTTAACGGAATAATCCAATCGCTTTACCACCTATTCAATTCCCTACCCCTGGCCACCTATAAAATAAACTAACCCATAACACATCACCTATCTTCTAACACTAACTCGAAACATCTCTACGTTCAACACAACTACAATCGTGCCTAGATCACACTACCATTTCAGAGACACAACAGAGGCCAAGAAAATTATAACCACTGCACACTTTGTAGAGGATCAAAAGGATTCAGAAATCTTATGAACACTACAGAGAATGCATAACACCGCCACTTGAGATGTAGAGAGAAACAAAACTGACATGAACTACAACATTCTGCAGTATATTTCGAATGAGCTACAGAACGAAGATCAAATAAAGATTATACAATATCTGGATAAACAGTTACAGATAAAGAAAAATATATCAGTTTCGTTAGAAGAACTCAAGGATACCTTGTCGGAGTACATGAAGACGAAGAACGAAAGGGTTACTATAATGAAGAACTATTAGAAACGTTTCATGATTACTTATATTTTTTTTTATCGCTCATGTATTTGACCTTCTACAAGTGTATCCTATCTACTTAATGTAATAAACTTATTTAAATATTGACATTGTCTTATAACAAATTTACCAAATGACTCTATTTTACCATTTTACCAAAAAATTTATTTGTTTTGCTTAGAATTTAGATGTATTACATAAAGTAACATATTACAAAACACATGATCAAGTAACATATAGAAGTATGTATACTAACTGATTGTAAACTATTAACACAGCTATAGTTAATAAACGTTTATTTTCTTACATAACTTGTGTTAGATTACTCTACAATATTTAGGTTGATTATTTTACGTGTAGAATATCAATAAATATTAGACAGTAGATACAACGTATTTGTTAATTTACAAATGCCTGTTGATATTACAAAAGAATTGTATTTAACGTATACCATTGTGTTATTGCCATTGTGTTAATAATAACAATGTGGTTTTGGGAAACATTACCATAAATACCGCATTTTTGTTATATATTATATTTGTTAAATATTAATCTAATGTAAATTTCTCTATTACAAAAGTAATTAACTATTATCTACACACAAATTGACATCTATGAACATTAATAACAGCCTAATACAAATAATAGTCACTCAAAATACACCAGTCAAAAGCTTTAAAAGTAAATACCAAAAACAAAGAAAACAAAAGATTTCGCAATCCACAAAAACGACACTACAAGGTACAAGCATAAAGTTAACAAATTACTTGAACACACAAACATATTAAAATAAAAAAACATAAGCATAAACCGTTTATGGAATGTGAACAGACAACGACGAAAACGAACTACTTCTTAACGCGTTTCACCTTCTCCGAATTATTCCAAAGTCTCTTCTTGTAGTTCCTTCCAATTTGTTTAACAACTATACAACCACCAACCGTTGAATTAGACATATTGTTGACAGCATCTTGCACTCCTATATTACTTTTGTTAGAATCAGTCATTTGATCATATTGAACAGCACCCTGCATGAAACATAGACAACATGAAACACTTCTATAATTTCTAAATTATTAAAATGATATACAAAAACCAGTTACCACTTTATTGATTTGTCTGGCAGAGCCCTCATATTGGTCAGTACCAACAATACCCTAAATGCAACAAACCAACATGTTACACTAAAAAAAATAACCAACGTAATAACATAAAAATTAAACAAATTATTCACCTCCATCACTGATTGACCAACACTGTCATCATGCTTCTTATCATTTCCAATATCCTGCCATAACAAAACAACCAATATTACATTCAAAGTAAATAAAAAGTAACCAACATAATAACATAAAAATAAACCGATTTATTCACCTCCATCGCAGATTGACCAAAACTGTCATCATGCTTCTTATCATTACCAATATCCTGCCATAACAAAACAACCAATATTACATTCAAAGTACATAATAATACACATCCAAATAAAAGAATCATTTACCTGAACTATCGCTTTAGTAAGGCAATCATTTACCTCCTTATCAATAATAACCTATATATAACATCAAAATCAATTTCCAGCTAACTAATACTATAAAATTTAAAGAAAAATACACTTTACCTCTACTTCAGATTGCAAATGGTTGCCAACTGTCTTGTTATCTCCAATAATCTAAACGTAACATACGAAGCAATAATCAAATAACAGTAACAGTAACCCTTATTACAAAGTTAATATAGTCATGAATATAATTAAAAGTTTGAAACTCACAAAAAACCAAACCACAAAAACACATTGAAAATAAAAAACAAAATACATAAAGTGTTACCGATGACTGCGTTGACGGTGGAACAGAATTGTCAACTACTGAGCTAAACACTTCATCAGCCACCTCCCATTCAACATCTTTGATCTTTGCACACATTTCAGTTTCTTCATCAATTTGAAGAACACAGCTGATGGAGGAGTGGCAGCGTCAACAGATGTAGATATAGACCTAGGCTGTATAAGCACATTGATATCATCTCCGAAGTAATGTTACTATTATCAAACAAACCAACTTACTAAGGTAAAGTCACTTAAATCCAAAAAAAAAAAACAAATCATTTACCTGTTCAACACTTTGGGTAAGGCTAGCATCTCGCCCATTACCAACAATAACCTAAGAAAACAAACCAATAATTAAACTAACTCTAATTAAGAATATTAAGTAATATTAAAATAATAGTAGCAGTAACCTATATTACAAAGATAATATAGACATGAAAACAATTAAAAGTTTGATACTTACAAAAAACCAAACCACAAATACATAATGAAAATAAAAAACAAAATACATAAAGAATTACCGATGATTGCTTAGACGGTGTAACAGAATTATCAACTAATGAGCTAAACACTTCATCAGCCATCTCCCATTCAACATCTGTGATCTTTGCACACATTTCGGTTTCTTCATCAATTTGAAGAACACCAGCTGACGGAGGATTGGCAGTGTTAACAGATGTAGATATAGACCTAGGCTGTATAAGCACATTGATATCATCTCCGAGGTATTTAGAAACAGTAAAACGGCTAGAAAATTTAGGCGCTAAATTATAGGTATCGATCTTAATAACAAAAATAACCCTTCGAGAACATAAATTTTCATTCAAATACGATTCTATCCAATTTGGATCATCACCACCCTACAAAAAACATAATAAGCTATCAACACAACTGAACAAACTAATATATACTAAACATGCAAAAACATCAAACAACTAATAATTGTAAAACGAAATGTAAAATAAACCTCTGACAAAGACTTGTTAACTAACTCATCAGCAGTTATTTTAAGTAGAGATACTGCAGCTTCATTAAAAACAACACATGTCATCTCATCATTGGTACCATTAGTAACACAAAGTTCCAATTTGTATCTGCAAAACAGAAACGATTAATAAAACGAAAAACAAACAACAAATAAAATATTAAAAAAACTTACACATGATATGGATTGACAACATCTTCTTTACAGTTCTAACAAAAATAGTAAGGGTCAACCATTGACGCCTTCTTATGACATTTGTTACACTTAACATATTTCCAATCACTATGCATTTCCACACCACTTATGTTTCCATCAATGTTGAAAATTGTTCCCTCTACATGATTAAAAGTCAAAAACTAATGATTAAAAGTCAAAAACTAACAAAAAATAATTTATTTATGTGTATTAGCAATACAATACCTCAACCACATCTTCTGCTGTAAGAAGGCTGTATATGTTTGCAATACTCGTAATTTGAAAGGTGGCTGCATTGTCTTCATTGATAGTAATTTGAGGAGACTCACTGAAAACAAAAAAATACAACGTATATAAAACATAAAATAATAACGCATCTAATAAAACATGCCAAATCACATAATTACATAATCCTGTAGGCATCAACTTCAGGTATAGAAAGATTCAAGTAAATTTGAGTCGCCACAGTTGTTATTAACCTTGTAGAACCTAATTCAATACAAACATTTAAACATAAGTTATAAATAATCAATTAACAATACAACATATCCTATACATAACACCATACCCTTGTAAGATCGAACTTTGCAAGATGATAAAATAATAACAACTGTATTTTTTGCAATTCTTCGAATATAACCATCGGTAAACTGATTCACCAAGTGTCCCCATAATGAAACATTCACCTTCATATCACTGAATTATATATATTTAAGAATGAGAGAGTAAAAATAAACAATATAGACGAAAGAATTAATACAGACAACACTAACATACTTGGTGTCAGAGATAACAATGTTTCGTACACCAGGATTGCAAGATGAAACAGATTCCAATTGATACTGAACAGAGCCCCATTCCCTAAGAACGCCAATAACATCTACACACACACACACACACACATATATATATATATATAACATTAGAAAACTTGAAAAAAAACTAACAGAATAAAATGCACACATACCTGTAAGATATTTTCATCATTAACACGATCGGCTAACAGATTGAATGGAAGAAAATCAAACACATATCGTCTGAAGACAGACGGATGCGTCGGACAAGTAGTAATAGTTGTTGAATACAAGAACTGAATATAAATATCGCACCACAATGGACGATACATGGTACTATACTTATGAACAACAAACGTACGAATCCTGTAAACACATCCCTCTTTAAACGCATTCTGAAATAACCTCAACAAGTTAGATGGAATCTTTGCATGAATAGATGAACCCTGAAAAACATATACATTTTAAGATTAGATAATTACCAATGTAAAATCAAAAACTAAACAAAATTGCATTACAAAGAAATACTTACTTGTGCATCAGATAGAATCATGTCAAATGAAAGGAAACGATTTGTTTTAGGGTTGAACGATGTCCAAGCACGCGGGACCAACACATCAACTTGCCAGTTGTTGGTAAAATAAGCACGTATGTCACACCCCCAAATTACCACCTAGGGAGTGTCCCTGTTAGGCGTGTGACCACTAGTAATGAGCCACCAATTACATTGAATCCATAAGCTTAAAATAAAGTTTCATCATTTAATAGTAATAAAATCCAAACATAAGTAATTCAAAAACCATCAAGTTCAGCGGAAGCGTTAACGTAACATAATACTTTCCAAACAACCATAGTAAATAAATGTTTGATAGATAAACCCATCAGTGCAACCATGACCACTCACGCCCTCCAGCCAGCAAGTTCCTGTTCCAAAGTACCTAACGACCTGCGAGCATGTAACAAGTGTATCAGACAAAGCTGGCGAGTTCACAGTTTTAGAAAACGTTTGTTACCAGTTGTATGTAAAACAGTTCACTGACAGATGCAAGTAATATTGTTAATATCTCAATTCCGAACAAGACGGCTCCTGAAATACATGACTGCCCTTCCCACGTACTCCTATCTAGTACTGGGCCCCGACTGGGTCATTAGTTCACATCCGTCCTATCTAGGAGCGGTGTGAGGGTGCCAAACCTAAGTAGCGCTACCAACTAATACCCGTTACCCTCCAGGTAACATAATAAGGGACTTACAAAAATGATAGGTGAGAATATTAACCAATATACCCGTTTTTACCCAGACCACTGACTGTCCCCAACCACTGGGACGCATGCTCGAATGTAGTGAACTCACCTTCGGTTTGCTCGGTTAGATTAAATGCTCGTTAAACAGTTGATCAAACACGCCCTAAAAAGGGTTACCGATAACAGTCAGTTTGCATACAAGCACAACATGTATTATTTCATGTTTAATCATCAGCTAATGCACACGAATACAAGTGTTAACATTCATCACCAGGCATGTTATATCAATTAATCAAGCACGAATTCCATCATTAAAGTACGTTCTCATACTAGGTGCTACACATATAGAGTTATACTTCACGTTTCAAGTATTCTAATAACGCCTCATCTCAAACATATGAACAAGAGGTGACTTCATGTATCATATTAATTCACAAGTTTAGGCCGTTTCGTTACACAAGTTAACATATCACATCATTCTATCGATTCCCCGAGTTACCGGCCCAGTCCACATTATAACCCATCCGTTAACTAACACGAACTTACCTGACTATTCAGCCCAAACCTTGCTGGCCCAGCCCGCGTTTGTTCAATTGTTACCTACGGCCCATTGCTACTCCCAACCCCAAACAGTGATTATTTTAGTTGTGTGGCCAACCACCAACACATGGTGTGCGGCCCAAATGGCCAACACACAACATTACTATCTAAACATGTTCCTGGCCCAACTCGTGCAAGTAGTCCAGTGATACCCAACAGTTTATGATCCACTCATGATTTGATTCTTGAAACACATTAATATGAAATAGGCCAGTATATGATTTGTAAATTTAACTCATGCATTAAAGGGTCAATTACATACCTCACAGTTCAACATCATGCATTCCTACTAACTCTAACAATCCAGTAACACACATCGGTCCAAACAAAATATATATATGTATGTATTCAACAGTATCATGCGGCCCAAACTAATAAGCTTCCCCACTAATTTCGATCAATATGATTTCATAATGGGTAACAGTTATGCATTCTTAAGTTTACCAGATCCAATTAATTCCACAACCTCCCACTTAGTCCTATTTATCATTAAACAATTTACATGACTGTCAATCCATTATCATATGCATTCTTAACTTTACCAGATCCAATTAATTCCACAACCTCCCACTTAGTCCTATTTATCATTAAACAATTTACATAACCAATTCTATGTACGAGCTATCACCCATCATCATCGAAATTCTAGCAAATAATCATAATCCTTCTCATCATTGCAATTCATCAACGCATTAAACAGAACTCCCACACTTCATTCGATTAAGCTCACTTCATTATCAGATTTTTGCACTACATTAGTTATTTTTACGGATCAAATATCACAGCCATCTATTCATCAAACAACAACCCTTGTTCATTGACATTTAAACCATCAACCACACTAAACACCCACATAGATCATAGCTACTACTCATGTTACCAAACAATTAATCAATAACATAATCACAACTACATGAAATCAAGAACCGGAATCAAATAATAGTGGCATACTAACCGTGAAGATAGGAGGAGGATACTCGGGACGGAAGAGTTTCCAAGAAGGAGATGGCTTCGGATGGAGGGGCTGCCGTCGACGCCAAAACGAGAGAAGGAGGAAGTGTTTAGGGTTTGTTGCGTGTTGGTGATGAACTAGATTATGAAAACCACGCACACCCCTATTTTTTGTGTTTTATGTGATTACCACAAGAACCGGCCAAACCTTGGGCTTTGGGCTGTGTGGTTTTTGGGCTGCGCATTCAGGATCCAAAAAGAGGTTTCAGGCCAAGATAGAACATGGAACAAGGGTGTGCGGCGGAACAAGGGTGTGCGGCCCAAGTGTTTTGGTGCGACACGACATATACGTACATACCATAATCTCAAACACATGACACGTAAACATGCAATCATTTACCAATAATCAAACATGTAATATTCAAGTAACATACGTCGTCGCATGACACGTAAACATGCAATCATTTACTAATAATCAAACATGTAATATTCAAGTAACATACGTCGTCGCATGACACAGGATCAGTACAGCGAAGGGATTCCGGAAATCACGAGTTGTCACATCATCCCCAACTTGAAAGAAATTTCGTCCCGAAATTTGATAAGCAAACTCAGAAGAGTGAAGTGGTAGATCAAGATGACTGTGGATTTTTCCTTGGGTGCCACATCATCCCCAACTTGAAAGGGAATTTCGTCCCGAAATTCGCCAATTGCATCAAATTTAGATTGGTCACTAGAACTCCGGTCTACGTCTTGAGTTCCAACGAACTCTCACGATTGGGATTCGACTGTGTTTACGAACCTTAACTTTCCGTTCCATGATTTCAATGGGTTTCTTGACAACTGCAATTTGTCGACGATTCTCAGTTCCTGAAGTGGTACCAAAAGTGTTTCATCATACAAACACTGCCTTAATAGTGTGACATGGAAGGCATCATGGACGTTACCCAACTCAGCAGATAACTCGAGCTTTCAGATCCCGAATCTGAAGCCCTACATAACGTAAATTAAGCTTGCGACGCTTCCCAAGGCGTACCGCACCCTCCCAGGGTGAGATTTCCCTCATGACACATTTGCCTCCAGCGAACTTCTAGTGTTTCCTAAGTTTAGCAGGTTCCCTGGCGATCACACGTGGTCACCACACGATTCCCAAAAAGATCTTCTCAAGAGGTTTCAAGTACAAGTTCTGGTCCAGTGACTTGGCTGTCACCCACCCTAGTCCAATAAGGAGATCGGCATTGTCGTCTATGCAATGCCTCACACAGAGCTGTCTGATTACTAGAATGGTACCTGCTGCAGTGGGACTCAACCAAAGGTAAGTGTCTTTCCAACTTTTACCAAAATTAATCACACACATGGTCGCAGCATATCTTCGGGTGTCAGGATACTTCGTTTACTTGGACCGTTTGTCCTACGGTGATAGGCAATGCTCATGTCTAGACGTGAGCCAAGGGGGTTGTGTATTGCCTGATATAAATCAAGTATAGGTCAAGATTAGAGGTATCAGGAGTTGGCACCTCGTGCCTAAAAGCCGCCTCTCTCAAAGAAATCACTCACCTCTATGAAAACTCATCAGTTTTCTTGATTGCAAGAAAGTGTGCTAGTAACGTGAGTCCATCAATGATTACCCAGGTGATAATGCTTCTGTTTCGAGTTGTAAGTAGATCAGTGACAAAATCCATAGCAGTCTGTCCCCGTTTCCATATATGTGTTTCTGGTTGCTAATACCCCACCTTGACCTTCCCACAAGTCAAACATCGTTCCCATACGTTACTATGTGGGCCTTCAGGTCCGGTCACCCGTACATGGTCTTCAGGTTTTAACACATCCTATCAAAACTCAGATGAATAGGATATCGAGACCCGTGTGCTTCGCCTGCACCAGTTCCCTAAGGTTGCTGTACAGTGAGGTCCATATTCGTTCCCTGAAGTAGCAAATACCGTCTGGCCTGCCAAAGGATGTTTCCCCATGCCCCGCATGGGTCACTCTTGAGAACTCTCTTCCTTCAGTTCTTCATTTTGAATGAGGCGAGTCTGATCAGGTATATTAGAGTCGATAGCGAGCTGCAAAGCTTGTGCACGTCCAGGTTTGACGGTCGTATTCATTCAAAAGTTCCATCCAGTGTTACCATCACATGTTTAGCTCTCTTGAAACAAGGTACACGGGAGGCCCTTGTGATCGGTCTAAGTGGTGCATTCGGTACCGTCCAAGTAATGCCTCCAATTTAAATCCAAGGACTATGGCTTCCACCACAGGTTGTGGCTCGTGTAGTTCTTCCTGTAAGTCCACCACATGGGCCATCTCCTTCTCGTGTTGCAGCGGTGTGTAACTAGGACTCTGATTCGAACCATCATAGTATACCACTAGATCGCCTGTACCCTCAGGTAAAGGCAATACTCAGTGCATTGTAGAGTTGAGTTTCAAAAGCTGAGAAGACGTCCTCCTGTTTTGGTTCCCATGAGTTCATAGTTCCCTGCTGTGCTAAAGAGGTTATGGCTGCGCAATCTTTGAAAATCCGGTGATGAATCTACGATAGTATCCAGTGAAACCAAGAAATCACTGCATCCCCGAAGGAATCCTTGGTGTCGATCAGTTTCTAACAAAATGGATCCTATCAAGATCCACGTGTATTCCCACTTCGTTGGTTACATGATCAAAATACATCTCTCGAATCTAAATGTTACACTAAACAAGACTTCGCACGTAATGGCTCCTCCCTCAGGAGCCCTAAAATAAGATACAGATGTCGTCTATGATGTTCCTTTCTCCTGGAAATGATTCAACACGTTGTCAATAAGCATAGTCGATTCATGTGATCCATACCGCTGCCGGTGTGATGATTAACTCAATGGTTATGGTGTACAAAGTCGCACTGGCCGTATTGCGTTTGCTATGCCGTTCTAGGAACATTTTTCCCTTTTTGGACTTCCATCTGATGATAGTTCGCTCGTTCGTCAATCCTCAAATGGAAGCTTGTCCCTCGTAACTGGTCAACAGGTTGTCAATACAAAGGTCTAGGCAAGCAGTTCTTGACTGTCACCCTGTTGAGTTCTGGATAATCAGTACACATACAAAAGGCTTATCTTCACGGGTATAACTGGGGTTTCCCCAAGGCAAAAAAAAAAAAAAAAACTAGGTCCGATAAAACTCCTGTCCAACAGTTCCTGCAGTTGATTAGACAGTTCTTGCAACCCTTCTGATGCAAAACGATAGAGAGTACGAGTAATCAGGGCTGCCTCTGGCGTGAGATCAACTGAGATTCTGCATAACAGTTGTGGAAGTAGACCTGAAAGTTCTTTGGGTAGCACACCGAGAGAAATCACAAACAATTGTTGGATCCTCGATCCTCTTTTCCTTAGCCTTAACATCAGTAATGGTTACTACCATAGTGAGGTAATCCCTTCGTAGACACTTCTGGACCTCCATTGCTGAAATGATGCTAACCTTTACTCCACTCTGACATTTTAGGTCAGACGACGATTCTCCCCTAGGGAGAGGGATACGCAAAATCTTCTCCTCACCGGGTATATCTGCGCGATATCTGGATAACCAATCCACACTAACTACTGCATCGAAACCATCACGGGTAGTAGAAGGAAGGTCGATGTCGGACACTTGTCCCACAAGGTCGAGTTTGCATTCCAACGAATATATGAGGTTTCAAAGGACTTGCCATCAGTTGATTCCACAACAGGTTGGTTTCAAGAAGCACCAGGGTTAAACAGAACAGGAACGAGGCGTTTAATTACCAAGAACGTGCAGGCCACCATGTTGTTATAATCCTGGCGTCGCTCATGCTAATCCTGGATGCCCTTCCACGAACATCATTTCCAGTGTTGTTGCTTTTGTTACAAGAATTTCCAGTACTACCGTCGTTCCCTCGGTTGTTGTCGTCTTGATTTAGCAGCAGTCAATCCATGTCGTAGGCACCTTCATTTCTATATTGTTCGTCGCCATTTCAAGTACCTTGATGTTACCGTGACTGTTGCCTCCGATGCTGTTGTTTGAAACGAAGCTCTACGATCTTTCATCAACAGGGTCCATCTTTTCATATTCCGTGCCACGTTCTAAGGCGCTACTCACTATGCTGGCAGTTACCCACTCCACGTTTAGTCGATTGTCACTGCTTATGTCCCGATTGATTCGTAAGAGTTGACTCCCATGAGTCGCTGACAAGGGTAAGGAATCGATTGAAGCCAATTCGCTGGTGCTCGTTACCGGTAATCAGGGTCATCAAAGTACTGAGGTCGGTAAAGTACTACGCTCATCCTCCAGTCCATCGATGTTGCAAGTTGTTTGAGTAATACACGATATGTTACGAGAGTGTTGCAGAAGTGATCGCACTTCAGGATCCAAGGCGTCAATACGTTAAGTCCCAGCAAACGAAGAAAGGTGAGAAAGATATAGACCAATCATTGTCGTTACAACATCCAACTCGGGTGTGTTCGTACAAGCACCTAACATTCTACACAGTTCGCTAGGCGTTCAGATGTGTGTTCAGGTAATACTCGATAGCATCGAGATTCGAAAGGATTCAGAGAGGAGTGAAAAGGTCACATTCGAGTAGGAGACAATCACTACTATGACTCCTATAGACTTGTTACGTTTCACATTGATCAAATAACATAGCAGAACCCCTTTTTCACTCGTTAAGCCTCACTGGGACTCACATGCACCCCACACTATTATTATGTGTGCACCCACAATAATATTGTGATTTGCATGCTCATCTCAGCTCCTCCTAACTCATGTCAAATGGTTCCTCAAACTTAAGTAGCAAGCAAAGAACATCACAAAACGCGAGTCATGAGTGTCTAAGGGAACACCACACTACCAATCACATAACACATGCAAGTAATGAATTCATACTGTTGTGCCAACGTGCAATCACATTCAATATCATATGCAAGTGTTCACTAATTATGCAGTACAATAAGTAAACGAGAGGCGAACCTTGCTATCTGGAGCTGGGTGTCATGGTCGTATTCTTGTTTTCAAAACTGTTCGGTTATAGTCTGGTTTTATAAAAATCGCTTTAAAAACCAAGTTCACTATAACCAGTGGCTCTGATACCAAACTGTCACACCCCCAAATTACCACCTAGGGAGTGTCCCTGTTAGGCGTGTGACCACTAGTAATGAGCCACCAATTACATTGAATCCATAAGCTTAAAATAAAGTTTCATCATTTAATAGTAATAAAATCCAAACATAAGTAATTCAAAAACCATCAAGTTCAGCGGAAGCGTTAACGTAACATAATACTTTCCAAACAACCATAGTAAATAAATGTTTGATAGATAAACCCATCAGTGCAACCATGACCACTCACGCCCTCCAGCCAGCAAGTTCCTGTTCCAAAGTACCTAACGACCTGCGAGCATGTAACAAGTGTATCAGACAAAGCTGGCGAGTTCACAGTTTTAGAAAACGTTTGTTACCAGTTGTATGTAAAACAGTTCACTGACAGATGCAAGTAATATTGTTAATATCTCAATTCCGAACAAGACGGCTCCTGAAATACATGACTGCCCTTCCCACGTACTCCTATCTAGTACTGGGCCACGACTGGGTCATTAGTTCACATCCGTCCTATCTAGGAGCGGTGTGAGGGTGCCAAACCTAAGTAGCGCTACCAACTAATACCCGTTACCCTCCAGGTAACATAATAAGGGACTTACAAAAATGATAGGTGAGAATATTAACCAATATACCCGTTTTTACCCAGACCACTGACTGTCCCCAACCACTGGGACGCATGCTCGAATGTAGTGAACTCACCTTCGGTTTGCTCGGTTAGATTAAATGCTAGTTAAGCAGTTGATCAAACACGCCCTAAAAAGGGTTACCGATAACAGTCAGTTTGCATACAAGCACAACATGTATTATTTCATGTTTAATCATCAGCTAATGCACACGAATACAAGTGTTAACATTCATCACCAGGCATGTTATATCAATTAATCAAGCACGAATTCCATCATTAAAGTACGTTCTCATACTAGGTGCTACACATATAGAGTTATACTTCACGTTTCAAGTATTCTAATAACGCCTCATCTCAAACATATGAACAAGAGGTGACTTCATGTATCATATTAATTCACAAGTTTAGGCCGTTTCGTTACACAAGTTAACATATCACATCATTCTATCGATTCCCCGAGTTACCGGCCCAGTCCACATTATAACCCATCCGTTAACTAACACGAACTTACCTGACTATTCAGCCCAAACCTTGCTGGCCCAGCCCGCGTTTGTTCAATTGTTACCTACGGCCCATTGCTACTCCCAACCCCAAACAGTGATTGTTTTAGTTGTGTGGCCAACCACCAACACATGGTGTGCGGCCCAAATGGCCAACACACAACATTACTATCTAAACATGTTCCTGGCCCAACTCGTGCAAGTAGTCCAGTGATACCCAACAGTTTATGATCCACTCATGATTTGATTCTTGAAACACATTAATATGAAATAGGCCAGTATATGATTTGTAAATTTAACTCATGCATTAAAGGGTCAATTACATACCTCACAGTTCAACATCATGCATTCCTACTAACTCTAACAATCCAGTAACACACATCGGTCCAAACAAAATATATATATGTATGTATTCAACAGTATCATGCGGCCCAAACTAATAAGCTTCCCCACTAATTTCGATCAATATGATTTCATAATGGGTAACAGTTATGCATTCTTAAGTTTACCAGATCCAATTAATTCCACAACCTCCCACTTAGTCCTATTTATCATTAAACAATTTACATGACTATCAATCCATTATCATATGCATTCTTAACTTTACCAGATCCAATTAATTCCACAACCTCCCACTTAGTCCTATTTATCATTAAACAATTTACATAACCAATTCTATGTACGAGCTATCACCCATCATCATCGAAATTCTAGCAAATAATCATAATCCTTCTCATCATTGCAATTCATCAACGCATTAAACAGAACTCCCACACTTCATTCGATTAAGCTCACTTCATTATCAGATTTTTGCACTACATTAGTTATTTTTACGGATCAAATATCACAGCCATCTATTCATCAAACAACAACCCTTGTTCATTGACATTTAAACCATCAACCACACTAAACACCCACATAGATCATAGCTACTACTCATGTTACCAAACAATTAATCAATAACATAATCACAACTACATGAAATCAAGAACCGGAATCAAATAATAGTGGCATACTAACCGTGAAGATAGGAGGAGGATACTCGGGACGGAAGAGTTTCCAAGAAGGAGATGGCTTCGGATGGAGGGGCTGCCGTCGACGCCAAAACGAGAGAAGGAGGAAGTGTTTAGGGTTTGTTGCGTGTTGGTGATGAACTAGATTATGAAAACCACGCACACCCCTATTTTTTGTGTTTTATGTGATTACCACAAGAACCGGCCAAACCTTGGGCTTTGGGCTGTGTGGTTTTTGGGCTGCGCATTCAGGATCCAAAAAGAGGTTTCAGGCCAAGATAGAACATGGAACAAGGGTGTGCGGCAGAACAAGGGTGTGCGGCCCAAGTGTTTTGGTGCGACACGACATATACGTACATACCATAATCTCAAACACATGACACGTAAACATGCAATCATTTACCAATAATCAAACATGTAATATTCAAGTAACATACGTCGTCGCATGACACGTAAACATGCAATCATTTACTAATAATCAAACATGTAATATTCAAGTAACATACGTCGTCGCATGACACAGGATCAGTACAGCGAAGGGATTCCGGAAATCACGAGTTGTCACATCATCCCCAACTTGAAAGAAATTTCGTCCCGAAATTTGATAAGCAAACTCAGAAGAGTGAAGTGGTAGATCAAGATGACTGTGGATTTTTCCTTGGGTGCCACATCATCCCCAACTTGAAAGGGAATTTCGTCCCGAAATTCGCCAATTGCATCAAATTTAGATTGGTCACTAGAACTCCGGTCTACGTCTTGAGTTCCAACGAACTCTCACGATTGGGATTCGACTGTGTTTACGAACCTTAACTTTCCGTTCCATGATTTCAATGGGTTTCTTGACAACTGCAATTTGTCGACGATTCTCAGTTCCTGAAGTGGTACCAAAAGTGTTTCATCATACAAACACTGCCTTAATAGTGTGACATGGAAGGCATCATGGACGTTACCCAACTCAGCAGATAACTCGAGCTTTCAGATCCCGAATCTGAAGCCCTACATAATGTAAATTAAGCTTGCGACGCTTCCCAAGGCGTACCGCACCCTCCCAGGGTGAGATTTCCCTCATGACACATTTGCCTCCAGCGAACTTCTAGTGTTTCCTAAGTTTAGCAGGTTCCCTGTTCATAATATTAGGGAACGTATTTAACACAACGGACTCAAGATGATTATCAGTTACAGAAATTAACATATCTCTTGGTATACGAATCCAGGTAGCATCATCTGATCCATCCACATAAACTGAAGGAAGACAACCAGTCCCCATGTCTAAAAGCCATTTACTAAATTCCTGCATTTGAATAAGATCCCTACCAAAAATACTTGGATCACGTAAACACATGTTAGTTGTTAAAGAAAACACTTTACATGACCTCCATATATTTGGCGACTTGTTAATAGCTGAAGCAACAATTTCACTTCGTGAACCAAAATGAACAACAGGAAGAATCTGCCGAAAGTCACCACCAAACGCGACAACCTTTCCACCAAATACTTTATGCTCAGCACCAGCCACGCTGTCTCGACACACATCCCTCAATGTTCGATCAACAACTTCAAAAACATGGCGATGTTGTAGAGGTTCTTCATCCCAAATAATAAGTGAAGCATAATTGATTAACTTAGCCAAATCTGAACCAACATCAATGGCACAACATGAGTCCTTATCAACTTCAATAGGGATGCGAAACCGAGAATGAGCTGTACGCCCACCAGGTAGTAATAAGGAAGCAATACCAGATGACGCAACAGTCAAAACTATCTCATTATTTGATTGAATACGAGCTATAAGGGTCGTCCATAAGTACGTTTTCCCAGTTCCTCCACTACCTAACACAAAAAATATGCCTCCTTTTTTTGCCTGAGCAGCAGAATATATACTATCAAACACTTCCTTTTGTTGACTATTCAACCCAGCGTATTGCTTAATAAAACGTGTCCTTTCCTCATTAGCATCATACATTCTCTCAAATTGAACCAACCTGTTGATAAATCTATCTTCCGAAGTATGGTCAATCTGGGGTAAGTTTGGAAAGGAATTCAACGACCGGCCACTCTGAATAAACACTTGTTCAATCTCTTTCATAGTATAATTCAATATTTCAGCATCTGAGAAATTCAATGAAATTTTTTTTTCAAAATTGTTCGATATTTATGAGCAATGTCTTCTGATAGGTATTCATATCAATAAAAGAAATTGCCAAGGATCCCTAACAATACAAAATAACAAAATAACAAAATTGTAACAAACAATTCTCGAAGGCGATCCCCAAATTGCCAATGATAAGCCTGGCGTACAGCATCAACCCATTCAACATCATCACCCAAAAGACTTAATGCTTTACAAGCGGACATATACGTTGGATGTTCCACCCCGTCAACAGTTTGAATCTCTTTAAAACTTCTCGGACCACGCACAACATTTAATAGCATTCTAAGATAATACTTTTCACCCATCGAAGGACTTACATAATATATACATCCAATAGTTTGAAACGAACCTTTACGGGGCTCCCACACTCTTTCGTTCTCATGCCATGTAAAAAACGTTGGGTATTCGGCATACGTCATTGTCCGGCCAAACTCATGCCTTTCATTTGCAACCATCCACTCAGTAAACTTTGACATTGCAGCTGTTGTTCATTGTAAAACATCAGAAATTTGTTCACAATCCTTAAAATATACTCTATTACACCCTTCTTCATGAAATGGGAGTCTTTCAACAGCCACTGAACGATAATGCATGTCAAACTCAAATATCTTCCAACACGCTTCTGATGCTGAAATATACCTACAGTTCATGTACTGCTCAATCTCATTTTCATGATTTAAAAGTGATGAAAATGTTGTTCTCCCACCTTGACCTTCCAATACAGCGGTAGCACGATCTTGACCTTTGTTAATATAGCTAAAAAGATATTTAACCAACATTCCTTGGTTACACCATTCAACATTGATATGGCAACCATACTTTATAAGCAACGCACGATTATAAAGAACAACATATTGATTATCTAGCATAATATCTTGCCGACCAACACGAACTTTACGTGAGTCATTACGTCGTCGATATGACGGCCACCCATCATTTCTAATAATAGTTTCGTCACAATAACTCTTCGGAAATCCTTTAGTACATTTGCCATCATTCATACAAGGGCTGGAAGGTCTAAGGTTACCACATGGACCATGCATCATATGAGTACCAACATTAAAAAAACCAATTGGGTCACCCAATTCAGAAGGCAGCTCAACAGATATAAATCTATCAATTTCATCCGATGAAGTAATTTTATCAGCTTGACTAAGAAACACAAGAATGTGGCAATGTGGCAGACCATGTTTTTGAAACTCTATTGTGTAAAGAATTGCAAAGACAAATAAAAAAAACACAATGTTTTAACACACAACATAATAACACATTAATCACATGTTAACATACAACCATTGAGAATAAAATTCATTTAACTTACCCGCATTAGGAACACCAAAATGATGTTTTTTCCTTATGTCTTTCATGAGCTCATCAAGTTTGATCTTAAATACCCGTGCAACAATATCAGGTCTTTCAGATACTAAGTGACCCACTGTGTTTTCATGCAAATGCTGTTGAATTTCACGCCATTTTGGGTTACACGTCATGGTAATAAAAAGATCCGGAATACCTGCCCAACGATAAATTGCTATCACATCTTGATATTGTTGTATCATATGCCTAGCCCCCCCTGTGAAGGACGCTGGCAACACAACACGTCGACCTATAGAATCACAGTTTGTCTCGCCTTCTAATATACGATCATGCAACCCATTATACAACTCCGAACGAATTGTTGTCTGATGAGTCTTGTACCATTGTAAGTCATGTTCAAGCACTTGCGTAAATGCATCAACAACAAATGTAAGAAATAACCGGCCAGAACTTTGCAATGTTCTACCTTCTTCCATTCTAACTATCAACTGAAAACAGTAGTATTCTCTCAATAAAACATTTTTTCTTTTACTTTCAGCACTAATATTACTTAGAGGAATGCCCAGATTAAAACCATCTTCTCCATACGGGAAAAGTAATGGATATTGCAACGACATGTAACTGGGATGAAGTTCAGAAATACGTTTCGCATTTTTACTACCACGGTCTTCAACAATAATATCACGACAATCTGTAGGATTACCATCACCCGAAATCAATGCAGCAACTTCATTAACCGTAGGCAAATTAAACTGTCTCGCATCCCTTCTTCGTGTACCAAGCAGTCTAAGTCTAACAGGTTGCTGCGAAAAGTGAGTAAATCTTTCTTTGGCCATCCTAAAGCTCTGAACTAATGGATTGTGCCGATTAAGCATTCTAATTAAATCATTAACTAAACTTCGAATACATGCATCATCATTCCCAGACTGAATACACTTCTCAACTGCTTTTAATCGATTGTCAACTTCTGTGTCATAAATGTATAGTTGTGCAAATCTTGGCCGTCCATCAATATGCTGAGGTAACAAAGTACCAATCCTATGATGATTATGTCCATTCAACACATATGTATAGGGACCACCTCCATCATTAACATCCGAACAGACTTTACCGCCAATAGAAGTAAACAAAAACATTGAATTTAGAAGCTTGATATTCTCTTTAAACACCTTAGATCGCGGTTCACCATTCGGCTGTAAAAGTCATCGCAATGGTTGCGGAGCATGCCTAAGTAAAGGTAAAACAACCTTGCCTTTACCACAACAAATAGAGAAAGTTGGATTAGACGGTGCAAGATATTTAACACTTCTCTCACCATACCACAAGATCGCTTTGCAATAAGGACATACATATTCTGTAATTCCACAATCCCAATATGATACATCTCCTATACAAAATAAAACAATCATGTAAGAGAAAGTTATATTTATCATTTTGATGAGGCGTTCAAACAACTAACAGTCATCAATGAACAATCCATACTTGATGAGTTTTCATCTTGGTAAATACCAGCACAAGATGACCTCCGGTTGTGCATAGAAGGCGATGCTGAAACAAACTCCGAAGTTAAAGAATGTGATACAAAAGGTACATCACTATTCATTGAATTAGTTCCAGGGAATTGATTTAAATTTGGGTCAACTGCAATACACGTAGATTCAATCATATATGACCTAAAAACATGAACACATTTACATTACTTGGCACAAAAAAATTAACAATACGTACCATAACAACGTCGTTGAATTGGCATATTTTCAATGTCTGAACCAGCAGGGCGATCTCGTAATCGAGGACGACCACGACGTCTAATATTACGACAGATCGAAATGTGGACATAGATGAAGAAGACAATGTTGATAATATTTCAGAATAACTTGCAATACCATGGTTAGTATTAACACTATCCATACCACCAAGATCTGTATACAAACAACATTCATTTGATACCACTTGACAAATAATGTCAATGTTTTATTCTCCATCTTCTTCCACTTCATATCTAGTTCTTAAATACCTCAACTACTCGTAGTGATAGCTATTACATACTTATACGAAATCACTATGTTTAGGAATAGTATGTTACCCTATTGCAGTAGTCATTATATACTATTTGTAGTTGTATGCATATTTTATACAATATTAAGCTCTAATAAAGGCATTGGGTTTTTTTATTAAACCTTACTTTTTCTACTAAATTCTGATTATCAATGTAAACTTTTTTAAGTGGAAAAAAAAGCACAAACACAACCCAAACTATATAAATCAAACACTCTTTTCTGTAAAGATGGCCTAACTTTAATTGTAAGAAATACAATAACTGAAACAAAAGGCGCTTTTATACAAACTAAAATACTATCCTACAAAAAAAAAAAAACCAGAAATAAGAAACATAGAAAAATAAAAAAACAAACATGAGTACTAAAATCGCTCTAGATAATTAATCTTAACTTCCATGGAACACTTCACACTTTCAAGAGTGGACACAATACGATCCAAATGATTAATTGCCTTCCTAATCACATCGATAGAAGCATGAACACCAATGTCACGAACATCACAAGCAGGTAATTCCAACAAATCACCTACTATTTTACGCATATCTTCTATAAAGTTAGCCACACGTTTGAAACCGAACTTCAAAACAGTCATATACAAGACATCCCTCTGTAACTGCCAAACTACCTCATCGACCATCTTTTATTTAAAAGTTAAAACGACGGAAACCAGATATAATTATACAAACGAATGATATAATCAGAGGTTAAAGAATTCAAATATTCCTTTACGATTATATTTATACATACATACATATAATCATATATATATGCACCGCTAACAAACTTGAACATAAAACATGGATACCCTGCTAACTCTAAATATGTGGAAGATTCATAAATTATGTCACCACACCATTTAGTTCGTCAAAAAAGATGACAACTAACCAACCAAGTTTTGTTTTTCTTTTTCTTTTTTCTTTTTTAATAAATTGAATAAATGAGACACTACATGAGCTATAATCAATAGTTTAAAATAACACATCAAAATTTTAAGCTATGTTCAAACGACGTATAGTGATAAAAATATTTATACTTGCATACATTTTAATGTAATTGTTAAGATAATCTCATCTTGACTCAAGTCACTGGTTGCCTGCCATACAACTGTTGAGAAAAACACAATTAACATTATCCATAAGATAATTCAAGATATTTTTTTGTCTTTTATTAATCAACTAAATAACCGAAATATTATTTTTAGAATATTTTAAATGTAGAATCTTTTTTATGTATTATATGTGTTTTCAAAAATAATGACATGAATTCTAAATTCGGATTGACTTTTTTTCAATAATATGGAACCAAAAAAAAAAAAAAACATTCCAAGACTTCCGGTGACAAACACAAAAATGGACCCATGTTGTTTGAAATGTTTCAATGAATTTAATAAAATATGATAAACTTTAAGCTTGGGTTACAATTATATAATTAATCATAACTTTGAGTTTATGTTTCTAATTTGAACTTATAATAAAATATGATAAACTTTAAGCTTGGGTTATTATTGGATAATTACTCATAACTTTGAGTTTATGTTTCTAACTTGAACTTAAAGAAACTTTTGGCTATTTTAAAATTGAATATGAAATCACCATAACTTTTAGGATTTTCAATTTATGTTGTTAGTGATACGATCATTTTGGATGTAGCTTTCTTAATGGTTTAACTTACAAACCACAATAGAGTTGACTTGATCATTTAACAATCTGTATATATAATGCCAAATTAAAAATACAAAACCTGTATACAATTTGTTACACTACCTGAACCAGAAACTACATTAAACATCATTCATATATTAAATAATACTACATTAAACATCATCCATATATCAAATAATAAAACATAATATCAAACATTAGAAGATCCTTACACAATAAACTACTATATTAACATTAAATTACTAAAATACTAAAGACATTAACATAAACTATAAACAAACATGATACATCAAAATATAAAGAAAAAGAGAACTTGATAACTTTAGTAATTTGGAGACACAAGGCTCTCAAAATAGACAGACCCTTTTTAAGGCAGTCATGTACTTCCAAGGAAAGTAGTACCCAACTCGCATAGTTTTCATATCTAACATATACATATCCCCACAAGTAGTCATCAACAGCATTTCATCAGTAGACTCTACATACTCTACAAACCCGAGGAAACTCGATGGAACAACACCAATACAAGGCAGGACCCATAAGTTAATCCATTCTTCATATCCCAACTTACACAAACCAACTAAATACATATCATATTTATAAAGAATAAAAATGTGAAGTTGCCCAGCAAGCAATACTGACCAAAGATCCATCAAAACCTCCTCCATAAAAATCACATGGTAATGGAACACTTGAAAATTGCTCTAGGTTAACATCAAAACCTAAAATTGACTGCACACAATCACCAGAACACGAATCAACAATGAAATATACACCATCTCCACACAATGTACCTAATGACCATTTTCCACCATGCTTAAAAGACAGAATGTCCGTAATTTTCCTCCAGGAATGTACTCGGTAGAATAAATATAAACTGCCTCTGTGCCACGTCTTCTTATAACATGTAAAACCTTGTACTCATTTGCAGAATCCACATAGAAAGCAGCAGAATCAGAATCTTTTTTGAAGAAACCATGTGATTCATATGATGACAAAGTTGTACTTGCCTGTGTAAGAGGATTCCAAATTAAAATTTGAGAAGTCTCTTCCAGGCACACACATAACATTCCATCCAAACTCCCTAATATTATCAATTCATCTGGTCGGGTTTTGAATGGTTTAACATACATCATTTTAGGACCACAAAAGCACGTGCGTGCATAAAACAATTTTTCAAGAGAACCACAACGATCTAATTTCGCAAGCACCCACTTGGTAGCTGATGGTGACGTACTACGACAATGAATTAATGGAAACTCTGGTGTGGACATGATAGACAACCATTTTTTGCACACCAACTTGCAACGACCTATATCTCTTACAGAAATTTTTGTAAAAATACCATACATTAATATCTCTACAAGCAACTCCGACATAACAAATATTGATTAACTGCTCACATTAGATCAACACATGTTAGTCCAATTCACTTTAACTTCAAAGTGTAAATCATAGTTATGAAGAATAGAAGGCAAAGTAACAAATTGAAGAAAAGATACTTACAAACAACAACTTTTCTTTGCTCAAAGATCTGGAACAATTCTGACTGAAATGTTACCCTATAATCATATAAATAGGAAGATGTGACAAAGAAACGCCAACCCATAAAAGACTGGAGAAAATGGGAGAGAAATGCTTAATAACTAATCACGTAATAAAAGGATTAGTAACCACTAACATAGCAGTTGATTTTTTTTTTAACGGCAAAACTTCTATATATATATATAGAGAGAGAGAGAGAGAGAGAGAGAGAGAGAAAACAACATAGCAGATGATATCTCCAACTTTCTAATACACCTTATCTGGTAAAATAACACAAAGCAAAATTTATATCATGTCATATAAAAACGCAATATTATATGTAACCACACAAACAACTCAAAATATCAGGTATTAATCATACTGGCTTTACATACAACACTGTCAAACTTACAAAAACCCATACATTCCACTAATTAACTGCAAATACATACCATAAACAATACATAACAATTACAAAAGCCCAATAGTTGTTCACATAGATCAAACAAACACAAGAATAACCAAACAGTAGGCTTACTTTCAACATCCTGTTCCCCTTACCCATTTTTTTTACTTGTTCTTCAAGAATCCTGTTCCTGTTTCCCAATGTGATTGCATTATCTTCATGCTTGTTAATGGTGTCCAATATCCCTGGAATCCAACCAACAAATGAGATATATTATTTTTTACCAAGGGGTGGCTAGGCCCAAGTAATATTGTTTATTTTGATACTGGTTTACCAAGGGGGAAAATGAGATATATTATTCAACAAAAATGAATTTCAGTCATTAAAGTTAAAACAATTAATGATTTCTAGGATTCCATTTCTAAAGTTAAACAACTTTAATGAATTTCAGTCATTAAAGATAAACAACTACTATTGAGTGGAATTCATATAACAATAACTGCTTTCTTTTCATAAAACATTATAATACATAAAAATACCACCATATTCTTAATATAAAGTATTGAAAACATATATAAGTTAAAAACTGGAAAAGGCCCCACATTTAGAGTTCATTTTAGCCCTCCAATAATAAAAAACACAATAAAACAAAAACACAATAAATAAAAACCAATAAATAAATAAAACACAATAAAATAAAAAAACCCAATAATAACCACTCCAATAACTACCTTATACTACTTCCGCTTTTTTTTTTTAAAATAAAATAACTAATCTTTAATATTAGGGGTTATACCTGCTAAAATTTATTCAAACAATTAGCTGCCAAATTTACACATCACATATTATCATACTACTTATCTAATTACAAGAAATCAACAATTTTTAATACACAGCATACAACTTACTCTAAGAAGTTGATAACCATATATATAACAAAGAACATAAGCAACTAAAATACCATACAAAAATAAAATATCTTCTAACATTACCAAAGTATATTACAATACAAATGAAAAACATAACAAACATACAAAAATAAAACAAAGTAAATTAGCTAACATCATAGATTTAAACATTTGGAGACATAAGGCTCTCAGTGTACACTGCTCCTTTTAATGCATAATAGTTGATAACAAGAAAGAAATTAACAACTTTCCACACCTCCAAATCAAATTCATACACATCCCCATAATCAGTCATCAACAATCATTTCTTACTTGAACCAATGTACCTCACAAAGCATTTTATAGGCAATGGAATACAATCAATATCAGGTACAGACAAAATCCTTATCCATTCTTCACCTTTCAACTTCCACAAATCAACAGAAACATCAAATGCACCATGAAGAACAAAAAATGAAGTTCATCAGAAACATTAACCAAAGTCCCTCTAAAGTTTACTTCATACTTATCAAAGGGAAATGAAACTTTAGTAAATGTCTCTAAATTCACATCAAAGCGAACAATTAACGCCACATTATAATCCCAACACGAACCTACAGTGAAGTATAATCCATCACAACACAAAGTCCCACATGACCATTGAACGGTCTGATCATCTAAAATAAAGTCTTTAACAAACTTTATTTTCCTCCAACATTGGCTTTCCATGGAGTAAATGTAAACCGACTGATTGTTACGCCGAAATACAACATGTAAAAGCTTGGGATCCTTCAAGTAATCCACATAAAAGCCAACAGCATCAAAATTTACTTTGAAAAACCCATATTTCTTAGGAATTGACAAGTTCCTATAGGCATTGGTGAGAGGATTCCATATTAACAACTGACAACTGTTACTTAGAGAGACACATAGCATTCCATCCAAACTACCTAAGATCATCATATATTCTGCACGAGTTTCGAAAGGCACTTTCACAATTTCAGTTAAAGAAATATTGGTTGAACCATAACTAAGTGTACGAAGTGGACGATGTATGCCTCCTGTTATTAAAACAAATTGCATATTGGTTAACGATGGCATCTTACGACAATGAAGCCTAGAAAAGAATACCGTTGACAGGAAAGAGAACCACTCTTTACACACCAACTTATAACGGCCTACGTCTCTTGCAGTAAGATTTGGCAATATCTCAAACATAAATAAGTCAATTGGAATCTCTGGCATGGTAACACTTTCCTACAATGTACATTTAAATACGATAAATTAACATTTATGAACATAAACATGTGAAATTGCTAAACAACATAACAATACTTGAAAAAAAAAAGAAAAACCCCAATTTAAAAAAGTAAAACTCGATTGAGAAACTCGCTAACAATTGCAAAGGAAAAGCACGAAAAGACAATGCTTACACACCTTAAAACAGCAACTGGAATATGAAATCAACTATTTTTTCTTTGAAAGAACGCGATTTTCATAAAAAAAAGGTCTTAATCAAGAAGCTCAAGACATACAGTTCATAAAAGAAACTGAAACGAAAACAAAACAGAACTAAAGAATTACAAGGTGAAGTCCGTGAACTTGAATCCTCTCAAATTCTCCCAACTTAACTCTGGGAGTCCAGCCCTAGTTTTCACCCACAAATAAGATAATGCCTTGATGTCACCACTCGAGTTTGCTATATTGGGGGATCTTTCTGATAAATCGAATTCAACTATATCAGAAAGAATAAACATACAAATGAATATAACTGAGAAAGTATTTCTTAGATATGGTTACCGAAAAATCACGTAAATATTGGTTAGTGGGAAGTTCTAAATAGAATATAACTGTGCCTTGAATATAGCAGTTGTGATTTTCAAAGTTATTTGCTAAGAAGGGATATATTGAACTTCTCAATGTAATCAAGTACACTCTATAACTTCTGCAGACAAAACACATTATGGCTAGTCATCCTTTTACCAAGGAAATGTGATGTCATTATATGTCATTAATTTAACAATCACACATATTCTTAAATAAAAATATTAATAATTATATACATACAAATATATATATAAATATTGAATATGATATGATATTATTAAATTTACATAAGACACAACAACAAAAACCTAATGATAAAAAATATAAAAAAACGCAAGATAAATAAAAATATGTAACGAAAAAAATAATAAAATATAAATTTCTATACAAAATAATGTGATATAAAAAACCTAACAAAAAAACACAATGAAAGCAAAGAAATACAACACTATACAAAAGAAACTGCTATTTAATACAAGTCTCGAAATATGAATTAAAAAGAAGATCAAACCCTCTCAGTTTCTGAAAAAAAAAAGTAAAAAGCTAATATATTTTACACACTATTGTGTTTTTTACTCGTTGTGTCTTCAAATAGATGACAGAATCAAAAAAGATTTGTACCACTCAAATGCCGACTATAACATACCATTACCACACGCAATCAAATAACTTACATTTTACTGATAACGGTGGACTTATAATACAAAGGGATTGAAAAAAACTGTAAGAAACTATTACAAAGAGACAAGTGTCAAGTTTTGATAACAATATAATGTATATCTGTAACATCCCAGGCTAACCACACCATGATACTATCTGCTTTAGCCAAGACGTTCCAACATCTCCTCACTGATTTAAAACGCATCACGATGTTGAAGGTATCAAGACCCTTACAAGGAAGCCTTCATTCCCCTTCACAACCAATATGGGATGTTACAAATCACACTCCTTATGGGTCCCAACATCCTCGATGGCACACCAGTCCTATCCCTAGCACTAATACCATCTGTAACAGCCCAACATAACCACACCATCATATTGTCCACTTTGGCTAGGTCGAAACAAATCAATACCAAATCAAGGTTGCTCTAAATAAACAAAACATTTATATATTATTAATTTAAAACAATGTTATGCATCATTGTTTGTACTTTATGCTTATAGGGTGTCTTTTTGCAATGGTTAGTTGCACCTATAATTTAGGGTTGCATATATGTATTGTACCTTATGGTTTATGAGTTTAAAAAATGTTTGGTTGTAAGTTCATAGGACAATATATTTTATTATTATCTTTATTTTTATTATTATTTATTTTATGTTTTATGAGTTTAGAAAATGTTTGGTTGTAGATTCATAGGACATATATGTATTGTACCCTATGTTTTATGAGATTAAAAAATGTTTGGTTGTAGGTTCATAGGACATTATATTTTATTATGATGCTTCATAGCTTGATTTAAAAAAACGTCTAATATATATGATTTTGGGTAATGCCAACATTGTTGTGCAAACTTTTACTACACAGATTATGTGGTACTTTATATATTAAATCTGGGCAATAAATAGATTGTGCTGGTTTTTTTAAGGCACCAAAGCAATCGATTGAAACACGACGAAACAAATAAGAACAAACATTACAGAAGTTGAAATATAACAAAACGACAAAACAATACATGATTTAAACTAATCACCTCCTCAACGTGTTTAGTTATATATATTTATAACATTCAACACAAAACGGCACCTTAATGGGTGAAGAACAATATATGTCACACGCATAACACACATGGCCGGGACAAACAGAAAAACCGCCATCAACATCACAGCCATTAGTGACCTCTACATCACAAACATTAACTACATCTCCAGCTTCGATATCACTACTGTCTACACTGACTTGATTATCATGTGCAGACATCAGTGGTTGATCACCCTCGTCACAATCTCCATCGTAACCCAAAACATTATTACCATCAGAAGCATCAAACGCAGAATGAGATTCAACTTGCATATCCACTACAGTAAGCCGGAACATCTTTGCATGTTTCTTTCCTTTACAATGAGCATAAAGCTGATTTGCACTTGTACAATACGATAAATCTTGTAACTGGTGGATTAACACTCGAATGAGTAAACAACAAAATTACAAAGTAAAAACACAAAATGATTAATATTTCAAACACTTATACCTTTGTAGTATGCTTCCTTGAAATTACATGATGCCTATATTGTTGTTCATTAAGGCATATGACATTGCAAACAGGGCAGCCAATGATTTCTTCCGGTTTGGCACCATTTGCCACTAACTTATAAACATCTACGTTCGTGTTCTTCAAACAACTACAACGAAAATGTAATAGAACACACCTCTATATAGGTATATATTTAAACGGTTTTAAACTCAATTGGACAGGTAAGTTATATAAAAACTGTAAACTGGCTAAGGTCACAAAATTTTCGGAAATCATGAAATTAGTGGATCGAGGTTATACATGACTAAATACAACTCTCATAAACCGATGTTTTAATCAAACAAACTGAAATATTAAAAAAATTCAACCTCAAAGAGAAACTTTTCTCTTCTAATGTGTGAATTCGAAACAACTTTGAATATGTATTTATAATAAAGTTTTAATTTAAACTCAATTGGATAGGTAAGATATATTTACTTGAATAAAAAACTGTAAACTGGTTGAGGTCACAAAATTTTAGGAAATCATAAAATTAGTGGATGGAGGTTATACACGAGTAAATATATCTCTCATAAACCGATGTTTTATACACAATGAATATGTAAAATCACATCGTTGTTTATCAAATATTTAATTACTCTAACTAAAGTTGTTTAAGTTGAATAACACTATAGCGATGTTTAAACATATACTTGAATTACATTAACGTTGTGTAAATTGAATTACACATAAAAAATATTGATTGTATAACGTTTTTAATCCTACTACTGACATTATCTAATGACTACAACATACAATACATCACTGACTTTTTAATATATCATAGTCTTTCTAATTAAACATTGAGTTATATTTATTAACCTGTTCTTTATTATTATTATTATTATTATTATTATTATTATTATTATTATTATTATCTATTCATCAGAATCAGAAACCACAACTACACTTGAATCCATCATTTAAAAAAAACACAATTCATATAAAAAACATACTGCATATAACTAAATTTTAATCAAACAAACTAAAATATCCAAAATACCCATTGGAAAAAAACTAAAAATCATAACAACTGATTTAAATTAATAGAGATATGAGATAAGTTTATTTCTTCCTAACTTTCTCCAAATCCTTGAAATTACTTGGAGTTGAAGACTTATAGACGTCAACCAATTTACTTTTGTTGATTTCATTGGTATCACAACTGGTATTAGCATCATCAATCTTAACAATTGAAATGTGACTTTTTTTTTTATAAATTCTTTATCGTTTCCCTGAAACAAATGTCAAAATTAAGAAAATAATAATAGAATTAAATATGATGTAAATATAAATGTATAAATACGAATCGTGTATTGAAATAAAAAATACCTCAGTAATCTTCATCTTTTCTTTGAGCTCATTAATAATTGACTCATCATCAGTCATGTTTGTGACAAGAAACATTTCATCAAAATTAGTCAGATTATAAGTTGTTAACTCAATTTTAAAAGCAAACATCTTTCCAATCAACTTGTCTAAATCAACAGGAAACATTACTTCTTCAACATCCTGTGAATCAAAATATTTTATGATAAAATTAATATAAAAAATATTTAAATACAATGAGAAAAAAATATAGGAGAAGTAAAGATTATTTATACATACAGATGATGAGTTTTCTTTAAGCAATTGAATAGCCGACTTGAGAATAACTTTTTCAATGATTTCATCAGCCAGAGGATGAATTAATATTAGTGGAACATCATCAGTATTATCTTCCACTTGAACTTTTATTTTGAATCTAGTTAAGTTAAATATAAAAACACATATATACAAATGGATTATTTTATAAAACATATAAATATTAAAATAGATAGAAAAAACTCATATTACCTTGGAACTGGATATATAACACTTTCATCACAATCACGGTTGAAGCACACATGAAAATAATGTGACTCCAAACCCACACAGTCTACAAGATCTGTACCCGCCTCCATTAAGTATTTAGGACACTCCACATAGTGCCAACCAAAATCCTTATCTATAGCCTTAATAGTACCAAGTATGATAACAAATTGAGGCTGTATAAATTGAAAAATACGAAAATAATTGAGTTCAACAAAATTTTTTTTGTACTTTTTGAATTATAAAAATTTAAACAAACCTTCATGATTTGCTAAAGGTCATACACGTTTTTCAACGGAGACTTTATGATAAATTCATCACTTGACATCTACAAAATGCAATACAAAACTTTTTTATATATGAATAGCACAAAATAAAAATTGGAAGTAATAAAATAATAGAGTACATGAAGATTAGAGAAAAAAAATATAAAGTCATACCTTCTCAGATTCAACCTGAAAGACAGACTTTTCTCTTCTAATGTGTGAATTTGAAACAACTTTGAACATGTATTTATAATACATATTTAATTTAAACTCACTTGGACAGGTAAGTTATATTTACTTGAATAAAAAACTGAAAACTGCCTAAGGTCACAAAATTTTCGGAAAACATGAAATTAGTGGATGGAGGTTATACATGACTAAATACATCTCTCATAAACCGATGCTTTATACACTATGAATATGTAAAATCACAACGATGTTTATCAAATATTTAATAATTGTAACTATAGCTTTTTAAATTGAATTACACTATAGCGATGTTTAAACATATACCTGAATTACAATAAACATGCTTAAATTGAATTACACATCAAAAAAATTGATTGTATGACGTTATTTAATCCTACTATTGACATTATCTAATGACTACAACATACAATACCTCACTGACTTTATAATATATCATAGCCTTTCTATTTAAACATTGTGTTATATATATCAACCTGTTCTTTATTATTATCTATTCATCAGAATTAGAAACCACAACTACACTTGATTCCATTATATAAAAAAAACACAATTAATATAAAAAACATATTGGATATAACTAAATTTTAATCAACAAAAATGGATATAACACAAATTTATACAACAAAAACAAATATCTGCATACACATCACATTTATACGAAAACTAACCGGCTTGTAGAAACATTATTCCAAACAAAATCACAAATCTAAAAACACAATATACTTGCACAACTTCTTTTTAACACTAAAAATGATAAATAAATCATACCAAAAATATATGAAACACATTTACCTCCTCTTCCTACGAATCTTTTAAGTTTGCTTGTACAAAATGATTTTTTTCTATTTCCTCTAATATGTTCCTTTCCAGATTCCACGTCAACCTCTTGTCTTTTACTTGCTCTAACAGTGTCACATACTTCATCTTCAGTGTAATTTCTTGAGTTTTTCTTACCTAATTAACCAATAGACTTATAGAAATCAAAACACAATAAAAATAGCAGGCAACACCAGCATGAGAACAACTTACTTGTAAATCGCAAGTCAATGTTTGGAGTGGACGCCATTGCAAAAGTGTTTCCAAATGATTAAGATTGGTACATAAAACAACAAACACAATCGCAAATTCTATAACTTCGAGCCCTAACTTTCAGGTAAAACTGAATGTCATCCTTTTCCCTTTTCTTGATTATTATACAGATAATTTAAAAACACTAATATCAAATTACCTTTTCACCCCCATACTGAATACCACTCAAACGAATGTTTAGTTTTATTACAAAAAACCACCTAATAAACCGAACCCATATATAAGAAGCATAAAAAAACATAATCATTTATATATAAAGTTATATTTCTTTAAATATAGAAAATACAATTTCCTGAAACTTCATACTTATTCTCATTCATCACTCTATATATAACATACTAAGAGCTCCAAAAAAAAAAAAAGCAACAACTAACAATATCACCAAAACATGATAAAATAATTAGAACAAAAACCAACACATAAATTGTCATTCATCATACTATATATTACTAACTACATACGAAAAGAAAAAAAACATACAAAAAACACCAAAACATAGTTCAATACTTGCAACAAAAAACAACACAGAGAAAATTATACACCAACATTTTATACATAAAATAAAACGATAAATTCAAAGTTTCACAACACGAGAACGACGGTGAATTGAAACTTTTGGAACTTTAATTTTTCGATAGTAACTTTCTAGTGAATCAGCGGTATCATCAACTTCATCTTCAGAATCAGAAAATTGGTCAAAACCAGACTGACCGATAAGCTCATCTATATCAGCATCAACAGTCATATCAATAAACTCAATTTCTTCGTGAGAGCTGCTGATCGAAACAACATCATCCCAATTCCAATATAGCAAGTCTCTAGATCGTTTGCGCTGCCTCTCAATCCTTCGTATCTGGGTAAGAGAAATAACTTGTTTCATTACGAGCTAGAAACTATCACATAACAAATTTTACTAAGATTTAAAAAACTACAACTTCAATATATATCACTTCCTCACTGAACTCATGGGAAAGATGGGATTTATAAGGACTAAATGGCCCAACAGAAATTATCTCTACACTACCACTGTTGGTCTGTAATCAAACAAAATAAAAATAACAAAACAACAAAACAATAATATTAAAATATTACAAATAAACTTTATTTATTGATGATATTACTAAATTACCTATTCTTGACGATTTAAAGGATTGATAAACGTCTGCTGCCGGTCATCACCTAAATGAACAGGATTATTACTTCTTGTAGATGCATTTTTCTCCATCACTTGCTCAATATTTGAAGGATAAATCTATAAATTCTGCTACAAATTCACAAACCTAAATAGTTTTATACTAACATGTTCCTATTATATAAGCTATTCTACAACGGTTTTTAACACACGTTCAAGTATTGTAGCAACTACTATATACACACGTCACATATCAAGATAATGGAACAGTTGATATTCCCAGTTTTATAGGAGAACATGATTTCGAAGGAAATAAAAAACAGTTTAATTTAACTTATATAACAAACCGTCAATTGATATCCTAATCAAAATTATAAGGCTACATCCCAAATTGGTACAAATAATATGGGAGAATGGGAAGTGGGTAGTTACTTCCCATAAAGAATTGCTCTTCTCAACAACTGCTGATCCTGTAAACAACTGTTAAGTCAAAGCACTGCTGATCCTGTAATTAACTGTTAAGTCAGAGCACTGATGAAGCATAAAGAATTTATCTAAAAATTATAGATAAATTATCATTTGTTTTAGGTTGTGGATCACAAGTTAGCTTCAAAGGAAAAAAAATCACATCTACTCGTGTGCCTAGTTCAATTAGCTTTAGTCGGCACTCTATGCAATACTTGTGTTACAATCCCAAAGCATGTTACAGGAATCATAGGAGTTAAATAGATCAGGGGTATACCTCTTGTCAACATATAATACTTCTCTTCATTTACAAAAGTTTTCCCGGCAAAGACTCATTTACCCATAACTACTACACTCCCATGTCACATATAAAAAAATACAACAGTTGATATAATAAGTTTGAGTAAACTTCCGTTTTCCTCCCCGTGGTTTGGCCACTTTAACGATTTTGCCCAAAACCTTCAAAAATAGCCATTTTTAACCAATAGTTTGCTATGGTTTTTCCATTTTGCTCCCTGCGGGAAGGAAAATGGAAAAACAGACAATTTGGATGGAGTTAGAGGCGGGGAGCAAAATGAAAGTTTACTCAATAAGTTTGATTCGTTTGAATATAAAAACACAAGTATATTAACAAAAAAACACAAAAGAAAAAAAAACAAAAGAAAAAACACAATGTTATACCATAAAATAAATAACTTTCGTTAAAACACAATCCATTATATCTAAAACAAAATACTTTAGTTGATTTACAACTAAAGATTAATTTATTAATTGAGATGCAACCATGTTATATAACAAACCGCCAATTGATATCCGAATCAAAATTATAAGGCTACATCCCAAATTGGTACAAATAATATGGGAAAATGGGAAGTGGGTAGATACTTCCTATAAAGAATTGCTCTTCTCAACAACTGCTGATCCTGTAAACAACTGTTAAGTCAAAGCACTGCTGATCCTGTAAACAACTGTTAAGTCAAAGCACTGATGAAGCATAAAGAATTTATCTAAAAATTAAAGATAAATTATCATTTGTTTTAAGTTGTGGACCACAAGTTAGCTTCATAGGAAAAAAAATCACACCTACTCGTGTGCCTAGTTCAATTAGCTTTAGTCGGCACTCTATGCAATACTTGTGTTACAACCCCAAAGCATGTTACAGGAATCATAGGAGTTAAATAGATCAGGGGTATACCTCTTGTCAACATATAATGCTTCTCTTCATTAACAAAAGTTTTCCCGGCAAAGGGTCATTTACCCATAACTACTACACTCCCGTGTCACATATAAAAAATACAACAGTTGATATAATAAGTTTGAGTAAACTTCCGTTTTGTTCCCTGTGGTTTGGCCACTTTAACGATTTTGCCCGAAACATTCAAAAATAGCCATTTTCAACCAATAGTTTGCTATGGTTTTTCCATTTTGCTCCCTGCGGGAAGGAAAATGGAAAAATAGACAATTTGGATGGAGTTAAAGGTGGGGAGCAAAACAAAAGTTTACTCAATAAGTTTTGATTCATTTGAATATAAAAACACGAGAATATTAACAAAAAAAAAAAAAACACAAAAGAAAAACACAATGTTATACCATAAAATAAACAGCTTTCGTTAAAACACAATCCATTATATCTAAAACAAAATACTTTAGTTGATTTACAACTAAAGATTAATTTATTAATTGAAATGCAACCATATTATGACATTGTAATTTGTATGAATGAAAATTCAAATCTTATTAGATGTTGTGCTTTGTATAAAAAAATGTTTTTATTGTATTTATAAAAATACTGTTTTTGTTTATAGACATTACACTTTTCACAACAACACAGAGCTTATAACATTCATACATAAGCATTAAACGTAAACATTCATTTGACCAGACCACATTCAAATAACAACAGCTACATATAAATAATCAACCTAATATCCAAATGTTTTAAGCAACAGGAATACATCACACAGGACAATACAGTTTCATTCGCTCCACACGACTTCCTGGTGCTTGCTCTTTCAACCTTTTCCTTTCAATTGCGTCCAGCACAACGTAAGCTTCACTATCATTATACACAAACTGCCTTCGAGCATTAAGATTATGCAACAATATTTTGGTTGCATATTTGCATCTTAATTCATCTAATTGTTCTTTCTGCCCACAATCTACTTCTTTCACAAACCTACATCGCCAACGTCGTAAAGAACTCCCTTCGAATGTCTCCATATGCCTCATAAAAATATACCACAATCAACTTTGTTGTCTACGGTTCTCCACGACATTTCTAGTCGACTTATCTGAGCTTTGTGCATCTTACGTCCACCCATAGCACCTTGATTTAACATAAAATCTGCTACTAAATGCCTCTGCAATATAACGATAATAAATATAAAAAATTATCTTTTACATATGATTGTGTTTTTTAAATGTCAAGGAATGTACCAATTTTTCTGGCCAGCCTCGATATTTTAAGTCAGATCTATCATCATATAGACTGCTGTTATCAATCACAGCTATTTGGCACTTTTTCATATGAAAGCATACCAAGTAGAAGTGATCAGATTGCAAAACAGGTATGAATAAAAGATCAACTTCTTTCAATGATGCTACTTGTTCTTCTTTTAAAACTTTAATCATATTTCCAAAAAATTCAGCTTGCATCATCTCATAGCTAGAACCATATGTGCCACCATCCTGTGTATCAGTTATAATAACGTTACTAAAATAAATAAATAAACAATTCACTTATGTTATTTACTTACCAGCATCTGATATGTACAAAACAATCACTTAATTTTGTCATCAGCCTTAAACTTCTCCTCGTGATTTAAGATTCTGGCCCACACATTAACAACAGCAATATGGAAATACTCGTCATGACTCAATGTTTCTAGCACTATCCTTGTTAGACCTGCATCTGGCTGACCTTCAATTTGAAAAACAACGTCCCTACAATGAATACGAGTTAGAATACGAGTTAAAACATCGATCAACTTATAATCATAGTACATTATATGAAAAGAAGTTAAAACACATACATTTCAAATCCTCTAGCAGAGAAAATCCAATCAGAATAAATTTTCTCTACAAATGTCAACTTTTCACTCATTTCCACCACCCGGTTAATGTAAGGTGATGCTGGCACCAAAGTCTCATCCGTAGAATCAACTACATTTTCTTCATCCTTTTCATCTGAATGCACACTTTCCATGTTTTCAACTGAATTTACATTTACACCCGTATTACAATCAGTTTTCGTCTCTTGACTTTGAGTCTTCTTTTCTCCCTTACTCTGTATTTCATTATCATCTTTTGGAGATGAATCTGGATCTCTGCTCATAAAACCTGCATTTTTTGCAAATGAAATCAACGGATCCAATTGAGCTTTAGCTTCTTTAATCACCTGATTATCTGCATAGCACGTAAACCCCTCATTCAGCAATGTCTCTACATTCTTCAAAGACTCTTTTGCCTTTTCAATTTCTACAATCAAATTTCTGACAAAAACCTGTTTCAATATGAACAATAAAAGATGATAAAAACTATATATATATATATGTCACACCCCAAAATACCACCTAGGGAATGTCCCTGTTAGGCGTGTGACGTACCAACAACGAGCCACTAATTACGTTGAACCCATACAAGTTTCAAAATAAAATTCTCAATTATTAATAAAAATACCATCCACAAGTTTAAATGGAAACCAACATGTTCAGGGGAAGCAAATAGTAAATCAAAGTTAAATTGTTCAAAACCAATGTATACTGTCAATAATCAATCACATGAATCCTTCCAGTCGACCCATGACCACTCCAGCTACTCCAGACAACAAGTTCCCAAATCCAAGATATCTAACGACCTGCGAGCATGCAACAAGTGTATCAGACAACACTGGTGAGTTCATAGTTTTACGAAAACGTTGGTTACCGAGTGTTTAGTTAATCCATTGAATTTAATTTCGAAAGTAATGTTGATAATACCCCGAATACAAGACGGCTTCTGATTATTTTGCCCTTTCTCCAATGCTCATATCAAAGCATTGGTCATGACTAGGTCATTAGTTCAACACCCGTCCTCCCAGGTACGGGGTGAGGTTGCCAAACCTAAGTAGCGCTACTAACTAATACCATGTTACCTCTCAGGTAACCAAACAACACGGAGGGACTTTAAAGGTGATAGGAAGAGTATATTATCCAACATTCTCGTTTTTACCCAAAAGACTTATCCCTCCCCGGGATACCCACTGACTGTCCCAACCACCGGGACGCATGCTCAAGAGAGATGAACTCACCTTTGGTTTGCTCGGCAAGATTAACTACTTGCTTATCAATGGATCAAACACGTCCTAGCATGAGTACCAATACCAATCAATTTTTAAGTTTACTCACACGTTGTTCACATTTACACACGTAGTACACATTCATTAACAGACATGATGTATCACTTAATCGTGCAAGAATTCCATCACTTAAAGTATGTTCGCATACCAGGTGCTACACATATAAAGTTACACTTCGCATACCACGTTTCAATATTTCTAATAACATCTCACTTCCAACATACAACATGCTTAATTTAATATACGTGAGGGTGTGTGTTTGTGGCCCAAATTAATAAACCACTTCTTGAACCCATCATTTTATCTTAACAATTCAATTCATTTACTTAAATCCGAGTGACATGTGGTCCGGCCCACCATGGTTACCCAACTTTCAGCATCATAATTACCCAATGATCATCAACGATTACACAAACTCATAGTGTTGTTTTCTTTAACATCATACCATCGTAAATTACGATTTAGATTATCATATATATCAACCAACATTAATGGAGTTTAACATTAACAAACATCATTTAAACATAACATTCACACCCAGCACTAATCATGAAATTGTAACATACGATCGCGGATTACCGATTAACATTACTAGCAATTTCCTTCTATAAAATCAGATCATAATCATAGACTAATCGTGTGTGTAAATCCCTAGTATCAAGCCACAATATTACGAACCCAATTATCACGAAAAACATACGCCCGAATATAATACGATCATGCACTCATCATAGGATCATGCTTAGCCTACACACACCCACATAATCACAGCGCCTAACGTTCATGCATACATATCAACACATCTCTCTTACTATCAATACCAATCAAAAGAGACTCTCATGCAATCAATATTAGCCAAAAGAGGTTTACCCGAGATGATCTATTAGAAGGGAAGGGGGTCGTCTGCCGTCACAGGGCCAGCGAAAGATGTAGGGTTAGTGTTCTTGAGGTTGAGAGATATATAGTAGGTTACGTATACAACCAAATATAATGCTAAAAAAACTAACAAGTGGGCTGATTGTGATAATACTATTGGCTACATGGATTGGACCACATTAATCCAAATGTGCAAGGTTGGGCTCGGGTAACCTTGTTCCGAAATGGGTTATTTAAAATGTGAATATGTAGCCCACTACATATTCGGCCCAAGATATCAATACGTTACTAAACCGAATCACTTTGTCCACAACTTTGCACTCACAAGGTTGACACAACTACAAATATTCTACCATGCATGATTAATTGTCTGTTAATTCACATTATTCAAATTTACCAATTAATAATCCATCATATAATATCAAGCCATTCACATTATTCAAAATTACCAATTAATAATCCATCATATAATATCAAACCTTAGAAACCATTATACAATAACAACACCAAACAAATCATCATGTAATAGCAAGTCTTAAGTGAGTGTAGGGCCGAGATAAAAGAACTAAGGTGTGTGTCCTATCTTTGTGTGCGGCCCTAACCGAGCCATTGGCCCAACAGAGAACCCGACACACGTACAAGCATAATCGAATACGTTACACGTTAAACACGTTTATAAAAGTTACGAGCGTTTAATAGAATATTATAGTACGGAACATGTAACACATAGGAGAGAATTAACGAGGAGTTAAGATCACAAGCTTAAACGTTACTAACCTCGAAAGTTCGGGTTGTCACATCATCCCCAACTTGAAAGAAATTTCGTCCCGAAATTTGACAAGTAAGTACAAAGAAGTGAAGTAATAAATCAAGATTGTTGCAGGTTTTCCTCAGGTACCACATCATCCCCAACTTGAAATGGAATTTCGTCCCGAAATTCACCAGTAGTACCAGAATTAGATTGGTCATTAGGAAAGAGTTGAGGATATTTGAGCTTTATCTGATCCTCGCGCTCCCACGTGAACTCCGGTCCACATCTTGGGTTCCAACGAACACTCACGATTGGACTTTGACTAAGTTAACAAACCTTGACTTCCTGGTCCATGTGTTCGATAAATTCCTCCAGTAAAAGTATCGCACGTGTTTCATCAGACAACCACTACCCTAGATCCGAAACATAAATGACATCGCGTACGTTACCCGATTCTTTCCAGACTGTTGAATGGCCCGTCGTGACGTCAGTTAAGCCCGCTATGCTTCCCAAGCATTCCACACCCTCCCAGGGTGAGACTTTCAACACGATACGATTGCCTACAGCGATCTTCCAGCGTTTCCCAAGTTTATCAGCTTTCCTGACGGTCACGCGCTGCCGCCAATCGACTCCCGATCCAAACAACCTTCCCAAGAGTTTCGAGTACCAGTCCTGGACCAGTAATTAAGTTGTCAAACATCGCAGTCTAACAAGAAGGTTGGCATTATTGTCTATGTAATGCCTCAACAGAGCTGTCTGGTTACCAAGATGATAACTGCCGCAGTAGTACCCAACCATAGGTAAGAGTCCTTCCAACTTGCACCAAAGCCAGTCACACACATGCTCGCAGCATGTCTTCGAGTGCCAGGAGAGTTCGTTTTCTCTGATCGTTTGTCCAACGGGTATAGCAATGCTCTGGTCCTGACATGAGCCAAGGGTGTTGTGTACTGCCTGACATAAATCATGCATAGATCAAATTCAGAGGTAACAGGAGTTGGCACCTCGTACCTAAACGCCGCCTCTCCCAGAGGGACATTCACAATTGTGAAAACTCGTCAGTTTTCTTGATTGCAAGAAAGTATGCTGGTAACTTGAGTCTATCAATGATCACCCAGGTGATAATGTTTCCGTTTCGAGTTGTAAGTAGACCAGTGACAAACTCCATGGCCGTCTGTTCCAATCTCCAAATAGGTGTTTCTGATTACTGACACGAACCAGAAGGTTTCTAATGTTCCACCTTGACTTTAGTACAAGTCAAACATCGTTCACATGCTTCGCTGGGTAGGCCTTCAAGCCCAGTTGCCAGTACAAGATCCTCTGATCCTAACCTATTCCATCAAATCCAGATGACCAGGATATCGAGGCTGTTGTGCTTTGCTCAACACAAGTTCGCTACAGTTGTCGTATAATGAGACCCACATTCGTTCCATAAGGTAGAGAATAGCGTCCAACTTGCCAAAAGTTGCTCCTCCATGCCCCACATGGAATCAACTTGAAAACTCTCTTCCTTCAGTGCTTCTATGAAAACAGGGCGAATCTGATCAGGTAGGCTAGAGTCGATGGTGAGTTGCAAGCTCATACGTGTTTAGTTTCCATAGTCGTATTCGCTCGAGAGTTTCATCCAGCGATGCCATCACAAAGGTACACGGGAGGCCCTTGTGATCGGTCTAAGTAGTGTATTTGGTACCGTCCAAGTAATGCCTCCAGCTTAAATCCAAGACTATGGCTTCCACCGCCGGTTGTGACTCGGGCAATTCTTCTTGTAAATCCACTACGTAAGCCATCACCTTCTCGTTTTGCATCGGCGTGTAACTGGGACTCTGACTCGAACCATCATGGTATACCACTAGATCACCCGTACCCTCGGGTAAAGACGATGCTCAGTGTATTGCAGAGTTGGGATTCGAAAGCTGAAAAGAAGTCCTCCTGTTTTGTCTTCCCCGAACACAGCACCCTGCTGTGCTAAAGAAATTCAAGCTGCGCGATCTTCGAAAATCCAGTGTTGAATCTATGATGATATCCAGCGAAACCAAGGAATTGTTGCGTCCCCTAATGAATCTTTGGTGCCAAACGGTTTCTAACGGAATTGATCTTAACGAGGTCCACATGTATTCCACTTCGTTGATTTTACGACCAAAAATGTACCTCTCGAATCCAGTAATTACACCTAACAAGACTTCGCACGGAGTGGCTCCTCCCTCAGGAGCTCTAAATTAAGATACCAATGCCGCCCATGATGTTCCTTTCTCCTGGAAATGGTCCAAAACGTCATCGATAAACGCGGTCGTTTTATGTGATCCATAAAGCTGCTGGTGTGTTGATTAACCCAAGGTCGTGAAATACAAATCGCAATGGCCGTACTGCGTTCGATATGCCGTTTCAGGAACATTCTCCCCCTTGGATTTCCATCTGATAATAGTTCGCTAGTAAATCAATCCTCGAATGAAAGCTCGTCCCTTGCAATTGGTTGACAGGTTGTCAATACATGGTCGAGGCAAACGGTTCTCGACTGTCGCCTTGATGAGTTCTCGATAATCAGTACACCTACGAAAAGGCTTATCTTCACGGATATAACTAGGGCTTCCCAAAGCGAAAAACTAGGTCCGATAGAACTCTTGTCCAACAGTTCTTGTAGTAGCTTAGAAAGTTCTTGCAACCCTCCCGGTGCAAGGCAGTAAGAGTACGAGTCTTCAGAGCTGCCTCTGGCGTGAAATCAACTGAGGTTCTGACTAACAGTTGTAGAAGTAAACCTGAAAGTTCCTCGAACATAACACTGAAAGGAGTCACGAATAATCGGTGGATCCTCGATCCTATTTTCCTTAGCCTTAACATTAGTAACGGTTGCCAATATGGCGAGGTAGTTCCTCCGTAGACACTTATGGGCTTTCATTGCAGAATTGATGCTAGCCTTTACACAACTCTGATATTCTGGAACAGATGACGATTCTCCACTAGGGAGAGGGGTACACAAAGTTTTCCTTTCACATAGTATATCTTCACGATGTATGGATAACCAATCCATACTAACTATTGCATCAAACTTTCAAGGGTAGTAGAAAGAAGGTCGACGTCGAACACTTGTCCCACAAGGTCGAGTTGCATCCCAACAATCGTATGAGGTTTCAGTTGACTTGCCATCAGCCGATTCCACAGCAGGTTCGGTTTCAAGAAGCATCGGGGTCAAGCAGAACAGAGCCGAAATGATTAGTTACCCAAAAACATGCAAGCTACCATGTTGTTATTACACCTGGCGTTGCCTACGCCAATCCTAAATGCCCTTCCATGAGCATCATTTCCAGTGTCTGTTGTTTTCATTACGAGCATTTCCAATACGACCGTCGTTCCCTTGGTTGTTGTCGTGACTGCTGCCTCTAGTGTTGTTGCTTGAAACGGGGCCTTACGGTCTTTCAACAATAGGGTTCATCCTGTCTCATTCTGTGTTACGTCCTAAGACACTACTCACTGCATGGAAAGTTACTCATTCCACCCTATAATCAGTTGCCATCGCTTACGTCCTGTTTGATTCATAAGAGTTGACTTTCATGAGTCGCTGACTCGGGTTAAAGATTCAATTGGAGTCAAATTGCTGATGTTCGTTGCTGGAAATTGGGGCCGTCCAAATACTGAGGTCGGTAAAGTACTACACTCATCCTCTTGCCCATCAATGTTGCAAGTTGTTTGAGTAATACGCGGTATGCTGCGAGAGTGTTGCAGAAGTGATCACACTTCGGAGTCTAAGACGTCAATACATAGAGTTCTAGCAAACGAAGAGAAGCGAGAAAGGCATAGACCAACTCAAGGATGTTCATGCAAGCACCTAACATTCTACACGTTTCGCTAGGCGTTCAGATGTGTGTTCAGGCAATACTCGATAGCATCGAGATTTGTAAGGATTCAGAAAGGAGTGAAAAGATCACGTTCGAGTAAAAGACAATCACTGATATGACCCCACATAGGTTTGTTATATTGCTCGTTGATTAGATAACAGAACAGAACCCCTTTTTCACTTGTTAGGGCTCACTGGGACTCGCATGCACCCCACATTATTATTATGTGTGCACCCACAATAATATTGCGATTTGCATGCTCATCTCAGTTCCTCCTAACTCATGTCAAATGGTTCTTCAAACTCAAATGTCAAACGGAGGTTGTCAAGGTAATAAAATCACGGGAAATCCAAAGACTATGGCATACTATCAATGCACCATGATATTGTCCGCCTTGGGCAGCCAGCACGCTCCCAGCGTCTGCCCCTCACGGTTTTCAAAACGAGTCATGATGTAAGCAAGTAACTCATGCAATCATACTATAGTGACGAGTGTGTGTTCATATGTTGTGTCATAAGCAATTGTGTACTAATCATGTAATGTATGCAACAAGTGAGAAAGACGAACCTTGCAATCTGGAGCTGAGTGTCATGGTCGATTTCGGATCTGTTCGGTTATAGTTTGGTTTTATAAAAACGTTTTAAAACCAAGTTCACTATAACCAGTGGCTCTGATACCAAACTGTCACACCCCACAATACCACCTAGGGAATGTCCCTGTTAGGCGTGTGACGTACCAACAACGAGCCACTAATTACGTTGAACCCATACAAGTTTCAAAATAAAATTCTCAATTATTAATAAAAATACCATCCACAAGTTTAAATGGAAACCAACATGTTCAGCGGAAGCAAATAGTAAATCAAAGTTAAATTGTTCAAAACCAATGTATACTGTCAATAATCAATCACATGAATCCTTCCAGTCGACCCATGACCACTCCAGCTACTCCAGACAACAAGTTCCCAAATCCAAGATATCTAAAGACCTGCGAGCATGCAACAAGTGTATCAGACAACGCTGGTGAGTTCATAGTTTTACGAAAACGTTGGTTACCGAGTGTTTAGTTAATCCATTGAATTTAATTCTGAAAGTAATGATGATAATACCCCGAATACAAGACGGCTTCTGATTATTTTGCCCTTTCTCCAATGCTCCTATCAAAGCATTGGTCATGACTAGGTCATTAGTTCAACACCCGTCTTCCCAGGTACGGGGTGAGGTTGCCAAACCTAAGTAGCGCTACTAACTAATACCATATTACCTCTCAGGTAACCAAACAACACGGAGGGACTTTAAAGGTGATAGGAAGAGTATATTATCCAACATTCTCATTTTTACCCAAAAGACTTATCCCTCCCCGGGATACCCACTGACTGTCCCAACCACCGGGACGCATGCTCAAGAGAGATGAACTCACCTTTGGTTTGCTCGGCAAGATTAACTACTTGCTTATCAGTGGATCAAACACGTCCTAGCATGAGTACCAATACCAATCAATTTTTAAGTTTACTCACAGTTGTTCACATTTACACACGTAGTACACATTCATTAACAGACATGATGTATCACTTAATCGTGCAAGAATTCCATCACTTAAAGTATGTTCGCATACCAGGTGCTACACATATAAAGTTACACTTCGCATACCACGTTTCAATATTTCTAATAACATCTCACTTCCAACATACAACATGCTTAATTTAATATACGTGAGGGTGTGTGTTTGTGGCCCAAATTAATAAACCACTTCTTGAACCCATCATTTTATCTTAACAATTCAATTCATTCACTTAAATCCGAGTGACATGTGGTCCGGCCCACCATGGTTACCCAACTTTCAGCATCATAATTACCCAATGATCATCAACGATTACACAAACTCATAGTGTTGTTTTCTTTAACATCATACCATCATAAATTACGATTTAGATTATCATATATATCAACCAACATTAATGGAGTTTAACATTAACAAACATCATTTAAACATAACATTCACACCCAACACTAATCATGAAATTGTAACATACGATCGCGGATTACCGATTAACATTACTAGCAATTTCCTTCTATAAAATCAGATCATAATCATAGACTAATCGTGTGTGTAAATCCCTAGTATCAAGCCATAATATTACGAACCCAATTATCACGAAAAACATACGCCCGAATATAATACGATCATGCACTCATCATAGGATCATGCTTAGCCTACACACACCCACATAATCACAGCGCCTAACGTTCATGCATACATATCAACACATCTCTCTTACTATCAATACCAATCAAAAGAGACTCTCATGCAATCAATATTAGCCAAAAGAGGTTTACCCGAGATGATCTATTAGAAGGGAAGGGGGTCGTCTGCCGTTACAGGGCCAGCGAAAGATGTAGGGTTAGTGTTCTTGAGGTTGAGAGATATTTAGTAGGTTACGTATACAACCAAATATAATGCTAAAAAAAACTAACAAGTGGGCTAATTGTGATAATACTATTGGCTACATGGATTGGACCACATTAATCCAAATGTGCAAGGTTGGGCTTGGGTAACCTTGTTCCGAAATGGGTTATTTAAAATATGAATATGTAGCCCACTACATATTCGGCCCAAGATATCAATACGTTACTAAACCGAATCACTTTGTTCACAACTTTGCACTCACAAGGTTGACACAACTACAAATATTCTACCATGCATGATTAATTGTCTGTTAATTCACATTATTCAAAATTACCAATTAATAATCCATCATATAATATTAAGCCATTCACATTATTCAAAATTACCAATTAATAATCCATCATATAATATCAAGCCTTAGAAACCATTATACAATAACAACACCAAACAAATCATCATGTAATAGCAAGTCTTAAGTGAGTGTAGGGCCAAGATAAAAGAACTAAGGTGTGTGTCCTATCTTTGTGTGCGGCCCTAACCGAGCCATTGGCCCAACAGAGAACCCGACACACGTACAAGCATACTCAAATACATTACACGTTAAACACGTTTATAAAAGTTACGAGCGTTTAATAGAATATTATAGTACGGAACATGTAACACATAGGAGAGAATTAACGAGGAGTTAAGATCACAAGCTTAAACGTTACTAACCTCGAAAGTTCGGGTTGTCACAATATATATATATATATATATATATATATTCAGAGTGAAATACTATATGTTTTTGTGTCTTACCGATTCTGCTTCCTCCGTTCGTTCTTCTGCCAAGGGAATGTTTGATTCCCTGCCAACATTTGCATTCTCATCCCGCCTATTCGAATGTATATTTCGAGTATAACGATCATTTTCTCTACACTCATCATCATCCACTTGCCTTTCATCCTCTCCATGTATATCTTCATGAATCAAATCCTCCTCGACACCAGCACCATCATTGTCTTTGCCTCGTCAGCATCGACTTGCTGTTCCACCTTTTCATGCATGGGTTCACCAGTTGAAGAACGTTGACGCACCTCGCTTTCATTTGATTTTTTGGTCTTTAATCTTGTTTTAGACTTTGAAGTACCTTTCTTTCTTCTTTTCTCAGACTTCAGTCCTTTATTCTTTATATCCTCCAGTTTGCATAATGTACGCTCTTCAATATATTTTATAACAAACAAACCTTTACGCTTAACACGTACATCATGCAACTTGCTTGTATGATCTGCATAGATAAGCTATAAACAAAACAAATATTTGTCACTCGGTTTTGTTTGGATAAATGCCACAAATGACAAATTAATATTTTACTTATGATCTTACCGCAAGTAAAAACAGAGGCCCATTAAAAACTTGAGCAGGGTGCCAGCCTTTTCTGGCACTGTCTAACAAAGTTAGCATGTAATCACACCAACCCAGTTCTTTTATGTCAATATCCTTTGTTATTAATGGCAAAAATCTTTGGTTGACAGTGCCACTTTTCGTTCCTTCGCCTAGATGTGTAAACATCAACACCAAAAAGTTAAGAACAAACAACATTCCACAATCATTGCGTTCTTTCTTGCATCGCCTATCCAAATAAGTTTGTGTTTCTTGTATAAGAAACCTGGTGAAGCCTGTTGGGAATTGACTTCTCCACAGTTTAACAACATGGCTTTTTATGCTTGGCCTATTGTTCTCTGTTATTATTCTTGATCCGTTCGGCATTCCCAATACCTTGTGAACCAATTCTGGACTTAACTTTATTGACTGAGATCCAAGATTTAATATTCTTGTTGAATCATCATAGTTCTTAGCTAACCAAAGTCCCAAGCTCTGAATCTTCAGATTTAGAATAGGACCAAAACCAATATCTCTTACAACGTTCTTTTGCTTGTCATTAAACTCTAACATCCAATCATATAGAGTGCTTGGTCAACATCATGGTAAAATCTTCTCACCAGTATATGGGAAAAACATTTGACATTCATGGTGATTTGATTCCTCAGGTTGGTCCTTTCGACGTCTCTTCTTTGGTAAGGTATCATCAACTATTATATAACTTAACGAATTTTAGAAACAAACTACAACTAAGATTTTCATGTTTAAATAAATACCTGGTTTTTTTACTTTTGATGCAGCAGGATTAACAAAATCAACATCATCATTATCATCAGCATCACCATAGCCTGCCTGTAAAACTGCAGCAGCATATCAAATAAAATAATAAATTATGAAGGAAAAAATGTATATTATATTTAATCATTTTAAATTGATCTATAACATACATTCACTCTTTCGTTTCATAGCAGCACCTGACAAAGATCCTTCATGTCTCTCCACATTTTATTAGAAACAAAACACAAAAAAATATTAATTGTAAAACGTTATTTAATCCTACTATTGACATTATCTAATGACTACACCATACAATACAACATTGACTTGTTAATATATCACAGTGTTACAATTTAAACATTGTGTTATATTTATCAACCTGTTTTTTATTATTATCTAGTCATCACAATCAGAAAGCACAACTACACTTGATTTGATGATTTTAAACTTGATACACCCGAGTTTGATTACATTTCTCCAACTTATTCTGTCAATTTTAACAAAATACAATCAGGAAGTATAACATTACAATGTTGTAAAACAACACATAATATTCAACATACAATATCAATACAAAAACACAATCCTATATTTTACCACATATGTAAAAACACAACATGCACCAAGATACTGCAAATAATCAAGTAACATATGCAAACACAATGATTTCCAAAACCACAATATTAAAAAAAAAGCATAATTAATATAAAAAACATAGTGGATATAACTCGATTTTAACAACAAAAAATGGATAGAACACAACTTTATACAACAAAAACAAACATCTACATACACATTATAGTTATACAAAAACTAACCGACTTGTAGAAACAATATTCCAAACAAAATCACAAATCTAAAAACACAATATACTTGTACAACTTCTGTTTAAACATTAAAAATAAAAAAATTAGATATAAATCATACCAAAAATAAATGAAACGCACTTACCTCTTCTTACGAATCTCTTAACTTTGCTTGTACAGAATGACTTCTTTCTATTTCCACTTATATGTTTCTTTGCAATTTCCACTTAAACCTCTTGGCGTTTACTTCCTCTAACAGTATCACCTACTCCATCTTCACTGAAATTTCTTGAGGATTTCTTACCTATTTAACCAACAGACTTATACAAATCAAAACACAATGAAAATAGCAATCAACAACACCATGACAACAACTTACTTGTAAATCGCAAGTCAATGTTTGCAGTAGACACCATTGCAAATGTAGTTCCAAATGATTAAGATTAGTACACAAAGCAACAAACACAATCGCAAATTGTATAACTTCGAGCCCTAAGTTTCTATTAAAACCGAATGTTCATCGTTTTCCCTTTTCTTGACTATTATATAGTTAATCTCAAAACAATAATAAGAAATTACCTTTTTGCCCCCCCCCCACACTGAATACCAGTTAAATGAATGTTTAATCTTATTACAAATCTTATTACAAAAAATAGTACCACTTAATAAACCGAACCCAAATATAACATGCATAAAAAAACATAATTATTTAAATATATATTCATTTTTTTAAATATAGAATTTTTTTTTTACTGAAACTTCATTCTTATTCTCATTCATCATCCTATATACAACATACTAAGTACTCATGAAAAATAAGCAATAACTAACAATATCACCAAAACATAATTCACTAATTAGAACAAAAAAACCAAAGAATTTATAGACATCATACCTGTTATTCAAAAGAATGAGATATTGACGTCGGACGCCACGTCATCGGGAGTGAGGATGGACCTAAGCGGGATGGACCAAGGGGGTGGAGGATGGGCTCCCACACTATTTATAAAAACACTTAAGAAAAAATAAATTGATTTGATTTTAGAGAGAGAGAGAGAGAGAGAGAGAGAATAAAGAGAGAGGAGAGAAAAAGAGGCCCGTCGATGACGTCTTCAGGCGACTGAGAAGCCGGGACAATCCTCAGGGGACGGTGTGGGTGATCGGCGCCGGGGCTCCCCGAGGCAAGGCCGGCCCCCATACCCTCCGGTCTAAGTAACCTTATTTATAGAAATCATACATACTGGAGAGGATATAAACACTACTTTTAATAAGGTATACCTTGTTTTATTTAATCTTCTAATAAATAAAAGAACACTTCATCTATTAGTTACACAAATATTCTTACATATAGGGAATTTGGACTGTTGTTTGGCATGAGCTGGCAGCCCATTTTTTCCTCTTATGTTAAACCAGATGAACCCAATGCTCACTCAATGATTGGTGTGAGATGGACCTATTCTTTTATCTCCTTTGAAACCTATGTTGCACCTAATAAGGTTGACGCTTTCAAGGCCCATGTTATCCAATTTTTGAAAGCCCATGGGATTTAGATAGTTCTAGACTATACCTCTTGTTAACATGTAATATTTCTATTCATTATCAAAAGTTTTACGGGCAAAAGCTCATTTACCCGTAACTACTATACTCCCGTGTCGCATATAAAAATATATACAGCTGTTGATGTAATAAGTTTTGATGCGTCTGAATATAAAAAAACACAATTATATTAACAAAAAACAAAAGACACAAAAGAAAACACACAATGTTATACCATCAAAATCAAAAGCTTTCGTTAAAACACAATCCATTCTATCTAAAATAAAATACTTACTATAGTAGATCGTAGTCTCACTATCAGAACATTGTGTTATATGAATCTAGCTATATTTAACATGATATCATTCTCAGAATAAATACAAATAACTGTTGTTAAATTACCACTTTATTACAATTTAATTTATGTAATTTTAATTAACGTATATCTTTTACTTTATATATTATATATTAGTTGTAAGTATATACCAACAACCATTAACAAAAACATCGTAAGAATATATTATCAACAATTTATAAAAGCACAACAACGTACAAAATTACCATAATTTAATATTAAATGGATAAAACAATCTAATGTAACATCATTTTTATCTAAAAAAATAGCGATAAAGGCTGGCGCGACAAAGTCAAACTCACCACGTCTAAGACACAAATTTCTAAATGATTATCTCAAATTTTCAAACCATAATGTCATCCCTTTAATAATTTTTAAACAATAAAGAAAAGAAAAAAAATTAACCTAATTTAAATTTAAAAAAAAATAACCAACACTATTTAAGATCCCTGCAACATATTCATAAGACCAAGACTTTCCCCCATTTACATCGTCTCTCTCTCACACCATCATTTATTTACTTCTCTTTTTAGTAGTCCCATTCAGAAAACTCTACTTGTACCGCTTATTTCCTTCATTTTAACACTTACATTTACAAACCCCCTTTTATTCATCGTCATTACAGTTTGACCAATTATTACAGTTCAGGTCAAACTTGAAAATTGTATCATTTGATCCAACCTTAATTTTTTTGGACAAAGTTGGCATCTTTCAAGAATGACAGGGACAAAAATTATAAAAACTTGAAGTTTGGTCTGAATTGGCATAACTGAACAAACTAAAAGGCAGAAAATAAAAATTAACTAAAAACAAATATAACTTTAAAAATTTATACAGGAAATTCCCAAAAGATTTCATTAAGGATTATATTATCTTATATCTTATATTTTATATATACATATCTACCATATATTTGAAAATAAGTTGGGCTGATGTGGCACTCAATAATAAGGCATCAAATATGGTTTTTGGCTCCAAAACTCCCTTCTCAATCTTTTAACATGGAATGGATCATCCGGCCTAAAAACCCGACCCATTTTTTCGGATCCTATAAAAGTCTTCTAAATATTTGTTCATCTCTCACAATCCCCACATCTTCTTCATGTTTCTCCATAAAACCTTTCATCATCACCAAATCTACACTGCCAATCTCATATCTTCAATCGATCAAATCTTCATTTCCGACACAAGAGAAACATTTCTTCTCTTAAACCTGGTTATCTCCAAAATCTTCATCACTTGATTTTTCTCCGAGAAGGTATGGTTACCTTATATGTTTGTCTTTCAAGATTTTTATGATTTCGATGATTATCATGGTTTACTTCTAATTATCTTCATCGATTAAGTGAGGATTATCTTCACAATCTGCATCAGTTGATTTTTCCCCGAGAAGCTATGGTTACCGTATATGTTTTTTTGTAAGATTTGTAAGATTTTGTATCAATTGTATGGAGTTCATGTATTTTATGTTATTATCTTTGTCGTATATGTGAAGATTCTACTCCGATTATAATTTTTTTGATGTTTTGTTCCGTATTTAGGTATGGTTTTCGTTTATTTTTATTTCTTTTGGATATAGGGATCTGATTTTTTTTTTTTTGTATATTGCACTCTGATTCTCATATTTTGGATGTGTGGTTGAGTGTTTTATGATAGATTAGGTTTTTGATATTTGTTGATTTTATTGCTAGAATGGTTTATGATACGGTTTTCTTTGTTTATGACAACCTTGAGTTTGCTGGTTTTTTGACCTATACATGCAATGTTTAATGTCAAAAACTATAGCCACTTTTATCCGTCATTAAAGAACATATGTCTCTAATACATCATTAACACTCTTGTATTTTTTAAAACTTGTCATGCCTTTACCATTGAATCAAGTATGCCCTTATGAACCCTTAACAATACAAGCCTTAACCATGGATGTATGTTTGTACTACTATTAGTGATAGCTGATAAGATATGTCTTAACCATGGATGTATGGATGAATTACTTTTACTGATAACTGATAACATAGGCACAAACTAAAAGGAATAAACTTTAGATAACTATTGCATGCAGTTAGAATTTGCTGAGCTGAACATTTCGAATAATAAGGATATTCATAGACTTGAAAATGATATAAAGTTTAAAGATGTGATAAAATACGATGTGATATGTGACATATCAAGTAACAATGCATAAGGACATCCATAGCGCTTAACATAGTAGTGCAAAATACATTGACAGTAGTAACACTTGTTTAATTGTCAAAACATAATATATAAAAAAATTTAGTTTATAGCATTACACTTTATTAGCTGACTATAACAACTACAACATATATCTTATAAAACGACATGACTTTGCGTGCATTTGGAATTGCAGTCTGCAAACAGCACCATCTTTCTGCGTAGTGTTAAAACGATCATCACGTTCTCGACTGGTACACATCCTCTGAGAATACAATTAAATATAAATAATTGCTTACTGGTTTTGTTTATCTTTCACACACTTATATCGTAAATCTTTCAGCCACTACCTCCATCAATTGGGTTCTTTCATGACAAAGAACTACAAAACAAAAGAAAAATTTGTATACAGGCAGATAACGGGCATCATTGGGACGTCAACATCAGGAAAATAAACAGAGTATACTACTTTGCAGATGGCTGGAAAAATATTGTTGATGATTTAGGGCTTGATGATGTTTGTTTGATAGTATTTGAAGCTCATAGTGAATGCAAATACAAAATCAAAGCCTTTAAAGATTAACGCCGACTGGGACCATCATTCTGCGATGCAATATCCAAACAAACGGAGAAACACATTGTACACTCTCAACCATGAACTCCCAAAATAACTTAAAACCACAATTGTATTATAATTTACATAACAAATAACTGCATCTCATCTATCTAATATAATTATTGTAGAGGCTCCCTAAAAACTTTCTCAACGACAATATGAAAAATAAGCCCCCAAACATGTCAATACAACTATCTGCAGGTGAAGGACATACATGGGAATTAAAGATAGAGAAAAGAGGAAGACGATACTATTTGACAGATGGATGGATGAATGTTATAAAAGACATGCTGCTAAAATTCGGCTACATTCTCGTGTTTGACATAATTCAAAATCCAAACCTGACGATGACTGTTTTCCATCCTGATGGAAGTGAATTTATAATCCCAAAAAAAGAACCTGTTGAACAAAAAGAAGTGCACACGCATAACCAAGGATGCCATAACAAAGCACCATCATCTACAGCAGACAACATCACATTTGAAAAGACTGCCACACAGAAATTCGTAAGATATCCGATACAATTTTTAACTATAATCACAGTTGACTTATATGCATTGAATTCTAACAAAATATTCCATATACTAACATTGTTTATTATACTACTTGAAAAATAGTTCATCCCAGATGAAGTTGTTAAAAAGAAGAAAATTGCTCAGACACGCACTTTGATAATAAAAAATCAAGAAGGAAGTTGTTATAACCTGGGAGTCAAAATTCATTCACGTAGAGCGCGAAAGGAATATCTGGTGAATGAATGGCTAGAATTTATGGCAGAGAATGATATATCTTATGGAGATAAGTGCACTTACAAGATCTTAGAAGATGAAGGTATGATATTACTTTCAAACGTTTGCAGGTTAAATTAATTCACCCATCCAGAAGCAGATTCAGAACCAACTTGACTTCTTTTTGCAACAATTAATATGCAGTATGGTTGGTGGTAGTTTTTTTTGTTTAAATTAACCGTCGTTAATCATGAAGGCTTATAACACTTTCCCTAAACTTCAAAAAACAATGTATTTTGTAATGGTAATACCCGTACACAATGAAAATCATCGTTGCTCTACTTACATTGTTGTTTATCATATTGTTTCAAACTGAATATGTCCCTGCAAACAAATAAATAATTTTGTATGAACTAACATGTTAACGTAACATATAGCATCTGCTATAGACCACTGTAATAATCACCACAAAATATAGACCACTCAAACATATATCAACTACTATATCCCAATAGCAGTAATAAACTGCATTTGATGCCAATGGTAGTTTAATATGTAAACATGTCTATAAGTGTGATGGTTTAAAAAATATATATTGGTTTACAAATGTTTCTACTTTTGCATAAATCATCAAACAAATGATAAGTAATACATATTCAAAACGAATAAAAATAGCCAACCACAATTAATACTACATTGGAGTCCCAAAAATGATCCCAATAACAATAGAAAAATAAAACTAAATAAAAATGAAACACTTTTTAAAATAATAAACACAATAAACAGAATTGCTAACAATATAAAAGCAAATAAAAATACAAGATAATAGTACTACCCAATAGCTGAATCAACAGTCTCTAAAAATAAAGCTCATTTATGACCAAATAATGCTCCTTTAACCCAACAAAACTAATCAACATGTTGAAGGTATTCAAAATCTTGTACACTCATGTATACTTGAGCAATATTCCCAAATTTGGGGAGCAAAATCAATTTGCCGTTTGCCACCTCCGATGCTCCACACCATTCCACAAATGAGAATGTTTCAACATTTGGGAAAGACGAGACAAAACTAATCAACATGTTGAAGGTATTCAAAATCTTGTACACTCATGTATACTTGAGCAATATTCCCAAATTTGGGGAGCAAAATCAATTTGCCGTTTGCCACCTCCGATGTTCCACACCATTCCACAAATGAGAATGTTTCAACATTTGGGAAAGACGAGACCTTAGACCATAAATTATCTTGATATTTGAAAAGAGTCGCATTAACATTAGGCCAGATTTCAACAACAAACATATGAAGCTTATTGTTAACAGTGACAAAATGTCCGTCATAAACATACAGGTCATTAACTGGGGAAAAGGAAACCTCTTAAGCGACTCAGTAATTACATCAAAACCAATTATATGAATGTCACCCCGTACCCTCACTTGTTTAACAGTGAAATATAAGGTATTGTTCACAAAAGAGCCAACAGATAAAATATAACACCCCGCTGCATATTTTTTCCCAATAAAGAAATCTACATTTCTCCAAGTGCCGAGTCGTCGTGAATAAACACGAGCAAGATCATAATTACGGCGACGTTTAATGTGTAATATTTTAAGATCGGAGGATGTATCAAAATATATACCAGCTGCATCCGATTGCCAATCATATATATGATCAGAGTGCTCATCGAACAAAATTTTGAAACTCATAGTAGTTGGATTCCAAAGCATCATCTGATATGAAGGCCTTTTGTTGCAAACTAATAAAAGCCCACCAACAGTAGAAATAATATGTAATAACAAAGGCCGACTTTTACCAGGGAAACAAATAGTTTTCCTTGCACCAATGTCTACCCGTCCATCCACTATGCTATCAATAAATATTGATAGAGGTTGAATGGTGATTCGTTTCCGACATTTTGAACTACCAATCCGGCTAGAATGCAAAGCAGCAAACTGACAACTTGATAACTCATCATGCCATTGTTTACAAACACATTTGAAAAGACCGATTGCCTTAACTGGGAGTCTGGATAGTATTTCAGAAACTACAACTTCGATTCCAATGTCTGCCATGCTATACCTACATTAAAAAGATAAAATTATACATAAAGTAAATACACAAATAAGCGTAAGAAACTGCCTTAACTGGGACTCTACTTAATAAAAGACGTTCAATTATTGTAGTAACTCCTAAACAACCACGTCACATATAAAAAACCCAGCACTTGACTTAATAAGTTTTGAATATAAAAACCAACAATATATTAACAAAAAAACCCCGCCTTACATAGAGTATTATCAAACAACTAAACTGTAAATGAAAAAGACCATTTCATACTCGATAATTGCATATAACCCTTAGTCCAACGTAAATTCAATAGTAATCATTTCACCCAATCTTAAATTGTCACACCCCGACCACGTAGAACATACAAAACGTGGCGGAAACGTCGGGGAGTGTTGTAACAGAATCAATGTTTCATAACACATGGAATTTGAAATATTGTTTTATTGATTAAAAGTGTTACAATGTCTTAACAAACAAAGAAATACAACATAATTAACTAGTCTTGCATCTTTTATTGTCACTAAAGCCCAAGTCTGCCTATGTGTATCTTGATCATCTTATGCAACAGCTCCTGAAAAACACATGTGAAAATAGGTACGTCAGCATAAAAATGCCTGTGAGATACATAGGTTTTGTGAAAATAGAATTCATGACTTATGTTTGAGAAAATGTTTAGTCATGAACCTTGTTATTTGCTTTGTTTTGTAAATCATTTGAAAATCGATAAGATCAGATGATATGTATAAATAAATGTAAGGTTAAATGAATAACCATGAAAAATGAGTTTGTATAAGATAAGTTGTTTGTAAAACAATGTCTTGTGAAAAGTATGTTATTTGTATAAAATGTTATATGTATCAAACTGAAATGATTCAAATAACGCTACGATATGTAATACCATACAAACACTTATATATAGGAAGTACCAGCGACGTATCCACCATGCTTGTATCATATTACACACGCCTCGTTACTTAATCACTTACTCAAACCAAACCAACAATGTAAGATGTCTATGTTTAAACCAATTGCCAAATGTATTGAATAATATGTCAAAATGTTTATGTCAAGATGTAAACCATGTAATGTGTGACCAAAATGATATGTATGGCTAGTGAAATGTATCAACTAAACCATATGCACAAGAACATAGAATTGAAGTAAAACTTGGTTTAAATCAAAGTTATGTTTTGTGTAGTAAATGCATGATCAATGTAAATCATGTAATATGCATCCAAAATGTAAGCATGTGATGAATAACAAATGTACTAAGTATGAAGAACAATGCAACGATTGAACATACATAACATGTGAACTGTACTAAGTATGCAACAATAGACATACATAGCATGTGACCTGTACTACGTATACAACAATAGACATACGTAGCATGTGACCTGTACTACGTATACAACAATAGACATACGTAGCATATAATGTAATGTAAAACGATGTACTAAGTAATGCACACAATGGGCACACCTAACATGAAATGTAATGAAATCATGTACTATAATGTACTAACGAACATAGCATGTATATGATGTGAAAACAGGAAAGCTTGAAAGTAACAAGTAAGCACATGTGTTTCACCCCAAAACAGTTTGGAAAACAGTAAAAGAGGGGTCTATGTACTCACCTGAGATTGCTTAATAGTCCTAAGATAACCACCAAGCAATGCTAGAGATCACGGAAATCAAACGGCACCTAATATAGGTAACTATGTTAATAAACCGGACCTAAATCGGAGGATTTAGATAGAATGAGGGTTCGTAAACCAAACGAGTGTAGAGACTCGTGTCATATGGTTTAACAAAGCCTACATACTAAATGAAACTTAACCTAAGTGTCTACGACCCATTACGACCCGTTTAGGTAGCTTATGCTACTTTAACGCGTCGTTCGCGTAAAACGCGTTCAGACCGCCTAACTAGTCCTATGACAAGTAATATATGCCTTAACATGTCTAATATGGTCGTCAAATCAGTTTAGATGTCAAAAGTTATGTTACATATGTTTAAAATGAACTTTGGCATCAAAGGGGTATTTTGGTAATTTACCTAAGGCATATAAACTACCTATCATACAACTACTTAAACGAAGCGACCATAAGGTATAACCTCGGAAGGTTATTCCCTATATACTATGGTCACCTAATGTATTTGGTCGGATCCTAATGATCGACCAAATGGGTCGGGTTCGAAAGTATAAGCGATTGTTTAGATCGCTTACCTTACGACCCTATATAAGCACTAAACTAAAAGTGACGAGCTAAGCATGTTAAAACATGCTTAACTAAGTTTAGAAAATAGGTTTGGTATCAAAACAAACGGTTTTGATACCCATAAGTAGTTTGGTTACAAAATACGTAAGAATACGTATTCTGACCGAAACTACGGCTCGTCACTGAGCCTAGATAACGTGGTAATCAGTAGGTATAGTCACTAGGGACTATAACCATCGTGATCACGCTCACGTTATGGAGTTCAAACGAACTTCGCATCGACCATAAACTGGTCAATGCAGAAAGTCAAACAAAGTTTTACTTTCGGACTCGAAAAGCGATAAAAGAACGAAGGAACACTTACGAAGGGTCCCCGAATGCTAATCTAGATCAAAATAGCTCAGGTATGAAACAAAGGTTTCAACTTAGAGCACAAATGATTAGATTCTAGTGAGGAATGAGTGAAAATGTGGTGGGTATTTATAGATTTTGGGTAACCGTTAAGATCGTTTCATGGAAACCGTGCTTGAATCTTGTGCGTACACTTGTCGGAACCTTATGGTAACTAAAAATGGTCCTTAATGTGCTGAAAGGTCAAGTGTGGATTTGTGGTTGAGGATTAAACAGCTGGAAATCTGCTGACTGTTTAATCTAATCTGTTCTGCAGACCCCCTACGCATCGTAGGGCAAAAGTGCATGCGCATCGTAGGGCACAAGTTTGGCAGAATTACCATTTTAGTCCCTGTCATGCATTCAGCCCATTTTCGACACGCTTAAGGCCCGTTAACCCCATTTCAAAGCTCTAAAATGAAGTTAAAGTATAGGGAACTTAAAATGTGTTCAAAAATATCTCGGATGTCGGTTTGTTTAGCCGTACGATCGCGATGTTCGCTTAATTACGACGGAATGCGCATAAGCGCGAAAAACGATCCAAATGACGCGACGAATGGATTTTTGACAAGCCAAACACTAAAGCATAATATAGTCATGCTTACATAAATTTTTGGGTGTCCGGATGTATTCAGAACGTAAGTTATGCGTAAAAATGCAAACTTGTGCACTTTTTGACGCTTTTAGTCCCTGAATGACACAAAAGTTTATTTTAGCATACCGAACACCTCAAAGCCTATTTCTAAGCTATGTAAAGGATATTTATGGTATGTTTAACTTATGTTCATGTTCCGGAATGTCTGTTACAGTTCAAATTGGCATACTTTCACAGTTTGTCAAATTTAGTCCCTGTAAGCGAATATACTTGATTTCGGCATACCAAACCTTCCAAAACTTATTTCTAAGTTATGTAAAGGTTATTTAAGGTATGTTAAGCCTATTTCACTATTCCGGAGTGTTCGTTGCATTAAACTGGTTATATTTACGCATCAGTGCCAGTATAACCTTCCAGAAAGCGATTTAGAGCTTGAAATCGAACAAGAGTTGATATGTGTAAATGATACACATATTTTTACAAATCCCAAGTATGAAATACAATGTTTCATTGGTTTGGCATTTGTTTGATGGTTGAAGTGACACAGGTGTCACAGTCTCCCCTACTTTAGGAAATTTCGTCCCGAAATTTAATTCTAGAGGAAACTTGTGTGTGCTTGAAATCAGAATTGGGGAGTGTAAGATAAAATGACATTGGTCAAGTCCAAGACTTTTCCCGTATCATTACTCTTGTCACTACTATAGGTCCTAACACATGACAAAACTTCCTGTGGTTTCTGTGCACTGAATTCCATAATTATGTAGGCCTCCATAATTACGTATTTCCTTGCACAATCCGCACAGTTCATTTCATAATGCGTATGAGAAAAAAAATCAAACGAATAATCCTGTGGTGATTTAACTTGACTGTAATAGAGTCTCTTTAACTGGGTCACCAAAGGATTAGATAAACGAAAAATCTCTTCAGCTAAACTACCCAAGAGAAATATTTAACTACACCGACGTAGGATGTATTTAACTTTAGATCGACGTAGGATCTCTTTAACTCAACTACCTAAGAGAAACATTTAACTACACCGACGTAGGATGTATTTAACTTTAGATCAACGTAGGATCTCTTTAACACAACTACCTAAGAGAAACATTTAATTACACCGACGTAGGATGTATTTAACTTTAGATCGACGTAGGATCTCTTTAACTCAACTACCTAAGAGAAACATTTAACTACACCGACGTAGGATGTATTTAACTTTAGATCGACGTAGGATCTCTTTAACTCAACTACCTAAGAGAAGCATTTAATTACACCGACGTAGGATGTATTTAACTTTAGATCGATGTAGGATCTCTTTAACTCAACTACCTAAGAGAAACATTTAACTACACCGACGTAGGATGTATTTAACTTTAGATCGACGTAGGATCTATTTAACTCAACTGCCTAAGAGAAACATTTAACTACACCGACGTAGGATGTATTTAACTTTAGATCGACGTAGGATCTCTTTAACTCAACTACCTAAGAGAAACATTTAACTACACCGACGTAGGATGTATTTAACTTTAGATCGACGTAGGATCTATTTAACTCAACTACCTAAGAGAAACATTTAACTACACCGACGTAGGATGTATTTAACTTTTTGAATAGTACTTTATAATCCAAGGGAATTAACTACAACGTAGAAGTCCATTAAGGATTTAAGATAGTACCTTTTTCGAATATCCTACTATGAATCCTTCATAGGAAGAAAAGATTCTATGAGGATTCTGAATGATAAGAATATCCAGGGTATACAAAAACACAAAAAGCATAAACACATAGTTACATTACCACATAGTTGTTTAACTTGACCATTAATTTGTTATCTTTGGATGCGGATACTTAAAGTACACCAGGAATCCAATTCGTGGATTTCATTTGGCACTTTAATCATTTCAAGAATCTATCCATGAAGATAGGAAGATCTTTATAAGAATTCGGCTTTGTCCTTATTGAATTGTAATGTACGTATTAAGGCATACGAATAATTCAATTAAGGGCTCCGATTTGAGTGATATTCATCCACAAGGATCTAATTATGAGGATAGAAAGATCCTACATGGATTTTGGAATTTGTGTAACGAGAGGTGCTTCGACACCTTGCACTAGGCGTGCTTAAGTCGATACACAAGGTAGAAAGTTCATGAGGTTGAGGCGCTAGATATGCCAAGCGACATATGAAGCAGAGTTTGAAGGTTGGGTGCTACGTATGTTAAGTCGATCATACGAGCAGGGTTGACTTAGGGTTGGTTTAGACCACCTTGGTTTGGGTCAAATTGACAAACATTTGTCAGGTGATCGAGTTGTCCATGTGATGCACACAGACGACAATGTAGGTAACTTTGGTGAGGTGCATTACATCTGTTGTACATAAGCACATACCGGCATTAGGTTTCCTTGCAAGAGGTTGAGCAGCAGCAGGATTTGTAACAGCTTTGCTTTGGATTGCAAAGCGAAACATGTTAACCAAATGTCTCCATCGTCCACCGTGGGTACATTTGAAACAGGATATTTGATTCGGATGATGATAGTGGCATTGATTGCACCAAGAAGCAGTTCCCTTATACGGCTTCATCCCTGAGGCGAGTCATGGTAATAGGTAATCAACGGTCTTCTGGAGTACGACGCCTATTTGTTGGACAGTTGTAGCACCTGGTCCGGACACTCGAGTCTTGTTGCGATAAAGAGGCACCATGAAGAAAATGGAAGATATGGGAGGAAACAAGGGAAATGAAAACAGAATAACAACACATGAAGATTGTGACCATTTGTTTGTTACCAAAGGCAAACAAATGAGATGGTGACTAATCAAAGTAAATGGGTCAATATAATGTATCGCGAAGACATGCTCGCCTATAAGTGAACACTCATCCCAAGAATTCCCAGGTAAGCACAACTGGTCTCGCGTCTGATGAGATGTATACGAAGTGCTTGCCTAGACCGAAAACCCAGAATACAGGCATTCACCCTTCCAGTTTGCACGTGTTCACATTATTAGAAACCCAAAACCTTGACGAGAGTTTTGAAAATTCAAAGGGGTTCAAAACCATATAACAGAGGGTTCAAAACCTTACAATAGAGGGTTCAAAACCTTGTAATAAATCATCCTAGAACAGATGATTAGTTTTCAAAGCGGTTTTGAAATTTATGTTCTTGTTGTGGTCGTCGCCTAAGGATAGGTGACGGTATTGTTTTATGACTAAACGCAAGTAAACTCGCGTTAGGGTCCTAAGAAGGTTATAAACTAGGTCAAATCATTACTAATAACCTAATTCCCTATAACCATTGGCTCTGATACCATCTTTTCTGTCACACCCCGACCACGTAGAACATACAAAACGTGGCGGAAACGTCGGGGAGTGTTGTAACAGAATCAATGTTTCATAACACATGGAATTTGAAATATTGTTTTATTGATTAAAAGTGTTACAATGTCTTAACAAACGAAGAAATACAACATAATTAACTAGTCTTGCATCTTTTATTGTCACTAAAGCCCAAGTCTGCCTATGTGTATCTTGATCATCTTATGCAACAGCTCCTGAAAAACACATGTGAAAATAGGTACGTTAGCATAAAAATGCCTGTGAGATACATAGGTTTTGTGAAAATAGAATTCATGACTTATGTTTGAGAAAATGTTTAGTCATGAACCTTGTTATTTGCTTTGTTTTGTAAATCATTTGAAAATCGATAAGATCAGATGATATGTATAAATAAATGTAAGGTTAAATGAATAACCATGAAAAATGAGTTTGTATAAGATAAGTTGTTTGTAAAACAATGTCTTGTGAAAAGTATGTTATTTGTATAAAATGTTATATGTATCAAACTGAAATGATTCAAATAACGCTACGATATGTAATACCATACAAACACTTATATATAGGAAGTACCAGCGGCGTATCCACCATGCTTGTATCATATTACACACGCCTCGTTACTTAATCACTTACTCAAACCAAACCAACAATGTAAGATGTCTATGTTTAAACCAATTGCCAAATGTATTGAATAATATGTCAAAATGTTTATGTCAAGATGTAAACCATGTAATGTGTAACCAAAATGATATGTATGGCTAGTGAAATGTATCAACTAAACCATATGCACAAGAACATAGTATTGAAGTAAAACTTGGTTTAAATCAAAGTTATGTTTTGTGTAGTAAATGCATGATCAATGTAAATCATGTAATATGCATCCAAAATGTAAGCATGTGATGAATAACAAATGTACTAAGTATGAAGAACAATGCAACGATTGAACATACATAACATGTGAACTGTACTAAGTATGCAACAATAGACATACATAGCATGTGACCTGTACTACGTATACAACAATAGACATACGTAGCATGTGACCTGTACTACGTATACAACAATAGACATACGTAGCATATAATGTAATGTAAAACGATGTACTAAGTAATGCACACAATGGGCACACCTAGCATGAAATGTAATGAAACCATGAACTATAATGTACTAACGAACATAGCATGTATATGATGTGAAAACAGGAAAGCTTGAAAGTAACAAGTAAGCACATGTGTTTCACCCCAAAACAGTTTGGAAAACAGTAAAAGAGGGGTCTATGTACTCACCTGAGATTGCTTAATAGTCCTAAGATAACCACCAAGCAATGCTAGAGATCACGGAAATCAAACGACACCTAATATAGGTAACTATGTTAATAAACCGGACCTAAATCGGAGGATTTAGATAGAATGAGGGTTCGTAAACCAAACGAGTGTAGAGACTCGTGTCATATGGTTTAACAAAGCCTACATACTAAATGAAACTTAACCTAAGTGTCTACGAACCGTTTAGGTAGCTTATGCTACTTTAACGCGTCGTTCGCGTAAAACGCGTTCAGACCGCCTAACTAGTCCTATGACAAGTAATATATGCCTTAACATGTCTAATATGGTCGTCAAATCAGTTTAGATGTCAAAAGTTATGTTACATATGTTTAAAATGAACTTTGGCATCAAAGGGGTATTTTGGTGATTTACCTAAGGCATATAAACTACCTATCATACAACTACTTAAACGAAGCGACCATAAGGTATAACCTCGGAAGGTTATTCCCTATATACTATGGTCACCTAATGTATTTGGTCGGATCCTAATGATCGACCAAATGGGTCGGGTTCGAAAGTATAAGCGATTGTTTAGATCGCTTACCTTACGACCCTATATAAGCACTAAACTAAAAGTGACGAGCTAAGCATGATAAAACATGCTTAACTAAGTTTAGAAAACAAGTTTGGTATCAAAACAAACGGTTTTGATACCCATAAGTAGTTTGGTTACAAAATACATAAGAATACGTATTCTGACCCAAACTACGGCTCGTCACTGAGCCTAGATAACGTGGTAATCAGTAGGTATAGTCACTAGGGACTATAACCACCGTGATCACGCTCACGTTATGGAGTTCAAACGAACTTCGCATCGACCATAAACTGGTCAATGCAGAAAGTCAAACAAAGTTTGACTTTCGGACTCGAAAAGCGATAAAAGAACGAAGGAACACTTACGAAGGGTCCCCGAATGCTAATCTAGATCAAAATAGCTCAGGTATGAAACAAAGGTTTCAACTTAGAGCACAAATGATCAGATTCTAGTGAGGAATGAGTGAAAATGTGGTGGGTATTTATAGATTTCGGGTAACTGTTAAGATCGTTTCATGGAAACCGTGCTTGAATCTTGTGCGTACACTTGTCGGAACCTTATGGTAACTAAAAATGGTCCTTAATGTGCTAAAAGGTCAAGTGTGGATTTGTGGTTGAGGATTAAACAGCTGGAAATCTGCTGACTGTTTAATCTAATCTGTTCTACAGACCCCCTACGCATCGTAGGGCAAAAGTGCATGCGCATCGTAGGGCACAAGTTTGGCAGAATTACCATTTTAGTCCCTGTCATGCATTCAGCCCATTTTCGACACGTTTAAGGCCCGTTAACCCCATTTCAAAGCTCTAAAATGAAGTTAAAGTATAGGGAGCTTAAAATGTGTTCAAAAATATCTTGGATGTCGGTTCGTTTAGCCGTACGATCGCGATGTTCGCTTAATTACGACGGAATGCGCATAAGCGCGAAAAACGATCCAAATGACGCGACGAATGGATTTTTGACAAGCCAAACACTAAAGCATAATATAGTCATGCTTACATAAATTTTTGGGTGTCCGGATGTATTCAGAACGTAAGTTATGCGTAAAAATGCAAACTTGTGCACTTTTTGACGCTTTTAGTCCCTGAATGACACAAAAGTTTATTTTAGCATACCGAACACCTCAAAGCCTATTTCTAAGCTATGTAAAGGATATTTATGGTATGTTTAACTTATGGTCATGTTCCGGAATGTCTGTTACAGTTCAAATTGGCATACTTTCGCAGTTTGTCAAATTTAGTCCCTGTAAGCGAATATACTTGATTTCGGCATACCAAACCTTCCAAAACTTATTTCTAAGTTATGTAAAGGTTATTTAAGGTATGTTAAGCCTATTTCACTATTCCGGAGTGTTCGTTGCATTAAACTGGTTATATTTACGCATCAGTGCGAGTATAACCTTCCAGAAAGCGATTTAGAGCTTGAAATCGAACAAGAGTTGATATGTGTAAATGATACACATATTTTTACAAATCCCAAGTATGAAATACAATGTTTCATTGGTTTGGCATTTGTTTGATGGTTGAAGTGACACAGGTGTCACATAAATCCTATTATATATAATAGTTCTCCTAGCTGCATCTTTTTTATCATCTTTTCAACCTTTGTTTATCTTCACTCAACTCACACAATAAAACACACAATGAAGTAGAACAAAAAAAAGATTAGAAAAAAAAACACAACATCATACTATAACAAACAATTGGCTTGCGTATAACACAATATATATGAAAAAAAACACAACTATAATTTAGAATATATATACAACTAAAATATAACATGTAACTAATCATCACTTAAGTTATCTAGACTATAAAAATAACGGACATTGGAAAAACACAATTTATATATTTATATCTTATATTCTTCTAAACCACTTTACATTAATTACTTAAAAAGACTCAACTGCAAATGAAAAGACCATTTCAATAAATCATCATTGCATCTTAGCTCGAATGCCAATAAGAAATCATTACTCTTCTTTCACATAAGTTGTTAATCCTATTATATATAATACATCCTAACTACATCCTTTTCTAACTTCTTCAACGACTCTCTAACTTCACTCAACTCTTCTCTGTTCTAACTACAATGAATACATCAAACTCCAAAGGTTGGTCTGAACTGTCCCAAGTTAAAAGGGATATCTATGAAGGATTCAAAGGTCAACATGAAGACACAGAAAGAGAGATCAGAGACAGCTTGATTGACATAACACGACTACTTCAACAGCAACTACGGGAGAATAAGAAGATGAAAATGAAGATCATGAGAAACCCACCTTCACATGAACAGTACATTGCTGGATTGCTTCTGTCTGATGAAGAAAGGGAGACAGAGGATCTTCTTGATAAAGCAAATAGCTTAGCTGACCAATACACAACAAAAACCAACCAAGGAAAGCAAGCTCTTACTAAATTTCTGGCTTCTTAGACTGAATGCAAATTAGTTTGATTGATGTGCATGTAGCTGTTGGTATAGGGTTTCTTTCCATGATAGTAGGACATCTTCCTTATGTTTTTGCTTTTTGATCTCATACTTAACGACCAACATGAATCCACATCTAATGTATTGACAAATTTTGTTATTGTGTGTAATTTTGTCAATGAATGATGGTTATATTTATGTTCCTCTTATAAATTTTTCTATATACAACTTAACTAATGTAGCATATTATTATTAACAACCAATATGTAAATTGAACTTCAGATACTCACACATAAGAAAGCTGAACAGCATCAAAACATACGTGAATAAAAAAAACAAAAGAGAAAGTTTATGTCCAGAAAAAAAACATTGAACAAACACAAAACATAAAAACCATCGCTCTAAAATGCAACAAACAAAAGAAACTACATCTCACTCATTAAAATGGGTAAACTTAATCTCTTTCTTACCAACATCTTTCACGGTCTCCACAATATTATTACTTGTACCTTCACAGATGCTTGAGTTCGAAATGACATCCAAATTGTAAAGATCAAGCAGTTTACGCTTAGACGTCGTATCTTTACAAACCATTGAACATGTTTTTTTATCAATTGAATCACCATCGGAACTCATCACAAGCGAAATTGGAGTACCATTCTTCTTATCATCAGGCATACAGCTCTAAACCAAAATTGAAAAAGTTTATTAACTAAAGACAACTATAATACTTCAGTTAAAAGTTCATAGTACCTGACTAATCCCATACATTTGTTTAACCAGATCAACAACTGATTCATCCTCAGTTATTCTTTGAATCTCGTATTCTTCATCACAATATGTCAAGTTAGTCTCGCTGACTTCAATCTTGAATGCAAACAATTTATCCACCAAAGTTTTTAATTCGTTTGGAAATCGCACAGTACCATCATCCTGAAAACATAAAAGACAGGATATATAACCAAAAAGTTAGCTTATAAAAATATATAATTTGAGAAATAGAAGCTAAATATAAATCATACACATGCATACTACCATTGTGTTATCCTGAATCAACTGTTTTGCAGACTTCTCGATAACATGGTTAGCCGTATTATGAAACAAAATAAGAGATACATCACCACTGCTATCCTCAACACGAACCTTCAATCTAATTGATAACATAACAAATTAATTTGAATTCAAACGGATTACATCAACCAAAATAAGGTAAGTGATGAAAAAAGTTACAATATCAAAATGACAACGTAAATAACAACAGAATAATAACAATACCTTAAAACCGGTTCATCAATAACATTTTTTCGACAAAATTCATTAGTGCACACATACAACATATGTTGGTCTTGATCACAACCTCCGTCAGATTTAGTTAAACACATGTTTTTTGTACAAGCCTCATTTAAACAATTAGGACACTTCAAAGAAAACCAACCAACCTCCTTGGATATTTCCTTTACGGTACCCAGTATGATAACAGATCGTGGCTGTAAAAAATATAAATATATCCACTTATATCTAATGTAAATATCGAAATACGAAACTTGAAATGGTCTATGATTACCTCACTAATTTCCCGCACATCATCGATGTTACTAAAAACAACATTCTTTAGAAAATCATCCATAACCACTTGCAACCCGATAGAATTAGAAAGCAATAATGCATCAACTTTGCTGTCAGTAACTCAGTATGTAAGACAAAAACAATGCAGACAATTATCACATAATGCAATGCACTTGTTTTCAAAACAGAAAGAATATGAATTAAACAAACCTTGCGAATAAAACTGGACATAATCGAGTATGATATGTTTATCATATATATCAAGTAATACCATATTTATACACCATAAAAAGCAGTTGATGACACCAGATTTGTAGGAACATGGGCGACAACACCTAAGTAGTAAACCGCTAATACATACCATGTTGTAAAACAAATAATACATAAAGTATAGCATGTAAAATAAAAAAACAATAATATAGAAAAAACACAATCATAATACCATATAAAATAAAAACACAATACTATATAAACACACAATCATAAACACTCCGGATACATAGCTTATAATCCGATAGGGGAAGTTATTAATTTCTCTGCCACAAAATATTTATTAGACATCAAACACAGCATTTAATGATATACAATAAGATAAAATAAGACACACAACTACAAAAGAATAGTTAAACCTGAATACAAAAGTTCTAATACATACATTGTCATATAATAAGAGAAAATATCACTCTTCATAAAATAACACAATTTCTTAAAAAAATACACAATAATAACCATTCTAGTTAACTACCTCTACATCAAATTTGAGTTAGGATCGGTTAAGAGGGGTTTATTAAGAAATGAACACAGCAGTTTACCTTACCATCTTTGTAGGAGAACATGCAAGAAAGACTACAACAACTTATTAACCTAAAATCCTGAATTATAAACCGCTAGTACATACCATATATTAAAATTACACATATTAAAGATTTCATTTAATATATTAACACAATATTATACAAAAAAGGATAGTACCAAATGATAAACATACCATCTATTTCTACAACTGCCTTTTAGCACACATTTATGAGTTGTACTAAATGATAAACATACATGATACATATACAAAAAAAAAGCAATTGATGTTATCAGAATCTACACAAAAGCCAAAAAATAAACGATGTATACTATCAAAATACAATTTCGTTGGTAAAAAACAAACCATTGGAAAAAAGCAATTGATGATATCAGGTTTGTAGGACTTCTTCACCTACATATATAGTAAAACAAATTAAACTAAAAATATTAAAAGTTCGAAATAATATATGATTAAATAACACCAATCGGAAATAAATATCCATGCATACAATTGTTAATACACTTATACATACGGAACTACTTGAAACAATAAACAAAATTTAAAAAAAAACCGACCATCATTCCCTATAATATAGCATAATAATTTCTAATCAATCGGCGAAACAGGGGTCTCGATAAATAATGCTCGATTCGCACCAATGTAGGAATCAACATATTGAAGGTAATTAAAAGCTTCATTGCTCAGGTCAGCTTCAACAGGACGAATCCAAATGTTTACTATCAACCACTTGTTGTTTTGAAATATATTGGACCGACGGAAACATTGTTCATAACTAATAATATGAAGATTATTGATAGAAAACATCTTGATGAAGGCTTCATCTTCAACTTTGTACAAACCAACAGATAACTCGGGAGACCTTTCAACAACAATAAAATGGAGCTTCTTTGCAATGCTCAGAAATTGTCCTGGCCAAGGAGTAACTTCCAAACTTTCGGGAAAACGAAGGCTTCTAAAAGTTTCGGAAATAACATCGAAAGCAACTATATACCTCTCCAAAGGGCCTGGATACCAACTTCTTGAACACACAAAATATATGGTTTTGCCAGAATAAATTCCAGAAGACATTGAATAACCCCGACCACCGAAATTACCTCCCCTCAAGAAATCTATTTCTCTCCACGTCTCACGACGTCGTGAATAAACACGAGCAGTAACGACATTCAATAAATAATATTTGATGTGAAGCACTTTAAGATCATTGGTTTCATCAAAATACATTCCACCTGTATCACTGTTTCGAACATACCACTTACAAAAGTCTGAGACGGACAACAACTTATGGCACCTGGTTGTTGGATTCCAAAGGATCAACTCACAGCATCTCGGTTCAAAGGACACTAACAACAGCCCATTAAGCGACGCTAGAATACGTAAGAATCTAGGGTCAATATTGCCAGGAAAAGTGATATGTTTGCTTGTAACCACATCCAAATTCCCACCTATTACGTCGTCAACAACAATTGACATATCTGGCAAGGAGAGATATTTCTTATGTGAATTTCCAATTCGACAAGAATGCATCATCTCAAAAAAATGAGTTGACAGTTCCTTACGGAAATCTTTGCAAACACATTTCAAACAACCAATAGCTTTGGCAGGGAGCCTTGTGAATATTTCATCGACGATCATTTCAAACCCAAGCTTTTCCATTTTATGATCTATGGGGCTACAATATAAAATATAAAAAAGAAATACAATTGAGACAATTTGATATGTAAATGTTTATATATAAACACAATGTATACAACCGCTTTTAATACACAACCGTGTGATAAAATAAGACTAACCAACCATGTAACTTATATAAAAAAACTGTTAATGAAAGCAGTTTAAGATTGTATTAACACAATCTTAAACAACTGCTGATGTTAGCAAATATTGACCTTTCTACAAACATTTTGAAATGAACACATTAGTTTACCTTACCATCTTTATAGGAGAACATGCAAGAAAGACTACAACAACTTATTAAACTAAAATATTTTATAAACACAACATTTAATGATATAAAATAAGATAAAATAAGACACACAACTACAAAAGAATAGTTAAACCTGAATACAAAAGTTCTAACACATACATTGTCAAATAATAAGAGAAAATATCACTCTTCATAAAATAACACAATTTCTTAAAAAATTACACAATAATAACCATTCCAGTTAACTACCGAGTTAGAATCGGGTAAGAGATGTTTATTAAGAAATGAACACAGCAGTTTACCTTTCCATCTTTGTAGGAGAACATGCAAGAAAGACAACAACAACTTATTAACCTAAAATCATGGATTATACACCACTAGAACATACCATATATTAAAATTACACATATTAAAGATTTCATTTAATATAATAACACAATATTATACAAAAGAAGGATAGTACCAAATGATAAACATACTATATATTTCTACAACTGCCTTTTAGCACCCATGAATGAGTTGTACTAAATGATAAACATACATGATACATATACAAAAAAAGCAATTGATGTTATCAGAATCTACACAAAAGCCAAAAAATACACAATGTATACTATCAAAATACAATTTCGTTGGTAAAACACAAACCATTGGAAAAAACAAAATTCATGATATCAGGTTTGTAGGACTTCTTCACCTACATATATAGTAAAAGAAATTAAACTGAAAATATTAAGAGTTCAAAATAATATATGATTAAATAACACCAATCAGAATTAAATATCCATGCAGACAATTGTTAATACACTTATACATACGAACTACTTGAAACAATAAACAAAATTCGAAAAAACGACCACCATTCCCTATAATATAGCATAATAATTTCTAATCGATCAGCGAAACAGTGGTCCCGATAAATAATGCTCGTTTCGCACCAATGTAGGAATCAACATGTTGGAGGTAATTAAAAACTTCATTGCTCAGGTCAGCTTCAAAAGCACCACTCCAAATGTTTTTTATCAACCACTTGTTGTTTTGAAATATATTGGACCAATGGAAACTTTCTACATAACCAATAATTTGAAGATTATTGATAGAAAACATCTTGATGAAGGCTTCATCTTCAACTTTGTACAAACCAACAGATAACTCGGGAGACCTTTCAACAACAATAAAATGGAGCTTCTTTACAATGCTCAGAAATTCTCCTCGCCAAGGAGTAACTTCCAAACTTTCAGGAAAACGAAGGCTTCTAAAAGTTTCGGAAATAACATCGAAAGCAACTATAAACCTCTCCGAAGCGGGATACCAATTTTTTGAACAAACGAAATATATGGTTTTGCCAGAATAAATTCCGAAAGACCATGAATAACCCCGACCACCGAAATTAGCTCCCCAAAAAATCTATTTCTCTCCACGTCTCACGACGTCATGAATAAACACGAGCAGTAAAGACATTCAAAAAAATATTTAATGTGAAGCACTTTAAGATCATTGGTTTCATCAAAATACATTCCACCTGCATCACAGTTTCGAACATACCACTGACAAAAGTCTGACACGGACAACAACTTATGGCACCTGGTTGTTGGATTCCAAAGGATCAGCAAACAGCAACTCGGTTCAGAGGACACTAACAACAACCCATTAAGCGACGCTAGAATACGTAAGAATCTAGGGTCAACATTGCCAGGAAAAGTGATAAGTTTGCTTGTAACCATATCCAAATTCCCACCTATTACGTCGTCAACAACAATTGACATATTTGACAAGGAGAGATATTTCTTATGTAGAGAATTTCCAATTCGACAAGAATGCATCATCTCAAAAAAATGAGTTGACAGTTCCTTACGGAAAACTTTGCAAACGCATTTCAAACAACCAATAGCTTTGGCAGGGAGCCTTGTGAATATTTCATCGACGATCATTGCAAACCCAAGCTTTTCCATTTTATGATCTATGGGGCTACAATATAAAATATAATAAATGAAATACAATTGAGACAATTTGATATATAAATGTTTATAAATAAACACAATGAATACAACCGCTTTTCATACACAACTGGGTGATAAAATAAAACTAACCAACCACGTAACTTATATAAAAAAAACTGATAATGAAAGCAGTTTAACATTGTATTAACACAATCTTAAACAACTGCTGATGTTAGAACATATTGACCTTTCTAAAAACATTTTGAAATGAACACAGCAGTTTACCTTACCATCTTTGTAGGAGAACATGCAAGAAAGACTACAAAAACTTATTAACCTAAAATCTTGCATTATAAACCGCTAGTACATACCATATATTAAAATTACACATATTAAATATTTCATTTAAAATAATAACACAATATTATACAAAAGAAGGATAGTACCAAGTCCAATATACCTTCTGAATAAACATATACAACTGAATTTAACACACATACAACTAATATAATAACTACTAACTACCCACGTTACATATATATAAAATAACTGTTGATGTTAGCAGTTTTCACTTTTCTACAACTGCCTTTTAGCACCCATTCATGAGTTGTACTAAATGATAAACATACAGGATACATATACAAAAAAAAAAAGCAATTTATGTTATCAGAATCTACACAAAAGCCAAAAAATACACGATGTATACTATAAAATACAATTTTGTTGGTAAAACACAAACCATTGGAAAAAACACAATTCATGTTATCAGGTTTGTAGGACTTCACCTACATATAAAGCAAAACAAAATAAACTGAAAATATTAAAAGTTCAAAATAATAAATGATTAAATAACACCAAGCGGAATTAAATATCTATCTTAATTGAACAACATAAAAAATGGTTACTATTATAATATTCTTGTTGGAACCTGAAGGTTTATACATTAAGGATTGCATAGTTAAAGGGTTGATTTTGTAATTGTTAAATATATGTTTTGGGTTGATATGTATGGGTTGGGCTAGTTTGGTTGGTTTCAAGTGGGCTTAGAATAGTTCTCCATGTGTTTTAGTATTTAAGTAAACCTCAACCATTTGGTTGAGGTTGATCAGTTGGGAGCGTACAAGGAAGGCCAGCCGTGTGACAACTGTACTCTGTAATCGATGTGCGATGTAAAACAATGTTGATTATTAATAAAAAAAATGTGTTTTGATGCTATTATGTGTGCAATTATGTTTGGTGATTTTACAATTCGATTCTATTCCGATTTCAAGCTTTAAATCGCTTTCTGGAAGGTTATACGCGCACAGATGCGTAAATATAACCAGTTTAATGCAACAAACACTCCGGAATAGTGAAATAGGCTTAACATACCTTAAATAACCTTTACATAACTTAGAAATAAGTTTTGAATGGTTTGGTGTGTTGAAAACAAGTCTATTCGATCACAGGGACTAATCGTGTCAAACTGTGAAACTATGAGGATTTACACAGAAACGAACATTCCGGAACTTGATCATAAGTTAAAAATACCCTAAATATCCTTTACATAGCTTAGAAATATGCTTTGAGGGGTACGGTATGCTAAAATAAACTTTATGCTCATTCAGGGACTAAAAGTGTCAAAAAGTGCACAAGTTTGCACTTTCGCGCATATCTTACGTTCTGAATACATCCGGACATCCAAAAATTTATGTAAGCACTAAAATATTTTATTTTAGTGTTTGGCATAAGAAAAATCCATTCGTCGCGTCATTTGGATCGTTTTTCGCGCTTATGCGCATACCGTCGTAATTAAGCGAACATCGCGATCGTACGACCAAACGAACCGACATACGAGATATTTTTGAGCATGTTTCATGTTCCCTATACTTTAACATCCCTGTGAAGCTTAAAAATGGGCTTGACGGGTGTTAGAAGTGCCAAAACACGACGATACGCGCACAGGAACCAAAACTGCAACACTGCAAAAATAATAAAAAAAAATAGAAAAAAATATATATAAAAAATGCATAAACTCATTTGTTCAGCCCTTAACACCCTCCAAAGGCCAAGGACACTTTTCAAAACCCTATGGTGAGTGCCAAATGAGTTACCACAACTTTACGACAAGTGTACGGCCTTGATCATGCCCCCTTTTCCAAGAAACGATCTTAACGGTTCTCCGAATACTATAAATACCCAACCCAGTTCACTTCTAAACTCACAAGAATCTGATCTAAAAGACTCTAAGTTGGAACCATTGTTTCATACCTGAGTTATTTGGATCTAGATTAGCATTCGGGGACCCTTCGTAAGTATTCTTTCGTTCTTTTATTGCTTTTCGAGTCCGAAAGTCAAACTTCGTTTGACTTTCAGCGTTGACCAGCTTATGGTCAATGCGAAGTTTGTTTGAACTTCGCAACGTGATTGTAATCACGATGGTTATAGTCCCTTGGGACTATGCCTACTGATTACCACGTTGTCTAGGGTCGTAGGGTAAGCGATCTGATAAATCGCTTATACCTTCGAACCCGACCCATTTGGTCGATCATTAGGATCCGACTAAATATATTAGGTGACCATAGTATATAGGGAATAACCTTCCGAGGTTATACCTTATGGTCACGACGTTTAAGTAGTTGTATGATAGGTAGTTTATATGCCTTAGGTAAATTACCAGAATACCCTTTTCATGTATAATTGGTAATTAAACATATGTAACATAACATTTGACATCTAAACTGATTTGACAACAATATTAGACATGATAAGGCATATTTTACTTATCGTAGGACTAGTTAGGCGTTCCGAACGCGCTTTGCGCGCACGACGCGTTAAAGTGGCGTAAGCTACCTTAATGGGTCACGATGGGTCGAAAGCACTTAGGTTAAGTTCCGATTTAGGATGTAGGCTTTGTTAAACCATATCACTTGAGTTCCAACACTCATTTGGTTTACAAGACCTCATTCTGTCTGATCTTCCGATTTAGGAAATCTGTTGTTTGACTAGCGGTTCGATTACTAGGTGTTGTTTGATTTCACTGGTTTGCTCGAGTTTGTTGAAGTTCTATTGATTGACGATACCTTGCACTACTGTGAGTACATAGTTCCCCTATTTTACTGTTTTCAATTGTTTTGGGGTGATTCATATGTGCTAAATGTTTTCAAGGCTATAACGATGGTTTCACAAACGATTTTCGATGTTATAACGATGGTTTCACAAACGATTTTCAATGGTTTATGCAAAACTAATAACGATTTCAATAATGTGAACGAACTTGTTGGTTGGGTTACATAACAAATGACATTCATTAGCAATGATCAAGCCGACCAGTATTAGGTTATGGTACCATAAGATCTGACAAATCCCGTTATTTTACAACACCCGTGGTTATGTGTGGGGGTTGTGGGTAACGACTGAATCTGATAATTGTTAACTTACCCTTTGGTGGTTTGTTAATGCGAGAGCGAGTGGAACGATGAACGAGTCATGAAGGTTTGAATGTTATTAGCGAGACGACCATATATGAGTTCTCACAATTAAAACAAGGACGATTTAAACAAGTAAACGAATTGGGACGATTTGAACAAGTAAACGATTTATAAACGATGTTAAACGATTTGGGTAAACGATTGGTCTTTGGTTAAGTGTTTAGATAACGGGACGGGTGTGATATGGTGAAAGCATGGTAGATACGCCGCTGGTACTTCTTATATATAAATGTTTTCAACATTTTACATACCGTGGCGTTATTTAGTACACCTGGGTAAACGATAGCAAAACGATGTCACACAACGATGTGTTCGAAGTAACAAACGAGTTTTATTAACAAGCTTTACGAGATATTTTACAATGTGCTTTACTAAGAAAAAGGTTTTTAGGTTAAGAATCATGGCTACGAGGTTTTATAAATTATAAACCGCTTGGTTTGAGTTGGTTAATTATGTTGCAATATTATACTCTTTTCAAAACAAGGTTTTTAATAAAGTATTGCAACATCTAAACGAGCCATGATTTCGAGACTCCTATAAAACCTATGTACTCGCCAGCATTTCTTTGCTGACTTTGTTTTCACATATGTTTCAGGAATTGATGCTTGATGATGATTTCTAGGATGCATGAGTCACGTAGGATCTGGACGAAGCCTTAGTGACATAAAATTATGATAGTCTATATAAAACTTGTTTGTTATGTGTTAAGACAATGTTAATGTTTAATATTTTCAATAAAACGAAACACTTTTGTATCCATGGTTATGAAACGATAATTTTGTTGCAACACGCCCCGATGTTTCCGCCGCGCTTTGTTGTTTTACGCGGTCGGGGTGTGACAGAAGAGTTGGTATCAGAGCCAATGGTTATAGGGAATTTGGTTATTAGTAATACTTTGACCTAGACTATAACTTGTAAGACCCTAACGTGAGTTGTCTTGCGTTTAGATTTAAAAAAACAAAACCGTCACCTATCCTTAGGTGATAACCACAACAAGAACACAAATTTCGAATCTGCTTCGAAAATTAATCATCCATTCTAGGATGATTGATTACTAGGTTTTGAACCCTCTGTTGTAAGGTTTTGAACCCTTTAAGTTTTCAAAAATCTCGTCAAAGTTTGGGTCTAAATAATGTGAACACGTGCAAACTGGAAGGGTGAATGCCTGTATTCTGGGTTTTCTGTCTAGGCAAGCACTTCGTATATATCTCATCAGACGCGAGACCAGTTGTGCTTACCTGGGAATTCTTGGGATGAGTGTTCACTTATAGGCGAGCATGTCTTCGCTATACATTATTTTGACCTACTTACTTTGATTAACCTCTGCGTATCGTTTGTTTGTTCTAAGTAACGAACAAATGATCGCCTCTCTTGCGTTTTGTCGATGCCTCTTGTGTTTTTCCAATTGTCAATCCCGCTCATGGAGGAGCATTCGATCCGAATGCAAACGAGGCCCGAGCTGACCACCTTGTTGTCGATGGTACCTTTCTGGTTAAAGGTACGTTTCTTGTTAACAATCGACTTGCATCTATTCTTTTTTATTCTGGTGCCGATAGAAGTTTTGTTTCATTATCATTCGAGCCTTTGCTTGCGATACCTAGAACTAAACTGAGGAAACCCTTATCTGTTGAGATTGCCACTGGTAAACCTGTTGTTCTCGATTCTGTTCTTCGTGGTTGCCAGTTGAACCTTGATAACCATATTTTTCCTATTAACCTCATACCGATGCAACTTGGGAGTTTCTACATTATCATTGGAATGGATTGGTTAACCAAACACCATGCTAAGGTGGTTTGTTTCGACAAGATTGTTCGTATTCCTTTGTCTTCTGGCGATGTTCTGGAAGTTCGTGGCGAAAAACCATCAGATGGTTTGAAGCTGATGTCGTGTACGAAAGCCCAAAAGTTTTTAAAGAAAGGATATGTTGCTTTTCTGGCACATGTCACCGAGGAGAAAGACAAGAGCAAGAGTATTCAGGATATTCCGATTGTTCGGGATTATCCAGAGGTGTTTCCTGATGAACTGCCTGGTTTGCCTCCAGTTCGTCAAGTCGAATTTCATATTGACCTTGTACCCAACACCAACCCGATTGCAAAAGCGCCTTATCGACTTGCACCATCTGAGATGCAAGAATTATCGAAGCAGCTCCAAGAGTTATCTGATAAAGGATTCATTCGACCAAGCTTTTCACCTTGGGGAGCTCCTGTACTCTTCGTGAAAAAGAAAGATGGATCTTTTCGAATGTGTATCGATTATCGTGATCTTAATAAGCTCACCATCAAGAATCGATATCCCCTACCTCGAATTGATGACCTCTTCGATCAGCTGCAGGGTGCTTCATGCTTTTCCAAGATCGATCTGCGTTCTGGGTATCATCAACTTCGTGTTCTCGAAGAAGATATTCCCAAAACTGCTTTTCGCACAAGATATGGGCATTATGAGTTCACTGTCATGCCTTTCGGTTTGACAAATGCTCCTGCTGTTTTCATGGACTTAATGAATAGGGTCTGTAAGCCTTATTTGGATCAGTTCGTCATTGTTTTTATTGATGACATCTTGATCTATTCAAAGTCTCGAGCCGAGCACGAGCAACACCTTCGTTTGACATTGGAACTCCTGAAGAAGGAACAACTTTTTGCTAAATTCTCCAAATGTGAATTCTGGCTTAAAGAAGTTCAGTTCTTGGGTCATATTGTCAACGAGCAGGGTATTCATGTAGATCCATCCAAGATTGTTGCAATTAAGGACTGGAATACACCGACGACGCCTACAGAGATTCGATCTTTCCTTGGTCTTGCTGGTTACTATCGGCGATTCATTTCAAATTTCTCGAAGATTGCGGTTCCACTCACTGCTTTGACTCAGAAGAAAAAGCCTTTTGAGTGGGGACCCAAGCAAGAAGTAGCGTTTCAAACGCTGAAGCAAAAGTTATGTAATGCTCCTGTTCTATCTCTGCCCGAGGGAAGCGATGATTTCGTTGTCTTCTGCGATGCATCCAACTTAGGCCTAGGTTGCGTCCTCATGCAACGAGGTAAAGTTATTGCATATGCATCTAGACAGGTGAAAATTCACGAGAAGAACTACACGACTCATGATCTTGAGTTAGGAGCTGTGGTTTTTGCGCTTAAAATCTGGAGACACTACCTCTATGGAACGAAGTGTGTGGTTTTCACAGACCACAAAAGTCTCCAGCATATTCTTAATCAGAAAGAGCTGAATATGAGGCAACGACGTTGGGTTGAACTCTTGAGCGATTACGATTGCGAGATTCGCTACCATCCTGGTAAGGCGAATGTCGTAGCCGATGCGCTTAGTCGAAAAGAACGAGTCAAGCTTCATTCTGTTTAAACGCTATCTGATCTTCAAACTCGTGTTCTTCAAGCTCAGCAATTTTGTGTTTCACAAAATTTGATAGGTAATGAATTACCACATCAACTTGAGCTTAAACTCGAAGCGAAAGACGATGGGTTGCTCTATTTCATGGATCGTTTGTGGATTCCTAATCAGGACGATCTTCGCACCTTGGTAATGGACGAATCTCATAAGTCTCGATATTCTATCCATCCTGGTGCTGATAAAATGTACAAGGACCTTCGTACTAAGTTTTGGTGGCCTGGTATGAAGAAGGATGTTGCCTTGTATGTATCGAAATGCCTAACTTGTCTCAAAGTCAAGGCTGAACATCAACGACCTTCTGGCTTGCTTGTACAGCCAGAAATACCGGTTTGGAAGTGGGAGAACATTACGATGGATCTCATCACCAAATTACCGCGTACTTCTAAAGGTCACGATGCTATTTGGGTTGTGGTCGATCGATTAACGAAGTCAGCTCATTTTATTGCGATCCGCGAGGATTATTCTGCTGATAAACTTGCAAAGATTTATGTCGATGAGATTGTGTCACGACATGGTGTTCCTTTGGACATCATTTCGGATCGTGATGCTCGATTTTCATCTCATTTCTGGAAGGCCATGCAATCTGCTTTGGGAACCCAATTAAATCTAAGCACTGCTTATCATCCCCAAACAGATGGCCAATCTGAGAGAACGATTCAAACTTTGGAGGATATGCTTAGAGCATGTGTAATAGACTTTGGTGGTAGTTGGGATTCTAATCTGCCACTGATCGAGTTCTCTTACAACAATAGCTATCATACTAGTATTAAAATGGCACCATTCGAAGCTCTCTACGGTCGAAAATGTCGTTCACCTGTCTGTTGGAACGAGACCGGTGAAGCTCAGCTTACTGGACCTGAACTCGTTCTGGAAACAACAGACAAGATCAAGAAAATCCGCAATAATCTTGTGACAGCTAGATTACGTCAAAAGAGATATGCGAATTTATGACGCAAGCCCTTAGAATTTCAAGTCGGAGATCGTGTCCTACTCAAGGTTTCACCTTGGAAGGGAGTCGTGAGATTTGGAAGGAAAGGAAAACTTGCACCACGATATGTTGGACCATTTAAGATTGTTGAAAGAATTGGAAAGGTTGCCTATCGACTAGAGCTACCTCCAGAGCTTGGAAATGTTCACCCGACTTTTCACGTGTCCAATTTGCGAAAGTGTTTAATTGACGCTGATCTTCACATTCCTCTCGACGAGATCCAAGTAGATGAAACGATGCACTTTGTCGAGAAACCTGTGGAGATAGTGGAACATACATACAAACAGTTGAAGAACAAACGGATTCATTTGGTCAAAGTTCGCTGGGAATCCAAACATGGTCCTGAGTTTACTTGGGAATGTGAGGACCAGATGAAGACGAAGTATTCGCATTTGTTTTCACAAGCTTCCTCTAGTTAAAATTTCGGGACGAAATTTCCTGAAGTAGGGGAGACTGTGACAACTGTACTCTGTAATCGATGTACGATGTAAAACAATGTTGATTATTAATAAAAAATGTGTTTTGATGCTATTATGTGTGCAATTATGTTTGGTGATTTTACAATTCGATTCTATTCCGATTTCAAGCTTTAAATCGCTTTCTGGAAGGTTATACGCGCACAGATGCGTAAATATAACCAGTTTAATGCAACAAACACTCCGGAATAGTGAAATAGGATTAACATACCTTAAATAACCTTTACATAACATAGAAATAAGTTTTGAATGGTTTGGTGTGTTGAAAACAAGTCTATTCGATCACAGGGACTAATCGTGTCAAACTGTGAAACTATGAGGATTTACACAGAAACGAACATTCCGGAACTTGATCATAAGTTAAAAATACCCTAAATATCCTTTACATAGCTTAGAAATATGCTTTGAGGGGTACGGTATGCTAAAATAAACTTTATGCTCATTCAGGGACTAAAAGTGTCAAAAAGTGCACAAGTTTGCACTTTCGCGCATATCTTACGTTCTGAATACATCCGGACATCCAAAAATTTATGTAAGCACTAAAATATTTTATTTTAGTGTTTGGCATAAGAAAAATCCATTCGTCGCGTCATTTGGATCGTTTTTCGCGCTTATGCGCATACCGTCGTAATTAAGCGAACATCGCGATCGTACGACCAAACGAACCGACATACGAGATATTTTTGAGCATGTTTCATGTTCCCTATACTTTAACATCCCTGTGAAGCTTAAAAATGGGCTTGACGGGTGTTAGAAGTGCCAAAACACGACGATACGCGCACAGGAACCAAAACTGCAACACTGCAAAAATAATAAAAAAAAATAGAAAAAAATATATATAAAAAATGCATAAACTCATTTGTTCAGCCCTTAACACCCTCCAAAGGCCAAGGACACTTTTCAAAACCCTATGGTGAGTGCCAAATGAGTTACCACAACTTTACGACAAGTGTACGGCCTTGATCATGCCCCCTTTTCCAAGAAACGATCTTAACGGTTCTCCGAATACTATAAATACCCAACCCAGTTCACTTCTAAACTCACAAGAATCTGATCTAAAAGACTCTAAGTTGGAACCATTGTTTCATACCTGAGTTATTTGGATCTAGATTAGCATTCGGGGACCCTTCGTAAGTATTCTTTCGTTCTTTTATTGCTTTTCGAGTCCGAAAGTCAAACTTCGTTTGACTTTCAGCGTTGACCAGCTTATGGTCAATGCGAAGTTTGTTTGAACTTCGCAACGTGATTGTAATCACGATGGTTATAGTCCCTTGGGACTATGCCTACTGATTACCACGTTGTCTAGGGTCGTAGGGTAAGCGATCTGATAAATCGCTTATACCTTCGAACCCGACCCATTTGGTCGATCATTAGGATCCGACTAAATATATTAGGTGACCATAGTATATAGGGAATAACCTTCCGAGGTTATACCTTATGGTCACGACGTTTAAGTAGTTGTATGATAGGTAGTTTATATGCCTTAGGTAAATTACCAGAATACCCTTTTCATGTATAATTGGTAATTAAACATATGTAACATAACATTTGACATCTAAACTGATTTGACAACAATATTAGACATGATAAGGCATATTTTACTTATCGTAGGACTAGTTAGGCGTTCCGAACGCGCTTTGCGCGCACGACGCGTTAAAGTGGCGTAAGCTACCTTAATGGGTCACGATGGGTCGAAAGCACTTAGGTTAAGTTCCGATTTAGGATGTAGGCTTTGTTAAACCATATCACTTGAGTTCCAACACTCATTTGGTTTACAAGACCTCATTCTGTCTGATCTTCCGATTTAGGAAATCTGTTGTTTGACTAGCGGTTCGATTACTAGGTGTTGTTTGATTTCACTGGTTTGCTCGAGTTTGTTGAAGTTCTATTGATTGACGATACCTTGCACTACTGTGAGTACATAGTTCCCCTATTTTACTGTTTTCAATTGTTTTGGGGTGATTCATATGTGCTAAATGTTTTCAAGGCTATAACGATGGTTTCACAAACGATTTTCGATGTTATAACGATGGTTTCACAAACGATTTTCAATGGTTTATGCAAAACTAATAACGATTTCAATAATGTGAACGAACTTGTTGGTTGGGTTACATAACAAATGACATTCATTAGCAATGATCAAGCCGACCAGTATTAGGTTATGGTACCATAGGATCTGACAAATCCCGTTATTTTACAACACCCGTGGTTATGTGTGGGGGTTGTGGGTAACGACTGAATCTGATAATTGTTAACTTACCCTTTGGTGGTTTGTTAATGCGAGAGCGAGTGGAACGATGAACGAGTCATGAAGGTTTGAATGTTATTAGCGAGACGACCATATATGAGTTCTCACAATTAAAACAAGGACGATTTAAACAAGTAAACGAATTGGGACGATTTGAACAAGTAAACGATTTATAAACGATGTTAAACGATTTGGGTAAACGATTGGTCTTTGGTTAAGTGTTTAGATAACGGGACGGGTGTGATATGGTGAAAGCATGGTAGATACGCCGCTGGTACTTCTTATATATAAATGTTTTCAACATTTTACATACCGTGGCGTTATTTAGTACACCTGGGTAAACGATAGCAAAACGATGTCACACAACGATGTGTTCGAAGTAACAAACGAGTTTTATTAACAAGCTTTACGAGATATTTTACAATGTGCTTTACTAAGAAAAAGGTTTTTAGGTTAAGAATCATGGCTACGAGGTTTTATAAATTATAAACCGCTTGGTTTGAGTTGGTTAATTATGTTGCAATATTATACTCTTTTCAAAACAAGGTTTTTAATAAAGTATTGCAACATCTAAACGAGCCATGATTTCGAGACTCCTATAAAACCTATGTACTCGCCAGCATTTCTTTGCTGACTTTGTTTTCACATATGTTTCAGGAATTGATGCTTGATGATGATTTCTAGGATGCATGAGTCACGTAGGATCTGGACGAAGCCTTAGTGACATAAAATTATGATAGTCTATATAAAACTTGTTTGTTATGTGTTAAGACAATGTTAATGTTTAATATTTTCAATAAAACGAAACACTTTTGTATCCATGGTTATGAAACGATAATTTTGTTGCAACACGCCCCGATGTTTCCGCCGCGCTTTGTTGTTTTACGCGGTCGGGGTGTGACAGAAGAGTTGGTATCAGAGCCAATGGTTATAGGGAATTTGGTTATTAGTAATACTTTGACCTAGACTATAACTTGTAAGACCCTAACGTGAGTTGTCTTGCGTTTAGATTTAAAAAAACAAAACCGTCACCTATCCTTAGGTGATAACCACAACAAGAACACAAATTTCGAATCTGCTTCGAAAATTAATCATCCATTCTAGGATGATTGATTACTAGGTTTTGAACCCTCTGTTGTAAGGTTTTGAACCCTTTAAGTTTTCAAAAATCTCGTCAAAGTTTGGGTCTAAATAATGTGAACACGTGCAAACTGGAAGGGTGAATGCCTGTATTCTGGGTTTTCTGTCTAGGCAAGCACTTCGTATATATCTCATCAGACGCGAGACCAGTTGTGCTTACCTGGGAATTCTTGGGATGAGTGTTCACTTATAGGCGAGCATGTCTTCGCTATACATTATTTTGACCTACTTACTTTGATTAACCTCTGCGTATCGTTTGTTTGTTCTAAGTAACGAACAAATGATCGCCTCTCTTGCGTTTTGTCGATGCCTCTTGTGTTTTTCCAATTGTCAATCCCGCTCATGGAGGAGCATTCGATCCGAATGCAAACGAGGCCCGAGCTGACCACCTTGTTGTCGATGGTACCTTTCTGGTTAAAGGTACGTTTCTTGTTAACAATCGACTTGCATCTATTCTTTTTTATTCTGGTGCCGATAGAAGTTTTGTTTCATTATCATTCGAGCCTTTGCTTGCGATACCTAGAACTAAACTGAGGAAACCCTTATCTGTTGAGATTGCCACTGGTAAACCTGTTGTTCTCGATTCTGTTCTTCGTGGTTGCCAGTTGAACCTTGATAACCATATTTTTCCTATTAACCTCATACCGATGCAACTTGGGAGTTTCTACATTATCATTGGAATGGATTGGTTAACCAAACACCATGCTAAGGTGGTTTGTTTCGACAAGATTGTTCGTATTCCTTTGTCTTCTGGCGATGTTCTGGAAGTTCGTGGCGAAAAACCATCAGATGGTTTGAAGCTGATGTCGTGTACGAAAGCCCAAAAGTTTTTAAAGAAAGGATATGTTGCTTTTCTGGCACATGTCACCGAGGAGAAAGACAAGAGCAAGAGTATTCAGGATATTCCGATTGTTCGGGATTATCCAGAGGTGTTTCCTGATGAACTGCCTGGTTTGCCTCCAGTTCGTCAAGTCGAATTTCATATTGACCTTGTACCCAACACCAACCCGATTGCAAAAGCGCCTTATCGACTTGCACCATCTGAGATGCAAGAATTATCGAAGCAGCTCCAAGAGTTATCTGATAAAGGATTCATTCGACCAAGCTTTTCACCTTGGGGAGCTCCTGTACTCTTCGTGAAAAAGAAAGATGGATCTTTTCGAATGTGTATCGATTATCGTGATCTTAATAAGCTCACCATCAAGAATCGATATCCCCTACCTCGAATTGATGACCTCTTCGATCAGCTGCAGGGTGCTTCATGCTTTTCCAAGATCGATCTGCGTTCTGGGTATCATCAACTTCGTGTTCTCGAAGAAGATATTCCCAAAACTGCTTTTCGCACAAGATATGGGCATTATGAGTTCACTGTCATGCCTTTCGGTTTGACAAATGCTCCTGCTGTTTTCATGGACTTAATGAATAGGGTCTGTAAGCCTTATTTGGATCAGTTCGTCATTGTTTTTATTGATGACATCTTGATCTATTCAAAGTCTCGAGCCGAGCACGAGCAACACCTTCGTTTGACATTGGAACTCCTGAAGAAGGAACAACTTTTTGCTAAATTCTCCAAATGTGAATTCTGGCTTAAAGAAGTTCAGTTCTTGGGTCATATTGTCAACGAGCAGGGTATTCATGTAGATCCATCCAAGATTGTTGCAATTAAGGACTGGAATACACCGACGACGCCTACAGAGATTCGATCTTTCCTTGGTCTTGCTGGTTACTATCGGCGATTCATTTCAAATTTCTCGAAGATTGCGGTTCCACTCACTGCTTTGACTCAGAAGAAAAAGCCTTTTGAGTGGGGACCCAAGCAAGAAGTAGCGTTTCAAACGCTGAAGCAAAAGTTATGTAATGCTCCTGTTCTATCTCTGCCCGAGGGAAGCGATGATTTCGTTGTCTTCTGCGATGCATCCAACTTAGGCCTAGGTTGCGTCCTCATGCAACGAGGTAAAGTTATTGCATATGCATCTAGACAGGTGAAAATTCACGAGAAGAACTACACGACTCATGATCTTGAGTTAGGAGCTGTGGTTTTTGCGCTTAAAATCTGGAGACACTACCTCTATGGAACGAAGTGTGTGGTTTTCACAGACCACAAAAGTCTCCAGCATATTCTTAATCAGAAAGAGCTGAATATGAGGCAACGACGTTGGGTTGAACTCTTGAGCGATTACGATTGCGAGATTCGCTACCATCCTGGTAAGGCGAATGTCGTAGCCGATGCGCTTAGTCGAAAAGAACGAGTCAAGCTTCATTCTGTTTAAACGCTATCTGATCTTCAAACTCGTGTTCTTCAAGCTCAGCAATTTTGTGTTTCACAAAATTTGATAGGTAATGAATTACCACATCAACTTGAGCTTAAACTCGAAGCGAAAGACGATGGGTTGCTCTATTTCATGGATCGTTTGTGGATTCCTAATCAGGACGATCTTCGCACCTTGGTAATGGACGAATCTCATAAGTCTCGATATTCTATCCATCCTGGTGCTGATAAAATGTACAAGGACCTTCGTACTAAGTTTTGGTGGCCTGGTATGAAGAAGGATGTTGCCTTGTATGTATCGAAATGCCTAACTTGTCTCAAAGTCAAGGCTGAACATCAACGACCTTCTGGCTTGCTTGTACAGCCAGAAATACCGGTTTGGAAGTGGGAGAACATTACGATGGATCTCATCACCAAATTACCGCGTACTTCTAAAGGTCACGATGCTATTTGGGTTGTGGTCGATCGATTAACGAAGTCAGCTCATTTTATTGCGATCCGCGAGGATTATTCTGCTGATAAACTTGCAAAGATTTATGTCGATGAGATTGTGTCACGACATGGTGTTCCTTTGGACATCATTTCGGATCGTGATGCTCGATTTTCATCTCATTTCTGGAAGGCCATGCAATCTGCTTTGGGAACCCAATTAAATCTAAGCACTGCTTATCATCCCCAAACAGATGGCCAATCTGAGAGAACGATTCAAACTTTGGAGGATATGCTTAGAGCATGTGTAATAGACTTTGGTGGTAGTTGGGATTCTAATCTGCCACTGATCGAGTTCTCTTACAACAATAGCTATCATACTAGTATTAAAATGGCACCATTCGAAGCTCTCTACGGTCGAAAATGTCGTTCACCTGTCTGTTGGAACGAGACCGGTGAAGCTCAGCTTACTGGACCTGAACTCGTTCTGGAAACAACAGACAAGATCAAGAAAATCCGCAATAATCTTGTGACAGCTAGATTACGTCAAAAGAGATATGCGAATTTATGACGCAAGCCCTTAGAATTTCAAGTCGGAGATCGTGTCCTACTCAAGGTTTCACCTTGGAAGGGAGTCGTGAGATTTGGAAGGAAAGGAAAACTTGCACCACGATATGTTGGACCATTTAAGATTGTTGAAAGAATTGGAAAGGTTGCCTATCGACTAGAGCTACCTCCAGAGCTTGGAAATGTTCACCCGACTTTTCACGTGTCCAATTTGCGAAAGTGTTTAATTGACGCTGATCTTCACATTCCTCTCGACGAGATCCAAGTAGATGAAACGATGCACTTTGTCGAGAAACCTGTGGAGATAGTGGAACATACATACAAACAGTTGAAGAACAAACGGATTCATTTGGTCAAAGTTCGCTGGGAATCCAAACATGGTCCTGAGTTTACTTGGGAATGTGAGGACCAGATGAAGACGAAGTATTCGCATTTTTTTTCACAAGCTTCCTCTAGTTAAAATTTCGGGACGAAATTTCCTGAAGTAGGGGAGACTGTGACAACTGTACTCTGTAATCGATGTACGATGTAAAACAATGTTGATTATTAATAAAAAATGTGTTTTGATGCTATTATGTGTGCAATTATGTTTGGTGATTTTACAATTCGATTCTATTCCGATTTCAAGCTTTAAATCGCTTTCTGGAAGGTTATACGCGCACAGATGCGTAAATATAACCAGTTTAATGCAACAAACACTCCGGAATAGTGAAATAGGATTAACATACCTTAAATAACCTTTACATAACATAGAAATAAGTTTTGAATGGTTTGGTGTGTTGAAAACAAGTCTATTCGATCACAGGGACTAATCGTGTCAAACTGTGAAACTATGAGGATTTACACAGAAACGAACATTCCGGAACTTGATCATAAGTTAAAAATACCCTAAATATCCTTTACATAGCTTAGAAATATGCTTTGAGGGGTACGGTATGCTAAAATAAACTTTATGCTCATTCAGGGACTAAAAGTGTCAAAAAGTGCACAAGTTTGCACTTTCGCGCATATCTTACGTTCTGAATACATCCGGACATCCAAAAATTTATGTAAGCACTAAAATATTTTATTTTAGTGTTTGGCATAAGAAAAATCCATTCGTCGCGTCATTTGGATCGTTTTTCGCGCTTATGCGCATACCGTCGTAATTAAGCGAACATCGCGATCGTACGACCAAACGAACCGACATACGAGATATTTTTGAGCATGTTTCATGTTCCCTATACTTTAACATCCCTGTGAAGCTTAAAAATGGGCTTGACGGGTGTTAGAAGTGCCAAAACACGACGATACGCGCACAGGAACCAAAACTGCAACACTGCAAAAATAATAAAAAAAAATAGAAAAAAATATATATAAAAAATGCATAAACTCATTTGTTCAGCCCTTAACACCCTCCAAAGGCCAAGGACACTTTTCAAAACCCTATGGTGAGTGCCAAATGAGTTACCACAACTTTACGACAAGTGTACGGCCTTGATCATGCCCCCTTTTCCAAGAAACGATCTTAACGGTTCTCCGAATACTATAAATACCCAACCCAGTTCACTTCTAAACTCACAAGAATCTGATCTAAAAGACTCTAAGTTGGAACCATTGTTTCATACCTGAGTTATTTGGATCTAGATTAGCATTCGGGGACCCTTCGTAAGTATTCTTTCGTTCTTTTATTGCTTTTCGAGTCCGAAAGTCAAACTTCGTTTGACTTTCAGCGTTGACCAGCTTATGGTCAATGCGAAGTTTGTTTGAACTTCGCAACGTGATTGTAATCACGATGGTTATAGTCCCTTGGGACTATGCCTACTGATTACCACGTTGTCTAGGGTCGTAGGGTAAGCGATCTGATAAATCGCTTATACCTTCGAACCCGACCCATTTGGTCGATCATTAGGATCCGACTAAATATATTAGGTGACCATAGTATATAGGGAATAACCTTCCGAGGTTATACCTTATGGTCACGACGTTTAAGTAGTTGTATGATAGGTAGTTTATATGCCTTAGGTAAATTACCAGAATACCCTTTTCATGTATAATTGGTAATTAAACATATGTAACATAACATTTGACATCTAAACTGATTTGACAACAATATTAGACATGATAAGGCATATTTTACTTATCGTAGGACTAGTTAGGCGTTCCGAACGCGCTTTGCGCGCACGACGCGTTAAAGTGGCGTAAGCTACCTTAATGGGTCACGATGGGTCGAAAGCACTTAGGTTAAGTTCCGATTTAGGATGTAGGCTTTGTTAAACCATATCACTTGAGTTCCAACACTCATTTGGTTTACAAGACCTCATTCTGTCTGATCTTCCGATTTAGGAAATCTGTTGTTTGACTAGCGGTTCGATTACTAGGTGTTGTTTGATTTCACTGGTTTGCTCGAGTTTGTTGAAGTTCTATTGATTGACGATACCTTGCACTACTGTGAGTACATAGTTCCCCTATTTTACTGTTTTCAATTGTTTTGGGGTGATTCATATGTGCTAAATGTTTTCAAGGCTATAACGATGGTTTCACAAACGATTTTCGATGTTATAACGATGGTTTCACAAACGATTTTCAATGGTTTATGCAAAACTAATAACGATTTCAATAATGTGAACGAACTTGTTGGTTGGGTTACATAACAAATGACATTCATTAGCAATGATCAAGCCGACCAGTATTAGGTTATGGTACCATAAGATCTGACAAATCCCGTTATTTTACAACACCCGTGGTTATGTGTGGGGGTTGTGGGTAACGACTGAATCTGATAATTGTTAACTTACCCTTTGGTGGTTTGTTAATGCGAGAGCGAGTGGAACGATGAACGAGTCATGAAGGTTTGAATGTTATTAGCGAGATGACCATATATGAGTTCTCACAATTAAAACAAGGACGATTTAAACAAGTAAACGAATTGGGACGATTTGAACAAGTAAACGATTTATAAACGATGTTAAACGATTTGCGTAAACGATTGGTCTTTGGTTAAGTGTTTAGATAACGGGACGGGTGTGATATGGTGAAAGCATGGTAGATACGCCGCTGGTACTTCTTATATATAAATGTTTTCAACATTTTACATACCGTGGCGTTATTTAGTACACCTGGGTAAACGATAGCAAAACGATGTCACACAACGATGTGTTCGAAGTAACAAACGAGTTTTATTAACAAGCTTTACGAGATATTTTACAATGTGCTTTACTAAGACAAAGGTTTTTGGGTTAAGAATCATGGCTACGAGGTTTTATAAATTATAAACCGCTTGGTTTGAGTTGGTTAATTGAGTTGCAATATTATACTCTTTTTAAAACAAGGTTTTTAATAAAGTATTGCAACATCTAAACGAGCCATGATTTCGAGACTCCTATAAAACCTATGTACTCGCCAGCATTTCTTTGCTGACTTTCTTTTCACATTTGTTTCAGGAATTGATGCTTGATGATGATTTCTAGGATGCATGAGTCACGTAGGATCTGGACGAAGCCTTAGTGACATAAAATTATGATAGTCTATATAAAACTTGTTTGTTATGTGTTAAGACAATGTTAATGTTTAATATTATCAATAAAACGAAACACTTTTGTATCCATGGTTATGAAACGATAATTCTGTTGCAACACGCCCCGATGTTTCTGCCGCGCTTTGTTGTTTTACGCGGTCGGGGTGTGACAAGCCGAAACCTTTTGTGTGTCTTGTATCCGTCACCTTCATTCAGTGAATGCAAGATATCTTGGTTTGTTTTAACTGCTTTTAGTGTTTCGGTTATATGTTTTCTTGAATCCACTTGTGTTTGATTTCCGCACTTACACAAGATGTTGTTTGATATCATTGAAAGATCCTTTACGGGTTTTACAATTGGTATCAGAGCCAAGAAACCAAATCTTGGTTCGGTTTTGATATCATTCAGATTCAAAAAGTTTATGTTGTTATTGATCATATTTACCAGTTTTGTGTTACAGGGATTTAGTTTGGTGTGGTGTGTTTCTTGATTTTAAGATTCATATCTTCAAAACTGTTCTTGGCATATTCTTCGTAATTGGTGTTGATTGTGGTTTGTGTGATTTCAGAGATTTGTGTTTGCTGATTTCTCAGAGATTTGGTGATCAAAGAAAATTCAAAGATTACAATATCTTTGAATTTTTGAAAAGTGCTGAAAATCAGGGATTACGAGTCAACAGATTTATCTCACATTTTTTTTGCAGGTCTCGACTCGTAACCAGCCGTCTTGACTTGTTAACATTTGGTCTCGACTCGCAACCAGCCGTCTTGACTTGTTAACATTTGGTCTCGACTCGCAACCAGCCGTCTTGACTTGTTAACATTTGGTCTCGACTCGCAACCAGCCATCTCGACTTGTTAACATTTGGTCTCGACTCGCAACCAGCCGTCTCGACTTGTCAACATTTGGTTTCGACTCGCAACCAGCCGTCTCGACTTGTCAACATTTGGTCTCGACTCGCAACCAGCCGTCTCGACTTGTCAACATTTGGTCTCGACTCGCAACCAACTGAGGTCTCGAGTTGTCTGCTTTTGGTCTCGACTCGCAACGACGATCTGCAACGTGATTTGGACTTTGGACTTTGAACTTTGAACAGGATCTTTGGACTTAAAACATAATTAATTAATTAATTCATCATGTCTACAAACAATGTTGATTTGGCTGCCCTTAACAAATAGCAAGAACTGGATTCAAAGGTTGGGACCACTACACGCATTCCAAGGTTGACTGATGCAAATGATTTTCCTGAGTGGAAATGGCGTTTTGAACAACATGTGAAGGTCAAAGATTCTAAAATTTGGAGAAGTATCCTGAGAGGTCCAAGGGAGATTATGACAGACAGTCCTACTGAACCAGGAGTTAAAATAAAGAAACCCAAAAGTCAATATACTGAAGATGATTTCAATATAGTTGAAGAAGATGAAAGAGCACTGTCCTATTTGACCATGGGATTGGGTCCAGACATTGCTATCGGTTTTCGTACTTGCAAATCCGCCAAAGAACTGTGGGAATCTCTGATCGATGTTCATGAAGGGAATGAGGACATGAAGGAGAGTCGAAGAAATCTGCTGAGACAAAATTTCAACAATTTTAACCATATCTATGGAGAAACTGTTGATAAATAACTTCAGAGGTTTGTCAAACTGGTCACTCAAATGCAGATGGAAGAAATTCATACATCAAATGCTTCGACAAATAGACAGCTTCTGAATGCGTTGCCGAAAAGCTGGGATAATCATGTCGCTATGATTAAGAAAACCAAGGATCTCGCTAGGTGCAGTTTGTCTGAGATGATTTCTCATATCAAGGCATGTGAGCTGGATGACAAGCAAAGAGAAACTAATTACAAGAATAGCATGCTAGCTGCAGGATTCTCTGTTGCTCCTACTTCGTCAAACAACAACAATGCAGCTCTTTTGTCTCAAGGAGGATTTCAAATGTTTAGCAATGCAGGGTCTGCTAAATCTACTCCTACCTCAGCAAATGTTTATTACTCTGGATCTTCGACTCAAGCTGCTCCATCTTTGAATACGTCTACTGCTGCTCCTTCTTCCGCTGTGAAAAATGAGATGATTGCTTTCTTCACAAAACAGTCTAAAGAAAATCTGGATATCGTAGCCTCTGTGATAAATTGTTTGAATGCTTTTGTAGCAGGAAAAATTGATCCTCCTAAATGGTGTGGTGATGACTTACATCAGATTCATCCTGATGATGTTGAAGAAATGGACATCACATGGCAGATGGCTATGGCTGCATTCAGGGCAACAAGGTTTATGAAAAGAACTGGTAAAAACAAATGGGGTGCTTCGTTTACAGGAGCGTCTACAGTGCCTTTTAAACTACGCTGTTACAACTGTCATGAGGAAGGACACTATGCTCGAAACTGCACAAAGCCACTGATTAATAGAGAACAGACTCCTGCCCAGCCCATTACACCTAATCGAGAGAGAGCTCTTGTGACCACATCGAGTATAACGGATGATGCTGCTACTGGTGGGAGTCCTCAACCCCTAGGACTAGCTCAAGCCTTGGTGGTTCAGCCTGATATCAACTTTGATTGGAATTCGGAAATCAAGCGACTGAACATCTCTGCTCCAGAAGATCAAGCTGCTTCAAACAACATTGCTTTCATGACCTCAAATGATCAAGTTTCTATACCAGAGGAGGAGACATCAGCTGAAAACTTTGCTTTCATGACCCAGATTCTTTCAGCTCCAGTCAAAGGTCTCACCAAAGAAGAGGCACTTTCTGCTTTCTGTACTCCTGAGTGTAGAGATCGAGTTGAAGCTTATAGAATACACAACGCTGAGCTTATTCAAGATTATCAAGATATAAAAAATAAAAATTTTACTTTATCAAAAAACGAAAAACTTTATAAAGAAAAGATTGAAGCTCAGCGAAAAGACATCGCCAAACTCAAGGATGATGTAAGTGTGAAAACAACTCAACTCTTATATGTTCAGGAGAAACTGTGCAATGTGACTAAGGAACTGGAAGATATCAAAGATAGATATCAAATAAATGAACTTAACATTAAGAAATTTGATTCTTCCAGCAAATTAGTCAAAAACTTGTGTGATCAACAGCTCACATACAAGGAAAAGAAAGGGCATGGTTTGGGTTTTAATCAGGCTCCTCCTCCCTATAATGACAATTATACTTATTTACCCATGACTGAGGAAACAATAAGTCATCATTTAATGACAAACCAATTGAGAAACAAAAGTCTGCTCCAATAAATTTTGTTTCTAAAGGCTCAATTGATCCTAACACTTCGTCTTCATGTGCAGATAAAGTATCTGAAGTAAAATGTGGAGATGTTCTTGGGAGTGAACCAATTTTTCATACTAATATTTCTGAAAATTATTTTGAACAAACTGAATCTGATATTGCTTTTGGTCGGTCTTTGTTTGCGTCGTTTTGTGCTTATGTTTCGTCTAGTGAGCCTGATGTTTTGGGCAAAACTGATAATGTTTGTGTTGAACCTTTGAACAATAAGTCTGATGATGAATTTTCTTCAGTTAATGATTGTGAATGTGATGTTTCTAACCCTTTGGTTGATGACAGTGTTACAGGTGAGGTCCCTCAGGACACATTCAGTGAAACCACTGAAACCTCTTCACAAGAAAATCAAGAGTATCGTGATTCTTCTTCTGAATCTGTCTCAGTGGGCATCCCTAATGTTGAATCTAGTGGGATCCCATTGGAAACTGTAGTGATAATTGAACCTGAATTAGTTTCACATGATAAATGTGTTGATGAAACGCATATTGATGAGACTTCTGCATGTTCAAATACTGAAACTGATTTTGGTAAAGAAGAAAAAGGGTTTGAGTTAAATAAAGAGTCATTAGAAAATATTTTTGAAATTAAAACATCAACTTCAAATGATGATCTAGGTAAAGAAAGGGTGTCAAATTGTTCATCAACATCACATGAATGTGTAACTTCTAATCAGCAGACATCAAAATGCTCAGTACAGCCACAAGCAAAACATTTTAGGAAAATCAAAACGTCCAATCATTCAAAATCAAACAAAGATTCTTCATTAAAGTATAAAAATTTTCATAATACTCACACAATGAAACGGCAAACTTGTTTTAATTGTGGAATTGCTAGACACATTGCCAGAAACTGTGTTCAACTCCCAAGTGCCCAGTCCAAGAAGAAGTTTGTACAAAATCAGAAGGTTAAGTCTAACCGAAATCGTTGTTCAGAGTCAATGACGACTGAAAGGTCTAAGAAAATGAAGAACAACTATCGCAAAACTAAACCTTCTGATCAAGATTGGAATGCAGCAAAACATCGAAATCAAAATCAAAAGAACAGTTTTTAAAGAAATCAACAAAATGGTTTTGGTAACTTTAATTCAAATTTGTCTTACACATTTTGGAAACCAAAAACTGGTGCTGCACAATCTAATACATTTCGCCGACGATCTTTCATGCAAAATTCTTCAAAATATCTTATCTAAGATAATCTCGTTTGGCAAAAAGTGACATATGTTGATGCACAAGGAAAACCCAGATCCACCATGGGCTGGGTTCCTAGATCTAACTAATCCCGCTAATCGTGCAGGAACAGCTATGGAGGACTACCGTGCGACTTTGGTACATGGATAGTGGTTGTTCCAGGCACATGACAGGAGACTTGTCCCAGTTAATAAATGTAAAAGAATTTAATGGTGGATATGTCTCATTTGCGGGAGGAGAATCAGGAATGATCACATTGAAAGGAACAGTAAGAAACGGTGTTTTAAGCTTCGAGAATGTTAACTATGTTCCAGAACTGAAACACAATCTGTTGAGCATCTCTCAGATTTGTGATCGAGGAAATTCAGTTCACTTTACAAAGAAAGGATGTTATGTGCTTAAACCTGGGATTGTCATTCCAGAAGATTGGTTCTTAATATCAGCAGAGAGACGAGGAAACGCTTATGTGATTGATATGAACAAGAAACCGTGTGAAGAACTTACTTGCCTATTCTAAAAGATTTCAGAACATGATGGTCTACTGTGGCATCGTCGTCTAGGGCATGTAAACATGAAGAATCTGAACCGACTGGCTAAAGGTCAACTAGCCCGTGATCTTCCAATAAAAGATTTCATGTTGGTTGAAAAATGTGTTGCTTGTGCGAAAGGAAAAGCTCATCGAAAACCTCATAAGTCTAAACCTGCATCCTCAACGAAAGTTGTGCTTGAATTACTTCACATGGATCTTTTTGGTCCAGTGAATGTGTTGAGTATTGGCAAGAAAGCTTATTGTCTTGTAATTGTTGATGATTATTCTCGTTATACCTGGGTGTATTTTCTCAGCCACAAGAATGAAACTGCAGTCTTAGTGAAACAATTCATCACTCTGGCAGAAAATCAAGCGAGCACCAAAGTGAAGGTTATTCGATCTGACAATGGGACAGAATTCAAGAACGTAACTTTGGACATATTTTTCACTGAAAAAGGAATTGATCGTCAGTATAGTGAACCACGAACTCCTCAACAGAATGGAGTAGCTGAAAGAAGAAATCGTACTCTTATCGAGGCTGCACGAACTATCCTGGCTGACTCGAAGCTTGCTAGTTTCTTTTGGGCTGAAGCAGTTAGCACGGCTTGTTACGTCCAGAATCATGCTTTAGTAAATAAACGTCATATGAAAACTCCTTATGAGATTCTGGAAGGACGTAAACCTTCGGTTTCACACTTTCGTATATTTGGATGTCCATGTGTATTATTACTTATGGACTCTAATGGAAAGTTTGAAGTCAATGGGGACGAATGTTTCTTTGTTGGATATGCAAAAGGCTCTGCCTATAGAGTATACAACAAAGTAACTAAAAAAGTCGTCGAGTCGTGCAACATTGAATGGCTCGAAGAAAATGCTACGGATGCTAGAGTTGGACCAGATTGGTTATATGATTATGCAAATTGGTTTAAATCATTTAACATTTTGTCAAGTGTTTCTTCAGATGCAGACATATCTACTCCAAAGCAACCGTTGTCTTTTGAAGATACTGAAGAAGAAGAACAGACAGAAGGAAGCTTCAGACATCACACCATTGACCCACCGGGAATGGTGTTTACACAGCATCCTCTGACTCAACAAATGTCTCATCAATCTCCTGAAGGTGCACAATCTAGTGGAATTTCACCTAATACAGCTGGATCAGAACTGTTTGCTGATCCTATTCCTGAAGAGTGTACTGTTACCACTTCTGTGAGTTACAGTCCGCTAGCATCTAATGAGGGGGAGTCAAGCAACATACACACTTCTCTAGACGAGACGATACCTGAATTTGCCATTCCAACAAGTGTTCAAAGAAATCATCCTATTGAGAATGTGATAGGTCCTGTGAATGCAGGAGTTCAGACCAGAAGCCAATCAGGAACCATTAATTTGTGTTTATATTCTAGCTACATTTCTCAAATTGAACCTAAAACCATTGATGTAGCGTTGCAGGAACCAGGCTGGGTTAATGCTATGCACGAAGAGCTAAACCAGTTTGAGAAGCTAGGAGTATGGAAACTTATGGAGTTGCCAAAAGGAAAACGCAAGCTTGGAACTCGCTGGGTTTTCAGAAACAAGCAAGATTCTGAAGGAGTTATTGTTCGAAATAAAGCACGATTAGTGGTCCAAGGATTCAGACAGATAGAGGGACTGGATTATGATGAAGTCTATGCCCCTGTTGCTCGACTTGAAGCAATCCGGATTTTCTTAGCGTACGCATCCTTCATGGGTTTCACTGTTTACTAGATGGATGTCAAAACGGCATTTTTGTACGGAGAAGTGAAGGAAGAAATTTTTGTTGAGCAACCGCCGGGTTTTATTCATCCAGATCATCCAGAATATGCCTACAAGCTTGACAAGGCATTATATGGGTTTCATCAAGCACCTAGGGCTTGGTATGCAACTCTGACAGAACATCTTCTGGCTCATGGATACACACGAGGCACAATAGATCAGACTCTGTTTATCAAAAGAGTGGGCAAGGATCAAATCTTGGTTCAAATTTATGTCGATGATATTATCTTCGGGTCTACAAGTGAGGAGCATTGCAAAGAGTTTGAGAGAGTTATGCAAAAGAAGTTCGAGATGAGTGCACTCGGTGAAATGACATTGTTTTTGGGTTTACAAGTTAAACAAGATTCACGGGGCATTCTAATTCATCAAGGGAAATATGTGGATGATGTGCTGAAGAAATTCAAGTTTACTGATGCTAAACCGGCAGAAACTCCAATGGCAGAAAGACCGTTGTTAACTGAAGATGCTGAAGGATCCCCTGTTGATCAACGAATTTATAGGTCTATGATTGGATCGTTGATGTATCTGACAGCTAGTCATCCTGACATCATGTTTGCTGTCTGCAATTGCGCACGATATCAGGCTAACCCTAAAACTTCTCATCTTACTGCTGCTAAACGAATCTTTCGGTACCTTAAAGGCCGACCCAGGTTTGGTCTGTGGTATCTGAGGGATTCGAATTTTGACCTGTTTGCGTTTTCTGACAGTAATTTTGGAGGCACTGACAAGGACAGGAAATCCACCTCTGCTGGATGTCAATTTTTGGGTGACAGGCTCATTTCATGGCAATGCAAGAAACAACAAACGGTAGCTATTTCCACAGCTGAAGCAGAATATGTTGCAGCTTCGGCGTCTTGCTCTCAAGTGGTGTGGATGCAACATCAATTGCAGGACTACGGTTTGACTTATCTTAAGACTACCATATACTGTGATAATGATGCTGCCATACAAATTGTGAAAAATCCTGTTTTCCACTCAAAAACCAAGCACATTGATATTAAAGTTCATTTTATACGAGACTGCTTTGATAGAGGTCTTATCAAACTGGAGCAAATCGAGACAGATGCAAATGCTGCCGATTTGTTCACAAAACCTGTCAGCAGTTCAAAATTTCAAGTGCTTGTGGATTTTCTGAAAGTGATCCGCTTTACTGACTGAGCATGTTTTTGTTTTATTTCGTAGGTAAATTTGTTCATAAAGTTTTCCATTCTTAGGTAGTTTTTATTTATGCTCAAATTTAGGGGGAGAAAATTTTGAAAAATACAAAAACATTAAAAATTGAAAAATACAAAAACATTAAAAAATTGAAAAATACAAAAAGAGGCATTGCATGACTGGGAAATGAAATGAATTTTCACATTATGGTCAAGGGCTGACTCATGTAAGACCAGTATTGAAATAGTTTGACTCTAGTATGATGTGTTGGTAGGCTTTATCCTTAAGACTGGAAACATTGGCTGTTTTTGTTCAGAATTAAAATAGTACATGACCCCAGGAAAGAAAGTCACTTGGAATTAGCTCATGTCTATTTGAATGTCTGTATGTTGTCCCGATACACACAATTTTGGTCTGACTCTGAAATCTTCTCTGAAAAAGTCGTGTATCTCCTCTGCTGCATCCAGATATATGCTGACCTGGAGGTGCTAGGCAACGTCAGCTTCTGCTGTATCCAGATACATGCTAACCTAGCTGTACGTTGTCGCTCTGTAGATCAATTAAACACCCGAAAGTGGCCCTCAAGTGCCCAAAAGAAACCCTAGAAACCTATATCAAATTGAGAAAAACTCATTTGATCTTGTATATTATACCATCTCTGCTTTAGATCTATTCTGTTCTCTTCTCAATCTATTCCCAGTTTAGATTTCAGAGATCTGGATTGCACTTGTGAAACATGTGGTAGGGAAGCTACTTGCATGATAGAGTGTGCTGTATATAACTCCGGGATTTGATTAGTATTTGTTTTGGTGTTCATTGTTAAGAAATCAAAACATGATAAAATTTGTTACAGGCAGTTATATGGAAAAGGTCTAAGGAGATGAGTTTAGGTGGACAAATATATTGGCAATCGTCTAGATCATTCGGTAGTAAATCAGTGTTGATAAGTGAAGTCAAGCCCGAAACCTCGTGATTTGATCCCTGAGCAATTTTGTTAATTTCCTATTTTATTTTTGTAAATAATAGTTTTTTTATTAATTATTTTTGTTTTAGGTTTTTGTTTTCATGGAATGTGCTCAGAAAGTTAATCGGGTTATTAAAACTATAACTTATTTAAAAAAGGGATTTTTACTTTAATTAAATATTAATCAAAGAAATCCTTTAAAATTTAATGTGGGTTGGACTTTGTTTAATATTGAAGTCTCGGCCCAAAATTCAGGCCCAGTCCATATTAGGGGCTGAGGTATAAAAGGGAGGTCTCGAGTCGAGACCACATTTCTCACTCGAGACCAGCTGCATTCCTCTCACATTCTCTCTCAAATTCCGATTAAATTCTGGAAATCTATCACTGTTCCGGCGTGTTTTCCGGTTTCGACTCATCGATATTTAAAGGTATCTTGATGATATTGTTGAAGTTTTGCAGGTGATATGAAGATCTGATGATGTTTTTATGAAGATTTGAAGATGAATTTTAACCCTAGATTGAATATATTTTGGTCTTCAAAGAAATCAAAGGGTGTTTATGGGTTTTTGATGCAAAAACTGGACAGATGAAAATGTTTGTGTGGTCTCGACTCAGGAATACTTGAAGACTCAAGACTAGCGGTTGCGAGTCGCAATCTCTTAGTCTCGACTCGAGATCTCACACTCTTGATTCAGGGTCTCGACAAGAATTCATATAGTCTCGACTCGAGACCTCATGGTCTCGACTCATGGTCTCAAGTCATGGTTTTGTTGACCTGTCCAGTTTGTTGACTTTAAAATTTGAAATTTCTAAATTTGATTCAAGTATTTGTTGAACTCTTCATGTCCCTAATAAGCTTGTGTTTTATGCAGAATATGGATTTGAAGTTTATTTCAACACATAATCAAGCAGGTTATTTAGCACCTCCTCCGGAGAAACACAAGAAGTTGTATACTTCATTGATGAAAGGTCTCAACAGTTGCCGTATTGTTCACGCACTACGAGAAAATCCAGTTATTTATGAAAGTCTTATTCAAGAATTTTGGAAAAGTGCTAGAATTGAAGTTATTGAAGGAAAAGGAGTTATTGTTGCTGACATTCAAAAGAAGGTTGTCACTGTGACAGAGCAAATGATTAGAGAAGTATTACTGTTCAATGACCAAGAAACAGACTCCATTGAACTTCCCACTGGCACAGTTGAAGCAATTTTGCCTAGACTGAGTTATGAAGGGAAGTATCCACCTCTGGTTAAGAAGTTTGTGCATCCTTATTGGCGTCTTTTGGTGCACATGTTTATGTTGTGTATGATAGAAAATAGAGGAGGTACAGATCAATTAAATATCACACAGTCTGCTGCTCTTGTTTGTGTGATAACGAACGAGCCTTTCAATTATTCAAAGTATATTTTGGAAGCGATGAAGAGAAATGTGTTTGGAGTCAGAAAGGACAAGTTTCTTATGTATCCAAGGTTCTTGCAAATGATTTTTAATGCTTGCTATCCAGAGTTGGAGAGATCTGGAAATACATTGGAGCTGAAGCCCATGGGTCCATCTTATTTTGGTGCTCTCACTCCAAAGAAGGGTACTGAAAAGAAATTTGAAGGTTTAATTCCATTAGAGAAATTTGGTCAATTTGCAGAGACTGAAGATGTAGCTGCTAATCCAGTAATAGTGCAACTTGTTCCAGTGAATGCTGCACAAATCAATGCACCTGCAAATGCTATAGTTGCTGAAGAACATGATATTCAAAGGGCTACTGAAGATGAGCCTGAGACAGAGATTTTGACAATCAACTCTGACGATGAAGGCATAGAGATTATGTGTGATTCAGGAGATGATGAAGAGCTTCCTCCTGAAGCTGAAGCTGATATTGCTGTTTCTACTGTTCCACCTGTGATTTCTGCTGAAAATTTGGCTTTGCTATTAAAGTTTGTAACTGATAAGATTGGAAATCCTCCTTCTGATCTTTCAGTATCAAGTAAAGAGCCTAGTGAGAACCCAAAGGATCCTGATTCCATGCCATTGAAGCGGAAAAGGAGGGATCCTCGACTCGGAATGTATGTTGAATAAAACAAAGCTCAAATCATGAATGTTGCTGAAGATGATGATGGTTTGTATGACTTCGATTTTGAGAAAAGTGTCACTAATACCACCACCACTACTGATGATATCTTTGAGTTTGATGCTGATACTCAGAGAGATAATTTAGAGACCACCACTGCTGATGTTCTAGCTGTGAATGTTGTTTCTGAATCTGCATGTCTTTCTGAAGTCATTCTTGATGTGCCTGGCAGTTCAAGTGGTAAGAGACCTGAGGAACCATTGAGGATGCCGTTTGATGATGAGTCAAGTGATGATGATGAGTTCATTAGCATGAGGGAGATGAAGAAACGACTGGTTGTGCTTGAACAAGATTCAATTCATAAAGATGCCAAGATTATCCAACTTGAAGATACTATTGTGAAGAAAGATCAACAGATTGAACAGCTTCAAGGAGATGTTAGTTTGTTGTTCAATATGGTTTATGATTTACGTGGAAAGTTGCAGAAGAAGTTTGGACAAGAGTTTTCTGATCCGACTGATGTTGAAAATAGAAGAAAAGCTTTCGATAAGGATGATGCTGAGAGAAGTGCTGCTATGGAACAATACTTCAAAAGAGTTACTGATCCAGTGGCAGACAAAGAAAAGGCTGAAAGAATTAAAAAGAAAAGGGAGTTTGTAATTCTGAAGAACAAGAATCTAAATACAGATGATGATGATGCTCATGCAACTCACCATTTAATGGATGTTGGTGAAACTCTCTATGATAAAGTTGGAAATCGTTCTGGTGTGGTTAGCTGGGGATTTGATCATGATCGCCAAAGATGGTGGATAAAGAGAAAAGTTGGTCCTGTCGAGTGGTACAAAAATCCAGGCCAGTTTCAGTCATTCACTAAGGTTGATTTGACAAATTTATCTAAAGCACCTTATGTAGATGATAAGCCTGGAGGTCCTGGATATGTGTTTTTCGAGAGATTGCAGAGGGAAGTTCTTCGTAATTTTCCTTCGATGCGCACGGCAGAGTCCTTTGTTAAACCAGCTAAAGGCATTAGAGATCCATACATAAACAAGCGTATGAAGATTGTGCACTGGCCTATAACTGATAAAGAAAAGATGATTCCGTTGGTGAAAAAGATTCCAAAAGGTGCTTTGAAGTCCTTACATTTCTGGGCTTATGATGAGCGTCTAGGGCAGGCAGTGATTGTTTGTGATGATGATGTGAATTTTCGATTGGTTGATCAAGTTGACTTGTTGAATCTTGCTCTTGAAGACCTGGAGGCCTTAGCTCGAAATCAAATTAGAGCTACTGAAAAGTATGAAGAAATTGCAAAAGGATGGACTGCTGCTGTTGCTTCAGCCATTCATATTCGAACTAAGGGATTTGGTGGACTCAAGGATCGTCTGGGTGGTAACAGTAGTCATTGAAGTCTCAAGATCCTTTATGCATAAACCTAGGGGGAGATTGTTGGAACCTAAAGGTTTATACATTAAGGACTGCATAGTTAAAAGGTTGATTTTGTAATTGTTAAATATATGTTTTGGGTCGATATGTATGGGTTGGGCTAGTTTGGTTGGTTTCGAGTGGGCTTAGAATAGTTGTCCATGTGTTTTAGTATTTAAGTAAACCTCAACCATTTGGTTGAGGTTGATCAGTTGGGAGCGTACAAGGAAGGCCAGCCGAAACCTTTTGTGTTTCTTGTATCCGTCACCTTCAATCAGTGAATGCAAGATATCTTGGATTGTTTTAATTGCTTTTAGTGTTTCGGTTATATTTGTTCTTGAATCCACTTGTGTTTGATTTCCGCACTTACACAAGTTGTTGTTTGATATCATTGAAAGATCCTTTACGGGTTTTAAAATTCTCTAAATATATTATGAAATTTGATTTTTGAAAATTATTAACCAATTTGATTTTTGACTGTTTGACAATTGTAAAATATCCTTTATACCCTCAACTCTTAATGATAAACATATATAAATGATCAGAACGATCACACTTCTCAAGAAACTCATTGAAATATTTTCTCTCAAGTCCCAACACCGATCTTCATCTTCATCTTCATCATCTTCATCTTCTGTAATCTCCACCGATCATCATCTTCATCTTCATCTTCATTAAATCTCCTCACCGACCATTTGTTGTTATAACAATCCAAGGTAAAATCACATACCTAAAACATGAACGACACTATGTTTTTGATATGCTAGAATGTAACAGGTTTTGTGTGAAAATATTGTTTGATTCTTGTGGGTTTTTGTCTCGGGTATCAAAACAGAGGTTTGGGTTTTGGTTATTATGAAGGTTTGTTTCAGGTTTTGTGTGAAAATATTGTTTGATTGTTGTGCGCTTTTGTCTCTGGTATCAAAACAGAGGTTTTCTTTGATTCTTGTGGGTTTTTGTCTTGGGTATCAAAACAGAGGTTTGGATTTTGGTTATTATGAAGGTTTGTTTGTGATGTTTTTGGTTTTTTCTTGTTATTAAAACTGGGGTTTTGTTTTATAGTTTGTTTGAAATGTTTAAAATATGCAATCGATTAAAACTTGGTTTTTGTGATATAGTTTGTTTGTGATGTTTTTGGTTTTCTCTGGTTTTCTTTGGTTATTAAGACTGGGTTTTTAGTTTTCTCTGGTTATTAAGACTGGTTATTAAGTCTCTGTTGTTCATGTTGAAATCTGGGTTTCAACTGTGTTTTGGGTTCCTCATATATGTATCAGCCGACTTACTATGGATGTTTTTATTGTACAGAATGGCTGTAGATGTAAAGATACGTAAAACACCAACTACGAAGGCGATAATACTTGACAACCTCCTGGAAGATGGTGCGGTGCACATAAGGAAGTGATTGATCAGAACGATCAATTGCATATGAATGAATATAACCCCAGTGGCAGATATGTAATTAGCGAGCTCTGGAATTTCAAGGAAAATCGAAGAGCTACACTAAAGGGGGTTATCAGCTACATTCCGAAGTGCACCAGTCAGTAAAGATCCACAATTTCTTTCTTGGTATGACGTTTTGTCTCTGTATTGTATGTTACGGTCTTTTTTTTATCGTGTCTGTAAGTTCCGTCAAGTCTACGAAGTTGGATATCCTTCTATCTTTCTTGGTATGACGTTTTGTCTCTGTATTGTATGTTACGGTCTTTTGTTATCGAGTCTGTAAGTTCCATCAAGTCTACGAAGTTGGATATCCTTCTATCTTTCTTGGTATGACGTTTTGTCTCTGTATTGTATGTTTAAGATAATGCAAGTGTGCATTTATGTTGTGTTTAATTAAATGCATCTTGTTTAAAAGTATTTAAGTACAACATTCAATACTTTGTCCGACTGTGATATATTGTTTGCTTAACATGTTTATATTGTTTGCTTAAAATGACTGTTTCCAAATCTGCTAACCTTGAATTCTAAATTCCAGTTGACACTTTATAAAAGTTTACATTTAATATACAATTTAGGCTTTAATAATCATTTTATCTAATAAATGGGGATTAAGGCTGATGTCATAAGGCAGCCCTCCCCCAATCATAGGCAGATATTTTAAAAAGGGTGATGTCAATTCTTTAAAAAATGATGTCATCTTTTTTCTAAAACACATACATGACCACATACATGCACACATACATACATAACTTGACCAATAAAACGATTTTATATTTAAAATTAAAATTGTTTTAAACTATAACCTAGATTATTTAAAACTCTGCAGCTTATTCATTGGGCCAACCTTCTCTCCCAATTAAACCCTGCAGCTTTTTTGTACGCCATTACACCATCCAACCACTCCCTCACGCCATTTAATCAGATGAAACTTCAAACCCTAGAGTTTTGAAATTCAAATCACGCTTCTTTCTCTACTGTTACATAAACTGAAGAAGAATCAATTGCAACATTACCAAACCCTTTCCTTTCAATCTTTCTTCATCAATCGGTATGTGTTATTCTTTCATTTGTGTATGTTTTACATATATTTCACATATTTCAATGTTAGAATTAGGGTTCTTCAAATGAGATTTCACGATTAGGGTTCTAACACGTTTGAAGCCAACAATGTTTGATCTTTCTGCCGTTTCTCATATATACTAACAGCATCAAAAACCCTAAGTTGCAGTAAGTCTAGCAGTACTGATTCTTTGATGTTTTAGGGTTTATGTCTATATATGTTTTATTTGTTGTTTGTTTGAATCGGTTTATTGATTCTGCTACTTCGTGTGTTCTGTTTGCAGGTTGTTTGATCCTGAGAACTGCTTTAATTGCGATTTTTGTTGGCTGAAACCCTAATTTGTTCATCGGAGGAAGTAAGTGACGTTTTTCTGGTCTTTAGCTTGATTATTAGTTGTTATTTGGTTAATAGGTTTCTATTAGACTTGATTTGGTGTATTTTGATTGATTGAGATCAGATGATGGAAGATATAGTTTTCATGAATTTTTAGGTGAATTTGAAACTGAACATATGAACAAATGTTTGTTGTGATCCCCCGAATATGTCAGTTTTACATGTTTTTTGGATTTTGTGTTTGTGGTTGTTGCTTAAAGTGTCATTTTCTCTTATCTGCATTTAAACAACTTATCTGTTTATCGTTAGGATGAACAATAGTGCTTTATTTGCTTATTTTGGGTGATATAAGTGGCAGGAGCACTCAATATGGTAGTCTTATAGACTCAAGTTTTTTTTGTTTTGTTTTCAATGCTGAAATTTTTTTTGTTATAGGTTCTTCAAACACATACCGACTTTCTCTCAGCTAAGTCAGTATTCTTCTTCATATAATTTGACCTAATTTTCACAACTGATGTTCCATAGTTCCAATATGTCTTCTGGTTGTCCAGAATGTGTATGTTTATAATTCAACTTCAACATTCATCCTCTTGTGTTTATATCTTCACTTGAATGTTTTGATTAGTGATTATGTTTCTTCTGATTAGTTCTTCACATACTATTCTTGATTAAACAAACAATGAAAATCGTTGTTTAAGTATATCATAATTTAAAGTTGACTTTAGACATGTTATCAGTTATGTTGGTGTGTGATTGATAATTGTGCAAAACAAAAGAATGATAGAAGAAGATATGTATTAGATTTTATGATACGTGTGCAAAACAAAAGAATGATAGAAGAAGATATGCATTAGTTATGAAATTAGGCTTCAGTTTTAATTATGTTTTAGGACTATTTACCTCACACTTATCTTTGGTTTTATGATGAATTATTACTCATAATAATATTTTTTATTTTAATTTTTAACTTTGTTATATATATATATATATATTTTTTTTTTCTTTACAGTGATAAATCACTACAATCTCATTAGAACCTTAAAAAATGCAGCTTCTTTAGGATAATCTCATGTTGTGGACTTCAGAAATTCATACATGCAGGTCGGATTTTGAAATGTTTTTATTCAGTTCATCTTTTTACCTCATATTTCAGCTACATTATTGTTTGAATTATTTGTGTAATTTAGGGGCAGTTGTAGGATCAAATTCGAACCCAATTGAGTCAATCAGAAGAACTATTCCTGATTTGAACGGCGGAAACAGACAAATCAGGTTCAATTCACCGAGTATTCACTTTTAACTGTTGATTTTATTGATTTGGATGACATTTACAATCAACTCAACACTTTGGCAGCACTTCGTGGCTCACCGGAAGACAACACACACACTTCTATCTGATTTCGCCCCAAATAGCCCTATTTATAGGGTTTCTGATTTCGCTCCTAATGACATGATGTCATTTGGAGCGGAATTAACATGTTATATATGAGCGAAATCAGAATCTAAACTATTCGGGCGGAATCAGAACCTATGGGGTTTCGCTCCAAATGACAAGATGTCATTTGGAGCGGAATCACATCCTAAATACAATTTCTAAGATTCCGTGTCCCGTTCTAGCCTATTCTCCACAAGACTCGATACAAGACGTAGACGACAGATGTATACATCAACAGACTCCCCCTCAGATGTTGATGAGTCTTCAGTGTCGAGTCTTCGCATCTTCAGTCTTTATCAGTCTTTGGGCTTCTCTTTGAAGTATCTGACGCTGTAAGTATCATAAATCTCTAACTTCTCTTTCAATCTTCCCTCGGACGTTGACGTCTCCTCCATTCATCAGCATCAACATACACCTTCCTTTAAGTATCTTCAGACTCCCCCTTTTGATATGTTGGGATCGCAGTCTGGCTTGTTAAACTTACAGAATCCTCAGGTATTGGAACCTGACTCTTCCTCAAACCTGTACATTCTCTACCACAAACATAAGTTTTCTAATATTAAACTTTAACACACTCAGACACCACATGTAAATATCACAAAAATGATCTAACACTTATAGCATCTGATGAACCACTTGTAGAAGTATCACTTTCTTTACTTTTGATGATCACTTGTAACAAGACTTAACTCCCAAACCAGTTCATCAAGTTTAGCACTGGAATTTTGAAAATCAGCTTTCCAATACCAATTGTCGAAAATCTTTTTTGGATTTTTCAAACTTTATGCTAAAACAAACTAAAAATCTTTTTGGGATTTTTGAAATTAAAAGAAATGCAGTAAAGAAATATTTACAAACAATATTTTTGTGAGTTTGTGTAAGAGAATCATATCAGTTTCTGAGACAAATCACCAACACCGTTAAGCTTTATTTCATTTTAAGTTCTAAACAATTCACCTAGATTGTCAGTATACTGGTCCACTTAAATTTTCACACAAAGTTCAACTGATCCGAGATACGATATTAATGTCTTAAGCACTTAAACTCAATCGCGTGTCCCACCTCAGAATATACTCCCGTATCTAGATCCCAATATTCAGTCTTACAGGTGAGTATACCACAGATGATATCTGTAAGGGGTTAAAATGCGAGGGCCGTGAGAGCTCAGGTCGATACTTCCGTATACGCAGAGAGATGACGGCTTCGACTTTTGGTGTGTCCCCTTTAGAGGATCTTTTTTACAACAGCATTGACTATCAATTTTATTGTTTCATCAATTTGCTGAGGGCGGCGCTATATTTCAAGCAAGCAGAAAGTATTCTCCGGGGACTAGGCCATTGCTTCCACAAAATCAGAAGTCCCGGGATAATACCCCAGATATCACTGAGTATAAAGACCTAGTATCTCAGAAAGAGGGACCTTTCAAACAAGATTTCGGGGGTTACCCATATATCCGAGAGATGTTTACCCACGATATAAGCAAGTTTGAAATTTAGGTTTATATCTCGTCACAATCTAATAAATGTGCAAAAACCTACTGGCATATCCACAGTGAGATTGTTTATCACATTTTTAACATTCCAATTCTTTAGCATGTTGTGATCGTCCACTGATGTACTATCATTTCCTCTTTTATACAACAAAACTCATTTTTTCATTTTATCATGTTTTTGATTTTTTCAAATTTTCAAATGTTTTTAGATTTTCTAAAAATTTCTATTTCTACTCCCCCTAAAATGCAAACACATTTCAGGAAATTTAAAAACAAACTGTACAATAAACTTGACAACTAAAATCGAATCACTTCAATTCGCCATCCACTTGGCATAAACAATCAGAACTCCCCCTCACAATAAACTATTTTCTCATTTAGATTTCAAAACACTTAAGTTTGTTTTAATCAAAATGATTTTTCCGAAAAATAAGTTTGTTTTTACCACTTGAAGGGGCATGGTTCATCATATTGTCTTTCAACCACTTGTAAGAAAATTACATCAAGTTCAAATTAATGACCTTGAGTAATCACTATGTCAAAACAAACCTGTGTATCACTTGTACAATGAACTTATCAAAGTAAATTTCAAGATAAATGCCGATACCTACTCCACACTTACCAACCTGGGAGTTCCGGCATAGTCCATCACCTGTATACATTTAAACACTTTGTTAAAAATTTTCACAAACAACAATTTTTATGAATGATGCCGATTCCTGATCCACGATTACCAACTTGGGATATCCGGCAAGTCCAGAGACTTACTGTTCATAATATGTACCATCCCAGTCACAAACCAGGGATGGTTCAACTTTATCTTTCTTCGTCTTCTTCTCGTAAAACTCTTTAACCCCTTTGACTTTTCGATCAATCATTTTTCCAAAAATATGTTTTACAGTGGAGTTAAAAGCTTTTTTAACATCAAAAACTTTTTTATCATCATAAAATTGATTTGATATCTCAACTTTACCAATTTTCTTTTTAAAATTTTCAGCCCGAAGTGGTGGAAAATTCTCATCATCCACAGTTGGAACTGATTCTTCACCATTTTCAACAACCTGTGGCTCCTCTGATTTTGTGGAATCAGATTCATTGCCAGAAGATAGCTCCTCTGATTTTGACCTATCAGAATCATCGCTAGAACTATCAACAGACTTCTTAACAACCCATTTCTGGTTGTCAGATTTAGCTCTTTTGTTGTAAAACGTGTTTGAACATTCACCAATTTCAAATTTTGAATTTTTGAATAATTTGGTTTGGTCAATTGGTGGTTTAAACTCAACCACTTTCTCTTTGAGTTTAGAAACTCCCTGTTTGGTTTGAATTGGTTGCGAACAGTTCACCGCAAGATGTCTAATTCTACCACATTTGAAACAGGTTCGAGTTTTCTTTCTCTGATTAGCATTCTTCATTTCTTCTTGCTTCTTTGCAAGGAAATCTCTGTTTGACTGTCTCCAAAATGCTTTCTTTTCTTCTTCTTCTGATGAAGTACCTGAAACAAATGTCATCTTTGCTTTAAAATCACGAACATATTTTTCATTTTTCTGTTTTTCAGTTGGAGTAAATCTGATGCGTGTGAAGTGTTATATATATTAGGTGTGTATTTTAAGCCCCTTTAACACTTATTTTTAGCCAAGTTTTAAATTTATAAAACACGATATTTTACTAACACTAAACACACATATGGGCAAGTGCACCCATCGTGAGCGTAGTATAGTGTTGGTAAGATACCGAGGTCGTCCAAGGACACAAGAGCTTTTAGTACCGGTTTATCCTCAACGTCTAATCAAAATAAAAAGTTTAGAAAAATGTTTTAATCTAAGAAAAATAAAAACTAACTAAAATGCAGAAAATAAAAATAAAAAGAAAAAAAGATAGACAAGATGAATCACTTGGTTCCGACTCGTATCTAGTGTAACCTTTGATTATTTCCGCACTTTTGCACTATTTTAAGAGATTATCTTAGTTATTGTAGTAGGCCCCTCTTTTGAAGGTGACGTTACCCTCACCCCAGTAGTTTGAGTCAGCAAGGATACAATCCTAAAAGGGTGGATTATTGGAAGATAATTAATTAAGTTATTAATGCAAATTATGGTAGGCCCCTCTTTTGGAGGTGACGTTACCCTCGACTAAGTAGTCTGAGTCAGCAGGGATACAGTCCTAAATAGCCGGGTTATAGTATTAATAGTAGTTAACTTATGAGGGGATCAAAGAGTTTGGACCCCCGCCATCTAATATCGTTAAGTATTGAAGGAGGTCCTACTAAATTTGACCCAGGTCCATTGCAGGACCTCTAAACGCTGAACAATGGCAAGACCTTTACCAAACCGTTCCCTTAACCCCCGACCAGGTAGCCAACATACCTCCATATAGACCGTGGAGATATGAATGGTGAAAATCTTTTATTTTATATAGACAGTAAAATAGTGCCAAGACACCACGGACAAACGATAAGGAAAGATCACCTTCAACATAAGCAACTAGTTATTAAAGTCATTAATACAAAACCAAGTAAAAAGTGCAAAAGATTAGAAATAAAAAGTATTACACTAGACACTTTGTCTTCACCAAGTGATGTAAGAGACTTAGGCAAACATGGCCTTGATTGTCAAGAACTCTTACGATCAATCTTGGATCCCGAGACGACGCACACACTCTACGATGGACAATGGATGATGGTGGTGGATTATGGTGTTATGGTGGTGGTGGGTGGTGGGTGAAGTGTGAGAGAGGTGGTGTGCCAAGGGATGGTTTGAGCTTGAGCCAAGCACTCCTATTTATAGGCTGAACAGAAGCCTGGACACGGCCCCGTGTCCACCCTTTTCTCTTTCTTCATTAATTGCTCTTGTCTTTATTAGTTGACCACGGCCCCGTGTCCACTGGGCACGACCCCGTGTGTAGAAGAATCTTTGTACTATGAAGATTTGCCTAGATTGTGCGAATCTTATAGTTGACCACGGCCCCGTGCCCGCTGAGCACGGCCCCGTGGTGGGCAATAGAAGCTTCTACAACTTTGTCTTTTCTGCAGACACTTGAGCACGCCCTGTGTTCGCTGGACACGCCCCGTGTTCGCTGGACACGCCCCGTTTTGAGCTGAGCACGCCCCGTGTTGAGCTGAGCACGCCCCGTGTTCAGCTGGGCACAGCCCCATGCTCAGCTGGGCACAGCCCCATGCTCAGCTGGGCACAGCCCCATGCTCAGCTTTCTTCTTGTTTTCGCTTTGGGAGATGCTGTCGAGGAGTCGGGCATGCCACGTTTCTTCCTTTTCTTTGTATTTATGTTGGTTTTGGCTGTATATTTGTTCCTTTTGTTCGTTTAAGCTCATTTGACCCTGTAAATTCAAAAGGAAGACAAAAACACACTTTTTCCAACATTAGTACTAAAAAAGGGTTAGTTTTATGCCTTATTTGATGTAATTTATATGTTGCATTTTACACACATCAAAATCCAAGACCTTTCTTTTTGAAATTACGGTTTTGGTTTGGTTTCTTGTGAAAACCTGAACCAGAACTGTAACCTTTTTTCTTGTTTAATCTTTGTTGTACTCTTGAGGTGTAAGGTTTAGGTTTACCATTAAGATTTAAATCTTTTATTTCAGAAATATTAATTTCTCTTAATTTGAAAACCTTTTTTATCAGTTCATTTTTGACACCTCTTATTGGAAATTCCTCATCAGAATATAATTTGTCGGAATCATTCAATGTATATGCAACTTTGAATGTTTCGTCATTCAAATTAGATTTTGATAACAGGAATTCTTTGTTGTAAACTCTTTTAACTAAATACTTTGAACTATTGACTGTCGAACTCAAACTTTCAGAACCAGACTTTGACTCTGACTCTGACTTTGACTCTGAGTTTGACTCCAACTTTGACTCCTCGGTTTCATCTTTATCCAACACCTGATCGACGACTTTCTTTATTAACTCGGACTCATGATCAGCGTCAGATGATGTAAACGTAACATCAATATTTTCTGGAAAATTGACTGAGGACTCCGACTCCTACTGTAAGTTTGTTGCTTTTTCAACTCTTTCCTGATTTGGATTTCTGGGCAAATATCCATTTTCTAGTGGGGGTGGACACTTGTTGTAACCGACATCTTGTTTCTTACCGGAATCATTTTTGTCAGTCTTTTTCTTTGTGTCACTCTTCTTCTTGTTCTTCTTTGCTGAAGACTTTTCTTCAGCTACTTTTCCAACATCATTTTTTTTTCAGCTACTTCATCCTCTTCAAATGCCTTCATGCCTTCAACAGTCGGATAAATCCTGTCAATGACATAAGAAGTACATGAGTAACTTTTTAACAAACGATTAACTCTTTCAGTTTCAATTCTTTGCAGCTCCAGTTTCTGTTCAAGAGCAGCACATTTCTCGATGTAGTTGTTCACCACTTTCTGCTTGATCATGAATGCACCCTGAAGTGTCTTCATTGCAGTTGCTTGCTCTTCACTTGTATGATTGTATTGATTCATAGCTTTGTTCAGGACATCATAAGATTCCCTTAAACTGTTCAAGTTATAAATCAATGTGCTGTTCTGCTTCTTTATAGCTTCACAAGTGTCACATTTCACAGAAATCTTTTTAGCATCAACTTCTTCATCAACTTTGAACTTTGGAACGTCAACCTTTACTTTCCTTTTGATCACTGGAACTTCTTCATCATCACTGCTGACTGGTGTCTTAATCTTTTTCTTTTTCTTCTTGACCTTTTCATCTTCACTGTCACTTTCAGCCATCATTTTCAAATGAGCTTTCAAACTTCTTGACCAATATTCACGATCATCATCACTATCCTCTTCCACTCGAGCAACAAAAGCTGTGTGAGCTGGAGTTTGATCTGGAATATAATCATCCCATGTAAAATTTTCCCAGCTAAAACCTTCAGGCATCTTTTCATCATCTTGATCAATCACACAGGCTTTAGCATTAGATGGAATATATTTATCCCAGTTGAACCCTGTTGATAACTTCTTTTCTTCTTGATTAACCGCACAAGCACTTTTTCCAGCATCTTCAATCACATTCCTTCCATGTGCTGTTTGTGCTTGATGTTGATGTTGTTGAGGTGGTTGTTAAGCAACTTGATGGTAAATAGCCTTTCGATAGTAATCATTGTTGTTGTTGAAAGGATTCTGAGCTCCACTTGCTTCACGATTGGTGCACTCTCTCTTGAAGTGACCTTTCTCCCTGCAACGAAAACAAGTAACTTTAGATTTATCAAAACCTAAAGTAGAAATGTTAGCTTCTCGAAGATCATTTCTTCCTGTGATTTGCTTAAATTTCTCAGCTCTCCTTAGAACACTGGCCAAACACCACTTAATATCCATAAGCTCCATCTCCTCAGCATCGATCTGATCGTAATCCTCTTTTGTAAGCATAGGATTCCCGATCTTTCCAGCCACAAAACTACTGTAAGATTCCAACACCATTCCTAACAAAGATATGTGATTTTTAGCAACTTCCTCTGAGTAATCTTGATCATTCTCAAGATTTAAAACAATGTTGCATTGAAGTTTTCTCCCATTCTTTGTCGCTGAAATGTTCAGATCAAATGATGGAAATGATGAGAAACTATTACTGCCACTTGATCCTTTAGATGAGCTTCCTGATGAATTCTTGGCGTTGTAAGCAGTTTCCACTTTTGGCAAAAAATTTGTGGTTTTTTCATTCACCCCTACTTTGTAATACCATCCAATATCCTGTTCACCATCGAAATCTTTCATCCGAACAATCTTCCTTTGCTCCATCTCTTGAGCTTCCAACTTCTCAATGAACTTACTCAGAGTGAGTGTATTGAATCCTTTCTTGTTTCTGAGCATCATCAGACATGTACCCCATGTCTCGTGTGGCAAAGCATCAGCAAGCTTTTCGATCAACTCTTCATTGTCTTTCTCGATGCTCAATCTTTTCATGTTTGCTAGCAGATTGCAGTATCTTTCAATAATTTGCCTTGTGTTTTCATTCTTCAACCCACGAAACAAATCAAACTCTTTCTTTAAAAGCGATTTCTTGTTCTTAACCATTCTTGGCTTCCGTGAAATTTCAATTTTAAGGCTTTCCAGATTGAGTAAGAAGTTCCATTATGTTGTAAGAGAACCAAGATATCTTCTTTCACTGCTTGTTGTAGAAGACTTAGCATCATTTTCTCATCTTTGTATTTCTTTCTCGCATCGGCACTTAGATCTTTGATAGGAACAACCTCTTCATCATCATTCATCGGTCGAATATATTTCGTCTCGACACGTTCCCACGCATCAAGATAGTTTGCTTGCACCCAATTCTCGAAACGACCTTCCCAACCCTTATATTCTTCGATGTTCATTAGTTTGGGCGGTTTTTGCATAGTTCCTGTTTCGTTTTCCAACATCGTTTTCTGTGCAATACTGATCTGGTTAACTGGGGTAGCGAACGCGTTATAAAATTCGTCATCCATTTTTTAGATTACAAAAATTATCACAACAGTCCTTTTGAGCGAAATCAACGAATTAAGTGGGATCACTGTTTGGAGCGGAATCAACAAGTAACCAGGGGCGGAATCACAATATCATTAGGAGCGAAATCACCAAACAATTTGTTGGAGCAGAATCACAAGGTGATGTATCCTGGAGCGAAATCAAACTTAAACTTTGGAGCGGAATTAGAATTTCAAGCTATTGGAGGGGAATCAAACTTTTAGAACTGATCTGTAGCGGAATCAAGTTTTGGAGCGGAATCAAACTTTTAGAACTGATCTGTAGCGGAATCAAGTTTTGGAGCGGAATCAGGACCCAATTTTCGAGCTGAATCACTGTGACGTCATCATACTCTCGAGTGTTTTTGAGCGGGACCACTAAAATTGTCAATTTTAAGTTGAATTTAAAGCTGAAACTTATAAGGCTTTGTTAGATATCAATTCCGAACACACTGTGCAAAAATCAGAACAATCCAACAACTTTTCTCGGTTAATTTGTAAAAGACAGTTTAGAAGGTGTAGAAAAACAAAATTATCGGCTGAATTGGCAAGAGCTCTTCCTCCTTAGCTCTGATACCACTTGTAGGATCGAATTCGAACCCAATTGAGTCAATCAGAAGAACTATTCCTGATTTGAACGGCGGAAACAGACAAATCAGGTTCAATTCACCAAGTATTCACTTTTAACTGTTGATTTTATTGATTTGGATGACATTTACAATCAACTCAACACTTCGGCAGCACTTCGTGGCTCATCGGAAGACAACACACACACTTCTATCCGATTTCGCCCCAAATGGCCCTATTTATAGGGTTTCTGATTTCGCTCCTAATGACATGATGTCATTTGGAGCGGAATTAACATGTTATATATGAGCGAAATCAGAATCTAAACTATTCGGGCGGAATCAGAACCTATGGGGTTTCGCTCCAAATGACAAGATGTCATTTGGAGCGGAATCACATCCTAAATACAATTTCTAAGATTCCGTGTCCCGTTCTAGCCTATTCTCCACAAGACTCGATACAAGACGTAGACGACAGATGTATACATCAACAGCAGTGGCCTCTACAAATGGATCAGCAATAGCAAAGATAGGCTCCACTGTAATGGACAGGGGATATATGTCTAATATGGTAGAATTCAAAAAATCATGGTTTTAAGGTAACTACGTAAGTTGTTTCTTGAATAATAGATGCCTTGGATATATGAAACATTATATTAATTTCTTACGTTTTATGTTTTGTAGCTTAGTCTGCCAATTTGGTTGAATCATCTTTGCCATTCATAGAGAGTGACCTAGAAGATGTTAAGGTCTACAGATCAGGGCGGTTACTCTCAATTCTCGATTGTTGTTCACTCAGAAGTTAAGGTACTTTTACCATCCGTGAAGACGTTCTTTGTTTGTTTGTTGCTTCAAGCTGTCTCGATCTCTTTGGAGTTGGATAGGTGGCTTTGGGAGGTATGAAAAACAAAAATGTTAAATTTTGGCAAAATGTGCTTGAAAGATGATAACCTAATAGTTGAGGTTCTCATTCTACAACTTCGATAAATTCAGGGGTGTTTTTCAAATAATGCTTTCTAGATGTTTGAAGACCTACAAATGTCCAAAGAAGCAACACTGTGGACATTTGTCTTGATTTGTTCATCTTCAAAGTTCTAGAAACCATTATTTGAGAACACCCCTTCATTTATCGGAGCTATAGAATGAGATCCTCCACTGTTGGGTTATCATCTTTCAAACCCATTTTCCCTAAATTTATCGATTTTTTTTCAGGCAGGGATATAATCTATTTTTTAGTATTTGAGTTGGCCGATGACCCATGTTCAAGGGTGCCTTATCTTTCAGACTATACGAAGATTGCCTCTTGGTTACCATAAGGTTAAATTTTAAATTAATATGGTCTCATTCGATAATAAGTTTATAATTATACTTAAGAAAGTATGAACAACCAATATCTAATCATTAATGTACCTAATGACAGCAAACCATAAACAAAGCAAGAAGATATGTTGCGAGGATACATCTGTTATCAATCTCAAGTATTGATTTTCCGTTGCTAATTTCGTGTCAATATAAATCTGATTCTTATGAGTAAAGTTAATCTAGAAATGGTATGTTTTCCGTTTACATCTCAGGTGAGCAAGAAGGGAGGAAGACACAAAGGATGTGAGCAAGAAGAGAGGAAGACACAAAGGATGTGTCAAACACAGTTCAGATGATACAGGTTTAGGTAATAAGAAGAAACCCTCTGTTGAAGAAGCAACCAGTGATAGTGTTTCGGTGGAAAACGTGGATGGGTCGGTGACATTGTCGAGGGTTACATGGTTACTTCTTAAACAGAGGGTTTCTTATCACTGTTGAAGAAGCAACCAGTGATAGCATTTTCTGACAACCCTTGATAATGTCATCGACCCCTCCATGTTTTCCACCAAAACACTATCACTGGTTGCTTCTTCAAAAGAGGGTTTCTTCTTATTACCTGAACCTGTATCATCTGAACTGTGTTTGACACATCCTTTGTGTCTTCCTTTCTTCTTTCTCACATGAACACGAAAGAGGTTATCTTGAACATGAGTAATAACACATACCAGTGTTTATTTGTTTGTATGTTTTATTGTATGTAAGACTTTAAGCTGTGGACTAAAATTTTGTTTAAAGCATTATGTACTTTTCAAGTTTTGTTGGTTTATTATAGTGTTTTCATTTCATTCATTAGTATTTGTTGGTTTAATATTAAATATGTATCTTTTATTCATATTTTTTGGCATGTAATAAATGAATCGCAATCGCAATCGCAATCAATTTGTTAGGATCTGAGGCTATCATGATTGTGTTTATTTGAGATTAATGAAGAAATGGATGAATCAAATGCAGTGGAAATGGAAACAAAATTTACAACACAATCAAGGAGAAATAGTTTTTAGTAAACATATGCTTTTCATTAAGTCGAATGATTGCAGAACATAATGATTACAATACATGCTTACATACTAAAACTCCTCCTCAGCTCAAGCTCCATGGTTGATCGTACAAGATGATAGAATTGAAGGAGAAAACTCCTTGAATAGAACACTGCAAACTGTTCTATTTACAGTGCACGCCAAACCACTGAAGCATCTAAGCTGACGTCACCATGAAAGCGACACTTAACGACCTAACAACCTCTAACTACTTATCTCTACAACTACTGATGACTAAAACAACTGATTACAAGTGAAATACAAAACATAAGTAAACAACTGCTTCAACTTTCAACTGTTGTAGGCTAAACACTCATGTTGAGCATCAGTGCTTTCTTCAAAGGTGATCAGTCTTTGAATTGGCAATACTTGTGTATTTCAGCAGCACTTAGGAAACAACAGTAGATAGGGCATCATTGTTTAATCTTCAACAGTCTTTAGATCTTCATCAGTTGTTTAAGAGCAGCAGTTGTTGTAAATGGACAGTGCTTACAGTTCAGCAGTTGATAGAATTCACTTTCAAGGGGAAAGCCTAGTGCAAACATCTGCTTATTTTGGATCCACTGATCTGATCCAGTTTTGGCTTTAATTATCTGTTCCTCTGATAGGGTTCAATCCCAACAATCTCCCCCTGGAACAGATAATGCCAAAACTCTTCATTATTCTGGATCTTTATTGCCTTATCAGAAGTTCCCTAACTTTTCCTCTAAATTGCAATTCAAAATTCATGGAACTTGTATCATCCTCATCCCTGCATAGTACGAGCTCAAGGAGATCTTGTAGATCTTCCACACCCAGGCCCAGTGCTTGTTCCCTTTATATGTGCTTGACTTCTCCATTGGATCTGAACAGTGTCAATACATGGGTCTTTTGATCAGATGTCCATTTTAGTATTTTTGAACCCAATGGGTTTCTTGGGAGAGGTTTATTTGCAGATGAGTTAGGAGATTGTGGCCTTGTGAAAATTTGTTGAGCAGTATCCTGAGCTTTTGCTAGTTCAGAATTTTCAGCTGTCATTTGTTTGAAAGCCAATTTTATGTTGTCATTTGCTATAGCTATATCTTCTGCAGTTTCTTTTTCAATCTGCTCTTGTCTCTGTCTTTGATCTAACTCAATGACTGAGATATTTGCTGATGTGTTCGGAGATGATGGCCTGTTCAATACTTTGTTGGAAATGTTTTGAAGTTTTGCCGAGCTATCTTCTTCTAATGCCATTTTCTTGATGGCTTCTTTGAAATACCCAGCTTCCTTCTCTTTTTCTTCTGCATCAGTCAGCTGTTGCCTCTTCCTTTGGTTTACCACAATGGCAGAGGTATCTACTGATGTGAACAGTGATTCAGAACTATGGACCTGTTTCTGTGGCTTATCACTACTTTTGTTTTCAGGCTTCTTTGGTAAGTTTGGATCTGTCATTCTCCTTTTTCTTAACCTTTCATAAGCCTCATCTGTATATTGCCTTGACCACTTTGCTATGTCTTTGGAAGTTCCGACCTTTGCTTCCACCAATTCTTGCTTCTTTTGTTTATAATCCAAGACAAGATCATCAATGGCTCTTTTGTATTTACTCCAGTTTGATGCTGACCTTTTCATTCCTGGATTGTTCTTGATCTTCTCAATTTTGTTCACCTCATGCTTTAAAGCAATGAGTGGCCATTCACAGAATTGTTCTTCTTTAGCTAGATAGAATTTTTCTTTCATAATGAATGCAAGATAATCCTTTCTCATTTCCTTTTGTAGGTCAGCTTTAGGTGGCAGATTTGACATTTCTTTACTCAGGTCTCTTGTATAGTCTTCCATTTCTCTAAACTTAGTGAGTAAGAATTGCATTCTTTCAGAGATAGCCTTGTCACCTTGATCTTTACATTCATATCTAGATCTTATATCAGCTTGCCTGGCTTTGAGTTTTAGATACTCATCCATGTTTGCTGGATCTCTGAAGCCCATGAGAGAAGGAAATCTTCTTTTTGAAGGATCATCCTCTGTGTAAAATTGTCTCATTTCATTCTTTACAGCTTCTAATTCTAGTGGATAAGTTGCACCTATTGGAGTGATATCAGCAGGGTTATAGCCTTCAAGAATGTTTGGATCTTTTATTGGTTTGACTAGAGTTGGTGGAATGAATGGCTGTGGTGGAATCTCATTATAGGGTACAGATGAAAGGGGAACAGGTTCTGATACATCTTCATCATTTGCCTGAAATTTTCTTTTTCTGGTGTAAGTTTTATTTGGTGAAGGAGTGTTTGTTGGTGGTCTTTTAATCGGAGTGAATATGGCTTGGAGTGTAGTGGTGGTGCTTTGACTAACAGGTGTTGAAACAACAGGTGTTTCATCTACTGTTGTCATTACAACTACTGATGTGTCAGCAGATGTCTTCTGCTCTTGAGCAGGTGGTTTTTGAGGTGGTGTTGATTTTGGTGTGATAGTTGGTTGAATGGTGATGATGGAAGTGATAGGTGACAGACTAACAGTTGTTGAAACAACTGGTGTTTCAACCACTGTTGCCATTACAACAGATGTTGTAACATCTATTGTCTTCCGCTTTTTGGCAGGGGATGAAGGTGGTATTGATGATGTTTTAGGTGGTGAGGTGATCTTTGGTGGTGATGGTAAGGCAGTGGTTGTGGTGTGTGTTGAAGTGGTGGCAGGTGTTTAGCTAACAGTTGTTGAAACCACTGAAGTATCAGCAGTTGTTGATACAGCAGGTGTGACAACAACTTTTTGGATGGAAGATTGATGTTTGGAGCTTTTGGAAAGTGGTTTGGAAGCATGCTTTGTGGATCTGGATGGTGTGTGTTTGGGTTCCCTCACTTTTCTAGTGGGATCCTTTCTTTTTGGCCCAGGATTTTTATCATCCTTTGGCTTAGAAATACCCTGCTCATTCAGCTCCATAAAAGCTCTTTTCTCATGTTCCCACCTGGCTTTATCCTTAGCCTCTCTATCCCTTTTTACACTTGCTTTTTCTTTAGCTAGTGCATTTGTGGTAACATCAATCTTTTTAGACCCATCTGACAAAGGGATGTCTTTGAGCATACTATCTTGTCGTGGCTCAATATAAATACCATCTTCAATTCCCTTCTTCTTCCACTGCTTGATTTTCTCCCCCTTTTTGGCATTATCTGGAGGTGGGTCATCAATGAAGAGAACAGTGGGAGGAGCAGTGCCATTGGTGTTTAGAATGTGGGCCTTTATAGCCCTGATATCAACTTGAGTATCCTTAAACCTTGACTCCATGTGATTTCGGATTTGTTGGATGTGGAGTTCATGTTGTAGATCAGCATACTCTCTTTGTTTGTGGAGCAGTGGTTGAAACAGCTCCCAAAGAGCATCAGAGGATGGAGTAGTGGAAACAGATGGAACATGTGATGCAACAGTGGGTGTGGACTTTTGTGAATTTAACAACTGTTGCAGCATTGTTTTGATGTCTGTAACAGTTGAGTCAATTCTGTCTACCCTCTCCGTCAATTCCTGATATTTCAAACCATCACCCAAGTTAATGGGATCATCTGATTTCCTGTAGGATCGTTGTACGACCTGAATGAGTCGATCAGAAGAGTTTTGGATCTGAATCAAAGGCGGAATCAATGACACGGACGCTCGATTCAATTTAAATGTCTCTTATATTGATATAATAGTCTTACAGCACCTGGAGACAATTCGGCAGCACTTCGTTACCGAATCAGAAGAAGTAATTCCGTATCAAATGACAAACGAAGCACCCCTATATATACTAGTTGTAATTCCGTTTGAAATGACCAAGTGTCATTTCAAGCGAAATTAACTAAGTTAATTTCGTTTGAACTGGCCCATGGCTGTTTCAAGAGGAATTAGCCTATTTAACATGTTTTCTCGTTTCTAGCAACCCGAGCACTGGTTTATCCTATCCTATACATGACTCGATACAAGACGAAGTCAATAGACATAGTGCACTAACAGACTCCCCATTGGATGTTGACGAAGTCTTCAGTGTCGAGTCTTTAACATGACACATCTTCAGTCTTGATCAGTCTTCATGCTCTTACCAAATTGTCTAACAGTGTAAGCATCCATCAATCTTTCTACTTTGATCAACTTCAATCTTTGAATTGTATACCAGGATCTGTCTCTGGCTCTAACATTCACAGATTCCTCAGGCTCCCCCTTTCGTCAAGCTTCTGTACTTTAGGGATCGACACCTTGCTTTCTGGATACAAGCTCCCCCTTGCATTGAGCTCGTCTTCAGACTCCCCCTTAGACTCGGCTATCGGGATCGTAGTTTGGTACAATATCTGCAATCACTCATACATTCATAAGTAACAACATTTTGAACATTCAATTATCCAGGAATTGTAACCTGGCACATTTTATGGATATGGCAGTTTCAGGATCGAAAACTGACTCTTCTTTAAAGATTTTAACAATATAAGCATCCAAATCCCTCACAGTTAATCATCCAAGTCCAAATTAATGACCTTGGAGATATCACAAACTGTTTTTGATTTTTTTAAATTTAGCAACTCAAGTTTCAAATTAATGAACTTGTTTTATTTTCAGAAACACAATCAGCATACTTAGATTTTGAAACTCAGCTCTCAGACATCGTTTGTCGAAAATAAAGCAGAATCAAAATTTTTTTGTATTTTCTGAAACATAAAACAGTAAAGAAATATGTACAAACATATTTACAGACAATATTTTTGTTTGAGTTTGCTTTAGAGGATCATATCAGTTTTTGACAAGTCACAAGTACCGTTGAGCTTAGTTACACATTAAGAATTAAACAATTCACATAGATTGTCGATATACTGATCCACTTAAATTTTGACACAAATTTCAACTGATTCAGGATACGAATTAGGTGTGTTAAGAACTTAAACTCATTCATGTGTCCCATCTCTTGAATATACTCCCGTATCCAGATCCCAATATTCAGTCTTACAGGTGAGTATACCTAGATGATATCTGTAAAGGGGTTAAATTGCGAGGGCCGTGAGAGCTCAGGTCAGAACTTCCGTTCAGCAGAGAGATAACGGCTTCGACTTTAGGTGTGTTCCCTTTAGAGAATCTTTTCTTCAACGGCACATGATTAGCATTTTGCAATGTTTCATCATTTTTTTATGCTAAGGGCGATGCTATATTTCACGCAAGCAGAAAGTATTATACGGGGACTAGGCCATTGCTTCCGCAAAATCAGAAGTCCCGGGATAATACCCCAGATATCACTAAGCATAAAGACCTAGTATCTCAGAAAGAGGGGTCCTTCAAACGAGATTTCAGGGGTTACCTATATATCCAAGTAATGTTCCCCACGAAATAAGCAAGTTTGAATTTAAGTTTATATCCCGAAAAGAGTTTACTAAAAGTATAAAAACCTATCGGCATATCATCAGTGAGACTGTTTGACGCTATATAATCATTACATTTCTTTAGCATACTGTAACTGTCTACTGATGTACTATCATTTCCTCTTTTTACACAAAAACTCAATTTTAAATTTTATCATGTTTTTGGCTTTTTCAAATTTTCAAATGTTTTTGTATTTTCTGACAATATTACTCCCCCTAAAATGCAAAATCATTTAAAGAAAATTTGACAAACCGATACTGATAGTTTTATCTCGCCATCCATTTTCTGCTTAAAGTGCTCTGTTTTGCAGAAAATCTAACATAAGAAGCAACAATTACCCCCATGATTTACAACACATTGATTTTTACAGTTTGAAAACCGTTTTTCAATCTTGTGAAATTAATCATCTTTTGTTCCGCCGTGAGGGTTTCGGCATATTCAATCAACATATTTTTTTTAATTTTTGACAAATTTAAAAAAACAAACATATTTTTTGTTTTTTAAAACTTTGACAAAATAAAAACACATATTTGGTTTTTAAATTTTTCAATTTTTAGGGTTTTTGAAATACTGTTTATTTATGTACAGAAAACAAACAAACTCCCTGTTCAACCAAACCAGGGTTCAGCAACCTCCTCTTTCCGTTGTGCCAGGCTGCTCCGAATATCATTTTCACAATCTTCAGTTTTCTTGAGCACCTGCACATTCAGACTACTTGATTACTTGAACAATTTAGCCCAGGTCTGTTTGACCTTAAGCATTTCAACACAATATGCTTCATTTAATTTCGGAAAATCTTTGTCATTTTGAACAAAGACTTTTTCAACTTTGACTTCAACTTTCTCATCTTTTACCGAAGTCACTTGTTTCTTAACATTCCATGTTTGACCTTTTGGCGTACCTCTTTTGTAAAAATGTGACTCTTTTTGAACATTTTGACTTTGAACAACAACTTTAGGTTTCCAAAAATCTTGGGGTTTTATCATATCAACATTTGTTCTCCAACTTTATGTTGTTCTAACTCTGGGTGTGTGAGAATTCCAGGTCTGTCTTGAATCGAACCTATTCGGTTTTGATTTCCAAGTTTGGTTAGAAACAAACTTGTTTGTGTTATACCTCCAAGTTTGTTTTGAATCAAATCTGGTCGACCTTTGTTTCACATTCTCAGATTTTTGTTTCTCCACATTTTCAGACTTCTTTTTGTCAACATCTGCAGATTTCAGATTTGGACACTTTCGTGCAAGATGTCCAATTTGATCACACTTAAAACATGTTCTCTTGGACACGTCTTTGACCTGTGGTTGTTGCTTTTTCTTTTGAGCATAGAACTCTTCATTAGACTGACGTCTAAATTGGAGTTCTTTCTCTTCTTCAGAACTTGTTCCATGAACAAAATTCATCTTTGTCTGATAATTTGGCGTTTCATTTTTATTTCGACTTTGTTTCTTCTTATAACCCAACCCAGCCTTCATGTTTTTCTTCTTGTAACCAGGTTTGTTATGAACAGTTTTGTGACCTTTTCCAGCAAACTTAGGAATTTCAGATTTCTCAATCTCAACCATTTTGAAAACTTTATCAATCTTTTCTGAAATCACATTCTGAATCGGGAATACAACATCTAAGAATAATTTGTCCGATCCAATCATGGTATACACCAATCCTTTTGAATCATCATGAAAATTACCTTCATTTTCATCCTGTGATTCAGATTTACCTGTATCAACTGACTCTTCTTTCAACACACTTTCAACGACCTTACCTACCACCTCTGAATCACTAGAATCATCAGATTTGGAATAGGTTACGTCAATGTTATCTGGCAATTTATCTACCATGTTGAAAGCTTTTTCGACCTTTTCATCATCATAAAATGCAAACTTTTCCGGTGGTGGAACTTGATGAAACTCTAAGCCAATACCTTTCTTGTTTTGCTCAGAATCTTTTCCATACGGTTTTATGTTGAAAATTCTTTCAAGCACATATGACGACACGTGATAACTTTTTAACTTGTTGTTATCCTGTTCTAAATCAGCAATCTGACGCTTTAGCTTAGCAACATCCTCAATGTAGGAATTTACAACATGTTGCTTAATTTCATACTGTCGCTTAAGCTCATTAGTTGTTTCAGAACAGTAATTCAATCTTGATTGAGCAAATTTCATTTCACTCTTCACCTTTTCATATGACTCTTTAGTAATGTGATATGCCAGTTTTATTGAATCATATTCTTTCTTCATTTCTTGACAAACATTTTCTTTTTGATCACATTCTTCAGTCATTTTCAAAACATTTTCTTTCAAAACTTCATTTTCCTTTTCTAACATTTCTTTATATTTATTTTTGAAAACTTCTTCTATTTTAGTAAATTCAAGATCTCTTGTTCTGAATTTCTTGTCTTTTTCAGTACAAGCACTGTACGTTTCCATGCATTTCTTGCAATGTTCAACGATTTTGATTTGAGTTTCAGAATTTACCTCAGTGATTGGCACTTCGGTGTTTGCTACAGTCTCTGTCTGATCAGCATCTTCTTTCTTTTCTTCAACACCAACTTCATTACCAACATCACCAGCAACTAAAATCTCATTCTTCACTTCAATCAAACTTTCAACTTTCTTCTTCATCTTATCAATCTGCTGTTCTTCAGTAACAACTTTTTCAACCTCTACATTCACCTTAACTTTTTCTTCAATCTTTTCTTTTATTTCCTCAACTTTCACAGTTTCAACTTTTACTTCCTCAGCAACTTTCTTCAACTCTTCAACCATACACTCAACATTCTTCTTCATTCTCTCTTCATCCCTCTTCTTCAGACTTGAAGTCATAACATCCCTAAGGAGTTTTTCAAACTTCTTCACATATGTGTCATCTTTTACAACATTAGTATAGTATTCGACATATCGAGGGATTACTAACAGAACATCATCAAATATTATGTCTTTCTTGGGAACAACAGGTTCACCATTTCTGTTGACGTAGCACTCTCGTTTCTTATTCCATCTTTTTTTGATCACTGCACTTTCATATTCTTCTTGCATCATATCCATCCTGTTCCAAGCAATGTTTCTTTCTCTGTAAGTTTTCTCACTCAGAATCTCTTCTCTGGTTTTCTCTTTGATTTCAGCAACAACATTTTCTTCTTTTTTCCATCTTTGATTTCAGCAACAAAAACATAATGTTTGCTGTTTGATGGGTTTCTGCCATGAGCTGTACTTTGATTATCCAAACGATCTTCTTCCGGAAGAATCTGACCCCAATCATATCCTTCATCATCGTGGATTACAGCACAAGCTCTTGACTTATCTCTGGGTTTATCTTCAATCATTTTCGACTCTTCTTTGCTTCGGTGGTAAATTGCTTTTCGGTAATAATCATCATTGAACGGATGTTCATTTCCACCAACTGCAGAATTGTTGCATTCTCTCTTGAAATGACCTTTTTGCTTACATTTGAAGCAGGTCACTTTGGACTTGTCAAAACCAAGTTTTGTTGATGCACCGCCTAATGATTTTTTCCCAGTAATCTCCATATATCTCTGAGCTCTGCGGATGCAACTTGCCAAAAACCATCGAATATCGATAAGTTCAATCTCTTCCGGATCAATCTGGTCATAGTCTTCTTTGGTTAACTCTGAGTTACCAATTTTGCCTGCAACTAGACCTTCATACGATTCTAGAACAGATGCAAGGAAGCTCATTTGTTGTTTAGCTGCATTGATGCTCATTGTCGGGGAATTCTTTAATTTGAGAGAAATGTTACAGACAACTTCTTCAGATTCTTCAACATTTGCTTTTGATGAAGACGAATGATATCCCGGATTGTAACTTGATGAGCTTTTCTGTGGCTCTTTTGTCCTCTCACCATTGAATGCTGTCTTTGGTGATTCTCCAACTTTCACCGAAGGTAAATTACCTTTGTAGTAGAGACTGACATTATGTTGATGTGAAGAACTGCTCATCTTGTTCTGTTTCTGCAATTCAAGCTCATGAGTTTCAATCTTTTCAATTAATGTATCAAGAGAAATTGTTTCATACAAAGCATCATTTTTCAAAATGAAAACAAACTTTTGCCACTGATCAGCTCGTGGTAACGCTTCTATGATTTTATCAATAATTTCCTCTCTCGTTTTCACAATCTCAAACCTTTCGAGTTCAATTTTTAAATGACAAAATCTCTCTATCATTTGCCTCACAGACTCTCCTTTAATGCAATCAAACAAATCGAATTCTTTCTTTAACAAAGCAATTTTGTTCTTTTTGATTTGTTTACCCCCCTCAGCTTTAACTCGTAAAGCTTCCCAAATGGATTTTGATGACCCATCATGGTTAAGCAATGCAAAAATGTCATTTCTAATTGACGACTGGATCAAAGCAATCATTCTCTATTCAGACGAGAATTCCTTTTTGTCCTCAAGGCTTAACTTCTTCAAAAGAATTTCCTCTCCTTTGTTATCTTTTGGTCTTTCATATCCGAACTCTAGACAGAACCAGCTTTCATGTGTGTAAGCTTTTGCCCAATTGAGAAACCGTTCTTTCCACCAAGTGTAGTCCTCAATATTATCAAGCTTGGGTGGTTTTGAATGAGTTCCATAAAAGTTGTCATGATTTATGTTTTCATTGACCGCTTTTGTTATTGACTTTGGTGTGACAGTTGTAGTTTCGGAAGACTCGGATGTAAACACGTTGTAAAACGTGTTGTAGAACTCTTCAGCCATGATGTGAATTTCTTGAATTACCTGGAGACACAAACAATCAAACAAACAGAATCAGTTTAAACAATCTTAAACAACTTGAAATAAACTGACACTCGGTTGACGTGAAATGATCTTGACACGAAATGTCCACTTTCAAACGGAATAGTGTTCTTCAAACGGAAACACTTCTTCAAACGAAATCACATGTTCAAACGGAATCACCTAACTACAACTTCAAACGAGATCACAATTTGAAGCGAAATTAGATGAACACTTCAAGCGAAATTAGGACAGTTTCAAACGGAATTACCCTTTTCAAATGAAATCACCTAATTTCGTGTGAACACTCTCAAGCGGAATTACACTTTGGAGCGGAATAGCTAATTCCGTGTGAACTTTTCAAACGGAATATCAGTCTGAAGCAAAATAAGATGATCTTTTCAAGCGGAATAGTTGTTTCAAGTGGAATCACTTGCTAATTACAAACGGAATTAACCTGATGTCATCATGTCCGAACAGAATTTCAAGCGGAATTACAAGTTTTACCAAGTTTTAAGATGATTTTCAGTCCAATTCTTTCAAGGATCCATTAAAACTATGTTTCGCATATAATGTGTGAAATTCAATCCATTTTGACCGTAAAATCTTGTGAATTTTGAAAAAGAAGGTGTAGAAGTCAGAAAACTGATGAAATCAAGCTGAACTCTTCCTCCTGAGCTCTGATACCACTTGTAGGATCGTTGTACGACCTGAATCAGTCGATCAAAAGAGTTTTGGATCCGAATCAAAGGCGGAATCAATGACACGGATGCTCGATTCAATTTAAATGTCTCTTATATTGATATAATAGTCTTACAGCACCTGGAGACAATTCGGCAGCACTTCGTTACCGAATCAGAAGAAGTAATTCCGTATCAAATGACAAACCAAGCACCCCTATATATACTAGTTGTAATTCCGTTTGAAATGACCAAGTGTCATTTCAAGCGAAATTAACTAAGTTAATTTCGTTTGAACTGGCCCATGGCTGTTTCAAGCGGAATTAGCCTATTTAACATGTTTTCTCGTTTCTAGCAACCCGAGCACCGGTTTATCCTATCCTATACATGACTCGATACAAGACGAAGTCAATAGACATAGTGTACTAACATTTCCCACCTACAGTGGTTGTATCAATGGTTGAGTTAGGGAACGAATTCCAAATGTCATCCATTGATGCCCCTTGTTCTTGGTACTAGGGTCTTCTTCCTTCAACACTTGATAACCTTTTGATGGTACCAGTGGTCATAACAAACTCACTAGTGGATATCAAAGGTGCTATGGAAGGAATTGCCTTCAAGGGAGTCTGATTGATGAAACAACTGGCCAAATGTAGATCTGTTGATCCAACATTTGTAGTTGTTGCTCCACTTGAACTACTGACTGGAATTTCAGGTAATTCCAGCAGTGTAGCCTCCTAATTTGTTGTTGTTGGGTTAACAGTGATAGAAACACCAGACTCAGTCACTTGGTGATGTATATTCTCATTGACAGGAGATTGAGAAGAACTGATTTGTGTCTGGGCAATATCAACTGCTTCCAACAAAGGTTTTATTGATGATGGAATTTATGAGGTGAGGATAGGGGTGGAAAGAGAATTTTCCCCGGGAAGTGGACTGTGGATGATGGAATCAAGTGACTCCAGAGCATCATAATTTGGTGTCCCTGTGCTTACAACCTAATCTTTTTGTGAAGATGCAGGAGGAGTTTGAGGCAAGGGTGGAGATCTTTCTCCCATCTGCTGTGAGGAAGTAGCAGCAGTGGTTATTGGTGACATTTGTGTTGTCACTGGCAGTGGCTCTGGGATCTCATCTTCCAGAGTTGCCCTTTTAGTGGGTTTGGGGGGCTTTTTGGATGATTTCTTTTTGGGATTTTTGGTAATGGTAGGTGTGGGTTTCATAGCAGTAGGTGTGCTACTATGATCACCTAGAGCAGTGGGCTCAGCAGCAGATACCTGAGGAGCAGTGGTAGCTGCTAAAGTCTGCTCAGGCATCTCTGCTTGTGTTTTTGAAGGTTTTAACATTCTTGTGAATGTTTCTGCAGTTAAACTGTTTATTTGAATAAGAGCACCCTGTGTAAGCACATGGGCATTATCTTTTGAAAACTATTTCTCAAAATAATAACTCAAAAACCTTGGAAATAGTAAGAAAGCCTTTTTATCAACATTTTTGACCAAGTAATTAAAGATTTCCTGGGAATAATTAAGATTTTCTCCTTACAGGATAGCATAACCCAGATATTGAATCTTCAAGGGGATTTCATTGAAGGCAGTGGTTTTGTTAGATACACACATAAGGAGTGTATGATATAAAAACCTTGTAGCAGATGGAAAACTGCCTTTTTGTAAAGTATCTTTTTGCATTTCTTCTTCATACCCTCTTTCAAGGAAATCCCTTTGGTACTCTGTTTTAGGGAAAGAACTTTTACCTTCCAGATCATTGAGTTCAAAAACTTCAGAAATCGATTGAGGTGTGATAGTGAGCTTTACACCCTTTATGAAAGAATTTATGGCTACAACCTTTTTGTTCACCTTTTCTAGGGTTGCATTTTTTTCCAAAACTCCCTTTGTGTAGTCATGTAAACGGTTGCATCACAGGTTAACAAAGTTTTGTACTTTGTGGATGAAAGTGTGTCGATGATGGAATCAAAGATTCTGGTTTCACTGGGTTTTTCTAAGATACCCAAGTAATTGTGTGAAAATTTGAATGGAATCTCAATTTTGGGTGAATCCTTTTGTGTGGTTTTACTAGATTTTTTCACCATGATTGAATCAGAGATGAAGAAGATGAAATGAAGGCGCAAAAGATTGTGTGAAAATTTTGAAGACAACTGTTTTAGAAAGGAATTTTGAATTCGATTCGACAGTGAAAACCCTGTTTTGGGGTTTTGGTCAGGGTTTATGGATGAAAAAGTGAATGCTGACGTGGCAGCAGTTACAAAGAATCTGACGGCTAAATACTAACCACGTGCCAACTTCTGATGGAAAGATGAATAATGGAAAACAGTTGTTTAGGAAACCACTGATGAAACAAGTATAAGTGGTTGCTAGAAAGACACATGAAAATAGTGGATGAATTTAACTATCAGTGAATAGCCTGTGTCAGTGGTTTAAAACACTGATTTTTGAACAACAGTAGTTAACCATGAAAATGATGAAAACAGAGGTTGACTTTCAGCACTGGAAAGCAATAACAAACAGATGTTTGAACGAAAATAGTGGTTATGGCATATTTTTAAGGATCTAATCAAAAATTCATTTTTAGCTATTTTTAAGGATGGATTATTGATTTTCTGAAAACATTTTAATGCTTTAATTCACAGGAAAACAGGATTTTTCCTATTATTCTACGTTAAGCAATCCAAACCTAAAGATAAAATTTTCAAGGAAAAATGTTTTAAGTTAGCACATCTTCCAGTTGACCTTTAGTTTGAACCATGAGACAGAAGAATCAAACCTTTTTTATAGCAGTCCCTCACAAAGTGATATCTGATGGTGATTGATGGTGAATCAAATGGGATATTGAAAGTTTTGATGATATATTTCAGCTACTTGACTGTCCTGCATAAAAGAAGTCTTTTGAGCAAGTCAATGATTTTTTACTATAATAACACAAAGGGTTCCTACTAACACAAAACGATTGTAAAAAACACAATGCTATGTAAATCCCAATAATTGACAAAACAAAATGATAATACATTTCCAACTATATTAGAAGACTTCATATCTGCTGGGTGCTTCATTTCCACAACGCTGTCCAACCCAGCAAACTGAAAAACAAAGCATAATTATTCAAATGAACAAACATGATTGAACAATATCAGTGGTTGCAACAGTTATAATGAAAACAGTGGGTAATTTTAACTATTAGTGGATAGCATATCAGTAGATGAAAACACTGATTTTGAACAACAGTGATATCCAAGCAAATGAGAGAACAGGGGTTGACTTTCAACAGTGGACAGCTTTTCACAGAGCAGATGTTTGAACAAAACAGTGGTTATGGCAGTGGACAGCTTTTCACATAGCAGATGTTTAAACAAAACAGTGGTCCGCCTATTCAATTGAGATGAATCATTGCATTACGTCCCTATTAAGAACATCAATAACCATGTCTATATTTAAGATAATAATGACTTTTTATTCGATTGCGATTAGCAACTACAACTGCTCTTATATTCTTACATTTAATTCACACAATTTAAAACTTTTAAGTAACTATTTTTAAATTGATTAACATAGCAATTGCTAACACCATTAAATAAAGATAGACGAGATCTATCAAAGTTAGATGTTTATGATACAGATATTTTTTTTTCATGTGTGCAAGTGCAACTCTATATTCAGGCACAATTTAACATCAAAATAAACCAAATCAATTACAATTCTCCAGATGGTCGCTCAAAGAAATTAAACCGAAGATATTAAATGTTTGAAATAATACATGATTAAATAACCACAATAAAAAAACAATCATAATAAAAAACACAATTCATCCAGACTAACTTTCAAGAAACAAAACATTCCATTAAAATAAAAATACCACCAATAACTCTTAATAATTGAATACAAACCACTTCACTATAACAACTATCACTAAACTTAACAAAACTACTTATAAGGAAAGTAAAAACCTACACTTCAACTCCATTGACTCATTAACTTGTCTAAATATCTCTAAAATTTGTGCCATTAACTGAACATCTTTGTTCCCACTCTCACCATTATTCAAAAGTGCCAGGTCACTGACAGCATTTGGAGGCAATAAACGCAATGTCTCAGTTACATCATCACGAGGGCCAACTTGTGACAACTGTGCTCTATAATCAATGTACAATGTAAAACAATGTTAATTATCAATAAAACAATGTGTTTGAAGATTTTACGATTCGATTCGATTCCGATTTCAAGCTTTAAATCGCTTTCTGGAAGGTTATACGCAAACTGGTGTGTAAACGCAGTCAGTTTAACGGGACAAACACTCCGGAATAGTGAAATAGGCTTAAAATACCTAAAATAACCTTTACATAACTTAGAAATGAGTTTTGGATGGTTTGGTGTGTTGAAAACAAGTCTATTCGATCGCGTGGACTATTTGTGTCTAACTGCGAAACTATACCGATTCGAATGGTATCGAAGAGTCCGGAACTTGATTATAAGCTAAACATACCATAAATAACCTAAACATAGCTTAGAAATAAGCTTTGAGTGGTTCGGTATGCGAAAACATACTTAATTGATCTTACAGGGACTAAAAGTCTCAAAAAACGGTGTAAGTTTGCATTTTCGCGCATATCTTACGTTCTGACCACATCTGGACATCCAAAATTTTTGTACACAATAAAATATTTTTATTTTAGTGATCGGCATGCAAAAATACCGTTCGTCGCTTAATTTGGATCGTTTTCCCGTCCGTTTGAGTTTCATCGTAATTTGACGAACAACGCGACCGTACGACCAAACGAACCGACATCCGAGATGTTTTTGAGCATGTTTTGAGTTCCTAATACGTTAACTTCATTTTAGAGCCTTGAAATGAGGTTAACGGGGCTTAAACGTGTCAAAAATGAGCCGAAATGCAAGTTTTACAAGTTCAGGGGCTAAAACTGTCATTCTGCCAACGTGGCCCAGGCGGCCCGCGTAAGCCTGACCTTATCCTTATGCGGCCCGTGTCAGTGTTACAGCTCAGAAACATTGAATCTGGTCATTCAGCTCGAATTTGATGGTTTTGATATCTAGTTTCTCATGCTATGGGTTGGTTTGTGTGGAGAACAAGTCCCCCAATCATTCTTTGATAATTGTGTGGCCAAGATCATTCCCTCCTTGCCAAGAAATGATCCTAACAGTTTGCGAAAAAACTATATAAGGACATGTCCCCATTCCTTTTTCCTCACATTTGATCTGAGAATTTCTCTAAGTGGTTGTGTTTATTCACTACCTACCTGAGAATACTTAGAATCAAATCTATTTGGACCCTTTGTAAGTCCTTTTTCATTCTTTTATTGCTTTCCTAGCTTGAAAGTCAAACAGTGTTTGACTTTCAGCTTTGACCACGAGTTGGTCAACGAGAAGTTCGTTTGAACTTCGCAACGTGAGCGTAATCACGATGGTTATAGTCCTTAATGACCATACCTACTGATTACCACGTTGACTAGGCGTAGTTACGAGTCGTAGTTTTGGTCAAAATACGCATTTAAGCGTATTTTGCAACCAAACTACTTTAGGATATCAAAACACTTTGTTTTGATATCAAAACCTGTTTTCTAACATAAGTTAAGCATGTTCTAACATGCTTAGCTCGTCACTTTTAGTTTAGTGCTTGTTTAGAGTCGTAAGTCAAGCGGTCCAAACCACCGCTTAGACTTTCGAACTCGACCCGTTTGGTCGATCATTAGGATCCGACCAAGCATGTTTAGTGACCATAGTTGCATAGGGAATAACCTTCCAAGGTTATGCCTTATGATCACCTAGTTTAAGTAGTTGTATAATAGGTAGTTTATATGCCTTAGGTAAATTACAAAAATACCCTTTTTATGCATAATTGGATTTTAAGCAGATGTAACCTAAACATTTGTCACCTAACTGATTATGCAACTTATTTAAACATGTTTAGGCATATAATACTTGTCATAGGACTAGTTAGACGTCTCGAACGCGTTTTACACAAACGACGCGTTAACGTAGCGTAAGCTACCTTAATGGGTCGTAACGGGTCGAAAGCACTTAGGTTAGGTTTCGATTTAGGATGTAGGCTTTGTTAAACCATATCACATGAGTTCCAACACTCGTTTGGTTTACAAGACCTCATTCTATCTGATCTTCCGATTTAGGGGTCGATTTATTTACTAGTGATCCGATTACTAAGTACTACTTGAATTTCTTTGGTTTGCCTGAGCTTCGCTAAGTTCTTTAGATCAAGGATACCCTTCCATTCAATGTGAGTACATAGTTCCCCTATTTTACTATTTTTGATTGTTTTGGGGTGATTCATATATATTAAACGATTTCGATAATTAAACGATGGTTTCAAAAACGATTAAGATGGTTTATATTAAACTAATAACGATTTTGATAAAGTGAACGAACTTGTTGGTTGTAGTTACATAACGAATGACATTCATTAGCATTGATCAAGCCGACCAGTATTAGGCTATGGTACCATAGGATCTAACAAATCCCGTTATCAGACTACACCCATGGTTATGTGTGGGGGTTATGTAGGTAACGACCGAACCTATGATTGTTAACTTACCCTTTGGTGGTTTATTAATACGAGAAGCGAGATAGTCGAGTCACGAAGGTTTGAATGTTATTAGCGAGACGACCATAAGTAGTTTCACAATTAAAACGAATATGATTTTGGGACGAGTTAAACGATTTGATACGACTTAAACGAGATAAACGAATTGGATAAACGATTGGTTTTGGGTAGTGATTAGATAATGGGACGGGCGTAGCATGATAAAAGCATGGTAGATACGCCGATGGTACATCTTATATATAAGTGCTTTTAACATGTTATATCTCGTGTCATTATTTAGTTCACTTGGGAAACGATTTTGAAACGATGTCACAGAACGAGATTTTCGAAATGATACAAACCATACGAGTTTTATTAACGAGTTTTAACGAGATGTTTTACGAATTGGTTTACTAAAACAAAAGTTTTCGAGTTAAGAATCATGGCTATGAGATTTTATAAATTATAACCATCTTGATTTGAGTTGGTTAGTCATGTTGCAATACTATATACTTTTCAAAACAAGGTTTTTGAGGTACTGCAATATATGTAAACGAGCCATGAATATGATACTCTCACAAAACCTATGTGCTCGCCAGCATTTCTTTACTGACTTTGTTTTTACATATGTTTCAGGTGGTGTTGCGTGATATCGATTGCTAGGATGCATGAGTCACATAGGATCTGGACGAGGCCTTAGTGACTTAATAACGATAATAGACGATGTTTAATTTGTTCATTTGGTTTTAAAGACAATGTACATTACTTAATAAATCAATAAAACGAAACTTTTAATTACCATGGTTGTGAAACGATGATTCTGTTGCAACACTCCCCGACGTTTCCGCCACGGTTTGTTGTTTTAACGTGGTCGGGGTGTGACAGAAGAGTTGGTATCAGAGCCAATGGTTATAGGGAATTAGGTTATTAGTAATGCTTTGACCTAGACTATAACTTTCTAAGACCCCAACACAAGTTTACTTGTGTTTAGATTTTAAAACAATACCATCACCTATCCTTAGGTGATAACCACAACGAGAAAACAATAACAAATCTGCTTCGAGAATTAATCATTCGTTCTAGGATGATTGATTACTAGGTTTTGAACCCTTCCAGTTTGATTCATTTTCGGCTTTATGCCCTCTGAATTTTCAAAATCTCGTCAAATTTTGGGTCTAAATAATGTGAACACGTGCAAACTGGAAGAGTGAATGCCTGTACCCTGAGTTTTCTGTCTAAGGCTAGAGTGTTCGTACAAATCCGCAGTATCGGACCAGTCACTCTTACCTAGGAACTCTTGGGGTGAGTGTTCAGTTATAGGCGAGCATGTCTTCGGTGATACATTATTATAACCTATTTACTTTGATTAGTCACTGCGTGACGTTTGTTTGTTCGAAGTAACAAACAAATGACCGCCTTCCTTGTGTTTTAGCGATGTTTTTCAATACCTCTTTTGTTTTTTCCAATTATCGATCTCACTCGTTTCCCTTATTTCCTTGTTAGACAATGCCTCCTAGACGTGATGCACAATCTTTTACCGTTGAAGAAGTCGCAGCCCTTGTCTCTCAGCAAATGGCTGCTGTGCTTCCAGGCATTGTGTCCCAAATCCACGAGTTATACAACAACAATAACAACAATAATGCTCAGTGTAATTTGAAGAATTTCAATTCTGCTAAGCCGTTAAAGTTTTCTAGGTCACAAGGAGCAACTGCGCTCCTGCAGTGGTTCGAGAGTATCGAGAGCACATTCAGACATGTGCAGTGTTCGAATGCACGTAAAATTGAATTTGCTTCAAGCGTGTTTGAGAAGCGAGCTCTTACATGGTGGAACGGAGTGATGCGTGATAGGAGTGCCGAAGAGGCATTAGCACAAACTTGGGAAGAACTCTGAGCTCTCATGATGAGAGAGATCTGTCCCCGTCACGAGATTCGAGCTTTGGAACGAGAATTCGATGATTTGAAACAAGACGGGGGAGAACACCGTGCCTGTATGGATCGATTTGAGGAGCTCAGTTTGTTGTGCCCCACTATGGTTACCCCACTGGAGAAAGCAATCGAGAGGTATATCGATGGTTTACCCGATTCCATACAAGATATTGTGACTGGTGTTAATCCTACTACCATTCGTCACGCGATCGATCTGTCTGCTACCCTGGCTGAGTCTCAAGTCAGGCATGGTAAACTTACCCGCAAGGGTGATAAGAAGAAGTCGACCGATTCTGTCAAGGAAAAGGGTAAGGGTAAGAAGCAGGGTGAGTCTTCTAAAAAGTCAAGGAAGCATAAGGCTTCCCAGAACTTTGCTGTCACCAACCAGAACCCTCAGAACCCACCGACTCAACCTCCTGCAAAGAAAGCATATGCTGGTACCGCACCTCACTATGCTCGATGTAATGGTCACCATGTTGCCCAACAGGCCTGTAAACAGTGTGCTACGTGTGGTAGACTTGGGCATCTGGCCAACATTTGTTGTTTTGGCCAAAATCAGGCTGCTCAGGTTCCAGCACAAGCTCAGGGGAATGCTGCGAGATTCCCACTTGGTTCGTGTTTCAATTGCGGAGAAATGGGTCATTTCCGCAACAACTGCCCGAGGTTGGTAAATGCAAATGCGAATCTGAACGCGATCGTGAATGTGAATTCCGCTCGTGGACGAGCATTCAATCTGAACGCGAACGAGGCGAGGGCGGACAACGAGGTTGTTAACGGTACGTTCCTTGTTAACAATCAACTTGCATCTGTTCTTTTTTATTCTGGTGCGGATAGGAATTTTGTTTCGTTATCCTTTGAGCCTTTACTTGCGATACCAAGAACTAAACTGAGGAAACCCTTATCTGTCGATGTTGCTACTGGTAAACCACTCGTACTCGATTCTGTTCTTCATGGTTGTCAATTGAACCTCGATAACCATCTTTTTCCTATTGACCTCATACCGATGCAACTTGGGAGTTTCGACATTATCGTGGGAATGGATTGGTTAACCAAACAACATGCTGAGGTTGTTTGTTTCGATAAAATCATTCGTATTCCCCTTTCGTCTGGTGATGTCCTAGAGGTTCGTGGCGAGAAACCATCTGGTGGATTGAAACTCATGTCGTGTACGAAAGCTCAAAGTTACTTACGAAAAGTATATGTTGCTTTTCTAGCATATGTCACCGAGGAGAAAGGCAAGAGCAAGAGTATTCAGGATATTCCGATTGTTCAGGATTATCCAGAGTTATTTCCTGATGAACTGCCTGGTATGCCTCCAGTTCGTCAAGTCGAATTTCATATTGACCTTGTACCCAATGCCAACCCGATTGCGAAAGCACCTTATCGTCTTGCACCGTCGGAGATGCAAGAATTATCGAAACAGCTTCAAGAGTAATCGGATAAAGGATTCATCCGACCGAGTTATTCACCTTGGGGAGCTCCTGTCCTCTTTGTGAAAAAGAAAGATGGATCTTTTCGTATGTGTATCGATTATCGTGAGCTTAATAAGCTTACCATCAAGAATCGATATCCCCTACCTCGAATCGATGATCTCTTTGATCAGCTGCAAGGTGCTACCTGTTTTTCCAATATAGATCTGCGTTCTGGGTATCATCAGCTTCGTGTGCTCGAAGAAGATATTCCCAAAACTGCTTTCCGCACAAGATATGGGCATTACGAGTTCACTGTCATGCCTTTTGGTTTGACAAATGCCCCAGCTATTTTCATGGACTTAATGAATAGGGTCTGTAAACCTTATTTAGACAAGTTCATCATTGTGTTCATCGACGATATTCTCATTTATTCGAAGTCTCGAGCCGATCACGAGCAACACCTTCGTTTGACATTGGAACTCCTTAAGAAGGAACAAATTTTTGCTAAATTCTCCAAGTGTGAATTTTGGCTTAAAGAAGTTCAGTTCTTGGGAAATATAGTCAACGAGCAGGGTATTCATGTGGATCCATCCAAAATTGCCGCAATTAAGGATTGGAATACACCTACGAAACCCACAGAGAATCGCTATTTTCTTGGTCTTGCTGGATACTATAGTCGTTTCATTTCGAACTTCTCGAAGATTGCGGTTCCACTCACTGCTTTAACTCAGAAGAATAAGCCTTTTGAGTGGGGACCCAAACAAGAAGAAGCGTTCCAAACGCTGAAACAGAAGCTATGTAATGCTCCTGTTTTAGCTTTGCACGAGGGAAACGATGATTTCATTGTCTACTGCGATGCGTCCAACTTAGGCCTTGGTTGCGTTCTCATGCAACGAGGCAAGGTTATAGCATATGCATCTAGACAATTGAAAGTCCACGAAAAGAACTACACGACTCATGATCTTGAATTAGGAGCTGTAGTTTTTGCTCTCAAAATCTGGAGACACTACCTTTATGGCACGAAGTGTGTGGTTTTCACAGACCACAAAAGTCTCCAGCACATTCTTAATCAGATGGAGTTGAATATGAGGCAACGACGTTGGGTTGAACTCTTAAACGATTACGATTGCGAGATTCGCTACCATCCTGGTAAGGCAAATGTCGTAGCTGATGCGCTTAGTCGAAAAGAGCGAGTCAAGCTTCATTCTGTTCGAACTCTATCTGATATTCAAACTCGTGTTCTTCAAGCTCAACAATTTTGTGTGTCACAAAATTTGATGGGTAAGGAATTACCACATTAGCTTGAGCTTAAACTCGAAGTGAAGGACGATGGTTTGATCTACTTCAAGGATCGTTTGTGGATTCCGAAACAAGACGATCTTCCCACTTTAGTGATGGACGAATCTCACAAGTCTCGATATTCTGTCCATCCTGGTGCTGATAAAATGTACAAGGTTCTTCGTACTAAGATCTGGTGGCCAGGTATGAAGAAAGATGTTGCCTTGTTTGTGTCGAAATGCCTAACTTGTCTCAAAGTCAAGGCTGAACATCAACGACCTTCTGGCTTGCTTGTACAACCAGAGTACCGGTTTGGAAGTGGGAGAACATTGCGATGGATCTCATCACTAAGTTACCGCGTACATCTAAAGGTCACCATACTATTTGGGTTGTTATCGATCGATTGACGAAGTCAGCTCATTTTATTCCGATTCGCGAAGATCTATCTGCTGATAAACTTGCAAAGATTTATGTCGATGAGATTGTATCTCGACATGGTGTTCCTTTGGACATCATTTCCGATCGCGATACTCGATTTTCATCTCATTTTTGGAAGGCCATGCAATCTGCCATGGGAACCCAACTAAATCTAAGCACTGCTTATCATCCCCAAACAGATGGACAATCTGAGAGAACAATTCAAACTTTGGAGGATATGCTTAGAACATGCATGATAGACTTTGGTGGTAATTGGGATTCTCATCTTCCATTGATCGAGTTCTCTTACAACAATAGTTATCATGCTAGCATCAATATGGCACCATCCGAGGCTCTCTACGGTCGAAAATGTCATTCACCTGTCTGTTGGAATGAGATCGGTGAAGCTCAGCTTACTAGACCTGAGCTCATTCTAGAAACAACAAACAAAATCAAAAGAATTCGCGATAATCTTGTGACAGCTAGATGCCGTCAAAAGAGTTATGGGGATTTACGACGCAGGCCCTTAGAATTTCAAGTCGGAGACCATGTCCTACTCAAGGTGTCACCTTGGAAAGGAGTGGTGAGATTTGGAAAGGAAGGAAAACTTGCACCCCGATATGTTGGACCATTTAAGATTGTTGAAAGAGTTGGAAAGGTTGCCTATCGACTAGAGCTACCTACAGAGCTTGGAAATATCCATCCGGATTTTCACGTGTCCAATCTGCGAAAGTGTTTAGCTGATGCTGATCTTCACATTCCACTCGACGAAATCCAAATCGATGAAACGATGCACTTTGTCGAGAAACCTGTGGAGATAGTGGACCGTACATTCAAACAGTTGAAGAACAAACGAATTCATTTGGTCCAGATTCGCTGGGAATCCATACATGGCCCAGAGTTTACTTGGGAGCGTGAGGACCAAATGAAGGCCAAATATCCGCAATTTTTCTCACAAGTTTCCTCTAGTTAAAATTTCGGGACGAAATTTCCTAAAGTAGAGGAGACTGTGACAACTGTGCTCTATAATCAATGTACAATGTAAAACAATGTTAATTATCAATAAAACAATGTGTTTGATGATTTTACGATTCGATTCGATTCCGATTTCAACCTTTAAATCGCTTTCTGGAAGGTTATACGCAAACTGGTATGTAAGCACAGTCAGTTTAATGCGAAAAACATGCTGGAATAGTGAAATAGGCTTAACATACCTAAAATAACCTTTACATAACTTAGAAATTGTCACACCCCAATTTCCACGTGTCACCGGTGGGCCCGGTAGGGGAGTATCGTGACGTGGTTGGTAACATAATAGTCAAACAACACAATATTTAAATGCACAGCCTTTTACATCGCTAATTATGCGTTAAACGAAAGATTACATTACAGTTGACTTTTTCTAATCGCCTTTGACTCGACAAACGACCTAGTTAGAACAGATATCAGTGGGTGCCCTTTTAAGGGTTTAAAGCCCACATAATTACCAACTTATAACTACCTTAAGTTTGCCTAATCGCTGGACCGATAGCGATTTATCGTTAAGTCAAACCGTAATTACGACGGTTTGACTTCTAGGCTAAAAACTAAGCAAAAATTAATTAAAGAAGGTTAAGTATACTTACAAGTGTCCTATGAACGATTTATGATGCTTAGAAGATGGCCTTTAGCTCCAGAATGATCAGAAGTTGAAGTTATGCATGAATGATCAAACTTGCCAAATAATGGAGCTTTATATAGTTTTCACGGTTGCTCAAGATGGTGCCATGCATGTCTAGGATTGTCACCAGATGCATACAAATGCCCCCTAAAGCTAAAAACCATTTTAGGCAGCCCATAGAATCAAAAACTTGTGTTTTAAGTCGGTTACAAGGTGATACAGGCAGTTGTCTGTTTATTCTGCATCTGTGCATCGTACGCGACCCGCGTAAAGATCTTCATGATCTTACGCGGCCTGCTTGGATCTCCGGCTCAGGTTACCAATTTTCCTTTTATTGCATTTTAATCCCCGGTCCTCCTAAACGTCGCTTTCTCATTGTTTCTTGCATTTTAAACCTTTAAAATTGACATTTAGGGGCTTTAAGGCTTATACCCACTTTGTGAAGTCCTTGGCCACTTTGTGTTTACCCGAAAAGTCCTAAATTTCCATGTTGACGCTTCTAACCCCTCGCACCCGAATTTTATCATAACTTTCTCATACGATAACGAAACTTGGTGATATTTTTATCACACATTCTAGTGAGTATAATTAATCGTTACAAAGCTTCGGGTTTGCTAAAAGGTCACTCGGAGGTATATCTTAAACATGTTGACACATTTAACCCTTGTAGTTTGTAATTCTCACTTTCTTTCACAATTAGCTACGTATGATCCATGATTTATTCGTTTAAGGGTATAAGCATTGTGTAGGGTTATTGTAGGGTATATTTATTCATTGCTGACAGTTTAAACCCTTATTTTCACATAGTTTCTTTGTTTGTCAACTTTAGTACCTCAGAAGGATTCTTTCACACGTTCAAAGTTTATGACACGTGTCAACACATTATAGGACGTAAATTTTCGAGGTGTTACATCCTCACCCCCTTAAAAGAAATCTCGACCTCGAGATTTACTGAAATAAATGAGGGTATTTCTCTTTCATAGTGGACTCTACCTCCCACGTGTATTCGGGACCTCTACGGGCATCCCATTTGACCTTTACAATCGGTACATGCTTCCTTCGAAGCTTCTTAACCTGTCGATCCTTGATCGACAATGGTTTTTCCACAAATTTCAAGCTCTCATCTATATGCACATCCGTATGTGGTATGACTAGTGATTCATCAGCGAAACACTTTTTCAGATTGCAGATGTGGAATACATTGTGAATACCACTGAGCTCTTCAGGTAAATTTAACTTATAGGCAACTGACCCGACACGTTCGATAACCTCGAAAGGTCCTATGTATCTCGGGCTTAGCTTGCCTTTCTTACCAAATCGCATCACTCCCTTCCAGGGTGATACTTTAAGCAACACTTTGTCACCTACTTCAAAGTGAAAAGATTTACGCTTGGGATCAGCGTAGCTCTTTTGCCTTTCTCGGGCAGCTTTGAGACGGTCACGAATCTGGACAATCTTGTCCGTCGTTTCAAAGACTATCTCGGTCCTGATAATTGGACATCTCCAACTTCCGCCCAACAAACAGGCGTTCTGCACTTTCTACCGTATAAGGCCTCGAAAGGCGCAGCCTTAATGCTGGTATGGTAGCTATTGTTGTAGGAGAACTCGATTAACGGCAGGTGGTTATCCCAACTACCACCCAAGTCAATCACACATGCACGAAGCATGTCTTCCAACGTTTGAATAGTACGCTCACTCTGGCCGTCCGTCCGTCTGAGGATGGTAAGCCGTACTAAAATTCAAACGCGTGCCCAAAGATTGTTGGAAACTTTTCCAAAAATGTGACGTGTATCTAGTATCTCTGTCAGAGATAATAGACACAGGTATGCCATGTAAAGCTACAATCTTATCCACGTACAACTGGGCTAACATATCGGAGCTATAAGTCTCCTTGATGGGTAAGAAATGTGCTGACTTAGTCAATCTATCAACTATAACCCATATCGTATCATTTCCTTTCTTTGTCTTAGGTAGCTTGGTGATAAAATCCATAGTTACCATTTCCCACTTCCATGTAGGAAGTTCAGGCTGTTGTAGTAAACCTGACGGCTTTTGATGTTCTGCTTTGACTTGCGCACAAGTCAAGCATTTTGCTACATAGGCAGCTACAGACTTCTTCAAGCCTATCCACCAAAAATTTGCCCTTAGATCCTGGTACATCTTATCAGCTCCAGGATGAACAGAATATTTAGAACTATGGGCTTCCTGGAGGATAACATCTCGAAGTCCTCCATAGATTGGAACCCATATTCGTCCATTCAATCTAAGAATTCCATCCTTGCCAAGAGATAACTGCTCCTCAGTTACTCCTAGCTTTTCATTAGGATAGTTAGCTTCCAACACAGCTTCCTTCTATGCAGCTAACAACCTTTCATTCAAGCTATTCCTAACCTCAATGCTCTTGGCATTGATTCTTATTGGTTTCACTTTTTCCTTCCGACTTAAGGCATCGGCGACTACATTCGCCTTGCCTGGATGGTATCTTATTTCACAATCGTAATCATTCAGAGTTTCCATCCAACGGCGTTGCCTCATGTTCAAGTCCTTCTGATTGAACAGATGTTGAAGGCTCTTGTGATCAGAATAGATTACACATTTAATTCCATATAAGTTGTGCCTCCAAGGTTTTAGTGCGAATACAACGGCACCCAACTCCAAGTCATGGGTGGTGTAATTCTTTTCGTGCACCTTTAACTGGCGTGAAGCATAGGCAATGACTTTTCCTTTCTGCATAAGCACACATCCCATCCCGGTGTGTGATGCATCACAATAAACTACAAACTCCTCGATTCCATCAGGCAATGTCAGTACTGGAGCATTGCTCAACTTTTGTTTCAGAATATCGAAGGATTCCTGCTGCTTAGGACCCCAGTCAAACTTAATCTTCTTGCGTGTCAGCGAAGTCAGGGGTGCAGCAATCCTTGAGAAGTTTTCAATGAATTGCCTATAGTAACCTGCCAAACCTAGGAAGCTACGAATTTCTGTAGGCGTCTTTGGCTCATGCCAATTCATGACAGCTTCAACTTTAGCGGGATCTACTTGGATACCACACTCACTAACAACATGTCTAAGAAATTGGACTTCTCGAAGCCAGAATTCACACTTCGAGAACTTGGCATAAAGCTTTTCCTTATGAAGTAGTTCTAGAATGCAATGAAGGTGCTTCTCATGGTCAGCTTGATTCTTTAAGTAGATGAGAATGTCGTCGATGAAAACGATAACGATTTTATCTAAGAATGGCTTGCAAACGTGATTCATGAGATCAATGAACGCGGCAGGTGCATTAGTGAGCCCAAAAGGCATCACTAGGAACTCGTAATGACCATAACGAGTCCTAAATGCAGTCTTGTGAACGTCTTCATCTCTAACCTTCAGTTGGTGATAGCCTGACCTTAAGTCAATCTTAGAGAAGAAACTTGCCCCTTGAAGTTGATCAAACAGATCGTCGATTCTGGGCAGAGGATACCTATTCTTGATAGTGACCTTATTAAGCTCACGGTAGTCGATGCACAGACGCATCGATCCATCCTTCTTCTTGACAAATAAAACTGGTGCTCCCCAAGGAGACGAACTAGGTTTGATGAAACCTTTGACTAGCAAATCATCTAGCTGTGTTCTCAATTCCTTCATCTCTGTTGGTGCCAATATATAAGGCGCCCTTGCTACCGGTGCTGATCCAGGAATAATGTCAATTCTGAATTCTACTAGCCTATCTGGTGGCAAACCAGGTAGTTCTTCAGGAAAAACCTCAGGGAATTCAGAAACGACGGGGATAACCCCAATCTTGGGCTTCGGTTCATCAATAATCACTTGTGCCATGTAGATGACACAACCCTTCTTCAAACACTTAGAGTCCTTGAGCAAAGACATTTGCTCCGGCAGCCCATAATGGGTATCTCCCTGGATAGTAAGTGATTCACCAGACGGAGTCTTGATCACCACTTGCTTCTTGTTACAGACAATTTGGGCCTGGTTATGAGATAACCAGTCCATACCCAAAACTATATCGAAACCGGCTAGTTTCAGAGGAAGTAGGGACAAAGGAAAAGAGTGGTTCTTAATGGATATGAAACATCCATCTAATATGGTTGAGGCGGTTTCTATAGTGCCATCTGCTAGTTCCACCTCATACATCACACTTAAGGTCTTAACAGGTAATTTTAACAATTCACAAAACTTATTATCTACGAACGACTTATCAGCGCCTGAATCAAATAACACTCTCGCATAAACATCATTTACGAGGAAGGTACCTGTTATCAAATTGCCGTTCTGGACGGCTTCCTTAGCATCCATCCTGAAGACCCTAGCATTGGTCTTCTTAGCCTCTTCAGGCTTCTTGGCGTATTTTGGGCAATTGGTCTTGATGTGCCTTTTTTCATTGCAACCGTAGCAGGTTGCATCCTTCATCTTTTTGCAATCCAAGGTCTTGTGTTCCTTGGACTTGCACAACCCACATGCAAAAGTTTTCGATTGTGAATGCGAGTTTGATTCATACCTGCACTTCCCGAAGTGCTGTCTCTTGCAGATTTTACATCTGGGTTTTTCACCCGACTGCTGACCATCCTTCCTAAATCCAGACCCCTTCTTGTGGTCATTGTTTCCCTTATGCTTCTTGTCTGTACGTCGTGAGTTGTCATCCTCACGCTTCCTCTTTTCGGTATCGGTGTTCCTCTGCGATCTCAGCCTGACCACGTCCAGGGTAAGAGACAATGATATGTCCGCTGCAGACCGAAAAGTAGCTGGTCTGGAGGCCTTCACACTTGCCTTGATCTCCGGAGCCAAACCCCCAATGAATCGAGCTATACGTTTGGGTTCCGGGGTTACCAAATATGGAACCAACCTTAACAAGGTGTTGAAACTGGTAAGGTAGGCCTGACAGTCTAGGTTTCTCATGACCAGCGACAAGAAGTCAGCTTCAATTTTCTCAACCTCATGCTGAGGGCAGTAGTTTTCCTTGATCAGTGCCATGAACTGTTCCCAGGTCATATTATACAACGGGATTTTCCCCGTAGCTTGGATCAAAGATCTCCACCAAGCTAATGCTTCTCCCTTAAAAGACTGAGACACGAATTTCACAATATCCCTATTATCGCAACCACAGATATCCACTACCGTATCCATCTCGTCCAACCAAGTCATGCAATCTACTGCTCCTTTTTCCCCAGTGAAATCCCGAGGTTTGCACGAAACGAAGTACTTATAGGAGCAACCCTTATTACGGGGTTCTTGATTATGTACGACTCTTTGGGATGGAACACTACTTTGGTTTGACGAGTGGTGAGAATTACTGTTGTGGGCAGTGTGAGTCCTGGAGGGTGTTCTAGAGTGTGGTGCAGATTGGGTCCTTGTATGCGTACCTCTGGATTCATGGAGCTGTCTATCCATAGCTCGATTAACGGTATTATCTATCATTGCCTGTAATTCTGCACCTGCTACATTTACTCGGGCATTATCATGCTCTCTCCGTGGGTGACTGTTGATCTCGTTTGAGTCGGCCATGTAGCTTGAACTGTTACATATTGAAAATAATTTATTGGTGAGTTTATTATAGAATTGTCTTTTATGGCAATTTATTAACCGTGGTAAACGTAAACCATATATGGTTAATTTATTACTCACATTTATTTAGGATTTCTTTTATAATTTATCCTAATTATAAAACAATAATAGTTTTATTAGCACATATGGCGTATTCACAGGGACGATTTTTAAGTTATAAGACATGATTTCAGAGAATCAAGGCATGAAGGTTTGAACAAAGTTCATTACCTTTATCAGACAGGGTCACAGACTATTACTGTCTTTTGTCTCATATGAAAATGAGAAGGGCCCATAGGCATTATATTACCTATGGATGGTAAAAAGAACTGATCATCTTTATTGATGATTTAAACCCATGATCTATAGATCATTAGTTTAAGTTAGGAATCTTTTGAAGAATCCTATAATAAGAATGACGTGTGTGATTTTGACGGATCACATCTGCCAGGAGCGTTAACATGTTTTCAGATGTTAACAGGGATTTGAATCCTTTATACAGGTCTTTACCATCTTGGCCAAGTCTTATAATGACATGTAGGCTAGGCTAAACCTTTAAGATTCTTATTTAAAAGGAATGATTCTTGATTTATTTATTTCACGTATAATAAATATAAATGAATAAATGACAGAAATAAAATTTTCAAACTTAACATTCCATTAAAATTTAAAAGTAGTACACTTTGCCCTAAACGGGACTTTTCACAGAAACATTTGCCCACGCAGGAGCTATACTGATAATGCAAGTCCTCGCAGGGACTGTTTACTAAAACAAATGTCCACGCAGGGACTAATAGAGTCAAGTCCTCATAGGGACTAAGTACAAAGATAGATGTCCACACAGGGACTACACACACACATAAATAAGTGTCCACGCAGGGACTTGATTTAAACTAGGAAATACAATAATACCTATTGGGATTTAACGATCCCGTTTCTTCTTTCCTTTCAGCAAACTTGCCAAGCCACTCATGAATCCCTGATTCTTCCTACGTTCCCTCTGGAAGTCTCGTTCAACCCTTTCCAGCCTTTGACGGAGATCTTCCTGCTCTGGAGGGGAAAACCGTGGTGGCTGGTGCTGTAGTGGTGGCTGAACAGGTGCTTGATACCCACGAGTTGGGTATCCCATTCCCCAAGGGGTTCCATATGGTCCCCCTGGATTATGGGCAAGGTAATTTGATGCCACTTGGTAAGGATCCTTAGCGTAGTTATAGGTATGGTATGCTAGCGGTCCGTATGGATTGTAAGCTGCTGGAGCAGTATAAGCAGGGATAGGGTTAGCAAAACCCGATGGTGACGGCGCAATAGGTGCCGAATTCACCTCCGATACTGGAACTGAAGGTCCACCCATCTCTGGGTCTTCATATAGTGGCGGGTAGTGGCTGCCACTAGAGTGTTGAGGGGTGCTGAAATGAAAATCCCCTGCTCGTTCTGACACCCGTGCGCCAGTCCTCCTACGTCTTGGTGGTTCTAGAGGCGCTAGATTAACTGGTGGCGGTGGAGGTGGTGGTGTGACTGCCACGAAACGTGGATCCCCAGAGGGATCTTGCTGCTGCTGGTGAGGCGATGAATGGTGAGATGGTGTAAAGTACCACTCACACCAGTCGAACCATGCCTGATGATTATCTGGACCTTGGTATGGTGATCCGTGAAAAGACGAACCATCAGAGATCTCAACAGGATGGTTCGGGGTTCCGGTTGCAGGCTCGACGGGATCTGTGTCCTCGTCCATGTCCATCGCTTGATCACCAGAAAAGTGATCCTCCGGTCCTAGTGGGTTAAAGCCCACTTGTTCTTGTAGGTATTCCGCCGGGTTAAACTGGCCCCGAAAGACAGGAGTAGGGTCTCCGAAGGAATTGTGCGATAAGGATCGCTGTAAAGGTATGTATGAAGGTTGCGGGTTGTTGGGCTCATTCTCCGACTGAGGCCCAAAGGAGTGATGATATGGAGGTGTTGAGCTATGTGACGTAGATTGCCTGGCAGGCTCCTCGTAAATCCTCCAAGGTTCTCGCGGTTCGACACTCCTTGTAGATTTCGCCGGCGCAAAGGCCCGGCCTCGTGGTCGTTAGGGGCGCTAATTGGCCCTTTTCCTCGTTCTCCTCGTCTGAATCTTGGTGGCATTGTTAAACCTGCCAATATATACAAAGGTAACAACAAGGAAAATATAAAGGACAAAGTTAAAAATAAAATAAAATAAAATAAAATAAAAACATTTTGGATTATTCCTAAGTTCTTTGTCTAGACTCGAAGATTTAGGAATGTGCAATTGTGTCATTGAGATTAAACACAAAAGGCTAGTGTTTAATTCACTCAATGTTGGCTCTGATACCAACCTGTCACACCCCAATTTCCACGTGTCACCGGTGGGCCCGGTAGGGGAGTATCGTGACGTGGTTGGTAACATAATAGTCAAACAACACAATATTTAAATGCACAGCCTTTTACATCGCTAATTATGCGTTAAACGAAAGATTACATTACAGTTGACTTTTTCTAATCGCCTTTGACTCGACAAACGACCTAGTTAGAACAGATATCAGTGGGTGCCCTTTTAAGGGTTTAAAGCCCACATAATTACCAACTTATAACTACCTTAAGTTTGCCTAATCGCTGGACCGATAGCGATTTATCATTAAGTCAAACCGTAATTACGACGGTTTGACTTCTAGGCTAAAAACTAAGCAAAAATTAATTAAAGAAGGTTAAATATACTTACAAGTGTCCTATGAACGATTTATGATGCTTAGAAGATGGCCTTTAGCTCTAGAATGATCAGAAGTTGAAGTTATGCATGAATGATCAAACTTGCCAAATAATGGAGCTTTCTATAGTTTTCACGGTTGCTCAAGATGGTGTCATGCATGTCTAGGATTGTCACCAGATGCATACAAGTGCCCCCTAAAGCTAAAAACCATTTTAGGCAGCCCATAGAATAAAAAACTTGTGTTTTAAGTCGGTTACAAGGTGATACAGGCAGCTGTCTATTTATTCTGCATCTATGCATCGTACGCGGCCCGCGTAAAGATCTTCATGATCTTACGCGGCCCGCTTGGATCTCCGGCTTAGGTTACCAATTTTCCTTTTATTGCATTTTTAGTCCCCGGTCCTCCTAAACATCGCTTTCTCATTGTTTCTTGCATTTTAAACCTTTAAAATTGACATTTAGGGGCTTTAAGGCTTATACCCACTTTGTGAAGTCCTTGGCCACTTTGTGTTTACCCGAAAAGTCCTAAATTTCCATGTTGATGCTTCTAACCCCTCGCACCCGAATTTTATCATAACTTTCTCTTACAATAACGAAACTTGGTGATATTTTTATCACACATTCTAGTGAGTATAATTAATCGTTACAAAGCTTCGGGTTTGCTAAAAGGTCACTCAGTGGTATATCTTAAACATGTTGACACATTTAACCCCTGTAGTTTGTAATCTCTCACTTTCTTTCACAATTAGCTACGTATGATCCATGATTTATTCATTTAAGGGTATAAACATTGTGTAGGGTTATTGTAGGCTATATTTATTCATTGCTGACAGTTTGAACCCTTATTTTCACATAGTTTCTTTGTTTGTCAACTTTAGTACCTCGGAAGGATTCTTTCACACGTTCAAAGTTTATGACACGTGTCAACACATTATAGGACGTAAATTTTCGAGGTGTTACAGAAATGAGTTTTGGATTGTTTGGTGTGTTGAAAACAAGTCTATTTGATCGTAGGGACTATTTGTGTCTAACTACGAAACTATACCGATTCGTATGGTATCGAAGAGTCCGGAACTTGATCATAAGCTAAACATACCATAAATAACCTAAACATAGCTTAGAAATAAGCTTTGAGTGGTTCGGTATTCGAAAACATGCTTATTTGATCTTACAGGGACTAAAAGTGTCAAAAACGGCGTAAGTTTGCATTTTCGCGCATATCTTACGTTCTGACCACATCTGGACAACCAAAATTTTTTTACACACTAAAATATTTTTTTTTTAGTGATCGGCATGCAAAAATACCGTTCGTCGCTTAATTTGGATCGTTTTCGCGTCCGTTTGAGTTTCGTCGTAATTTGACGAACAACGCGACCGTATGACCAAACGAACCGGCATCCGAGATGTTTTTGAGCATGTTTTGAGTTCCCAATACTTTAACTTCATTTTAGAGCCTTGAAATGAGGTTAACAGGGCTTAAACGTGTCAAAAATGAGCCGAAATGCATGTTTTACAAGTTCAGGGGCTAAAACTGTCATTCTGCCAAGGTGGCCCAGGCGGCCCGCGTAAGCCTGGCCTTATCCTTATGCAGCCCGTGTCAGTGTTAGAGCTCAGAAACATTGAATCTGGTCATTCAGCTCGAATTTGATGGTTTTGATCTCTAGTTTCTCATGTTATGGGCTGGTTTGTGTGGAGAACAAGTCCCCCAATCATTCTTTGACAATTGTGTGGCCAAGATCATTCCCTCCTTACCAAGAAATGATCCTAACGGTTTGCAAAAAACTATATAAGGCCATGTCCCCATTCCTTTTTCCTCACACTTTATCTGAGAATTTCTCTAAGTGGTTGTGTTTATTCACTACCTACCTGAGAATACTTAGAATCAAATCTATTTGGACCCTTTGTAAGTCCTTTTTCATTCTTTTATTGCTTTCCTAGCTTGAAAGTCAAACAGTGTTTGACTTTCAGCTTTGACCACGAGTTGGTCAACGAGAAGTTCGTTTGAACTTCGCAACGTAAGCGTAATCACGATGGTTATTGTTATGGGTCATTTTCTGAGCATACATATCTTGATCAATATCCTGCTTCTAATTGTTTATTTGTGACCAGGATACTGGACGGGGATATTGCTAACATCCTGGGCGATATCCTGAGGTTGATTGAATTAACCACGTGCAGGTTAAAGGCTGGGGTTTGCTAATGGTCAGATGGACTTAATCTCCTCAAGACTCAGGCATGTTTGTTATGGGAGAGACGTTGAACCCGAAAGACTAGGTCTACAACGTTCGAGTGAGGAATATTCGCTGGATCCCAGTTATTTAGGATAGTTTGTTATATTTGTTTTACTATAAATAGATGGGGGCGGATCAGTTTAAGGTACGCAATTACACACTCACTCTCGAACACTTTTACTCTCTAGCTCACTGCAAACACCATACACAAATACTTGTATTCAAATCACATTGTAACACCTAGTTGATTCGCTCTACATCCTGCACTGTATCCTGATATTTAAAGCAATAGAAGAACAAGGCAGCTGCGATTGTCAGCTCCCGAGGTTTTGTGCCGACGATCTAGATTGATCAAGGGCTTTCCTCGTACATCACGTGTCAACCTTTACTTTTCTGCTCATTGTTTGATCACAGATACAGCTCTATATCTTGAGCCGTATCCTGAAACTGTTTTTGCAAATAACTTGGTTAACATATTTTCGATACACATCTATAGCACACTACCTCACTTAACTAATTTGATCACTAAATTGCTTCGGTAATTTTTTACCAAAACAATTTGGCACCCACCGTGGGGCAAGTGGTGCTCTCTTTACTAAAAATTTTTGTGAAATCGTTAATCGGTTTTTTGTTTTCAAAACTTTTTGCCACATCATTTACAATGGCCTCTAGATCAAACATGAGCTCTTCCACGGTGTCGGCTACAACTTCCGCAACTATTGGCTCGGTGCTTCCGCCACCTCCTCCAAGGATGCCAACTTCTTCACAATCTCAGGACGTTATCCCTACTCGGAGTGTTCAGGGATCCGCTCCTGTTTTAGCTTCTAATGATGAAATTCTAACTTTATTTGGGAGTGTGCAGGAACAAATGAGGCAGCAACAGTAAACTAACCAAATGCTGTTAAGAGAAATACAACTCTTAAAATCTAGCTCGAGTAGACCTGCTGAAGAAACTGTCACTCCTATACAGCCCAGGGCTTTGAACTTCAGTTCCGCAGTTTACACCGAGGATAACAGGGGGAATATCGTCCCAAGCCATTCTCAGAATCATACTCCTGAGATACCCTCCTCGATCAGGATGTCAACTGTGAGGAGTTCAGGATATGCTTCAGGATATGGCCAAAATCCTCAGACCGGTAATGTGTCAAATAATAATATTCCTGCTACTAACAACAATGGGTCTTTGCAGGATGCAGGTATGACGACAACGTTTACCAGGGAACTTCAGAAGTTGAAGGATATGATATCCATTGTGCCTGGAGTGGTCCAGCCAATTCCGGAAGTATCCCAAGACAGCCATAGGATATCCCCTTTTGCATATCCTATCTGTGATGCTGAAATCCCAAAAAGATTTCAAACTCCCAACATGAAGCTTTATGATGGGACTACGGATCCTGAAGAGCATGTTGCCCAGTATAGGGAAAGAATGGAGATTAACCCTATCCCTCCGGAGCTCAAGGAAGCATGCTTGTGCAAGGTTTTCGGGTCTACCTTGACAGGATCAGCCTTAAAATGGCTGTTGAATGTTCCTCCTCAGGAATCTTTGAGGGGCTATGTGAATAAGTTCAGTCAGGAATCCTTGGATATCCCGCATCTTGATATTGCAACAGCTGTGCAAGCTTCTAAGACGGGGTTACAAAAGGATTCTCAGTTTTATCAGGATCTTGTAATGAATCCCTGCAGGAATCTCGACGAAGCTCGTAATAGGGCTTTGAGATATATCCGCTTGGAAGATGACAAAAAGATGCAAGAGAGGATGAATTCTACCTTGACCTACGAAACAACCAACAGGAAATCAGAATCCTCGTATAAACCATATCGCTCCAAGCCATATGGCAGAAATGATAACAAGAAAGTGAATGCTGTCGAAGACGAGGATCTTGAAGAGTATCCTGAATTATCAGAATATTACTTTTCTGTTAACATTCCTGAATTGATGTATGCCATGCAGGGTTTAGGAGACAAGGCTAGGTGGCCTCGGAAGAATCAACAAAAAGCCGATTGGAAGGATAAGTCCAAATGGTGTACCTTCCACGAAGATTTTGGACATGTGACGGAGGATTGCATTGCTCTAAGAAAAGAAATAAGCTATCTTCTAAGCAAGGGATATTTGAAGGATCTCTTAGGAAGAAAGAAGAATAAGGGTCAGGATACTGATAAGGATCCTGAACGAGCAGCATCACCTCCCGCGGATCTCAAAATAATCAACTTTATTTCGGGAGGATCCGACATTTGTGGGACTTCGTATTCGGCGGCCAAGAGACACGCGAAAGAAGCTAAGGCCGAAAGGGGAGACAGACCAATCAGGATGACTACCCTCACAACTGACAAAGTGATCACATTCGATGGTGATGACAGGGATACTGTCCAGGATCCTCATCATGATGCTCTGGTAATAACGTTATATGTGGCTAACCATTTTGTACGCAGGATATTAGTAGATAAAGGCAACTCCGTCAACATAATCCAACTAGAGACTCTGAACAGAATGAATGTATCTCCAATGGATATCACTTCGAAGTCCACCGTGCTTGTTGGGTTCAGTGGAGAGGCCAGGAATACAGTGGGAGAGATAAAGTTACCAGTATATGTTGAAGGGGTTAACTCGATACAGCGTTTCTGTGTGATGGATTCTCTATCCTGCTATAACATTATACTGGGAAGACCATGGATTCACGATATGAAGGCTGTGCCATCAACATATCACCAATGCATCAAGATCCCTACCCCTTGGGGGGTTGTGAAGGTTGATAGTGATCAGCAGAAGGCGAAAGAATGCTACTCATCCTCAATGAAATCCTCAACGAAGCCTAATCCAGCATAGCAATTAAAGATGCGGGCCCAGGATATCGTGGAGGCTTCAGAGCAGGATATGAATAGAGTTATCCTGGATCAGAATAATCTGGATATCTCGGTGCTCGTAGGAACCAATATCCCTCAGGATATTGAAGAACAATTAACCAACTTTTTAAAGTGCAGGATGTCAACATTTGCTTGGAAGCATGAGGATATGACAGGTATATCCAAAGACATTATTACTCACAAGCTTGGAATTGACAGGTCGTTCAAACCTGTTCAGCAAAAAAGAAGAAAGTTTGCTCCTAAACGAAATGCAATTATCCAAGAAGAAGTTGAAAGATTGTTGAAGTCCAAAATGATCAGAGAAGTCAAGTTTCCAAGATGGCTGGCAAATGTAGTCGTGGTACAGAAGAAAAATGGGAAATGAAGAGTCTGTGTAGATTACACAGACTTGAATAAGGCTTGTCCCAAAGACCCATTTCCTCTTCCTCATATTGATGCAATGGTGGATGCTACTACCGGCCATGAGATGTTAACCTTCATGGATGCGTCCTTAGGGTTTCAGCAGATTCAAATGGAGCCTTCGGACCAGGAGGATACTGCCTTCATGACACCAACAGGTATTTATTGCTATATTGCTATGCCTTTCGGTTTGAAAAATGCAGGTGCAACATACCAGAGATTGGTAAATATGATGTTCAAAGATAAGCTGGGGGGACACCATGGAGGTATATATTGACGATATGGTGGTGAAATCTAGAAAGGCTGAGGATCACCTCCAGGATATCAAGGGAGCATTTGATATCCTGGATCAATACAACATGAAGCTAAATCCTGCTAAGTGCCATTTCGGAGTGGGGGTAGGAAAGTTTCTAGGATATATGGTGACTAAAAGAGGAATAGAGGCAAGCCCGGAGCAGATTAAAGCCATCCTGGATATCAAATCACCTTCAAATATGAAGGATGTTCAACGACTAACAGGCCGAGTAGCAGCGTTGAACAGATTTATTTCAAGATCCTCGGAAAAGTGCAAGGAATTTTATGATATCCTAAAAAAGAACAAGAAGTTCGAATGGGGAGCAAAGCATGAAGCAGCCTTGTAGGATTTGAAACAATATCTTTCAACTGCACCTCTATTGATGAAGCCTGGAAATGGTGAACCACTATCCCTATACCTTGCTGTATCGGGGAATGCTGTAAGTGCCGTTCTTATAAAGGATCATGAAGGTCAGCAATATCCTGTTTATTATGTTAGTAAAAGTTTGTTAGATGCTGAAACTAGATATTCTCATTTAGAAAAGTTGATACTAGCATTAGTTATGGCATCAACGAAGCTTAGACATTACTTTGAGACACATAGGATACATGTTAAAACAAATTATCCTGTCAAAAATGTGCTTAGGAAACCAGAGATGTCAGGCAGGATGGCCAAGTGGTCAGTAAAGTTGAGTGCATATGATTTAGTATATGAACCTAGAAATTCCATAAAGTCTCAGGCTTTAGCTGACTTTGTGGCTGATTTCAGTAGTGACATTCAGGATGAGGTAGACCTAGAAGTCCAACAATTAGGAGAATCCTCAGGATCCTGGATATTATATACTGATGGAGCATCTAATATTAGAGGAGTAGGATTGGGAATACTACTGAAATCGCCACAGGGGGACATATTACCCCAGGCTATTAGGTGTGAATTCCCTGCTACTGATAATGAAGCAGAGTATGAGGCTTTAATTGCAGGATTAGAGTTGGCTAGGAATATGAATATCAAAAATTTACAAGTATATGTTGACTCCTTGTTAATTACTAACCATTTTAATGGATCCTATGCAGTTAAGGGTGAGAAATTAATCGAATACCTCGATATTCTCAAAAAATTAGCAGGATATTTCGATGTTTTTACACTTGAACAGGTACCAAGGGAGGATAATGCTGAAGCAGATGCCTTAGCAAATCTGGGATCGTCAATCAGGATACCAGAAGGGACTCAAATACCAATATTACATATTTTGTATCCTGCGACGAATCCTCAGGATAAAGAAGTAGCGAGTATTCAGGATCCTGGAGCAGAATATCCTGAAAAGGATCCTAAATCCTGGACGGCTCCAATCGTGAGATATCTCAAGGAAGGACACATCCCCGGAGATGAAAATCCTAAGGCATTTAGGATGAAGGTATCACGATTCACTATTATAAATAATGTTTTATACAAGAAATCTCTTGCAGGACCCTATTTGAGGTGCTTGGAGGATCCTGAAGCCAAAGAAGTACTTCAGGATATACATGAAGGGGATTGTGGTAACCATACTGGGGGCAAGACATTATTCTCAAAAGTATTAAGAACAGGATATTATTGGCCGACAATGAGGAAAGATGCCACAGAATATGTTCGAAGATGTGATGCATGTCAAAGACATAGTAACATACTGCATCAGCCTGCTGAACCATTATATCCTATTGTTTCCCCTTGGCCATTTATGAAGTGGGGTATAGATATAGTGGGAAAGCTTCCAAAGGCTCCAGGAGGGAAGGTTTTTATGTTGGCAATGACAGATTATTTTTCCAAATGGGTTGAAGCCGAGGCATTTGTCCAAGTCAGGGATTAAGAAGTGGTATCCTTCATAAAGAGAAATATCCTGACCAGATTCGGAGTACAGCCGTGATAATCTGTGACAATGGTTCTCAGTTTATAAGTAAGAGGACTACGGACTTTTGCAAGAGTTGGGGAATCAAAATGATTACGTCTACTCCGGTACATCCTCAAGCAAATGGACAAGCTGAATCCTCAAACAAGATAATTGTCAACAACTTGAAGAAAAGATTAGGGGCCAAGAAAGGAAGATGGGCAGAAGAATTACCCTTTGTTTTGTGGGCTGATAGAACGATGGTAAAAAATGCAACTGGTTAAACCCCGTTTTCCTTAGTATTTGGAGCAGAAGCAGTGATCCCGACAGAAATGGTGATACCCACAGCAAGATCCAACCTCTGGAATCCTGAGCAGAATCTTGAAGTCCTATGCCAGGAGCTGGATACTATTGATAAGACAAGAGATGCAGCACGGCTAAGAATGGCGGCATATCAACAAAGGATATCCAGAACATACAACAAGAATATAAGGATTAGAAGGTTCAAAGTTGGAGATTGGGTGTTAAGAAAAGCTTTTCAGAATACTACCAATCCTGCTGATGGAAAGCTGGCTCCGAAATGGGAAGGACCATATGAGATCGAATCAGAATCAGGAAAAGGTGCATACCAACTCAAGGATATGGAGGGGGATATGCTACCGAGATCTTGGAATGCTATACACCTTAAACTTTATTTCAAGTAAGAATAGAATTTAATTTCTATCTCAGAATGGTATGTATTCTATCTCTTTTAAATATATTATCTTGAACCCAATACTGACTTAAGCATCGGAGGGGTGTTAGCCAAGCTAACACCCACCTTAGTTTACAATTGTTTTGCAGCATATGTTTCAGGATATAGCTCCAGGATATGCTCACTCAGGATACTTCGGAAGATTAGAGGATTGGCCCCCTCTCTCACGTATAAGGGATCCTGATCCCTTCACAGGTTTAAAGGTATTCACCTTTCTTCCGAATTGGGTTTAAACACCCCGCCTGGAGCGCAAGTTATTTGGGAATAGTTCAAGGTGGCGGGACCAGTCCATGTAAAAGTGGCTGACAATTTCGTTACTATTGGCTATATCCTGAATCCTAAAGGTATATGAGGATTGATCACCCTCTCTCACGAAAGGGTATTTTCATACTCTCTAAGGTTTAAAGGTTTTCACCTTTCTAAGTCTTGGAGTTTATACACTCCCGCCTGTAGCGCACGAAAATTTGGGATTTCCCCCAGAATACAAGGAATTTGTCTCCAGTACAACTTTGGGTTTTACCCCTGTAACATGAAAAATTGTCTACACAATGGGAACTAATATCCAGAAGATTTCTAAGTATTTGAAGACATTGTACACAGGGGACATTCCTACTAAGGCAATGGTGTAAAGCTCAAAGGGAAAGGCTCGGACCGAATACGCTAAGTGTCTCAGACAGGGGACATCTTTATTGAAAGAATTGCAAGTGGATTGGAGTTTGAGAATAGGGTTATACCCTATTCCTGGTATGATCTTTCCTTTGTAAATGTTGTTTAAGTTTTTGACAGTACTATGTTTGGTAAGAGGTTAAACATCCTGATTAAGATAAATTGTTGGAATATATTTTCAAAATATATTTTCGAAATACTTTTCAGGATATTTGATTAAGATATTTGAAGCTGGTACTGGTTTGAAACTTTGGTCAAGCAAGTATCGTCAAAATAGGTTTTAAAATGGACTATCTTTTAATTTTCCCTAAAGGTGATTGAATTTTTATAAATCCTATTTAATAAAAGTTTTCATAATATATCACTAAGTATGTTGATCAGGATATTTTCAAAAGATAATGGTACAAACTTTTGCGAAGCTAAAAATTACACTAAGTAACGCATGGCTAAAATCTAAAAGGAGATAACAAATAAGTCAAGAGATAGTTATATTATTAACAAGTCAAAAGTTGTGCTTTTGGTTTCACCTCAAACCAAGGCCCATCCGCCAAAAGCATGTTTAGTTTTACCATACCTACATAACGGTCGAAGGTTTTATCTCAAAACGAAACCTGCCCACCTTCAACCATTACAATATTCAAAACAGATTATACTAACCGATGACCAAGGGCTTCATCCTAAAACCTAGGACCCATCCACCTTTGGTCATCATATTGTTCTAATGCAGGAAATATAAATTGTTCAAAGACAGGAAATGTAAATTGTTTTACAGACCATAACCATGAAATTTTAAAAAGTGGGCTCCGGCCTCAGCATATATATCCATCATCGCCCACGTCGCTGCATTTAAGGGTCAGCTCCCTCCTTCATCGTGCTCAAAGATGTGATGCATGTCAAAGACATAGTAACATACTACATCAACCAGCTGAACCATTATATCCTGTAGTTTCCCTTGGCCGTTCATGAAGTGGGGGATGGATATAGTAGGAAAGCTACCAAAAGCTCCGGGAGGAAAGGTCTTTATGTTAGCTATGACGGATTATTTCTCCAAGTGGGTTGAGGCTGAAGCATTTGTCCAAGTTAGAGACCAAGAAGTAGTATCCTTCATAAAGAGGAATATCCTGACTAGGTTTGGGGTACCAGCTGAGATCATTTGTGATAATGGGTCCCAGTTTATAAGCAAGAGGACTACTGACTTTTGCAAAAGTTGGGGAATCAAAATGATCACATCTACTCCAGTACATCCTCAAGCGAATGGGCAAGCTGAATCTTCAAACAAGATAATAGTCAATAACTTAAAGAAGAGACTTGGAGCCAAAAAAGGAAGATGGGCGGAAGAGTTACCCTTTGTTTTGTGGGCTGATAGGACAACGGTGAAGAATGCAACCGGCCAAACCCCGTTTTCCTTGGTATTTGGAGCAGAGGCAATGATTCCAACAGAAATGACGATACCTACTGCAAGATCTATGTTGCAGGATCCTGAACAGAATCCTGAAGTCTTATGTCAGGATTTGGATACTATAGACGAAAAAAGAGATGCAGCAAGGCTAAAGATGGCAGCATATCAACAAAGAATATCCAGAGCGTATAATAAGAATATAAGGACTAGAAGATTTCGAGTTGGTGATTGGGTGTTAAGGAAGGCTTTTCAAAATACCACTAATCCTGCCGATGGCAAGCTAGCTCCGAAATGGGAAGGACCTTATGAAGTCGAGTCAGAAGCAGGGAAAGGAGCATATCGACTCAGGAATATGGAAGGGGATATGCTACCAAGATCCTGGAATGCAATACATTTGAAGCTTTATTTCAAGTAAGAGTAGAATTTATTTTACATCTCAGAATGGTATGTATCCTATCCCTTTTAAATATATTTTGTTTTTTTTGTCTTGAACCCAATACTGACTTAAGCATCGGAGGGGTGTTAGCCAAGCTAACACCCACCTTAGTTTACAATTGTTTTGCAGGATATGTTTCAGGATATAGCTCCAGGATATATACTCAGGATAAGTCGAAAGATTAGAGGATTGGCCCCCTCTCTTACGTTTAAGGGATCCTGATCCCTTCAAAGGTTTAAAGGTATTCACCTTTCTTTCTAATTGGGTTTAAACACCTCGCCTGGAGCGCAAGTTATCCAGGGATAGTTCAAGGTGGCGGGACCAGTTCATGTAAAAGTGGCTGACAATTTCGTTACTGTTGGCTATATCCTGGATTCAAAAGGTATATGGGGATTGATCACCCTCTCTCACGAAAGAGTATTTTCATACTCTCTAAGGTTTAAAGGTTTTCACCTTTCTAAGATTTGGAGTTTATACACTCTCGCCTGTAGCGCATGAAACTCAGGGTTTATCCCCAGGATATCAGGGTTTATCCCCAGGATGTCAGGGTTTATCCTCAGGGTATTAAGGGTTTATCCCCGGTATGCTAAGGATTTATCCCAGGATATCTAGGTTTTTGCCTCGAGGTATTTGGAATTTATTCAAGTCAAGGTATGAATACATTTGTATTTCTGTGTCGTACACAGGGGACATACATTATACTGTTCGAAGGATGGATCCAAGTTTATGAGTAGACACTGGGGACAAACTTATAATGAAGGATTGAAATTGGTTCACTAAGAATCTCTGGTATGATCTCTCCTTTTTATTTGGACAATTTATAGGTTATATTTTAATATCCTTTTCAAGATATCTTTCAGGATACCTTCCAGGATACATCTATAATATATATTCCTAAGAATGTACAAACCAAACAGTTTTTATAAATACGATTTTTATAGCAATGACAACAATAATAAGGTCAAAAGAGAAGTTATATTAACATACCAAAAGATGTGCTCTTAGTTTCACCTCAAAACAAGGCCCATCCACTAAGAGCACTAATAGTTCATTACCATATTTACCCAACAGTTGAAGGCTTCATCTCAAACCGAAACCCATCCACCTTTAACTGTTGTATTGTTCAAAAAGCATGCAGGAAATGTAAATTGTTCAGGTGCAGAAAAGTAAATTGTTTATGGGACTACAAACCAACATTCAAATTCAAAAAGGTGGGCTCTGGCCTTGGCACGTATATCCGTCATCGCCCACCTAAATGCCCTCACACAGCGGCATCTCCTCCAACCTTCTCTGCCTTCCCAGCTTCAGCATCCTCTCCAGCATCCTCAATAGCATCCATCACAGCATCAGCTCCAGCATCCTTCTTGTCTCCAGCCTGGACCACCGCCTCTGCTGACTTAGAAGACTCACCGGCTTCAGCAGGAAGCGGCACAGCTTTGCCTCCGAGCTCCTTTAACTTGGCCACCCAGGATTCAACTGGCCAAGATGGACAAACAAGGCCCGTCTCCTTGGCCTCGTAGGCCATCTTGATGCATGCTTGTAACAGGGAGACGATAGCAGAAGCCTTGATTCCCTCCCGGAAATTGATCAAGGCTTGATCGTGATCCATTTGAACGGTGGCAAGTTTGACCTCAGCGTCTTGGGTGACCTTCTTTAGCAGGCTTTCGTAGTGCCGGGTCTTCGCTTCAGCAATGGCACCTTGGTCAGCAACGGTGCTTTCGAGCTGTTTGATCCTGGCTTCATGAAGTGCCACAGTACCACAAGCGTCATTGTACAAGTGGAGCAAATGCTGGAGGCCCTGCACATCAATTACAGGTATAAAGTTAAAATATATGTTGACCAGGATATCCTGTTAGGATATACTTGCAGGATATACATGAAGGATATACGTCAGGATATTACCTTGTTAAGGAAGGATGTCATTGGCTCTAAGGAATCAGAGAAGCTGAGTTCGTCATAGGAGAACCCTTCTGAGCCTGGAGCACTGACTTCAAGACCCTTCCTCTTTTTCGCTGTGGAAGCACGGGTTCTTGGATTGGCCTTGGGAGCCGGGAGTGGCTTGGAGCTAGTAGCAGCAGGAGTCTCCTTCTTGACTGTGGCTGGAGTTGGATAGCTGTCGAGTTCGTCAAGGTCTAGATAGACTGGGACTTTGCTGGAATCTTCACACAGGGAGTAAAATTCTAAATCTCTCCTAAGAATATCAAATAAAAACATATGTGTGCAGGATATCTTGCAGGATTCTTACCAGACATGTTTGCGCTTGAAAAGGGCTTGGAGTTGGTGGAGATGGATTAAAGCAGTCTGATGGCGTCTATTCTCTTTTGAGAATCAGCAAGGGGAGGTGCGATCTTTCTGAAATCAGCTGCATACACAAACAGAAGAAATAAAGTTCATTAGCTCAGGATATGAGACAAAATAGGATACAGGATCACTCTTAAACCCTAAGTCCTACCCTTTCTCAACCATCTCATCGGATAATCCGTTCCACCAGGGATTGAATCCCTTTTTACAAAGAAAAACTTGGATTGCCAACCATCCTCGTTCCTGGTGGCACGAAGTATCAATGGGTCACCGGAAGTAGAATAAAATAAGAACCTAGATGAGCCATGGCATCTAAGCTTATAGGCTAAAGGGAGATCATGGACGGAAAGGTCAGGTATGTGGTTTCTCTTGATTTGATCAAGAACAGATAAAATACGCCAGAGCATTGGCATGGTTTGGCTGAAAGAAATTTTGGTGATATTAAAGAACTCGGTGATGAAGTCCGGAAAGGGGAATTGTAACCCTAAGGTAAAGGGGAAAGCATTGAAACAAATCCACTCGTTGGAAACCATATCTGACCGGATTTCTCTATCAAAGGGTCGGAATATAGTTCCTTCCGGAAAGATACCGGAGGATTTCAAGGCTGACAGATGGGCACTGTCAAAGGTGTATGTTTCATTCTCCGGTTCTTGGAGAAGGTTCTGTTGGATGAATGTGGGAGCCGAGTCGCCTGAACTGGACCTTGTTTGCCTAGGCATTTGGTGGCCTGAATTCTCGTCGGAGAAAGATAAAAGATGAATATGAAGATGAGGGAGAGAATATTACCTTTTTCTTGTCGATTGTGGTTAAAAAAGAAGATGAGGATGAGAAGATATAGGGCATGATGAGTAAATATAGGCCGGGTGGTTGAAAGCTGTCACATCAATAGTCTTATCTCTTAATTATCTCGGCCACCGTGAAAAATGTAACCGTTAGTGCAGGATATCAAACGGTAACATTTTTGGGGACAATTGTTATGGGTGAAATTCTGAGCCCATATCCTGGAAAATATCTTGATTTATATCTTGGTTATATAGTATCTGTTTACATCCGGGATGCTGATTCAGGATATTGGTACATCCTGAATGGTATCCTCGGGATTACTAACGGATTATGTGCAGGTACGTGGGTTGGAAGCTAGCAACGTTCACAAAGACTTGTTCCGCGGAAGACTCGGTCCAAACGGTTCAAAGAAAGACGTTGAAGCCTTATTACTCGGTCTACAACGTTCGTGGTGGAATATTCGGAGCATCCCAGATTTATAGGGATATTTGTTTGTATTTCGTTACTATAAATAGGAGTAACACCAGATCGAATAGGACACAACAATTTCACTGCAATCACACTCGCTACACTCTAACACTAGCTCTCTCACAATTTGTACTCTCACACAATTATTGTAACACTTAGCGATCTGGTCTATATCCTGCACTGTATCCTGACGTTTGAAGTAATAAGAAGAACAAGGCAGCTGCGATTGTCAGCTCCCGAGGTTTTATGCCGGCGATCTAGATTGATCAAGGGCTTTCCTCGTACATCTCGTGTCATACCCTTTACTTTTTGCTCATTGTTTGATCGTAGATACAGCTCAATATCCTGAGCCGTATCCTGAATACTGATTTTCTAAACAACTCAACAAGCATATTTTCTATACACTTCCCAGCACACTACCTCACATTACTAATTTGATCACTTAATTGCCTCGGTAATTTTTGACCAAAACAGGGTTACAAAAGGATTCTCAGTTTATCAGGATCTTGTAATGAATCCCTGTAGGAATCTCGACGAAGCTCGTAACAGGGCTTTGAGATATATCCGCTTAGAAGATGACAAAAAGATGCAAGAGTGGATGAATTCTACCTCAACCTACGAATCAACCAACAGGAAATCAGAATCCTCGTATAAACCATATCGCTCCAAGCCATATGGCAGAAATGATAAAAAGAAAGTGAATGTTGTTGAAGAAGAGGATCCTGAAGAATATCCTGAATTATCTGAATACTGCTTTTCTGTTAATATACCTGAGTTAATGTATGCTATGCAGGGTTTAGGAAATAAAGCTAGGTGGCCTCGAAAGAATCAGCAGAAAGCTGATTGGAAGGATAAATCCAAATGGTGTGCCTTCCATGAAGATTTCGGACATGTGACCGAGGATTGCATTGCTCTAAGGAAAGAAATAAGTTACCTGTTAAGCAAGGGGTATCTGAAGGATTTGCTGGGAAGAAAGAAGAATAAAGGGCAGGATCCTGAGAAGGATCCTGAACGAGCAACATCACCCACAGCAGATGCCAAAATAATTAACTTTATTTCAGGAGGATCCGACATTTGTGGGACTTCGTATTATGCGGCCAAGAGACATGCAAAGGAAGCTAAGACTGAAAGGGGAGACAAACCAGCTAGGATGACTACCCTTACAACCGATAAAGTGATCACTTTTGATAGTGATGACAGGGATACTGTCCAGGATCCTCACCATGATGCTCTCGTAATAACATTATATGTTGCTAACCATTTTGTACGCAGGATATTGGTAGATAATGGCAGCTCCGTCAACATAATCCAACTAGAGACTCTGAAAAGAATGAATGTATCTCCAATGGAAATCACTTCAAAGTCCACTGTGCTCGTTGGTTTCAGTGGAGAAGCTAGGAATATCGTAGGAGAGATAAAGTTACCAGTATATGTTGAAGGGGTCAACTCGATACAACGCTTCTGTGTGATGGACTCCCTATCCTGCTATAACATGATACTAGGCAGGCCATGGATCCATGACATGAAGGTTGTGCCATCGACTTATCACCAGTGCATCAAGATCCCTACCCCTTGGGGGTTCGTCGAAGTTGATAGTGATCAGCAGGAGGTGAAGGAATGCTACTCATCCTCAATGAAATCCTCAACCAAGCCTAATCCAGCATAGCAATTAAAGATGCGGGCCCATGATATCGTGGAGGCTTCAGAGCAGGATGTAAAGAAAGTTATCCTGGATCAGGATAATCCGGATATCTCCGTGCTCGTAGGAGTCAATATCCCTCAGGATATTGAAAATGAATTGATTAATTTTTTTAAGTGCAGGATGTCAACATTTGCATAGAAGCATGAGGATATGACAGGTATATCCAAGAACATTATCACTCACAAGCTGGGAATTGATAGGTCGTTCAAGCCTGTTCAGCAAAAAAGGAGGAAGTTTGCTCCTGAACGAAATACAATTATCCAAGAGGAAGTTGAAAGATTGCTGAAGTCCAATATGATCAGAGAAGTCAAGTTTCTAAGATGGCTAGCAAATGTAGTCGTGGTACAGAAGAAAAATGGGAAATGGAGAGTCTGTGTAAACTACACAGACTTGAACAAGGCTTGCCCCAAAGACCCATTTCCTCTTCCTCATATTGATGCAATGGTGGATGCTACTGCCGGGCATGAGATGTTGACCTTCATGGATGCATCCTCAGGATTTCAGCAGATTCAAATGGAGCTTTCGGACCAAGAGGATACTGCCTTCATGACACCAACAGGTATTTATTGTTATACTGCTATGCCTTTCGGTTTGAAAAATGCAGGTGCAACATACCAGAGATTGGTAAACATGATGTTCAAAGACAAGCTGGGGGACACCATGGAGGTATACATCGACGATATGGTGGTAAAATCAAAAAAAGGCTGAGGATCACCTCCAGGATATTAAGGGAGCATTTGATATCCTGGATCAGTATAACATGAAACTAAATCCTGCTAAGTGCCATTTCGAAGTGGGGGCAGGAAAGTTTCTAGGATATATGGTGACCAAAAGAGGAATAGAGGCAAGCCCGGAGCAGATTAAGGCCATCTTGGATATCAAATCACCTTCAAATATGAAGGATGTTCAACGGTTAACAGGGCGAGTTGCAGCATTGAACAGATTTATCTGAAGATCCTCCGAGAAATGCAAGGAATTTTATGATATCCTGAAGAAAAACAAGAAGTTCGAGTGGGAGAGAAGCATGAAGCAGCCCTGCAGGATTTGAAGCAGTATCTTTCAACTGCACCTCTATTGATGAAGCCTGAGAGTGGTGAACCACTGTCCCTATACCTCGCAGTATCAGGGAATGTTGTAAGTGCCGTCCTTATAAAGGATCATGAAGGTCAGCGATATCCTGTTTATTATGTTAGTAAAAGTTTGTTAGATGCTGAAACTAGATATTCTCATTTAGAAAAGTTGATACTAGCACTAGTTATGGCATCAACGAAGCTTAGACATTACTTTGAGACACATAGGATTCATGTTAGAACAAACTATCCTGTTAAAAATGTGCTAAGGAAACCTGAGATGTCAGGCAGGATGGCCAAGTGGTCAGTAAAGTTGAGTGCTTATGATTTAGTATATGAGCCTAGAAATGCCATAAAGTCTCAGGCTTTAGCTAACTTTGTGGCTGATTTCAGTAGTGACATTCAGGATGAGCTAGACCTAGAAGTCCAATAATTAGGAGAATCCTCTGGATCCTGGACATTATAAACCGATGGAGCGTCTAATGTTAGAGGAGTAGGATTGGGAATACTACTAAAATCGCCACACGGGGACATATTACCCCAGGCTATTAGGTGTGAATTCCCTGCTACTAATAATGAAGCAGAGTATGAGGCTTTAATTGCAGGATTAGAACAGGCTAAGAATATGAATATCAAGAATTTACGAGTATATGTTGACTCCTTGTTAATCACTAATCATTTTAATGGATCCTATGCAGTTAAAGGTGAGAAATTAATCGATTACCTCGATATTCTCAAAAAATTAGCAAGACATTTCGATGTTTTTACAGTTGAACAGGTACCAAGGGAGGATAATGCTGAAGCAGATGCCTTAGCAAATCTGGGATCATCGGTCAGGATACCAGAAGGGACCCAAATACCAATATTACATATCTTGTATCCTGCGACGAATCCTCAGGATAAAGAAGTAGCAGGTATTCAGGATCCTGGAGTGGAGTATCCTGAGGAGGATCCTAAATCCTGGACAGCTCCAATCATAAGATATCTCAAGGAAGGACACATCCCTACAGACGAAAATCCTAAGGCATTTAGGATGAAGGTATCACGATTCACCATTATACATGACATTCTATATAAGAAATCTCTTGCAGGACCATATCTGAGGTGCTTGGAGGATCCAGAAACTAAAGAAGTGCTTCAGGATATACATGAAGGGGATTGTGGAAACCATACTGGGGGCAGGTTGTTATTTTCGAAAGTATTAAGAACAGGGTACTATTGGCCGACCATGAGAAAAGATGCTGCAGAATATGCTCGAAGATGCGATACATGTCAAAGGCACAGCAACATACTACATCAACCAGCTGAACCACTGTATCCTATAGCTTCCCCTTGGCCATTCATGAAATGGGGAATGGACATAGTAGGGAAATTACCAAAAGCTCCAGGAGGAAAAGTCTTTATGCTGGCAATGACCGATTATTTCTCTAAGTGGGTTGAAGCTGAAGCGTTTGTTCAAGTTAGAGACCAAGAAGTAGTATCATTCATAAAGAGGAATATCCTGACCAGGTTTGGAGTACCAGCAGAAATCATTTGTGATAATGGGTCCCAGTTCATAAGCAAAAGAACTACTGACTTTTGCAAGAGATGGGGAATCAAAATGATCACATCTACCCCGGTACATCCTCAAGCAAATGGACAAGCTGAATCCTCAAACAAGATAATTGTCAACAACTTGAAGAAGAGACTTGGAGCCAAGAAAGGAAGATGGGCAGAAGAACTACCCTTTGTTTTGTGGGCTGGTAGAACAACGGTAAAGAATGCAACTGGCCAAACCCCATTTTCCTTGGTATTTGGAGCAGAAGCAGTGATCCCAACAGAAATGGTGATACCTACGGCAAGATCTATCCTCTGGAATACTGAGCAAAATCCTGAAGCTTTATATCAGGATTTGGACACTATAGATGAAGCAAGAGATGCAGCAAGGCTAAGGATGGCAGCATATCAACAGAGGATATCCAGAGCATACAACAAGAATATAAGGACTAGGAGGTTTCGAGTTGGTGATTGGGTGCTAAGAAAAGCTTTTCAAAATACCACTAATCCTGTCGATGGAAAGCTGGCTCCAAAATGGGAAGGACCATATGAGGTTGAGTCAGAATCAGGGAAAGGAGCATACCGACTCAGGACTATGGAGGGGGATATGCTACCAAGATCCTGGAATGCTATACACTTAAAGCTGTATTTCAAGTAAGAATAGAATTTAATTTCTATCTCATAATGGTATGTATTCTACCTATTTTAAATATATTTGTTTATTATCTTGAACCCAATACTGACTTAGGCATCGGAGGGGTGTTAGCCAAGCTAACACCCACCTTTGTTTACAATTGTTTTGCAACATATGCTCCAGGATATAGCTCTAGGATATGCACTCAGGATAACTCGAAAGATTAGAGGATTGGCCCCCTCTCTCACGATTAAGGGATCCTGATCCCTTCACAGGTTTAAAGGTATTCACCTTTCTTACGAATTGGGTTTAAACACCCCGCCTGGAGCGCAAGTTATTCGGGAATAGTTCAAGGTGGCGGGGCCAGTCCATGTAAAAGTGGCTGACAATTTCGTTACTATTGGCTATATCCTGAATCCTAAAGGTATATGAGGATTGATCACCCTCTCTCACGAAAGGGTATTTTCATACTCTCTAAGGTTTAAAGGTTTTCACCTTTCTAAGTCTTGGAGTTTATACACTCCCGCCTGTAGCACACGAAAATTTGGGATTTCCCCCAGGATACGAAGGATTTATCTCCAGTACATTTTGGGTTTTACCCCTGTAACACAAAAAATTGTCTATACAATTGGAACTAGTGTTCAAAAATTTTCTAAGTGTTTGAGGACTTCATGCACAGGGGACATTCCATCTAAAGCAATTTTATGATGCATAAAGGATCAAGGTTGAGCTAAGAGTCTCGAACTGGGGACATCTTAGTAGGAGAAGTCGCAAAAGGGATTGGAGATTAATACTAGGGTTGGACTCTGTTCCTGGTATGATCTTTCCTTTGTAAACCTTACATAAATTTTATAACTCAGGTCAAGGTTTAAGTATCCTGAAAAGGATATACCTTCAGGATATATCTTCAAAATGTGTTTTGGGATGCGTTTCGGGATATTTGATTGAAAAATTTGGAAGTGATACTAGTTTGAAATTAAAACCTTGATCAAACAAGTAATGTCAAAACAGGTTTTGGAAAGTGGACTATCTTTTATTCTTTAGAAGTTTTCTCTAAAGTTGATTGAATTTTTAGAAGTTCTATTTAATGAAAGATTTCATAATATATCACTGAGTATATTGATCAGGATATTTTCAAAAGATAGTTGTACAAAATTTTGCAAAGCTAAAATCTACATAAGGAATGCATGACAGAAATTAAAAGGCGACAACAAATAAGTCAAAAGGAAGTTATATTATTAACATGTCAAAAGTTGTGCTTTTGGATTCACCTCAAACCGAGGCCCATCCACCAAAAGCACAATTAGTCTTTACCATACTTGTGTAACGGTTGAAGGTTCTATCTCGAAATGGGACATGTCCACCTTCAACCATTACGACATTCAAAACAGGTTATACTAACCGATGACCAAGGGCTTCATCCTGAAACCCAGGACCCATCCACCTTTGGTCATCGTATTGTTCTAGTGCAGGAAATATAAATTGTTCAACGACAGGAAAAGTAAATTGTTTGTACAAACCACAACCATGAAATATAAAAAAGTGGGCTCCGGCCTTGGCATGTATATCCATCATCGCCCACTTCGCCGCCTAAGGGGCAGCACCTTCTTGGTCAACAACTTCTTTCCCAGCATTTGCACCAGCACCCCCCTCAGGATTTTTCTTGGCATCATCACCAGCATTGGCCACTTCCTCTGCCTCCTTAGAAGGCTCTTCACCAGCATGCTTTGCAGGATGAGCGACGGGATGACCTCCAAGATCCTGTAGTTTCGCTTCCCAAGCCTTTCATTCCAGGAGGGGCATTCGAAGCCCAAGCTCTTGGCCTCATAAGCCATCCTTAACCTGGCTTGGAGAAGGGAGATAACAATGGATGCTTTGAGACTGTCCCGATATGAACTCATATCCTGCTGGTATTGGAGAAGGGCGGCATCTAGTTTGGCTTGAGCATCCTCATTGGCTTTGTGGAGGGCAGCTTGGTGTTCCTGGGTCATTACCTTGTATTTGTCTTCATAATCCTGGGACTTGGCAGCTGCAATTGTTCCTTGATCAGCTATGGTGGCTTCAGCTTTTTCGAGCTTAATCTCCAGCATCTTATTAAGCCCACAGGCGTCTTGATACAAGTGCATGAGACGTTCCAAGCCCTGCAGTTAAAGATACAGGTATCAGTGTAAAATGAGCAGGATAATGACTAACATGCATGTTCAGGATATTGGAAGGGAATTTTTACCTGCTTGAGGAATGAAGTGGCTTCACTAATCCATGATTCTCGAGAGAGAATGTCTCAGAGGCGGCTGGAGATCCATTTCTTTTCTCTTCTCTTCCGGGAGCTAGAAGCCTAGGTCCTGGATGCCGGAGGAGCTTTAGGAGCGGTAGTAGTCTTTGAAGTGGTAGGCTTCGGTGTGACAGATGACTTCGGCTTAGATTCTTATTTGACAGGTACAAGGCTGGAGTAACTATCCAACTCGTCAAGTTGGAAGCCTTCGAGGTTGACAATTGGTACTGCACAAGGGAAGATATTTTTAAAACTCATAATACCTCTGAAAAATAATCGGTTTGATAAATAAAGAAAATTACAGAGAATATGCTTACTAGACATCTCTGAACTTGATTTTTGGCTTGAATCTGTAAGATACAGGGAGAAAGTTCTTTCACTGGCAGGAAGTTGGTAGATTTCTTTGATCCTGGACTTGGATTCCGCACTTGGGGGTGCTAAATCTCTGAAGTTCGCTGCATAAAAACATCAGGATATAAGATTGGGATATAGTTTAAGGATACACTTGGGGATATTCCTAAAACCGTAGATCCTACCCTTGGTTAACCATCTAACCGGCAGATCGAAACCCTTGTCGATAGAGTCTCTTTTCACAAAAAAGAACTTTCGCCGCCATCGGTCTTCGTTCTTGGTGGCCTTAAGGACTAAAGGGCTTTTGGAGGTGGAAAACAAAAGAAAACGGTTGTCGCCATGGGACCTCAACCGGTATGCTATAGGGAGGTCTTCAATACACATGTCAGGGCAATGGCGAGATCTGATTTGATCTAGCACCATCAAAACTTGCCAGACCATTGGCATAGTTTGAGCATAACTATGGCTGGTGAGGTCGAAGAAACGAGAGATAAAGGGTGGAAATGGGTACCGGAGTCCCAAAGAAAAGGGGTAGGCGAAAAAACAGACCCACTCGTCTGATGACACGTCTGATCGGACCTCCCAATTAAAAGGGTGAATGACTGTTCCAGCAGGAAAGGCGCCGGAATTCTTGAGGGCATCGATATCGGCATTGTTGAAGCAGCAGATTTCTTTTTCCGGTTCTCGTATGAGGTTTTGACTCACGAGGGTTGGAACTGGTTCATCTGAACGAGATCTTGTCCATGATGCCATGAAGGGTATTAAGCAAACTAAAAGAAACTCTGGAAAAAGAACAAAGGATGAAAGAAAGGATGGTTACCTGAAAATCGCTTGAAGAGTAATGATAACAAGAAGAAATATCTCAGCTAATTATAGGCTGAATATAGGGGGGTAAAGAGTAAATATTGCATTGAAAATGGCACAATGTCACCTCAACCATCGTTTCCTTTTAATTGCCTTGATTTACGAGATAGAATTTTTAAATATATCCGTTGGATTGGTATACCAACAGATATATTTGGGGACAATTGTTATGAGTCATTTTCTGAGCATACATATCCTGACTAATATCCTGCTTTTGGTTGTTTGCTTGTGATCAGGATACTGGATTAGGATATTGCTGACATCCTGGGCGATATCATGGTGTTAACTAAATTAACCACGTGCAGGTTAGAGGCTGCGGGTTACTAACGGTCAGATGGACTTCTTCTCCTCAAGACTCGGGCGTCTCTGTTATGTGAGAGACGTTGAACCCGAAAGACCAGGTCTACAACGTTCGAGTGGGGAATATTCGCCGGATCCCGGTTTATTAGGATAGTTTGTTGCATTTCTTTTACTATAAATAGATGGGGGCAGATCAGATTAAGGCACGTAACTTTCACACACACTTTCGAACACTTTTGCTCTCTAGCTCACTGCAAACACTCTACACAAACACTTGTATTCAAATTACATTGTAACACCTAGTTGATCCGCATCACATCCTGCACTGTATCCTGATATTTGAAGTAATAGAAGAACAAGGCAGCTGTGATTGTCAGCTCCCGAGGTTTTGTGCCGGCGATCTAGATTAATCAAGGGCTTTGCTCGTACATCACGTGTCAACCTTTACTTTTTTGCTCATTGTTTGATCGCAGATACAGCTCTATATCCTGAGCCGTATCCTGAAACTGTTTTTACAATCAACCTGGTTAACATATTTTTCACACATATTTCTAGCACACTACCTCACTTAACTAATTTGATCACTTAATTGCTTCGGTAATTTTTGACCAAAACACCTACTATCCATTGGTTTCACAAGAGGAAAAATAGACAAAACACTGTTTTTAAAATGGAGAGGAAAGGATTTGATGATTGTCCAGATTTATGTGGATGGCATCATCTTTGGAAGCACATGTAACAAAATGTGTGAAGAGTTTAGGCAACTCATGACAGCTGAGTTTGAAATGAGTGCAATGGGTGAACTCCAGTGCTTTCTTGGTCTCCAAGTAAGGCAACTGTAAAATGGCACTTTTATCCATCAAGGCAAATATGCCAAAGAACTTTTAAAGAAATTTGAGATGGATGATTGTAAGCCATGTAGTACACCCATTGCAACAAATAAAATTGTCATGTCTGATGAAAAGGATGATTTGGTTGATCAAACTTTATATAGAAGCATGATTGGGTCTTTATTGTACCTAACTACATCTAGGCCAGACATCATGTTTGCAACATGTGTTTGTGCAAGATCCCAATCAGCCCCGAGAAAGTCAAACCTTATTGCTGTAAAAAGGATATTCAGATACCTAAAAGGTGCTCCCACACTGGTATCTGGTATCCAGCTGATGGTAAAATTGAGCTATCAGGTTTCTCAGATAGTGACTTTGCTGGATGTGACAAGACAAGGAGTCCACTTCAGGAGGATGTCAATTCCTAGGCAACTGCTTAGTGTCATGGCAAAGCAAAAAGCAAGCAGTTGTTTCCACATCCACTGCTGAGGCAGAGTATATAGCTGCTGCAAGCTGTATAGCCCAACTGCTTTGGCTTCAAAATCAATTGCTGGATTTTGGTATCACTGCCTTAGTGACACCTCTCATGTTGGACAGTCAGGCAGCAGAAAATATCATCAAAAATCCAGTCTCTCATTCAACCACCAAGCACATTGATATCAGACATCACTTTTTGAGGGATTGCTATGAAAAAGGTTTGATTTCTCTACACCATGTTCCAACTAAAGATTAGCTAGCAGATGTGCTAACAAAAGCATTTGACACATCCACCTTTGAAAGATTGATCTCTAGGATTGGCATGCTAAACATGGAATAACAAGCAAAATCTTGTTTTTCTATGAATAAAAGCATTAAAATGTTTTCTGAAAATAAAAAATCCATCCTTAAAAATAGCTAAAAATGAATTTTTCATTAAATCCTTAAAAGTATGCCATAACCACTGCTTTGTTTAAACATATGTTCCCTAAAGGCTGTCCACTGCTGAAAGTCAACCCCTGTTCTCTCATTTTCTTGGTAATCATATTTGTTCAAAATCAGTGTTCTATCCACTGATAGTTAAAGTCTCCCACTGCCTTCATTATGACCGTTGCAACCACTGATATTTGCTCAATCAGTGGTTTTCAAAACAACTGTCTTCCATTATTCATCTTCTCATCAGAGGTTGGCACGTGGACAGTACATAGTGGTCAGATCTTTGTAACCGCTGCCACGTCAGCATTCACTTTTTCCCTTATAAAACCCTTCTCAAAACCCCCAAACAGGGTTTTACTGTCGAATCGAATTCACAAAAATTCCCTTACAAAGCTCCTCACAATTATCCGGGTCTCCTTACAAAACCAGGTACCATCGATACCTTCGATTCCATCATTGGCACTATGTCGTCTTCAAAGTACAAAACTTTGTTGACAGCAGATGCTCCAATTTACCTGAAAACACAGAGAGAGTTTTGGAAAAAAAAATGTTACTCTTGAAAAAACAAGGTGAAGACGTCATAGCCATTAACTCTTCTCTAATGGGTAAAGAAGTCAAAATCACACCACAATCCATCTCGGATGTCTTTGAACTCAATGATCAGCATGGTAAAATTTATTTTCCCAAAAACGAGTTAAAAACTGATTTCCTTGAAAGGGGGTATGCAGATTCAATGAAAAAGGATACCTTACAAAAAGGTAGTTTTCCACCTGCAACAAGATTTTTGTTCCATACCCTTTTAATGTGTGTTTCAAACAAAACAACTGCTTTCAATGAGATACCATTAAAGATTCAAAACCTGGGATATGCTATTCTACAAAATGAAAATTTTAATTACTCCCAGGAAATCTTTAATGATTTGGTTAAAAATGTTGATAAAAAGCCATTCTTACTTTTTCCAAGATTTCTAAGTTATTACTTTCAAAAGAAATTTGGTAAGGATGATGCTCATGTAATAACCCAAGGTGATTCTTTTAAAATAAACAGCTTAACTGCTGAAACTTTCACAAGAATGTTAACACCTTGCAAAACACAACCAGAGGTGCCTGAGCAGAATTTAGCAGCTACCACTGCTCCTCAGGTATCTGCTACTAAGCCCACTGCTCTAGGTGATCACAGCAGCAAAACAACTGTTTTGAAGCCCACACCTAAAATCACCAAAAAGCCACGCTAAAAGAAAACTCAAAAGCCCCCCAAACCCAAATCAAAGGCAACTCTGCAAGATGAGATACCAGAGCAACTGCCAGTGACAGCACAAAAGTCACAAGAAACCACTGCTGCTACTTCCTCACAGTAGTTGGTAGAAATATCTCAACCCATGCCTCAAACTGTGACAACCCTCACCAAACCAGGTATCCGTACAAATTAATTAATATTTAATTAATGCTTAATTACTGTGCTTGCTTACAACTGTGGTTAAACTGCTTCTTGATTTCTGATAAATACATACTCATGCATCACATTTTATACTGTCACTCTATTATTTACACACAAACATTAGTGACAACCTTGATGCACAAAAGCACAGTGAGCACACTATACGGATAACCTAGTAAACATGCTGACATAGCCAGCACTAGACAGACACTGTCTCTGAGGCCAGTATGAGCCGGGAATAGATTACTATACTAGCAGGGAGTGTAGGGAGGTGAGGATTATAAAACTGCGTCACTAGGTGATAGTTATAGTGACCGGATGTGCCTAAAACGTGCCATAACTACAAAATTCTGCACTTATTGCAAAAATTCAGCATTTAACTTAACTAGTAAAATGCAAAAACATGGGAAAATAATACTAGACACTTTCCAAAGTGTCGGGGATTTAATGTGTCACTAAAAATAATATTGCCGGCACTTTAAATACTTATTTAGCACTTTAACGGATCAGTATCCAACTGAACAACCGGACTTTACCCGTAACATAAAAATATTGTCAATGACATTGTTTACACTTTTCGGAGCTAGTTAGGGTCCCCAAACACCCTAACACCCGTTATATTACATAACACACTAATAACCTATTTAAATCTCTAACTAAACTAACTAGACACTTAACTATCCATTTCAAATCTAACCATAAACCCCCCCCCCCCCCTAATCGATCGGTTCCCCCATGGGGACACACACCACCCATTTTTTTTTTTTATTAATCTATGTCTAATATCTAGATTACACATTGCATAATGGTTATTAGTAAAAGATGGTCTATAAGTATGTTTGAGAGATAAGCACATCATTCACTTTAAACTTAACAACAAAAATTTGCTCTCTTTCCTCCCTCTTGCCTTGAGTTCGGCCTAAACCAACACCCACCATCTCACCATCATTCAAGTTTGTTCTAGCTATTCCACATACATCCCAAGGTGCAAGGAGACATACGAGGAGACCCGGTGCTTACGGAAACTCAAGAACCTCTCTACATTGCTTTTATCCACCTTGTTTACGCTTTGTTTCTTCCCTAGCCTCGAGCTAGTAGTAAGTGCTTCTAAACACCCTCTTGTTATTGTTTAAAGTGGTTAATAAGAGATTTAACGGATAAAACTCAAGAACACACAAGAACAAAACATAAAGTCTTGAAAGAAAGATAAACTAGTTGGTTAAAGAGAAACTAATGGTGTAAATCTTGTGAATCTTGACTAGTTTTGATTATTTTATGTGTTAGTTGCTAGTAGTGGAACGGATCGTCATCTAACCACGCTAGATAATGTTCATGGAACATGAACTAGTAGTATGTTAAGTATGAAAGCTATAAGATGATGAACTCTTCCACTCACAAAACATGAACTTGCGTAAAAGTGATTTTTCTTGTAAAATAAGGTTCTAAACTAGTAGATCTAGAGATCTACAAGTGGTTCTTCCGAAGAACCAAGTGAAAGATACAAGTCTTGTTTAAAACCCGGATCTTACATAAACTACAAGCATTTTAGTGAAAAAGCAAGTGTGTAAACACTTGTGAAACAAAAAGATTTAACAAAGAAATATCTTTGTAAATTTTCACTAGAAGTTGTAAAATTACAAGTTCTTTAAAAATAAAGTTTTCAAGAAACTAATTTTATTTTTAAAGGTGACAAGATCCACTAAATATGTTAAAAGGTTGCTACATATTTTTACAAAACTTACAAGTTCATGAGTTTGCGATTTATACTTATTTTGATAAGTTTGATACTTAAATTGTTGTATGTTGATGATTGGTAAATTGATTGATTGAATTTTGAAAAGGAAATGATACGCTAGTAAGCGTGGCCACCTCCAGTTACAGAGGAAACTCTGGCGAAATTTTTCTAGAAATATAACACTTAGAAATATTTTTGTGACAAGTGTTTATAAATATATTTTTAACTTGTTCTTCCAAATAAACTTCGCCAAGATCTTTATTACAAAATAACCAAGTGTCGGAGGTGGATTTTCGTAAATAAAACTTGTTAAATATATATTTAGAATATATATTTCATAGTAAAACGCTGTGTGACTTTATGATTATTTTGTGAACTAGAGATATATTATTTTTAGAGTAAAAATAATATAACTTGTATACACTGAGAAGTATCGACTCCAAAATAATACCAACGCCCTCACAAATAAATATTTAAGTTACACCGGTACTCTTATTACCACACGAACTTAAAAATGTAACTTATGTATTTTCGGAAAAATACTCTTAAATGCGTATTTTAATAAAAGTATTATTTTGGAAATAGTATGGAATAAAATATAATGTTTTTGGGAAAAATATGTATATTTTGAAGATAGAATATTTTTGACAAGTAAATTAAAATATATTTTAAGTGGGACTTAAAAATATATTTTTAGAATTATAAAAACGCACATGTATTAAAACCCCCATCCTTGGGAAGGAATATAATTGTAAATAATTAAGAAGTGTAAATACGAAATAGTTGCCTAACTATTTCCCAAACATGTTAAACCTTAAGCCAAGGCACGGCCGTCTGTCTAATAGAAGTTAGTACATGTAGGTCGTCACGCAGCAGGTTATTTTGGGACGGACTATTTCGAGACGCACTTCTGTGAGTTCATGTCCCCCTTTTCTCTTAACTGTTTTCAGTTTTTATACTTCGGGGGTGAAATACATGTTACAATAATTACGGATACTTTTATACATGGTATGGTTAGCTTAAGGAGGGTTACTACTTAGATCATGTGAGTGAGTAGGCTGAAACTAGAGGCCATTAATCCTCATTGTAGGACCGAGGGTCAGTAGCGGTAGATCTATCTGGGTGTAGCGAGCCCAACTCCAGGCCCAACAGAACGGACCTCGGGTGACTTTGAGCCCGACGTAAAAATCTGCTAGGTTTGAGTCTTCCTACGGCACTTCACACATATAATTGGCTTTGCAACCCAATGGTGATCTCTTTTTCCTTAATTGCTACATACCAGGGATTTTTCATACATACAAATGTATTACAAAGGTTTTACATACTCACTTTTACATGAACTCGCTCAACTTTATGTTTATTTTTCAACTTACATGTATTTCAGGAAATTAATGGATCTGGCCAAGTATGCAAGGGTATTAAGCTGCGTAGGAGTAACGATGTCATCCAAGTTTAAGGGTTGTGACTTTTGCCTGGACGAGTCATAAGTCCTAAACTGTGTCTATTTCATGTCTTGTGGTTGTGTCTTATGAACAAGGTTTTTATTATGTTGTGTTGTAAACTCGTTGCATGTGTTAACTCTAAAACAATGTTGTCGTATTTTACTTTTAAAACTTGAAGTAATGGATGATCATCATGGTTTTACTTTCATATAGCTTTGTTGTGATTAAGCTATGGTATTAAGAAGTCACACCAAATAAACCCACGCTTCCGCAAAGCCAGGGTGTGACAGCTTGGTATCAGAGCTTTGATCATAGCGAACTAGGATTCCTTCTCGAGTCTAGACTATGATCACTAGGGCTCTCACGAAAACATTTTTACATTGCATACACTAAACGTCCAGATCTAGGGCACAAACATTTTTAACAAAAAGGGCACAGTACACTTTTCAAAGATTTATAATTCAGTCTGAGAGGCTGAGAAGTTAGTCTAGTGGGACTAGGAAGTTCAGTCTGAGAGGCTGAGAAGTTAGTCTAGTGGGACTAGGAAGTTCAGTCTGAGAGGCTGAGAAGTTAGTCTAGTGGGACTAGGAGAATTACTTGATTACTTATTGGTGACTAACATGCTTATTTGATTATATGATTGATTGCTTGTGCATATGTGTGTTTGTGTTACAGACATCATGCCTTCTTCATCAGACACTGGAGTTTCTGACACTCTGGACCCTATGGCGATAGTATCAGATGACATAGTTTCATCGGAGCACGAGGTTCACACTTCCGATACTACCAGCACAGACGATGATGACTTCGATCCCTTTGCGCTACCTGACGTCGTAGCCGAGCCTGCTGATGGCCATCTCGCTGAGGATTTACCACTCGCGGTGATCCCTGATCCTATACCGCTTGCTGTTTATCCGGTGATAGATATGCCACTTGCTGATGTTTCTGACGAGGACGTCGATTTATTTGAGGAGGACCCACTTGAGGATGACCTTGAGGGTGAGGCCCTTATTGCTGCTGATGATATCCTACTCGTTACTGACGCTCCTGCAGAGGAGGCTCCTGTTCATTCACCTGTCCCAGACACATTTGAGTCTGTGGCGTCCGCATCTTTGCACACACAGGGAGTGCAGCACCACTCACACGACACCGACCCTGACATGGCGTCATCAGTTGCACCTGCACACAGCGTTGAGTTTGATCACGATGTTGATGATGATCCTGTTTTTCCACCTGGTTTTGATCCTGACCAGGATATTGAGTTCATTCACTTAGACCAACCCCTAGAGGATCCTGTAGCCCCTGTCGATCCTTTGTTTGCTGATCCAGCTGATTTTGATATGGAGTTTGTTGATCCAGAGCCTACTGTGGTCCCTGAGCCAGTCGTTGCTCCTGACCCTGCATTTAAGCATGACCCTGTTCATCCCGATGCACCTGTTGTTGCTCCTTTCGTTGATGACATACCTGTTGACGATCATCCCGTTGTTGCTCCACCGTTAGTGGATGATCATATTGCTGACGTTCCTATTGACGCTCCACTTTTGTTAGAGGATCCTGTTGTTGCACCACTTCCTGATCCTATGCCAGTGATGTTCGACCATGCACCTTTTGCGACCCATATTGATCCACGATACGCTCACACCCACAATGGGTGGATAGATGATGATGATGATTACCCACCTTTCGTGTTCCCTGTTACACCCCCTGTAGCCCCCGTTTCAGCCCCTGTTTCAGCCCCCATTGATGTCTCTTTGCTTCCCACACATACCACGGATGCTCGTCGCACCGACTTACCTATCACGTTTCTTCAGGACATACCTCTACCACGTCCTGGGGAGGGTTCATCTCGTCAGCCGTTTGGTCATACACCTTTCATGGCAGGAGGCAGCCAGTTCATGCCCCAGAGTTCTCATCCTACTGTTATTCCCACTGTTTCACCATTTACTGTACCATCCTTCGCTCCATCTAGTGAGCCATTCCTCTGGACTACGCCCCCCATTATGCCACTGTCTGATCCTTACCACCCATACTATGTTGGGTCTTCTACCGAGGACATCCTCGTTTCTTTGATGGTACAGCAGGACGCTTTGACGCGTCGTATCCAGGCTTTGGAGTCAGCCCCACACCCACCTTGTCATTATCAATCACCATTTGCAGCACCACATCCTCCACGTCCACTTTCACCTGATTCTGCCGCTCGCTTTTGGACTCCTGAGCAGCAGATAGCATACTTATTGTGCGCTCATCGCGCTATGGAGGAGGACTGGTTACACATGCGACGTTTACTCTTTTCTCGTTTTCCCCCTCCTCCGCCGCCATCAGCATTGCCTTTTTGATTCGACGCAGGTAGACTTTTGGTGAGACGACCGCGATTGTGCAGATTACACAGCTTTTGGAGATAGCATTTTGATGATTGTGACTTTTGATGATTGTATATTTGTTGCTGTTGTCACTGACTAGATAGTTTGGACTAGGGCGATGTGGCCCTTAGTCACTGATGATGTATGATACAGTTATGAACTTGTAAACCTTACATTGTGGTCTTGATTTATGACATCGCAATCGCAGTATTCTCATTATATGTGATGTTGGATTAATTGTTTATGTTCTATAACATGAGATGTTATGTGCTTGAATTATTTATAACATGAGATGTTATTGTTGTTACCTACGTATAATTTACTTATTATGACCTGACCAACGTGCAACATCTTTTAGAAGATGCCTCCAAGACGCGAGACGCGTATGCCTGCCAACGAGGCAGAGCTCCAAGGAATCATTGCTGCCGCCATAGCGCAGTATGCAGCCTCACAAGGAGGAACTAGCGGGAGCAATTCGAACAATAACGGCAATAACAATCCACCACATGGTAATGTTAAGTCATTTGGAACATATCACAATACATTTGGATATTTATAGCACGTCCGCTAATACCATTTGTATATTCTAACGTATGTGCAGGGTGCACTTACAAGCAGTTCCTAGACTGCAAGCCTGTGAATTTCGACGGCACCGGAGGTGCTGTTGCGTTCGTGAGATGGGCTGAGAAAACAGACTCTGTCTTAAGAATGAGAAAATGCGCTCCAGATCAACAAGTAACTTACATCTCAGGGATGTTTCTGGATGGAGCCCTATCATGGTGGAACCTACAAGTGTAGACTTTAGGAGAAGCCGCTGCTTACGTGTTGACATGGGCTGAGTTAAAAGAGTTAATGCAAAGGAAGTATTGCTCGTGTGCTGAGATACACAGGTTAGAGACTGAGTTCTGGCATTTAAGGATGGATGGTCCCAAGATTTCGGAGTATGTTCAGAGATTCCATGATTTATCTCACGTAGTACCGTACATGGTCACACCAGAGTTTAAGCGGATTGAGAGGTTCATCTGGGGATTGGCTCCCCAGATAATGAGTATGGTTACCGCATCCAAGCCTGCCACGATCACGGAAGCGATCGATCTTAGTGTAGCGCTTACTGAGGAGGCCATTAGATTGAACAAATTCTCCATCTCTGAACCAAAGAAGAAAGAGACTCACGTAGAGTCATCTGGCGAGAATAAAAGAAAGTTTTCAAACTTCAAACAAGGAACCCGTCATGCGATCAAGAAGGGCGAATCTAGCACACCGGTCCAAGCTGCAACCGGTGTTGAGAAGAAAGGGAAGGGTTATATGGGTACACATCCCAAGTGTAACACCTGTCAGTGTCATCATTCTGGCAGGTGTGGGCCAAAAATATGTGAAGCTTGTGGGAAAGTTGGCCACTTGAAGGATACTTGCTTGGCTAGTACTGGTCGGGGTGGCCAAGGAGGTTTTGGTAATGGAAACAACAACCGTGGTGGTAATGGGAACCGCCCACAAGGAAACAACGGAGGGAATGGGAACCGAGGGAACAATGCAAATCAGGCGGGTAGTGTCAATCAAAATCAAAACAACCCTCAAGCTGAGAATGGAGGTGGTAATGGGCAAAAGCTTGGTTGTTTCAACTGTGGTGACATTGGACATTTTAAGAGGGATTGCCCAGGATTGAACCAAGCCCGTGGAAGAGTGTTTAATATCGGCGCAAGGGAAGCACGCCAAGATCCAAACGTTGTCACCGGTACGTTTCCTATAAACCAACGTTTTGCATCTGTTCTTTTCGATACTGGTGCCGATTATAGTTTCATATCATTAGAATTTAAGAATATACTTGGGTTGACCCCTAGTAAATTAGACGTTCCGTACTCGATCGAATTAGCAAATGGGAAACTAGTCGAAACGGGAGAAGTTATAAGAGGATGCGTGATAGAATTGGGAGGACACAAATTTACACTAGACCTGCTACCTGTCGAGTTGGGAAGCTTTGATGTGGTAGTGGGAATGGATTGGTTGTCCAGCAACAAGGCCGAGATTGTTTTCCATGAGAAGACCATCCGTATCCCTGTGACGGATGAAGAAACAATCGTAGTGCACGGAGAGAAGCATGATACGCCGCTGAGAATCATTAGCTGCCTGAAAGCTAGGAAATGTTTGCGGAAGGGATGTGTTGCATTTTTCGCACACATCATAGATAAGGAAGCTGCTGAACCGAAGATCGAAGACATTCCAGTCGTCAAGGAATATCCGGAAGTCTTTCTAGAAGACTTGCCAGGATTACCGCCTCAAAAGCAAGTCGAGTTCCGTATTGACTTTGTTCCAGGCGCCGCGCCTGTAGCCAAGGCACCCTACAGACTTGCGCCTTCGGAGATGCAGGAGTTGTCGACACAACTCCAGGAGCTTTTGGACAAAGGATTCATCAGACCAAGCTTCTCACCTTGGGGAGCTCCGGTTCTGTTTGTTAAAAAGAAGGACGGAAGTTTCCGTATGTACAAAGACTACCGTGAGCTTAATAAGTTGACTATCAAGAACAGATATCCCTTGCCGAGAATCGATGATCTATTTGACCAGTTGCAAGGCTCAAGCTTTTATTCGAAGATCGATTTGCGATCAGGATACCATCAACTTAGGATACAAGAGGAAAGTATCCCGAAGACGGCCTTTAGGACTCGTTATGGACATTACGAGTTCCTAGTTATGCCGTTTGGGTTGACGAACGCACCTGCAATTTTCATGGACCTGATGAACCGAGTCTGCAAGCCGTACTTGGACAAGTTTGTGATCGTATTTATTGATGACATTCTAATTTACTCGAAGACGAAGGACGAGCACGAACAGCACTTAAGAGTTATTCTAGAGCTACTTAAGAAGGAGAAGTTGTAAGCTAAGTTCTCAAAGTGTGAGTTCTGGCTACGTGAAGTCCAATTTCTTGGACACGTGGTAAATGAAAATGGAATCCATGTTGATCCTATAAAGATCGAGGCGATCAAGAGTTGGGAGACTCCAAAGACGCCAACCGAGATTCGACAGTTCTTGGGTTTGGCTGGTTATTATCGAAGATTCATTGAGGATTTCTCCAAAATCGCTCAACCTCTGACCGCACTCACGCAGAAGGACAAGAAGTTTGACTGGGGAGTCAAGCAAGAAGAAGCGTTTCAATTGTTAAAGAACAAGCTTTGTGACGCACCGATTTTATCGCTACCCGAAGGAACGGATGACTTCGTGGTGTATTGTGACGCCTCGCGTCAAGGGTTGGGTTGCGTGCTGATGCAACGCCAGAAGGTTATAGCTTATGCGTCGCACCAATTGAAGGTACATGAGAAAAATTATACCACGCACAATTTGGAGTTAGGCGCGGTGGTATTTGCGTTGAAAATCTGGCGACACTATTTGTATGGTACGAGATGTACAATTTTCACTGATCATAAGAGCCTGCAACACATATTCGACCAGAAGGAGCTAAATATGAGACAGAGACGCTGGGTAGAGCTGTTGAATGATTATGACTGCGAGTTCAAGTATCATCCAGGGAAGGAGAATGTGGTCGCTGATGCCCTGAGTCGAAAAGAAAGGATTAAGCCCATAACGGTTAGGGCTTTGGAGATGATTGTCCAGACGTATCTATCTCTACGCATTCGTGCCGCGCAGAGAGAAGCTTTGAAAGAAAGGAACATTGAAGAAGAATATCTCCGTGGGATGGAGAAGCTATTAGAACCAAACGAGGAAGGAACGTTATGTTTCATGAAACGGATTTGGGTTCCTCTGTTTGGTGGTTTAAGAAAGGTTATTTTTTATGAAGCTCACAAATCACGGTACTCTATCCATCCAGGAGCGGATAAGATGTACCAAGATCTTAAGGATTATTATTGGTGGCCTAGGATGAAAGGCGATGTTGCTGTTTATGTTAGCAAGTGTTTAACGTGCGCCAAGGTGAAAGCTGAATACCAGAAGCCTTCAGGACTTCTGCAGCAACCTGAGATTCCCAAGTGGAAATGGGAACAGATTTCAATGGACTTCATAACTAAGTTGCCAAAGACGCCCAGAGGTCATGACACTATTTGGGTAATAGTTGTCCGTCTGACCAAGTCCGCACACTTCTTGCCGATCAAAGAGAAGGATAACACGAGTAAACTTGCGAAAATATACATGCGAGAGATTGTTGCACGTCATGGAGTGCCTCTCTCGATCATCTCGGATAGAGATGGACGCTTCATATCAAGGATTTGGCAATCTTTCCAAGAAGCTTTTGGCTCACAGTTGAATCTGAGTACAGCGTTTCACCCACAAACTGATGGCCAAAGTGAGAGAACTATTCAGACATTGGAGGATATGCTGAGAGCATGTGTAATGGACTTAGGTGGTAGTTGGGATAATCATTTACCGTTGTTCGAGTTTTCATACAACAACAGCTACCACACAAGTATTGGAGTCGTGCCATTTGAAGCGCTTTACGTACGCAAATGTCGATCCCCCTTATGCTGGGCTGATGTGGGTGATAGGCAGCTTGTCGGTCCTGAAATAGTCCAAGAGACAACCGACAAGATTGCCTAAATTCGAAAGCGCATCGAGGCGACTCGCGACAGACAGAAGGCCAATGCAGATCCAAAGAGGAAGCCTTTGGAATTTCAAGTTGGAGATATGGTTTTATTAAAAGTTTCACCATGGAAGGGTGTGGCACGCTTTGGAAAGCGTGGGAAGTTGAATCCGCGTTACATTGGCCCTTTCAGAATCCTGCAAAGGATTGGGCTTGTAGCCTACAAATTGGACCTACCTGCTGAACTCAATGGTGTTCACGATACGTTCCATGTATCAAATCTGAGGAAGAGTCCAACACAAGAAACGGTGATCATTCCTGCTGACGAAGTTCATATCGACGACACGCTCCACTTTACCGAAGAACCCGTCGGGGTTACGGATTGGAAAGTTAACAAAACACGCAGGAGTAGTGTCAAGCTCGTCAAAGTACGATGGAATGCAAGACATGGGCCTGAATTCACGTGGGAACGTGAGGACCGTATGAAGGAGAAATACCCCCATTTATTTCCTAAGACCCCTGCAACTAGAAGCAGAGCCTAAAATTTCGGGACGAAATTTATTTAACGGGGGAAGAATGTGACAACCCTCACTAAACCAGGTATCCGTACAAATTAATTAATACTTAATTAATGCTTAATTACTGTGCTTGCTTACAACTGTGGTTAAACTGCTTCTTGTTTTCATATAAATACATACTCATGCATCACATTTTATACTGTCACTCTATTATTTACACACAAACATCAGTGACAACCTTGATGCACAAAAGCACAGTGAGCACACTATACGGATAACCCAGTAAATATGCTGACATAGCCAGCACTAGACAGACACTGTCTCTGAGGCCAGTATGAGCCGGGAATAGATTACTACACTAGCAGGGAGTGTAGGGAGGTGAGGATTATAAAACTGCGTCACTAGGTGATAGTTATAGTGACCGGATGTGCCTAAAACATGCCATAACTACAAAATTCTGCACTTATTGCAAAAATTCTGCATTTAACTTAACTAGTAAAATGCAAAAACATGGGAAAATAATACTAGACACTTTCCAAAGTGTCGGGGATTTAATGTGTCACTAAAAATAATATTGACGGCACTTTAACGGATCAGTATCCAACTGAACAACCGGACTTTACCCGGAACATAAAAATATTGTCAATGACATTGTTTACACTTTTCGGAGCTAGTTAGGGTCCCCGAACACCCGTTATATTACATAACACACTAATAACCTATTTAAATCTCTAACTAAACTAACTAGACACTTAACTATCCATTTCAAATCTAACCATAACCCCCCCCCCCCTAACCGATCGGTTCCCCCATGGGGACACACACCACCCATTTTTTTTATTATTTTATTAATCTATGTCTAATATCTAGATTACACATTGCACATTGGTTATTAGTAAAATATGGTCTATAAGTATGTTTGAGAGATAAGCACATCATTCACTTTAAACTTAACAACAAAAATTTGCTATCTTTCCTCCCTCTTGCCTTGAGTTCGGCCGAAACGAACACCCACCATCTCACCATCATTCAAGTTTGTTCTAGCTATTCCACATACATCCCAAGGTGCAAGGAGACATACGAGGAGACCCGGTGCTTACGGAAACTCAAGAACCTCTCTACATTGCTTTTATCCACCTTGTTTACGCTTTGTTTCTTCCCTAGCCTCGAGCTAGTAGTAAGTGCTTCTAAACACCCTCTAGTTCTTGTTTAAAGTGTTTAATAAGAGATTTAATGGATAAAACTCAAGAACACACAACAACAAAACATAAAGTCTTGAAAGAAAGATAAACTAGTTGGTTAAAGAGAAACTAATGGTGTAAATCTTGTGAATCTTGACTAGTTGTGATTATTTTATGTGTTAGTTGCTAGTAGTGGAACGGATCGTCATCTAACCACGCTAGATCATGTTCATGGAACATGAACTAGTAGTATGTTAAGTATGAAAGCTATAAGATGATGAACTCTTCCACTCACAAAACATGAACTTGCGTAAAAGTGATTTTTCTTGTAAAATAAGGTTCTAAACTAGTAGATCTAGAGATCTACAAGTGGTTCTTCCGAAGAACCAAGTGAAAGATACAAGTCTTGTTTAAAACCCGGATCTTACAAAAACTACAAGCATTTTAGTGAAAAAGCAAGTGTGTAAACACTTGTGCAACAAAAAGATTTAACAAAGAAATATCTTTGTAAATTTTCACTAGAAGTTGTAAAATTACAAGTTCTTTAAAAATAAAGCTTTCAAGAAACTAATTTTATTTTTAAAGGTGACAAGATCCACTAAATATGTTAAAAGGTTGCTGCATATTTTTACAAAACTTACAAGTTCATGAGTTTGCGATTTATACTTATTTTGATAAGTTTGATACTTAAATTGTTGTATGTTGATGATTGGTAAATTGATTGATTGAATTTTGAAAAGAAAATGATACGCTAGTAATCGTGGCCACCTCCAGTTACAGAGGAAACTCTGACGAAATTTTTCCAGAAATATAACACTTAGAAATATTTTTGTGACAAGTGTTTATAAATATATTTTTAACTTGTTCTTCCAAATAAACTTCGCCAAGATCTTTATTACAAAATAACCAAGTGTCGGAGGTGGATTTTCGTAAATAAAACTTGTTAAATATATATTTAGAATATATATTTCATAGTAAAACGCTGTGTGACTTTATGATTATTTTGTGAACTAGAGATATATTATTTTTAGAGTAAAAATAATATAACTTGTATACACTGAGAAGTATCGACTCCAAAATAATACCAACGCCCTCACAAATAAATATTTAAGTTACACCGGTTCTATTATTACCACACGAACTTAAAAATGTAACTTATGTATTTTCGGAAAAATACTCTTAAATGCTTATTTTAATAAAAGTATTATTTTGGAAATAGTATGGAATAAAATATAATGTTTTTGGGAAAAATATGTATATTTTGAAGACAGAATATTTTTGACAAGTAAATTAAAATATATTTTAAGTGGGACTTAAAAATATAATTTTAGAATTATAAAAACGCACATGTATTAAAACCCCCATCCTTGGGAAGTAATATAATTGTAAATAATTAAGAAGTGTAAATACGAAATAGTTGCCTAACTATTTCCGAAAAACGTTAAACCTTAAGCCAAGGCACGGCCGTCTGTCTAATAGAAGTTAGTACATGTAGGTCGTCACGCAGCAGGTTATTTTGGGACGGACTATTTCGAGACGCACTTCTGTGAGTTCATGTCCCCCTTTTCTCTTAACTGTTTTCAGTTTTTATACTTCGGGGGTGAAATACATGTTACAGTAATTACGGATACTTTTATACATGGTGTGGTTAGCTTAAGGAGGGTTACTACTTAGATCATGTGAGTGAGTAGGCTGAAACTAGAGGCCATTAATCCTCATTGTAGGACCGAGGGTCAGTAGCGGTAGATCTATCTGGGTGTAGCGAGCCCAACTCCAGGCCCAACAGAACGGACCTCGGGGTGACTTTGAGCCCGACGCAAAAATCTGCTAGGTTTGAGTCTTCCTACGGCACTTCACACATATCATTGGCTTTGCAACCCAATGGTGATCTCTTTTTCCTTAATTGCTACATACCAGGGATTTTTCATACATACAAATGTATTACAAAGGTTTTACATACTAACTTTTACATGAACTCGCTCAACTTTATATTGATTTTTCAACTTACATGTATTTCAGGAAATTAATGGATCTGGCCAAGTATGCAAGGGTATTAAGCTGCGTAGGAGTAACGATGTCATCCAAGTTTAAGGGTTGTGACTTTTGCCTGGACGAGTCACAAGTCCTAAACTGTGTCTATTTCATGTCTTGTGGTTGTGTCTTATGAACAAGGTTTTTATTATGTTGTGTCGTAAACTCGTTGCATGTGTCAACTCTAAAACAATGTTGTCGTATTTTACTTTTAAAACTTGAAGTAATGGATGATCATCATGGTTTTACCTTCATATAGCTTTGTTGTGATTAAGCTATGGTATTAAGAAGTCACACCAAATAAACCCACGCTTCCGCAAAGCCAGGGTGTGACAGCTTGGTATCAGAGCTTTGATCATAGCGAACTAGGATTCCTTCTCGAGTCTAGACTATGATCACTAGGGCTCTCACGAAAACATTTTTACATTGCATACACTAAACGTCCAGATCTAGGGCATAAACATTTTTAACAAAAAGGGCACATTACACTTATCAAAGATTTATAATTCAGTCTGAGAGGCTGAGAAGTTAGTCTAGTGGCACAAACCAGTCCTTCTCACTCACCTGTTAATGAGAATATACTCCAACAAGTGACTGGGTCTGGTATTTCAAACATTGCTAACCCACCAACAACACCAGAGGAGGTTACACCCCTTGAGTGTGACAACTGTGCTCTGTAATCGATGAACAATGTAAAACAATGCTAATTATCAATAAAACAATGTGTTTTGGTGTTATTATATGTGTATTTGTGTTTGATGATTTTACGATTTGATTCGATTCCTATTTCAAGCTTTAAATCGCTTTCTGGAAAGTTATACGCAAACTGGTGCGTAAACGCAGTCAGTTTGACGCGACAAACACTCCAGAATAGTAACATAGGCTTAACATACCTTAAATAACCTTTACATAACTTAGAAATAAGTTTTGGAGTTTTGAAAACAAGTCTATTCGATCGTAGGGACTATTTGCGTCAAACCGCAAAAATCTGCCATTTTGTATAGTATCGAACAGTATGGAACTTGATCATAAGCTAAACATACCATAAATAACCTAAACATAGCTTAGGAATATGCTTTGAGTGGTTCGGTGTGCGAAAATATGCATATTTGATCTTACAGGGACTAAAAGTGTCAAAAACGACGTAAGTTTGCATTTTCGCGCATATCTTACGTTCTGACCACATCTGGACATCCAGAATTTTTGTAGACACTAAAATATTTTTATTTTAGTGAATGGCATGTAAAAATACCATTCATCGCATAATTTGGATCGTTTTCGCGTCCGTTCGAGTTTCATCGTAATTTGACGAATAACGTGACGGTACGACCAAACGAGCCGATATCCGAGAGTTTTCCGAGCATATTTTGAGTCCTCTATACTTTGACCACCTTGAAAATGTCTTAACAGGTGTTAAAAGTGCTAGAAATGAGCTCATACACATGCATGGACCAAAGCTGTCAAAACTGAAAGTTGTGCTGATCTGATGAGTTCACACGGGCCGCGTAAGCCCCTCCCTACTCTTACGCGCCCCGCCTAAAAGTGCCAATGACCAGAAATCAATTTTCAGCAACTGTTTGATAGTTTAGGGGTTGTTATTGCAAGTTCTTGGTGTGTTAACCAAGTTAACACCTCTCCAAGGCTTCTAATATGCTCTTAACACTTGTATGGCTAGGATTTAATGCTTGATGGCCACACAAACACTTGTTTTGATCTTGTGAGTTCATGACAAGTATAAATAGCCTAGCATTTCATTTGTTGCAACTCACACTTGATCTAAATTCTCTAAGTTGAGGTTTTATAACTTCATACCTGAGAATTATAAGATCAAGTTCTAGCAAGGACCCTTTTTAAGCTTCCTTCATTCTTTTATTGCTTTCCTAGCTTAAAAGTCAAACAGTGTTTGACTTTCAGCTTTGACCAGTCAATGGTCAACACAAAGTTCGTTTGAACTTTGTAACGTGATTGTAATCACGATGGTTATAATCCTTAGCGATTGTACCTACTGATTACCACGTTAACTAGGTGTAGTGACGAGTCAAAGTTTCGGTCAAAATGCGTTTTAGCACACATTTTGCAACGGAACTACTTTAAGGTATCAAAACACTTTGTTTTGATACCAAATCAGTTTTCTAAGTTAGTTAAACATGTTTTGACATGTTTAACTCGTCACTATTAGTTTAGTGCTTGTTTAGGGTCGTAAGTTAAGCGGTCTAAACAACCGCTTAGACTTTCGAACTCGACCCGTTTGGTCGATCATTAGGATCCGACCAAGCATGTTTAGTGACCATAGTTGCATAGGGAATAACTTTTCGAGGTTATACCTTATGGCCACCTAGTTTAAGTAGTTGTATGATAGGTAGTTTATATACCTTAGGTAAATGACCAAAATGCCCTTTTCATGCATAATTGGATTTTAAGCATATGTAACCTAAAAATTTGTCACTTAACTGATTATGCAACATAATTAAACATGTTTAGGCATGTAATACTTGTCATAGGACTAGTTAGACGTCTAGAATGCACGTTTGTGCGAATGACGCGTTAAAGTAGCGTAAGCTACCTTAATGGGTCGTAACGTGTCGAAAGCACTTAAGTTAGGTTCCGACTTAGAATGTAGGCTTTGTTAAACCACATCACATGAGTTCCAACACTCATTTGGTTTACAAGACCTCATTCTATCCGATCTTCCGATTTTGGTGTCGATTTATTTACTAGTGATCCGATTACTAGGTACTACTTGAATTTCCTTGGTTTGCCTGAGCTTCACTAAGTTCTTTAGATCAAGGATACCCTTCAATTCAATGTGAGTACATAGTTCCCCTATTTTACTGTTTTTGATTGTTTTGGGGTGATTCATATGTATTAAAACGATTTTGTCATTTTAACGATGGTTTCAAAAACGATTAAGATGGTTTATATTAAACTAATAACGATTTCGATAATGTGAACGAACTTGTTGGTTGTAATTACATAACGAATGACATTCATAAGCTTTGGCCGAGCCGACTAGTATTAGGTTATGGTACCATAGGATCTGACAAATCCCGTTATCAGACTACACCCTTGGTTATGAGTGGGGGTTATGTAGGTAACGACCGAATCTGATGATTGTTAACTTACCCTTTGGTGGTTTGTTAATACGAGAAATGAGATAGTCGAGTCATGAAGGTTTGAATGTTATTAGCGAGAGGACCAAAAGTAGTTTCACAATTAAAACGAATACGATTTGGAGACGAGTTAAACGATTTGAAACGACTTAAACGAGATAAACGATTGGTTTTGGGTAATGATTAGATAATGGGATGGGTGTAGCATGATAAAAGCATGGTAGATACGCCGCTGGTACATCTTATATATAAGTGCTTTTATCATATTACATTTTATGTCATTATTTAGTTGACTTGGGAAACGATCTTGAAACGATGTCACACAACGAGGTTTTCAAAATGATATAAACCATACGAATTTCATTAACGAGTTTTTACGAGATATTTTACGAATTGGTTGATTAAAACAAATTTTTTTTTTTTTGGGTTAAGAATCATGGCTACGAGTTTTTATAAATTATAACCATCTTGATTTGAGTTGGTCAAATTATGTTGCAATACACTTTTCAAAACGAGGTTTGTACTTTTGACTCTTGTAGTCTAATAAGGTACTGCAACATATAAACGAGCCATGAATCCGATACTCTTATAAAACCTATGTGCTTGCCAGCATTTCTTTGCTGACTTTGTTTTTACATATGTTTCAAGTGGTGTTGCATGATGTTGGTTGCTAGGATGCATGTTTGTATAGGATCTGGACAAGGCCTTAGTGACTCAATAACAATAATAGACGATGTTTAATTTGTTTGTTTGGTTAAAGACAATGTAATTTACTAAATGAATCAATAAAAAGAAACTTTTAATTACCATGGTTGTGAAACAATAATTCTGTTGCAACACTCCCCGATGTTTCCGCCGCGGTTCCGTTGTTTTAACGTGGTCGGGGTGTGACAGAAGAGTTGGTAATAGAGCCAATGGTTATAGGGAATTAGGTTATTAGTAATGCTTTGACCTAGACTATAACTTTCTAGGACCCCAAAGCAAGTGTTCTTGCGTTTAGATTTTAAAACAATACCGTCACCTATCCTTAGGTGATAACCACAACAAGAACATAATAACAAATCCGCTTCGACAATTAATCATCTATCCTTGGATGATTGATTACTAAGTTTTGAACCCTCTTAGTTTTCGAAATCTCATTAAAGTTTGGGTCTAAATAATGTGAACACGTGCAAATTGGAAGAGTGAATGCATGTACCCTGAGTTTTCTGTCTAAGGCTAAAGTGTCCATACAAATCCGCAATATCAGACAAGTCACTCTTACCTGGGAACTCTTGGGGTGAGTGTTCACCTATAGGTGAGCATGTCTTCGGTGATACATTATTATGACCTATTAAATTTGATTAGTCACTGCGTGTCGTTTGTTTGTTCGAGGTAACAAACGAATGATCGCCTTCTTTGTGTTTTGTCGATGTTTTCAATACCTCTTTTGTTTTTCCCAATTTGTCGATCTCACTCGATTCCCCTGTTTCCTTGTGAGACAATGCCTCCTCGACGTGGTGCTCAACCTTTTACTGCTGAAGAAGTCGTAGGCCTTGATGCTCAGCAAATGGCTGCAGTACTTCCTGGCGTAGTAACCCAGATCCATGAGTTATATAACAACAATAACAACAATAATGCACAATGTAGTTTCAAGAATTTCAATTCGGATAAACCATTGAAATTTTCTGGGTCTCAAGGAGCAACCGCGCTCCTGCAATGGTTCGAAAGTCTGGAAAGAACATTCAGACATGTGCAATGTCCGAATGAGCGTAAGGTTGAGTTTGCATCTAGTGTGTTCGAGAAGTGTGCTCTTACATGGTGGAACAGAGTGATGCGTGATAGGGGTGCCGATGTAGCGATGGCACACACTTGGGTAGAGATTTGAGCTCTCATGATGAGAGAGTTATGTCCCCCTCACGAAATTCGAGCTTTAGAACGAGAATTCGATGATTTGAAACAAGATGGAGGAGAACACCGTGCTTATACGGATCGATAGAGAGGTATATCGATGGGTTACCCGATTCTGTGCAAGATATTGTGACTGGCAGTAATCCTACCACTGTCCGTCAAGCAATTGAATTGGCTGCTACTCTGACCGAGTCTCAGGTCAGAAAGGGTAAATTGACCCGAAAGGGTGACAAAAAGAAATCAGCCGATTCTGCACAAGACAAGGGTAAGGGTAAGAAGCAGGGTGAGGCTTCAAAAAAGTCAAGGAAGCGCAAGGCTTCCCATAACTTTGTTGTCACCAACCAGAACCATCAGAACCCGCCAGCCCTACCTCCCGTGAATGAGCAATATGCTGGTACCTCACCTCACTGTGCCCGATGCAACGGTCACCATGTTGCCAAGCAAGCCTGTAAAAAGTGCACTACGTGTGGTAGACTTGGGCATTTGGCCAACATTTGTCGTTTGGGCCAAAATCAGGTTGCTCAGGTTCCAGCACAAGTTCAGGGGAATGCTGCGAGATTCCCACCTGGTTCGTGTTTTAATTTCGGAGAAATGGGACATTTCCGCAACAACTGCCCGAGGTTGGTAAATACAAATGCGAATCCGAATGCGATTGCGAATGTAAATCCCGCTCGTGGACAAGCATTCAATCTGAACGCGAATGAGGCGAGGGCGGACAACGAGGTTGTTAACGGTACGTTCCTTGTTAACAATCAACTTGCATCTGTTTTGTCGATTCTGGTGCCGATAGGAATTTTGTTTCATTATCCTTTGAGCCTTTACTAGCGATACCTAGAACTAAATTGAGGAAACCCTTATCTATCGAGGTTTCTACTGGTAAACCACTCATACTCGATTCTGTTCTTCGTGGTTGTCAATTGAACCTCGATAACCATCTTTTTCCTATTGACCTCATGCCGATGCAACTTGGGAGTTTCGACATTATCGTGGGGATGGATTGGTTAACCAAACATCATGCTGAGGTGGTTTGTTTCGATAAGATCATTCGTATTCCTCTTTCGTCTGGAGATGTTCTGGAAGTTCATGGCGAGAAACCATCTGTTGGTTTGAAACTCATGTCGTGTACGAAAGCCCAAAGTTACTTACGAAAAGGATATGTTGCCTTCCTGGCACATGTCACCGAGGAGAAAGGCAAGAACAAGAGTATTCAGGATATTCCGATTGTTCGGGATTATCCAGAGGTGTTTCCTGATGAACTGCCTGGTTTGCCTCCAGTTCGTCAAGTCGAGTTTCATATTGACCTTGTACCCAATGCCAACCCGATTGTGAAAGCACCTTATCGTCCTGCACCTTCTGAGATGCAAGAATTATCGAAACAGCTTCAAGAATTATCTGATAAAGGATTCATCCGACCGAGTTATTCACCTTGGGGTGCTCCTGTCCTCTTTGTGAAAAAGAAAGATGGATCTTTTCGAATGTGTATCGATTATCGTGAGCTTAATAAGCTTACCATCAAGAATCGATATCCCCTACCTCGTGTTGATGATCTCTTTGATCAGCTGCAAGGTGCTACCAGTTTTTCCAAGATCGATCTGCATTCTGGGTATCATCAACTTCGTGTACTCGAAGAAGATATTCCCAAAACTGCTTTCCGCACGAGATATGGGCACTACGAGTTTACTGTCATGCCTTTTGGTTTGACGAATGCTCCAGCCATCTTCATGGACTTAATGAATAGGGTCTGTAAACCTTATTTAGACAAGTTTATCACTGTGTTCATCGACGATATTCTCGTTTATTCAAAGTCTCGAGCCGATCACGAGCAACACCTTCGTTTGACATTGGAACTCCTGAAGAAGGAACAACTTTTTGCTAAATTCTCCAAGTGTGAATTTTGGCTTAAATAAGTTCAGTTTTTGGGACATATTCTCAACGAGCATGGTATTCATGTGGATCCATCCAAAATAGCTTCTATTAAGGATTTGAATACACCTACGACACCCATGGAGATTCGTTCTTTTCTTGGTCTCGCTGGTTATTATCGTCGTTTTATTTCGAACTTCTCGAAGATTGCGGTTCCACTCACTGCTTTGACTCAAAAGAATAAGCCTTTTGAGTGGGGACCCAAACAAGAAAAAGCGTTCCAAATGCTGAAATGGAAGCTATGTGATGCTCCAATCTTATCTCTGCCCGAGGGAAACGATGATTTCGTTTTCTACTGTGATGCGTCTAACTTAGGCCTTGGTTGTGTTCTCATGCAACGAGGTAAAGTTATTGCGTATGCGTCTAGACAATTGGAAGTTCACGAGAAGAACTACACCACTCATGATCTTGAGTTAGGTGCTGTGGTTTTTGCTCTCAAAATCTGGAGACACTACCTCTATGGTACCAAGTGTGTGGTTTTCACAGACCACAAAAGTCTCCAGCACATTCTTAATCAGAAAGAGCTGAACATGAGGCAACGACGCTGGGTTGAACTCTTTAACGACTATAATTGCGAGATTCGCTACCATCCTGGTAAGGCGAATGTCGTAGCCGATGCGCTTAGTCGAAAGGAACGAGTCAAGCTTCATTTTGTTCGAACTCTATCTGATATTCAAACTCATGTTCTTCAAGCTCAACAATTTTGTGTTTCACAACATTTGATGGGTAAGGAATTACCACGTCAACTTGAGCTTAAGCTCGAAGCGAAGGACGATGGTTTACCCTATTTCAAGGATCGTTTGTGGATTCCGAAACAAGACGATCATCGCACTTTAGTGATGGACGAATCTCACAAGTCTCGATATTTTATCCATCCTGGTGCTGATAAAATGTACAAGGATCTTCGTACTCAGTTCTGGTGGCGTGACGAGTCGTAGTTTCGGTCAAAATACGCTTTAGCGCGTATTTTGCAACCAAACTACTTTTGGGTATCAAGACCCTTTGTCTTGATACCAAACTTGTTTTCTAACTTAGTTAAGCATATTTTAACATGCTTAGCTCGTCACTTTTAGTTTTGTGCTTGTCTAGGGTTGTAAAGGTAAGCGATCTAATCAATCGCTTATACTTTCGAACCCGACCCATTTGGTCGATCATTAAGATCCGATCAAACACTTTAGGTGACCATAGTATATAGGGAATAACCTTTCGAGGTTATACCTTATGGTCGCTTCGTTTAAGTAGTTGTATGATAAGTAGTTTGTATGCCTTAGATAAATTACCAAAATGCCCTTTTTACGCCAAAACTCATTTTAAGCCTATGTAACATAATTCTTGATATCTAAACTGATTTAGCAAGAATACTAGACATGTTAAGGCATATTTTACTTATCATAGGGCTAGTTAGGCATTCCGAACGCGTTTTACGCGAACGACGCGTTAAAGTAGCATAAGCTACCTAAACGGGTCGTAATGGGTCGTAAGCACTTAGGTTAGGTTTCATTTTAGTATGTAGGCTTTATTAAACCATATTACATGAGTTCCCATACTCGTTTGGTTTACGAACCCTCATTCTATCTGATCCTCCGATTTAGGTCCGTTTATTAACATAGTTACCTATATTAGGTGCCGTTTGATTCTGTGATCTTCTAGCTTTGCTTGGTGGTTATCCTAGGACTTCTAAGCAATCTCAAGTGAGTACATAGACCCCTCTTTTACTGTTTTTCAAATGTTTTGGGGTGAAACACATGTGCCTACTTGTTACTTTCGTGCTTTCCTGTTTTCACATCATATACTTGCTATGTTCATTAGTACACTAATAGAACATGATTTACATTACATTGTTTTGCTTTGTATGATAACTTAGCATACTTAGTACATTGTTTTACTTTACATTCCTGTTAAGTATGTTGACTGAGCATGCTAGCACATTGATTTACATGACTTTTTCTGCTTTGTATGTTAACTTAGCATACTTAATATATTGTTTTCATATAACATGTTTACATTTGGTATAACATTTGGTTTGTACAAACGGGACTTATATACATTCATTAACATTAGCTACGCCGCTCGGTAGTAAGTAATGGTACCATAGGACTTGACAACTCCCATTCCTAACATCCTAGGTTTGTTTGGGTGTAAGGAATGACTGAATCCAAAAACATTTCTTTTGATAACCTTGACTTAGGGTTATCCGTCTGTCTCAAGGCTTGAATGTATGCGTTAGCTTACCACATAAGTGTTTGTATCAATAAAACATGCATTTACTTTGCAAAACATAACTTTTTGATATATTCAAAATACCTTGTTTTGTACATTTTTACATTTGGTTTATGTGACAAAACTTTACTTACCATACATAACATTTGTTACACATTACTTGAATACATTTGGACTTTTTAACATTTGACATGGTTTATACAAGGACTTTTTGAGAATTGGTTTAAATATGAACTTTATACATTGGTGGTTTGTTTAAGTGGCTTAAGTAATGAGATGGGAGTAGTATGATACAAGCATGGTGGATACGCCGCTGGTAATTCCTATATATAAGTGCTTGTATAATATTACATATCATAGCGTTATTTAAATCATTCAATTTGGGCTTATATATTTTACAAAAGTAACATGTTTTTCACAAGACTTTGGTTTACAAAACAGTTATTTTATACAACTCATTTTACTTGGTTATTCATTTAACCATATATTATTCTTTTATTTATACATATCATCTGATCTTATCGCTTTTCAAAGGATTTACAAAACAAAACAATTTACAAGATTCATGACTAAATTTTATTAAACATTTTCTTAAACCTAAGTCATGAATCCTATTTTTCACAGAACCTATGTATCTCACAGACATTTTTATGCTGACGTACCTATTTTCACATTTGTTTTCAGGAGCTGTTGCTTAGGATGATGATCGTGACATTAGGGCGGACCTGTGCCTTAGAGACTTAAAATGAAGATAGACTTAGCTTAATTTTGTTATGTACTCTTTGGTTCTTGTTTTGAGACAATGTATTACACCTTTGGTTATTGAATAAAATGAAATTTTAATTACCATGGTTGTGGAACAATAATTCTGTTACAACACTCCCCGACGTTTCCGCAACAATTTGATGTTCTACGTGGTCGGGGTGTGACAGAAAAGTTGGTTTCAGAGCCAATGGTTATAGGGAATTAGGTTATTAGTAATGCTTTGACCTAGACTATAACTTTCTAGGACCCCAACACAAGTTATCTTGTGTTTAGATCTTAAAGCATGCACTTCACCTATCCTTAGGTGATAACCACAACGAGAACATCAATTCCGAATCCGCTTTGAAAATTAATCACCTATTCATGGATGATTGATTACTAGGTTTTGAACCCTCTGTTGTAAGGTTTTGAACCTTCAGTTACAAGGTTTTGAACCCCTTTGAATTTTCAAAATCTCGTCAAAGTTTTGTGTTTTGAATAGTGTGAACACGTGCAAACTGGAAGAGTGAATGCCTGTACCCTGGGTTTTCTGTCTAAGGCTAGAGTGTTCGTACAAATCCACATAATCAGACCAGTCACTCTTACCTGGGAACTCTTGGGGTGAGTGTTCACTTATAGGCGAGCATGTCTTCGCGATATATTATTTTTGACCCATTTACTTTGATTAGTCACAATGTGTTGTTTGTTTTCCTTGTTGTAATGAACAAATGACCACCGTCTTTGCTGTTGTCAATTTTTGTATCATCTCATTCTTTTCATCCAACCACCTCACTCGTTTCCTTTCATGTTTCCTCTTTTAGAATTCCTCCTCGACGCGACAATCAGATAACAAATTCCGAATTGGCAGAAATCATCGCGCAGCAAATGGCTGCTGCTTTCCCAAATCTTATTGCTCAACTGAACCAAGCCAACAACAACAATCATGCTCCATGCAATTTCAAGAGTTTCAATTCGGCTAAGCCACTCAAGTTTAGTGGTACTGAAGGAGCAACTGGGCTCCTACAATGGTTCGAGAGCACTGAGAGTACGTTTTGCCAAGTTCAGTGTCCTGATAATCGCAAGGTCGAGTTTGCTTCCAGTGTGTTTCAGAAGAGGGCTCTTACATGGTGGAACGGGGTTATGAGAGACCGCGGTGCTGAGGTTGCTTTAGCATAGAATTGGGCCGAACTTAGGGCCCTTATGATGAAGGAGTTTTGCCCTCGTCGTGAACTGTGAGCTTTGGAAAGGGAATTTGATTATTTGAAGCAAGATAGTGGTGAGCATCGGGCTTACACTGATAGGTATGAAGAATTGAGTCTGCTTTGCCCGACCATGGTTACCCGACTCGACAAGGCTATCGAAATGTACATCGATGGTCTACCTGACTCGGTGCAAGACATCATTACTGGTAGTAACCCTACCACAGTCCGTCCGGCGATCGAGTTAGCAGCGACATTGACTGAGTCGCAGGTTCGGAAGGGAAAGCTGAATAAAAAGGGTGACAAAGGTAAGAAGCAGGCGTCTGACAAAGAGGATGGCAAGAAAGGTAAAAAAAAGAAGGGAAAGGATTCTGGTTCCTCAAAGGGGTCTAGGAAGCGAAAGGCTTCCCAAAACTATGCCGTTACTGCACAGCTCAAGCTACACCAAATCAGCCTGCACAACCACTAGCCAAGAGGCCATATCTTAGCAATGCACCTTTGTGCAACAGGTGTAACGGCCATCACCTACCACATCTCCAATGTCGTCATTGCACTAACTGTGGAAGAAATGGTCATCTTGCCGCTACATGCCGCATTCCTGTCAACCAGAATCAGGCAGTTCAGAACCAAGCCCAACAAGTTACTCAGCCTCTTGCTCAGCAACAAGGTCAAGTTGCACGACCTCATTTTCCTCCTGGTTTGTGCTACAATTGTGGGGATCTGACCCACTACAGAAACCGATGTCCAAGACTAGCTAACGCAAATCCAAATCAGAATCAGAATCAGGCTCAGGCTCGAGGTCGAGTCTTCAACATGAATGCACAAGAGGCGCAAGCAGACGATAATGTGGTCAACGGTACGTTCTTTATTAATAATCAGCCTGCATCTGTTCTTTTTATTCGGGTGCCGATAAGAGTTTTGTGTCATTATCTTTTGAGCCATTGCTTCGCATGTCTAGAACGAAACTAGGAAAACACTTGACAGTAGAAGTTGCTAGTGGTGAACCCATTGTTCTTAATTCTGTTCTTCGCAACTGCCAGTTGAACCTTAATAACCATCTTTTTTCAATCGACCTCACGCCAATGCAACTTGGAAGCTTCAACGTTATAGTGGGTATGGATTGGTTAGCCAAGCATCACGCAGAGGTAGTCTGTTTTGAGAAGATTGTTAGTGTGCCGCTTTCGGCAGGGGAGATTCTACAGGTTCGTGGTGAGAAACTTGCTAGTTGCCTCAAGCTCATGTCCTGTACTCAGGCTCGGAAGTATCTGCGAAAGAATTATGTGGCCTTCTTGGCACACGTGACAGCAGATAAAGGCAAAGGTAAGTCTATTCAAGATATCCCTGTTGTTCGGGATTATCCTGAAGTATTCCCTGAAGAGTTACCTGGTTTACCCCCAGCACGCCATGTCGAGTTCCGTATTGATCTCGTACCTGGTGCAAATCCCATTGCCAGAGCTCCATATCGTCTTGCACCGTCTGGGATGCAAGAATTGTCTAAGCAGCTTCAAGAGCTCTCTGACAAAGGTTTTATTCGTCCTAGCTTTTCACCTTGGGGTTCTCCAGTTCTTTTTGTCAAGAAGAAGGATGGATCTTTTAGGATGTGTATCGATTATCGTGAGCTTAACAAGCTTACCATCAAGAATTGATATCCCCTACCTCGCATTGATGATCTCTTTGATCAGTTACAAGGTGCTTCTTATTTTTCGAAGATTGATCTTCGTTCTGGGTATCATCAACTTCGTGTGCATGAAGAAGATATTCCCAAGATAGCGTTCCGCACTCGTTATGGGCATTATGAGTTCACAGTTAAGCCTTTCGGGTTGACTAATGCTCTTGCTGTTTTCATGGATTTAATGAATAGGGTCTGCAAGCCTTATTTAGATAAGTTCATCATCGTTTTTATTGATGACATCTTGATTTATTCTAAGAAGCGAGCTGATCATGAGCAACATCTTTGTCTTACTCTGGAACTCCTAAAGAAAGAGCAATTTTTCGCCAAATTCTCCAAGTGTGAATTCTGGCTTAAGGAAGTTCAATTTTTAGGACATATTGTCAACGGGCAAGGTATTCATGTAGATCCCTCCAAGATCAGTGCGATTAAGGATTGGGATACGCCTACTACTCCTACTGAAGTTCGTTCTTTTCTTGGTCTGGCGGGTTATTACCGCCGCTTCATTGAAAATTTCTCAAAGATTGCCGTTCCTCTAACTGCTCTAACTCAGAAGAACAAACCCTTTGAATGGGGATTCAAGCAAGAGGAAGCATTTCTGACTTTGAAAGAGAAACTTTGTGACGCGCCTATTCTGACTTTGCCTAAGGGCAATGATGATTTCGTCGTTTATTGCGATGCATCTAAATTGGGTCTTGGCTGTGTTCTCATGCAAAGGAACAAAGTCATAGCATATGCATCGAGGCAGTTGAAGATACAAGAGAAAAACTACACCACTCATGATCTTGAGTTAGGTGCAGTTGTCTTCGCTCTTAAGATCTGGAGACACTATTTGTACGGTACAAAATGTGTGGTTTTCACGGACCACAAAAGTCTTCAGCATATCTTCAATCAGAAAGAACTCAACATGAAGCAACGACGTTGGGTTGAGCTTCTAAACGACTATGACTGCGAAATTCGCTACCATCCTGGTAAGGCAAATGTCGTAGCCGATGCTTTGAATCGTAAGGAACGTACTAAGCTTCATTGTGTTCATGTTCAATCTGATATTCAAGCCAGATCTGATATTCAAACCCGCATCTCTCAGGCTCAATACACTTGTGTTTCACAAGGTTTGATGGGTAAGGAGTTACCCTATCATATAACACCTGATCTTGAGCTGAAGGACAATGGATCGTATTACTTCATGGACCGTTTGTGGGTCCCAAGCCAAGATGATCTTCGCACCTTGCTTATGGATGAAGCCCATAAGTCTCGTTATTCTATTCATCCTGGCTCAGATAAGATGTATAAGGATCTTCGTATTCAGTATTGGTGGCCTGGTATGAAGAAAGACATTGCCTTATATGTATCAAAATGCCTTACTTGTCTTAAGGTTAAGGCTGAACATCAACGTCCTTCTGGTTTATTGGAGCAACCAGAGATCCCAGTTTGGAAATGGGAAAACATTTCTATGGATCTTGTTACCAAACTTCCGCGCATAAAGAAAGGTCATGATGCCATCTGGGTAGTTGTTGATCGTCTTACTAAGTCAGCGCATTTCTTGCCAATCCGTGAGGATTTTTCTGCTGACAAACTTGCTAAAATCTATGTGGATGAAATCGTATCTCGACATGGTGTTCCTTTGAACATTATTTCTGATAGAGATGCTCGCTTCACTTCTCATTTTTGGAGAACCATGCAATCTGCTATGGGGACCCAACTTAATCTGAGCATAGCTTATCATCCGTAAACGGATGGTCAATCTGAGAGAACAATCCAGACTCTGGATGATATGATTAGAGCTTGTGTGATCGATTTTGGTGGTAGTTGGGATTCACATCTTCCGTTAATTGAATTCTCCTACAACAACAGTTATCACTCCAGCATCAACATGGCTCCTTTCGAAGCTCTCTATGGTCTAAAATGTCATTCACCAGTCTGCTGGAATGAGATCGGTGAGGCTCAGCTTACTGGACCTGCCCTCATTTTAGAAACTACTGATAAGGTTAAGAAAGTTCGTGATAACCTTCAGACAGCTAGAAGCCGTCAAAAGAGTTACGCGGACCAACGATGCAAGCCCTTGGAATTTCAAGTCAGTGATCGCGTATTACTTAAGGTCTCACCTTGGAAAGGTGTGATCAGATTTGGAAAGAAAGGAAAACTTGCACCTAGATACGTTGGACCATTCAAGATCGTCGAAAGAATCGGTAAGGTAGCCTACAGACTTGAGTTACCTCTTGAACTTGGAAATGTTTACCCAACCTTTCAAGTGTCCAATCTCAAGAAGTGTCTTGCTGATGAGAACCTCCACATACCGCTTGATGAAATTCGTGTGGACAACACGATGCATTTTGTTGAGAAACCTGTGGAAATCATGGAACGTGAAGTCAAATGGCTTAAACGCAAGCGGATTTATTTGGTCAAAGTTTGCTGGGAATCTAAACGTGGACCAGAATTTACTTGGGAACATGAAGATCAAATGAAGGCGAAATACCCACATCATTTCTCACAAGTTTCCTCTAAATAAATTTCGGGATGAAATTTCCACAAGTAGGGGAGACTGTGACACCTGTGCTTGTAATCATTGTAAACAGTTCAGTTATCAATAAAACAACGTTATTTTATCCCAATGTTTGTTTGTTTATGTTTAACATCTTTCATGTTTTGATTTTCGTTCAATTTCAAACTCTACATCGCTTTCTGGAAAGTTATACGCAAACTGGTGCATAAACTTAATTAGTTTAATGCGAAAAACACTCCGGAACATCAACATATTCTTAACATACCTTAAATAACCTCTACGTAACTTAGAAATAAGTTTTGAAGGCTTTGGTATGGCAAAATCAAGTTTAATCGCTTACAGGGACTAAATTTGACAAACTGCGAAAGTATGACGATTCGTACTAGAACAGACATTCCGGAACATGACCATAAGTTAAACATACCATAAATATCCTTTACATAGCTTAGAAATAGGCTTTGAGGGGTTCAGTGTGCTAAAATAAACTTTTGGGTCATTCAGGGACTAAAAGCGTCAAAAAGTGCATAAGTTTGCATTTTCGCGCATAGCTTACGTTCTGAATACATCCGGACATCCAAAATTTTATGTAAGCATTAAAATATTTTATTTTAGTGTTTGGCATAAGAAAAATCCATTCATCGCGCAATTTGGACCGTTTTTGCGTCCGTTACGACTTCCGTCGTTATTAACCGAACAACGCAACCGTACGGCCAAACGAACCGACATTCAACATATTTTTTAGCATATTTTAAGTTCCCTATACTTTAACTTCATATTTGAGCCTTTAAGTGAGGTTAACGGGGCTTAAACGTATCAAAACGCATCAAAAATCAAGTTCGGAGACTCAGGGGCCTGTTCTGCCATTTTACAAAGTTAGCTGACCTGCAGGGTCCTTACGGACCGTATGGACCCCCTTCTTACGGTCCGTAAGCAGGTTCCAGAACATCAGAATGTTGATTCCAGCTTGATACAGCTGTTCCACACTTGTGCAAATGGTTTTGGGCAATACTAGGGGCTCCAATGGTTTTGTAAATCAGTGGGCTTGATGTGTACGGCTTAGATCAAAGCTCGGTTTACGAGGAAAGATCTTAACGGTCCTAAGAAATCTATAAATACCCCTCAAGTTCACAACTCAAAACCCACATCTTTGAATCTGAATTTGTTCTCTAAGTTGATGTGTTTTATCACTTCATACCTGAGAATATTCGGATCAAAACTTCCATTCTTGGACCCGTTGTAAGTCCTCTTTCGTTCTTTTAGCGTTTTTGCATTTTTAGCGTTTCTGAATTGACCAGTTTATGGTCAACACGAAGTTCGGTTGAACTTCGCAACGTGAGCGTAATCACGATGGTTATAGTCCCTTGTGACTATACCTACTGATTACCACGTTGATTAGGTGTAGTGACGAGTCGTAGTTTCGGTCAAAATACGCTTTAGCGCGTATTTTGCAACCAAACTACTTTTGGGTATCAAGACCCTTTGTCTTGATACCAAACTTGTTTTCTAACTTAGTTAAGCATATTTTAACATGCTTAGCTCGTCACTTTTAGTTTTGTGCTTGTCTAGGGTTGTAAAGGTAAGCGATCTAATCAATCGCTTATACTTTCGAACCCGACCCATTTGGTCGATCATTAAGATCCGATCAAACACTTTAGGTGACCATAGTATATAGGGAATAACCTTCCAAGGTTATACCTTATGGTCGCTTCGTTTAAGTAGTTGTATGATAAGTAGTTTGTATGCCTTAGATAAATTACCAAAATGCCCTTTTTACGCCAAAACTCATTTTAAGCCTATGTAACATAATTCTTGATATCTAAACTGATTTAGCAACAATACTAGACATGTTAAGGCATATTTTACTTATCATAGGGCTAGTTAGGCATTCCGAACGCGTTTTACGCGAACGACGCGTTAAAGTAGCATAAGCTACTTAAACGGGTCGTAATGGGTCGTAAGCACTTAGGTTAGGTTTCATTTTAGTATGTAGGCTTTATTAAACCATATTACATGAGTTCCCATACTCGTTTGGTTTACGAACCCTCATTCTATCTGATCCTCCGATTTAGGTCCGTGTATTAACATAGTTACCTATATTAGGTGCCGTTTGATTCTGTGATCTTCTAGCTTTGCTTGGTGGTTATCCTAGGACTTCTAAGCAATCTCAAGTGAGTACATAGACCCCTCTTTTACTGTTTTTCAAATGTTTTGGGGTGAAACACATGTGCCTACTTGTTACTTTCGTGCTTTCCTGTTTTCACATCATATACTTGCTATGTTCATTAGTACACTAATAGAACATGATTTACATTACATTGTTTTGCTTTGTATGATAACTTAGCATACTTAGTACATTGTTTTACTTTACATTCCTGTTATGTATGTTGACTGAGCATGCTAGCACATTGATTTACATGACTTTTTCTGCTTTGTATGTTAACTTAGCATACTTAATATATTGTTTTCATATAACATATTTACATTTGGTATAACATTTGGTTTGTACAAACGGGACTTATATACATTCATTAACATTAGCTACGCCACTCGGGAGTAAGTAATGGTACCATAGGACTTGACAACTCCCATTCCTAACATCCTAGGTTTGTTTGGGTGTAAGGAATGACTGAATCCAAAAACATTTCTTTTGATAACCTTGACTTAGGGTTATCCATCTGTCTCAAGGCTTGAATGTATGCGTTAACTTACCACATAAGTGTTTGTATCAATAAAACATGCATTTACTTTGCAAAACATAACTTTTTTGATATATTCAAAATACCTTGTTTTGTACATTTTTACATTTGGTTTATGTGACAAAACTTTACTTACCATACATAACATTTGTTACACATTACTTGAATACATTTGGACTTTTTAACATTTGACATGGTTTATACAAGGACTTTTTGAGAATTGGTTTAAATATGAACTTTATACATTGGTGGTTTGTTTAAGTGGCTTAAGTAATGAGATGTGAGTAGTATGATACAAGCATGGTGGATACGCCGCTGGTAATTCCTATATATAAGTGCTTGTATAATATTACATATCTTAGCATTATTTAAATCATTCAAGTTGGGCTTAAATATTTTACACAAGTAACATGTTTTTCACAAGACTTTGGTTTACAAAACAGTTATTTTATACAACTCATTTTACTTGGTTATTCATTTAACCATATATTATTCTTTTATTTATACATATCATCTGATCTTATCGCTTTTCAAAGGATTTACAAAACAAAACAATTTACAAGGTTCATGACTAAATTTTATTAAACATTTTCTTAAACCTAAGTCATGAATCCTATTTTTCACAGAACCTATGTATCTCACAGACATTTTTATGCTGACGTACCTATTTTCACATTTGTTTTCAGGAGCTGTTGCTTAGGATGATGATCGTGACATTAGGGCGGACCTGTGCCTTAGAGACTTAAAATGAAGATAGACTTAGCTTAATTTTGTTATGTACTCTTTGGTTCTTGTTTTGAGACAATGTATTCCACCTTTGGTTATTGAATAAAATGAAATTTTAATTACCATGGTTGTGGAACAATAATTCTGTTACAACACTCCCCGACGTTTCCGCCACGATTTGATGTTCTACGTGGTCGGGGTGTGACAGGATAAAGCCAGGTGGGAACAGGAGAAAAGAGCTTTTATGGAGCTGAATGTGCAGGGTCCTTCTGAGCCAATGGATGATGAAAATCCTAAGGATAAAAAGAAGAAGCCCATTAGACAAGTGAGGCAACCCAAACACACACCATCCAGACCCACAAAGCATGCCTCCAAACCACCTTCCAAAGGCTCCAAACATCAAACCTCCACCCAAACAGCTGTTGTAACACCTGTTGTATCAACAACTGCTGATACTTCAGTAGTTTCAACAACTGCTAGTCAAACACCAGCCATCACTTCAACACACACCACTACAACACACACCACAACCACTGCTTTACAACCACCACCAAAAATCACCTCACCACCTAAAACAACTTCACCACCATCATCACCTCCTACTAAAAAGCAGAAGACAACAGATGTTACAACATCTATTGTAATGGAAACAGTAGTTGAAACACCTGTTGTTTCAACAACTGTTAGTTAGCCACCTTCCACCACTATAACCACCACTCAAATCACCACTTCACAACCATCCAACACATCACCAGCCTCTCCTAAACAAAAAAGGAGAAGGATAATTTTACCTGATGATGACTCTCCATCACCACCACCAACTTCTTCACAATCTCTTTCACTTGTCAATATTCTAAACCTTGTTCCTCTCTCTTCAGCCCAAGTTCAACAACCAATCACTTCCATCACTCCTGCAGGTTTCCAATATCCTCTTGAACTTATAGCAGTCAGAGAAGAGATCAAATCCTTCTACTTTGAGGATGATCCTGCTAAAAGGAGTTTGCCATCAGTTGAAGGATATCCTAGGCCTAACAACATTGAAGAATACTTGAAAGTGAAGGCTCAACAGGCAGAGGATATTTCCAAAAGAATCTCACAAGGAAAAACTGACAAAGAAATTCAAAGGCATTATCAATTTCTACTCACATAAGTCAGATCCTTGGAGCAGTTTGCAAAAAATGTATGTCAACAGATATCAGAAAGAGCAGATGAGTCATTAAGAAAAGACTACATTGACAACATCATGACATACAAGAAATACAAGGGGGAAAAATACATGTATAAAGATTGGACCATTCCTGAGCTTGAAAGTGAGGCAGCCAGGATTCAAGACATGATTAAAAACAAAGTCAAACAGACTCCTCCTGATTGGGCAAAATACAAGAAAAATGTACCAGATAAGGCATTGGAGCTGAAAAAAATGAAAGAGGAATTAATCACTGCTGATTTTGGGTCAAAGAACCAAGTGATGAGGTGGAAAGAAGACAAAGTCAGGGTCACCTACAAAAGGTTAGAGGAACTAAGGAAGAAAGATCCAAAGGTTCCACAAAAACCTGTCTATCCTGAAGCAGAGGTTTCAAAAAGACCACCAAAGCTGCAAGTAAGGAAAGCCACTGCTCCACCTGGTGCCATTCTTTACCAAAGGAGAAGGCAAAAACAGATGGATGCAGAAACAACATAGGAACTAGCTGCTGGAAATGAAGTTATAAAGATGGTTTTCAAACAAATGATGGCTGATATTCCTGAACTTGCTCAAGCTCAAAGCACTGCTCAGTCAGTCATCACCAGGCCAGCATCTCCAAACACCTCTTCAAATAAAAATCTCCCAAGAAACCCACCAGACTCAAAAGTACTAAAATGGAAAACTGATAAACAGACCCATGTACTGACAGTGATCAAGTCTAGTGGAGAAGTGAAGAAAATATCAAGGGAACAAGCACTTGGCCTAAGTGTTGAAGATCTGCAGGATCTCCTTTATCTTACACTTTGCAGGGATGAAGATGATATAGATGCCTTAGATTTTAATTGCAACTTAAAGGCCAGATAAGGGAAGTGTTGATGAGGCAATAAAGATCTACAATAATGAAGGGTTTTGGCATCATCTGTTCCAGGGGGAGATTGTTGGGATTGAACCCCATCAGAGGAACAGTTGATTAGAGCCAAAACCGGATCAGAGCATTGGATCCAAAATAAGCAGAGGTTATGTTTTCATTCTCTCCCCTTGAAAGTGGTTTCAACATCTGATGACCTCCAATCCACTGATCCTTACAACTGCTGACCTACAATTGTTGATCAAGTAAAAGATTGTTGAAGACTAAAGCCCTGTTGATCAATCTACTGCTATGGGTCAAGCACTGCTGAGACATATCAAGAACTGCTGGAGTCACAACAGTGGAAGGATAGAGCAGCAGTTTAGTTTTCTTTATGTAATGCATTGTAAACAGTAGTTAGCATAACAGTGTTTGTATAGATAAGTTGTTAGAGTTTGTTAGGAGGTTAGATGTCACTTTCATGGTGACGTTAGCAAAGATGCCACAGTGGTTTGTCCGTGCCTATAAATAGAACAGTACCCTGTACTGTTCTATCAGCTCTTCACCAATCTTATTCTTGTACGAACAAATACTGTGAGCTCAGGCTGAGGGGGAGTTTGTTACATGCATGTATTGTAATCATTGTTGAAATAAATTCAATCTTTCGGTTCCTTGTTGAAAATGTGTGTTTAAAGCAATTCTCCTATTTGATTGTGTGCAAAGTTTAATTCCATTTACATTCCGCTGCACTACTTGTTCATTGTTCATCTTAATTCAAACATAAAACACAATCAATCCAAACTCAGATCCTAACAATTAGCGATGGCAAATCAAGCTAACCCGACAACAGTCGTGGGTAATTCAAAGGGAAAAGGTCTTTGCTTCATCAATCTAGAAATCAAAGGCGAATGTCGATAGCGGTGCTAGTCACAACTTTATGTCAACAAACGAGGCGAGAAGACACGGCTTAAGAATCACAACTCAAGAAGGCTGGATTAAAACAGCTAACGGAGATCCCATACCGATCGAAGGTGTCGCTTGGGGCGTAGCAACCAAAATCGGGACATGGGCAGGAAAGTTACACTTCTCGATTATTCCAATCGAAGAATACAATATTGTGCTCGGGGTAGATTTCTTTCGAGAACAAAAGGCCATGCCAACACCATTCCTGAACACACTCTACATCATCAAAGGCGATAAAGTGCACACTACACCCTTGAAGTCCAAGAACCGAGGCAAAATATTATCCGCAGTATAACTCATGAAGACTCGTGAGCCATTCGGGCATCGCAACGAGGACGTTGCGAATTTAGGTGGGGGAGGATGTCACGCCCCTCTAAAATTTAGCCCAAGATTTCAGCAATCTAGAGCTTTCTGGGACCATCTAGTCGCATCTGGAGCTGCCCTGAAGGTTCCGGAATAGCCTGTGCTCTTCCAACAACGTAAGTGGTACAAAACACATAAACTTCTTGCAAAGAAGACTCTAGAACCCGCTAGAAATGGCTGGACAAAACAGCCATAAAAATCTGCCATGAAAGGATCTAGAATCCAACATAATATCATGATATTTAGTAGGAAATATCTTAGATATTTAAGCATGATATTTTGTAAGAAGTGTTCAAGATATATAACACTCTAGATGGTGGTCAATGTAGTATAAATAGGGATCATGGGGGCTCATTTGAAGCATCCGCAAACACTTGTAAACATCATCACTCTTGTAAGCTTCCTTTGTATAATACAAAGCATTACTCTTGTATACTTGTGTTCAAGTGTTACAAGCAACTTCCTTGCGATCCATCGTTCCCTTTAGCAACTTTCATAACCAAAACCCAACGACACCAAGTCAGCTAGGCTTACTTAGACCGTGTTCTAAGGCCGCATGCGAGTTGAAAGACTAACTCCGTGACAGTAAGTAGGGTATCGTATCCACGGGTAACTTGTGGTCAGCGTAGAAGACTTTAATTAAAAACTAAAATGATCTAATAGGGTTTGAACCATCTTCGACTTTCCCGACAATGGAACCAAATGATAAGATCTATAATTCAAGCAAGAAACTTTTATTTGAACTGAAGTAAGCAACCCAATTCGAGAGGGTCAATGTCTCCAATTACACAATACTTTGATAATGAAAAACAAGAATGAGGAATACAAAAGTAAAAATCCTATTTATAAAGACCCATGACATTAGTAACTTTTCCTGAAAGAAGGCATAGGAACAACTCCTCACCATTCCATCTTCCTGCTAATATTAGGCATAGTAACTGCTCCCCACTTTTCGAGCTTCCCACTAATTTCCTGACCCAGTTGATCTTGTTGATCTATCTCAGACCCAAAAACATAAGCCAACTGCCCATGTGATCTTTAACCTGATTCCTTTTCTTTCTCGAGTACATTTTAAGTGGAATCTTATCACACACACACACACACACACACACACATATATATGTGTGTGTATGTATATAGATATATCGTTGTGGGTTATGTTCTATGGTGTGAGAGCTTCGCAACGAACCAAACCGTGTCCAAAACAGAGCTAAGATGAATGAGATATTGATGCTCAAAGGTTGGTGTTTGAAACAATGAAAGATGAAATATTGAAGTGAAATGGAAAATGGGAAAAGTGAAACTTGTCCCACATAGGAAGAGATACGAAACTTAAGGTGGTATATAAGTAGGAACTCTCCTTCCCTATTGATCCATGGAAGCACACATCAGTGTAGCCGCGAAGAGTGTAGAGCACCCAAACCCGCACTCGCGCATGCGCGTGCGCATAGCGTGGGCGATTGGCGCACTTTGCAAGCTCGCAACGCCATGAGCCGCTTGAGAGTCGCTTTTGTATTTTTAACCGGTGCACGTGATTCAGTATAGAGGCTGCCTAGACTAGGTGGCGGGTCAGCCTAAGCAGATGACAAGGCATGGCGGGTAGTGCATGGGTACAAATGGTGTATGACGAGGCAGTTTCCTAGTTTGTGTGGCGACATCCAGGTGGCGCGCACATGGTGTATGAAGTGAGCACACATCGGTGTAGAGTGCGAAGCGCACTAACCCGGACGAGTGCGTGCGTACGCATGGCATGGGTGATGGGCGCACTTTGCACGCTCGCAACGCCATGATCCGCTTGAGAGCCGCCTTTGTATATTTTACCGCGTGCGTGTGATTCGGTACAGAGGCTATGTGGACCAGGTGACGGGTCTACCTAGGTGGACGACATGGCATGGTGGGTGGCGCTCAGGTACAAATGGTGTATGACCAGGCAGTTGTCTGGTCTGCGTGGCAACTTCCAGGTAGTGCGCACATGGCATACGAAGTGAGCTGCATATGACGCGTTCGTATAGGCTCTCGGATGACTTGACGTGTGGTGCAAACCTGCGAGTTTAATCACCTGTGTTGTGTTAAACGGTGCACAGACTGGTGCATACAAGACTGGTTTTGAATATGCAATAAGGTATGATTTGTTTATTATGTCGAGCATAGGTCAATATCAGTCAAATAGGTAGTAGTGGGAGTACTTGGTTTTGATAGTTAGGGGGCTAGGTGTCAATTTGCGTAATTCTTTTCTTATTTGAGTTAACCGGAGAAAAAGGTGATTTCATTCGTTTTATAGTCCTCTTTAATTTCATTATTCTTGATTTGATAATACAAATTGTTTGTTTGTTCCTCAATTTCACTATTCCCTTTGGTGTTGATTATTTAAACATGTCTTATCTACTTTCAAAATGAGTATAATGTACAACAAAATGTTTTGTCTGCCAGCGAAAGTCAAATCAGACCATTTTTATTATGAAATTGATCAACCAATCTCTACAATTTTCCGCCTATTTATTGGCTATGAAAAGGTGCATACAAGGAGATTACACCAGTTCGTTTGCTTAACATAAACTGTCAATAACCGCATAACGCATAACGGTCGTTTGACTTTTCTTTTCTGCCACCTGACCAATTTTATACATAATTCTATCTAATCTAAATTTGTTCGATCCTGCTATACATATATACATACATACACATACATTAATTAATTAATCTTATGTTTAGTTTATAAGAAAATGTTTAGGAGGTTTTAAAGTTTATTTTTAAATAGGGATGAGATCGGTACGATACCGGTACCGTACCGGTACCGATACCGTAAATACCGTTACCGAAATTGAGAAAATGTGGATACCGATTACCGTACCGTATTTATAGATTCGGTACCGGTATCGGTACCGGTATTTCGGTACTTTACCATATTGGTACCGCTTTGGTGTCATCCATTGTTTTACCTAAAAAAAATTCATGTGCAACACATCCATCCATTATTAATTGAACTAGAGTAATATATAGAGGAATGTAAACAAATGGTAAACATATTAAGTAGTCAAAAAAATCAAAAGGTAAACATCCATGGGTTCGACTTTTTAACATCCAAATTCCAACATGTCTAAAAAATCATCATAATTGATTAAAAATAACCAAACAAAAGAAATTTGATATTGGTTTTTGTAAAACAATGTTCAAGAAAATATAACTTCACAGTGGGATCTAAGATAATAGCAAAATACATAAGGTCATTATTAAATTCGGTATTAATACCGGTATTTACCGAAAAATACCGGTACCGATACCGAATTTCAAAAAATCTATTACCGATACCGGTACCGTTTATGATCGGTACGGTACGGCATCGGTACGGTACCGGTATTTCGGTAAAAAATCTCATCCCTATTTTTAAACATCAACTTTATCATCCATTCATTACCAATTTCTAATTCTTTAACCATATTTTCATCATAATATTCTGTTACACACGCACATTGTTAGATTTAATCTTGACTTATGGTTTTTATTATTTGGTTTTATAAATTAGTATGTCTAGGTTGTTTTATTAATAGTCACGTTGAGTGAGGAGGTTTAAGAAGTGGTTTTAGTTTGACCGAGTTTGGTGGGTTGTGAACGTTTAGGTCAATACTAGGTAGTGGTTAGTTTTGAATAATTCCCCAATTTTTGTGGCTGTAGTTTATTTCTATTGAGAGCACGTGGTCATGTAAGGCTATATATAGCCTAGTACTTTTGTTTAATAAATTATCATTCTTCCATTAATAAATTCGTTATCATCTCTCTGCATATTTTTGTTCATCACAAACACTAAAAAACCCAGATTCATATTCGCATAAAGGGGCTTGATTACCAACATTTGGTATCAGAGCACCCAGGTTAGAGCTCGATGAGGAGCGCGATTTCTTGTGAATCGCAAAGGAAGAAAGAAGACCGAGAGAGAGACCGACGTTGGCGAGAAGAACAAAGCCATAATTGACCGGTGGCTTGAAAATCAGACCGAAGAACTCTCGCCAGGAAGACCGTAGGTGTGAGCCAGACACCGAAAGCTTACATCAGAGAAGACCGAAGACCGTGACCGCTGCCGGAAAGAGAGTTCCGGTGGGAAATAGAGAATACCGTTATAGACTGACGCCAGATCAGAACCGACGTGAAGAAGACAGTGACCGGAAAATTAGAACCGGGGAGATCGAGAAGATAGACAAGCCGCAAAAGACCGGCGGCAACTAGACCGAGATCCAAGGAGACAACCGTAACTCAAAAGAAAGATCAAAAGTTTTGCTCTAGGAGTACAAGAAAGAAGAATGGAAATGGTACCAGCAAAAGAACCAGGTTCGATGTCTTACCAAGTTCCGACTTTGACCGCAACTAACTATCATGTATGGGCTATCAAGGTTAAGTCCATTTTGGATGAACATGGTCTTTTAGAGACGATCTAACTGAGGGCATTAGGTGCATATCCAGATCCGAAGAAATCAAAACAGGCGCTTGCCTTCTTATTTAAGGCTATACCGGAAGAGATGGTGTTGCAAATGTCTAGTTACACGGACCAAAAGAAAGTGTGGGATGGCTTAAAAGTACGATACTTGGGTGTAGATCAGGTAAGGACGGCTCGAATTGCAACGCTAAGAAGAGAGCTTAAACGTGTGAAGATGAAGAGGAGAGCTCGTTGATGATTGTGCTACTAAGATAAACAGATTGGTTTCAAAGTTGAGGAGTCTTGGGCATGAAGTTCAGGAAGAAGAAACGGTGAGAAGGATACTTGATGCAATGCCACACCCGTTTTACCAAATTGTGGTTTCGATCGAACAGTGTTTCGACTTGACTACGATGCTCTTTGATGAAACGGTTGAAAGACTTAAGGCGTACGAAGAAAGACTCAAAAGCCATGGTGAGAAAGAGGGAGCAAGGACAACTTTTGATGGTGAATGAACAAAAACATGGTGAAAGTAGTGTACGCGGAAGAGGCCGTGAGAGGAACTATGAAAGAGGTGGAAGAGGCCGAGGAAGAGGATCGGGTCGAGGCGATAAAAGTGGAATTCGGTGTTATGATTGTGGAAATTTTGGGCACTTTAGCTATGAGTGCACAAAGTGGAAAGACAAAGATAACGAAGCGAACTTGATCCAAGAGGAAGAGCCGACTTTACTTTGAGGAAGAAACGGGTCAAGATTAAAGGGGAGAATATTAGATTTAATCTTGACTTATGTTTTTTATTATTTGGTTTTATAAATTAGTATGTCTAGGTTGTGTTATTAATAGTCACGTTGAGTGAGGAGGTTTAAGAAGTGGTTTTAGTTTGACCGAGTTTGGTGGGTTGTGAACGCTGAGGTCATACTAGGTAGTGGTTAGTTTTGAATAATTCCTCCTCAATTTTTGTGGCTGTAGTTTATTTCTGTTGAGAGCACGTGGTCATGTAAGGCTATATATAGCCTAGTACTTTTGTTTAATAAATGATCATTCTTCCTTTAATAAATTCGTTATCATCTCTCTGCATATTTTTGTTCATCACAAACACTAAAAAACCCAAATTCATATTCGCATAAAGGGGCTTGATTACCAACGCACATACACACATACATAGTGGGAGGCTTATATAAAGCAGGATCGCAACGTAAAAATTGTACAAATGATTTTCTTTTACTTAAATTTCATCATCATGATCGTCCTTACTCACATGTGCAACTTTCTCATTCATTCTAACCCACAATGTTGCAGGGGGAAACCATGGTACTCTCAAGGTTTCAGCTCAGTGATATAGAGTTGGCTACCGAGAACTTTGCTGCAACATACTGTATTGGTTTAGACACAAAGAGGAAGGTGTACAAAGCTGAACTTGATCATTTTGGCAACAGTATTTCTTCCTCAACTGAAGGGATGAATAATGGAGAACCATCCAAGAAGCACATCACCGTAGCTATAAAATGCATCATTAATAGCGAAAGCGGGCATGGAAAACAAGCATTCTTTGAAGAACTTGAAATGCGTACCAGTTATAAGCATCCCAACATTGTCTCTCTTATCGGCTTTTGTTACCAAGTTGATAAAATGATCCTTGTCTACGAGCATGCTTCTAAGAGCAGCCTTGATGACTATTTGAAAAGCGTTGACAGCATGAAGAATTTTACATGGACCCAACGTTTACACATGTGCCTTGAGATTGCACGTGGACTCAATCACCTTCACACCGGCCCACAAAGGATAATCCACGGTGAAATAAAGAGTGCCAAGTGCCAACATTCTGCTAGGCATGAACCATGAGCCAAAAATTGCTTACTTTGGGATCTCCAAACACCCTACAAATCAAGAGGTAGGCATGAAAGTGTATGCTGATCCAGAATATGAAACAACAGGTAAGCTGGAAACACATTCTGATGTTTACTCTTTTGGAGTTGTTCTTTTTGAAATCCTTTGTGGGAGGGTGGCATACCATCCAGTTTACATGAACGATAATGAGAAAGGGCTTGCGCCCATTGCACGCAAGTGTTTCAATGATGGAAGTATAGAGAGGATAATAGATCCAAAACTAATTGAAGAAACTGATGAAGACATTTTCACTTCAAATAGAGGACCCATTTATGATTCTTTGTACACATTTTTAAAAGTTGCATGTCAATGTTTGGGAGAAGCTGCTAACCGTCCTACAATGGAAATGGTGATCAATGAGCTTGAGATAGCACTGAACTTTCGTGTAAGTCATTATTTTCTTCTCTTCATTTTCTTGATTACTTGATTTAACCTTATTATGCTTAGATGCACTTACCTGCTCTCCTATAGGCTTTCACATAAAAGGATATGATTGCTACTGATTAACATTTCCATCGTCATATACATTAGAAAAGTTTAAAATAAAGTATCCATTTTATTAGAAATTTTGTATCTTCAAAAATTCCTTTCTATATTTTGCCTTGTTCTTATATTTCATGCTATGTATTATTTATTTTGTTTTGTTCTTATATTTCAGGCTTTATGTGTTATTAGTTTTTGCTTTAATCTGTAATTAAAAAAAAATAATATTAGTGGAAATAACTTTTTCTTTGTTTATAATTAGTCATTGTACAAATTATAATCGTAATACATGACTTAATTGAAAATTTTATATGACATGGGTTTGTTTCTCTCTGTGTGTATTCTAAAAATAAATGTATTTGCAAAAATTAGAACAATACATTTCTAGCTATTTGAGTTTATTGTAATCTTTCAATTATTTTTGTTTTACTTCCATTCCACGTCATCTTTTTGAATTGTGAAGCTGATTAAATGTCTCATGGTTCACAGGAAATCCTACTGAAAAATCTCCAAATTCCACTTAAAGATATTAAGTCAGCCACAGAAAACTTTAGTGAAAAGAATTGTGTTGGAAGTGGTGAACTTTGGAAGGCATATAAAGGTGAACTTCCATTTCCACTAGATAATGCTAATGCTAGTGGACGTACCACCATTGTTGCAAAGCGATGGGATAACAACTTTGGTCAAGGAGATCATCAATTTCGGACAGAATTTAATATTCTTTTTAAGCGTAAGCATAAGAATGTGATTAGTCTTGTAGGATATTGTAAGGAAATGGATGAAAAAATCATCGTTTTCGAGCATATGTCTCACGGAAGTCTTGATGGAAGCCTAAAAGATGCTAATCTTACATGGATGAAACGGATTGAGATATGCATTGATATTGCAAGCGGACTGGAATTCCTTCATCGTGATCTTGTACTGCAAAAGAAGGTGGTACACAGGGACATTAAAAGCGCTAGCATTCTACTAAATGATGATTGGAAGGCAAAAATTTCCAATTTCGAGTCATCTTCATTTGGTTCATTACATCAAGACATGGAACATGTCAGCGGCAAAGCTTACACTTCATTCGGCTACCTTGACCCGCAGCACAAACAAGGTTTCTTAACTGAAAAATCGGATATATACTCGTTTGGTGTGGTTTTATTTGAGATTTTATGGGGAAGATTGGCATGGGCAGAGGATTGTAAGGATCACGCTGAGTCTTTAGGCCCTTTGGCTAAAAGGTTCTATGAAGAAGGAAAACTTGATGAGATAGTGTTTGTGGGTATAAAAGAACAATTACGTCCAGAATCATTGTCTATTTTTGCAAGTATGGCCTATCAATGCTTACATGACAAGAGTAAAGAACGTCCAACAGCAAGTGAATTGGTAATACAACTCAATAAAGCATTGGATGTCCAAGTAAGTTGTTTTTATTTCACAAAGTATATGGCTATCTTTCAATGCATCTATACCAATTATTATATATTTGTTAAAAAGGATCAAATTATATATAAAAAAAATAAACAAAAAGTTGTGGAATATTAGGAATATAACTATCGTGTCATGGAATACAACTATGTTGATATTTCACAAAGTATATATGAAATCTTAAGTCATTATGTAATATAACTATGTTGATTTACTTGAAAGCTGCTTTTTGTTGGATATATAGAAAGATTATGAAACATGGGAGACCCAACTCCCTGAAGACTATAAAGAAATAATCCAGATGTCAGAAACCCCTGAAATCTACTCTACCGCCAAAAGAAAGGATATTTATGACATTCTCTCCAAAGGAATCCTCATTCAAGAGGGCAAAGTGGTAACTATCTTGATCCCCTAACTCCTGTCTCATATTTCACACATGATAGAAACCTGCTTTGATTTGTTTGTTTTGTTTTAAAAGTGGTTTTCACTCGGAAGTAATGGAGAAAGAAACGAAATGGTATCAGCAAGCCAATTTTCATATGAAAATCATTGGTCACATAAGTGGCATTCACTTCCAGAATCAAGGTCCTTCTATCTTTTGCTTTGTGTTTGTTTGCGAGTATGTGTTATATATATCTTATAGCTAACATGTATGCGCAGATTTGATAAAGTGGCCGAGTTGTTGAATATTTCGAATCTAAATATGCAAATACAAATAAGTAGTCGATCTTTATCCTTGGGTATCAAGTATGGTGTTCATCTTGTCTTCAAATTTCATGGTGCAAGAAAAAATGTAGCTAAACGGATGTATGTGAACCTAACTTACAAAATCGGAAATGAAACTTTGCATGCATATTTTGCGACATGGAGAGAAGATGAGTGGATGACTATTGAATTGTATCGTTTCTTGAATCATAAGGAATCAGATACTACCGACTTTGAGTTTCTAATAAAGAGCTTTTCACGATGCTATTGCGGAAACCGTGCAATTTATGTTGAAGGCATCGAGTTGCGAGCCATTGACAATGCAAGTTTTATAATACTTTCAAATTTGTTCTTTTGTTAATCATATAACATGTACGTTACATATTTAGTTATAACATGATTTTATTTTATTTCTACAGGAAGAAAACACCTTAACGGAAGTCCAACAAGTCCCGCAGTCAACCTTACACATGAATCAGATGCAACAGTTGCCAGTTAATGATTTTCCTTTGGATATTTGTAGCATATTCACTCAAACTCTTTTGAAGTTGTTCAGGTGAAGGAACGAGGGGAAACAATATTACATGCTTTCAGCAAATGAGGCCTTTTGTGACTCTTTTAACGCGAAGCTTTTTGATTGGAAGCCCACAACCAAGTCAAGATTTCATAAGGCGGCTGAGCTTTTATCAACACAAGTGTTTCGTATCAAGTGCAAGATTGAAAGTAGAATGTTGTTGCAAGATACAGAATATAGTTGTTACCTTGTGTTCAAGCTTTCGGAGAAGTGTTCTAGGTTGCATTGTCCAGTGGTAGTGCGAGATCTGCATCAGCAGAAAAACAAACAGAGTGAAGTTGTTTATTTTAGGTCCCCGAAGCCGTGGAATATAGATGATGTTAATCGGATTCCTCAAGAGAGGGAAGATGGATGGATGGAGGTTTGTGTGTGGAAATTCAAATCAAATAATGAACTTCAAAATGATTGTAATTCTATAAATTTGAAATTTGTAAATTATGAGGGAATGATGTCCGGCCTTATTGTATGTGGCCTCGAGTTTCGCCCTATGTAAATTCATCAACAGGGCCTATTGTATTTCTATATAGACAAAATGAACTTTTGACCCTTAAAGTTTGTTATTGATGACTACACGAGAACTTAGTACTCACCCATCCCGAGAGTACTCTTGGTCTCTCAAGGCATAGATTCCTTCAAAACCAATGAGTTCAGATACATTAAACTTGGCCGGTTTTTTATTATTTTGTCGTTTAATGAGTTTATCCTTAGGATTGCTATTAGTCAAATGAATGCAGGTTATAGTGAGACTTATAAGTGTTTAATTAGTGATTTCATGTGCTGGAGGTTAGCATAATCCTAGCTACGATAACCTGTGTCATTTTCTTATGGTTTTCGGGCTCCTGAGTTCTTATAATCATAGTGGTTTAGATTATTATTGTGCTCTGTCTCTCTCAAGGCATAGATTCCTTCAAAACCAATGAGTTTCGAACACCACCTCAGATACATTAAACTTGGCCGGTTTTTATTATTTTGTCGTTTAATGAGGTTATCCTTAGGATTGCTACTAGTCAAATGAATGCAGGTATATAGTGAGACTTATAAGTGTTTAATTACTGGTTTCAGGTGCTAGAGGTTAGCACAATCCTAGGAGCTACAAGGAAGGATTGTACTCCTCAGCCTAGCTACGATAACCTGTGTCACTTTCTTATGGTTTTCGGGCTCCTAAGTTGTTCTTATAATCATAGTGGTTTAGATTATTATTATATTAGCGTTAAAGACGATTCGACAGTGACAGCCGAGGGTGAATCTGTTGGTGCATATTTCGTACGTCTGCTACTGTGCGAATAGTTATATATGGGGATTAATCAGTGAGATTAGGCATGTAGTCAAGGCAGCTAGATCCCAAACCATAGAAGAAACTGTAGAACTAGCAAACACCTTGACCGATGAATTAGTTCGTACGCGAGAAGATGACCAGAGGAGGAACTTAGCTCAAAGCCTTACCCAAGAATTTCGTTATAGAAATTCTAACCGTGGGAAAAATGTAGGTTCTACCTCTGCACCTTACTGTAAAGCCTGCAAGAAGAAACATTCAAGAAAATGCTCCACCAACTGCGACTTTTGCAAGATTCCAGGACACAAGGAAGAAAACTGCAGGAAGAAACCTAATAATGGAATGTGTTTCAACAGTGGAGAAAAGGGTCACATCAAACCGAACTGTCCGAAACTAGCTCCAGCCATGAACAACAAGACTACTAAAAATGCTAGAGCATTTGTTCTGACTGCAGAAGAAGCCAAGATGATTCCGGATGTGATAGCCGGTACGTTTTTAGTTAATGATATTTTTGCTAAAGTATTATTTGACTCTGGTGCGAACAAAAGTTTTATTAATACTTCATTTTGCAAACTTCTTAATCAATCATTAACTAAACTCCCACAAGAATGTCTAGTAGAGACAGCAAATGGGTAAACCATTAAGATTTCCGAAATCTTGCAGGGAGCAAGAACATAATTTCTAAATCAAAAATTTATTGCAAACCTTTACCCAATGAATCTGGCAGGATTTGATGTTGTATTAGGAATGGATTGGTTAATAACCAATAAAGACAGTATTTTATGTGATCAAAAGTCAATCCAAGTAAATTCACCAAAAGGTGAAAATATCACAATTAAAGGAGATAAGCCATCTAGATCCGCAAAATTCATCTCTGTGATGAAAACAGCTAGTTATGTAAGAAAAGGATCATTAGTGTATTTGATTTCCCTAGTCATTAACACTAAAGGAAGGGAATTGAAAGATATTCCAGTAGTATCCCAGTTTTTAGACGTGTTTCCCGAAGAATTACCAGGGCTACCTCCAGATAGGAAAGTTGAATTCAGAATTCATCTGCTACTAGGGACAGCACCAATTGCCAAAGCACCATAGCGCTTGGCACCAGCAGAAATGCAAGAGTTAAAGAAACAATTATACGAACTGTTAGAAAAGGGATTCATACAGCCAAGTTCATCGCCATGGGGAGCCCCAATATTGTTTGTCAAAAAGAAAGACGGATCGATGCATATGTGCATTGATTACCGTGAATTGAACAAGGTCACGATTAAGAATCGATACCCATTACCAAGGATAGATGATTTGTTTGACCAATTGCAAGGAGCTCGATTTTTCTCGAAAATCGATTTACGCTCAGTATATCACCAATTAAAGGTACAGGAAGAGGACATTCCTAAGACCGCATTTAGAACAAGGTATGACCATTATGAATTTACTGTCATTCCATTTGGTTTAACCAATGCCCCAGCCGCATTCATGGACATGATGAACCGAATATGTAAACCATATTTGGATCAATTCATAATTGTCTTTATAGATGATATTCTCATTTATTCTAAGAATAAAGAGGAACATGCAAAGCATTTGCATGCACTTCTAAGTTTATTAAGAAAAGAAAAGCTTTATGCAAAGTTTTCGAAGTGCGAGTTTTGGTTAGAACAAGTACAGTTTCTTGGGCATTTAGTCAACCATGAAGGAATTCATGTAGATCCCTCAAAGATTGAGGCAATTACCAAATGGAAAACCCCTGAATCACCAACAGAGGTTAGAAGTTTCTTAGGATTGGCTGGTTATTATAGAATATTTATTCAAGATTTTTCTAGAATAGCCATTCCCTTAACTAAGCTAACTTGTAAATCTGTTAAGTTCGAATGGGGATCAAAACAAGAAGAAGCCTTTAGAATTCTTAAGCAAAGATTAACCAACGCACCCATACTATCGTTACCAGAAGGAACTGAGAACTTTGTAGTCTATTGTGATGCTTCTAAGTTAGGTTATGTATGTGTGTTGATGCAACACCAAAATGTTATAGCTTACGCTTCTAGACAACTTAAGAATCATGAAGAGAATTATTCAACCCATGATTTAGAATTAGGAGCTATAATTTTTGCCCTGAAAATTTGGAGACATTACCTTTACGGTAGTAAGTTTACCATTTTCACCGATCATAAAAGTTTAAGGTATGTTTTCGGGCAAAAGGAGTTGAATATGAGACAAAGACGCTGGATGGAGATACTTAGTGATTATAATTGTAATATCCAGTATCATGCAGGAAAAGCAAATGTAGTAGCGGATGCTTTAAGTCGAAAGTATCACGAAAAGCCAAAAAGAGTGCGTTCTCTTAAATTAAATCTGCAAGTAGATTTAAATGAACAAATTAGAAAAACACAAGAATCAGTAATCAAGGATGATACTGAAAACTGAAAGGAATGATTAAGGAATTAGAACAAGGAACAGATGGAATTTGGAGATTTCATAAGAAAAGAATGTGGATACCTAAATTAGGAAACCTACGCCACCGTATATTAGAAGAAGCCCATAAGTCTAAGTATACGATGCATCCTGGAAATAACAAGATGTACCAGGATTTAAGGAATAATTTTTGGTGGATAGGAATGAAGAAAAGATATAACAGCTTATGTTTCCAAATGTCTAACCTGTTCACAAGTCAAAGCTGAACATCAGAAACCCTCAGGTTTATTACAACAATTAGAAATGCCAGTATGGAAATGGGAATTGATAACAATGGATTTTGTTACCAAATTACCCAAAACAAGAAAACGTAATGATACAATCTGGGTGATTGTAGACAGGCTAACTAAGTCAGCTCATTTCCTACCCGTGAAGGAGACTTTCAATATGGAACAATTAGCTAAATTATATGTAAATGAAATAGTTTAATTATATGGAATTCCTTTATCAATAGTTTCTGATAGGGATAGCCGTTTTACCTCTCATTTTTGGACAAGATTCCAAAAGTTATGGGAACCAAGCTAAATCTAAGCACAGCTTATCATCCTCAAACGGATGGACAAAGTGAAAGGACAATTCAGACGATGGACGATATGCTTAGAGCTTGTGTAATTGATTTCGGAGGTAATTGGGACGATCACTTACCATTAATAGAATTTTCTTACAATAACACTTATCATACAAGTATCAATGCTGCACCATTCGAAGCACTTCATGGACGAAAGTGCCGAACCCCAGTCTATTGGGCAGAAGTTGGTGAAAAGCAACTGTCCGGACCTGAGATAGTACAAGAAACAACGGTCAAAATCATTCAAGTCAAGGAAAGACTGAAAGCAGCACGCGATCGACAAAAGAGTTATGTTGATAACAGGCGAAAGCCACTGGAATTTCAAGTAGGAGACAAAGTGTTATTGAAAGTTTCTCCTTGGAAAGGAGTGGTAAGATTCATCAAAAGGGGAAAGCTAAGCCCCAGGTATATTGGACCTTTTGAAATTATTAGAAGAATAGGACCTGTAGCCTATCAGCTACAACTGCCAGAGCAAATGGTAGGAATACATGATTTATTTCATGTATGTAATCTCAAGAAATGCCTAGCCGATGAATCTCTAGTAGTGCCTCTTAAGGATATAGAGGTAAATGAAAAGCTAAAGTTTGTAGAAAGGCCTCTACAAATTGAAGACAGGAAAGTCAAGAATCTCAAACACAAGAGATTAGTTTTAGTCAAAGTAAAATGAGACTCCAAGAGAGGACCAGAATACACTTGGGAGCTTGAATCAGAGATGCAAAGGAAATATCCACACTTATTCCAGTAGACCTCGAGGACGAGTTCTAAAACAAGGTGGGGAGGATATAACAACCCTCCAAATTATTTTCGATGCCCCTATATGTCTTAAAACATACCCTGTATGCGAGAACCGACCCCAAAATACCTTATATAATTAAAAAAATAAAATAAAAACAAAATTCTGGAGATCTTGGCGGGCCGCGAAGGACTTGCCTTAATACTACGCGGGGCGCGACAGCTGGTCATCAGGGCACTGCCCGGTGCTGCCACGTGTCGGGTTGTGTGTCGAACCTATACTGCTGACTGGTCATAGCTAGGCCCTATTTCCCCTATGTCGCGGGCCGCGAAGGGTAACCCTTCGGGCTACGCGGGGCGCGAGGAAGTGGTCGATCAGACCTATAAATAGAAGGCATCGGCTTTCAGTTTTTAATCATTCAGTCTTTCTTTCTCTCTCTCGAATTACTAGAGTGTAGAAGCTATAATCGGATATTATACCCCCCTAATTAATGAAGTTCTGCCTCGTTGTAAGTATTATAACCCCGGTTACGTATTAGATACGCTGCCCGATTGATCCAGGGTTCCGTAACGGCTGTCGTAGTTCTGCCCGACGTAGTCATTGGAATGCCATCTGGGGGAGGGTATTACTAATGTAAATATTGGGTTATTATACTAACACGTATGCATTTGTGTAATTAATAGATAATCACCAGGAAACCCTAAAGGAAAACCATAAGACAGCAATGTGAGTAATCTTCTTGCAAACTGTTTTTACAAAACCTCATATAATTAAACATTATATTAAACAGTGATTGAGTATTTGTATTCTACAATTATCTTCTGTATGTTGGGGTTTTGTATACAAAATTTGTTACTACATTGTGAGTAGTAACATGACCACAAGTCGGGTTGATCGTACCGTGGATGGTAATTAAAGTAGATGGAAACAAATGTAATTACGCGACCGCCCTCAATATTGTACAATGGTTTTACTTAACTTAATTAAACTGGGATTCACTCACCAGTATTTCCCACTGACAAAATGTTTTTAAATGCGTTTCAGATAACAAAATGTGAAAGCCAAATAGAAGCCAGCTGGACAGCACTGAAGGCTTGGAAAAGTGGCTATAAAGTTACCTAAAATAAAGAGATGTTTTATTTAATAAAATAGGGTTTATCCCTATGAAAATGTGTGTACTTGAAACTTGGGATTTTCCCATATGTTTAATATTATAAAAGCGTGGTATTTTACTCTGATAAAATATTTCCTAACTACGGTCCTGATGTAAATTCCGCTGCCAAACTGATAAACACCGATACCACTGAAACTGGCCGCGGCCACCTATTCCCGGGTAAAGAGGGGACGGGGGTTGCGACACGAAGCTCCGTCAAACTCGCCGATTCCTGGAATTAGCAGACGACCCCCACACCCACCAGCCTAAGTGTCAAGGTCTATCCGAATCTAGTCAAACGCAACAATTGGACGTATAGGCTTGTGATCCCTACGAGGACTATAGACAAGGGTCCTTTACGAGGACTATGAAAACATGGGTTATATGTCACATAATCCAATGGGTTACCTATCTTCTAAAGATCAAACAGGCAAAACGAAACAATCAAAAACATTAAAATAAGCGCGACTCAAACATGAACAGACAGTGCCAAGACCGGTTAACTAAAACAAAATCAAGTCAGCTTAAACAAAGGTACAAAACTGAAAAACCTAAGATAGAAGACATTAAAAGAGTTAAAAACTCAATTCTGTATGTCAATCAAGAGAGCTAATTAGAATGTATACAATGTTAAGAACAAAATCAAATGCATTAAGAAGATTTAGAAATCAAGTATAATTTAGATTGTAGACTGGGTTATTTTATTTAGTTCAAATTTCTTTGGGTTGGGTTTGAGCTTGAGTTAATAAAAAAAGATTGTAGATTGGGCTTTGATTGGATTAAGTAATTAAGTGGTTAAAGAATAATTATATAAATTGTTTTATATACTTATATATTAAATAATAATCAGTGTTTTTTTTTTGTAATTCATAATATTTTTTTCTAAGTAGGGTGGTTGAAAATTTTCAAGGGGTGCGGTCGAAATTTCTGACGATAAATAACACTAAAAATTATTTTTTCAAGGGGTGAGCCCGCTTACCCACAGCTTGAGGTGGGTACGCCCTTGGTGATAAGTTAGAAAGATCAAAAAGACAAACAACATTTTTTTCTAAGCTATCGAGGCAAAAGTGTCAGAACGGTCAAACCGCATAAAGTAACAACTCTTAAAAAAATAATAATCACAGCATATGACTTTACCCTGATCTTCCCAGCAACCCACTAACCTCTTCATCATTAAAATATATACTATATAATAAAAGAAACCACTTTATGGACACTTTTCATCATATTAGGCCACCTCTTATAGATAATTATTATTTTAGTTTAATCTCTTCTTACTAAATATTATTAGTTTAATATCTTATGAATAATTATTATTTACTTTAATCTTCTACTTATTTATAATATTATTTATTTGTTGACCTTGAACTTACCATTACGTCTCATATGTTGAGATTTATTGTTTGTAGCTTTCTTCAAAGATTAAGTTAGTTTCCATTTTAGTCCCTGAGGTTTATCTAAATTTGCCATTTCAGTTCAAATAGTTTTTTTTCGCCTCTAGGTCCCTGACTTTTCCCTTTTGTTGTCATTTTGATCACATACCCTAACTCTATCCAAAAACCCTATTTTTAACCAGGGGTACTTTGGGGATTTTCATTTTAAATATTTTCAATTGCCATTTTAATCCAATTTTAAAAAATCAAAAAAATTTAAATATCGTATATTTTGGCTATGTACAACTATGGATAGGCTAGGTATAGCTGTGTGATTTACTTTCTATGTATAGCTGTGTGACTCGACAATTCACACATTTCGGATGGTGCGAGTCGATAGGGAGCTCTGGCAACAGGATTTGCTCCAGCAATGAGGTCGATGCGAAATTCGATATCACGACTCGGAGGGAGTCCGGGGAGATCATCAGGGAAAACATTAGGAAATTCACAAACAACGGGTACCTTGTTTACCTCCTTAACTTCCTTTTTCTCCGCTACTACAATGTGAGCCAAGAAAGCTTGGTATTCCTTGCGGAGATACTTGCTAGCTTGGACACACGACATGAGTTGGAGCTTCTTCGACGCGACTTCACCGTAAACACACAATTGATCACCATTAGCGAGCTAGAATCTAATCATCTTGTCAAAGCAAACAACTTCGGCATGGTTTTCACGAAGAAAGTCCATGCCTACTATGACGTCGAAACTACCGAGTTGCATCGGGATAAGGTCGATGGGAAAGATGTGATTGTTGAGTTCGAGAGTACAATCACGAAGAACGGAATTAACGGCGACAGTTAGATTAAGGAGGGGAGATGGGCGCGCTTACGATTAAGAAGCTTTTCGAACTCAAACGATACAAAACAGTTATAAGCACCAGTATCAAACAAACACGAAGCATAAATACCATTCACAAGGAACGTACCATTGACCACATTGTTGTCGGCTTGGGCTTGGCGCACATTGATGTTGAAAGTTCGGGCGTGTGCTGCTTGTTGCTGTTGTTGAGGCTGCTGTTGTTGCTGTTGCTGCTGTTGTGCTGGCTGCTGCTGTTGTGGCTCTTGTTTCACCACTCGATTTGGGCACATATTTGCGAAGTGGTTGGGATCACCACACGCAAAGCAGACTCTAGCATTGACCGCGGGTGCCTGAGCCGCTTGTTGGCCTTGAGGAGCAGGAAGCAGAGCTTGATGAGCAGTAGCTGGAGCAGGAGCTTGTCGAGCACGGCAGTTGGTAGTGAAATGGTCGTACATATTGCAATGAGCACAAAATCGGTAAGCGATACCAGTCGGGTGGTGGTAGGTGCAAGTAGGGCAAAGCAGGTGTGGCCCAGTATATGCACGCTTAGTAAGCGGTGCATTTGCCACAGGCGCCGCTACTTGACACTGTTGCTGTTGAGCTGGTACAGCTTGAATTGGTGCAGCAGTGATCGCACAGTTCTTGTTGCTGGAGTTGCTGTTGTTTTTCCTCTTGTTCTTCCTCTTGTTGCTCGATGTGATGGCAGTTTCAGCAGTTGGTGCGGCGGTGGTAGCTTGGTGCAGGTTCTTCGAAGCTTTATCCCAGAAGCCAGCCCTGACCCGTTTATCGTTGATTTCAGCGGCAAGCAGATAAGTTTCTTCGATTGTTGTTGGTTTGGCAGCTTGCACAAAATCTGCGACACAATCCGGCAGAGCTCGGATATACTTCTTGATTGCTATCTCGAGAGTCTTGACTTGATCAGGACAGATTATACTGAGCTGCTTGAAGCGAGCGGTTAAGGAAGCGTTCTCACCATCCTTCTGCTTTATGTGCCAGAACTCGTCCTCCAACTTCTGGCGCTCACGGGGAGGGCAAAACTCTTCGAGCATGACGTTCTTCAATTCATCCCACGACAGACCATTAGCTGCATCGTTTCCGCATTTATTCCTCTCGGCCGTCCACCAGTCTAAAGCGCGGGACTGGAAAACACCGGTAGCATTCAGAGTGCGGAGATTTTCAGGACATCCACTCTGACACAGGGTGACCTCGATCGAATCGAACCATTGGAATAAGGCCGTAGGGCCATCTTCGCCAGTGAATTCCTTCGGTCTGCAAGCTTTAAACTGCTTGAAGTTGAAAGCAACTTTAGGGGTTTCAGTCCTGGACTCTTCGGACGATTTGCTCATATTCTCGTATAGTTCACTCACGATCTGAGGAACAGCCTTTGCCATTTGCTTGGTGACGAGAGCAGCAAGGCGTTTGTCTTTCTGGTTTTGGCGAGCAGCGCGTGAGTGACGGGATCCAGATGACGACATTGTCTGCAACAGACATCGCCATAGGACTCAGACACAATATAATCGAATCTCACCTCACACGCCTAATACTATTAAAGCTCAGGAACACATCAATTCACAAGAAATCACGTAGGCACAGAAGAATGTATTTCACGTAAGCATGGTAGCACAGAAGCACATAGTTCACCTAAGCACATATTTTGCACGTATTCACCTTCCTATGTTGCATGTATTCACCTTCCTGTGACCATACGTGTTCTTCTATCATTCCAAGTTGCGATTGCGATTAACATATGCGATTTGTTTGCGTTTTGAGGTAGATAAGCAATGCGAGTCGTGTGTGTCGGTCAAAGCGAAAGCGTAAAATAAATCACCAAAAATTGAAAACACATAGACAGATAAATCACATAGGGCATATAAAATCCACATAAAATCAACAAATAACAGAGTCGGCAGTAGCGAGCTCAGAATCGAAACACATAAAATCGAGAAGTAGATTGTCTGCGGCTGATAGACATCGACTACCCAAGGTGATTCGACTATTCACAAAGACCTGTAGTACATACTTTGGCTGTCAGGATTGAGCTCTTGCCTTGATTCAGGGCGATGGCAAGCATCCTTCCAGCTACAGCGTGACCCCAAGTCGTTGGAGTTCGGCGAGACTTTGGTGAGAGTCTTGTGAAACCAAAATAGGTATCGGAACAAGTCGTCGAGGTTCGGGTTTCACCCCTGACTTAACAACTTCGTTCCGGTTTTTGATAAAATAAGGAGGAATTATGCGTCAAAGTATGGATTTCACTCCTAATTCAACGCAAATTCTCCTGTTTATGGATAAAATTGCGGGTTGAACAAGCAATTTAGTCAAGAGTTTGCGGTTTTCACACCTAATCTTGACCTAATCGCTTGTTCATTTTCGAAAATTAGAGTGAAGTGATAGTGTAGTGTAAGCGAGAAATAGCGAGAAATAACATGTACGCTCGTACATAACCCTTGCAGGGTACGCACAAGTCGGTCTGTTGGTACCTAACTATAGACTAGGTCGTTTCTAAGACATCGACCCGGACTAGGTCGAGTCTTGCCTAATTCCCTATAGTTATGGCTCTGATACCAATCTGTCACACCCCAATCGATGGCGGAAACATTGGGACGTGGCACTGTGCGAAACAGATTGTCCAGAAGTTTCCATAACAACTATAATTACCAATTATTTAAAGCATCACGTCCCATACCATGACATAAAAAGTATCATAATTATTACAGACAAAATCTAGGCAAATTGTTATGTTCCGACAACTCAGATTTCTAGTACAGACAATTTATTATTTCTCTAGGTCTTTCCTAGCCTCGATTTCACAGCAAGCCAAGCATATAAACATCTTAAGCACCTGTCACATACGTTAAAGTAAAAGTCAATACACATAGTGTAAAGGTGAGCATACAAGTTTAATAGATATAATAAAGTTCAAAATCGTTTACGCATAACCAGCACGTACACAGAGTGAAATGAAGCACGTTAGTTATCGACATGAACCTGCCGATACCAATGACTGCGGGTTGACTGCCCAAGGCAGTTCGCAATACATGATCACCACTGTGACCCATGCAAGTAATTGTCCTTAACAACCCCTGAGTGAACAGGTGCTGAGTCCAAACTATAGTACTATCGTTGCTAAGGCAGGCATACAACATTCCATGTGTAAACATAACAAACAAGCATTCATTAAGTCACGTATAGCATGCGGTAATGGTTAGTGTTAAAGTATTGCGTAGTGTGTTCGATGTGATTTAGAATAAGTAACGTATGTAACACCCAAAAGTGCATAAAGCAAAAAGGGTTCGAGTATACTCACAGCGATGATGGATTGAAGGGAGCGCTTAGAGCGAGTTTAGCCTGATTAGAATAATAGCAATAAAGATAAGCGGCGCGTAAGCGAAGCAAAGTGTCAGTGGGTCGAACAGCAATCCGGTCGGATGGTTATCCGATCGGGTGGCCGGTCGAGCGGGTGACAATCCGTTTGATTGGTCATCTGATCGGATGACCATTCGAGTGGATTTGTTACCTCGTTTAGGGTGGATGTGGTTGAGTATGATGGTTTGACTTTTGAAGTTTTCGTTGTAGTATTTTGAAAACAGGGAAGTATCTCTATCCTTCAGGTCGGTCGATCGAACGGCGGTTCGATCGGACGGCGATCCGTTCGATGAGACATTTCTCAGAGGACAAGTTCACAACAGTGTTATCATCCAACCAGATGGTCTACCGATCGGATGACAATCCGCTAGAACTGGTAAGGCATTGAACATGTTGAAAATTGTTAAGTGTGGGACCAAGGTACAGTTCGACCGAGTTGTCGGTCGATCGGATGGCTACCCGACCGGACGACAGTCCGATCGAATGTCAACCTGTCCCGACGACCTGATCGTTTTGTTACTTGGTCTCGTTTGAAGTATTTTTAGTTTGAATGAGACGTTATGATAGCTTGTTCAAACAATGGGAACCTCATCTTGGCCCTAGCGACCTGTCCGAATAGGAATCACCTTAGTCCGTCCAGTTCATGGTTCAAGACAGTCGTTCATGTTCAAACCCGAAATCACTATCTCTCAGACGAAATCCAGATCTAGAACTGATACATTACTACGAACGAGTAGACGATCAGAACCAGCTCCGTTTTCATCGGGTTTGAGTGCATTGAGTGTAAAAGAGTTGAAAGAAAGTTAGAAAATCCATCTTCCAATCCTTTTCACCATGGGTATGTTCAGATCTATGCAAGATCTTTATTTATTCATGTGGAAATCATTCGGATTCAAGTTGTTCTTGGTGGATTGAAGCCAAAACATGAAGTTCCTAAGAACACCATGATGACATCATCCTAGAACACCTCAAATCTAGTGATTTCACGGTTAAAAGTTAAGATTCAAAAGATAGAAAGGTGTAGGAGTGCGTGTAGATCAAGAAAGTACAAGGTTTAGGTTGGAAACTTACAAGAATCGCGAGAAATCTGAAGAAATAGCGGCTGGAACGAGTGGAGAGAAAGAGAGAGCTGTCACCTTCCAAAAGTGGTAACAAGGGGGGGGGGTATTTATAGGGTTTCCCAAAATGGAAAGGGGAGAAGAGAGCTAGTCGTTCGAGTAACAACCCATTTGGGTGGCAGCTCGGTCGAGTGGCACCTCGATCGGATGGCAGTCCGATCGGGTGGCAGCTCGGTCTGCCAGCCACTTGGCTCGAGTGTTTGGCGCGATGAGTTTTGTCGTTTTGATTCGCGTATAGTGCGTTGCGATGTGATTTAAGTGAGTAATGCGATAGAGTTTCCTTCTCAAATTACTTTTAATCCCAACTACTATATCTAACATACAATCATCCTATATTTCTTTCGTTTAGCGCTTGAGATTCGATTGCGATTTGCGATTGTGTTTCGATTGATCACCACATATAACATAAATAAACATGCACAAGTAACACATAAATAGCACACACACATAAATCAATAACTAAAGCGCGTAAATTCGAGTTGCGAGTGCGATTGCGATAAGCGATAAACATGCGATAAGTAGCGATTAAACCTCGATTATTCATAAGTACTCCACATAATACAGCTAAGGCAATAAAATAAATAGATTATCTACAAGTCAAAGAAGTCAAAACAGTCAACTTGACTTTGACTTTCGAAACACGGGGTGTTACACGCGGGCCGCGACAGGTTTGATTAGGGTCGGTCGCGGGGCGCGACATAGTGTTTCTTGCCGGTTACCCTTTGTACCACGTGTCGTGACATGTGGCGAGTCTAGGGGTTTATTCGGCAACCCTAGCCGTAGCTAGGGTGCCCTCGCAGGCCGCGAAAGGAGAGGAAGGGGGCTGTCGCGGGGCGCGAAAGGCTCCCAAAATTTGTATAAATAGAGCAGAGATGCAGCAGTTCATCTCCGCTCACACCTTTTCTTTCTCTCTCAAATATACTCCAAAGATACAAGTTAAAATACCCCCTAAAACACGAAGCTCTGCCCCATTGTAAGTATTTTAACCTCCGATCACTAATTCGTTACCCTACCCGATTGATCTAGGACCCTGCAACGCATGTCAAGGCTCTGCCTGACTAAGTCCGTTGGGGTTCGGTCTCGTGTTGTATGGCTAATGTGATTTGGGTTATTTTACTAACACGCGTGCATTATAAGTTTTTAATAGAAACTCAAGAAAATAATCAGGAAATATCACCAGGAAGCCCGTAGAAAAACATAAGTTTGCAATGTGAGTCCATTCTCTTTTCTCACAGTTTGTGAGTCATTCTTTCTTTTTACCAAACTGTTTTACAAAATCTCAAATATTTTCAGTTATACTTACAATGATTAAGTCTTTGTATTCTACAAAATACTGCCAGTATTATGGGGTTTTGTATACACTACTTGATAACCTTCACAATTGGACACGGGTAGCCAATGTGTGATACGACCATAGTCACAGATCCGTCGAGTGATAAGTACTTGGAGTTTTTGGTTAGATATAAACATTGTAATCGCTCTTAATACTGTGAAGTTTTAACTAATGTGTTTTTATAAACTGGAATGTGCTCGCTAATATTTCTTGCTGATAAAATATTTTTAAAACGCATTTCAGGTAACTTAATGCGAAGCTATAAGAAGCCAGCTATGGAGCACTGAAGGCTTAAAGAAAGTGGCTTTAAACTACCTGAATAAAAGAAGAAATTATATTTTCAGCAACTAGGGTTTATCCCTATAAAGATATTATGAATGAAATATGGGTTTTATCCCATTTATTTAATATAAAAGTTTGGTGTTTTGAAACTCTGAAAATTTATTTCCTAACTACGATCCTGAAGTCTCATTTTCACTGCCAAATTAATAAACACCGATACCACTTAACTGGTTCGCGGCTCTACTCCCGGGGTAGGGGTTGGAGGTTGCGACACCATATTCCCTTTGACAACCTTCCACTATCCATTCCTAAACTTAACTTCTTGTCCCTGATCATCCAACTAGCCAACTGAAATTAAGAACCACTTCAAGTCTGGAATAACCCTGACATCTCTTAAAGTCCAGGAACCGACTGACGTCTTCAAAACAATGTCACCCATGCCCGTAACATCAAGTACCTCATCATTCGCTAGTTTTACCTTTCCAAAGTCACATTCTTTGAGATTTTACAGTGCTTCACTACTGTGGGTAGCGTGAAATGAAGCACCAGAATCCATGACCTAATAATCCACACTACTCTCCACACTACAGACTAACGCATCATCATCACTGTGGTCTCCTGCAGAGTTCATTTCTTTCTTCTGTTTCAAACACTAATTCCTAAAGTGTCCTATTTCATTGCAATTCCAACATATCACATCCTTCCGAGCCTTAGACACACTCCTTCTCTTGCTCAGATGACTTTCCCGCTGATTCTTTCTTCCTATGTGTCACGGCCCCCGACCCGGTTTGACCCGTTTCAGGAGCCGCGGGACAGAAAATCCCGTGGTATTTATTTAACAGCGGAAGTTTTCATCAGGATCTTTTTAAAACTGCAATTTTTCCGATTATTTTATTTCACAACTCGGGATAAAACCCCGATGATTTACAATCATAAGATTTCACGGAGAAATCTTTATTTTACTAAAACATGTTTCTTTATTTTATATTGAGCCACTTCCTTAAGCTTGTAGTGCTTTGCGGCACTTTTCTTGGATCACAATAGATCACCTGAAACATGTTTGAAAAAGGTTTTGTCAGCGGGAAATACTGGTGAATCATTCTATTTACTAAAACGACCCGTTTGTTATAATTTACAGTATTAAGGGAGATTACAATGTTTCAGATATCAACCAACTACCCACAGTATTTGTCACTCGACCGGATCTGTGACTATGGTCATATCACCATTGGCCACCTGTTTGTCCAATGGTAAAGATTATCAAGTAATGTATACAAAACCCCACATACTGGCTGTAATTTGGTGATTACATAAACTTAATCCCTGTAATTATAACCTTGAAAATAAACATGATTTTGAAAGTATTTTGATAAAAAGAGAATGACTCACATTGCAGATTTAATTTGAGCAGAGCCTAGCCTATTGATTAGCCTTTTAACCTAAATTTAATAACATGCACACAACTCGGTTAGTAACTTAATACAACATTTACGATAACTCACGAGATTAAAACCTTCACAACGAATGACAAAGTGCGATACTTAAACATCCATTGAATTAACTACGAATGACAAAGCATAAACCCTAATGTGGGCAGCACTTGAACATCCATTGGATAGTTTAATCGATCGGACATTGAATCGTAATAGCGATCGAGTTATTACCCTGTTTTGCGGCAGCGATTCGTGCTATGTGTGTGTTTTAGGACTGTTTCTGCTATATCTCAGAGTATGAAACGTATTTTTACGTCGTTCAAGTGCCAAAATTCGATTGCCAACCCCCTCTATTTATACACGAAATTTGACCCCCTCGCGTGACGCGAGGGGTACCCCTCTGGGCGTCGCGTGGCGCGAGGGGTCCCTATTTACCATAGGGTAGCTACGTGTATTTGTAGGCTTGCTGAGTCGACGGATTCGTAAAATTCATATTTGACAGCGTTTTATGTGGATAATCGTAACTAGGGTTTACCCCCCCCCCCCCTGAGTTTTAGGGGCCCTGATCCTGATTCTGATTATTCTGAAAATTTTAGGGTTTGTGCAGAATCACTTGGGTTTCTCAATTAGGGTTTCCTATTGGATAAAATAAAATAATAATTAGGACTTTTGATATGAGTTGTTACATCCTCCCAACCTTAATAAAAATCTCGTCCTCGAGATTTACTGGAATAATTGAGGATACTTTCGCTTCATTTCTGATTCCAGCTCCCAAGTGTATTCGGGTCCTCGTTTCGAATCCCACTTGACTTTAACCAAAATTAATCGTTTGTGTTTGAGAAACTTCACTTTTCTGTCTTCTATCTAAAGAGGTTTCTCAACAAATTTTAGTTTTTCATTTACCTCTATATCTTGAAGAGGTATTACCAGGGATTCGTCTGATAGACATTTCTTGAGGTTGGACACATGAAATACATCATGTACTCCAGCTAACTCCTCTGGTAGTTGTAAATGATAAGCAACTGGTCCTATACGTTGGATTACTGGAAATGGTCCTACATATCTTGGACTTAGCTTTCCTTTCTTACCGAATCGAACTACTCCTTTCCAAGGTGAAACTTTCAAAAGTACTTTATCTCCTATTTGAAATTCCAACGACTTCCGTCTATTGTCTGCATAACTCTTCTGGCGATCTCGAGCCGTCTTTAATCTTTCCTTGATTTGGTCAATCTTGTCAGTCGTCTCTTGTACTATTTCAGGACCTAACAATTGACTTTCTCCTATTTCTGCCCAACAAACGGGAGTTCTGCACTTTCTTCCATACAGTGCCTCGAATGGGGCAGTTTCAATACTTGAATGATAACTATTGTTATAGGAGAATTCAATCAAAGGTAAGTGGTCGTCCCAATTTCCACCAAAATCTATCACACATGCTCTGAGCATGTCTTCCAGAGTTTGTATCCTCCTTTCACTTTGCCCGTCTGTTTGTGGATGATATGCAGTGCTCAGATTTAGTCGAGTTCCCATTGCTTCTTGGAAACTTGTCCAAAAATGAGAAGTGAAAGGACTATCTCTATCTGATACCATGGAGAGTGGAACTCCATGTAAAGATACAACTTCATCTACATACAACTTTGCCAATCTTTCCATGCTAAAGGTTTCTTTCATAGGTAGAAAATGAGCTAATTTGGTTAATCGATCCAAAATTACCCAAATCGCGTCATTACCTTTTCTGGTTTTGGGTAACTTAGTAACAAAATCCGTTGTTATGAGTTCCTATTTCCATACAGGCATTTCTAGTTGTTGTAGTAGACCTGAAGGTTTCTGGTGTTCTGCCTTAACTTGTGAACAAGTAAGACATTTAGAAACATATCGAGCTATGTCCTTTTTCATCCCTATCCACCAAAAGTTATTTCTTAAATCTTGGTACATTTTATTGTTTCCAGGGTGCATGGTATACCTAGATTTATGGGCTTCTTCTAAAATCTTATTTCTTAATTCTCCTTGCTTAGGTACCCAAATTCTTCTTTTGTGGAATCTCCAAATTCCATCTGTTCCTTGTTCTAACTCTTTTATTCTTCCTTTCATTCCTTCAACATCATCCTTGATTGCTGTTTCTTGAATATTCTTCAATTGTTCCATTAAATCTAACTGTAGATTTAACCTAAGAGCACAAACTTGTCGTTGTTTCTCATGATACTTACGACTTAAGGCATCTGCAACTACATTTGCCTTTCCTTCGTGATACTGAATATCACAGTCGTAGTCACTTAGGATTTCCATCCATCTCCTTTGCCTCATGTTTAATTCTTTTTGCCCAAATATATATCTTAAGCTCTTATGATCTGTATAGACAGTAAATTTACTTCCGTACAGATAATGTCTCCAAATCTTAAGGGCAAAAATTATGGCTCCTAATTCTAAATCATGAGTCGTATAGTTCTCCTCGTGCTTTTTTAATTGCCTTGAAGCATACGCAATTACCTTCTTGCGTTGCATTAGCACACATCCAAATCCTAGTTTTGAAGCATCACAATATACTTCAAAATCTCCAGTTCCTTCTGGTAAAGCTAAGATGGGAGCATTGGTTAATTTCTGTTTCAAGATCCTAAAGGCTTCTTCTTGCTTAGTTCCCCATTCAAACTTAACTGCCTTACAGGTTAGCTTAGTTAATGGTACAGCTATTTTGGAAAAATCCTTAATAAACCATCTATAATATCCAGCTAAACCTATAAAACTTCTAATTTCCATTGCGGATTGCGGAACCTTCCATTTGGTAATTGCCTCTATCTTAGCAGGATCTACATGAATACCTTCATGATTTACCATATGACCTAAAAATTGCACTTCTTGCAACCAAAATTCACACTTCGAGAATTTGGCGTACAACTTTTCTTTTCTTAACAAAGTTAAGAGTACATGCAAGTGCTGACAATGTTCTTCCTGATATTTGGAATAAATAAGTATATCGTCGATAAAAACAATTACAAATTTATCCAAGTACGGTTTACAGATCCTATTCATCATGTCCATGAATGCAGCAGGTGCATTTGTTAACCCAAAGGGCATGACTGTAAACTCGTAATGACCATACCTAGTCCTGAAAGCAGTTTTAGGTATGTCTTCTTCTTGTACCTTCAATTGATGATATCCGGAGCGTAAATCTATCTTAGAAAAATATCTAGCTCCTTGAAGTTGATCGAATAGATCATCAATCCTAGGTAATGGGTATCGATTCTTAATTGTAACCTTATTCAATTCTCTATAATCAATACACATTCTCATTGAACCATCCTTTTTCTTTACAAACTACACTGGTGCTCCCCACGGGGATGAAATAGGTTGTATGAAACCTTTACTTAATAATTCATCTAATTGCTTTTTCAGTTCTAACATTTCTGTGGGTGCTAACCGATAAGGTGCTTTGGCTATCGGTATAGTTCCTGGAATAAGATGAATTCTAAATTCTACTTCCCTATCTGGTGGTAGTCCTGGTAATTCTTTTGGGAATATCTCTGGGTATTCTGAGACTACAGGAATCTCCTTAAGTTCTTTACCCTTAGTATTAATGATTACTGAAATCATATATACTATTCCTTGCTTCCGTTTATAACTAGCAACTTTCATTACTGATATGAACTTCATGGGCTTACGTGGTTTATCTCCTGTAATCATAATTACTTCTCCGGTGGGTGCTTGAATTTCTATGGAATTCTGATTACAAAGAATTCGAGCATGGTTGGCTACTAACCAATCCATTCCTAACACCACATCAAATTTGGCTAATTTCATAGGTAACAGGTTTGCAAAGAAATTATGACCTGAGAGTTCTATATTTCCATTTTGCAAAACTTTATCTATGCTAACAGAATTTCCGTCTGCCGTTTCGACTGTAAAAATCTGCCTAAGTTTGGTTAAGGTTAAATTAAGAGCTTGGCAGAATGAAGTATTGATAAAACTTTGGTTTGCACCAGAGTCAAATAATACTTTTGCATATACGTTGTGAACTAAGAACGTACCAGCTATCACATCTGGAATGAGTTCTGCTTCCTGAGTAGTTAATTGGAATGCACGAACATTCTTCTTTGTAGCTCCGTCAGCTGGTTTAGCTTTGTTGTCTGCTGGTTTAACTAATTTAGGGCATTCTGTTTTGAAATGACCAGCTTCTCCACAGTTATAACAGATCCTTGTTTTCCTTCTGCAGTCTTCTTCACGATGTCCTATGGCTTTGCAAAAGTTGCAGGTCACATTACATCTTCCATAATGTTTCTTTCGACAATTCTTGCAGAACGGCAAGTTTGAAGATTGCCCTGTTCCTCTTCTTTTGAAGCTGTTATTATTACCCGTACGAAATCCTTGGGTAATTTTCTGAGCCAGTTCCTTTTTCCTGTTATCATCTCTTGTGCGCACCAGTTCATCAGTTTGGGTGTTGGCTAATTCCACTGCATCGTCAATAGTGCGAGGTCTCGTAGCTTTAACGATATTGCGGATTTCACCAATCAATCCCCAAATATAGCGAGAAATGAGTACCGGTTATGGCGAAGCCAGTGTTGGTACCACTCTAGCATATTCAAAGAATGTCAAAGTATAACCGCGACAATCTACACCCATCATTCGATGGTTTAAGAACTTATTCGCCATTTGATCTTTTTCATATTCAGGACAGAATTTTCTTTCTACAAGATTCTTAAATTCTTCCCAATTCATAGCATACGCCATCATCTTTCATTTTGCTTGTAACACCATGTTCCACCATTCTAGCGCCCCTTCTTTAAAAAGATTTGACGCGTACATTTGACGCGTACATGACCTGATCATCTTTGGTACATTTACTTATTGTAATCACTGCCTCGGTTTTCTCTAACCAACGCAGTACCGCGGTTACTCCTTCATTGCCTGCAAATTCAGCGGGTTTGCAAGAAAGAAATTCTTTGTAAGTGCAACCAGGCGTTGCAGCTTTCATTTTCTTAGGGAGCGGAGCCTGCCGTGGATTATTATCGTGATTAGTATGATTACCGCTTCCATTTACGCTATTACTGAAGTTATCTTCAGAAATACGTTTGCTAGGAATAATTTGTTGAGGTTCGATTGGATTTCTAACAGCAGCAACTATTGCTGTAATAACGTTGGTTATCCCTTGAGCAACGATATTTTCGATATCTTGCTATTTAGAAATTGATCTTCCGGATGTTGCTCAGATTGATTAACCTCATTAACTGGTTCGTTATTAGCGTTTTCCATCTGATAATTACTATATATACTTTTATTAGTATCGAATAAATAACAATTATACACCAAACAATCATATAAATTTCAAATACACACATATAGCCAAAATTATCGATTTATCGATTTCCATTTTTATATTTAATAGTATGCATCAATACACACCTTTATCTTACAAAATTTTATTTATAGTTATTTCACATGATTTTATTATTATTGCTATTATACAATCACAATCTCATAAACCTACTATCCCTCGTCAGTTGTTATTTCAGTAATGGCGTTCCCTCTCATCGTACTTCCAGGAGATCTATTCTCCTACTTCCCTGATCCTATTTCCGGCATCCACCAGTTCTTCGCCAAAGTGGCGGAGTTCAGCTAAATTCTCATTGCTCATTGGTGGGTTAGGTATTGGTTCAGGGTCGAACTGAGGAAGAAAGGAATAAGGACTGTTGAGCAGGTTTTGGAACTGCCAATCATTTGTCCACCACTCGTCCATTCCTAGAGGTTGGGTGTGAATTATAGGTTCTGGGATTGCTGGTTCCAAATTCATTGGAAGTTGGGTTTCAATAGGATGAGTAAAAACATTTTTATTGACAGGCTTAATAGTATCACAGCTTGCCAATATAAAATCTAGCTCTTCCTGTAATGTCATTTCCTGGGTTTGTTTAGAGCTTTCTCCAATTTCTATCTGAGTTTGTTTAGAACCTCCTCCAATCTCCATTTCTATTTGCTTAGAATATTCTTCAAACTGTATTCCCATCTGCCTAGACTCTTCCCCGACTTCAATCCCCTTCCCTTTGTCTAAGGGATTTTCTATTTTGGGAATCTTTCTAGTGGCGGGTTTCCTCATATGCACCCGTCTCCATCCCACGAATCTTCTCCTTTTCTTGGGCTTGGGTTTCTCCGGAGGTGGAGCATTAAATTCAATAGGTTCTTCTATATCTGGTATATACCTATTGAAATCTATGGAAACCTCTATTTTTACTGGATAGAGATTTAAATTCTGAAGGGCGTCAAACAAGTCACTCATGCTGTTTAGTATACATGCAAAATACACATAAATACTAAGTTAAAAATTTTATTACAAAATTTCATAGATAACCTTTAAATATCATTTCAGATTGGGTAACTACAAAACAAATGAAAATTAAAACACACTAGGGTTTATTGTAAACTTATTTATTTACTGGATAAAGTTTCTGGATTGTAAGTGATAAGGTTGCTAAAACTTAAGTCAAAGTATTAAAGATTTGCATTTACTGCTACAGTGGCTAGCATATAGAGATCTGCCCATTTTTCATCTAACTTGTCTTCCCAAGGTGTTTTACTGGTTAATTCCTGGGTTTCCTGTTTAATCTTCTTTTCTCGAAATTTCTTTATTTTCTCCTGACTTTTCTTAAAAATCAAACTTCTTTTATTAGGAGAAAGTGGTTCCTCATATTGTGCCTTTCGCACAAATATTCCTTCTTTAGGAATTACAGAGTGATTTGAGGATTTGGTTTGGGATGAACTTCCCTTCTCGTTTGATGACCTATCTAATTTAAGATAGATGTTTGACAGCTTTGGTTACCCATACTGTACACAATTATTCAAATAAGAAAACACATAATCACAAAATGACAAGCAGAAAAATTAAGTATTTTCTAAATACTTAATTGGCTTAAATCAGTGGCTCTGATACCACCTTTTTCTGTCACGGACCCCGACCCGGTTTGACCCGTTTCAGGAGCCGCGGGACAGAAAATCCCGTGGTATTTATTTAACAGCGGAAGTTTTCATCAGGATCTTTTTAAAACTGCAATTTTCCCGATTATTTTATTTCACAACTCGGGATAAAACCCCGGTGATTTACAATCATAAGATTTCTCGGAGAAATATTTATTTTACTAAAACATGTTTCTTTATTTTATATTGAGCCACTTCCTTAAGCTTGTAGTGCTTTGCGGCACTTTTCTTGGATCACAATAGATCACCTGAAACATGTTTGAAAAAGGTTTTGTCAGCGGGACATACTGGTGAATCATTCTATTTACTAAAACGACCCGTTTGTTATAATTTACAGTATTAAGGGAGATTACAATGTTTCAGATATCAACCAACTACCCACAGTATTTGTCACTCGACCGGATCTGTGACTATGGTCATATCACCATTGGCCACCCGTTTGTCCAATGGCAAAGATTATCAAGTAATGTATACAAAACCCCACATACTGGCTGTAATTTGGTGATTACATAAACTTAATCCCTGTAATTATAACCTTGAAAATAAACATGATTTTGAAAGTATTTTGATAAAAAGAGAATGACTCACATTGCATATTTAAGTTGAGCAGAGCCTAGCCTATTGATTAGCCTTTTAACCTAAATTTAATAACATGCACACAACTCGGTTAGTAACTTAATACAACATTTACGATAACTCACGAGATTAAAACCTTCACAACGAATGACAAAGTGCGATACTTAAACATCCATTGAATTAACTACGAATGACAAAGCATAAACCCTAATGTGGGCAGCACTTAAACATCCATTGGATAGTTTAATCGATCGGACATTGAATCGTAATAGCGATCGAGTTATTACCCTTTTTTGCGGCAGCGATTCGTGCTATGTGTGTGTTTTAGGACTGTTTCTGCTATATCTCAGAGTATGAAACGTATTTTTACGTCGTTCAAGTGCCAAAATTCGATTTCCAACCCCCTCTATTTATACACGAAATTTGACCCCCTCACGTGACGCGAGGGGTACCCCTCTGGGCGTCGCGTGGCGCGAGGGGTCCCTATTTACCATAGGGTAGCTATGTGTATTTGTAGGCTTGCTGAGTCGACGGATTCGTAAAATTCAATTTTCACAGCGTTTTATGTGGATAATCGTAACTAGGGTTTACCCCCCCTGAGTTTTAGGGGCTCTGATCCTGATTCTGATTATTCTGAAAATTTTAGGGTTTGTGCAGAATCACTTGGGTTTCGCAATTAGGGTTTCCTATTGGATAAAATAAAATAATAATTAGGACTTTTGATATGAGTTGTTACACTATGGCCTCTGTACTCAACAAAGAACTCGAAGACTCACCTGAACCACGACGTCGAGCATCCTCTCCCAAAATAAGATCCCGCATCTTCGCAAACGTGAATATACTCGATTCTGAAATGCTAGTAACAACAGTTACGGTTCTGGACCAACTATCAGGCAATGAGGATAATAATAATAATAGAGCTTGAACCTCATCATCAATCTTAATATCGACAGACACTAAGCGAGACAAGATTGAGTTTAGGTTATTGATGTGATTTGTTACCGAGTCACCCTCCTTCATCCTAGTATTCACAAGCTCTCGAATAAGATAAACCTTATTTGATGTAGAAGGCTTCTCATACATGTTTAATAATGCTTCCATCATACCTTTAGCTGAGGTCTCCTTCTAGATGTTATAGGCAACATTCTCAGACAGAGAAAGCGTTATCGCTACTCTGGCTTTCCTATCCAACTTCACCCAATCTTCTTGTGATACATCTTTTGGCTTCTCACCCTCAAGCACTGCATCTAAGTCTTTCTGACAAAGTAGTGCCTCAATCTGCATCTTCCACCAACCAAACTTATTCCCATCAAACTTCTCTATTATAACCTTTCCGTCTACAGCCTTGGCAGTGACTAAACGAAACACTGGTTATGGATAAATAGAGACAAACACAGTAAATCCATCTATTTAATACGCAACAGAATACAAACTTGATAATCAAAACTGAAACGATAAAACCTGACAAACGCGGTTGACTCTGGTTCTAGGTTTCTGTAGTCGATCTCTTGGATTCAACCAAACTGTTCTTCTACAAAACAGATCTCTGATTTTCGCTGATATGGGAATGGTTGTCAAAGCTTTCAAAAAAACAGAACCTAAAACTCCGTCTCCGACGGCGGCAGAAACCCTAACTGCGGCGGCAGAACCCTAGCGGCGCTAGGGTGGCGGTGGCGGTTGACTGGGTGGTTGACGACGAAAGAACTAAAGGTGGCGGTCTCTCGTGTTCTCGTGTTATCCCGATCAAGAGCCAAATCTATGATACCAGTTGTTAGGATCGCTAGGATTGAATACACACACGAAAGTAAGAAACAACACGAAGTTTTATAGTGGTTCGGTCAGCTGACCTACGTCCACTGTGCTGCAACTAGGGTTTCTTTATTATTCAGGTGCTCAAGGAATTACAAGTACAATCATATCAATATACAGAGAATAATTTTAGGTTAGGAAACTTGATCCCAAGTTAGGCCCAAGCCCACATAGAGATAACTAGGATCGGCTAAATTAAAACCCTAATTTAACTGCCAAATAAAGACGTGTGGGCCGACTCAAAGCTAGGGTCGGCCGTGTGACAACCCTCACTAAACCAGGTATCCGTATGACTTAATTAATAATTAATTACTGCTTAATTACTGTGCTTACTTGAACTTGTGGATAAACTGCTACTTGAATGCTGATACATGTACTTACTTGCATCATACTTTACTTGCTGTCACTCCATGTTTTGCTTACAGCACCTTTGTGACAACCTTGATGCACCAAAAGCACAGTAGCACGATGAACGGATAACCTATTAAACGTGCTGTCATAACTAGCACCAAGCAGGTACTGCCTCTAAGGCCTGTAAGAGCCTGAGATAGTTTGCTACACTAGTGGTGAGTGTAGGGATATAAGGGTTGTAGAACTGCGTCACTAGGAATGAGATTACAGTGACCGGATGTGCCTAAAACGTACTTTAAGTACAAAAATTCAGCATTAAGCTATCTAATAAAGTGCCAAAACATGAGAAAAATGTTACTAGACACTTTCCAAAGTGTCGGGAATAAGTTGTGTCACTAAAAATAATAATAACGACACTTTAAAGTTTTGTTAAGCACTTTAACGGATCTCTATCCAACCGAACGACCGGACTTTACCCGGAACATAAAAATATTGGCATATACATTGTTTTTCTTTTTCTGAACCAGTTAGGGTCCCCGAATACCCTAACACCCGCTATAATGCACAACACACTATTAACCGAGTTAACCTCCAACTTAACTTAACTAAATGGCTAACTAATGGTTGAAATCTAACTAGGAGACCCCCCCCCCCCCCTCAACCGAACTCGTCCCCTAGGGGGACACCCTTGTCCTATTTATGATTAAAATAATCACTCTTGTCTAATATCAATTAGACATATGATCCAATGGTTAATGATCTTGAGTTTTGTCTATAAGAACCAAGCTTAAACCAACATAACCTTCACACACTCAACTTACCAACACACACTCTCTCCCTCTCTCTTTGGTTCTCGGCCGAGAGCACCCCACAACCATCCATCCATTTTCGGTTTTGATATTGTAAGTTCCAAGAGTATACAAGTGTTAAGGATCTCACATAAGGAAGCTTGGTGCATTCGGAACGTGAAGGACCTCACCCCATTGCTTTTATCCACGCATTTTTCGACTAGTTTCTTCCCTAGCCTCAAGCTAGTAGTAAGTGGCTTTAAACACACTCTCGATCTATTTTAAAGTGGTTAAAAGAATATATGACGGTTAAAACTCATGAACTTACAAGATGATATGTGAAAGTCTACTAAAATGTTAAAAATGTTGGTTAATAGCACAAGGGTTGTGTAAATCTTGTAAGATTTGTTTTGTGTGATTATTTAGTGCCGATCTATGATGTGGTAGCTCGGATCATCATCTAACCCGGATTAGTCATGATCAAGAATCATGGCATAGAGTTTGTTTAAGTGTACAAAGGGTTAAATGATGAAACTCTACCACACACTAAACATGAACTTGTGTAAAATCGACTTTACTTACGAAATAGTGTTTAAAACTAGTAGATCTACGGATCTACAAACGGTATCTTCAAAGGACCACGTGTCAAGAGAAAACATACTTTTAAAGACGGATCTTTCATAAACAAGAATGATTTTGTAAACACACAAGTGTGTAGACACTTGTGTAACACAAAAATTTTGACAAAGGAACTATTTTTGTAAATGTTGACAGGAAGTTGTAAAGATGTAACTTCTTTAAAAACGAGACTTTCAAGTAACCGAATTGATCTATACAAAGATCCACTATAAATAATGGAAATATACTACATATTTTGGAAAAACCACAAGTTCATGTATTTCTGCGATTATATTTATTTTAACTAGTTGAATATTGTTTATTGTTGATTGAGGAAATTGTTGATTGGATTTTAAAAGAAAATGATACGCTTGAAAGCGTGGCCACCTCCAGTTACAGGGGAAACTCTGGCGAAATTTTTCCAAAAACCTAACACTTGAAAATATTTTCATCACAAGTGTTAGAAATACATTTTTAACTCGTTTTCAAGGACGCAAATTTCGCCATGATTCTGTTTACAAAATTTCTAAGTGTCGGAGGTGGGATTTTCACAAAATAAAACCTGAAATATATATATTTAGAATATATGTTTTTCATAACAACACTTGTGAATTTCTATGATTATTTTGTGAACTATACAAATATTATTTTTAGGGTAAAAATAATATTACCGAATGTTAACGATTCCAAAAATAATACAAACACCTTCATAATAAATAATAAGTTACAACGGTATAATTATTACCACCTGATCTTTAAAACGTAACTTACGCAATTCAGAAAATACCAATGAACGCGTATTTGTCAAGAATATTATTTCGGAAAATTGTATGAAATAAAATATAATATTTTTGGGAAAAATGATTATATTTTGGAGTAAGAAATAAAATATATTAAGTGAGACTTAATAATGTATTTCGAATTTTACGAACACGCATGTATTAAATCCCCCATCCTTGGGAAGGAGAATAATTACCAAGTATTTACAAAAATATAAACACGAAATAGTTGTCTAACTATTTCCCAAAAACTTAAACCTTAAGCTAAGGCACGGCCGTCCGTCTAATAGATTTAGTACGTGTAGGTCGTCGCACAGCTGCTTGATCAGGAGATATACTTGGTAGAGACGCACCACTGTGAGTTCATGTCCCCCTTTTCTCTTAACTGTTTTCAGTTTTCTAAACTGCGGGGGTGAAATACATGTTACTATGATTACGAATAATTCTTACATGGTATGGTTAGCGTAAGGAGGGTTATTATTCAGATCATGTGAGTGGGTAGGCGGAAACTTGAGGCCATTAATCCTCAGGGTAGGACCGAGGGGCAGGAGCGGTAGATCTATCTGGGTGTAGCGAGCCCAGCCCCAGGCCCAAACAGAACGGACCTCGGGGTGACTTTGTACCCAACGCATAAATCTGCTAGGTTTAAGTCTTCCTACTTGCACTTCACACATATCAATGGCCTTGCAAACCATTGGTGATCTCTTTTTCCTTATTTGCTACATACTAGGGTTTTTATACATACAAAGGTTTATTTACTCACTTACACATGAACTCGCTCAACATTATTGTTGATTTTTCAACTTACATGTATTTCAGGGAATTAAAGGATCTGGCGCGGTATGACACGTTTTCCCGCTGCATTAGTCTCGAGGTCATCCGAGTTTAAGGGATGTGACTTTTTCCTGGACGAGTCACAGTTCTTAAACTGTGCTTATTTCTTGTTGGTGTTGTGCCTTTTGATCACTGTTTATGTTTGTTAGGATGTGATATCCGTTAAGACAATGTTGTGGTTCTTTACTCTTCAAACTTATTTTAATGGATGATCTTGCATGGTTTTTATTTCATATAGCTTGTTATGATTAAGCTATGGTATTAAGAAGTCACACCAAAATAACCACGCTTCCGCAAAGCCAGGGTGTGACAGGCCGCCCTCCCTTGACCATGCCTCCACACTAAAATGGCCAACACTTGTGGTATGTAAGAATTTCACAGATGCCCCAGTTAACATGTTTGATCTCCATCATTGACATTCATAACTTTAGTGGTTCTTATTAGTTAACGTTGTTAAAATTTCTAGTTAAGTCATGTATAATGACCAAACTACCCCCCGTATATTTAAAAAAAAACAGAAGGGTAAATTACACTTTTCGTCCTTTATGTTTGTATTGAATTGCAATGGATGGCCTTTAACTTTAATAATTACAGTAACAATCTTTTATTTGGAAAAATCATTACACATTTCGTCATTTACCACTAACTAGGTTAAATTTTTTTGTTAAGTCTATTAACTTAAGTGTAATTTTGTAATTTTACCTATTTACTTAATAAAATATATATTTAGAAATAGAAAAACTCAATGAAATATATTTTATATTTATAAACCAATCACTCACACACTCTCAACTCTCTGTTTCTAAACCCCTGCAACCTAATCTCCTCACCACCACCACTCCTGTCGCCGACCACTACCACTCCTACCACTTGCGACCACCTAAACGCCTTGCAGTCAACCACCACTCCCAGAACTTATCATTTTTCCACTAGCAGCAGTAGAAAGCCAACAACCACCACCCTCCGACTACTACCACCCAACCTCCGGCAACCAAAATTTATCATAAGAACTGAGATATCAATATATCATATATACATACATACATACATATATACATATATATATATATATATAGAGATGGATAAAAGCTGTCATTTATGTGGGGAAGAATCTTCTGCTACAAACCCTAATCTTGAATCCAGTAAAGATCAGTACTTGAAGCAAATTCACAGATTATCTCACAAGATTTCAAAACCCCCAATTAGAAAACAACAACCCCCCTTTGAATTCAATCATCATCACCTCCATCAACAAATCCATCACTCGCCGTTGATCTCCGATGAATCTCAGCCGTCCAATCTCCACCACAACCAACAACAACAACACTAGCCACCGGTCTACAACATCAGCAAAACGACTTCTGTGACGTCGTACAAAAATTCACCGGCTCACCACCGATCTCCGCCTACATGCGGTGTTTTCAGACAAACATGATCGGATTCAAACACCCTTTACCGCTGCAAGTCCAACCGTTAACTTCTCTTCCGCAGCCGAATTTTCCTCCGTCGTCTTCCGCCGCTGTCAGTTGGGTGTCTGACCTGAGTTTTCGTTTTCTTTGACGAATCAATTTGGGTTTCAACTGGACATTTGTTGAACATAGTGTTGATAAAGAAACGCAGAAGATGAACAGTTGGAGTTTATGAGAAGGTGGATTTGGAGGCGTGTCTGTCTTAAAATTTGGGGAAGGTTGGTTGATAGTTGGAGGGAACAGATGGTTTTCTAGAGAGAGAGAAACATGAGAGAGAAGAGAGAGAAAGATGATAAGGTTTTAGGTTGTGTGGATGTGAAAATAAAAAGGAAAATAAGATATACTCTAAATATAATAGGTAAAATCACTAGCATACCCTCATGTGCAAGGCACATGCTATAGTTAACTGAAAATTTTAAAATGGTTAGTGCTAAAGGATGTATGGTGTAATAGGTTTTCCAAATAAAGGATTGTGACTGTAATTATTGAAGTTAAACGCTATCCATTGCAATTCGATACAAACATAAAGGACAAAAAGTGTAATTTACCCAAAAACATAAATAAAAGGACCACATCCTCCTTTTCCCCAAACCACCACCACCTCCTGAAACCACCAACACTACCTCCTCCTGAAACCACCATCACCTCCCAAAACCACCAACGCCACCACCTGAAACCACCACCACCTCCTGAAACCACCACCACCTCCTGAAACCGCCACCACTACCTTAGTAGTCCCAAAAGTTGCAGATCTTTGAAAGCTGGAAAAATTGTTTCGTGCAAACGCCAGTAAAAAACATTGCGGGGTTGTTGTCAATGATGGTGGGTTGTGGAAGTTGCAACGAGGGGGTGGCTACCGTATGTGGGATTTTACACGAGGATTGTCGATTTGTAACCTATCATATTTATCAATTTGTTTTCAGTTTTTGAAACGGTTTCTAGATTGTGGTGGTCTAGGATTTTGGTAAGGGTGGGAGAAGTGGGGGTTAGTGGTGTTATTGCTATGGATATTGTGAGATGGGTGGATAACATAAGAAGATAAAGTGTAGAGGGATGAGGGAAGAGGGAAGATGATTTGGAAGAATGTGGGCCCATTAGTATGTTAATATTTTTATTTTTTTTTGTTATTTTTATAGGAGCAATCTAGTCATCTCACACCAATTTAATAGGAGCAATCTAGTCATCTCTCAACTCTCTGTTTCTAAACCCCTGCAACCTAATCTCCTCACCACCACCACTCCTGTCGCCGACCACTACCACTCCTACCACTTGCGACCACCTAAACGCCTTGCAGTCAACCACCACTCCCAGAACTTATCATTTTTCCACCAGCAGCAGTAGAAAGCCAACAACCACCACCCTCCGACTACTACCACCCAACCTCCGGCAACCAAAATTTATCATAAGAACTGAGATATCAATATATCATATATACATACATACATATATACATATATATATATATATATATATATAGAGAGAGATGGATAAAAGCTGTCATTTATGTGGGGAAGAATCTTCTGCTACAAACCCTAATCTTGAATCCAGTAAAGATCAGTACTTGAAGCAAATTCACAGATTATCTCACAAGATTTCAAAACCCCCAATTAGAAAACAACAACCCCCCTTTGAATTCAATCATCATCACCTCCATCAACAAATCCATCACTCGCCGTTGATCTCCGATGAATCTCAGCCGTCCAATCTCCACCACAACCAACAACAACAACACTAGCCACCGGTCTACAACATCAACAAAAGCGACTTCTGTGACGTCGTACAAAAATTCACCGGCTCACCACCGATCTCCGCCTACATGCGGTGTTTTCAGACAAACATGATCGGATTCAAACACCCTTTACCGCTGCAAGTCCAACCGTTAACTTCTCTTCCGCAGCCGAATTTTCCTCCGTCGTCTTCCGCCGCTGTCAGTTGGGTGTCTGACCTGAGTGTTCGTTTTCTTTGACGAATCAATTTGGGTTTCAACTGGACATTTGTTGAACATAGTGTTGATAAAGAAACGCAGAAGATGAACAGTTGGAGTTTATGAGAAGGTGGATTTGGAGGCGTGTCTGTCTTAAAATTTGGGGAAGGTTGGTTGATAGTTGGAGGGAACAGATGGTTTTCTAGAGAGAGAGAAACATGAGAGAGAAGAGAGAGAAAGATGATAAGGTTTTAGGTTGTGTGGATGTGAAAATAAAAAGGAAAATAAGATATACTCTAAATATAATAGGTAAAATCACTAGCATACCCTCATGTGCAAGGCACATGCTATAGTTAACTGAAAATTTTAAAATGGTTAGTGCTAAAGGATGTATGGTGTAATAGGTTTTCCAAATAAAGGATTGTGACTGTAATTATTGAAGTTAAAGGCTATCCATTGCAATTCGATACAAACATAAAGGACAAAAAGTGTAATTTACCCAAAAACATAAATAAAAGGACCACATCCTCCTTTTCCCCAAACCACCACCACCTCCTGAAACCACCAACACTACCTCCTCCTGAAACCACCATCACCTCCCAAAACCACCAACGCCACCACCTGAAACCACCACCACCTCCTGAAACCACCACCACCTCCTGAAACCGCCACCACTACCTTAGTAGTCCCAAAAGTTGCAGATCTTTGAAAGCTAGAAAAATTGTTTCGTGCAAACGCCAGTAAAAAACATTGCGGGGTTGTCGTCAATGATGGTGGGTTGTGGAAGTTGCAACGAGGGGGTGGCTACCGTATGTGGGATTTTACACGAGGATTGTCGATTTGTAACCTATCATATTTATCAATTTGTTTTCAGTTTTTGAAACGGTTTCTAGATTGTGGTGGTCTAGGATTTTGGTAAGGGTGGGAGAAGTGGGGGTTAGTGGTGTTATTGCTATGGATATTGTGAGATGGGTGGATAACATAAGAAGATAAAGTGTAGAGGGATGAGGGAAGAGGGAAGATGATTTGGAAGAATGTGGGCCCATTAGTATGTTAATATTTTTATTTTTTTTTTTGTTATTTTTATAGGAGCAATCTAGTCATCTCACACCAATTTAATAGGAGCAATCTAGTCATCTCTCAACTCTCTGTTTCTAAACCCCTGCAACCTAATCTCCTCACCACCACCACTCCTGTCGCCGACCACTACCACTCCTACCACTTGCGACCACCTAAACGCCTTGCAGTCAACCACCACTCCCAGAACTTATCATTTTTTCCACCAGCAGCAGTAGAAAGCCAACAACCACCACCCTCCGACTACTACCACCCAACCTCCGGCAACCAAAATTTATCATAAGAACTGAGATATCAATATATCATATATACATACATACATATATATATATATATAGAGAGAGAGAGATGGATAAAAGTTGTCATTTATGTGGGGAAGAATCTTCTGCTACAAACCCTAATCTTGAATCCAGTAAAGATCAGTACTTGAAGCAAATTCACAGATTATCTCACAAGATTTCAAAACCCCCAATTAGAAAACAACAACCCCCCTTTGAATTCAATCATCATCACCTCCATCAACAAATCCATCACTCGCCGTTGATCTCCGATGAATCTCAGCCGTCCAATCTCCACCACAACCAACAACAACAACACTAGCCACCGGTCTACAACATCAGCAAAAGCGACTTCTGTGACGTCGTACAAAAATTCACCGGCTCACCACCGATCTCCGCCTACATTTATGTGAGTTGTAAATATCTACTAAGGGGGTGTTTGGGATTGCTTATGAAAAATAACTTATTGACTTTTCCACTTCCTTATCTTCTTTTTCAAAAAGATACTTTCTCCTAACTTTTTCATTTCTCCTTTTCGATGCCTTAACTTAAAACCTCTTTTTCAACCCATTACTTAAACATTATTTTTTTAAAATTGTTTTTACAAAAGGTTATAAGTCAATAAGTTGTTTTATAAGCAAGAGTTAAATGTCATTTTAGTCTCTATGGTTTGGGCCCATTTTCCAGTTTAGTCCAAATGTTTCATTTTTCGTCTGTGGGTCCAAAAAGGTTTTACAATTGCCATTTTAGTCCACTGGATTAACTTCATCCATTATTTCTGTTAACGAGAAGGGTAATTTGGTGATTTTATAAGGTCGAATTACCCTTCTAGTTAACAGAATTACATATAAAATGACCGAATTTTCCTTCTCGTTAACAGAAAAAATGGATAAAGTTAACCCGGTGGACTAAAATGACAACGATGAAACCTTTTTTAAACACACAGGCGAAAAATGAAACATTTGGACTAAACTAGCAAAATGTCCGAAATCCCAGAGACTAAAATGACATTTAACTCTATAAGCAATCTCAAACACACACCCTGAGGGGGGTCGGAGTGATTGCGGAGAATGGATGGGGGGAGTGGGGTTACCGTTGGGGGAATGATACCGGGTGTTTGAATGGGGAGTAGGAGAGATGATGTTTTTTCGGTGAGTATACACCGAAGGTGAAGAAGAACAAAGGGAGGAGAGAGAGGAAAGAGAGAGCTAATGAAATTTTTTATTTTTTTTTAATTGAGTGGGTGTTTGAATCACTTCTAGTGTTTCATTAGAAAATAGGCTCATTCTATACACACCCCCTCTTCCTGATTACACCCCCCCTTGTGAGAGGAAAACTGTCGGTCCCACGCAGGCCCCACCTGTAAGTATGTGAGAGGAGGGGGGTGAAAAAAGCAAATAGGGAGGTGTAGAAAGTAGCACCCAGAAAATAGAGAGTGAATGACATGACTTTTTATATCTTTGGCTAGAGAAAACTCAAATACCGTCCACCCTGAATAAAAGGTCAAACTAGTAAAATCACATATTCGTTTTGCGTGTACTTGTTTGTCATCAACTCAACCCAGTTTGCAGTCGGTGCAACATCTCTGTCTCCGTTACCTCACCCTTCTTACACAAGATTCACTTCCACTAGATCCACAACTACACCCCCTTCATTTCAGATCTATTCATCACATATTCACCTCACACTCACAGATCCCTTTCAAAACCACCGGTAAGCACATCAAATTTCCTTACAATTTCACTTTGAATCTATTACTCATCGTATGATTAGTTTTAAGATCGATAATTATATTGAATTTGTTGTTGTTGTTATTGTTGTTGTATAGATTGGATTTTGGGAAATTAGGGTTTTGGGGGAGAAGATGAAGGAACCTAATCCTACTACAGATCCAATTGGTCAGAACTTGATAAAACTTATAAGTAATGTGTGTTTCTCTGTGTTTGTCTTTACTGTGCTTGTCATTACTGTCATTGCTATTACCTACCAACCGCCTGATCCCTGGGAGTCTTCCAGAGCCTTAACTCGGGTCTTTACCGAGGTCGAGAACGCCACTTTTCAAATCGATACATCCGTGTTGAAAACCGGTGAAGATGTTGGGATGGTTGTGGTTAGCCCGGCTGCAGCTCCTTCCGAGGCCGATGCTGATGCGAGCGACACCCAAAACGACACCCAAAATGGCACGCAAAACGACGCGGTTGTGCAGAAACCGGAAGAGAGTTCGGAGATCAGTTGTGATGAGTCGAGATTGGTGAATTGTTCTGACCGAGGGGTGTTGATGGCGATTAAGAAGTTTAATTTGAAGCATTTTAAGTCGATAGTGTTTCTCGATTATCAAGTACCGGTAAACGGGTCGAATGCGAACGAGTGTGATGTGTCGTGGAGGTTCAGGAACCGGAAAGAGAAATCTTGGAGGAGGTATCGAGATTTCAGGAGGTTTAAAATCGGATATACCGATGATTGTAACTACAAAGTGGTAGGTGCGAGAGGATGGCATTCGGGTGTCAATGCGCGTCGTCCCAGGGCTAGATTTAACGCGACTAGAACTGAACGGACGGTTAAGGTTTCTCCATCTTACCGTGATGATGATATCAACGACACAATCCCGGTTTTGGGTTCGGATCTTGCGTTTAGGAATGGGAAATATTTGTATTATTCACGCGGAGGGGATTACTGTAAGAATATGAATCATTATATCTGGAGCTTCTTGTGTGCTCTTGGGGAAGCACAGTATCTAAACCGCACGTTCGTTATGGATTTAAGTGTTTGCTTGGCATCGACGTATACTTCGAGCAAGAAAGACGAAGAGGGAAAAGACTTCAGATTTTATTTCGATTTCGAGCATTTGAAAGAATCAGCTTCGATAGTGGAAGAAGACGAGTTCCTTAAAGATTGGAAACGATGGGAAAAGAATCATAAAAAGAAAATCGGGGTGAGAAAGGTTCCTACTTATAAAGTTACACCGATGCAATTAAAAAAAGATAGAAGTACGATTATCTGGAGGCAGTTTGATACCCCCGAGCCCGAGAACTATTGGTATCGTGTATGCGAAAGTAAAGCGGCAAATTATATTCGAAGGCCGTGGCACGCGCTTTACAAGTCAAAGAGACTTATGAACATAGTTTCGGAAATTAGTGGTCAAATGGATTGGGATTTTGATGCGGTGCATGTGGTCAGAGGCGAAAAAGCGCAAAATAAAGAGTTGTGGCCACATCTTGACGATGATACATCTCCCGATGCGTTGGTGGCGAAGCTTCAAAATATTATTCAACCGTGGAGGAATCTGTATGTTGCTACCAACGAACCGTTTTATAATTACTTTGATAGGTTAAGATCGCATTACAAGGTTCATTTGCTCGATGATTATAAGGAATTATGGGGAAATACGAGTGAATGGTACAATGAAACGACTGTTTTAAATGGTAAGCCAGTTGAGTTTGACGGATATATGCGAGTTGCGGTCGACACTGAGGTGTTTTACCGGGCGAAGACGCAAGTTGAGACGTTTTATAACTTGACTGCAGACTGCAAGGATGGTATAAATACGTGCTGACCAGGTTTGTTACCGTTGTACTATATTTCATTTGTTAAGTTGAATATGTTTTGATGGCTTGTTATATTTATAATGAATTTAGTTCTTTTTTCTGAGATTAAGAGTGGTTTGCTTTTTGTTTAAATCAAAACAAGAACACTGGGATATAAACACTGTTGTTATAAAGTCGGTAATCGTTGCAGCAACCAACGATTAATAACAAGTCAAAAACTGGAAACAATGTCAAGACTACTTTTTAATTGCTTATCGTCACGGGAAGATGTTGGACCTGTAAGCAACACAAGCAGAGTCAAAGAATTAGTCAACTCATGGCAATCAACTAAAAGTTAATATAAATAAGTAGTTATTAAGTATGGTACCTTTGCGACATTTCTGCGAACCCAGCATTCTGAAAATCCAAGTAAATAAACATTTATGTCTAGAAAAAAATCAACTTACCTTGGTTTTGTACCATGATGCCATTAGAATCAAATAAAGTGCAGTCTGGATGTGGTGACAGAAATGGTGAAAGGTCATCCGTGAATGTTCTTTGTAACGGATGTGAATTTGTATCCATGTTGCTGGATGATGCCGAATTGCTCAAATCACCAGATTCATTATTTATCGGTGAAAGTTCTATCATACCAACATTTTGGTTCTGAGCCAGCATCGTATTGAACTGGTAATCATAAGAATGTTGGAGCCCCAACGACCCACCATAATCCAACCCGCATGGTGGTAAATAAAACGGAACTGGTTGCTCTGCAAGATTACTTGGTGGAAAAGCTGCAGCGACTTCATTTGAGTTCAACTGATTCATTAGCGCAGCTTGTTTTTCGAGGAGATCGTTGAACCTTTTTATTTGGTCGATCAATACCAACCTCAGACGGTAGTTGCTGAAGAAATGTTGATTTTGTTCTACAAGATTCTTCCAAACTGAAAGAAACAAACTATATGTTGGAGTATATAATATAGAAATAAATATATCTGAATTATTTATTTATTTTTTCTAAAGAAAGTACCATGCAGGTATAAGTTTTCATAATTCATATATTCTCATAGACAATAGTCAACATGCCATCTGGTATAAGTATAAGTTTTTAACTATTATTTCGTTTTGATTCGCTAAAAAACTACCATGCAGGCCCTTTAGATTTTGAGGCACTGCCTCTTAACCTTGTTCGTCGGGTCATAACTTCTACGAACACACATTCTAACGTATGCTAGATTTTAATTGTCTCTAGTAAATCCAAACTACATAAAATGACACTAAGTAAGCAATTTACGATATATAAGTCTCCTTACCTTATCTATATCCTCAAGAGTGACCTTTTTGCCCTCTCCGGTAGACATTGCAAGCAAAACCAAATCACTGCAAAATTTGTTCAACAAAAGTAAGGTTTTATAAAGGCAGTCAATTTTATTGCAAAAATAAATCCTATAATTAGTATAATTGACTCATTTTTTAGGGATTTTTACATATTTCCCCCTGCTAAGTTAGGTTATTACATATTTCCCCAAATCAAAAAAACAATTACATATTTCCCCTTTTTTTAAGAAATTACCCAATTACCCTTGTAAAAAACCTTCTAGTTTGTTTCATATTCCCACTTGTATATCCACAACGCTTAATCCTGTTAAACCCTACACATCACGATCATAATTTCTTCTTCTTTCTCTGGTTCGCTGCTACTTCTGGTCTTCCTCAACTGCCGGTGCTTTTGCCGACCTTTTATTTGTGAGTTATCATTCTATTATGAATCAATTGTTCAAAACTATTATTTAATCATTACTTTAATTTGCTTTTGAATTTACAGACAATCGATTTCATTTGTTGGAATATGAGCCTGATTTAATTGTTTTAGATTACCATGTTGACAGAAAATTGTTCCTTTAGTTTACTTCTATTTAGGTCGGTACAGTGGTATGGCGGGCTGAACTCGATCGTCTTCCAACGAGGTCTGCTCTGATCCAAAGGCATGTAAATGTTCCATCTATTCTCTGTCCCACATGTGGTGAGTTTCCGGAAACGGTTGAGCACGTTTTTGTATCTTGCGGTTTCGCTCAGTCCGTTTGGTCGGTAATTGATGTGCTAAAAGTGGTTAAATAAAAACTACTAAAATTAACCTAATCTAGACACTCTAAGCTTTAAATTTATAAACTTAGACTCGATCTAAAACTAAACCACGCAACCGGCAAGTGTACCGATCAATGCAGTATAGCTACAGTAAGTCCGAGTATCGAACCCACGAGACTCTCTAATTACGCTAATTAGACTCTATCTAGACCTAGACTGACACGGACTCTAACTGTTGATTGGGGGGGGGGGGGGGGGGGGAGGGTTACGGAAAATCTAAGAAATCTATATTAAACTACTAAATTAAACTAAAGCTAGACTAAAGACGAATGACGACTGTGGACTTTTCTTATATGAGAACAGGACCACCTAGACTAGAATCCTGGATTGTTTTTAAGAGATTACCGTTTAAGTTAAATACATGAGTTATGGAACCGGGATCTTAAAATACTAAACCTATTAAGAACCAACGAGGCCCCTCGACCCTTCTCAAGGAGAAACCTGTGGCACTACCTAGGCCGTTAATTCTACCGGTTATTAGACTTCTTCCCAGTTGTCTAATTATTGTGTAAGTACCCTAATGTTGACCTATTCTTTCCCAATCCTAGATCTAGGGTAATTTGAAGTAATTAATTTGACTTGATAGACTAATAAGACCGACAGGTAAACCAAGACATAACCTTTTCCAAGGCCTATCTAAAGCAATTCGCCGGGTAAGACCTACCAATAGCCCCTCACTTCCCAGGTATTAGGACTAGTAGAACACTAAGACTTAGCAAATTATTACCACTTACTTCTAAGGATTATTGGCCAATTCTCCCTAAAGAGTGAAGGTTTTCTAACGTGATATAGACATTCACCGAAACCCTAAACCCTAATATGACTCTACGTTGTGATATAGACCGTCACTAAGAATCATACGAAGCAAATAATAACAATAAACCAATTCAAAGCACGCATACACATCAAACCATTAAATCAAACCGCTTACTAAACACAATCACCCATAATAATCATGCAAATAACGAAAACGGTAAAATCTTTATATTTATCCAGTCATCAAATCTAGGTGGTTTATAAAATTAGCCAAGCATGTCAAATAACGAAAACAAATCAACTAAGTTCAAACAAGAATTCATGACAAAGAATAAAAGAAACTAGAAAATAAAAGAACCCGTAAATTCTTCGACTTCCAAGCTTCCCTCTTTCAATCCCAATGATTCTCTAGCCTTGAACCTTGCCAAAAAAATATTCGAAATTTCGTCCCTGAATGTTTCTGCTCGTGCTTCTGATTTGCGGCTCTGAACAGTCGTATCCGCCCTCTCCTTGCGTCTTCTGATCTTCTCGAATATATATTGCGTCCCCCAAAAATCACCACAAGTTCCTCTTATTTTTCAATTGGCCCAATACTCCATTACATGATGTACGTAAATTGTTGAACATTTAATTATTTGCTGGCCCACAAAAAATCCCTACCTCACGTCCAAAAACCAATAAATATATATCATAGATTTCGGTTATGATCTTATCAGCCCAATATTCTATATTCATGATTATGTTGGACATATCTACTTTTTTTCGAATTAGTGGTGTTTTTTTTCCCTACTGGCCACTTAGCAAATCATTAATATCAACATATGGGCATGGGCTCAAGATATGCTAACGGATTAATTCCAACAAAGAGTGAATGATGGCAGCTTTCTTTTTCCTGGGCTTCATATGTGACACGAATATATATATGAACTATATAATTCATATTGCCTAGCATAGAGATAGCGGGCTCGACCCACTCAACGGCAATTTTACTTCGGTCCCTGGCACACCACTCTGGCCAACTGGCTGCTTATTTCCATATTACTTGTTTTCGTTCCATTTGCACCAGGACCTGCCAAAAAACAAGATAATATAGTATACTACTAAAAACTAAATAAAACAAATATAAACTATACAAAAATTATACAATTTACACGGGACAAATATGTGTATTTTACCCCACATCAAATATCCCCACACTTAACATTTTTTCGTCCTCGAAAAAGAATTATGCAACGGAATCAGAAACAAATAATCACTCGGGTCAAAAGTATAGGTATAATTAATTAAAACCAAGACTTGCGTATGCCGCGATTGCAAATATACTTATCCCCTTAAACCCAAGTCCGATCCTAAGCCCTTATCATGTGATTTTAATTTAAGTGCGGTCAATCCACCTAGGGCCTCACACCAGAATTTACGGTCCACCTCCTCCCACCTCAAGCTTATAGGACTAAAAGAACGATCACTGGACCAATTCCTAACCGTCTTATATCAAAACCAAGAGAGTTTACAATCAACTTTTTTTTTCTTTTTTTTTTTCAATTTTTTTTTCTATTTTTGCTTTGCTTTTTTTTCTTTCTTTCGTGAGTCTAGACGATGCTTTCCCTAACCAAGAGGTATTCCGGCTGTAGAGTCGCGATCCCCAACCACAGATTACTTAGGTTTCGGTACTTTTATTCGGCAAGTCGATTTCACACATCTCAGAGGCATTCCGGCTGTAGAGTCGCTATCCCCAACTCGGATTACATAGACCTGTGTTACTTTCATTTAGTTTCTAGCTCACTTTTTATTCTTTTTTTTTTCATGATCACAAACTCTAACAGTTTTAACTTATAACGGTGCCCCTTATACTCTTATTGGCAGTTTTAGTTTCCCATATTTCCCAGGCGAAAACCCACTAGCAGACCGACAATTAAGGTATATTAACTCAAAGGAACTTAAAACCAAACCCGGGCCTATCCACATATCCCTAACTAGACGCAAGCTCGATTTATTTAATCTCATATTATTATTATTCGAACTCGAGCAAAAACTCATCTTTTCTATCATTTTCCGTTTTAATTGCAAACTTCTTTTTTTTTATTCGAAAGACATTTTCTGATTTTTTAATTTTTTTTTCTTTTTTAAATTTTTTAATTTTTTTGACTCAAGACTCTACTAACTAACACCTAAACGACAGTTTCCCATCCCCACACTTAAACTCTACATTGCCCTCAATGTAGGATGGAAACCGACTCAAAAGACTAAAATAAATAAGAAATAAAAAACAAAGGGCAAATTGGAAAGGACTTAGCTGGTTAATTATCGCATAAGCTCCAAAACTCTTGTCCAATCCAGCTCGATCGTATAGCATTTCGTTCGCGGTCGGCTTTGACTCTAACTAGTACACTTGGTAAAAATGCCTGATATCTGATAAGCAGCTCCAAAATCACCCGAATGGAGATTGAGTACGGGTGGTACATATTCAAACCTGCATAAACAAAAACAAGCAAAAACCAAAGCAGTACCGACTAAAAAAACGACTCAAAAACTACTAACTAAGACTCAATATACAAAATTATGACTCAATACAAACTCTACAAAACCTCCCCACACTTAAACTTAATCAGGAGGTTTCTCTTTTATCTGAACCCGGTCTAACCCGTTTAATTCCACCCGGTCCTCATAAACATTTAAAATTTTTGTAGTGGAATTATAAAAGATTTTTAAATATTTAACCGGGTTAGAACACAAAAATTTGAACTTACCTGGCAGGAGCCGCTGAATCACGATCCCAGGTGTTCTTCTCATAGCCTTCTCCTGTGGTTTTGAACTTTTACTCGCATTCGCTAGTAGTACCACGGGCCAGCTGTGGTGTTCTTCATCTTCCACCACAACTTCTTCTTTTTTTATGTCCGTCATTGGGTTTCTTGCAAGTAAATCTTCTAAATATGCAAGGTCCCCCTCCGGATCAAATGTACCTCCTTCTTCATCTACCGACAAACCCTCTAACTCATCCGCAAATTCTCTCTCCCAAAACAGCTCATCCTCACTTTCCTCATCCCCCTCATCTGACAAATCCCATATTGGTTCGGTGGGATAAGACTTAGCATCAGAAGAATCCAGGTCAATAGGATTACCTGCCATTAAGAGAGTAGAAAGAGCAGAACAAGGTAGAGAGAATAAAAGAAAACTAACTAAAAAAAATTACACAACTATACAAGTAGCACATATTATGTCAATCAAGTCCAATCAAAGCTAATAAACGCAATCGCCAAGAGTCCCCGGCAACGGCGCCAAAAACTTGATGTGCTAAAAGTGGTTAAATAAAAACTACTAAAATTAACCTAATCTAGACACTCTAAGCTTTAAATTTATAAACTTAGACTCGATCTAAAACTAAACCACGCAACCGGCAAGTGTACCGATCAATGCAGTATAGCTACAGTAAGTCCGAGTATCGAACCCACGAGACTCTCTAATTACGCTAATTAGACTCTATCTAGACCTAGACTGACACGGACTCTAACTGTTGATTGGGGGGGGGGGGGTTACGGAAAATCTAAGAAATCTATATTAAACTACTAAATTAAACTAAAGCTAGACTAAAGACGAATGACGACTGTGGACTTTTCTTATATGAGAACAGGACCACCTAGACTAGAATCCTGGATTGTTTTTAAGAGATTACCGTTTAAGTTAAATACATGAGTTATGGAACCGGGATCTTAAAATACTAAACCTATTAAGAACCAACGAGGCCCCTCGACCCTTCTCAAGGAGAAACCTGTGGCACTACCTAGGCCGTTAATTCTACCGGTTATTAGACTTCTTCCCAGTTGTCTAATTATTGTGTAAGTACCCTAATGTTGACCTATTCTTTCCCAATCCTAGATCTAGGGTAATTTGAAGTAATTAATTTGACTTGATAGACTAATAAGACCGACAGGTAAACCAAGACATAACCTTTTCCAAGGCCTATCTAAAGCAATTCGCCGGGTAAGACCTACCAATAGCCCCTCACTTCCCAGGTATTAGGACTAGTAGAACACTAAGACTTAGCAAATTATTACCACTTACTTCTAAGGATTATTGGCCAATTCTCCCTAAAGAGTGTAGGTTTTCTAACGTGATATAGACATTCACCGAAACCCTAAACCCTAATATGACTCTACGTTGTGATATAGACCGTCACTAAGAATCATACGAAGCAAATAATAACAATAAACCAATTCAAAGCACGCATACACATCAAACCATTAAATCAAACCGCTTACTAAACACAATCACCCATAATAATCATGCAAATAACGAAAACGGTAAAATCTTTATATTTATCCAGTCATCAAATCTAGGTGGTTTATAAAATTAGCCAAGCATGTCAAATAACGAAAACAAATCAACTAAGTTCAAACAAGAATTCATGACAAAGAATAAAAGAAACTAGAAAATAAAAGAACCCGTAAATTCTTCGACTTCCAAGCTTCCCTCTTTCAATCCCAATGATTCTCTAGCCTTGAACCTTGCCAAAAAAATATTCGAAATTTCGTCCCTGAATGTTTCTGCTCGTGCTTCTGATTTGCGGCTCTGAACAGTCGTATCCGCCCTCTCCTTGCGTCTTCTGATCTTCTCGAATATATATTGCGTCCCCCAAAAATCACCACAAGTTCCTCTTATTTTTCAATTGGCCCAATACTCCATTACATGATGTACGTAAATTGTTGAACATTTAATTATTTGCTGGCCCACAAAAAATCCCTATCTCACGTCCAAAAACCAATAAATATATATCATAGATTTCGGTTATGATCTTATCAGCCCAATATTCTATATTCATGATTATGTTGGACATATCTACTTTTTTTCGAATTAGTGGTGTTTTTTTTCCCTACTGGCCACTTAGCAAATCATTAATATCAACATATGGGCATGGGCTCAAGATATGCTAACGGATTAATTCCAACAAAGAGTGAATGACGGCAGCTTTCTTTTTCCTGGGCTTCATATGTGACACGAATATATATATGAACTATATAATTCATATTGCCTAGCATAGAGATAGCGGGCTCGACCCACTCAACGGCAATTTTACTTCGGTCCCTGGCACACCACTCTGGCCAACTGGCTGCTTATTTCCATATTACTTGTTTTCGTTCCATTTGCACCAGGACCTGCCAAAAAAACAAGATAATATAGTATACTACTAAAAACTAAATAAAACAAATATAAACTATACAAAAATTATACAATTTACACGAGACAAATATGTGTATTTTACCCCACATCAGTAATCTCACAATGGTGCAAGCTTCAGCCGATTTTCGCATTCGGTATAAAGGATCTCTTGGATACTGATATATACACGCCGGGTTCCGGCAAGTATAAAAACGCGCTGCTACGCGGTGGTTCTAACAACAATCTGGAGCATTTGGATACACCGTAATGCAAGAGTTTTCGACCAGGCCCCGTGCCCCCGTGTTCGATTCAGGCGGTTATTGGCAAGGTGAAGACGGTTAGTCATCTTTGGGTAAAACACCGCTCGAAACAATTGGATCTGGACTGGGAAGTTTGGAAAGGTTTCAATTTGTACAAGGTGGGTTGGTAGAGTTTTGGTGTAGGCAAGGATGGCTGTGCTGTTGTACTGTTTGTTTCTTTATGTTGTAGTCTAGTTACCTGCTAGTCTGCTTATGTTTTAATAATATTCTTTCGTTGGACATTCAAAAAAAAAGTTTACTTCTATTAAAAAAATTGCAACCACTTTAATTTAATTATCACAGTTTATTGGTGGTACAATCTATTTTAATGGAAGTTTGTGTTTTTTATTATGAGTATTATGGTTTTGTTTGTATTTTTTGACTAGAGTAACAAGTCGAAGAATTGGGGTGGTAGTACATGAATTGGGTAAATAATTGATTGATGATATTAGAATGGAGAAATATGTAAATATTCATTAATAGTTCATTAAGGATAAAATAGTCATAAATAAGAGTCATTTTAATGAAATGGGGAAATATGTAATATATATAAGTTAGGGAGGGGAAATATGTAATTGTTTTTTTGGTTTGGGGAAATACGTAATAAGCCAGCTTAGCAGGGGGGAATATGTAAAAATCTCCATTTTTTATGTAAATAGAATCTCCAGTGTAAATTTTCGAATTTAAGTACGATTGCTATGAATTTCCGTTGCTTAATATATACATAAAATTGTTTAGAGGTTTGTAAATTCCCGAAAAAATATACTAAAGCACCAATATTATAAATTTAATATATCATTGGTGACAATCTGAATATAGAATAATTAAATAAATATGTAGTGAATGAGATATTGACACCCAAATATTCTAAAGTTGTACATCAGATACTTAAATTTTCAGGGGTGATTATAAATAATACAATAAAATAACATAAAATTAATAAAGATTATCTCAAGAACACATTTACTTGCACAAACAATTTTACTAAAAAAATTGCATAATAAAGATTATATCAAGAACACATTTACTTACACAAACAATTTTATTCAAAAAATATGCAAAACTAATATAAAAACATATATCAACGCTATGTTTTTCATGTCGAATTTCATAGAAAAAAGAAAGAAAGAACTAAGAGTAGTTTCTTTAGAATAATTTTATTCAAGTTGACCCGTTTTGACCTACTAGTTTTTGCCCCTACCGACTAAAATCCTGACCCTGCCACTATATTTAACACTAAACTTCTCAACAACTATCACAAATAAATTCTATTGAACTATTTTGATTTGTTTTGACAGACCCGTTTTTGCCCCTACCGAATAAAAATCATGAACCCGTCACTAAATTCAATAATAAATTTCACAACAAGTGACACTAATCATTCTACTATTTTGACTCTTGAACCGTATTAACCCAGAAAGCCAAGAAGTGAGTTCTTTAACGAACTTACAAATAATGAATGTTGGAGAAAAACAGATTGAATTCAATGGTTTTAACTGAATTTGGCTGCAAAAGATAAAGGGTTATTGGATTTTATCACTCTGAACTATTGGGTCTTGGCCGCTGTCACTTCCAACTATCACTTTGATTCCCATCACTCTCAACTTAACACTTTGGGTGTTGTGTCACTCCGGTTGAGTGGTTTTTGGCTCCCATTTTGTCTTTTAGGAGCAAATTCACCTACAACCATTAGTAATTCACAAAGTGTTAGCCTAATATCACCAATAACACAAGTCAAACATTAAGAAATGTTCACATGCGGGGTGACACAACACACAAAGTGTTATGTTGGAGTGGTGGGAGTCAAAGTGATAGTTAGGAGTGACAACGACAAATACCTAATAGTTGATAGTGATAAAATCCAATAACCCAAATATCAAAATCAACTTGTGAATATCTTTGGGTGTTGGGTATAATGGGAATTTATTGAAGTCTGAATATGGAATTCATTAAATAGTGGGCGTGCATTTAGGAGTGTAACAAACATGAATCCAATAGAAACAATGATACTATTATCAATCAAATATTTATATATTTATATACTAATAATAAGCATTAGGTTTTAGCATTAACGTATTGTACTATGTGTTAATATGGTGTTTCATGCATTGCTTTGTTGTAAGTTGTGTTGTTTTATTTGTAAATTATTATTATTATTATTATTTATAATAATCTTATTAATTTAGCCAAAATCTTGTTAATACTATATTATAATAATATATGTAGTCATTTTAATACTTTTATTATTTTAATATTATAATAACATGTGATTTCACAAGTATCGTACGTATTGTACGTTAAGTGATATTGTATTTTACACTTTCACTATATATATATATATAGGGGATAGATCATGAAAAAACTAGTTTAAATGAGAAAACAAAAAAAAACTAACTAAAAAAGCCTAAAAAACATACAAATTTTTTTTAATTTTATTATTTTTTCGCTGGTTTTTATATATAAAAAAAATTCAAAAAAAAAATGTACTGCACATGTGCACTAATACGGAAATCCTAAACCACTTAACCCACCCCCACCGACACCCCCCCAAAAACCTAACCCTCCCTCCCGAAAACCTAAAACTAAACCCTGAACATATACCCGAAAAAAACCTAACCCCCACCCCCACACCCAAAAACCTAATCCTAATCCTAAACCTCCAAAAAACCTAACCCTAAAAACTAAACTAAACTAAACTCAAAAGCTAATTTTAAGCATATAATGCACATGTGTAGCACACATATAATGCACATGTGCAGTACAAGTTTTTTTTCTTTTTTTTTTTGAAATATTTTTATATATAAAAACTAGCGATTTTTTCTAAAAAATTATAAAAAAAAATTGGTATGTTTTTGGTTTTTTAGGTTTTTTTTAGTTAGTTTTCTAATTTATATGTAGTTTTCTCATGATCCTATATATATATATATATATATATATATATATATATATATATATATATATATATATAAATAGGGGCCGGTTATCATACAATATGCCTAATCGTACATTATGTACGCTATAACCACAACTGTCAGATCATCTCAATTAATCCCCGTGCTTAACTATTAAATTACTCAAATTAAAATATATATATGAAACCGCCAAGGTTAAAATCGTCCATCACAAAATAAAAAACCCCTGATAATCAGCAAACAAAAACTCACAATCATACCGTAAGATTCTTATTCAAAATCGTATTCGAAAATCCAACAAGTAATCAAAAGTCGATCGATTGCAGACAAAAAGAAAGGTTGTGTTTTTTTGGGAGGGAGGCTTATAGACAGTCTATCGAAGAAGATGATGCAGAATAAAAATCAAATAAAATATGCGAAATACATATCAAACGTGCGAAAAAAACATTGCAGACAAAAAGAAAGGTTGTGTTTTTTTGGTAAAGTTTGCGAAATCATATAATATAACATGCGATTTAAAAAAAAGGTAATAATGTTTAAGATGTCTTATGATGTGCGAATTCATGATTTAGACACATGCGAATTCAAAAAAAGTTAATAATCTTTGAGATTTATTATAGTTTGCGAATTCATGATTTTACACATGCGAATTCAAAAAAGTTAATAATATTTAAGATTTCTTATAGTTTGCGAATTCGTTTTCGAATCATATGCGATTTTGAATAAAATGCTTCTAACACTTTCATGTAACTTTGTCCTAAAAATGCAAAAAAAAAAATTACGAATTAATAACTAAAATAAATAAAAATTAACTATTTTATATAAGAAAAATAAATTTATTACCGATGTGACTGTAATTTGACATGTAATGATCAATTTTACCATAAATACTACTGAACTTACCACCCTACCTACATAATAAATTTACTATTTTAATATAAAATACCCAAGGATAACTACCTTCCATATTAAGACTTCCATATTAAGACATAGAACACAAAAACACACACAACACACCCACAAAAAAAATGGCATCAGAAGATTCAGAAAAAATAAAAAACATTGCAATAAAGGAACTATTGTCAACTCGCACGTTGATAGAAATAAGCACCGAGATGAAGTCACATCTTCTCATTTGATTCTTGATGTGCAGGGGAAGATTCTTGAAGAAATCAAGAAAAATCAAGAGATGTGGGAGAGACTACTTGAAGAACCACCATCAAATTTCAGAGAATCAGCTTTGAATCACATAAAGGAGCAGTCTCGAGCTGATGACTTAGCCTTCTCTTTCCTGAAATATGCTCTAAACACTGTGAAGGAGAAAATGGAGTTTAGCTCGGCTGAACGTGACAAAATCTTTGGTTCAAGTAACTAAATTTCTGTTTAATCGTTTTATAGTTTTAGCTGTGATATACAATAACAACTACTTTATATTTATGTTTTGGGTACATGTTTTGAATACATCTTATGCTTCGTTATAATATAAAATAGCATGAATGATTTAGTCATCTTTGTCACAAAAAACAAGATAACTCAAAATCGCATGTACTAAATTGAAAACAAAATGAAAATTGCATGTAACCTACGTATATGATTTTGAATATGAAATCGCATTTTTACAAACTAAATCGCATAGTTGTATGAACTAAACTCATATGTATGAAATCGCATGTACATTAAAAAAATTAATCTTCCTCGTCTGAAACCTCCTCCCACTGATCTTCCTCTTCTTCAGAGCCATCATCACTACTTCCACTGTAATCTTCAAACTCATCTTCCTCTTCATCGTCTTTCTCTCTGGGATCTTTTTCAATATGGACTCCCTTCATCTTCTTTTGTTGTTTGCCTTGTTGTTTGACTTGCAGTATCTCGCAAGTCCGAATATCATGACCTTTTTCATTGCATACACTACATGTCCTTGACCTTTATCCTTTGCAGCTGATCATTTGTTCCTTCTTGGATTTAATCCTTTTATGCAAGCCACGACCTTTGTTTCTTATACCAGCCGGCACAAGGACAGTAGGAGGTGCATTAGTTACTGGTTATTGGTAACCAATCAACTTTGAAAATCGGTCAAAATTTGGATCAAGCTGCTTGGTTATACGACTCTGGTCAACTCTCTCTTTAAGCTGTCTCATTTGATCCCACACTAAAACAAGTTGATCAAGATCGGAAATCAAATTGCTAACCAAATACTCTCCTGTGTGGATGATTTCACGAGCAATCTGTTTAGCCTTGTGTTGCACATCCTTGTCACCTACCTTTATATTGAACTTCACGTTTAATTCATTCGGCACCATATTCTTTGTCCATCTCTTCATAACATATTTGTTTGGTATTTCTTTAACACCAAACATCTTGAAAAGAAAATAGATATGTTTACATAGCAGCCCATACTGCTCAAAACGCAAACAGCTACACTGTGCAGTTACATCATTTTCAAGATTCTTGAACCACACCTAAGAAAACAAAAAAAATATATATTAAAAATTAAAATCGCATGTGTAAATTAACAATTTCGCATGTTTAAAAAAATCATTTAATTGTATTAATTTAAAATCGCATGCCTATGTCAAAATCGCATATTGCAAAATCATGTTCTGAAATGAAATTCGCATGTAGGTTTTCAAAATCCCATGTTTTAAAAATATATGCTATAATATCTCTAATAAACCATCTCCATGAGCTTTAAAGTCTTTCAACGATATCCTGATCTGTGGACCCTCGATTTTGGTGTCCATCGGCAGACAATCGGTAATAGTTCCATATATCTCTATTAGCTGATAAAAGAATATAGGCCTGGTGTATATCTTAGCAGCATCTTTTTTCAAAGTAGTTTGGCTCCAATCATTAGGCTCGGTATATCTTGAAATATGATCATTCTTTCTGTGATTGGACCTTTAGACATCCATTGCACCGTCAAAATGATTCATAAACTCTACAAGAGTGAGTTGTGAATTTGCCACCTGGCAAAAAAAAAATGATTCTCGCTCTCTTATCTCGAAGTTGTTCGCATAAGTCCAGACATGGTCTCATGCCGGTAAAAAAGCCGAAATCCACATGTGTCTCATTGAAAACATATCATCAATCCATTTGTTTTCAGTCAGACCGTACTCAATCATTACCAACTTCCACTGTCTCTCGAATTCTTCAGGCTCAATGGAATCAGTCCATACAATGTCGCACATCGTCCTTTTAAACTCATCATTATTGCACAACTCGTGTCCAACCTATACCGATAAATGCTTTTTATATCAGCCTATAACAAAATCTATATTATAAAAAAACGCTAACGAAAAACAATATAACACGCTATACCTTATCTACCACTTTTTTTCATTATGTGCCAAATGCACAATCTGTGTCTGCTGGTAGAAAAAAACCTCCTCAATAGCCTGTTTCATAGCAGGATTGTTGGGATTGAACCCTATCAGAGGAACAGATAATTAAAGCCAAAACTGGATCAGAGCAGTGTATCCAGAATAAGCAGATGTTGTGTATACAAGTCTCTCCCCTTGAAAGTGGTTTCAACATCTGCTGACCTCCTATCTACTGATCGGTACAACTGCTGAACTACAACTGCTGATCAAAGACTGATGAAGACTAAAGCCCTGCTGTTCAATCTATTGCCTTGAGTCAAGCACTGCTGGGTTATATCAAGTGCTGCTGGGTTCACATCAGTGGAAGGATTCAGCAGTAGTTAGTTTATCTTTATGTAATGAATTGTAATAACAGTTATTAGCATAGCAGTACTTGTATAGATCAAAGGTTAGAGTTTGTTAGGAGGTTAGATGTCACTTTCATGGTGACGTCAATAAAGATGCCACAGTGGTTTATCCGTGCCTATAAATAGAACAGTACCCTGTACTGTTCTATTAGCTCTTCACCATCTTCTTCCTGCACGAACAAATCATTGTGAGCTCAGGCTGAGGGGGAGTTTTGTTACATACATGCAATTGTAATCGGTGTTTGGAATAAATTTAAGCATTCGGTTCATTGTTGAAAATGTGTGTTTAAAGCAATTCTCCTGTTTGATTGTGAAAAGTTTGTTTCCATTAATATTCCGCTGCACATCTCTTTCATTGTTCATCTTAATTCAAACGTTAAACACAATCAAAACCAAACTCAGATCCTAACAATTGGTATCAGAGCTTGGACAGTCAAATTTGATTTAACAATCATTTTGACATAAATAGTTCAGCTCACAATCGTTGATACTGATAGTTTGTTCGTTTTGTTGAAAAACAGTGTAAGGTTTAATCACCATCAAAGTTGATTAATCAGTGCCTGTAAAACAACCAGGATGACGTCACAATCACAAGATCATAAGAATAACATTGGCTCTCTTTTCAAACCACCTATGCTTAAACGTAATGAATACAACATCTGGGAGAGAAGGATGGGTCACATCCTTGCTCAACAGAATACTGGATGTTGGAGATCTGTTGTTTTTGGACCACACGTTCCCATGGTGCCAAGTGCCGAGGATACAAAGAAGTTTGAACCTAAAAAACCTGAAAATTATACTGAAACTGATTTCCAAAAGTTCGAACTCGATTCCAAAGCATTTAGCATCATTGCATCTGCATTACCCAATGAAATCTATGCTGGGCTGTTACATTGTAACAGTGCCAAAGAGCTATGGGATGCACTGAAGGAACAGTTTGGGGGAACGGAAGAAGTTATTGAAAATAATAGGGAAATTCTGAATCAACAGTATGAAACCTTTTGTCACATCAAGGGTGAATCATTGACCTAACAGTTTGAGCGATTTAGTTGTCTCATTAGTGAGCTAAGACTTGTTAAAGTTACATTTCCTAATTCAACACAAAATAGCAGGTTTCTTAGATCACTACCTGAAAAATGGGACACAATTGCTTTTGTTACTAGAAATTCAGCTGAGTTCAAAGATCTGACCCTGACCCAACTTCATGGTAGACTCCTGACCTATGAAAGGGAGTTAAACCAGAAAAAGAAGTTGCAAGAGTCTGGCAAAGTTGCTGATGACTATGCATTTGGCAGCACAACTCTTTTTGGTCAGGAAGAATCTGGTAGCAGTAATAAGGATCAGAGTTTTGATCATTTTATTGATATAACTGCTGGTGGAAATTTTAACAACTCTGATTCTCACTCTTCAAATTATGCCTTCACTGCAAATTGTGAAAACCAGATGTCAGATAACCTGTGTTTTGAGCTCAATGATTTGTGACGTGTGCGTATATATACATAATTTTGAAATGAATTTACACACGATTTGGTTTTAAATTTATAAAAGTGATTATTACTTTTACATCAAAACACACACGAAAGAGGCAAGTGTACCCCGTCACATATGTAATAAAGTATCGGTAAGAACCAAGTATCGATCCAAGGAAATGGGCGGAGAAATAATACTAGACCTTTGTCACTAAACTACCGGTAAAAACATAGGTTTGTTTGATTTAAACTAAACTAAAGTAAGCATAAATAAATACATAATAAAAACATAATAGAATATAGATAAAAAGCCTTGCTTAATACACAACCACAACATGTCAACTAAGTCGGTTTTGGCACTAGAAGCATTCGGTCAATATTCCAATTTAGGACAATTAGTATCCCTTTCGGGAATCCTAACATGACAATCATTCGGAAAGTTAAAACGATAAACACACTTTAACCACCTAAAATTGTTCTTTAACGCGCAATTGATAAATGTCTATGAAAATCTCTTAAAAATAAGTTAGTCAGCCGTTAGGATTATTCTAACCTCACTTAAACAAGGAAAGCGACACCGATAAACACAATGCAACCACCGAGACAAGCATAAACTAGATTAAATCACAACCGAGTTCATTTTACAAATCTTGCACAATAATTCACCAAGAAAGCAATTTTGGCCTAAACTACTAACTAAGCTAATAAATCATGGCAAGAATTTATAATGACACCATCTAACCCGTTTAGGTCCTTACGTGACGGCAAGCTCTCTTGATTAACAATAATTACATTTTATTAAATCACTAACCATTTCTAGTATCATGATGCATACATTTAAACCAAGTTAAACTAGTTAACCAAATTCAAAGTTTACTAATACAAGATTAATTAAGCTTCATTTTTCAACTATCTTAACTAACCAAGCATCAATCATCCAACATAATTACTTATAATCAAGAATTCAATATCAATAACAAGGTTGCAAACTAATCATCAAAGATTAACATAGAAAATACTTCAAGTGTCATTACAAACAAAGCTTAACACACTAATGGCAATAATCTAGCAAGGGATTGTTTGTGTTTTTGCCCAAAGGCTACAATAATACATAAACAATAATCTAAGTACTTGAAAGATTAACAAAATCATGGAAAGATTAGAAAATCAAACCATAAACAAGTACTAGACTAAGGATTCTGGTAGTAATCGAGCTAAACGGGACAATGTGGCTTGCATCCGGGTGAAAGCTAACGCCTCCGGAGCCTGAAAATCGCCTGTGAAGCTCTCCAAAAATCCAGAATGTTGAACAGAATGTTTCTGTTCTGTTTTTATAATTTTCGCTGTCGCACGGTCGTTCTCCATATGGCACGACCGTGCACTTTAAGCAATTATTAGGGATGGGCACACCATACTGCATGACGTCATCAGATCGTTGACCAGATTCGAAATGGCACGACCGTTCTTCAGATGGAACGGTCGTTCAGTTCCGGGTTGTTGTTGCACGCCGAGCCGCACTGGTCGTCATCACCGAGATTCTGTTGGTTCATCGGATACGCACGGTCGTTCCTCAGATGGAACGTCCGTTCTTCACCGAGCTGCCTTGTTTTCCTAGAACGCCCAGTCGCACCTCTCGTTCATTGTCGGGTTGATCAAATTTGTCGGAGATGCACGACCGTGCATCAGGTGGAACGGTCGTTCCACACGCCCAGGTCAGTTTTCTAAACAGAATCTTCACAGCTTTGTCGTTTTGTCCGAAGAGTCCTCGTTTTTGCTATCATCTTGTCTGGAATGCAGTTTTAGGCATGTAAACATAAATGTAGATAAATAAGTATCCGAATGACGGTTTTACGGCCAAAAACGCATAAAATAGGGGTAAAACGGGGGACTAAAATATGTGTAAATTAGAGTGTATCAAATCTCCCCACACTTGAACCTTGCTTGTCCTCAAGCAAGCTAAACTATAAAGCAATAAAAGACATAAACAAACAAGAACGATAATTTACACACTAATTTATTGAAAAGTACTATAAACGGTTAGCCGGTTTGTCGAAAGGCAACATCAAAAGACTCAAACCCAACAAGCATATGCAATTATAAAGCGACAACCAAAAAGCCGTGACTTCACATTTAATTGACTCACATGTTAATCTTCACACGACTCACAATGTTCACACACTCGGTTTTATTTATGAAACATACATAAAATGTGTATGTGTAAACACTCAAAGCCTAGTCAATGAAATGTGCAATATCATAAGCTTGTCATAAGATCTCGTCTCCACCAACTAACATGCGAACAAGTGTAAATCAAGAGGTCTTTACGGGTTATAACGTTAGGCTTGGGCGAAGGGTATGGAAGTGGACATTTAAAGTGGCGAAAATGGTTAAAACTCGGTAATAGCGTTTAACTAGCAACAAAATATACAACTATACATACAAACGCCTTAAAACGGCGACTATAGCGCAATCGAGCTTATCAATGAAATTTTAACATTTAAGCATTCAAAATTGCTCGATTTCTATCAACTTCACCCTATTTTAGGGTGTTTTATTTTCATTTTTTTTAAACTAATACAATGAAAAATAAAAAGCTAGTTAAACTATTATTCTAACCGAGTTTCAACACTAAAAAGGTTTAAAAACATAAAAAGGCTAAATTTGGTTAAGTGGGCGATAATGTGGGTAAACAAAGGTGAACGGAAAGGCTCGACATGGTTAATCCTAAAGGGTAATATAAGGTGAACGGGAAGCACAACACAAAGAACAAGGTACACAACAAAGGGGTAATCTAAGTGCCTCTATCATTTTTACACAAATTCACAAGTTCATGGTCTTAACAAGCATACTAGTGACAAGTTCTAAATTGCACATAACATCCGGCTCAATCCTATATCCGAAATGAACAAATATATAACAATAGGCTCAAATATGCTCACGTAACGGAAATGAATGGGTAAAAGTGTGAAAACTATCATGCAAGTCTTTCTTTGTTTGTCACGCTTTCCGGTTTCCTATTTTTCAAAAATATTTTGCTTGTCGAGTTTTTATCAAGTCCGACGCTTTCTAAAACACAACCAACCGGTTTATTTACAAAAATATATACAAAATACAAGTATTTTTGAATGATTTTTCTGATTTTCTGAATTTTTTTTTATATATATGAGGACAAACAAAGTTAACAAAGTTAACCCCCTCCCCACACTTGAACTTCGCATTGTCCCCAATGCGATACCCGAAATATAGAGAAAGGGATAAAAAATACTCCCCTCAAGATGATGTTGGTGCCACGAGACTTCCGAAGCTCTATCTGGTACGTGCTCCGGTCCAAGATCCGATAGCTAAAACCTGCGAGTATGTCACATGTGCACCCAAAACATAACAGAAATAGAAAAATCACAAAACAACCATAATATACATAAATACTAGAATCCAAACAAAACACAAAGGAAATTGTCTGAAATACATAACCGGGGTGTTTTAAATAATAGTCAAAATAAACACCCAAAAGTAAATAAAGTACTGAAACAGAAAACACCACCAAATGCTATCACCACCGCCAACTACTCATCATCATCATCATCATCATCATCATCATCATGTCTCGTGCCAGATGGGCCCTAATCGCCATAGCCAGGGGGGTTCCACGGTGGGAACTCCGGAGGGTGCTGAAAATAGTCGGGGTATGCGTGATGCATCTCCCTGAAAAGATAAGAAAACCCCGCACTGACCCCCTGATATAAAGTATCCTGGCTCTGCCGAAGCTGGTCATGTGTGGCCCGAATCTGAGCCTGACTGGCCCGAATCTCATCCTGGTTAGCCCGGATCTGGTCCTGGCTAGATCTGATCTCGTGGAAGTAGGTACCATGCTGTTCCTGCGTCACACGCATATCCTGGAACTGCTGGTAGAATGTGGGCCAGTCCTCATGCCGATGAAAGGCGTGGTGCTGCGGCGAGTGTGGTGGTGTCGGTGGCTGGTGCTGGTGCTGCTCTCCCATCTCAATGTCCTCATCCTCCTCCTCATGTTCCTCCTCAGCTAGAGGCAACGGGTCCCAGACCTCGTTATTCAGCCCTCTCAACCTATCCCCCCTATCAAGCTCTACAATCACCCCCATGAACTTCAGTGACCGGATATCAACATGAACCCCCTCAGTAATCAAAGTGAGACCCTGAAGCACCCCCGGCGTCATATAGCGCTCATTGTACGCTATTTCGGTCACAAACGAACCGCCATGAATCTCACTGTTCGCATGTCGCCCTGAGCTCTTGACAAAGTACTCAGCCATTCGTGCGGCTAGGTTGATTGGTGCTTTGTCAACCAACGCATATAGAAAAAGCAAGTCAGGTGTGGGACAGTTACCGAGACTGTCCATGCGACCGCATATCGAATGGCTGAATACATGGTGCATCACTCGCATCAGAGGGTCTCGGAGTCGCGAGGCCTTTGACATCCTTGGGTTGTAGGGCTCCCCAATAGCGTTTTCTGCCCAGAATGCATCCCGCGCTGCATAATTAGGGAAGTTGAAGTGATCGTTGAAGACGTCGGGATCATCCATGTCTTCCCTAGTATAAATCCCAAGTCTTCTACCTAATCGACCAACCGACCATGTATGCCATCGTCTACATAACCTGAAGGTTACCTGCTCCCTGTAGCGGAAATCAGGCTGTGTATGTGCAACCGGCCTTTCATAGGCATACGATGCGAAGAATTCAATTGTCAACTCCCGGTAAACGGGTCGGTTGCAACCGACCAAATTTGCAAGCGGGCGACTCATCATGTCGTCCAGTCGATCATACTGATTTAGTTCACGCATGACTTCCCAATCTAACCATCGGGGGACTCCAAACTGCCCCCGTCTCGCCCACAATGCGTTGCGCTTCGGTATGCACAAGGCTTCTTTCTCAATGTTGGGGTCAAACTGAAGGAAGGGATGGTTCATCTGTAATGGGGAACATTGTTAGAAAGACAGAAACAGGAGAGAAATGAATTGAAAACAGCCGAGCAGCAAATTATGAAGAAACTGTCAAACTGAACTGGGCGAATGGCACGGTCGTTCTTCGAGACGCACGGTCGTGCATCACCGAGAACTAACAGACCAAGCCTAGAGGATATCGTGAACAAGCCGGCGAGGCACGACCGTTCCACACGAGGAACGACCGTGCGACTTCGTGTCTGCAGATTTCGACCCCTGTACTTAGAACAATCTGATCTTTGCAAAATTTCAACAAGTACTGGGCCAACAGGGGCCTGAAAGTCAACCGGGTGTTCACGATACTTCGATTCAACAAGGGTTAGGGTTTCGATTTGTTTATGAAGAGAACCCTAAAAATTCCTTGAAAAATCGGAAGAAATCTAACCTAGAAAGCAAGAAAACAAGAAATCTACAACTAGGAACGTACCGTGCGAAGAAGGGTGTGAAATCGTGCGAAAAACCGTGCGATATGATGAAGAATCGCCCTGGAATGGCCTGCAGCGACTAGGGTTCGCGAATGAGGGATTTTGCAGCAGATGAGGGTATATATAATGTGCAAAATGACAAAATTGCCCTCAGCCTGACGCACGGTCGTTCGACCTATGGCACGGTCGTGCGTCACCGACGTCGCTCAAACCCAACAGCTTCTTCTCGGAAATGCACCAAGGGTGCGATCCAACGTGCCGGCCCTCGGAGACGCACGGTCGTGCGACCCGAGGAACGGGCGTGCATCAGCTGCAGATACAGAATTTTCTGCAGAAGCTATTTCCAGCAACCGTTTTGGCCGTTTTTCGCCGTTTTTTCGACACACCAACTATTCTAACAATATTGCAATACAGAACCTTCGCTCGGCATGTATGAAAACTAAACAAACTAACGTAAACTACCTAACTTACCTAAATTACGCTAAAACTACAAAAATACAAAAAAGGACTATTTTACCCTTACAGCGCCAAAGACGCTCCTGCTGCATGTTTGTCGGCGAGTCAGCAGCGTAGACTCATGCTAAATTTTTGTCGGCGAGTCGATAGCAAGACTCATGCTAAATTTTTGTCGGCGAGTCGATAGCAAGACTCATGCTAAATTTTTGTCGGCGAGTCGATAGCAAGACTCATGTCCCCACACTTTACGTGTGCGGCCCATTACCACGCCCCTTCGGATTCTGCTCCGTGTTGCCTGGAAGTCCACCTGGGGGTCTCTCCGACAACATTTTCGCCAACTGGCCCACTTGATTCTCGACATTCTGAATGGAAGCCTTTTGACTCCGCATTTCTCCTTCGTTGACCAAGAATCGCTCCTCATGCTGCTGATATCGCTTTTCAGCCATTTGATTAGCACTATTGGAGTTGTTCAGCAGTTGTGCCATCATTTCCTCTAGCTTTGCATTGCTTTGAGAGGCGTGCGGCTGTGAACTGCTTCCTGAGCCTTGATTATGATATTGAGGCTGAAAGGATTGACCGTGAGATTGTTGTGGCGCGGGAGCATGTTGAGCAAAACCGGGAGCGTTTTGGTTCCCAGAACCAGATTTCCACCCAAAGTTTGGGTGATTTCTCCACCCTGGATTGTACGTGTTGCTGTAGGGGTTATTTTGGGGCCTGATTTGATTGCCCATGTAGTTCACCTCTTCGTGACCGGTAAACATAACACCCTGCTCACACGTACCTGGCACATGTGACACTCCACACTGGTCACATCCAGGGCCAACTTGTGCGGCTGTTTGGGATTTATCGAATTTCGTCACCAGAGTCGAGATTTGCGCAGTAATGGCTGTGTAATCGTCTACATCGTGAGCTCCTGGGCGAGATGATGATGTAGCCCGACCTCTATCGCCTTCCCGACGCGAGCTGCATTTCAACGCAGCTTTCTCTATGATATCGTATGCTTCCGCCGGCGTCTTCGTTCCCAGATCGCCTCCTGCGTTAACATCTAATCGCTCATGCGTGTTGTAGCTGAGCCCCTGATAGAATGTCAAAACCAGCTGTCTCTTGGAGAAGCCATGATGTGGCACATCAATCAACAAATCCTTGAATCTCTCCCAAGCTAAATGCAACGATTCGCCCTCGTCCTGGCGAAATGAAGTAATTCGGTTCCGTAGCTTGTTCGTTTTCTCAGGTGGGAAATATTTATGCATAAACTGCTCCGCCAACTGATTCCAGGTCCTGATGGACCCGGCTGGAAGTGACATAAGCCAAGCTCTGGCTTTTTCACGTAATGAAAACGGAAACAACCTCAACCGAATTGCGTCCTCCGAAACATCCCTAATCTTGAATGTGGAGCAAACATGGAGGAAAGCCGCAATGTGTCTCCCGGGGTCCTCGTGCTCACGCCCGTCGAACTGCACTGAATTCTGCACCATGTTAATAATACTAGATTTTATTTCAAATGAAGGTGCATCAATAGTGGGTCTAATAATACTGGGCTCCAAGCCCTATCGTCCGGGCTGATTCGTCTCATTCAAAGGTTGATTATCGTCTGCCATGATTTCGTCCCCTGAGTTTTCGCTTTCAGAAAGTATCACCGGGTCGTCAATCGCGTTTGCAATCCGTTGTGCAATGACACGTGCCCTTTCTCGCAGCCTCCTACTTCTCCTAAGATTATGCGCTGGTTCGTCAACCGGCTCAGCAATATTAGGCGCGGGAGTTGAGGACATTAACCTGCAAACGAAAATTTGACACAATGAATATTTTATTAATATAATAATTCTGCCCCCCCCCCCCCTTTTTTTCAGCTGAATAGAAGCAGAAAATTATTAAAAATGGGCTGAAAATTTTATAAAAATCCGAAAATGGGCCCGAAATTTTATAAAAATTCAACACAATAAATAAAAGAATCGACTAATACAAAAATGGCTTTAGGGTGCCGAAAACCCAAAGAATAAGCAAATAAATAAACCCGGATCAAATAAATAAATGGAATAAAAATTTACAAGTGTACCAAAAATGACTTGGAAAACGAATAAATGAAATAAAAACAAGAAATATTAACAAATAAATAATCAAGAAATTATACACAAATATTAACAAGTATATATGCCGATAACATAATGACTCGGGTCGTTCCTAAAACTCGCCATCACCCCGGCAACGGCGCCAAAAACTTGACGTGTGCGTATATATACATAATTTTGCAATGAATTTACACACGATTTGGTTTTAAATTTATAAAAGTGATTATTACTTTTACATCAAAACACACACGAAAGAGGCAAGTGTACCCCGTCACATATGTAATAAAGTATCGGTAAGAACCAAGTATCGATCCAAGGAAATGGGCGGAGAAATAATACTAGACCTTTGTCACTAAACTACCGGTAAAAACATAGGTTTGTTTGATTTAAACTAAACTAAAGTAAGCATAAATCAATACATAATAAAAACATAATAGAATATAGATAAAAAGCCTTGCTTAATACACAACCACAGCATGTCAACTAAGTCGGTTTTGCCACTAGAAGCATTCGGTCAATATTCCAATTTAGGACAATTAGTATCCCTTTCGGGAATCTTAACATGACAATCATTCGGAAAGTAAAAAAGATAAACACACTTTAACCACCTAAAATTGTTCTTTAACGCGCAATTGATAAATGTCTATGAAAATCTCTTAAAAATAAGTTAGTCAGCCGTTAGGATTATTCTAACCTCACTTAAACAAGGAAAACGACACCGATAAACACAATGCAACCACCGAGACAAGCATAAACTATATTAAATCACAACCGAGTTCATTTTACAAATCTTGCACAATAATTCACCAAGAAAGCAATTTTGGCCTAAACTACTAACTAAGCTAATAAATCATGGCAAGAATTTATAACGACACCATCTAACCCGTTTAGGTCCTTACGTGACGGCAAGCTCTCTTGATTAACAATAATTACATTTTATTAAATCACTAACCATTTCTAGTATCATGATGCATACATTTAAACCAAGTTAAACTAGTTAACCAAATTCAAAGTTTACTAATACAAGATTAATTAAGCTTCATTTTTCAACTATCTTAACTAACCAAGCATCAATCATCCAACATAATTACTTATAATCAAGAATTCAATATCAATAACAAGGTTGCAAACTAATCATCAAAGATTAACATAGAAAATACTTCAAGTGTCATTACAAACAAAGCTTAACACACTAATGGTAATAATCTAGCAAGGGATTGTTTGTGTTTTTGCCCAAAGGCTACAATAATACATAAACAATAATCTAAGTACTTGAAAGATTAACAAAATCATGGAAAGATTAGAAAATCAAACCATAAACAAGTACTAGACTAAGGATCCGGGTAGTAATCGAGCTAAACGGGACAATGTGGCTTGCATCCGGGTGAAAGCTAACGCCTCCGGAGCCTGAAAATCGCCTGTGAAGCTCTCCAAAAATCCAGAATGTTGAACAGAATGTTTCTGTTCTGTTTTTATAATTTTCGCTGTCGCACGGTCGTTCTCCATATGGCACGACCATGCACTTTAAGCAATTATTAGGGATGGGCACACCATACTGCATGACGTCATCAGATCGTTGACCAGATTCGAAATGGCACGACCGTTTTTCAGATGGAACAGTCGTTCAGTTCCGGGTTGTTGTTGCACGCCGAGCCGCACTGGTCGTTCATCACCGAGATTCTGTTGGTTCATCGGATACGCACGGTCGTTCCTCAGATGGAACGTCCGTTCTTCACCGAGCTGCCTTGTTTTCCTAGAACGCCCAGTCGCACCTCTCGTTCATTGCCGGGTTGATCAACTTTGTCGGAGATGCACGACCGTGCATCAGGTGGAACGGTCGTTCCACACGCCCAGGTCAGTTTTCTAAACAGAATCTTCGCAGCTTTGTCGTTTTGTCCGGAGAGTCCTCGTTTTTGCTATCATCTTGTCTGGAATGCAGTTTTAGGCCTGTAAACATAAATGTAGATAAATAAGTATCCGAATGACGGTTTTACGGCCAAAAACGCATAAAATAGGGGTAAAACGGGGGACTAAAATATGTGTAAATTAGAGTGTATCAATTTGCAACACTTTGATCCCGCTGACTTAGAGGAGATGGATATTTTGCGTCAATTAGCTTTGCTTAGTGTAAGAACAAGCAAATTCTATAAAAGAACAGGGAGAAAATTCCCAGGGTTACATGGGAATTTAAGAGTGTGGTTGGATAAATCAAAACTAAAGTGTTACAAGTGCAATAGGCTAGGCCATTTTGCTAGGGAATGCAGGAGTCAAACCACTGGTCCAATAATAACTCATCCCAGCTCAAACCATAGACCACAACATCAAAGCACTGTGCACTATACCCAATATACCCCTGCTGCACATGTTAACACTGCTCACTATGCTGCAACCCCTGTGCCTGTGCATTATGTTCAAACCACTGTTCCACAAATTCAGTATGTTCAAGCCCCTGTCCCTCAGGCACAAGTGCAACCTGTTGCACCTCAACAAGCTGCTCCAACAGTGGTACAACCAGATCAGCAAAGCTTTTTCACCCAAGGCTTTGTTGACTGGAACAGCATGCCTGATGAGCTTGGTGATGAAAATTTTGCACTCTATGCTTTTAATGATCCTTCTAATGATGAATTTTGTTTGATGGCATTAGAGTCAATACCAGAAGGGGTAGAAACTGAAGTTGAACAGCTAAGTGCTGAAACAGTGGATGAAGTGGCTGAAGTAGTGGTTACTGCAGTTGCTGGTGTACTACTGTTGGGAGAAAATTCAGATACCCTGATTGAACCACTGTCTGACCCTTGGTCCAAAGAAGACAAAGAGGAAGAGGAAGAAAAGAAAGCAGGTGAGAAAGAAGTTAGAGCTGATGAAGAAGGTGATCATCAATGTGATTGTGCCATGATGGCTGCTGCTAAGGTATCTCCTCAAGTTCTTGAAAAACTGTGTTCAGACAAATTTATTATTGCATTTGCTAACATCAAAGAGGTAAATGAAAACCTTAGGGATAAAGTCTTAACTGATGAAGTAAAATTTGAAAAGTTATTAAAAGAACTCAGAAGCAAATTGGCTGAAAAAGACAAAGAAATCAGCAGTCTCAAAGAAGAGCAGAGCATAACCAAGACTCAACTCCAAACTATGGTAGAAAAATACCAAGTTTGCAAAAAGGAGTTGGAGTCCACCCAAATTACTTGTGAAAGATGGGTGGAATCTTGTATAGGGTATGAGGTTATGCTTGAGAAACAACTTGAAAGCAATGTCAAGTTTGGAGTAGGATATAGAAAATATGATGATCTTGTAAACACTGCTGCAAAACAAGCTGGTTTATCTGAAATTAAACCAACCAACAAGAATGGCCAAGAGGTTAAAATAACCGACAAACTTGGTAACAAAATCACTTTGGAAAGATCTGTGGGATCCTAAACTTTTGAGGAAATTGAGAAATACCAATTTAAACCCACATGGTCTGATGAGTGTGACATTCTTGAAAATTTCAAACCCATGGATTTCACAACCACTGATGGTGTCACAGCTCCAAAAGCCAAGGTCATTCCTATCAAAGACAACCCAACAGTGGTTCAAAACTCTGTTGCTAAGGAGTCTGAGAAAAGGAAGAAAAGAGAAAAGATCAAAAATCTGTTTTGTGATTTTTGTGAAAAGAGAAATCATCTAACAAAAGGCTGTTTTCATCTAAAAGTATATGATCTAAACAAAACAAGTATCATTGTACCTGCTGAAAGCTACACCATCTGTGGTAAAAATAACCACAAAACTCAAGCATGTGTGTATCTCAAAAACTTTGATGTAAAAAAGAATGAGTAAACTGCTAAAACATCCTTGAGTCCATCAACATCATCTATCAAATTCACCAAGAATCAACCACTGTTTGTGCCAGTCCAAATAGCTGTTACAAAACAGCTGAATCAAACATCTGTCTAAAGAGATGTTCAAGTGACTGATGCACCCCCTGCCAACCAATTCAGAAGAGGCAAGGGACAATCATCTTACCAAAGGATTCCACATGTTTATGAGACCTACAAAAGGCCCTCTAAACCAAGAGTGAACAGGCATCCTTTTGGGTATCAACAGGTGATTGGTCAAAACCCACAATAGTGGTTAGAGAGAAACAATCCTAAAACTGTCCAAACCCCTGACCTAACCACTGTTCATGCATCTGAACTCATCCTAGACACTGTTGAGACCCCATCCAAAGCCTTATTGGCTTTGGAGACCCTAATGAACTAATCATTTTACTTCATGTACAGGGAGCTTCTGCATGCTTAGATAGCCTTTGGTATGTAGATAGTGGAGGCTCCAGGCACATGACAGGATGTAAAGCCCTTCTCAAAGATTTCAAAATTCATGGAGGGGTGATATATCCTTTGATAATAATAGTAAAGGGAAAGTTCTGGGGTCTGGTACAGTACAGTCTGGTAATGTAAAATTTGAAAATGTCAATCTAATAGACAATCTAAAATTTAACCTTCTGAGTGTTTCATAAATGAGTGATAAGGGGTATGGATCATTCTTCACAAAGGAGTGTTGTAGGATTGTCGGACCAGAAATGGTTGAAAAGATTGAAGCAGTAATAAACACTAGAAAAACAAAACTTGTTGCTCAAAGAAGTGGCAATGTTTATGTGGTGGACATGTCAAAAGAGAGCCACAGAACTGATGCCTGTCTGTTCTCAGCTGCATCAAACAATGAGACAGAATTATGGCACAGAAGATTGGTGCATACAAATCTCAAGACAATCACTGCAATTTCAAAACAGGGTTTAGTAAGAGGTTTACCTCAAAAACTGTTCATCTGTCCTGAGCATTGTGTTTCCTGCCTAAAAGGAAAACAACATAAAAGCTCCTACAAATCCATTGATGAGTCCAAAATAACCAAATGTTTGCAAATGCTTCATATGGATTTGTTTGGCCCAGTTAAAGACATGAGTCTTAAGAAAAAGAGGTATTGTTTGGTTATTGTTGATGACTTTTCTAGGTTTACATGGACTTACTTTTTACACTCAAAAGATGAGACTGCAGGCATTCTACAAGACTTTGTGAAACAGGTTGAAAAGCAGTTTGACCTTCCAGTAAAAATCTTCAGAAGTGACAATGGCACAGAGTTCAGGAACAAGGAGTTGGATGATTTCTATGTGTCAAAAGGAATTGTGAGGCAATACAGCATTCCAAGAACACCAGAACAAAATGGGGTTGTTGAAAGAAAGAACAGAACTTTGATTGAGGCTGCCAGAACCATGCTTGCTGATTCAGGTTTGCCATTAACGTTTTGGGCAGAGGCAGTAAACACTGCTTGCTATATCCAAAACAGAGTTTTAATCAACCCCAGGCATCAAAAGACTGCCTATTAACTGCTGTATCAAATAAAGCCATTAATTTCATACTTCAAAGTTTTTGGCTGCCCATGCTTCGTTTTAAACTTAAAAGATTCCATTTCTAAGTTTGCAGCCAAAATTGATTGTGGTTATCATTTGGGATACTCTACCACTGCTAAGGCCTACAAAGTGTTTAACACAAGGACCAAAACAGTGGAAGAGACCTTGAATGTAAAGTTCAATGAACTTTCATCAATGAAAATCCCAGCAAATCATGTAGATTTGTTTGATCTTGATAAATTCACTTTTGAAAATACTGCTGTCAAGACTAACAGTGCATGTCCATCAGAGGATTCACCTCCAGACTATGGGTATGAGATCATCATTCCTCAACAAAAGTCTGCCACAATGGGAAGAGCAGCAGATGTTCAAAACAGCTGTCAAAGCTCAACCACTGCTACCTCAACAGTTGTTGACCAAAGTAGCCCTTTAACCCCTGCTTCCACATCATCAAACACTGCTGATAAAAGTCCTCAAATAGTTGATCAAAGTCAGCATGTGTCCACACCTTTACCTCCTATTCCACCACCTTTTGAAGCCACTGCTGGATCATCAAAGTCACCAGCAGTGGTTAGCTCAGATGTTTCATATCTGCAGTCATCCCCACTCAATGCCATTGTTCCATATCAAGGAGATCTTATCTTCTTGAAATCTCATCCACCAGATCAAATCATTGGCAACATCAATGAAGGGGTGCTCACAAGAAGCCAATCCCAAAACATTTGTCTTTTTGCTGGTTTTCTATATCTCCATCAGCCAGTCAAGTACCAAGAGGCACTAAAAGACAACAGCTGGGTAGAGGCCATGCAAGAGGAGCTCCAACAGTTTAGAAGACAACAAGTTTGGGAGCATGTTCCATTGCCAGAGGGTGTAAGTCCTATTGGCACAAAATGGGTCTTCAAAAATAAAATTGATGAAAGGGGTATTGTTGTCAAGAATAAAGCCAGGCTTGTGGTTCAAGGTTTCAGACAAGAAGAGGGCATTGATTATGATGAAACATTTACCCTGTAGCAAGACTTGAAGCTATCAGATTATTTCTGGCCTTTGCTGTCAACCACAACATCAAGGTGTATCAAATGGATATCAAATGTGCATTCCTCTATGGTAAGATTCAAGAGGAGGTTTATGTTTGTCAACCTCCAGGCTTTGAGGATCCATTTAATCCAAATCATGTCTACAAGCTGAATAAAGCTTTGTATGGCCTGAAACAAGCACCAAGGGCCTGGTATGAAACTCTTTCCACCTTTCTAATTTCCATTGGTTTCACAAGAGGTAAGATAGACAAAACATTGTTTCTAAAATGGAGAGGAAAGGATTTGATGATTGTCCAGATTTATGTGGATGACATCATATTTGGAAGCACATGTAATAAAATGTGTGAAGAGTTTAGACAACTCGTGATAACTGAGTTTGAAATGAGTGCAATGGGTGAACTCCAGTGCTTTTTTGGTCTCTAAGTAAGGCAACTGCAAAATGGCACTTTTATCCATCAAGGAAAATATGCCAAAGAACTTTTAAAGAAATTAGAGATGGATGATTGTAAGCCATGTAGTACACCCATTGCAACCAATAAAGTAGTCATGTCTGATGAGAAGGATGATTTGGTTGATCAAACTTTATATAGAAGCATGATTGGGTCTTTATTGTACCTAACTGCATCTAGGCCGGACATCATGTTTGCAACATGTGTTTGTGCAAGATCCTAATCAGCCCCTAGAAAGTCAAACCTTATTGATGTAAAAAGGATATTCAGATACCTAAAAGGTGCTCCCACACTTGGTATCTGGTATCCAGCTGGTGGTAAAATTGAGCTTTCAGGTTTCTCAGACAGTGACTTTGTTGGATGTGACAAGACAAGGAAGTCCACTTCAGGAGGGTGCCAATTCCTAGGCAATTGTTTAGTGTCTTGGCAAAGCAAAAAGCAAGCAGCTGTCTCCACATCCTCTGCTGAGGCAGAGTATATAGATGCTGCAAGCTGTACAGCCCAACTGCATTGGCTTCAAAATCAGTTGCTGGATTTTGGTATCACTGCCTTAAAGACACCACTCATGTTGGACAGTCAGGCAGCAGAAAATATCAACAAAAATCCAGTTTCCCATTCAACCACCAAGCACATTAACATCAGACATCACTTTGTGAGGGATTGCTATGAAAAAGGTTTGATTTCTCTGCACCATGTTCCAACTAAGGATCAGCTGGCAGATGTTCTAACCAAAGCACTAGACACATCCACCTTTGAAAGCTTGATATCTAGGATTGGCATGCTAAACATGGAATAACAGGAAAAATCCTATTTTTCTATGAATAAAAGCATTAAAATGTTTTCATAAAATCAAAAATCCATCCTTAAAAATAGCTAAAAATGAATTTTTCATTAAATCCTTAAAAGTCTGCCATAACCACTGCTTTGTTCAAAAGTCTGCTCTACTTAAAAATATGTCCACTACTGAAAGTCAACCCCTGTTCTCTCATTTCCTTGATAAGCACTATTGTTCAAAATCAGTGTTTTATCCACTGATATGCTATCCACTGATAGTAAAAATCACCCACTGCTCTCATTGTTCCAGTTATGCCCACTGATCTTGTTCCATGAGTGGTCTTCATAAAAGACAAACTTGTCCTTCATCTCATCAGGGGTTGGCACATGTCACACCCCGTTATTTCCATGTATTACCGGTGGGCCCGGTGGGGAATATCGTGACATAGTTGATATCATCATAGTCAAACAACATAATATTTAAATGCACAGCGGAAGCAAAAGATAGATTTTTATTTCAACCGAATAAATTGTAATATTAAGTATCACAAAAAGTTGAATCAGATCCACAGGTGGATAAAAATAAAAAGGAAAACTGTTCAACATACTTCGGCATCTAGAGCTTGCGAGACTTGATTATTGATGCCTGGAGTATCCAGCCTATTACGTATAGCACCTGCACTTAGCCTTTTTGGAAAATACGTCAGTTTACACTGGTAAATACAACTCAACTGACTCATTTTGAAAAGAGTTTGAAAATTGATTTGAATGCACTTCGGCAAAAATATCTTTTATAACTTGGGACAATTATTAAAATAATCATGTATACAGTTTTACTTATTTGTCATCCATTAGGGCTGGTTTGTAGGGCCGGTCTAGATTAATTGACACGCCACAGGTATAATGCCCACAAGGATTATTTCCTCTAAGTGGATTACCAGTTTTTACATAATGCATCTGTCAGGTGTACGCCTACACCCCGTGCTTAGGTCGTGGCCATTTCTTTGAATGATGCCAAGGATATCCGGGACATGGTCATTTAACCCCCAAAGGCCATACACCAAATAATACATATTAAACAGGTTATGTAAATACATCAATCACAGTACGATTTAAATGACTACATACACCCGACCAAGCGGTACTTTTATAGTACCGCATCCCAAGCCCGTATAGGGAAAATAAGTTAAGAGTATTTACCTGAGCAATGTATAAGTCAAATACAGCAAGTACAGGTGGCTTTTACTGGGCTCCTAATCTGGAACGAAGGTTTATAATAACCTATTAGAATCCTAATGGTCTTTAATTAAGCTTAGACTTAGACCGGTTAGTTTTTAAAAGGAATATACGGTTCAAACGCATGATAAAGCGAAGACCGGTTTAGAATGTGGTTCTGACCCGACAAGCTTGGACACTTGTTTAATATGGGTAACTTAAACACATTCTGGATTTTGAGATGAAAATGATATGGTTTGACCCGATTCGGCTAATATGTGCGAACTAGTCACATAAGCCGATCCGAACGCGAAAAGTGCGTAACGAGTAACCAAGGAGTCATATGGAAGTTTCCTAAGTTAATATGCCATACTTATGTTGTGACATCAGTAAGATACCTTCTATTATGCCCAAAACGGATTTAAACTCAAATTATGCCCCGTAAGGGCAATTTGGTCATTTAAAAGGTTATAAAAGAGCTTAAATTATAATCTGAGTTACAGGTCTGATATAATTAGTAAAAATGCTCATTTTTATAAATCATAACAGTAGGGTACTAAATATATGTGAAATTTATCCATTATAACCAAACTATGCACCGTAGGGGCATTTTGGTAATTTCACATAGCCTTTTAAGGTCAAATCTGGAAATCTGAGTTTAAAACTTTTTCTTACTGTTAATATATAAAAATTTATTGAAAATATCAGTAGGTATCAAACCTTATATGTTTAAAATAGTTTTAGTACATACTATGTGTTAAAAATGCTTAAAAAGGCGATTTGGAGTCATTTCCGGGTTTTGAAAGGAAAGCTGATATTTTTATTATTCCAGAAGGCTCAAAATACTTTATTTATCATATTAGATCAGTAGCAAAAGGTTTGGGGTCAAAAGGATTTGTAAAACTCATTTTATAGCCCAAAAGGGCAAAACCGGTAATTACCGAATTAAGCCTAGAACTATAAGTTATGCTCAACCTAAAAATAAATAAAAATCTCCAAAAATCCCAAAATATTATTTTATATCAGTAGGTATAAATTTTGATATCAAAAATTGGGTTTAGATAGGCTATATGCTAATTATGTCCTTGTCTAATTACGCTAATGAGCATAACTCCTAATCTAGACCTCAAACTGATGTCAAATTTTAGGTACAAGTTTATGAATCAGTAACTAAAGTTTCTATTTTTTATATTTTCAAAATTCACGTTTTAAGGTCATAAGGACATAATAGTCAACATTTAAGCACATAACGGAACGTTGCATATGAATTAGATAACTAATGAACCAAGGTGTATAATCACAGAGGGTTATACATATATGAAACCTAGTCCAAAATGGCTCTATGGCATTTCTAAAACATGCTACATTGGGTCAGAATCGAAAGTCAATGCAAAAGTCAAATTACGCGACTTTCGGTTCCGAACCAGGTCTCAACTGAAAATTATCAGGTTGAACATGTTTAGACATGTTCTTACATTAATTACCAAGTTATATTAATGATAAAACAGGTTGCATAGATTCTACATTGCTAATTATGCATTAATTTGAAAATAAGCATTCTGTTGACTTTTTAATATCAAGTTTGACCCGACAATTGACCTACTTAGAGTGGGAATCAGAGAGTACCCTTTTAAGGGTTTATTACCCACATAATTACCTACTTATAGGTACTTTCAATTTGAGATTTGACTGCGCAAATTTTAATTAATCTCGAAGTCAAACCTTAATTACGACGGTTTGACTTTTAGCTAATTAACTAAGCTAAACTGAATTAAAAAGGATTAAGGACACTTACAAGAGTCCTAAGTATGATTAGGGACCTAAGAGAAGTTGGTTGCTGATCAGAGAAGCTCCAGAGAAGTCCCTTGAAGTGAGTTGCAAATGAGTGACAAAATGTTGCAACTTGTTCTTCTTATATAGTGAGCTAAATTCCATAGGATCATCACACATAGGTCTATAAATGTTGCAAGATGTTCCCAGGTGTCCTATGGTGCTAAAAACCAGTTATAGGTGCCTCAGTATTTGAATACCACTCAAGTAAGGCAGTGCAACAGGCTGAACAGGCAACTGTCCAAAACCTGCTGCCAGCGACGGTCTTACGGACCGTAAGCTACAATCCTTGCGGACCGTAAGCGCCTCTTACGGACCGTAAGCCCTTTGCCTTGCGGTCCGTAACCGACTTTCAGAAACCATCGCCCAGTTGCAATCTTACGGACCGTAAGGGTCTACCTTTGCGGTCTGTAAGCCTTTATCAGAAGACAAAATTTTTTGCAACTTTGAAGTTTTGACCATGCAACTTTGTAGCTCCGAATCTCATGCTTTCCTTTTCAGTAGAGGGACCAAGTGCTCAGACTTTGCATGCTTTGCATGCACTTACACCTTTTGGATCTTGTGGGAGGTTTTAAATTTCGAAAATACCAAGAATTTACATTGGATTCATATCTTAGGTGATAATCAATTTAATATTTAGGACAGCCAGATTTATTTACATCTTTTAGATGTTGATTAAGTATATCTTGGTTAGGAACTTATTAATAGGTCGTTCAGAGGTATAAATTATCATGTCAACACTTTTAAATTCTACCGTACATCTTTATCTGGATCCGTTTTCATAACATGTTTGCATTACATGACACGTGTCTTTATTTTATTGGGTATGATTTTTACGAGGTGTCACATCCTCACCCCCTTAAAAGAAATCTCGACCTCAAGATTTACTGAAACAAATGAGGGTATTTTTCTTTCATTGTGGACTCCACCTCCCACGTGTACTCGGGACCTCTGCGGGCATCCCATTTGACGTTTACAATAGGTACATGCTTCCTTCGAAGCTTCTTAACCCGTCGATCCTCAATCGACAAAGGTTTTTCCACGAATTTCAAGCTCTCATCTATATGCACATATATATGTGGTATGACTAGCGATTCATCTGCTAAACATTTCTTCAGATTACAGATGTGGAATACATTGTGAATACCACTGAGCTCTTCAGGCAAGTTCAACTTATAAGCCACTGATCCAACACATTCGATAAGCTCGAATGGTCCTATATACCTTGGGCTTAACTTACCTTTCTTACCAAATCGCATCACTCCCTTCCAGGGTGATACTTTAAGCAAAACTTTATCACCAACCTCGAATTTCAGAGGTTTACGCTTTAAATCTGCGTAGCTTTTCTGCCTATCCCTGGCAGCTTTCAGGCGGTCACGAATCTAGACAATCTTGTCCGTCGTTTCAAAAAAATATGTCAGGTCCTGATAACTGAACTTCTCCTACTTCTGCCCAACAAATAGGCGTTCTGCATTTTCTATCATATAATGCCTCAAAAGGCGCTGCCTGAATACTTGTATGGTAGCTATTGTTATAGGAGACCTCGATCAATGGCAGGTGGTTATCCCAACTACCACCTAAATCAATCACACATGCACGAAGCATGTCTTCCAAAGTTTGGATGGTACGCTCACTCTGCCCGTTCGTCTGTGGATGGTAAGCCGTACTAAAATTTAAACGCGTGCCCAAGGATTGTTGGAAACTTTTCTAAAAATGTGATGTATATCTGGTATCTCTATCAGAGATAATTGACACTGGTATGCCATGCAGAGATACAATCTTATCTACGTACAATTGGGCTAACAAGTCGGAGCTATAAGTCTCCTTAATGGGTAGGAAATGTGCTGACTTAGTTAGTCTATCTACTATCACCCATATAGTATCATTTCCTTTCTTTGTCTTTGGCAACTTGGTGATGAAATCCATTGTCACCATCTCCCACTTCCATGTGGGAAGTTCAGGTTGTTGTAGCAAACCTGACGGCTTTTGGTGTTCAGCTTTGACTTGCGCGCACGTCAAACATTTAGCTACATAGGCAGCTATAGACTTTTTCAAGCCTATCCACCAATTACTCCTTTTTTGGTGTTCAGATAACTGCTCTTCAGTTACTCCTAGCTTTTCATCAGGATAGTTAGCTTCCAACACAGCTTCCTTCTGTGCAGCTAACAATCTTTCGTTTAAACTATTCTTTATCTCAATGCTCTTGGCATTGATTCTTATAGGTTTCACTTTTTCCTTCCTGCTTAAGGCATCAGGAACCACATTTGCCTTGCCTGGATGGTATCTTATCTCACAGTCATAATCATTTAAAGTTTCCATCCATCGTCGTTGCCTCATATTCAAGTCCTTCTGATTAAACAAGTGTTGAAGGCTCTTGTGATCAGAATAGATCACACATTTGGTTCCATACAAGTAATGTCTCCACAATTTTAGTGCAAATACAACGGCACCCTACTCCAAGTCATGGGTGGTGTAATTCTTTTCGTGCACCTTTAGCTGACGTGAAGCATAGGCAAAGACCTTGCCTTTCTGCATAAGTACACCACCCATTCCGGTGTGCGATGCATCACAATATACTACAAATTCATCAATTCCATCAGGCAATGTCAATACCGGAGCGTTGCTCAACTTCTGCTTCAGAATATCGAAAGATTCTTGCTGCTTAGGCCCCCAGTCCAACTTGTTATTCTTGCGGGTGAGTAGAGTTAGGGGTGCTGCAATTCTTGAGAAGTTTTCAATAAATCGCCTATAGTATCCTGCCAGTCCTAGAAAACTGCGAATCTCCATAGGCGTCTTGGGTTCTTGCCAGTTCATAACAGCTTCAACCTTAGCGGGATCCACTTGGATACCACGCTCACTAACAACATGTCCAAGGAATTGGATTTCTCGAAGCCAAAACTCGCACTTCGAAAATTTGGCGTAGAGTTTCTCATGATGTAGAAGTTTAAGAATACAACGAAGGTGTTTCTTGTGGTCAGCTTGGTTCTTCGAGTAGATGAGGATGTCGTCAATGAAGACGATGATAAATTTATCCAAGTAAGGCTTGCAGACGCGATTCATGAGATCCATGAATGCGGCAGGTGCATTAGTGAGCCCAAAAGGCATCACTAGGAACTCGTAATGACCATAACGAGTCCTAAATGCAGTCTTGTGAACATCTTCATCTCTAACCTTCAGTTGATGATAGCCTGACCTCAAGTCAATCTTAGAGAAGCATCTTGCCCCTTGTAATTGATCGAACAGATCGTCTATCCTGGGCAGAGGATACCTATTCTTGATAGTGACCTTATTAAGCTCACGGTAGTCAATGCACAGACGCATCGATCCATCCTTCTTCTTGACAAATAGGATTGGTGCTCCCCAAGAAGACGAACTAGGTCTAATGAAACCCTTGGCTAGTAATTCATCTAGTTGTGTCATCAATTCCTTCATCTCTGTTGGTGCCAACCTATAAGGCGCTCTCGCAACAGGTGCTGCTCCCGGGATGATGTCAATTCTAAATTCTACTTGTCTATCTGGTGGTAAACCAGGTAGTTCTTCAGGAAAAACTTCAGGGTATTCAGAAATGACTGGAATATCTTCGATCTTGGGTTTCTGCTCATCAATAGCTACTCGTGCCATATAAATGACACAACCCTTCTTCAAACATCTAGATGCCTTGAGCATAGACACTTGCTCAGGCAGTCCATACTGGGTATCTCCCTGAATGGTAATTGGCTCACCAGACGGAGTCTTGATTACCACTTGTTTCTTATTGCACATTATCTGGGCTTGGTTACGAGATAACCAATCCATGCCTATAACAATGTCAAAACCGGCTAACTTCAAAGGAAGTAGGGACAAAGGAAAGGAGTGGTTCCTAATGGATATAACACATCCATCTAGTATAGTTGATGCGGTTTCTAGGGTACCATCAGCTAATTCCACTTCGTATCTCACACTTAGGGTTTTAACAGGTAAATTCAGCAACTTACAAAACTTATTATCTACAAATGATTTATCAGCTCCTGAATCAAACAATACTCTTGCATAGATATTATTTATGAGGAAGGTACCTGTGATCACATTGTCGTCCTGGACAGCTTCCTTTGCATCCATCCTGAAGACCCTAGCATTGGTCTTCTTGACCTCTTCGGGCTTCTTGGCGTATTTAGGGCAATTGGGTTTAATGTGCCCTTTCTCATTGCAGTTGTAGCATGTGGCATCTTTAATCTTCTTGCAATCAACAGTCTTGTGCTCTTTAGACTTGCATAACCCACATGCAGGTGATCCTGACTTAGACTTGGACTCAAGTCTACACTTTCCAAGGTGGCATTTTTGGCAAGTCTTGCACTTTGGCTTTTCCTCAGCTTGTTGACTACCCTTGTTGGATCCAGACTTCTTCCTGAAGTCAGTGTTACCTTTAAGCTTCTTTTCAGATCTTCGTGAGTTATCATCCTCACGCTTTCTCTTGCCTTCTTCCAAATTCCTGAGCGATCTTAGCCTAACCGCGTCCAAGGTAAGAGACAGAGATAGATCAGCTGCTGACCTAAAAGTAGCAGGTCTTGAAGCCTTAACGCTGGCTTTGATTTCTGGGGCTAAACCCCCAATGAAGCGAGCAATCCTTTTGGGTTCCGGGGTTACCAGATACGGAACTAGCCTAGACAGGGTATTGAAACTGGTGAGGTAAGCTTGACAATCTAAATTCTTCATCACTAATGATAAGAAATCTGATTCGATTATTTCGACTTCATGCTGCGGGCAATAATTCTCCTTAATGAGAGCTACGAACTGATCCCATGACAAGTTGTAGAGAGGGATCTTTCCAGCAGCTTGAATGAGAGACTTCCACCATGCCAGTGCCTCTCCCTTGAACGATTGGGATACGTATTTCACTACATCCCTTTCAGCACAACCGCTGATGTCAACTACCGTGTCCATTTCATCCAACCAGGTCATACAATCTATTGCTCCTTTCTCCCAGTGAAATCCCGGGGTTTACAGGAAACAAAGTACTTATAGCTATAGGACTTGGTATGAGGTTTATCATCAAACACTATCCTTTTTTATGGGACATTGTTTTGATTAGATGAATGTCGATCATCATCTTTCTTTGGTTCCTCTTTTTTAGAGGGTGGCTTGCTATGAGCCTCCGATTGAGTTTTAGGTTTGGAGTGTGGTGTGGATAAGGTCCTACTCCGAGTCCCGCTAGATTCATTATATTGCCATTCAATAGCTCTTGTAACAGCATTATCTACTAATGCTTGCAGCTCGGCACCGGTCACATTTATCTTAGTATTTTCATGGTTTTCCACCGAATGACTGTTTACTTCTTCTGACTTAGCCATGTAGCTTTAATTGCTACATAAAGAAAATCAGGACAAGGTTCATTTAGAAGCCTAAACAGTACTATCGTTCTTGACGATTTATTAACTATGGTTTTAGTAGCCATTTTAGTTAATTTGATAAATATATATTATTATTCAGGATCTTTATCATAATCCTAAATTACAAGTTAATAATAGCCCAAAAGGCCTAGTCACGTAGACAAGTTTATTTCATAAGTCTAGATTTTATGAAATCAAGGCATTAAGGTTTGAATTGAAGTTCATTACCTTTTCTTGACAGGGAGTTGTAGGCTACCACTGTCTTTAGTCTCAGAGGACGTTAATTATAGCCTGTGGGCACTTCATCCTTAAGGGATGATTATTTATAATAAAGAAAATTAGAATAACCTAATTTAAGGATGACTTATGTGATTTTAGCGGATCACATTTTGTCAAGAATGTTAACATGTCTACAGATGTTAACAAAGATTGGAATCTTTTGAATAGGTTTTACCATCTTGGCCATGCCTGCAACGACATTTAGGCTAGGTTTTACCTTTTAAGATTTTGAATCTAATTGAGAAGTTAATATGGATCCGAATCTAATTGAGGAACTACCATCTTGGCCCTGTCCTAAGGTGATATATGGCTAGGTTTTGCCCTTTTTAGATTTTGCCATTTTATTATAATGGTAGATCTTTTAGTGGGAAAGTTATTACTTATTTTACATTTTGTGTTTATGCATATAATATAAAAATGAAAATTTAAATCTAACCATTCCACCACATAAATTTAAAAATTACGAGTCTGCCCTAAACGGGACTTTCTACTAAATTAAACATGCCCACGCAGGAGCTTAAACAAACATACCCACACAGGGGTCAAACAAAAGACTTGCCCACGCAGGGGCTTAACAACAAAACATACCCACGCAGGGGTTAAAACAAAAAGACAGGCCCACGCAGGGGCTCAACTGAAAAGTAAGGAAATACAACCAACAATTGGAGGATTCAATGGTCCTTCTTGCTCTTTCCTTTTATTAAACCTGCTAATCCCTTAAAGAAGCCTTGCCGTTCCTTGCGATCTCTGTGAACCTGACGCTCAACATGGTCCAATCTTTGAAGAATTTCTTCTCGTTCTGGCAGGGAAAACTGTGGCAGCTGCGACTGTGGTTGATGCTGTTGCGAAGGTCGGAGAGGCGGCGGTTGCTGGTACCCAACTCCCCAGGGAGCTGCGTATGGCCCTTCGGGGTTGAGAGTGTTGTAGTTCGCTGCCACCAAATACGGGTCGACCTCACCATAATTATAGTGGGTGTGAGCCGGCAGCCCAAAGGGATTATATGTCGCTGGGCCAGTGTACGTGGGAATTGGGTTACCAAAACCCAATGGTGGTGACGCGCCATGCACGGAGTTTACTTCTGGGACGGGGTTTGAAGGTCCCCCCATGTGCTGATCTTCTTGGAGTGGCGGGTAGTGGCTGCCACTCGATGGTTGAGGGGTGCTGATATGCACTCCTCTTCCCTGCACGAACATCCGTGCGTTCGTTCTCCTTCGCCTCGACGGCTCAGGAGGCTGTTGCTGAGGTGGTGGTGGTGGCGGGGTAACTGCCACAAAAAGTGAATCCTCAGAAGGATCCTGCTGCTGCTGCTGTAATGAATGATTAGAAGGCGTGAAATACCACTCAAACTCGTTGAACCTAGCTTGATAATTATCAGGACCACGGTAAGGTGATCCATGAAACGATGATCCATCAGAAATTTCTATAGGATGTGTGGGGGTACCGGTTGGTGGTTCAGTAGGGTCGGTATCCTCATCCATATCCATGGCGTGATCTCCAAAAAATGATCTTCAGGTCCCAATGGGTTAACACCCACTGGTTCCTCGAGGTAGTTGGCCGGGTTAAACCGACTACGAAAGATGTGTGACGGGTTATCAAAGGAATGACGGGAATTTGACCTCTAAAGAGGGATAAATGAAGGCTGTGGGTTTTCGGGCTCATTTTCTGAATGGGGTCCAAAAGAGTGAAGGTAAGAAGGTGACGAAGCTAACGAGACAGACTGCCTCGCTGGTTGCAGATGCGCCCTCCAGTCTCCCTGTGGACTGGTGCTAATGGGGATAGGTGAGGTTCGTCTCTAAGAAGGCCCTGCCTCCTGGTCGTGGCCTGCTACAGGTTCTTTTCCTTTTCCCCTAAAGAATCTCGGTGGCATACTTAAACCTATCAATCATAAACAAAGATAACAACAAGAATATATAAAAGACCAAAAATAAAACAAAAATCAGAATTTGTCCTATGTTCTTTGTCTAGACTCGAAAATTTGAGGAATGTGCAATTGTGTAACTGAGATTAAACACAAAAGGCTAGTGTTTAACTCACTCAGTGTTGGCTCTGATACCAACCTGTCACACCCCGTTATTTCCATGTATTACCGGTGGGCCCGGTGGGGAATATCGTGACGTAGTTGATATCATCATAGTCAAACAACGCAATATTTAAATGCACAGCGGAAGCAAAAGATAGATTTTTATTTCAACCGAATAAATTGTAATATTAAGTATCACAAAAAGTTGAATCAGATCCACAGGTGGATAAAAATAAAAAGGAAAACTGTTCAACTGACTTCGACATCTAGAGCTTGCGAGACTTGATTATTGATGCCTGGAGTATCCAGCCTATTACGTATAGCACCTGCACTTAGCCTTTTTGGAAAATACGCCAGTTTACACTGGTAAATACAACTTAACTGACTCATTTTGAAAAGAGTTTGAAAATTGATTTGAATGCACTTCGGCAAAAATATCTTTTATAACTTGGGACAATTATTAAAATAATCATGTATACAGTTTTACTTATTTGTCGTCCATTAGGGCCGGTCTAGATTAATTGACACGCCACAGGTATAATGCCCACAAGGATTATTTCCTCTAAGTGGATTACCAGTTTTTACATAATGCATCTGTCAGGTGTACGCCTACACCCCGTGCTTAGGTCGTGGCCATTTCTTTGAATGATGCCAAGGATATCCGGGACATGGTCATTTAACCCCCAAAGGCCATACCCCAAATAATACATATTAAACAGGTTATGTAAATACACCAATCACAGTACGATTTAAATGACTACATACACCCGACCAAGCGGTACTTTTATAGTACCGTATCCCAAGCCCGTATAGGAAAAATAAGTTAAGAGTATTTACCTGAGCAATGTATAAGTCAAATACAGCAAGTACAGGTGGCTATTACTGGGCTCCTAATCTGGAACGAAGGTTTATAATAACCTATTAGAATCCTAACGGTCTTTAATTAAGCTTAGACTTAGACCGGTTAGTTTTTAAAAGGAATATACGGTTCAAACGCATGATAAAGCGAAGACCGGTTTAGAATGTGGTTCTGACCCGACAAGCTTGGACACTTCTTTAATATGGGTAACTTAAACACATTCTGGATTTTGAGATGAAAATGATATGGTTTGACCCGATTCGGCTAATATGTGCGAACTAGTCACATAAGCCGATCCGAACGCGAAAAGTGCGTAACGAGTAACCAAGGAGTCATATGCAAGTTTCCTAAGTTAATATGCCATACTTATGTTGTGACATCAGTAAGATACCTTCTATTATGCCCAAAACGGATTTAAACTCAAATTATGCCCCGTAAGGGCAATTTGGTCATTTAAAAGGTTATAAAAGAGCTTAAATTATAATCTGAGTTACATGTCTGATATAATTAGTAAAAATACTCATTTTTATAAATCATTACAACAGGGTACTAAATATATGTGAAATTTATCCATTATAACCAAACTATGCACCGTAGGGGCATTTTGGTAATTTCACATAGCCTTTTAAGGTCAAATCTGGAAATCCGAGTTTAAAACTTTTGGTTACTGTTAATATATAAAAATTTACTGAAAATATCAGTAGGTATCAAACCTTATATGTTTAAAATAGTTTTAGTACATACTATGTGTTAAAAATGCTTAAAAAGGCGATTTGGAGCCATTTCCGGGTTTTGAAAGGAAAGATGATATTTTTATTATTCCAGAAGGCTCAAAATACTTTATTTATCATATTAGATCAGTAGCAAAAGGTTTGGGGTCAAAAGGATTTGTAAAACTCATTTTATAGCCCAAAAGGGCAAAACCGGTAATTACCGAATTAAGCTTAGAACTATAAGTTATGCTCAACCTAAAAATAAATAAAAATCTCCAAAAATCCCAAAATATTATTTTATATCAGTAGGTATAAAGTTTGATATCAAAAATTGGGTTTAGATAGGCTATATGCTTATTTTGTCATTTAATTCACAAAAAGCTTTCTAATTACGCTAATGAGCATAACTCCTAATCTAGAGTTCAAACTGATGTCAAATTTTAGGTACAAGTTTATGAATCAGTAACTAAAGTTTCTATTCTTTTATATTTTCAAAATTCACGTTTTAAGGTCATAAGGGCATAATAGTCAACATTTAAGCACATAACGGAACATTGCATATGAATTAGATAACTAATGAACCAAGGTGTATAATCACAGAGGGTTATACATATATGAAACCTGGTCCAAAAATGCCTCTAAGGCATTTCTAAAACATGCTACATTGGGTCAGAATCGAAAGTCAACGCAAAAGTCAAATTATGTGACTTTCGGTTCCGAACCGGGTCTCAACTGAAAATTGTCGGGTTGGACATGTTTAGACATGTTCTTACATTAATTACCAAGTTATATTAATGATAAAACAGGTTTCATAGCTTCTACATTGCGAATTATGCATTAATTTGAAAATAAGCATTCTGTTGACTTTTTAATATCAAGTTTGACCCGACAATTGACCTACTTAGAGTGGGAATCAGAGAGTACCCTTTTAAGGGTTTATTATCCACATAATTACCTACTTATAGGTACTTTCAATTCGAGATTTGACTGAGCAAATTTTAATTAATCTCGAAGTCAAACCTTAATTACGACGGTTTGACTTTTAGCTAATTAACTAAGCTAAACTGAATTAAAAAGGATTAAGGACACTTACAAGAGTCCTAAGTATGATTAGGGACCTAAGAGAAGTTGGTTGCTGATCAGAGAAGCTCCAGAGAAGTCCCTTGAAGTGAGTTGCAAATGAGTGACAAAATGTTGCAACTTGTTCTTCTTATATAGTGAGCTAAATTCTATAGGATCATCACACATAGGTCTATAAATGTTGCAAGATGTTCCCAGGTGTCATATTGTGCTAAAAACCAGTTATAGGTGCCTCAGTATTCTAATACCCCTCAAGTAAGGCGGTGCAACAGGCTGAACATGCAACTGTCCAAAACCTGCTGCCAACGACGGTCTTACGGACCGTAAGCTACAATCCTTGCAGACCGTAAGCGCCTCTTACGGACCGTAAGCCCTTTGCCTTGCGGTCCGTAACCGACTTTCAGAAACCATCACCTAGTTGCAATCTTACGGACCGTAAGGGTCTACCTTTGCGGTCCGTAAGCCTTTGTCAGAAGACAAAAATTTTTGCAACTTTGAAGTTTTGACCATGCAACTTTGTAGCTCCGAATCTCATGCTTTCCTTTTCAGTAGAGGGACCAAGTGCTCAGACTTTGCATGCACTTACACCTTTTGGATCTTGTGGGAGGTTTTAAATGTCGAAAATACCAAGAATTTACATTGGATTCATATCTTAGGTGATAATCAATTTAATATTTAGGATAACCAGATTTATTTACATCTTTTAGATGTTGATTAATTATATCTTGGTTAGGAACTTATTAATAGGTTGTTCAGAGGTATAAATTAACATGTCGACACTTTTAAATCCTACCGTACATCTTTATCTGGATCCGTTTTCATAACATGTTTGCATTACATGACACGTGTCTTTATTTTATTGGGTATGAATTTTACGAGGTGTCACAGCACATGGACAGTATATAGCGGTCAGATATTTTGTAACCGCTGCCACGTCAGCATTCACATTTTCTCTATAAAACCCCTTTCAAAACCCCAAACAGGGTTTTACTGTCGAATTGAATTCTTAAAATTCCTTTCACAAAGCAGTTTTCATCTCATTTACTCAAATTTCTTCACAACCTTCTTCGATCGTCTTCTCCAAAATGACAAAATCGAAGTCATCTGCAACATCCACTTCAAAATCTTCTCGTAAAAAGGCCTCTCAAACGGCTACATTAATCGAAATCCCATACAAATCACCACACAATTATCTGGGTCTTTTGACAAAACCAGGCACCACCGATGTTTTCGACTCCATTCTTGACACCATGTCTGCATCAAAGTACAAAACTTTGTTAACAACAGATGCTGCAATTTACCTGGACACCCAAAGAGAGTTTTGGAAGAATATTACCCTTGACAAACATGGAGAAGATGTCATAGCCATTAACTCTTCTCTAATGGGTAAACCTGTCAAAATCACACCACAATCCATCTCGGAAGTCTTTCAACTCAATGATCAGCAAGGTAAAACTTCTTTTCCCAAAAATGAGTTAAAAACTGATTTCATTGAAAGGGGGTATGCAGAACAAATTAAAAAGGATACCTTACAAAAAGGTAATTTTCCACCTGCAACAAGATTTCTGTTCGATACCCTGCTTATGTGTGTTTCAAACAAAACCACTTCTTTTAATGAAATACCATTAAAGATTCAAAACCTGGGATATGCTATTCTTCAAGATGAAAATTTTAATTACTCCCAGGAAATCTTTAATGATTTGGTTAAAAATGTTGATAAAAAGTCATTCTTACTTTTTCCAAGATTTCTAAGTTACTATTTTGAAAAGAAATTTGGTAAGGATGATGCTTCTGCAATAAAACAAGGTGTATCTTTTCAAATAAACAGCTTAACTGCTGAAACTTTTACAAGAATGTCACTACCTTGCAAAACACAAGTAGAGGTGCCTAAGCAGACTTTAGCAGCTACCACTGCTCCTCAGGTATCTGCTACTGCGCCCACTGCTCAAGGTGATCAAAGTAGTAAAACAACTGCTTTGAAACCCACACCTAAAATTACCAAAAAGCCAAAGCAAAAGAAAACTCAAACCCCCCCCCCCAAACCTATCAAAAAGGCAACTCTGGAGGATGAGATACCAGAGCAATTGCCAGTGACAGCACAAAAGTCACAAGAAACCACTGCTGCTACTTCCTCACAGCAGTTGGTACAAATATCTCAACCTATACCTGAAAATCCTCCTGCTTCTTCTCAAAAAGAACAGGTTGTACAAATAGGGACACCACAATATGATGCTCTGGAATCACTTGCTTCCATCATCCACAGCCCACTGCCCGGGGCCAATTCTCTTTCTACACCCAACTTCACCTCCACAATTCCCCCACCAACAAAATTATTGTTAGATGCTATTGATCTGAACCAGGCACAAACCAGTCCTTCTCACTCACCTATCAATGAGAATATACTTCAACAAATGACTGGGTTTGATGTATCAATCATAGCTAACCCACCAACAAGACCTGAGGAGGTTACACCCCTTGAGTTACAAGTAACTCTTGGTGGTAATCCAAGTGAAGCAGCCACTACAAGTGCTGAACCCACCGGTTTGCACTTGGATAGTGGTTACATCAATAAGACTTCCTTTGAGGCAATTCCTTCTATAGCACCTCTGATAACCACTAGTAAGTTTGTTTTGACTACTGGTACCATCAAAAGGTTATCAAGTGTTGAGGGAAGAAGTCCCCAGTACCAAGAAAAAGGGGCATCAGTGGATGATAATTGGAATACATTCCCTAAGTCAACCACTGTTCAAACCACTGTTAGTGGGAAATCAGATGATCCCATTAAGTTGGGTGATGGTTTAAAGTACCTAGAATTGACGGATAGAGTTGAAAACTGGATAAATCTGTTGCTGAAATCAAAGAAATGCTGCAACAGTTGTTGAAAGTTCAAAGGGTGTAACCCACTGCTGTTCCCACTCAAGCATCTGTTCTACCACAAGCACCTGCTACAAATGAGTTATGGAACCTATTTCAACCTCTGCTCCATCAACAACAACAAATGGCTGATCAGCAACATGCAATACATGTACAAGAGCTGAGAAACATAATGGACTCAAGGTTTAGAAACACTCAAGCAGACATTAAGGCTATAAAGGCCCATCTCTTGAATACCACTGGCACTGCTCCTCCCACTGTTCTTTTCATTGATCAACTACCCCCAGATAATGCCAAAAAGGGGGAGAAAATCAGGGAGTGGAAGAAGGGAATAGATGATGGTCTGTATATTGAACCAGAAAAAGATGAAATGACTAAAAAGATTCTCTTGCCAGATGTTAGCAAAAAGATTGATGTTACCACTAATGCACTTGCTGAAGCAAAAACAAGTGTCAAAAGGGACAGAGAGGCAAAGGATATGTCCAGGTGGAATGAGGAGAAAAGAGCTTATATGGAGCTGAATTGTAGGATCGTTTTGACAATCAAATGAGTCAATCAGAGACAATACACAACTGTTTGAGAGGCGGAAACAAACAAACAGCCTAGAATCAGTGATAGAAGGTGTAGAAAACAGATTAAGATACTTAAACCAAGCTTCTCATTTATAATTGACTTGAAAATCGGGCAGCACTTCGTTACACACTGACTAATTCTGTGCCAAATGAGAAACAAGACACACCTATATATAGGCATGTGATTTCGCTTGAAATGACCACATGTCATTTCAAGCGGAATTACACTTTCTAATTTCGTTTGAAATGACCCTGTGTTATTTCAAGCGGAATTACAACAAAACAACATAAATTTACATTTAGACCCCTGAAAACCCTATACAACATGACCTAGACTTAAGACGTAGGCTATAGACATTATGCACCAACAAACTCCCCCTTGGATATTGCCGGAGTCTCCAGTCTGGTCTTTAGCTCTTTACAGCGACTTGAACTTTTCTTCTCTTGCCTTAGGCTTTTTCCTCAATGCACTTTTCAGCCTTTCATTCTCTTTAACAGCTTTCTGTCTTTCTTTAGCTTGTTCTCTCATGAATTTACCACGAAGCATTCGATATCTTTCTTCACGTTTCTTCTTTTCTTTCTCAGCTTTTAGAGCCTCTTCTTTCTCAATCTCTTTCCATTGAGTTGACCATTTACTCTCAGCATTGATACCTTTCTGAAAGCGTATAGAAACAACCTTCTGAAATTGCATAGCCTGCTCTCTATCTTCAGCTCTAAATCCAATCCTGTTAACGAACAAACACTCTATATCTTTTGCTGAGTAGTTAACCAGCCACAGAGGATCAAACACAGAGTTATATCTGACTTCATTTTCAACTATGTAAGTAATCACAGCTTCATTCGTCAAACAGCTGTACACCCAATACACAAAACCCTTATGGAAATCCTGCTCCATCTTAGGTAATGGTATGTTTTTTATCACTCTTGGCTTCTTCATTTGCAATATAGTTTCTTCAACACCAGTAACTGGATCCACCCTCCTTACTTTCTTTGGCTGGTGTGGCTTCCAGTGCTGAAAATCTCTAAAAGCTTCAAACTGTATCAACCCCCACATAGGTATATCATTCTTTCTAACCGGATAATCCAAAGTTCTGACTTTGGCAAGCTCTTCCACGTCGCACCAGGGCAATAACATGATATCATAAAGAAATGCAAAATACTGAACACCATATTCTCTACGAATAGCATAAGCATTGACCTGTGATAGAAAGCCCCAACTGATTATATCACCCAGCGAAACATCTCTATCTCTTTTGTAGAACTTCAGAGGGCGTTTGAATTTTCTTTCATTACTCTTTCGAAACCATTTCTTTCTTTCTTCCTTCTGTGCATCTTTCACTGTACCATCAAAGTTCGTATCTTTCAAAACCTCTTCTACTATCCTTCTCAATTCATCGATGTTCTCTTGATTGAAAAACTTGACAAGTGTTGGAAAATCAGAAGTATCCACATTCACATTCTCTTCATCACTGCAATCCTCAACCTCAACCCTATCATAAAGATCAGCATCTTCCACGTACTTGTACTGATACTCGGGCTGCTGGTTGATATCGAACTGATTTAATTCATCTTCAAAATCAAACTTGAAGTTTGGATCATCAATAGGCGTCAATTCAATAATATCATTCATGGTATAAGTATGCCTGATCTCTCCTTCTTCTACATCAGGCTCTAGACGCAGAATTAACTTCTCAACTTCATCAACACTTTGATCAACATTCTCCCCCTCACCATCAGCATTCTTTGGCTCTTCAATTGCATCATCATGCAAATAATCATCAACATTTCTTTCATTCGAAGCTTCAGTAACTTTAACACCAGAAGTATCCTGATCGTCATCATCATTATCATCATCACTGTGACTGCTGGCAGAGAAAACATCGTCTGCATCATCTTTTTCACTTTCATCATCTTCCTCATCTTCATCATCTTCTCCAACTTCATTTATAACATCATCCATTTCAACATCTGCTTCAAAAATAGCAGAAATAACATATATAGGACGAGGCTTTTCTATAAATGATTCAGGAACAGTTGATAACACAATTGCCCTTTCTTCAGACACATCTTCAATACTTTTTCCCTTATACTTCATTTTAGCATCAACTGCAGCTTGACGTTGAGCTCTTAACTCCTCAATCTTGATTTCATCAAATTTCTGCTCAACAGATTTTCCAAGCAAATTTTCTAACACTTTGTTTATCATGTACATCTCGTGTTCTTTCTGTGCCTTGATAGCCTCTAACTCTTTGTTCTTCGATTCAAAGTATTTGTTTTGTTCATCTCTGCGTGTTTTCTCTTCTTCCAACTCTGCAACTTTAACCTTCAGAATATCAATCTCAGCTTGATCAGATTCAACTTTCCTTAACAATGAAGAATTTTCAGCTTCGACTGTCTTTACACGCTTCTCTAGTTTCTTCTCACGATCCAACAACTTCTTGTTCTCAACCAATACTTCTTCAACTTTCTTTTCCAAACTCTTAACTTTCACATCAGTTGCAAAATTGAAATCACCAATGTCTTCAAGAGTAATACCCTCAGGAACAGTTGGAAAAGTTTTGAATCCAGAAGAACCAGGTGTAGTTTGGACAGGTGGTTGTGTGGATGGTGGTGTTTGAAAGATTTGCTGAGATGTAACAACAGGTTGTTGTTCATGTGGAGGTGTAACAATATGAATATGTGGTGGTGAAAGATGTGATGGTGATTGAATTGGTGATGGTTGTCTTGGTGGTGATTGATGTGGTGTAGGTTCAGGTGGTGGTGATGATGGTTGACTGGGTTCTTGTATAGGTTTCTTGTTCAACAAGATCTTCAATGTCTTGGCCTTCTTTGGAGTAACCACACGTTTCCTTGCAGTTGCTTTCTTTTTACCTCCAGAAGTAGGTGGCGTTTGAACATCTTCTTGTGAAGGAGTATACTCATCATCATCTTTCTCCTTTCTTCTTTTTCTTTTAAGCTATTTTCCTTCTCGATTTCTGCTTGAACTCTTTTAGTACATTCAATTTCATCCATTTCTTCATCAGACGAACTTGATGAGATTGTTGTACTTTTGTCTACATCGTCACCTTCTTCATCACCAGCTACTTTCTCTGGTTCAGCATTATAATCAGTAAGAGATTTCAACAACTTTGAATATTTAGGAGACAAACTAACATCTCCTTCAATATTAACTTCAGCTTCAGCTTCCTCCTCTGATTCATCAACAAGTAATGTCTCAACAACCTTCTTTTGACGTTTCTTAGGTTGTGATGAAGAACCCTCCTCCACTTGAACTTTCGGAGTTGCTTTCCTACTCCTCTTCTTTTTCTCTTCTTTCAAGAACCATTCGTTTCGAGTTTCTTTGAAATCATCAAGGATTTTCAATTCATCTGCATAGCTTTTCTTTTTCATTTCTCCAGTTCTGATGATTTATTGGATCTGGATCTTGATAATTTTTATCTTTGATTAAACCAAAGAATTCAGCTTTTGTTGATGGCTCTGGATGGTTAGGATGATATCTGGCCAATTGCTTCACAGACTCATTATCCATGTGAGATAAAACCAACAAATCATTATTCTCATCTCTTTCAAGATCTGGATAGGCATGATCTATCATCATTTGAACAAATCGCGGATACACCCAAGTCTTGTTCTTTGACGTAATGTTCTCAACCATGTAATGAAAAACAATCTTCAAAAAATTATACTTCTTGTTTAACACGAGGGCTATCACCATGTTCATTTGATAATCCCTCATTGCATCATAACCTCCCTTACGATGACTTAGATCCTGCAACACTGAGTGAATAAGAAACTTGTAAGGCTTTGAAAACTTTGATTTCAAGTAATTAGCACTGTTCAGTGCACCAATATAACCCATCCGCAGCATACAGCCTTTGACCATCCTCTCTGGGAATTTTGTCGGAGAGTTTACATCATCAAGAAAATCCAACACTTCACGGATAAGTGCCTCCGAGATAATAATTGGTTTATTTTCACCATTGAGCTTAACAAACGAATTGATTACTTTGTTCTCTTCATCATAAGTTGCCTTCTTCCAAAAACGTTTAATGTGTGATCTAAAAACCAAATGTTGATTTGTCAATGCTTTCTGAATCGGCAATCTTCTCCTAAATTCCAGAATACTCTTGAATTCGGACAGTTTTGGAATCTTCTCCTCATCGAAATCACAACAAGTGTTATGTAGTGCATCAAATAACATATTCGACGGCTGAAAAACAACAACATACATTCAAGTTAAGCACTTTGAAATTTTTTATCAAAACAACATTCAAACGAAATCACACTCATACGAAATCATACATACAAACGGAATCACATTTCATGCTGAATAGCAATTTGAAGCGAAATTACAGTTCAAATGGAATGACATGTTGAAACGAAATCACCATTTGAAACGGAATCACATGTTTGAAACTAAATGACATTTACAAACAGAATTACAGTTTCAAACGAAATTTCTCAAAACTTCTCAGATGATGAAATTAATCAACTGGGTTTGTTCTATATCCAATTCTGAGCACACATGTGTGTTTTATTTTCATTTTTACCCACAAAACTTCCTAGATCTAAGTCCAAAAACCTGTTCAACGTCATTCAAGCAAGAACATCAGATCTGGTTCAATCAAAAACCAAAAACATATCTACAATGTATTCCGAGTTCATTGGTATGTAATTCGTTCATTATTACACATAGCTAAGCCATAGATCTAAGTTACAGTTCATGTACATCGCCGACCAAACGAAATCAGGTCCGATCTGGGTCAAATCAACAAAATATCTCACCTTTCCCATGATTATAGTTGAGTAAACCAACTAAAATCAGATTATGATCAACAATCGGGTAAAATAACGACTAGAAATCAAAGATATGAGGATTTCGCTTGAAATTGCCTGATGAGGTGCTTTGAAACGAAATCAGAGAACTAACTTGTTCAAGCGGAATACCTCCTCTATTTATAGGCAACCTAATTTAGCATGAAATTGGCAATGAGGCTTTTTCAAACGAAATAACAGGTTCAAGCGGAATCATGTTTTCAAGCGGAATCACCTTTTCAAGCGGAATCACCAGTTCAAATTTTCAAATTTTTAACCTTTTCAGATTTTACCGACACACCCAGTTAATTAAGTCCAAGTTAATGACCCTAGTCAACTATTTAGTCTGCCAAGTCCAAGTTAATGACCCTGGCTGACCAAATTATGAAGTTTGCTAACTTTCTGAAACAATTTTAAGTTCAAGTTAATCAACTTTAAAACTTTCAAGCAATTATCAAACACCTTTTCTCAATCTTCTACTTACCCAACCCTCATGATCCATACATGTTCAGCACATAAGACTTTGATCATCTGATCCCCAACGTTCGTTGTCGAAAATAAGATGAAATGCAAATCTTTTTGGATTTTATAAAATGCTAAACAAACAGACAATCTTTTTGGATTTTTAATAAGCAAAGAACTGTGCAAACAATATTTTTATGAGAGTGTTAGGGGATCATATCAGCTGCTGACAAGCTACAAGCACCGTTAAGCTTTGATTACATACACAGCATTAAACAATTCACAGTGATTGCCGATATACTGGTCCACTTTAAATTCTCACACAAATTTCAATCTGTTCAGGATATGAATTAGTGTTTTAAGGCTTAACTTTTACATGTGTCCCACCTCAGAATATACTCCCGTATCCAGATCCCAATATTCAGTCTTACAGGTGAATATACCTAGATGATATCTGTAATGGGTTAAATGCGAGGGCCGTGAGAGCTCAGGTTGTTGCTTCCGCAAAATCAGAGAGATGACGGCTTCGACTTAAGGTGGGTCCCCTTTGGGGATCTTCTTTTACTGTAGGATCGAATTCGGACCTAAACGAGTCGCGTAGAAGAGTTTATCTCAGTTTGAACGGCGGAAATAGACAAACCGAGTACAATTCAGCAAGTATACACACTAAACTGTCGATATTATTGATCTGGACAATGTTTACAACCTGTCGACACTTCGCAGCACTTCGTGGCTCACCGGAAGACAACACCTAGAACTATGTACTGATTTCGCTCTTATGACCCTATTTATAGTTAACGTGATTCCGCTTATACGGTCGTGACACAAAAGCGGAATTATAACTGACATATGAGTGGAATCATCATTGACACATGAGCGGAATCATGTGTTGACTAATGAGCGAAATCAGATCTAAACTTTGACACATGGGCGGAATCAGAATTAACATAATTTCTCATGTGCACATGTTTCCTGATTCTGTCATAGTCTAACTTTGTTTCATATGTCATGATGTCATTGATGATGTCATCTTGATGATGTCATCATGACATCATGCTTTAACATCTCTGCAACGAACTGAGACTCGATCTAAGACGAAGTTGACAGATGAATGCACTAACAGACTCCCCCTCAGATGTTGACGAGTCTTAAGTGTCGAGTCTTCTCAGTCTTCAGTCTTTATCAGCTTCAGGCTCCCCCTTTTATCAAGCTTCCGTGCTTTGGGATCGACACCTAGCTTTCCATCTACAAGCTTATCTTTGCTTCAAGCTTGTCTTCAGACTCCCCCTTAGACTCTGCTCTTGGGATCGTAGTCTGGTACATCTGCAATCACTCAAACATTTATAAATACAATGTTTTCATATTATCAATCAACTTCTCTAATCCACTTCCCCTATCAACAAACTTCATTGATTTAGCAGTGTTAAAGAATCCAACTCCCTCACAGTTTATCATCCAAGTTCAAGTTAATGACCTTGGAGATATCACAAACTGTTTTTAATTTTTGATTTTAATCAAGTTTCAAATTAATGAACTTGTTTTATTTTCAGAAACACAATCAGCTTACTTAGATTTTGAAACTCAGCAATTCAGATATCGGTTGTCGAAAATAAAGCAGAAATCAAAATCTTTTTGTATTTTCTGAAAATATAAAGCAGTAAAGAAATATGTACAAACATATTTACAGACAATATTTTTGTTTGAGTATGCGTCAGAGGATCATATCAGTTTCTGACAAGTCACAAGTACCGTTGAGCTTTTTAACACTTTAAGAATTAAACAATTCACTTAGATTGTCGATATACTGATCCACTTAAATTTTCATACAAACTTCAACTGATTCAGGATACGAATTAGGTATTTTAGGAACTTAAACTCATTCATGCGTCCCACCTCTTGAATATACTCCCGTATCCAGAATCCCAATAATCAGTCTTACAGGTGAGTATACTACAATGATATCTGTACATAAATTAGGTATGCGAGGGCCGAGGGATCTCAGGTCGATACTTCCGTATACGCAGAGAGATCTCAGCTTCGACTTTACGGTATGTCCTCTTTAGAGGATCTTTTTGCTTACAATAGCAGCGACTATCAATTTTATTGTTTCATCAGCATGCTGAGGGTTTAATGCTATGTTTCAAGCATTTGCAGAAAGTATTATCCAAGGACTAGGTCAGAACTACCGTTCAGCAGAAGTCCCGGAATAATACCCCAGACATCATTGAGTATAAAGACCTAGTATATCAGATTGTGAGACCTTTCAAACGAGATTTCAGGGGTTACCTATATATCCAAGTAGTGTTCCCCACGAAATAAGCAAGTTTGAATTTAGGTTTATATCCCGAAAAAGTTTACTAAGTGTATAAAAATCTACCGACACATCCACGGTGAGATCGTTTAACACATTTAAACTTTCCAATTCTTTAGCGTACTGTAACTGTCTACTGATGTACTATCATTTCCTCTTTCTACGCAAAAACTCAATTTTTGAATTTTATCATGTTTTTGACTTTTTCAAATTTTCAAATGTTTTTGGATTTTCTAACAATTTTTCTCCCCCTAAAATGCAAAATCATATAAAGAAAATTTGACAACCAACACTAATAGCTTTGTCTCGCCATCCATTTTCTGCTAAAAGTGCTCTGATTTGCAGAAAATATAACGTACCCCCATGATTTACAACACATTGATCTTAACAGTTTGAAAACCGTTTTTCAATCTGATGAAAGTAATCATGTTTGTTCAGCCGTGAGGGTTTCGGCGTATTCAATCAAAACTCCCTTACAACAAACTATTTTCCCATAATGATTTCAAAACACTTAAGTTTGTTTTAATCAGAATGGTTTTTCCGGAAAAATTAGTTTGTTTACCCATCACTTGTGAGTTCGGGGTTATCTCATCACCTTGTTCTCTTTAAAACCTTTTTGTAAAAATTTTAACAATATAAGATCAAACTCCACTATCACTTGTAGAAAATCAAGTACAACTTAATGTCCCTGATTTACCACATGTAAGTCAAAATATCACAGTTACCATCCTGTGAATTTCTCAAGAATGATGACGATACCTGCTTCACGCTTACCAACCTGGAAGCTCCGGCAAGTCAGAAATTCAACCAACAGATTTATGTACCCAAGCCTGACCAGTCTTGGGTGTGTTTTGAACATTTCTCTTTTCTTCATAAAATTCTTTCACTCCTTTAACCTTACCATCAGCCATCTTACTAAAAATATGTTCAACATTGCTATTAAACATTTTTCTAGTTTCAACACCTTTTGATTTTAGGTTTGCGGCTTGTAATGGTGGAAAATTCTCATCATTCATTAACAGAACTGTTTCTTCCTTTTTTACCTCAACTTGTGGCTCATCTGATTTTGTGGAATCAGATTCATTGCCTGATCTTGGCTTGTCTGACTTGAATGAGCCAGATTCATCGCCAATGACTTTCTTTTTCCTTTTGTTTGTCCTCAGATTTGCATCTAAAGAATTCAATTTACTTGGCTTTGCAGTCGAGTGAATCGATTCATCAGAACTTTTATTCGAATCAACCAGTGAACCCGAAGACAAAATCTTCTCCAAATACTCTCTTGCATTCTTCCTCTTTTTCCTCAGTCTGTCTTTTTGCCCCTGCGAAAGCTTCACTTTCTATTTTAGAACCTTCTGTTCTTTGGGCTTGACATTGACTGGTTTCTTTATCGTTCTATGAGATTCAACCCTTGATCTTTCCATCGATCTCCTTGGGCAATCTCTGGCAATATGTCCTCTGATATGGCAATTATAGCATCTTCGTGTTTCAAAATTCCAATTCTGGCAGTTAACAACAATGTGTCCTCTAACACCACAGGTGTAGCACACTCTGTTATCGTACCATCTACCATCTTCAAACCACATATTCAGATCATAACATTGTTTAGATTTGTGGTAATCATAACTCCTCCTGTAAGCATGATTTGTCCTTTGAGCACTGTGGTCAAACCTGCACCACTTATTACCAACATTTTGTGAATTTTCAATTTTAGATTTTTGTGATTTTTGATAATGATTGGATAACTTATCTGATGAGCTTTTATTTTCAATTTTAAAATTTTTCAAATTTTTAACTTTTTGTTTCTGTTCTACACTCTTCTTAACAGGTTTTTGCTTCGAGCATTCACCTATTTCAGTAGATTGTAAAACAGTATTTTGAAATTTTTCTTGTAAATCTAAAAATAATTTTCTTTTCTTTTCTTTTTCATCATCAGATATTTCATCACAATCTTCAATTTTGACTTTGTCAAAATTTGTGACATTGTCACTTATTGGAACAACATTGATCGGTTGTGGACAAACGTACGATGCAGAAGTCACAAAACTTTTCAACTTATTCTCTAACTCAGCAATTTTCTTTCTATTATCTTCGGCTTCATGCTCAAGTCGAATGATTTTATCAAGATGAGAATTTATCGCACATTGTTTTTCGAGATTATTTTTACCAAAAACATCTCTCTCATCTTCTAAAATCTTTAATTGACTTTTGAAATCATTTTCTAATTTTTTAAAATTTTCATTTTCTAATGACAAACTCTCAACATTCTTCAAAAGTTTGTCATTTTCAGATTTCAATTTTTCGCAGTTCAAGCGCAACTCCAGAATCTGTTCATCATCGGTTTTCTTGTCAACTCTCAAAGCTTTGTTTTCCAATGTCAAATTCTCCACATCTTTCAAGAATTTCACATTATCTGCTTCAGATTTTTCACATTTTTCATTCATCTTTTCAGCATCGGCTTCTTTCTTTGTTTCCATACTGTATGTTCCTGCACAAAAAATTTTAACAAAATCAAGAGGGTTTGCATATTCATCAATAAAACAACCTCTCTTAATATCATATTTCATGACATTTTTTGCAGCAAGACATACAGAAAATCTTTTTCTCATTTCGATGATCACTTCCAAATTTATCTTTTCTAAATCCTTCTTCATCTCATACATCAACTCTTCTTTTCTTTTTTCTTTATCAAACTTATGTAATCTAAGCTTATTGATGAATTCTCTAAATGAAAACTCTGAGAAAGTTTCATTCCTTTTTAGTTCACTCAAAAATTCATCCCATTCTAGAGGTAATGCATCAGCAAATTTTGAAATTTTTTCAGCATTTGAAAACTTTATCTCATATCTATTTATCTTATCAATCAATTCATCAAAACGTCTATCCAACTGTTCCAAAGATTCATGTTTCATGCATAAGAAATTTTCGGATCTTTTAATCCAAACATCCTTCCTGTTCTTCTTATCAAACCAAGAATCAGAAATCCAAACGTTTAAATCTTTAAGATTCTCGTTTTCCTGTTCATCAAACATTTTAGCCATCTTGAATCACCTGGACAAACAAACAAACACAATCAGTTTAAATGAACTGTATACGTAAAAGTGTGAGAGCGAAATTGATCTAGGACTCGTGTCGAAGATTCGCGGACTTTTTTTTTTTTAAAAAAATTCACAACTTATGAGTCGATAAACTTTGACTTTACTCAATTGCAAAATGGGTCTTTAATAATGTTGAGACTTGGGTTGAGACTTGGGCCAAGAACAATTTCTCCAACTATGCAAACCTTTATCGATACTATGAGTCACAAGTAATTTTGAATTTATAAATGGCCGACAACAATTATGCTTCACAAATCTTTGATTGGGCCTCTCTTTTACTTGGATCTAATTGGACCTCACAATTCAATGTGGCCGGCAACTCCAATGTTTACTTAAATCTGATTTGACCGAGCCTACTCACATGAATTGTCACCTTTTAACAAATCACATGCCAATCTGAAATATCTATCACACAATACAAAGCATTTTCAATCGGTTTACAATATTCAATGAACTTTTGATAATATCACATGCACTTTGCTGACACCTTTTTAATCTTGCCGACAACTTTCAATACACAACAACAATTTCCGATAACATGAATGAAACGGTGCACCAGATCACGTGATTACACTGTTCGATAACCTTAGTTGTCACAAAAGCAAAATCTAATTGTCACTATAAGCGAAATCACTTTTGGTCACAAAAGCGGAACCCAACTGTCACTAAGAGCGGAATTAAAATGTTCAAAAGAGCGGAATCAGCTGAAGTATGACCGTAAGAGCGAAATCACAAATAAACCTGCTGATGTCACTTTTTGTACGAGACCGTAAAAGCGAAACCTCAAAAATTCGATGTTTTAGGTCGATTTAAGATCTGAAAATTTCAAGGATTTGTTTATACATGATTACGAACACACTGTGTGAATTTAAAGCAATTTCGACCGTAAAAATTTTTGTTTTTCGAAAAAGAAAGGTGTAGAAACAGATTTTTCGACTGAATTGTAGAAAACTCTTCTTCACTGGCTCTGATACCACTTGTAGGATTGAATTCGGACCTAAACGAGTCGCGTAGAAGAGTTTATCTCAGTTTGAACGGCGGAAACAGACAAACCGAGTACAATTCAGCAAGTATACACACTAAACTGTCGATATTATTGATCTGGACAATGTTTACAACCTGTCGACACTTCGGCAGCACTTCGTGGCTCACCGGAAGACAACACCTAGAACTATGTACTGATTTCGCTCTTATGACCCTATTTATAGTTAACGTGATTCCGCTTATACGGTCGTGACACAAAAGCGGAATCATAACTGACATATGAGCGGAATCATCATTGGCACATGAGCGGAATCATGTGTTGACTAATGAGCGAAATCAGATCTAAACTTTGACACATGGGCGGAATCAGAATTAACATAATTTCTCATGTGAACGTGTTTCCTGATTTTGTCATAGTCTAACTTTGTTTCATATGTCATGATGTCATTGATGATGTCATTGATGATGTCATCTTGATGATGTCATCATGACATCATGCTTTAACATCTCTGCAACGAACTGAGACTCGATCTAAGATGAAGTTGACAGATGAATGCACTAACATTTACAACAACACATGATTAGCATTTTTCAATGTTTCATCATTTTTTATGCTGAGGGGAGGCTTATATTTCAAGCAGCGTCAAGTATTCTCCGGAGACTAGGCCATTGCTTCTGCAAAATCAGAAGTCCCGAGATAATACCCCAGATATCACTAAGTATAAAGACCTAGTATCTCAGAAAGAGGGATCTTTCAAACAAGATTTCGGGGGTTACCCATATATCCGAGAGATGTTCCCCACATAAAAGTAAGTAATGATTTAGGTTTATATCCCGAACAAACCTACTAAATGTGTAAAAACCTATCAGCATATCATCTACAAGACTGCTTAACACATTTTTACTTTACATATCTTTAGCGTACTGCATCTGTCTAGCTGATGTACTATCATTTCCCCTTTTTACACAAACTCTTTTTCAGTTTTTCAATGTTTTTGGATTTTGAAATTTTATCATGTTTTTGTATTTTTCTGCAAACTTTCTCCCCCTAAAAACAAAGACATATTTTTGTGTTTTTGTTTTTATCAAAAGCAGAAAATAAACTGTACAAAAATTTGACAACATGATGCGGATCACTTCAGATCGCCGTCCTCCTCGGCTTCACATTCTATAACCCTCCCAGAAAACAGATTTTTCATCCCGCTTAATTTCAAAAGATAGTTAAATCTCTTTCTATCAAAAGGTTTTGTATAAAAATCAGCCTTTTGTTCATCGGTGTGAATATGTTCAATGCGAATCAATTTCTTCTCGTGACAATCACGGATGAAATGATGACGAATTTCTATATGTTTTGTTTTAGAATGGTGAAACGGGTTTTTAGTAATGTTAATCACTGCTTCATTGTCCACAAATATAGGCGTGTCCAAGAACTGCAAACCAAAGTCTCGCATCTGCTGTTGGATCCAAAGAATCTGAGAGCAACAGCTCGAGGCTGAAACGTATTCTGCCTCACACGTAGAGAGCACTACTAAGGTTTGTTTCTTGCAATGCCAGGTTATGAGTCGAGTTCCAAAGAACTGACACCCAGCAGTGGTGGGCTTAGCATTTTGCTTGCAGCTACCAAAATCCGAATCAGCATAACCTGTGAGTGAAAAGTCATCAGACTTAGGATACCACAAGTCGGTGCTTGGGCAGCCTTTCAAATACCGTAAAATGCGTTTCACGATCGTCAAGTGTGATTGGCGTGGGCTGGACTGATAACGGGCGCATAAACACGTCGGATACATGATGTCCGGACGAGAAGCATTAAGATACATCAAAAATCCAATTATCAACCGGTAATATGTCTCGTCCACTTTCTCTCCACTCTCATCTGGACAGATTCCGTGATTTTGAGCTAGGGGGTTAATGTCAGAGTAGATTCAGACATGTTGAACTTTTCCAGAACATCGTTCACGTATTTGGTTTGATGAATGAAGATTCCTTCAGGCATTTGTTCAACCTGTAGCCCTAGGAAGAACTTCATCTCCCCCATCGAACTCATCTCAAATTTTCTTTTCATCACAATCTCAAACTCTTTACACAAATCATAATTTGTCGATCCAAAGATGATATCGTCGACATAAATCTGCACGATCAATAGATGCCCTGCAACCTCTTTGGTAAACAATGTACTATCAATTGTCCCTCTGGTGAACCCGTTGGCCAACAGATATCGGGAAAGCGTCTCGTACCAGGCTCTCGGGGCCTGGTGTAATCCGTAAAGCGCTTTATCCAGAAGATAGACTTTGTTTTTGTGTACTGGATCTATGAACCCCGGTGGTTGTCCAACATACACTTTGAATCCAATTGGTATACTTTGAATCCACTTCTTCTTTGATTTTGCCATACAGGAATGCAGACTTGACATCCAGTTGGTATACTTTGAATCCTTTCCATGACGCGAATGCCAGGAAGATTCTTATCGCCTCGAGTCTAGCAACTGGTGCATACACTTCTGTGAAGTCAATGCCTTCTTGCTGACTGAATCCCTGTACTACCAATCGTGCTTTATTTCTCACAATCACTCCTTTATCATCCCTTTTACATTTAAAGACCCACTTAGTCTTTATCAATTTCTGATTCTCACGAAGATCTACTAATCTCCAAACTCCCAGCTTCTCGAATTGCTATAGCTCTTCCTGCATAGCGTTTACCCAGCTTTCTTCAGTTAAATCTTCCTTATAAGTTCGCGGTTCAACCTGTGAAATGAAACATTTTAATCAGAAATCAACTTGTAAAGGAGCAACAGATGTATAAAAACATGTAAGAGCTCTGTTGATCTGATCTCGCGTTTTTACTCCACTCTGAAGATCACCAATTATCTGCTCTGAAGGATGATAAGACAAAGTTCTTGGCATGGCAGTGTCAGGCACGCTCACTTCCGATTGCAAGTTCGTAACATCTTGATCACCGGTGTGATCCTCAGCTTATGTTGTTGCAACATTTGGTTCCTCATCAAAAGTCAGACCGTCTTCCGATTCTGAGTCGTCAGAATTATCAAACGTTGGAGCTGCTTCCTCTGGGGTTTCGTGTGTCGTTCCACTTGGACCGGCCTCATGATCGTTTGTACCACTTGTAGGGTCGCTTGTACCCACGTTTGGCTGAGAAACTACCAACGGTCTAGGCACCTGATCTTGTGACATAGATTGTTGATGTTGGTATAGTAAAACGAGTTCCTCTATGCTTGGCTCAGTCGGCAGTTGGAAAGACTCCCAGAGTTTATCATAATCGAACAAAAATCTTTGTCCGGGAAGTTGTGGTGGTGTTGTATGCTTCTGACAATCCACATGCTGAACTTGAATTATCTTCCCCAGGCATGGTACGAACACCCTCTTCAACGGACTCGCATACCCAACAAAGAAACCCTCATTACTTTTAGCACCAAACTTACCATCTGGATCAATGAAAGTACAAGGCGATCCAAACGGTTCTAAAAACTTCAAATTTGGTTTGTAACGATGAAGAAGTTTAAAACAAGTTTTCTTGTATTTCTTAACTGTGAGAACGCGATTCAATGTATAGCACGCTGCTGCAACTGCTTCACTCCAGAAAAATATTGGAAGCTTGGAATCGGCAAGCATCGTTCGAGCTGTTTCAATCAAGGTGCGATTCTTTCGTTCAGCTACACCATTTTGCTGTGGAGTGTATGGTGCACTGAATTCATGAAGAATTCCTTTCTCATTGCAAAACTCGAGCATCCGATTGTTCTTAAACTCCGTTCCATTATCACTCTGAATTCTTCTGATCGGCAATTTGTACAGCGTTTCCATCTTCTTGAATATAGAAACATTAACGACTTAAAAGTTTGATCTTTGCTTTCCATACACATCACCCACGAAAACCTTGTGAAGTCATCAGTAACCACCAAACAGTACAAGTCACCGCTTACGCTTTTCACATTGACTGGCCCAAAGAGATCCATATGAAGTCTCTCGAGCGGTACTCTGATTGAATTCAACAACTTCTGTGGATGTGTTTTCTTGGTCTGCTTTCCTTTCTTGCACTCTACACAATCATCATTCAAATGAAAGTTTTTCAAATTTACACCTTCAACCAAATCATTGTGCACAAGAAAATTCATTTTTCTGACATGAATGTGGCCCATCTTTCGATGCCACATTCTAGACTTTTTTTCAGTCGCTTTTGTTTTTGACACAAAGCATTGTTTCTGATAATCTGTTGTTGTTGCGACACTCATATCCAGGACATACAAATCGTTTTCCCGGGGAGCTCGCATCAACACCATTTCCTCGGGAATTTTAAAACCAGGTTTTATGATTAAACATTCATTTTTAGTAAAGTGTACTGTAAAAGACTTGTCACAGATCTGTGAGATACTCAGAAGATTGTTTTCAAGTTCGATGATATAGTTCACTTTTTCAAACGACACAACTCCATTTGTTAGAGTTCCTTCACCAACTATTCTGCCACCCTGATTCCCTGCAAATCCAACATATCCACCGTTGATTGATTTAACATCGTAAAGCAAAGCCAGCATTCCCATTATATGCCTTGAAGCTCCGCTGTCCATGATCCACTTTGAGATTATAGACCTCGGAAGCCCTTGCTAACATGAAAGAAATTCATTCAAACAATGATGCCCATGATTTCTTTACTTTTGGAACACTACCAAACACAAGATCACAAGTCACATTAACTTTTGGAATGTTAAAAATGACATTTGGAGCAGCAGATTTAGATTTTGGTTTTAAATCACCCTCTTTAATTGGAGGAAATTCCTCAAGCAACTTGTCTAGTTCGAATTCCATTTTCTTAATATCATTTTCAAAAACTTTTGATTCAGATTTTAGCTCATTTTCCATCTTCTTTTCTTCAACTGATTGTTTTGATTTTGCCACCCATGATTGGTTTTCAAAAATTTTCCTCTTCGGATAAACCTTTGAAATCTTTTGGATTTTCGAAGATTCGCCAACATCAAATGTTGATTTCGGCTTTTCTTCGGACTTCAAAGATTCACCTCTTTTCAAAATTCTAACGGGGGAAACCATTGGTGTTTTACCCCTAACATCAGTTGGAATTTTAGGTTTCGGTTTTTGCAAAACAGGTTTTTCAAATTTTTTCATACACTGCTTGGCCATATGACCAATTTCATTGCAGCGGTAACAAATTCTTTTGTCATACTCGACAAAAGTTGATTTGTAGGTCTCTTGTCTCAACTTCTTAGCTGCATTGAAATCATCAATGGCTTTTTTACTAAAGATATAATCCTTTTCAGCATCAACACTAGGACCAACAACAAAAATATCACTCATCTTTTCTTTTGGCTTGACATTGTTCTTAGCCATTTTCTTTTCAAACCCAATACCTTTGTTTTTAAAGTTGTTACCATTTCTTTTGTTAGACCCATTTTTACGCACCCAATCCTTTTTCCCAGGGTTGTTCGGTTGTTGTTTCACAAAAGACTTCTTTGGTTTTGAAAAGAACTCATTGTTGTTAACCTCTGAAATATCAATCTCAACAAGCTTAAACACCTTCTCAACGTTTTCCAATATGACATTTTGAATTGGATACTCAAAATCAGAATAAAGTTTGTCAGTTCCGGTCATTGTGTAAACCACACTGATCGAATCATCATTCACAACTGTATCTGATTTTGGTATAAACTTGTCTAAGAAGTTACCATCTTCTTCAGAATCAGAAATGGAGTTTTCAAAATGAGTTTTCACAGTATCAAACTCCGAGTTATCACTTTCTTCGTCTAACACTTGGTCAACAACGATTTTGATAACCTGTGACTCGTTGTCAGTGTCGGACGGAGAAAATGTAACATCAATATTCTCAGGCAACTCATTCTCAAAGGTTCTCAACTTGAGATTCAATGCAGATTCCACCCCATCTGGATACTTTTGAGTGTAATGATTCCACATTGGGGGTGGAACACATTTGAAGACAGATTTTGCATCATGTTGCGGAAGAATTTGATCAATCACATATGATGAAGCATCATAACTCATCAGTTTCTTATCAATTCTCTTAGTTTCAATTCTCATTAACTCAAGTTCTTTTTTCAAAGAAGCAATTGTGTCCAGATGGATGTTAATTTCCATCTGTTTATCCATGACAGTAGATTTTAGCAATTTCGTGGCTTTATCATTTTCAAAACTTTCCTTTTTAATCATTTTGATTGATCTTGCCAAAGTGTCATATGCTTCTTTTATCTCACTGAGATCAAATTTTACTTCATCAGTAAATTTCTTCAATTCTTGAAATTGCTTATCTTTTTCAAGACAATCCATGCATGATTTTGAACAGTTTTTGCATGGAATTTCAAGAATCGAATCAACCTTTTCTGTAACCTTTTCTTCTTGATCAATTTTAATATCTGTTTTACCAAAACCATCAGACTCTGACTCAGACTCGTCTCCTGATTTGATCTCCTCATTTTCCGATTTCTCTTCAGACTCCTTTTTGACCATTTCGACAGACACACTTTCAACTAACTCGATTTCGACAGACTTTGATTCGACAGATTCTGTTTCTACCTCTTTTATCTTGCCCATCAACGCTTTATCAGCAATCTCTTTAAGAGTCTCTTCATTCATTTCTTTTGAAACGTCAATTATCTCTTCAACTGGAACTGGTTCATCATCATATCTTAGACAAAGACCAGTAGTTGGCTCACTATAGAAACCTGCAAAAGATTCAAACATATTAGGAGGCATTATTGATTTGAAAGAGCTAGCAATAATCTCCTGTTCAGATTGATAGTAGTAAACTTCTGCAGCTACTTCTTCCAGCTCTGCCAAACTTTCCTCAGATGTCACTTCACAGACTTCTTCTGTCTCAACAACGCATTCCGGTTCTTCCACAATCTGTGCCATCATGGCCATACCCTCACTACCAGGAATATACTTATCCCAGCTAAAACCTTCAGCAACCTTCTCATCATCCTGATTGACTAAAAGAGCTTTCTCGGGCTTGTTTTCGATCTGAGGTCTTTGGGTGAATGGTTGTTGACTTGTCTTGTGGTAGATTGCTTGTTTGTAGTAGTCGTTTGTAAACGGGTTTTGATGATTGTTGACCTCCCTTTTTGGACATTCACGCTTGAAATGTCCCTTCTCTTTGCATTTGAAACATGTGACTTTTGATTTATCAAACCCGAGTTTTTGATCTGGTCCTGAAAGACTGTTCCGACCAGTAATTTCCATAAAACGTTGAGCTCTTCTCACCAAGCTTGCCATTCCCCATTTGATGTCGATCAACTCCAGCTCCTCTGGATCGATCTGATCATAATCTTCCTTTGTCATATCGGGGTTCCCAATTCTACCTGCAACCAAACTTTCATACGATTCATATGTGCTGCTTTGCTGATGATTCAGTAAAGTCTTGAGCATTCTTTATGTTCACTACTATGTTGCAAAGAATTCCTGGACCTTGACTTTAACCGTTTGATAACGAACTTTGAGTGTAAGACTGATTAGGTGAATTTTGAACCTTTGGATTTGGTTCAAAACTTGCAAATGGTGAGTTATTGTTGCTTGATGTGACAGATGATACTCCGGATGTTGAATCTACACTGAAGGCTGTCTGCACGTTTGGACTTAGATTCGATGTTGCTGGAGTACTTCCTTTGTAATACAATGAGATATCTTGTTGAACACTTGAAGACTTCATCTGTCTAATCTTTGTCAACTCAAGCTCGTGTGACTCAATGTTTTCAATAAATCTGCTAAGGTTGAATCCCACATACTCCAAATTATTCTTCAGTACCAACAGATAAGTGCCCCATTTATCGTATGGCAATGCATCCGCCAATTTATCAACCCATTCCTCATCTGTTTTGGTTATTCCCAACCTCTTCATCTCAACAACCAGATGGAAATATCTTTCAATCAACTGCTTTGTTGTTTCACCCTTAACGCCCGTAAAGATATCAAACTCTTTCTTCATCAAAGCAGTATTGCTTTTGATCATAGACACGCTTCCAAGAAACTTTACTTTCAACGAATTCCAAACGGACTGTGAATCACCCTGATGTTGTAGCAGAACTAAGATATCCTCTTTGATGGCTTGTTGTAGAATGCTCATCATTTTCTTTTCTGCCTTGAAATCTTCTTGTTCTTGTGGAGTCAAACTTCCGATAGATTTCTCTAAACCTGACCAATTCTTTGGAGGAACATACTTAGATTCGATTTTCATCCAACATTCAAAATGGTTAGCTTGCACCCAAGTCTTAAACCTTTCCGACCACCCAGCATACTCATCAATGTTCATCAACTTCCGCGGTTTTTGCATAGTGCTGAGTTCATTTTCCATGTTCACATTTTGTACGATACTGGCTGGTGTTTGTGCTGCCGTCATTCCCCCACCGGCAAAGAAGTTGTAAAACTCTTGGTTATCCATAAACTCGTTACTCTTAAGTGAAAACACTTTCTACACACGAAATAGACTTTCAAACGAAATACCACGAACGAAATGGACTTTCACTCGAAAACAGAATTTCAAGCGAAATTAGATTTTTAAACGAAATTAGGTTTCTCAAACGGAATCACTCCTCAAACGGAATTAACTTCTCAAACGGAATAGCACTTTCAAGCGAAATCAAGTGCCATTTCAAACGGAATTAACCCAAGACTTGTTTTCAAGCGAAATAGCCAAACGGAATTAAGTTTTCAAACGAAATCAGTAATTTTGTGTGAAATTACTTCAACTTTTCAAACGGAATTAGTTATTTCGAGCGAAATAACCTCAAATTTTCAAACGAAATTAGTTGGCTCGTTCAAACGAAATCAAGTCTTTGGCCCATTTTTGTCACTTTTAGTCAGAATTTAGGTCTGATTCTTTCAAGGGTTTGTTAAAAGTGTATTTTACACGCAATATCAAAAAATCAGTCCATTTTGTCCGTGAATTTGTCCAGAAATCCAAAATTGAGTAGAAAACAACACTGATTCAAGTGTATTGACTCATCCTGAGCTCTGATACCACTTGTAGGATTGTTTTGACGATCAAATGAGTCAATCAGAGACAATACACAACTGTTTGAGAGGCGGAAACAAACAGCCTAGAATCAGTGATAGATGGTGTAGAAAACAGATTAAGATACTTAAACCAAGCTTCTCATTTATAATTGACTTGAAAATCGGGCAGCACTTCGTTACACACTGACTAATTCCGTGCCAAATGAGAAACAAGACACACCTATATATAGGCATGTGATTTCGCTTGAAATGACCACATGTCATTTCAAGCGGAATTACACTTTCTAATTTCGTTTGAAATGACTATGTGTCATTTCAAGCGGAATTACAACAAAACAACATAAATTTACATTTAGACCCCTGAAAACCCTATACAACATGACCTAGACTTAAGACGTAGGCTATAGACATTATGCACCAACATGAATGCGCAGGGTTGTTCTGAGCAAAAGGATGTTCAAAATCCTGTGCCAAAAAGAAAGAATCCCACTAGAAAAGTGAGGGAACCCAAATCCACACCATCCAGACTCACAAATCATACTTCCAAACCACCTTCCAAAAGCCCCCAACGTCAATCTCCCACTCAAACAGCTGTTGTAACTCCTGCTGTATCAACAACTGCTGATACTTCAGTAGTTTCAACATCTGTTATCACTTCAACACACACGACAACCACTGCCTTACCACCACCACCAAAAATCATCTCACCACCAACACCACCATCACCACTAAAAACAATCTCACCACCATCACCTCCTGCTAAAAAGCAGAAGACATCAGATGTTACAACAACTGTTAGTCAGCCACCTTTTACCACTCAAATCACCACCATTGATCCACCCAAAACATCATCAGCCTCTCCTACAATAAAAAGGAGAAGGATTTTCATACCTGATGATGATTCTTCATCACCACCACCAACATCTTCACAATCTCTTGCACTCATTCCAAAACTTGTTCCTCCCTCTTCAGCTCCAGTACAACAACCAATCCCTATCATCACTCCTGCAGGTTTCCAATATCCTCTTGAACTCATTGCAGTCAGAGAAGATATTAAATCCTTCTACTATGAGGATGATCCTGCTAAAAGGAAGGTGGCATCAGTTAAAGGATATCCTAGGCCTAACAACATTGAAGAGTACTTGAAAATAAAAGCTCTACAGGCTGAAGATATTTCTAAAAGAAATTCTCAAGGAAAGACTGACAAAGAGATTCAAAGGCATTACCAATTTTTATTCACTCAAGTCAGATCTTTAGAACAGTTTGCAAAGAATGTATGTAGACAAATTTCAGAAAAAGCAGATGAATCCTTGAGAAAAGATTATATTGAAATATCATGGCTCATAAGAAATACAAGGGGGGAAAAACATATGTACAAAGAGTGGACCATTCCTGAGCTTGAAAGTGAAGCAACCAGGATTCAAGAAATGAATAAGAATAAGGTCAAGCACACTCCTCCAGATTGGTCAAAGTACAAAAAGAATATGCCTGAAAAGACATTGGAGCTGAAGAGAATGAAAGAGGAATTAGTTGCTGCTGATTATGGATCTAAAAATCAAGTGTCAAGATGGAAAGAAGACAAAGTCAGGACCACCTACAAAAGGTTGGAGGAATTAAGGAAGAAAGATCCTAAAGTTCCACAAAAACCTGACTACCCTAAAGCAGAGGTTTCAACAAGACCACCAAAGCTGCAAATCAGGAGATCCACTGCTCCAGCTGGTGCTGCCATCTATAAAAGAAGACACCAACAGTTGGATACTGAAACAGTGGCAGAATTAATGACAGGAGATGAACTTGTAAAAGAGGGCATTAAGAAGATGATAGTTGAAACTCTTGGCCTAAACCAACCTGCAAGCACTGCTCAAACAGTCATCACAAGGCCTACATCACCAAACTCCTCATCTAATAAAGATCTCCCAAGAAACCCACCAGACTCAAAAGTACTAAAGTGGAAAACTGAAAAACAGAACCATGTACTGACTGTGATCAAGTCAAGTGGAGAAGTGAAGAAAATAACAAGGGAACAAGCACTTGGCCTAAGTCTTGAAGATTTGCAGGATCTCCTTGATCTTCCACTGTGCAGGGATGAAGATGACACATATGCCTTAGCCTTTGAGTTACAACTCAAAGGGCAAATAAGGGAACTGTTGATGAGGCAATAAAGATCTACCAATAATGAATAGTTTTGGCATTATCTGTTCCAGGGGGAGATTGTTGGGATTGAACCCTATCAGAGGAACAGATAATTAAAGCCAAAACTGGATCAGAGCAGTGGATCCAGAATAAGCAGATGTTGTGTATACAAGTCTCTCCCCTTGAAAGTGGTTTCAACATCTGCTGACCTCCTATCTACTGATCGGTACAACTGCTGAACTACAACTGCTGATCAAAGACTGATGAAGACTAAAGCCCTGCTGTTCAATCTACTGCCTTGAGTCAAGCACTGCTGGGTTATATCAAGTACTGTTGGGTTCACATCAGTGGAAGGATTCAGCAGTAGTTAGTTTGTCTTTATGTAATGAATTGTAATAACAGTTGTTAGCATAGCAGTACTTGTATAGATCAGAGGTTAGAGTTTGTTAGGAGGTTAGATGTCACTTTCATGGTGACGTCAGCAAAGATGCCACAGTGGTTTGTCTGTGCCTATAAATAGAACAATACCCTGTACTGTTCTATTAGCTCTTCACCATCTTCTTCCTGCACGAACAAATCATTGTGAGCTCAGGCTGAGGGGGGGGGTTTGTTACATACATGCAATTGTAATCGGTGTTTGGAATAAATTTAAGCATTCGGTTCATTGTTGAAAATGTGTGTTTAAAGCAATTCTCCTGTTTGATTGTGAAAAGTTTGTTTCCATTAATATTCTGCTGCACATCTCTTTCATTGTTCATCTTAATTCAAATGTTAAACACAATCAAAACCAAACTCATATCCTAACAAGGATCTTGGAACGTCACTACAACCTTTGGCTGCCGACCAAATGACTTTACGAATGAATTCAGAAGCCATTTATAGGATTCAATGCTCTCCGATGCCAACAACCCAGCTCCAAGGGTTACATTTCGACAGTGGTTGTCAATGCCAGTGAACGGAACAAACACCATCTTGTACCTGAACAAACACATGCGAAGTACACCTTGAAAACATGCGAAATAGACAAATATCACATGCGAAAATATACAGTATAACATGCGAAATATTCAACACCTACTGTTCAAAATATAATAACATGCGATATTGCAAGTTTAGGAAATCATATAACATGCGAAAAATAAATTAAAAACATTTTATGTAACACTTACCTGTTTGTCTTGAAAGTTGCATCGACCGATATCACATCCCCGAACTCCATAAAGTTACGCTTGCATAACCCATCAGCCCAGAACAAATCAGTTAACCGTTTGTCATCGTCAACAGAATATTCAAACAAATAATCAACTAAATACTGTTTTTTGTCGATCATCCTATTTTTTTTAACGGCAAATTTGGATCACTGACGGACCACTGGAGTATCATCGTGCCACCAGCAAAACCACCCGATCATATCCATATCCACTAGGCAATAATGCCTATAAACCAATTCAGGAGGAAACCCAATAAATCTGGGAAAAACCCCTTTATGGGAATCGAACGCATGACCTAATGGTCATAAGCCTTATTCCACCACCAAAATACCACTAGGCTATAATGCCATGGGTTGTCGGTCATCCTATTAATCACCATGTCAGCATCATATTCTCCTATATAGTTGTTAATTCGATTCCTAAAATTTTTGCAATCATCAACCGTGGCGCCAACCGTGGCGCCAACGTTCTCAAAACCAACGTTCTCAAAACCACCGTAACGATTCCTAAAATAATCACCATGTCAGCATCATATTCTCCTATTTACTGTATATAATCTACCATCCACCGTGCAAATCATAAGTTGAGCTTTGCATCCAGTTCCTTGATTTGAATTGCTTTTTTGACTTAGAATAACGATCTTCAATACACAATGGCTTATGACCCTCTTTAGAACAAACAAAATACTTAGTTTTGATTATACCACCACTGTGTACTTCACCACCCTTCCGAGTAGAAAAACTAGCTAACTTAGCATATGATTTGTAAAACGCATATGCTTGATCAATAGAGGTAAATTGCATTCCAACCACAGGTGTAGCTGATGCTTCAACCTCTGGAGTGTAAACCCTTTCATCTACATAAATAAATCAAAAGAAAAAAAAAACACATGCGAATTATCGGACTCCCTACATGCGATATATTAATAACTGCATAATTTCATCGTAAGAACAATAACACGTGCGAATTGTATGAACCATAACATGCGAAAATGATTATTCTGATGAATGTGTTTTACACATGCGATTTATTATACCATAACATGCGAAAATCCGTATTTAGAATAAACAACACATGCGAATTGAAAGACTCATAACATGCGAACTTATACATGTTGCTTTCATACCAAAAATATACTCAACATTCAAACTTCAAAAACAGATACAACAATGCAAAATCATTGCTACAATTAAACAAAACAAGTCTACGAAAAATTTAAATATCTGAATTAACATAATTACCATTAGAACACTCGTTTACACCACTTGTACTTGCATTTGGATTTGGATTTGCAGGTTGCGGATTTAAAACATCCTCAATCGAAACTCTCTGATATGCAGATAATTGAGAATGATCACTGATCGGTCGAGCTTCTTCAAAATCAACATCTATGTTTCGTCCGGTGCTGTTCTGTGGATCCATAAAAAAAACAATTGAATCAAACCCTAACACAGAAGAACGAAAACTGCAATTTGAGAATTATGAAAAATTTGAAACTGATTCGAATAATAATTACCAGGATATTAGTGTAACGAACTTCTCGCTGATTGAATGAAGAGACGAATTTGCCCTCAGATAAAAACGAATCAGGTCACGTGTACGACCACTACAGTCGCGTATGTAATGTACGATTAGGGGATTTGTATCCTACACTTTGCCTATATATATATATATATATATATATATATATATATATATAGGGTTAGGTTCATTTGTGAACAACCCTCTTGATTGTGAACACTAGTGAACTAATCCTAGTCCTTGATTATAAATACACAAAGGTAAATCAATGGCCAAGATTTGATGATGATAATACACTAGTGTATTTTACGATTTGATGATTTAAATCAATGGCCAGGATTTGTTTACTCAGTTCACAAATACACTAGAATGTTCAAATGAAAACCATTACTTATAGCGAAAACTCGAAAACTAAGTAAAAAAGCCTAAAAAACATAACCAATTTTTTTTTGCATACCAATTTTTGCTATTTAAATTATATAAGAAAAAATTTAAAAAAAATTATAGTGCACATTATGACACATACATGTGTATGTGTACTACACATGTGAACTAGAATTTTTTTTTTTTTGAAAAAAAAAGTTTTTTTATATATAAAAAAACTAGCGATTTTTAGAAAAAAATTGATTTTATTTTTTGAAAAAAAGTTTTTTTTAGAGTTAATTGCCCGGATGGTCCCTGTGGTTTTACGTGTTTTCACATTTAGTCCTCACCTTTTGAAAATAGCAGGTATGCTCCCTATGGTTTGTTATTTTGTTACTTGGATAGTCCCTGAGTAGATGACAGTTAGTTTCGAAATAGCAGGTATGCTCCCTATGGTTTGTCATTTTGTTACTCGGATAGTTCCCTGAGTAAATGTCAGGGGACTATCCGAGTAACAAAATGACAAACCATAGGGAGCATAACTGTTATTTTCAAAAGGTGGGGACTAAACGTGAAAAAAAGTGAAACCACAGGGACCATCCGGGCAATTAACTCTTTTTTTATATAAAAAAACTACCGATTTTTATAAAAAAATTGAAAAAAAAATTGTGTTTTTTAGGCTTTTTTAGCTAGTTTTCGCAATAAAAGTGGTTTTCATTTGAACCATCCCATATATATATAGGGGAAGGTTCAAATGAAAACCAATAGTTATCGCGAAAACTCGAAAACTAACTAAAAAGCCTAAAAAACGTACCAATTTTTTTGTCTACCAATTTTCGCTATTTAAATTAAATAAAAAAAAATCTTTTTTCGAAAAAAAAATTGTAGTGCACATGTGTATGTGTATTACACATGTGAATTATTACACATGTGCGTTACAATTTATTTTAAGTTTTTTTATATAAAAAAACTATCGATTTTTACAAAAAAAAAATTTGAATTTTTTTTTGTGTTTTTCAGGCTGTTTTAGTTAGTTTTCGAGTTTTCTCAATAAAAGTGGAAAGTGGTTTTATTGCGAAAACTCAAAAACTAACTAAAAAAGCCTAAAACACACACCAAAAAATTTGAACCTTCCCCAATATAGGGGATGGTTCAAATGAAAGCCACTTTTATTGTGAAAACTCGAAAATTAACTAAAAAAGCCTAAAAAACACAACAATTTTTTTTTTTCAATTTTTTTATAAAAAATCGCAGGTTTTTGTATATAAAAAAATTTCAAAAAAAAAAATTGTATTACACATGTGTAATACTACACATGTGTATGTACACTACACATGTGTAGTATTACACATGTGCACTACAAAAAAAAATTGAAATTTTCTTTTTATATATTATAAGTAGCGAAAATTATTATGCAAAAAAAAAAATTGGTATGTTTTTTTGGCCTTTTTAATTAGTTTTCGAGTTTTCACAAAAAAAAATTATATATATATATATACATATATATATATATATATATATAGGGTGGGAGTTGGCTACAAAGTCTATTTTTCCTACAAAGTGTAAAAAGTCATAAAGCACCATAATGTTAACCATAAAACACACCCAAAACACACAAATAACAAAGTGAAGATTACAAAAACGCCATATTTGTGGGTTTTGTGTTTTGTTTTGGATGATAAGGTTTGATTATCGAATAACTAACATTAGTGTGTTTTATGTTGATTATCATGTTGTGTTTTATATTCATAGTTCTACAATGGTGTGTTTGAAGTTTTTATGAAATGTTAGGGTTTAGATATTGTGTTTTAGTGATTTTCACTATGTTGTTTGTGGGTTTTGAGTGTGTTTTATGACTAAAATTGTGGTGTTTTATAACTTTTTACACTTTGTAGGAAAAATGGACTTTGTAGCCGAACCCCATCCTATATATATATATATATATATATAGGGGGAGCTAGAATGAGAACCACCTCGAGTTATGAGAACCGCGAGAACCACACCGTACGGGGCGAGGTGGACCAAATTTTTTTTTCAAAAACGTAGATGCATGTATTATAAACACATTCGTAAAAAAAAAATTTAAAAAATGTCGTGTGTGTAGTTTTTTACACCACAAGTTTGTGGTGTAAAAAACTACACACACGGCATTTTTTTTTATTTTTTTTTTTACTAATGTGTTTATAATACTTACATCTACGTTTTTTAAAAAAAAATTGGTCCACCTCGCCCCGGATCAAGTAGTTCTCGCGGTTCTCATAACTCGAGGTGGTTCTCATTCTAGCGGTCCCCTATATATATATATATATATATATATATATATATATATATATATATATAGGATCATTACAGAACACTAATTATTGCGAGAACAAAAAGAACAACTCTAAATCACTAGATTTTATGATATTAAAGTTCATATTTTTTAAGTTTTATATTTCCTACATTCGTATGTATATTATATATGCATGGAAAACCTTATATTTTTACCTATACTTAGCCTACATACATGTAGGTAATTTAACCTACACATAATTTACATATGTGTAGGTTATATAAAAAATGAAAAATATTCATATTTTATTTTAAATTTTAGTGTGAGAAACAATAAATCTTCAATTTGTAACATTTTCCTTTAATTTTTAGGTTTTTATGATTGAAAAAATGGGTGATTCATTTTGTTCTGCGTGTTCTCGCAATATCTAGTGTTCTGCATAGAACATTCCCCTATATATATATATATATATGGAGAAGATCATGTGAGAACCACCTCTTATTGCGAGAACCAATGTGAACATAACCAAAAATGCCTAAAAATCACACAATTTTTTTTTTGATTTTTTTAATATTCTTTATGTTAAAATAGCTATTTTTCGAAACAAAAAAGAATTTTTTTTTTTAAATTTTTTTTTTATTCGAAAAGTAGCGATTTTAACATAAAAAATATTAAAAAAATAAAAAAAAATTTAGATTTTTAGATTTTTTTAGGTTTTTTGTGGGTTTAGTTTTTAGCATTTTAGCTTGGGGGGGGGGGGGTGGGGGGAGTTTTTTTAGATTTTTTTAGGTTTTTTGTGGGTTTAGTTTTTAGCATTTTAGCTTGGGGAGGGGGGGGGGGGTTAGGTTTTTGGGGGGGTGGGGGAAGGGGGGTTTAGGTTTGGGGGGGGGGGGTTAGGTTTTTTTGGGGTTTTAGTTTTTAGCATTTAGCTTGGGGGGGGGGGGGGGTTAGGTTTTTTTTTTTTTTAGGGGGGGGGTGGGGGGTTTAGGTTTTTTTAGGGTGGGGGGGGTGGGGGTTAGGTTTTTTTAGCTATTTTAGGTTGTGTTCACATTGGTTCTCACAATAAATGGAGTTCTCGCTTGAGCCCCTCCCTATATATATATATATATATATATATATATATATATATATATATATAGAGAGAGAGAGAGAGAGGCCGGTTATCATACAAATAACCTAATCGTACATTATGTACGGTTCATCCACAACCGTCAGATCATCTCATTTAAACAGCGTGTTTTACTATTAAATTTATCAAATTTAAATTAATAAAAAGAAACCGCCAAGGTTAAAATCGTCAAATGGGAGATCAAAACCATTGATAACCAGCAAACAAAAACCTCAAAATCATAACGTAAGATTCTAAAATCAAAACCGAAATCGAAATTATTACAATTAATCAAAAATCGATCGATTCCTATTCACCAAATCCTTCTGTGAAAAATGAAATTCTGATGAATTTAGAAATTCTCAACTAACACAAATCGATGGACACGTTTGTGAACTTCTGATGAATTTATAAGTCGAAATTATAAAAATTTATCAAGAAGATGATGCAGGTTGTGATATCATGTGCGAATTCATGGACAATGCAAATGCGATTTCAATTGAAAAAAATTCTTTCAAATTTTATATAGTGTGCGAATTCATAACAATGTACATGCGATTTCGGTAAAATGTTAAGTATTCCTTCAAATTTCATATAGTGTGCGAATTCATGATAAAGCATTGCGATTTCAGTAAATTGTTAAGTATTATTTGAGATTTTATATAGGGTGCGAATTTGTATCCATACAAATGCGATTTCGAATAAAACAATGCAAAACAATTAAAAGATGCTTTCTCCTAAAAATGCAAAAAATAAATAAATAAATAACTAAAAAAACAAAATACGAATCTTAAAAACTAAAAATAGTAGTATTATATATAAAAAATACTTAATTTATGACCGATGTGACTGTAATTTGACATGTAATGATCAATTTTACAATAAATACTATAGAACTTACCACCCTACCTATATAATAATTTCACTATATTAATATAAAAAAACCTAGATATAACTACCTTCCATATTAAGACATAGAAGACAAAGAAATACACACACAAAAACACAGACCAACAAAAATGGCATCTGAAGATATAGAAAAAATAAAAAACATTGCAATCAAAGAGCTATTGTCAACTAGAATGTTGACAGAATTAAGCATTGATGTCACCTCTTCTCATCTGATTCTTGATGTGCAGGGCAAAATTCTTGAACAAATCAAGAAAAATCAAGAAGTATGGGAAAAGCTACTTCAAGAACCACCATCAACCTTCAGAGACAGAGCTTTGGATCACATAAAAGAGCAATCTCGAGCTGATGACTTGGCCTTCTCTTTCCTGACAGATGCTCTGAAAACTGTGAAGGAGAAGATGGAGTTCAGCTCTTCTGAACGTGACAAAATATTTACTCCAAGTAACTAAAAAAACTCTTTTTAATCATTTTTTGGTAATGGCTATGTTAGACAATAACTATTATTATATTTTGGATACATGTTTTTGAATATATTATGTTATCTGTTAATATTAAATCGCATGAATGATATAGCCATCATTGTCACATAACAAAAAGCAAGATAACTAACAAATCGCATGTAATAAAAGTGAAATCGCATGTAAAAATTTATATAAAACTGCTGATTATAAAATCGCATGTTTAAAACTATAATCGCATGAAAACTGATATAAACAGATGAATAAAAAAAATCGCAAGTGTTTCGTGTAAATTCGCATGTCCATTTAGAAAAAATTACTCATCCTCATCATCTTCCGAAACCTCCTCCCACTGATCTTCTTCTTCAGATCCATCATCACTACTGTAATCTTCAAACTCATCTTCCTCTTCATCATCTTCCACCTCATTGTCTTTGTCTCTAGCAACATTTTCGATCTGGATGCCCTTATTCTTCTTTTTTTGCTGTTTACCTTGTAGTTTGGCTTTCAGTTCCTCGCAAGTCCGAATGTCATGGCCTTTTTCATTACATACACTACATGTCCTTGACCTTTTCCCCTTGCGGCTGATTATTTGTTCTTTCTTAGATTTAATTCTTTTATGCGAGTCGCGACCTTTGTTTCTTATACCAGCCGGCACACGGACAATAGGAGGAGCATTTGTTACTGGTTGTTGATAACCAATCAACTTTGAAAATCGGTCAAATTTTGGATCAAGTTGCTTGGTTATTCGACTCTGATCAACTCTCTCTTTAAGCTGCATCATTTGATCCCTGACTAAAACAAGTTGATCAAGGTCGGAAATCAAATTACTAACCAAATACTCCCCTGTGTGTATGATTTCACGAGCAATCCGTTTAGCCTTGTGTTGCACATCCTTGCCACCCACATTTAGATTGTACTTCACATTTAACTCATTCGGAACAACATCCTTCGTCCATCTCTTCGTAACATATTTGTTTGGTATTTCTTTAACATCAAACATCTTGAAAAGAAAATAAATGTGTTTGCATAGCAGCCCATACTGCTCAAAACGCAAACAGCTACACTGTGCAGTTACATCATCTTCAAGATTCTTGAACCACACCTAGGAAAAACCAAATATATATATATATATATATATATATAGTTACAATTAAAATCTCATGTATAGCATAACAATTTCGCATGCCTAAAAAATCATGCAAATGAATAATTTTGAAAATCGCATGATAAAAAACAAAATCGCATATTGCACTATGATAATTCTGATAAAAAATAAATTCGCATATATGTTATCAACAAATTGCATGTGTAAAATAAATATGATATAATACCTCCAATAAACCATTTCCATGGGCTTTAAAGTCCTTCAACATTATCCTGATCTGTGGACCCTCTACTTTGGTGTCCATCGGCAGACATTCAGAAATTGTACCACAAATCTCTATTTGCTGATCAAAGAATATAGACCTGGTAAATCTCTTAGCAGCATCTTCTTCCAAAGAAGTTCCGGTCAAATCAGCAGGCTCAGTATATCTTGAAATATGATCATTCTTTCTATGATTAAAACGTTGGACATCCATTGCACCGTCGAAATGATTCATAAACTCTACGAGAGTGAGTTGTGAATTAGACACCTGGCAGAAAAAATGGTTCTCACTCTCTGATCTTGAGGTTGTTCTCATAAGTCCCGACATTGGCTCGTGTCGGTAAAAAGCCGGAATCCACATGGATCTCATCACAAACATATCATCGATCCATTTGTTTTCTGTGAGACCAAACTCAATCATCACCAACTTCCACTATCTCTCGAATTCTTCGGGCTCAATCGAATCAGTCCATACAATGTCGCACATCCTTATTTTAAACTCATCGTTATTGCACAACTCGTGTCCAACCTATGACAATAAATGCTTTTTATAACAACCTATAACAAAAAAAAATATAATATACAAAAAAATAACACTAACAGAAGACAATATAGCTTACTATACCTTATCTGCCATTTTTTTCATTATGTGCCACATGCACAATCTGTGTCTGCTGATAGGGAAAACCTCCTCAATAGCCTGTTTCATAGCAGGGTCTTGATCAGTCACTACAACCTTTGGCTGCGAACCAAATGACTTTAAAAATGAATTCAGAAGCCATTTATATGATTCAATGCTCTCCGATGCCAACAACCCAGCTCCAAATGTTACATTTCGACAGTGGTTGTCAATGCCAGTGAACGGGACAAACACCATCTTGTACCTGCACAACACATGCGAAAATACGTTGAAAATATGCGAATTACAAAAAAACACATGCGAAAACAAAAGTATAACATGCGATATAGTCAACACCAATTTTACACATGCGATATAACAGTTCATGAAGACATATAACATGCGAAAATAGTAAAAAAAAAAAACATGTTTGTCTCCAAACACTAACCTGTTTGTATTGAAAGTTGCATCAAAGGATATCACATCGCCAAATTCCATATAGTTAAGCTTGCATAAACCATCAGCCCAGAACAAACCAGTTAAACGTTTGCCATCATCAACAGAATATTCAAACGAATAATCAGCTAAATACTGTTTTTTGTCAGTCATCCTATTAATCACCATGTCAGCATCATATTCTCCTATATAGCTGTTAATTCTCTTCCTAAAATTTTTGCAATCATCAACCGTGGCACCAACATTCTCGAAACCACCATAACGTTTCCTCATTATATGGAAAGCTTTGACAGGACCAAGGTTTAAAGTGCCTAGTTCCCAAACCAACTCCTCCTGGACATCTGACAATTGTCTGTAAGCTGGCAGCATGTGAATATCATCTTGGCAAACGAACTTATGATTATGACCATCAACAAATCTCTTTACTGTATATAATCTACCATCCACAGTGCAAATCATAAGTTGAGCTTTGCATCCAGTTCTAATAGTCCCCATGTTCCTTGTTTTGAATTGTTTTTTTGACTTTGAACGATCGTCAATACACAGTGGCTTATGTCCCTCTTTAGAACAAACAAAATACTTAGTTTTGATTATACCACCACTGTGTACTTCACCACCTTTCCGAATAGAAAAACCAGCTAACTTAGCATATGATTGGTAAAACGCATATGCTTGTTCAATAGAGATAAATTGCATTCCAACCACAGGTGTAGCTGATGCTTGAACCTCCGGAGTGTAAACCCTTTCATCTAAATGAATCAAATCAGAAAAATAAAAAACATGCGAAATCTATGAACAAAACATGCGAAATTGATGATTTTGATTAATCTGATTTATCTATGCGATTTAATATACCATTGCATGCGAAATACTTAAGGAAAAAAAACATCAAATGCGACTTGAAAGACTAATAACATGCGAATTTGTACATGTTGCTTTCATGTCAAAAATATACTCAACATTCAAACTTCAAAAACAGTTACAACAACGTAAAATCAGAGGAACGATTAAACAAAAAATAGGTATACGAACATTTTAGAGATCTGAATTAACATAATTACCATTAAAACAATCGTTTAGAGCACTTGAACTTGCAATTGGATTTGAATTTGCAGATGGCGGATTTAAAACATCCTCAATAGAAACTCTCTGATATGCAGATAACTGAGCATGATCACCGATAGGCCGACTTTCTTCAACATGTCCAGTGCTGCTCTATGGATCCATCGAAAAAAAAAACAACTGAATAAAACCCTAACATAGAAGAACGATAACTGCAAATTGAGAATTATGAAAAATTTGAAAATGGTTCGAATGATAAATACTGGGATATTAGTGTAACGAACTTCTCGCTCGCTGATTGAATGAAGAGACGAATTTACCCTCAGATGCTTGAATTGATTGTCTCATTTAACCTTATATATAAAAAACCAATCAGGACACGTGTATGGCTATTATGTTCGCGTATATGATGTACGATAAGGTAATTTGTACCGTACTCTTTACCTATATATATATATAATAGCTCTTATCGTACAATATGTACGCGCTCATCTCTGCCATCCGATCTGGTGCGAATTCAATTTTGAACATGCGATTTCATAAAAAAAACCAACATGCGATTTCCAACATCCTTTCTATAACATGCGATTTCACTATATCGTACATATTGTACGTTAAGGGATATATATATGTATGTATTTGTTTGGCGTTTCATTTTCATGAGATGGCGTTTTGTTTGGAGTAGTCAAAAGACGCTTTTACCCTTAATGAAGCGCGTCCACGTAATAAAATTGATGTTATTTACGAAAACGCCACCGCGCCAATCTAGTCCATAGATTGTTTTGATCGGATGATCCATAAGCGTTCTCACCGTTCTCACACTTTCCACTGTTTTCTCTAAATCCCGACCCTATATATATATAGTGTGAGGTTCATTGGGGAACACTAAAAAAGTGGGGAACAGTGGAGTACCGACTCAAATGAACTCCGATTGGACTCATTCCAGCGGCGTTAGAAGCGGCTCGTTAAACCCTAACTAGGATATCTTAACCCTAAACCTTAAATCATAACCCCTAAACCCTAAATATATTAGGGTTTGGCTTTTAAAGTTTAGCTTTAGGGTTTAGTTTTAGGGTTTAGCTTTAGGGTTTAGCTTTAGGTTTCGGGTTTAGCTTTTAGGGTTTATAGTTTAGATTTTACGGTTTAGCTTAGATTTTAGCCTTATTTTTTAGCTTTAGCTTTAGGGTTTAGAGTTTAGGAGTTAGGATTTAGAGTTAAGAGATCTTAGTTAGGGTTCGAGGAGCCGGTTCCAACGCCACTGGAATGAGTCCAATCGGAGTTCATTTGAGTCGGTTCCCCGCTGTTCCCCACTTTTTTAGTGTTCCCCAATGAACCTTCCCCTATATATATATAGGTAAAGTGTAGGATACAAATCCCCTAATCGTACATTACATACGCGACTTTATTGGCCGTACACGTGTCCTAATTCGATATTCTCTGATAAGGTTAAATCAGACAATTAATTCAATCATCTGAAGGCAAATTCGTCTCTTTATTCAATCAGCGAGAAGTTTGTTACACTAATATCCCGGTAATTATTCTTCGAATCAGTTTCAAATTTTTCATAATTCTTAAATTGCAGTTTTCGTTCTTCTGCGTTAGGGTTTGATTCAATTGTTTTTTTTTATGGATCCACAGAGCAGCACCGGACGAAACATAGATGTTGATTTTGAAGAATCTTGACCGATCGGTGATCATGCTCAATTATCTGCGTATCTGTCGCAACCCCCGATCCCTGATCCCTGGGAACGGGCGGACGCGAGCTCAGAGTTTGGTGGTATCAGGTTGTTAAATCTTGCAGCGGAATTTACATCAGGACCATAGTTAGGAAATGTTTATCAGAGTAAAACCACCATATTTGATATTAATAATAACATGGGCAAAACCCAAGTTTCTTATTACAATACATTTATAGGGACAAACCCTATTTTATTGAATTTAAAACATCGTTTATTAGGTAACTTTTATAGCCACATTTTCCCAAGCCTTCAGTGCTCTCCAGCTGGCTTTTCACTAATTAGTTGTTCACATTGTGTTACCTGTAACGCGTTTTAAAAACATTTGTCAGTCGGAAATATTGGTGAGTGAATCCCAGTTTAATCAAGAAACATTTTATCAATTAAAACAGTATTGAGAGCGATCACATTGTTTATTTCTACACAATTACTCATTCAGTATTTGCCACTCGACTGGATCTATGGCTATGGTCAAATTACCCATTGACTAACTCGTCGTCCAATGGTAATGCATTGTCATTCAGACTTACTACTACTCGTAGTAAATTTTGTATACAAAACCCCATAATACCGGCAGTAATTGAAGAACTACAAAGACTCAATCACCGCTTAATCACATTGTAAAACATTTAAGGTTTTGTAAAACATTCCAAAAAGGTTAACAAAAAGAGGATAAACTCACATTGCTGTCTTAAGCTTTTCGTAAGGGTTTCCCCGAGACGGCATTCCAACAACTACGTCGGGCAAAACCACGACAGTTGTTACGGAACCCTAAATCAATCGGGCAGCGTTACTATTATGAAACTGGGGTTATAATACTTACAACGGAGCAGAATCTCGCTAATTAGGGGTATAATACCCGTGTATTATAACTTCTCTACAGAATTGAGATTTAGAATTGAGATTGTGAGCGACGAAAAACGTAAACTGATGCATTCTATATATAATGCTGGATTCTGACTTCCAGGCGGCCCGCGTAAGGTAAGGCGAAGCCTTACGCGGCCCGCGTCAACCACCTGGTCAACATATAGCTTGTCCCGGTCATCCTCTAGACCGCCACGATGTCGACACGTGTCAGCACCGGATGTCTCCGCGTTTGATGAGCTCTCGCGGCCCGCGTCAACTAACCAAGACTCTTACGCGGCCCGCTTTAACTTATGAAATCAGCGGAGTCCAGTCTACATCTTCATACGGCCCGCATGAACTTGGGGTGAGGTCTTACACGGCCCGCCTCAGCCCTATATTTCATGTTTTAGATTTATTTTATAATTATAACATAACTAGGGCTCAGTTTTCACATACGGGGTGTAATATAAAACATATTGGGACATTTTATAATATATTAGAGTGTCGAAAATATTATAAGGGTGGTTGTTTTACCGAGGGTTGTTACAGTATCAGAGAGTTTCGATTGAGGATGTTTTAAATCCGGAACCTGCAAATCCAAATCGAAATGCAAGTACAAGTGGTGTAAATGAGTGTTCTAATCATAATTATGTCAATTAAGATATTTAAATTGTTGATAGACTTGTTCTGTTTAATCGTAGCAATGATTTTGCATTGTTGTATATGTTTTTGAAGTTTGAATGTTGAGTATATTTGATATGAAAGCAACATGTATAAGTTCGCATGTTATGAGTCTTGCAATTCGCATGTGATGTTTATTATAAATACTGATTTTCGCATGTTATGATATAATAAATCGCATGTGTAAAATATATTTATCAAAATCATCATTTTCGCATGTTATGGTTTATACAATTAGCATGTGTTGTGTGTTCCTATGATGAAATTATGCAGTTATTAATATATCGCATGTAACGAGTCCGATAATTCGCATGTGTTTTTCTTTTTTTGATTTGATTTATGTAGATGAAAGGGTTTACACTCCGGAGGTTGAAGCATCAGCTACACCTGTGGTTGGAATGCAATTTACCTCTATTGAACAAGCATATGCGTTTTACCAATCATATGCTAAGTTAGCTGGTTTTTCTACTCGGAAAGGTGGTGAAGTACACAGTGGTGGTATAATCAAAACTAAGAATTTCGTTTGTTCTAAAGAGGGACATAAGCCATTGTGTATTGATGATCGTTATTCGAAGTTAAAAAAGCCATTCAAATCAAGGAACAGGGGGACCATTAGAACTAGATGCAAAGCTCAATTTATGATTTGCATGGTGGATGGTAGATTATATACAGTAAAGAGATTTGTTGATGGCCATAATCATAAGTTTGTATGTCCACATGATATTCATATGCTGCCAGCGTACAGACAATTGTCAGATGTCCAGGAGGAGATGATATGGGAACTAGGCACTTTAAACCTTGGCCCTGTCAAAGCTTTCCATATAATGAGGAAACATTACGGTGGTTTTGAGAACGTTGGCACCACGGTTGATGATTGCAAAAATTTTAGGAATCGAATTAACAGCTATATAGGAGAATATGACGCTGACATGGTGATTAATAGGTTGACCGACAAAAAACAGTATTTAGTTGATTATTCGTTTGAATATTCTGTTGATGATGACAAACGGTTAACTGGTTTGTTCTGGGCCAGTGGCATTTTAGTAAATAACACCAATTTTATTACGTGAACGCGCGTCATTAAGGGTAAAAAGGTAAAAACACAATTCCTCACATAAAGGTAAATGAAAAGTTAAAATTTGTTGAGAAGCCCTGGTAGTACCTCTCCAAGACGTAGAGGTAAATGAAAAGTTAAAATTTGTTGAGAAGCCACTACAGATAGAAGACAAAAAGGTTAAGTTTCTCAAACACAAAAGACTAGTACTTGTCAAAGTTAAGTGCTGGATTCTGACTTCCAGGCGGCCCGCGTAAGGTAAGGCGAAGCCTTACGCGGCCCGCGTCAACCACCTGGTCAACATATAGCTTGTCCCGGTCATCCTCTAGACCGCCACGATGTCAACACGTGTCAGCACCGGATGTCTCCGCGTTTGATGAGCTCTCACGGCCCGCGTCAATTAACCAAGACTCTTACGCGGCCCGCTTTAACTTATGAAATCAGTGGAGTCCGGTCTACATCTTCATACGGCCCGCGTGAACTTGGGGCGAGGTCTTACGCTGCCCGCCTCAGCCCTATATTTCATGTTTTAGATTTATTTTATAATTATAACATAACTAGGGCTCAGTTTTCACATACGGGGTGTAATATAAAACATATTGGAACATTTTATATTATATTAGAGTGCCGGAAATATTATAAGGGTGTTGGTTTTACCGAGGGTTGTTACATTCTCCCCACCTTGTTTTAGAGCTCGTCCTCGAGATCTACTGAAATAAATGCGGATATTTCCTTTGCATTTCTGACTCTAGTTCCCATGTATACTCAGGTCCTCTTTTGGAGTCCCACTTCACTTTGACTAGAACTAGTCGCTTATGCTTGAGATTCTTGACTTTCCTGTCTTCAATTTGTAGAGGCCTTTCTACAAACTTGAGTTGTTCATTTACCTCTATATCCTTAAGAGATACTATCAATGATTCATCAGCTAAACACTTTTTGAGATTTGATACATGAAACACATCATGTATTCCTGACATTTTCTCTGGCAATTGTAGCTGATAGGCTACTGGTCCTATTCTTCTAATAATCTCAAAAGGTCCAACATACCTGGGACTTAGCTTTCTCCGTTTGATGAATCTTACTTTTAATAATACTTTATCTCCGACTTGAAATTCCAATGGCTTGCGTCGGTTATTAGCATAACTCTTTTGTCGATCACGTGCTGCTTTCAGTCGTTCTTTGACTTGAATAATCTTGTCGGTTGTTTCTTGTACTATCTCAGGTCCAGATAGTTGCTTTTCCCCAATTTCTGCCCAACAGACTGGGGTTCGACACTTTCATCCATAAAGTGCTTCGAATGGTGCAGCATTGATACTTGTGTGATAGCTATTATTATAAGAAAATTCTATTAAAGGTAAGTGATCGTCCCAATTACCTCCAAAGTCAATTACACAAGCTCTAAGCATGTCTTCCATTGTCTTAATTGTCCTTTCACTTTGTCCATCTGTTTGTGGATGATAAGTTGTACTTAATTTTAACTTAGTTCCCATGGCCTTTTGGAAACTTGACCAAAAATGAGATGTAAAGCGGCTATCCCTATCAGAAACAATTGATAAAGGAATGCCATGTAAAGAAACAATTTCATTTACATACAATTTAGATAATTGTTCCATACTAATTGTTTCCTTCATTGGTAGAAAATGAGCTGACTTGGTTAGTCTATCTATAATCACCCAGATTGTATCATTTCCTTTCCCAGTTTTGGATAATTTAGTGACAAAATCCATTGTTATCAATTCCTATTTCTATACCGGCATTTCTAATTGCTGTAACAAACCTGAGGGTTTCTGATGTTCAGCTTTAACTTGTGAACAAGTTAAACATTTAGAAACATAGGTTGCTATGTCCTTTTTCATTCCTATCCACCAGAAATTTTTCCTTAAATCCTGGTACATTTTATCACTTCCTGGATGCATCGTGTATTTAGACTTATGGGCTTCTTCTAATATACGATGACGTAGATTTCCTAATTTAGCTATCCATATTCTCTTTTCATAGAATCTCCAAATTCCATCTGTTCCTTGTTCCAATTCTTTTAACATACCTTTTAATTTTTCAGAATCCTCCTTGATTACTGGTTCTTGTTCTTTTCTTATCTGATCATTTAAATCTACTTGCAGATTTAATTTAAGAGAACGTACCCTTTTTGGTTTTTCATGATACTTTCGGCTTAAAGCATCTGCCACTATATTGGCTTTTCCGTCATGATACTGGATATCACAATCATAATCACTAAGAAATTCCATCCAACGTCTTTGTCTCATATTCAACTCCTTTTGTTTGAAAATATACCTTAAACTCTTGTGATCAGTAAATATGGTAAACTTACTACCATAAAGGTAATGTCTCCAAATCTTAAGAGCAAAAATTATAGCTCCTATTTCTAGATCATGGATTGAATAATTCACTTCATGATTCTTAAGTTGTCTAGATGCGTAAGCTATAACCTTTTGACGTTGCATCAATACACATCCATAACCTAATCTAGAAGCATCACAATAGACTACAAAATCTTCAGTTCCCTCTGGTAATGCTAGTATAGGTGTATGGGTTAATCTTTGCTTAAGGATTCTAAAGGCTTCTTCTTGTTTTAATCCCCATTCAAACTTAATAGATTTACAAGTTAACTTAGTTAAGGGAATGGCTATTCTAGAGAAATCTTTAATAAATCTTCTATAATAACCGGCCAATCCTAAGAAACTTCTAACCTCAGTTCGTGATTCAGGGGTTTTCCATTTAGAAATTGCCTCGATTTTGGTTGGGTCTACATGAATTCCTTCATGATTGACTAGGTGTCCAAGGAATTGTACCTGTTCTAACCAAAATTCGCACTTTGAAAACTTAGCATAAAGCTTTTCCTTTCTTAACAAACTTAAAAGTGCGTGCAAATGTCTTGCATGATCTTCTTTACTCTTAGAGTAAATTAGAATATCATCTATGAATACAATTATGAATTTATCCAAATATGGCTTACATATTCGGTTCATCATGTTCATAAATGCAGCTGGGGCATTGGTTAAACCAAATGGCATGACAGTAAATTCATAATGACCATACCTTGTTCTAAATGCAGTTTTAGGAATATCCTCTTCCTGTACCTTTAATTGATGATATCCTGACCTTAAATCGATCTTAGAGAAAAATCGAGCTCCTTGCAGTTGATTAAACAGATCATCGATTCTTGGTAATGGATACCGATTCTTAATCGTGACCTTGTTTAATTCACGGTATTCAATGCACATCCGCATTGATCCGTCCTTCTTTTTAACAAACAATATCGGCGCTCCCCATGGCGACGAACTTGGTTGTATAAATCCTTTTTCCAACAATTCATCTAATTGTTTCTTCAATTCTTGCATTTCTGCAGGTGCCAAACGGTAAGGTGCTTTGGCAATCGGTGATGTTCCTGGGATTAGATGAATTCTGAATTCAACTTCTCTATCCGAAGGTAGTCCTGGTAATTCTTATGGAAAGACATCTGAAAACTGAGATACTACTGTAATATCTTTTAAATCCTTTCCTTTAGTGTTAGTGATTATAGAAATCAAATACACTATAGAACCTTTTCTTATACAACTTGCAGTTTTCATCACAGAGATGAATTTAGTGGATTTAGAGGACTTATTTCCTTTAATTGCAATCGTTTTACCTTTTGGTGAATTTACTTGGATTAACTTTTGATCACATAAAATACTGGCTTTATTGGCTATTAACCAATCCATTCCTAAAACAACATCAAATCCTGCCAGATTCATGGGATATAGGTTTGCAATAAATTTCTGATTTAAAATTTCTATTCTTGCTCCCTGCAAGATTTCAGAAATTCTAACGGTTTCTCCATTAGCTGTCTCTACTAAGCATTCTAGTGGTAGTTTAGTTAATGACTGATTTAGAAATTTGCAAAACGATGTATTAATAAAACTTTGGTTTGCACCAGAGTCAAATAATACTTTAGCAAAAACATCATTAACTAAAAACGTACCAGCTATGACATCTAGAATCATTTTGGCTTTTTCTGCGGTCAGAACAAATGCTCTAGCATTTTTAGTATTCTTGTTATCCGGAGCTGGGGCTAATTTTGGGCAATTCAGCTTGATATGACCTTGTTCTCCGCAATTGTAACATACCCTGCTGTTAGCTTTCTTCCTGCAGTTTTCTTCCTTGTGTCCCGACATTTTGAAAAAGTTACAGTATATGGAGCATCTCCCTGAATGCTTTCTTTTGCAATACCTACAGTAGGGCGCAGAGGTAGAACCTATATTTTTCCCACGGTTAGAATTTTCAGAACGAAATTCTTGAGTCAATTTCTGGGTTAGGTTTCTCTTTTGATCCTCTTCTCGGGTACGGACTAACTCATCAGTCAAGGTATTGGCTAGTTCTATAGCTTCTTCTATGGTTTGAGGTCTAGCTGCCTTGACTACATGTCTAATTTCTCCGATTAATCCCCAGATATAACGGGAGATTAACACTGGTTCTGGTGAAGCAAGAGTTGGCACTATTCTAGCATATTCGAAGAATATCTTAGTATACCCCTTACTATCCACACCAGTCATCCTAAGATTTAGGAATTTGTTTGCTATCTGTTCTTTTTCATTTGGAGGGCAGAATTTCCTTTCTACCTTGTCCTTAAACTCTTCCCATTCCATATTATAGGTTCTATCACTTCCTTTTGTCTGGAGGATAGTGTTCCACCATTCTAGTGCTGCATTCTTAAATAGATTAGAAGCAAACAATATCTTATCTTCTTCAGCACACTTACTTATCCTTAAGACTGCCTCAGTCTTTTCTATCCAGCGTAAGGTTGCAATGGCCCCTTCGTTGCCCGAGAATTCCATTGGTTTACAAGACCAGAATTCTTTATAAGAACAACCATAAGGCATGGTTCTTCTCTTTTTGGGAATGGGCATTTGAAGTACCGGTCCATTGTTCACACTGTTTTCTGGTTCAACGGGTCGCTTGCTGCTATGCTTACTTTTATTATCAGCATCTTTAACAGTTTGGAGAATAAATGGCATTGCATCTATAATTCCCTGTGCCATTATGTGTTGGATAGCACTATTATCCACTTGGTTTCCATTGTTATTGATACACGAATTATCATTAACCACGTTAATGTTACTCTGGTTATCGTTATTCAGATTTCCTTGATTTTCTTCATCGGCCATCTAAATTTTAAACATTTATCCCATATTAATATCACAATGAATATTTTAATATAGTTAATCACATAACACATAATCTAGCCAAAAACGTAGATCATTGCTACTATACTCTTTTCATATACTTATGCGTCTATTACACACTAGTACAGAAATAAAGATTACAATACCAACAGAAATAAAATAGTAATATGCATCCGTACACACATATAGTTTATTTTATTATATTATTACTACTGCTTCCTCCATTCTAACATTCACGGATATGGATTCATCCAAAAATCCATATTGCGCTCATCGTATTTCCATACGAGACGCTCTCCAACCTGACGCATTCTCTCACTGCTTTCTAAAATTTCCTCCCCGAAAGTCCTAAGTTCTTGGACGTTTTCTGCACTCATTGGGGGTGCAGGTTCTAGGGCTGGGTTTGGAATCTGGGGTGCGGGTTCCTGATATGGAGGTAAAAGTGCCTGAAATTGGTAAGGATCTTCCAAGATTCCCCTAATGTAGTTATCATGGTAATAGGGATCTAAAGGGTCCATACCTGAATAGGCTCCTATAGGTGTATCTTCAGGAATAGAGTAACGTTGCACATAGTCCATATTCTCGTCCCACCATGGGTCGTAATTTGGGTCTAGGGGATTTGGTGCAGGTACCCTAGGAATTTCGTCAGGGTTAAAATCATGCATCTCCACTTGGGTTTCCTGGTTTTCTATCTCCATGAGTTGTTCTGGGTTTTGTGGTTGTGGGGCTACTAATTGTTCCAGACTTGGGTCGGCAGCAGTTGTAGCTAAGATATGGAAATTAGCTAGGCTTCTATTAAGCATATCTTGCGTATGAGCATCAGTCTCTCGCTTAATAGCTGCTAAGGCCCTTTGCTGTTGCAATTTTCGCATTCTTTTCCTACGAGCAAAAGCTTCTTTACTGAACCATCCTCGTTTCTTATTAGGAAATGGTTCTTCAGATTGAACTCTAAAGGCAAATATCCCGTCTTCCTGATCAGCAGTATACCCAAAGAGGGCAGGCTGTGATGATGTACCTTCACTCCTAGGTGAATCAGATAACTGACGATTCATATCTGATGGTTCTTGATCACTCATACTGAAAACTAACAAATAGTCAAATAACAAATAACAAATAAATACAGTTATGCACATATTTCCGTAATTTATTTCCTAACACAAAATTTAAAATTTTAAGTGTCAGCAGAACACTTCTTTGGCTCAGACCAGTGGCTAGGCTTTGATACCACCTTCTGTCGCAACCCCCGATCCCCGGGAACGGGCGGACGCGAGCTCAGAGTTTGGTGGTATCAGGTTGTTAAATCTTGCAGCGGAATTTACATCAGGACCGTAGTTAGGAAATGTTTATCAGAGTAAAACCACCATATTTGATATTAATAATAACATGGGCAAAACCCAAGTTTCTTATTACAATACATTTATAGGGACAAACCCTATTTTATTGAATTTAAAACATCGTTTATTAGGTAACTTTTATAGCCACATTTTTCCAAGCCTTCAGTGCTCTCTAGCTGGCTTTTCACTAATTGGCTGTTCACATTGTGTTACCTGTAACGCGTTTTAAAAACATTTGTCAGTCGGAAATACTGGTGAGTGAATCCCAGTTTAATAAAGAAACATTTTATCAATTAAAACAGTATTGAGAGGGATCACATTGTTTATTTCTACACAATTACTCATTCAGTATTTGCCACTCGACCGAATCTATGGCTATGGTCAAATTACCCATTGACTAACTCATCGTCCAATGGTAATGCATTGTCATTCAGACTTACTACTACTCGTAGTAAATTTTGAATACAAAACCCCATAATACCGGCAGTAGTTGAAGAACTACAAAGACTCAATCACCGCTTAATCACATTGTAAAACATTTAAGGTTTTGTAAAACATTCCAAAAAGGTTAACAAAAAGAGGATAAACTCACATTGCTGTCTTAGGCTTTTCGTAAGGGTTTCCTGGACAAAATCTATAATTTATACAAATGTACATTGGTTAGTATCATAACCCTTTGAAAATATTAATGATACCCTCCCCGAGACGGCATTCCAACAACTACGTCGGGCAAAACCACGACAGTTGTTACGGAACCCTAAATCAATCGGGCATCGTAACTATTATGAAACTGGGGTTATAATACTTACAACGGAGTAAAACCTCGCTAATTAGGGGTATAATACCCGTGTATTATAACTTCTCCACAGAATTGAGATTTAGAATTGAGATTATGAGCGACGAAAAACGTAAACTGATGCATTCTATATATAGTGCTGGATTCTGACTTCCAGGCGGCCCGCGTAAGGTAACGTGAAGCCTTACGCGGCCCGCGTCAACCACCTGGTCAACATATAGCTTGTCCCGGTCATCCTCTAGGCCGCCACGATGTCGGCACGTGTCAGCACCGGATGTCTCCGCGTTTGATGAGCTCTCGCGGCTCGCGTCAACTAACCAAGACTCTTACGTGGCCCGCTTTAACTTATGAAATCAGCGGAGTTCGGTCTACATCTTCATACGGCCCGCGTGAACTTGGGGTGAGGTCTTACGCGGCCCGCCTCAGCCCTATATTTCATGTTTTTGATTTATTTTATAATTATAACATAACTAGGGCTCAGTTTTCACATACGGGGTGTAATATAAAACATATTGGAACATTTTATAATATATTAGAGTGTCGGAAATATTATAAGGGTGTTGGTTTTACCGAGGGTTGTTACAGTATCAGAGAGTTTCGATTGAGGATGTTTTAAATCCGGAACCTGCAAATCCAAATCGAAATGCAAGTACAAGTGGTGTAAATGAATGTTCTAATCGTAATTATGTTAATTAAGATATTTAAATTGTTAATAGACTTGTTATGTTTAATCGTAGCAATGATTTTGCATTGTTGTATCTGTTTTTGAAGTTTGAATGTTGAGTATATTTGATATGAATGCAACATGTATAAGTTCGCATGTTATGAGTCTTGCAATTCGCATGTGATGTTTATTCTAAATACTGATTTTCACATGTTATGATATAATAAATCGCATGTGTAAAATATATTTATCAAAATCATCATTTTCGCATGTTATGGTTTATACAATTCGCATGTGTTGTGTGTTCTTATGATGAAATTATGCAGTTATTAATATATCGCATGTAACGAGTCCGATAATTCGCATGTGTTTTTCTTTTTTTGATTTGATTTATGTAGATGAAAGGGTTTACACTCCGGAGGTTGAAGCATCAGCTACACCTGTGGTTGGAATGCAATTTACCGCTATTAAACAAGCATATGCGTTTTACCAATCATATGCTAAGTTAGCTGGTTTTCTACTCAGAAAGGTGGTGAAGTACACAGTGGTGGTATAATCAAAACTAAGAATTTCGTTTGTTCTAAAGAGGGACATAAGCCATTGTGTATTGACGATCGTTATTCGAAGTCAAAAAAGCCATTCAAATCAAGGAACAGGGGGACCATTAGAACTGGATGCAAAGCTCAATTTATGATTTGCATGGTGGATGGTAGATTATATACAGTAAAGAGATTTGTTGATGGCCATAATCATAAGTTTGTATGTCCACATGATATTCATATGCTGCCAGCGTACAGACAATTGTCAGATGTCCAGGAGGAGATGATATGGGAACTAGGCACTTTAAACCTTGGCCCTGTCAAAGCTTTCCATATAATGAGGAAACATTACGGTGGTTTTGAGAACGTTGGCACCACGGTTGATGATTGCAAAAATTTTAGGAATCGAATTAACAGCTATATAGGAGAATATGACGCTGACATGGTGATTAATAGGTTGACTGACAAAAAACAGTATTTAGTTGATTATTCGTTTGAATATTCTGTTGATGATGACAAACGGTTAACTGGTTTGTTCTGGGCCGGTGGCATTTTAGTAAATAACACCAATTTTATTACGTGAACGCGCGTCATTAAGGGTAAAAAGGTAAAAACACAATTCCTCACATAAAGGTAAATGAAAAGTTAAAATTTGTTGAGAAGCCCTGGTAGTACCTCTCCAAGACGTAGAGGTAAATGAAAAGTTAAAATTTGTTGAGAAGCCACTACAGATAGAAGACAAAAAGGTCAAGTTTCTCAAACACAAAAGACTAGTACTTGTCAAAGTTAAGTGGGATTCAAAGAGAGGACCTGAGTACACTTGGGAGTTGGAATCAGAGATGAAGCGAAAATATCCCTACTTGTTCCAGTAAATCTCTAGGACGAGATTTTTATAAGGTGGGGAGGATGTAACAACTCTCATTAAAATTACTATTTCTTATCTTATTTTGTCCAATAGGAAACCCTAATTGAGACCCTCAAGAAATATCGCATGACCCCTAAAATTTCCAGAACAATCAGAACTAGGATCAGGGCCCCTAAAACTCAGGGTGGGGGGGGGGGTATTCCCTAATCGATATTATCTTCACAGTTCGTTGTCAAAATCAAATTTTAGCGAAACGTCGACTCACCCAGGCTACAATTACACGAGGCTACCCTATGCTAGGAGGGGTGCCCTCGCGCCACGCGACAGGCCCTCGCGCCACGCGAGGGAGCCGTTTTTTCAGTATAAATGTAGGGCATTGCCACGTGAAATTTGGCGTTGGTTCGACATTAAAATTTGTTTCCTACACTGAGATATCGCCTGTTTACTCCAAAATCACACACAAACACGAAATTCTACCGCAATAACAGGGTAATAACTCGATCACCGCTACGATTTAATGTCCGATTGATAGAAACCAATCCGATGGATGTTTAAGTGCTGCCCATATTTGGGCTATACTTTGTCATTCGTCGTGAGGGTTTTGATCTCGTGAGTTGTCGTAAAAGTTGTATTAAGTTACTGACCTAGTTTTCGTGTGCATTGTTATTTATCTAGGTTACCAAGCTAAAATCAGTAGGCTAAACTCTGCCCGTTTAAATCTGCAATGTGAGTCATTCTCTTTTATCAAATTGTTTTCCAAAAACCCTATTTATTTTCAAGGTTATAATTACAGGGATTAAGTCTTTGTAATCTTCAATTATTGCCGGTATGTGGTGTAACAACCCGCACTTTCGTGCATTGTTACTACTCGCTACACTCGTTACGCCTAGCACCAGAGATTCGGATCATAATGTAGCTATATCGCATACATCGCTAATTCAAAGTATAATCGCATATTTTCGCATATTTTAATGCTACATCACATCGCAAATACTAACACTCACGATGACATTGAGTGAGGACCTATTCTACTCTCCTCTATGGCCGTGATGTGTCACAAACGCAAACAATTAACGCTAATAAAGACTTTCGGATGAGTACTATCCCTCCAGCCGTCATGACGATGATGGCAATACGAGCAAGTAGTACCCCATCAGTCATTGTGGCACAACACATCGCAAACTCGAAAGCGCACCCGCGACCACGCGCAACTCGATTATCGCACCGAATATTTGAAAGTATGGATACGTATATACGACCTTTTGTGATTAATAAATAAATATATGAAAATGTGTGACCAAACTATCGCAACGATTAAACAATCGAAATGGAACACCTAAACGCAGCTCGCCGAAGGACATCCGAACGGATCGGTCATCCGGACGGATGGGCCAGCCGAACGGCTAGGCCAGCTCTAATGGAACGGGGGTGGTTCCCGGCCGATAGAACGGGCCGAACTCGATGGAATTTCAGTAGTTTAACACGACGACACATCGTCTCAGTCAATTCACCGGTATCCTTTCCAGAAACAATTGAGTGTGACGTAATCAGAAAATTTGAACGAGTTGCCGTCCAATTGGACTGCTATCCGATTGAACGATAAACCAACTTCAAACCAGCCGATCGGACAACATGTCAGCCGATCGGACAACATGTCAGCCGATCGGATAGCATGCCAACCGATCGGTCAACATGTTAACTGATCGGACAACATGTCAACCGACCGGTCGACACGTCAACCTATTGGACAACATGCCAACCGACCAACCGAACCAGCTCATCCGACCGGATAGCCATCCGATCGGATTACCACTAGCCCTATTATTCAACTTTTCACCGCACCTCGCTTACGCTACCATTCCGTGTTCATGCTAAATCAGGCGCACTCTAAATTAATCCAATCAAGTTGAGTTCTTGCAGAATACGCACTGTGAGTATACTTGAACCCTTTTTGCTTTTGCACTTTTGGGTGTAACATACGTTGCTATCAAATCGAATTATATCAAATGCTTAAACTACTTATCACTTGTGAATGATTTATGTGCATAGTTATACGTGATGCTAGTTACATATGTGCTAGGACTTATACTCGCGATGTCCCAGCATGACTAGTATAGTACTATTGCGCCTGACGGGGTCTAGTTTGCCATCGCGTGTTTGAGCATCGAGGACTTAGCTGGTAGTATCGGTTTTGTGAGTATGTATGTTGTGTATCTCGTTTATGTATGTAGGAGATTCGCAGCACTTTTAAATCTATTATGCTATTACATATCAAACCTGTATACTCGCCAATACTTTTGTATTGACTTTATTTTAACGTATGTTGCAGGTTTAGTCGCTGTCTACATCAATATAAAGCTAGGAAGTCTAGAAACTCACCTAAAAATCTAGGTTGTCGGATTTGTATTGTTCGACAGGACAAGAAATATGTGATAACTTATGTGATTGTATTATTTGTTAGTATGGGATAACGAATGTAATAAATATTATCGCAATATAGTTGTTATGGATTCTCTTGAGCAATCTGATTCGCCTAGTGTCGCGCCCCGATGATTCCGCCATCGGTTGGGGTGTGACATGTGGGGTTTTGTATACATTACTTGATACCCGTTGATGTGGAGTAAAATACACATATTTGTCCTGTGTAAAGTGTGTAATTATTGTATAGGTTTTATTTGTTTTTATTTAGTTTTAGTATTATATTACATTATTTTGTGTTGGGCCAGGTCCTGGTGCAAATGGAGCGAAAAAGAGTAACAATTAAATGACCAGCCAGTTGGGCAGAATGGGGTGCCAGTGACGAATGGAAATTACCGCTATTTTATGTGAGTGAGCCAAAACCACTATCTATATTTTATAAGATAGTGGGCCGCAAAAATCAAATATGTTCAGCATGCATGTTCGAACTTAAATGGGCCGCAAAGAATAAACTTGATCCATGCATGTCACGACAATTCAGTTGGGAAGTTGTTTTGCTATTGGGCCTTTTGAATAATTCTAAGTGTTGACCACTAATTACCCTAGTGCAAAAACATATATCATATAGAGGGACGGCTGTACATGAAGAAAAAAAGGAGACCACATCAGACGATCTTGAGGCGGTGCACATCAAAAATATATATTGGAAAGAACCACCTTGGAGAGAAGTCTGACGCACGGCTGGGACAAAAAAAGATAGGCACGTATCAGAGCTTTCGTGGACGATATTTGAAGGCGATTTATATAGGATCAAGGCTACGGGAATCATCGGTATCGAGCGGGAAGCTTGGAGAGCAAGGGATTAACGGGTTTTGCTACTAAGTTTCTCTTATTTTCTAGTTTCTTTGTTTTTATTCGATGAATTCTTGTTCTAAATCTTGTTTGATTGTTTTTAAAACCATGATTATTGGCTAAAAACTTTTAACTACCTAGGTTAATGACAACGGTTTAATAAAGTTTGGATTTTTATTCAGTTTTAATGTGGTTCTTGGGTTTTCTTGAATTGTAAACGACTATGGAATTTTAACTTGGTGTATATGCATGCTTGATATTGTTTGATCGCTGTTTATTGCTTCGTATAATCCTTGGTGACGGTCTGTATCACATAATAGGGTTATGCTAGGGTTTTTGATTTAGGTGAGTGTCTATATCACGTAATAAGTCATTAATCCTTTACGGTGAAAACGCATAAGTAACCTTAGAAGTAATATTCGGTAATTTTATAAAATCAAGTGTTCTACTAATCTTGTCGCTGTGAGGCTCGAGGTTGTTAATAGGTCTTGGTTTGGATTATAGCTAGATTTAGGTTTTGTGAGAAATCGGTCTAGTTCCCTACCCATTCTCTTGTCTATTAAACTAAGTTGAAACCCATAGTTGCCTTAGACTTTCGCGCTGTGAGGTAGATTGTCATATTAGGGCACTTTCAAGAAGTTAGAGGACTGTGAGGAAATCTAACAACCGGTAATCATAACAGCCTAGGTAATGCCACAAGAATCGTCTTGAGAAGGGTCGAGGGGCATAGTGGTGTCTTAATAGGTTTAGTATCCAAAGATCCCGGTTCCATACCACATTACTTCGAATAGAAATCCATTCCGAGTTAAGCTTGCGTCTAGCCTAGGTAGTCTTCATCACCACTGGTTAAAGTCTTCGTTTGAGTTCGTGTTAGTTAGTTTAGCTATTCTAGTTAATCGTTATTTGCACTCTTTAGGATTTTTAGAAACCCCCCCCCCCCCCAATCAACAAACATTTAGTTAAGTCGTGTCAGTCATAGTCTAGATAGAGTCTTAGCGTAATCCTTAGAGTCTCGTTGGTTCGATACTCGGACTTACTCTAGTTTTACTACATTGATCGGTACACTTGCCGGTTGTGTGGTTTTAGTTTTAGATCGAGTCTAAGTTTATAAATTTAAAGCTTAGAGTGTCTAGATTAGGGTTAATTTTACTTGTTTTTATTTGACCACTTCGTGCACATCAAGTTTTTGGCGCCGTTGCCGGGGACTCTTTGGCGATTGCGTTGATTACTTTATTTGGACTTAATTGACATCATACGTGCTACTTGCTATTGTATATTGAGTCGTAGGAGTCTAATTGTCCGTGTCTTTTATTTTCTTGAGTCTTTTAAATATGTGTGAAATTTGTGGAGGACCTCATTTTACTGTTAATTGCCCACAATATAAGGGGTCCTCTGCACAATGTTATGCTAACCCTTTTATGCAGCCACAACCATACTTTCCACAGGGGTATTATTTGCATTGTTATGATAACCAGCCATATTACTATGATCCGTGTCAGCAGCCACAGTATAATGGGGGTCAGTACTATGAACAATATTCTAGTAGCAACTCTGATGGGAGTGATGATGCTGTTTGGGGTAGGATTGAAGAGATGTTCGCTCAGATGATGGCGCAAAATCAGACGACACAGAAATCTCTAGCTGGTTTTGCTAAAAATCAAGAGCAAATAAAAAAAAATAAAGAGTCTGCTTTATTAGATCAACAGTCTGCTCTATTAGATCTTCAACGTACAGTAGATGACATTGCTAGGAGATTGAAAGAAGAGGAACAAGCGCAAAAAGTCCAACCAGATCAGCCAACGACTGGCTATACATACGATGCGGTAGGTAACTACCTCGGTTACATGCTTTCTACTGGGGAATTAATCCCAACATTTCCAGAATTGGGGAAAGAGTTGCCATATGAGGATTGGTCAGATGAAGAGATCATTTCAGCTACGGAGACGAAAATGGACGCTGAAGTCCCACCTCCGGTTCCACAAGTTCCAATTATTAATTACTGGAGTGACTCTGATGACGAGATAGATGAAGAAGAATGGTCAGCGTATCAAAGGTCGTTAGTGAAGAAAGAAGTTATTGAAGAAGAAGTGGAATTGGGGGATTCCACTGGTTGGATGTTTGATGAAGTGGAAAAAGAAAAAGTGATGGAGGAGGAAGTGGATTTAGGAGACTCCTTTGGTTTGATGTTTGGTGCAGAAGAAGAAATTGAAGAGGTAGAAAATAAGTCGTCTGGGGAGGATGAGTTTTTAGAGTTAGAATTAGATGGTTTACCGGTCTACGAAGAGGTAGGAGTGTTGGATCCTGATGGGGATATAGCGTACTTTGATGCCCTACTTGAAGGTGAACTGACGAAGGTGTTTGAACCTACCCCTTACGAAGAGACTAAGTGTGGGGATCATCCTTTGAAAGTGGTGGAAGAAGAAGAACACCACAGCTGGCCCATGGTTTTAGTGATGGGTGAAACTGAAAAATCGAAAAAACCACGGGAGAAGGCGAGGAAAGAGAAAAGAAAAGATCGAAAACGGAAGAGGACCGAAGGTTATTACAAGAAGAAGAAGAAGAAGGAAGAGCCTTTGAATTTCAAATATGATCAGTCTTCTCATTACATGCCACACATCAAGTTAATGCCAGGTAAGTTTAAGTTTTGGTGGTTTGACCCGTTTCAAATTTTAAAAATATTTTATAATTCCGCCAATAAACTTTTAATTATTTTTGAGGATCGGGTGGAATTAAACGGGTTAGATAGGGTCCAAGTCAAAGAGAAACCTCCTGATTAAGTTCAAGTGTGGGGAGGTTTTGTAGAGTTTGTATATTGAGTCGTTTATTTTGTACTATGAGTCTAAATTAGTGGTTCTTGAGTCGTTTTTTTAGAGTCGGTATTGCTTTGGTTTGTGATTGTTTTTGTTTATGCAGGTTTGAATATGTACCACCCGTACTCAATCTCCATTCGGGTGATTTTGGAGCTGCTGATCAGATATCAGGCATTTTTCAAGTGTACCAGTTAGAGTCAAAGCCGATCGCGACCGAAATGCTATACGATCGAGCTGGGTTAGACAAGAGTTTTGGAGCTTACGCGTTATTAACCAGCTAAGTCCTTTCCATTTATGCCCTTGTGTCTTTTTATTTCTTATTTATTTTTAGTTTTTTTTAGTCGGTTTCCATCCTACATTGAGGGCAATGTAGAGTTTAAGTGTGGGGATGAGAAACTATCGTTTAGTGTTTAATTAGTGAGTCTTGAGTCATAAAAAGTTTAAAAAAATCCAAAAAAAAAAATAAAAAAAAGTTGAAAAAAATTAGAAAATGTCTTTTGAAATAAGAAGTTTGCAAAAAAAAAAAAGAACGGAAAATGATAGAAAAGTCGGGTTTTTATTCGGGTTCAAATAATAATAAGAGTAAAATGCACGGATAGTCCCTGTGGTTTTGCAAAGTTTCAGCTATAGTCCCCAGATTTTGGAAATTACACTCATAGTCCCTGTGGTTTGATAGTTTGTTACGCGGATAGTCCCTGGAGTGGATGGGGGTTAGTTTTCTCTGTTAAGTCCATGTCAAATGACAAAATTACCCCTTACTTTTATTAAAATATAAGAATAAATCATACATACACTCTGACTCTCTCTCTACTCTGTCTCTCTCAGGAAACCCCCCACACTACCTGCCACCACCAGCACCACCACTTGCCACCACCCTCCCCCACACCACCACCACCAACCCCACACCACCACCTTCACAACCATCATCGCACCCCACCTGCCATTTTCCATACACTGTTTTTTGAAATATATCTAAAACAGATCATCATCACCCCACCTGCCATCCTACCAACTCCTTCACTCCCTATCATCTTTATCATCGGTTGAATTTGTTTAACAGATTTTGTATATGTCGAACCAATCACCACCTTCACAACCAGCAACCACAACCTAACATGGCTGCCACTACCACCGCCTCCCACCCAATGCCCTCGTTTCCACCAACAACATCATTTTGAACTATCAACGCACCTCTGGTCAAAATCAGACCAAATTCAAACCCTAAATCCAAACCCCAAATTCAAACCTTAGTCAGATACAAAATCAAAATTCTAATCTAGTCATGAATGATGGTGTGTATCAGAATAGAAGCCCTTTTCCGTCGACGATCCTGTATCACTCCCACCACCATCTTTCCCATCCTTACCAATGTTGGGTACATACCTGGTTTTAGATCTCATCTAGTGGTGGCAGCCGAAGGTGGCTACAGCTGGTGGTGGAAACTGGAGGTGGACGATAGGTGGTGGTGGCGGCAAGTTATTAGGGTTAGAGAGAGAGAGAAAGAAAGGAAGGAGAAAGAAAGCCGGGGTGGCTACGGTTAAGGTTTTGTATTTTAAATGATTAATAATTAGTTTTTTTTATATTTTAATAAAAGTAAGGGGTAATTTTGTCATTTGACATGGACTTAACAGAGAAAACTAACCCCCATCCACTCCAGGGACTATCCGCGTAACAAACTATCAAACCACAGGGACTATGAGTGTAATTTCCAAAATATGGGGACTATAGCTGAAACTTTGCAAAACCACAGGGACTATCCGTGCATTTTACTCTAATAATAATATGAGATAATATATTCGAGCTTGTGTCTAGTTTGGGATGTGCGGGTAGGCTCGATTTGGTTCTGGGTTCCTTTGATCTTAGATATACCTAATTGTCGGTCTACTTGTGGGTTCTCATCTAGGGAAAGTAAAGAAATTGAAACCGCCAAAAATAGTATAAGGGATGTCGTTATAAGCTAAGATCGTTAGAGTTTTTTGTCATTATCTCGTTGGAAAAGAAAAAAAAAGGAAAAAGAAAAGAGCTAGAAACTAAATGAAAGTAGCCATTTCTATGTAGTCTGGGTTGGGGATAGCGACTCTACAACCGGATTACCGCTAGGGTGTGTGAAATCGACCTTGCAAAATAAATAAAAAGTACCGAAGCCTAAGTAATCCAAGTTGGGGATAGTGACTCTACAGCCGGAATGTCTCTGGGTTAGGGAAAGCAACGTCTATGCTCGAAAAAAGAAAAAAATGAAAAAGTGATGAAAAGAAAACAAAAAATGAGAAAAAAAATTTGGAAAGAATAGATTTGATTTTAAACACTCTTGATCTTGGTATAAGGCGGTTACGAAATAACCCAGTGGTTGTTCCTTTTGTCCTATATGCTTGAGGGGGGGGGGGGGGTTAGGTGGACTTGCAATTCTTAGCGTGAGACCCTAGGTAGATTGACCGCACTTGAACTTAAATTGCATGATAAGGGCTTGGAACCGGGTTTGGGTTTAAGAGGATCAAAATACTTGCAATCGCGGCTAACACAAGTTTCGATTTTAATAAGTAATTTAAGCTTTTGTTCCCGAATAATTATTCCGTCTATGATTCCGTTATGCATAATTCTTTTTCGGGGACGAAAAAAGGTTAAGTGTGGGGATATTTGATTTGGAGTAAAATACACATATTTGTCCCGTGTAAAGTGTGTAATTATTGTATAGGTTTTATTTGTTTTTATTTAGTTTTAGTATTATATTACATTATTTTGTGTTGGGCCAGGTCCTGGTGCAAATGGAGCGAAAAAGAGTAACAATTAAATGACCAGCCAGTTGGGCAGAATGGGGTGCCAGTGACGAATGGAAATTACCGCTATTTTATGTGAGTGGGCCAAAACCACTATCTATATTTTATAAGATAGTGGGCCGCAAAAATCAAATATATTCAGCATGCATGTTCGAACTTAAATGGGCCGCAAAGAATAAACTTGATCCATGCATGTCACGACAATTCAGTTGGGAAGTTGTTTTGCTATTGGGCCTTTTGAATAATTCTAAGTGTTGACCACTAATTACCCTATTGCCAAAACATATATTGATGACGGGGGTAGCCCAAGACTAAATAAAATGACTAAATGTGTAAACGCTCAAATGGTTAAACGGTTCAATGGTTGAAAAGCTGTGATGTGGGAAAAGCAATGCGGAAACAGTGGCCAGTCACATCCGGAGATCGCTTCACCAACTCACAGCCGCAAAAGCAAAGCAGGTCTGCACAATGCACGCTATTATCCAGGGGTCAAAAGGCTTTAACCCCCGAAAGGGCAAGCCCTCCACTGCAAGCAAGGTTACTAGTCTAATACATTCTACTTCGGGAGATGTCTTCTCTTATAAATTGACACTTCATTTACTTCAGAAAACATCTCCTGGCCAGCTCTGATTCCCTAATCTCTGGTCATTCACATTGAGTGCTTGTTCCATACAAGCCACTTCCTTTCACATCCAACACACACATTCCCTTTGCTACCACTTCCGAATCTGAGTACATTTCAGAGGAGGATCCATAGCAAAGAACAACAATAAACTAGTGAACCTCCTTCCACGTCTTGCAAACGTGGGGGGACCCCACGACCTGCGTTAGGCAAAGTTGAACCGTTCAACCCTTTTGCCTAACCAGCCCAGCTACTACCATTGGTCTTATATTTGTTTCATCAACAAGTTCAGCACTTAACCATTCAGATGTTGCCAAACAGCCCCTTACTATTACTATTTGAATCCTGTGTTGTTTAAAACTTTGAGGCTTAACGACACACACCAACTGTTTGATGAAATGCTTCAACCAAAATTTCAAGATGCAAATTACCGTCCTGTGAGTTTTTGCCATGGACATCATTTGGAAATAAAATGCCTGTGAGTTCTTGCCTCCCATTTGGATTTCTTTGTTTTTTTTCAAATTAAATGCTTGTGATCTGTAACAAGGTTTCAATATTTTAGTTTCGAAATATGTTCATGGTGTTGGTAGATTCATCTGCGTTTGATATGTTGGTAGATGAATCTGCATTTGTCGTGATGTTTTGTAGATAATTAGTTTGTCAAATATAATTACAAAATTTATATTGTTTAAATAATAATTTATTTTTTGAGTTAAATGCCATTTTAGTCCCTGTGGTTTGGGCCATTTTGCCAGTTTAGTCCAAAGGTTTCATTTTTAACCTGTGGGTCCAAAAAGGTTTCACAGTTGCCATTTTAGTCCACTGGGTTAACTTCATCCATTTTTTCTGTTAACGAGAAGGCCAATTCGGTCATTTTATATGTAATTCTGTTAACTAAAAGGACAATTCAGCCATATAAAATGACCGAATTGGCCTTCTCGTTAACAGAAAAAATGGATGAAGTTAACCCAGTGGACTAAAATGGCAACTGTGAAACATTTTTGGACCCACAGGTTAAAAATGAAACCTTTGGACTAAACTGGCAAAATGGCTCAAACCACAGGGACTAAAATGGCATTTAACTCTTATTTTTTTAATGAAATCTATATGTTTTCTCTTTATCTCACCTTTTCTAACTTCACCATATGTTTTATTTATCAAAACCCGGTTCAATAAATGCTATGTCTCCTACCCAAGGATCACACTCAAAGAACAATCACCAGGTGTGCGGAATCCACCTAGCAATCACGACTGTAGAGTATTGGATCAAGAAACAAGAGAATGAGAATGATATGAGAATACACAGAGTATTCTCAGACGATGAAGATGATGAATGACATCACACGCAGTAGCCGCCAATGCACACACAGTATACTGATTAGGGTTTGCTTGAGGCACAATCTTTCCACAAAATAAATCTTTCATTTGTATTTCACTAATAAATATTTGTACAAGGAGAAGTACTGACTACAAAAGTCAGGACATAAAGGCCCAAAGCCCAATACAAGAAAATCATAATCCTGGCCATCTAAACATACATAAATTCGGACTAGGAACAATTTCCTAAGTCCTGACTATTTCCAATCCCTAAATTCGGACTATTCATAAGTTCTGACCAAAGCTTCAAGTTCTAACAAATTACATGAAAAACCCTTTAAGTTTGAGAGCCTGCACTTATCACCCAAAGTGCATTTACAGACTCCCCCTTGATCAATGCAGGATCTTCAATGCAAAGCTTGAAATCTTCTCTTCGTTAACACTTCGAGTAATCATTGCCGGCACACACTTGATTCTTCACACATAACTGCACTACCTTGATGTATTGGTCAACTAACAGTTGATCTTCTTCAAAGGAATGCAGCGGCAGACGTCTTAGCTTCTTCAAATCTTCTATCTTAAGATGAACGATCCAGACTCACACAGCTTCTTCAAATCTTCCATCTTGAGATGAACAATCCAGACCTGAAACACTTAACACCGGATTAAGAATTTTAACCTCGGAGACACTCGACCCAACCCCGGATCCGAAAAAATAAAGTCCAATACCCTAGAATTAAAAATTGAAATATTAGACAACCATCATTTAATAATTTGTATTTCAAATCCCGAACATTCATTCAGAACAATTTACTTCAAAACTTCTACTTTTGGAAAAATATCACAACTTGGAACCAAATTTACCAACCACCTATAAAAATGACAAAAATACCCACACACTTAGATGGATTTTGCACGACCAATTTTTATAGAAAAAGACTTATTTTAAGATTACCTAACTTGATGTTAGCACCTTATTAAAGAATGTTCACAACCCTCAGAGTATCTTGAATATGATGAACTCGCACATAGAAACTGGAAACGCGAAATAAACGAGTGATCAACAATAAACGAAACCCGACTGGATCCGGTTACATGCAAATACGAGCACAGTGATAAGATTATCTAACTATTGATGAGAAAGATATACCTCGATTAATAACTAATCGGTTAAGAAACTGAGGTTCAACGAACACGTGCTAGTGATACGAACTGACGGAACGCGGGTATACCCCGGATAGCGGCGAAGGGGCCGGCGGTGGCGAAACGGAGGGGCAGTATTGGTGGTGCGGCGACGGTGGCCGGTTATGAGTGTCTTGAGAGTTCTCTTGTGCAAAATCTCTAAACCTTTAATCCAAATCCATATATCCCTATATATAAATTATGGAGATGCATGCATGCTTACCAAGTGGCGGACATGCATGCACAAGTTGGACAAGTGGCGAGAAGAGCATGCATGTGCGGCAAGTGGCGATGCAAGAGTGCATGCGCGACAAGTGGTGCATCAAGGGTGCATGGGCGACAAGTGGCGTAGCGTGGGTTCATGTGCGACAACTGGCGCAGCAAGGGTCATGCGCGACAAGTGGCGAGGTGAGTGTACCTGTCTCATCCGGTCCATGTACTCGTCTCTTAGTTAATACCTGGAACAAGTTTATTAATTAAGATAAACAATTGTTGATGTGTTCAAAATGCAACATATAAATTTCATCAATCGTGGCATAAAACTAACCCTTTTTTAGTACTAATGTTGGAAAAAGTGTGCTTTTGTCTTCCTTTTGTATTTTCAGGATTAAATGAGCTCAAATTAACAAAAGAAGCAAAAAGACATCAAAATCTAACATAAATACAAGAAAAGGAACAAGACGTGACATGCCCGACCCCACGACATCATCTTCCCAAGCAAAACAAGACATCAGAAGCCTGAACACGCCCCGTGCTCAGCCAGCACGGGGGCGTGCCCAAGTGTCAGCAGAAAAGACAAAGTGGTAGAAGCTTCTATTGCCCACCACGGGGCCGTGCTCAGCGGACACGGGGCCGTGGTCAACTATAAGATTCGCACAATCCAGCAAATCTGCATAGTACAAAGATTCTTCTGCACGACGGGGTCGTGCTCAGCGGACACGGGGGCGTGGTCAACTAAAAAGACAAAACTGCATTAAATGAAGAAAGAGAAGGATGTGGACACGGGGCCGTGCCCACTGGACACGGGGCCGTGCCCGAGCTTCTGTTCAGCCTATAAATAGGAGTGCTTGGCTCAAGCTCAAACCATCCCTTGGCACACCACCTCTCTCACACTTCACCCACCACCCACCACCACCATAACACCATCATCCACCACCATCATCCATTGTCCATCGTAGAGTGTGTGAGTCATCTCGGGTTCCAAGATTGATCGTAAGAGTTCTTGACAATCAAGGCCATGTTTGCCTAAGTCTCTTACATCACTTGGTGAAGACAAAGTGTTTAGTGTAATACTTTTTATTTCTAATCTTTTGCACTTTTTACTTGGTTTTGTATTAATGACTTTAATAACTAGTTGCTTATGTTGAAGGTGATCTTTCCTTATCGTTTGTCCGTGGTGTCTTGGCATTATTTTACTGTCTATATAAAATAAAAGATTTTCACCATTCATATCTCCACGGTCTATATGGAGGTATGTTGGCTACCTGGTCGGGGGTTAAGGGAACGGTTTGGTAAAGGTCTTGCCATTGTTCAGCGTTTAGAGGTCCTGCAATGGACCTGGGTCAAATTTAGTAGGACCTCCTTCAATACTTAACGGTATTGGATGGCGGCGGTCCAAACTCTTTGATCCCCTCATAAGTTAACTACTATTAATACTATAACCCGGTTATTTAGGACTGTATCCCTGCTGACTCAGACTACTTAGTCGAGGGTAACGTCACCTCCAAAAGAGGGGCCTACCATAATTTGCATTAATAACTTAATTAATTATCTTCCAATAATCCACCCTTTTAGGATTGTATCCTTGCTGACTCAAACTACTGGGGTGAGGGTAACGTCACCTTCAAAAGAGGGGCCTACTACAATAACTAAGATAATCTCTTAAAATAGTGCAAAAGTGCGGAAATAATCAAAGGTTACACTAGATACGAGTCGGAACCAAGTGATTCATCTTGTCTATCTGTTTTTATTTTTATTTTATTTTTTCAGCATTTTTTGGTTAGTTTTTATTTTTCTTAGTTTAAAACATTTTTCTAAATTTTTATTTTGATTAGACGTTGAGGATAAACCGGTACTAAAAGCTCTTGTGTCCTTGGACGACCTCGGTATCTTACCAACACTATACTACGCTCACGATGGGTGCACTTGCCCATATGTGTGTTTAGTGTTAGTAAAATATCGTGTTTTATAAATTTAAAACTTGGCTAAAAATAAGTGTTAAAGGGGCTTAAAATATACAACTAATATATATAACACTTCACACGCATCAATTGTATTATAAATAAGGAGTATGCATAATATAAACCAGCTCACGATCATAAATATAATTATGAACCGTTTCACACATCGTGTGTAATTACCAATTAAACCAGTTAAGTGGATTTTATTCCGTTGCCCACGGTGTGACTCTTACTCGTCATATTTCGGTCAGCTGCATTAATTAATCGAACCGGTCCATTTTTCCAACATCCTAAACTATTTTCAGCTATGTATGATTATAAGAAGTATAGCTAGGGATTATTTTTTATATTTCTAAAGTTAAATTTTATTTAGAATTAAAAAGAGTTTATTTTTGTTGATATTTATAAATTATATGCTAACTATTTAGGATGGTTAATATCATTTAAACATCTTAACTCAGTTTTATACTTTGAAATGTGATATATATGACCCATTTGCTTATTAATGGGTCAATTTGAGCCGTGTAATTACTTTAAGGCGAACGGGTTGAAAATCATCCCAAAGTAGATTTTCAATGCATACAATCTCTTGAACTGTATTATTCAAAGACTTCGATTGTCATTGTAATATTGAATGGTCGTATCGTTGAACTCATCTAGACACACAAAGCCACAAAGGATTGTGTTAAACTTGGAGCATTCTCATCCAATCCATCAAATTATACATACATTCCACTAAAAACAACTCTTATATCAATATATTTCCACTAAAAATAAATACTTTTTCTCTCTCCTTTTCAATTAAATAATATTATCATCACATTTTTCTCTTTCCTTCACTCACAACCACTTTCAATATATATTAAAAAAATTATACTGGGTGAACAGTGTCCCCCCAAATATACAGATGAACAGTAACATTTTCTCTCTCCTCCACTCACAACCACTTTTTTTACCCTTTACAATATAAAAACTCACCCTCACAAGTTTTTTGATGGATTGGATGAGAATGCTCTTACACAATTTCTATTTTTAAATAAAAACACCACCTTATTAAATTAGTTGTTATGTGTCCTAGAATAGGGTGAATGCACCTATATGGGATCTTAGACTAGTGGGTATGGAGAGCCTCATCCCCAAGGGGATGGGCCGCCACGTCACCGCCACGTAGGAGGGGCTTGAAGGGGATGGACCTAGGGGTGGGGAGAGAAATTGAGGCCCGTCAACATCGGCTCGAAAAGGACGAGCCGGAGGAGTGGGGGGCGGTGTGGGGGTCCGGCGCCGGGCCAGGCCTAATCCGGCCCCCATACCGTCTTGTCTTACACAAACCATATAAAAAAGGAGAACACTTGTATATTGGTCGTATAAAAAAGTGACATCCATATGCTATATCTTAGACTATCCGCAATGCATAAGCCTGCATTTACTACATGCATCATAGTCATCACTGCCACATCAGCTTTTTACCCATCCTTCCCACATGCACTCTCTCTCCTCTATTTAACTCCAACACATCCTTCCCACATGCATCATCTCTCTTCCACATCACCATTTATTTTTCTATTTTTCTTTAAAAACATTTATTTTGTAATCTAAAAAATATTTTTTTTTTTTTTTGAACGGCGATTGACTCCAACAGACGAGAGGATCACACCCACATTGCATGGGTCCCTAGTCCCCCTCGGGCGAGGCATCCGAGGTTGACCATAGGCGCTCCACGAGAAAATTTCCCCCCGGCAGCCACTTGACTGCAGTTGCGGCCTCCGCACTCAAGAGCCGGAGTAACCGCTGGGTAATAGAAAACTCGTGTGCGGCTCAAGACTCGAACCCGGGCTATTACGCGCTCAAGGCTCTTATCCATCATTGCCATGACCCCTCGACAAGGATGGGGTCATTTTCCCCCAAATGCAGCGGGTGGGGATCGAACCTGGGTCTCCAAGGAAAACCCAAACTCTTTCCACCACTCCGCCACAAGTGGAGGATATATTTAATAAATATATTTAAATAAAAAAGAAGAAGATAAAAATAAATAAAAATTAAACTTGCATTACATAAAAAAGAAATTACATTGTCCTAAAAAATAAAATACAAATACTCAAATTAAACTAGAACTTAATTTAAAAATGAAAACAAAACTTAATAAAAAAACAAATCTACTCTTCATTAGCTTGATTAGCTTGCTTAAGATTCCAAAGATGTTCCATTAGATCGTTGCGTAGTGCGATGTGAGTATCTTTGCTTCGTAAGGATCTAAACCTCTGCAGATAGTGTGTAAACTCGGTGGATGCACCTCCATTATAACTTGATGGCTCAGGCTCATCTTCTTCAGGGGACCAATCAGTTATCGTATGACCTTCATCTTCTACAATCATATTATGCAGAATAATACATGCATGCATTATATCACCTAACACTGATATGCTTGTAGATCTTCCAGGGCCTCGTATCATTGCCCACCTTGCTTGGAGGACAACAAATGCTCTTTCGACATCCTTTCTACAAGACTCCTGTCGTCGCTTAAAGTATTGCATTTTAAGATTATTGTTTGGAGGATAAACGAAACTCTTTACTAGTGTTGACCATTCTGGGTAGATGCCATCTTCAAGATAGTATCCTTGCGTGTACTCATTCCCATTCACAATAAAGTTGCACTGTGGTGCATTCCCCTTTAAGATTTGATTGAATACTGGTGATTGATTAAGAACATTGATATCATTGTTTGAACCTGCCACTCCAAAGAATGCATGCCAAATCCAAAGGTCGTGTGAGGCCACAGCCTCTAGCATAATGGTTGGATGACCATGATCACCTCGAGTGTATTGTCCTTTCCAAGCCTTTGGGCAGTTTCTCCAACCCCAATGCATACAATCTATGCTTCCAAGCATTCCGACAAACCCATGTTTTTCAGAATGCAGTTGTAGCAATCGTTAAATGTCATCTTGGTTAGTCCTTCTAAGATATCGTGGTCCAAAAACCTCAACAATAGACCTACAGAACTTGTGTAGACATTCAATGGAAGTGCTTTCACCAATGCGTATGTACTCATCACATTGGTCAACTGATGTACCATAAGCCAACTGTCGAATGGCACTTGTACATTTTTGTATTGGTGAAAGACCTTTTACACCAAGAGCATCGTATCTTTGTGTGAAATACTTAAAATGTTGACAACTACTTGGTTTGGAGATTTCTTCAATAATGCGATTAAAAAGACGTATGCTCATCCGGAACCTTCGTCTAAAGAAGCTTTCATTGTATACCGGCTCTGGAGCAAGGTAATCGTTCCACAAACGGGCATCTCCATCCTTTCGGCCTCTGTTTATGTATTTTCGTTTGCCCTTCTGTCTAGAAGAACTTCCCTCTTGTGAATCAGCCTCATCTTGAGCATCAAGCTCAAACAGCTGCATTGCTAATTCTTCAACATCGTCAGAAATGAGATGTTGAAAGTGTTGAGTCAACATCATCAGGATGTTTTATGGGACTTGTTCATCATCTGAACTCATTTTGAATTGTAGAGAGAAGTGTTTGAGGGAAATGGAATGTGCGTATGAAAATGGTTGGTCTAGATAGGTATATATAGTGATGTGGAAAAACTAGCCGTTGGGAATTATTATTATTTTTAATTAAACTAGCCGTTAAACTAGCCGTTGGGAATTTGAATCTTTTTAAAATTAAACTAGCCGTTGGGAATTTGAATTATTTTTAATTAAACTACCCGTTGGAATTTGAATTATTTTTAATTAAACTACCCGTTAAACTAGCCGTTGGGAATTTGATTTTTTTTTTAAATTAAACTAGCCGTTGGAAATTTGAACTTACATTGCATAAAAAGAAATTACATTTTCCTAAAAATTAAACTTACATTGCATAAAAAGAAATTACATTTTCCTAAAAAAATGTAATACATAAATTAAGCTAGTCGTTAAATACGATTGTAGCCGTATTTTTCGTGGATTTCAGCGCACATTGCCTCGTGTTCGGCTCGTTGATCTGGATTCATGTTAGTGGTGTCAAGTAAGAGCATTTTTTTCTGTTTCATCTCGAGCTTCTTTTGCTCAATTTCATAGAATTTATCGATTCTATGCTCGAATTTGGTGATCGCTTCACTCTTAGCACGATTGGTCGAGGATATCTCATCAATAAGCTTTAGCTTCCTCATGTCGTATTCAAACGACTCTATTCCTGCTTTGCCTTTTAGCTTGGCTTTGGCATTGTCCCTCCCAGTTGGACGTGTTGGAGTAACCTGCTGAACTTGAACTTCAAAGTCTTCATTATTAACATCTTCAAGTGATATTGTGAATTCAGAAGCCTGACCAAAGTTGGCATCAGAAGCAGAACTCGTATACCCTCCCGAGCTGTTAGTTTTTGTTCTTTTAGGGGGTTGAAAGCCATGAACATGCGTAGCAGAGTTGTACTTACCATGCTCTTTAACAACATTCCATACATGTTCGTATGTGAAAGCAGCAGAAGTCTTGTTAGATGGATCATTGATATACAATTGTCTAGCTTCTTGGATGTACTTGTCATCTGACCAACCGCTTCTGTAACGAGACTTGACTTGTAAATACAACTCATTAAATCTATTCACCTTAGATTTAAACATATGCCAATGAGTTCGTAGATTGTGAGCATCTCGTGGAATTACAGGTTCACTTTCATTGTAGTATTTTTCGATCTTACCCCAATAGGCATCCCCATTTTGGTTGTTGCTAGTGATTGGATTCTCAGAAGTTGAAATCATACCTTGGGCAAGCAAAACCTCATAACTTTGAGGCCACTTTTGACGACCCGTCTTTGTTGGTTGCTCGTCATTCTTCTCAGTCGCCATCTTGCTTGCCTTCTTCTTTTTTTTCTGGGCCTTTGCCTTTGATGGTGATTCCACAAGATCTTCTTGAGTTTGTTGAAACCGAGGTTGTTGTATTTGGGAGGTTTTTTGAAGCTGTTGCCATTGAAGAAATTGTTGAAATTGTTGAGGATCAAAAGCAAGTTGTTGAAACTGTGGCATGACAGGAAATTGTCCAAATTGGGGGAATGAAGGTGCTTGTTGAAACTGGGGATATGAATGTGCTTGTGAAAACAGAGAAAGGTTTTGTGTTTGTGAGAAAAGAGGGAATGATTGTTGTTGTTGTGGGTTTTGCTGATCATCATCATCGTTTAACAAACCAGTGAAAGAAAATTGACGTCTCGGATCCATTTTGAGAGTGTGATGAAAAAATTTGAGACTTTGTAAGATTTTTGGGGTGAAAAATGAGTTAGTTTTAATGGGTATTTATAGTGGGGGAAAACTAGCCGTTTTTTTTAAAATATAACTGTAAAAAAGAAAAAAAAACATTTTTTTTTAAAATAGCCGTTAGGCTTGTTGAAAGAAAGAAAAGAAAAAAACATAATTTTTTTTTAAATAGCCGTTAGGCTTTTTCCCTTTAATGAAAATTATTTTTTAATATAAATCTTACTTTTCTCTCTCCCACTTTATTGCACTTCATCACGTGCAGACATCCCACTTTCTTTTCTACTCCATTGCATCCCTCACAAGGGCATCTTGCCACATCACTACATGCAGCCCCCCAATTGAAGCATTGGGGGCAGTCTTATAAGTGCTTTATAAGCTTTTATTCGTGTTTTATAAGCTTCTTAAAAGAAATTAAAATCAATCAAATCATTAAGGGTACAAGGGATATACGTCTAAATAAAATTAAAATAAATCAAATAACTAGGGGTGCAAGGGATATACATAACATAAAAGTAAAACCCCACAACAAATTAGCAAATCTAATGATTGGAAGGAAAGGTCATACACAGTTTCTTACTCATCTTTTAATTATTTAATCTCACACTAACTTTCATGTTCAAATTAAGGGCTTTTATGGCATGTCTTAATTCTTAACTATAACAGACAATTTTGTTTTAAAATAGAGTAAACTGCAATTTTACCCCTTGGGGTTTAGACCAATTGGCACTCTTACCCCCCTAACGAAATAATTGCAATTTTACCCCCCAATATTCGCTGTTATGTCGCAAGTTTACCCCCTGGCATCAAATTTGCTTACCGGTCAACAAAACAATGTGAGGGTCAAAGGGTAAATATGTAATTTCACCTTAATAGTACCTTATATATTAGTATTACCCCTTAATATTAGTTCCTATCTCAATCTTACCCCCTAAAATTCATCACTCCCCCACTCCTTCTTCTTCATCACCCACCGGCGATCACTCCTTCTCCTTCGACCACACCCACCGGCAACCACACCTTTTCCTTCGACCACACCACCGGCTACATTTGGGCCAGCAGAGAATGAGCGAACCACATAATGCAATGATGCATCCACCTCCACCGGCAGAGCCAGTAACGGCGACCACACCACCGGCCACCGTCGATCCATCTGTCCACCAGCGATCCTCCCTGTTCTCGCACTTATCAGGTAAAATCGAACATGTATTTTGATTGTGGTTAATGTCAGGTTACAGAACAAGTAATGTGAGGTTAAAAAAAGGGGTTATTGAACATGGATGTTTTTGTGTTTGCAGTGGACATGAGGATTCATGTTTCACTACGATCGATTGTGGTCTCCTTGGTTGTCAAGATGCGAGGCCGCCCTTTCCTGCATTTCCAGTTCCCCCCTCAGTAGGAAATGGTTGTGTAGTGTAGTTGAACTCTAATATATTAGGATCTTTTGGTTTAATATGTATGCTAATTGTATATATTAACGTTTTGATACTGATCTAATTTATATAATGTTAGTTAGTAAGATTTTGACCAGGTATGCTTGATCAGGTATAATTGATTGTACAGGTTATGTTTGATCATAGAACAGATATACTTGGTTATGTGCAGTTATGTGCATTCCACACTTGCATTACAGGTTAGATGTGCAGCAGGTTATGTTTGATGTCAATTACATGATCATACTGTTATGTTTGATGTGCAGCAGGTTATGTTTGATGTACAGGTTATGTTTGATCACACATGTTAGATGATAGTTACAAGATCATACATGTTACATGTGCAGTTATGTTTGATGTTTTGTTGGCTGTTGCAATTAGATTCATGTGCATTTGCATTACAGTTTGGTTTGTTCCTTTATTTGATGTTAAAATGACAAATCATTCTTTGATAATATAACAGTTGCTGCTGATAGATTCTTGAATATATATGCAATTGCTGCAAATTTTACACGTTTTATTTCAACAAAAGTTGTTGCGGTTAAATGGTTATATCAAGCTTCTGTTACAACTTTTAAATCAATATGAAAATGGATGAAGCTTGCTGCTGATCATGGCAATAAAACAAAAACAACACACAGTTGTATGATGGTTTTTGCA